>CAKJTW010000032.1:15020000-17420000 GCA_917880005.1 Nanger dama | reverse complement strand
AACAGCTGTGAATAAACACAGAGTGACTGAATGCTTGGATCAGACTACAACTGTGACCCATTCCTGGAAGAACAGAAACATTTGCTGGGCTCTGCAGTACCTAGTGGACAAAGTGTCTGATCTGTGCCCGGCATCCACGCTTCATTTGGCTGAGGAAAGCAAAGATGAGCTTATGAAAAAGAGTAAACAAAATTCTATCCTAGTTTGTAATTCCTGCTGCAAACTTCTCTAAGGAATGCAGAGGGGTAGAAAGAATAATAAATGCTGTCTTGACATGGGTCTCAAGGCTCCCTACTTTGTATGACTGTCCAGAAAAAGAACACACATTAAAGAGCTCACTAACAGCCATCAGCTCTCTGTGAGGGAAAATCATTAACTAATACTCTGGAGGTGGGGGGCACTTACTATTTTTGACATTAATCTAAACCATTTTAGACATTAATCCTGATAACTAATAGGGTGGGTGAGAAGCTTAGGGCTCTGGGGGAAGAACACAATCCAAAAAGGCAGTGAAGTGGGGTGGGTGGAGACATTGGCCAACTGCTAAACTTGAATGCCAGTTTTATAACACGCCCCCTTTGTAAGCTAGTAGACTGGCCTTCAGTTTTCCCCAGACTGTGTACTCTTTTAATTTATTTGAGAGAAACTCTAATTGTATTTTCACTGTAGTATCTTGTATATTTTTGTGATTTAAGAAATGTGAAGAGAAAATACACAGACGCACATAATGGCTATCAGTGTTTCATTCCTGGTTCTAGAGCTAACCACTCTAAAACTGTTGGTTAATGTCACTTCAGTTCAGTACAGTTCAGTTGCTCAGTCGTGTCCAACTCTTTGCGACTCCATGAATCGCAGCATGCCAGGCCTCCTTGTCCATCACCAACTCCCGGAGTTCACTCAGACTCACGTCCACCGAGTTGGTGATGCCATCCAGCCATCTCATCCTCTGTCGTCCCCTTCTCCTCCTGCCCCCAATCCCTCCCAGCATCAGAGTCTTTTCCAATGAGTCAACTCTTTGCATGAGGTGGCCAAAGTATTGGAGTTTCAGCTTTAGCATCAGTCCTTCCAATGAATACCCAGTTAATGTATTCTTTTAAATAAATTTATTTGTTGATGATTTATTGATTAGAAAAACCAATCATCACATATACAGAATTAACTATAATGCAAGTTGGAAATCTAGACAAAATACCATGGGATCTCATAGGATCAGAAGCAATCAGAACGACAGAGGTAATATTTCAACTGATATGCGCAACAGATGCAGTCATGGTGGAGTATCTTGCTCCCACAACTCCTTGCATTTGTAAGCTGTTAAACATGTTTAAAAATAATACCTAACCTAAATACTTCTTGTGTGTTAGGTACTGTGTTGTCTACATAGATTTTCTCCTTTGGTTCTTATTTTTATTCCAGGTTCTACAGAGCTGGAACCTGAGGACTAAAGAGGTGAGCTTGCTGCTTGGAAGCAGCAAAACCTGGATTTCCAAGCCAATCCTGTTAGCTCTTTCACTGCATCATCTCCTGTATAACATTTCTTTGGTATTTATTATGCAGCAATGAGTGTTGTGAGGTTGAATATGACATTTGCCCCATATATTATTAATGCCTGTGAGAAATGATAACTCAGTGAATACCAATAAGATTCTCTTTGTGTCAGAAGCAAGCCCCCACCCACCATCAAGCCTCTTTTATGAGCATCACGGAGCAGGTGAGTTTCTATTGTCCTCTGTTCACTAGGAGCAGCAGTGAATGCTGACTTGGAAACTTGATACCGAAACTATGATGCTCCTCAGTGACTTCAGGGGATACAGAGACTAAAGAAATTTAACTCTGAAATTAACCCAGAGACCGTATCATGAATAATAATATTCTTATGCAAAGATATACATCAAATACCCCATGCATAAGGAAAACATTTAGTATTAATATTTAAGCACAGAGACCTGGCTGTAGAATTTATCAGTATATTCAAGACCCGAAAGGAATGAAACTGTTACCAAATTTCCTCTGACTAAAACTGGTTTTTTGACCTTCACATTTGGGAACAGGACAAAGGTAGTTCAAAGTCACCACTAAGCCTGAGTAGATTTTGATCGTTTTCTCCTATAGCTCTGGCCCTATCCTTGTCTCCATCTCTGTCTGTCTCTAATCTCTACATCTACCTCTATGCTTATCTCTCTAATGTATCCATTGTCAGACTTCACTGTGCACAGTAATGTGGGGTTGTAAAGATGATCTCACAAAGGCCTAAAAATAACTTATACTCTTTTGATACAGTTCACTGCCTGAGGGTTCCCACTGCTATAGCCAATCCTATTTTCCTAAATGTGCTTTGGAAGTTCAGGGGTCATATCTTCTGTGTAAGGTCTATAAGACCTATGGCCCTCAGAAATCATTCTTTCTTTCTTGAACATTTTTGGGATATTTTTCAGGTTGCGATATACCCAGGGGAAGAAGGTGGCTGGACCTGTCTTCATTTATTTTGGTTTTGTTTGTTCTTTCTTCTAAGATGACCAAGCCGCCTATAGATAATTCAAAGAGTTTAAACATATATAAAGAGGAAATTATTTAGAGATACTGCTACCAGGACTTTGAAGCTCTGTCTTTCCGGGCAATCTTATTACATATATAAATACACAGTTTTGTATTGATGGCACCCTACTATACCCAATGACTTTCCAGTTTACTGTTTCATTGGCTAATTTATCAAGGAGATACTTCATGTCAGGAAATAAAATTTACTTTAGTTTACATAGGCACTTGGTAAGACACAGGTTCAATCCCTTGGTGAGGAAGATCCCCTGGAGAAGCAAATGGCAACCCACTCCAATATTCTTGCCTGGAAAATTCCATGGACAGTGAACCTGGTGGGTTGCAGTCCATGGAGTCAGAAAGAGTCGGACATGACCTAGTGACTAAACAAGAGCAGCAATCTGGATTTTTAGGAGGACTAGGAAAATGCAATTGAAATTGTGATTAATTTTTTCAGCTCCCTCCAGGAAAGCTGAAACAGACTGCACAAATACTCACACATGAAGAACTGAGGGCAACGTGATTTTCTCACCAGAGGGAGTGAAGTCAAATATCATTATTATACATCATCACAGCTGAGCTTTTTTAAAAAGGAGCTGCCACTGTCAACACATTTCTCCATCATTAGTTGGCCATTTTCCCATCTTCATATTTAGGGATTTTGAGAATTATACTCAGCAGAGCATTGCTTGAGAACCCCTCATCCCCCAACTCAGCATTTCTTCATTTTCCTCTTTCCAGGTCAATTAGATAAACACTGAGATAGAGACATAATTTATGAGCATTCTTTCTGCCAAACCAAGAAATTTCCACATTATAAGCAAGGTCAGCTCACTAGAATCCAGTTGGCAGAGGGAAGGACGACATTTTGAACTCTTGTTCTTCACTCTGTGAATTGACCCTTGTGCAGTGTTAGAAGAGGGGAAAGGACATTTTCAGAAGGGGCAGCTAGTGGAACCAAAGGCTCCTCACTCCTCTTGGCTCCAGCCTTCACCACTTTGGCCAGTGTGGGCTCTCTCCTAGGGTTCTCTCTTGAATGCAGTTTCAGAAGCAGAAGCGTGCAGGTTTTCGTTTTGAAGAATTTTCCTGCTAGCCAAGGATGGGCCAAAAGGGAAACTCCTTTCACCTAATGTTCTTGAAATAGGATTTCAGAGTCTGCCTCTGGTCCTTTAAGGCAGTTTCAAGCCCTGGTCCAAACTGAAATATTTACAGATTTAACGTTCCTTTTTTTCTAGCCAAATACCTGGCATCTTATACATAAGTAAGCCCTCAAAACATTACGACATGAAATAAACATGACTACGTGACTATAGGATATAAGATTAGGCTCCCCCTCCCTGTAAGGCTACTCATCCCCACCTCCGTCGGCTTTTCCAACCCTCCCTTTAGCTTTCCAACTATCATCAAAACTTTCTCACAAAAAGACTTGAAATTAATTTATACCAAAGTATCGATAAAAGTAATTGATGATGGCTGAAAGTGCTTCCTTCCCCAGAGAGATCTGAGTAAAAATAAAGCCCCAGATAAAGTGTTTGCAGTACTCCTACCATCTAATGACAAGCTTTATTGAGGAGAGAAGGAAAGATTTCTTTTGAGTGTTGGATGAGATGAGAGTGACTTGCCAAGCAAAGAGAAAACACTTGCTATTGAATATATTATTCTCAGGTCAACTGTCCGCAAGATAAGTGAATATACTATTTATTGCATATATTTATTTAGTGACGAGTACTTCAGTCCTAGAGTACTTGAGTCACTTTAGCCGTGTCCAACTCTTTGTGACCCCATGAACTGTAGCCCTCCAGGCTCCTCTGTCCATGGGATTCTCCAGGCAAGAATCCTGGAGTGTGTTGCCATTTCCTCCTCCAGGGGATCTTCCCGACCCACAAATTGGACCCCCCACCCCCGTCTCCTGTGTCTCCTTCCTGTAGGCAACCCACTCCCGGATTCTTGCCTGAAGGATCTCATGGACAGAGGAGCCAGGTGGACAACAGTCCCTAGGTTGCAGGAGTTAGCCGGGATTGAAGCGACCGGACAGGCTTCTTTTGTTTAGTGACCTAGTACGTAACCAAAGATCTTCAGACTAGCACCCCTGAGGGATCCAAAATACCTGCACACTTTGAGAGCTTCTAGGATTTTTAAAGTTAGTTGGGTCTGTTGGGAAAAGAGAAACTTTCCCAAGATTCCATGCAGGTAGCAGACAGAATTTCGTGCAGTCCAATATAAATAAAAACAGAGTTTTCTGGAGATCTCTGGTATATGGTAAAGCAATTAAACACAATGAAAAAATTGTAAAATTGTCAATAACACAGACTTCTTTATTTCTTAGCAAACAGAGCAAACCCAGGCTGACACTGATGCACATTATTTGGATGATATGAAAGGTGCAAACTGTCTAACTGCAAATCGTGTGAACTTCTCTCCTAGGCTGTTTGGGTCTTATTCTATCCAATCATATAAATAAGTACACCTCAGAGATAAATTGATACCAGCTGATACCTTTACTGATCAGACTCCATCATGAAATACACCTCCATTTTTAATCAAAGACTTCTTTTGTGTGTAGAACACGCCCACACCTATTCTTACCACCTATTCAATAGAAAAGTATAAACATCTCTGCCAAATCAATATTTTAAATAATACTATATTATTTATTTCAGCCTTACAGTGCTAAAATTTTATATTGCAATGGCATCAGTATAAAAGATGTAACTCTGGCTTTTTATTTTTTAATTTTTTTGGCCACACCAAGCAGCATGTGGGATCTTAGTTCCCCAGAGGGATTGACCCTTTGCTCCTAGCATTAGAAGCATGTTTTCTTAACTACCCACCAGGGTAGTCCCAACTCTAGCTTTTTTTTTTTTTTTTAATAATTTTTTATCTCTAGCTCACCAAGATTTGTTAGTATTGTCTGAGTTAACTTCTAGAGCTGACATCTCAAGGATGTTTTGGGTTGAATCATTCAGTGCTACATAAGAGTTATTCTGAATACTTGCTCTACCCTTGCCTTCTTCTCTGTCTGGTTCTGTTATGTCTCAGAACAATAGGCCACTGTGAGTGCTTCTTTTGAGTAGATGAAAGTTATAAAACAGACCTGAGCTGATCAGATTTTGACATTGACTTTTGAACATTACAATACTTCCCCACCTTTAAAAATAATGCCTTGCACAGCTATTCTTACACATGATCTACAGCTATGCTCCCAGAGAGTAAAATCACTTTTTGAAAACCTATTTCAGAACCTGGTCATGGCACGTTAGAGAACTCAGTCGTTCTCTAGTAAACCTAGTAAAATGAAGTCCCTTTCGCAAGTGAATAATCAATCATCCATTCCCAAATACATTAAAGTCAAAATTTTCAGAGTTTTCTTAAAGCATGGTCCTTTCACACTATTTGTCCATCTTGTAAGACTTCAAATTTCCTTTCTTGGTCCACTCTCTAGAAACGACTGATTCCAAATCCATCCTCCAACCCCCGGGGTTCAGCTCTGTTTGTCAAGTTTCCAGTTTATTATCTCCTTTTCAGTCACACACTCACGTGTGCTCACCAGCAGTGAATTGTGCTCACCAGCAGTGAATTGTGCTCACACACCCATACTCTCACCCCTGAGTCATCACAGTTTCGGTAGACTCACAATAGAGTTCAGAACCTGTCGCCCACATCTCACTGGGAGCTAAGGAGCCAGAAGACAGCTTTCTCCTCTCGTAAATGTCAAGTGTTCAGCATGCCTCCACTGGGGGCTGAACAGAAATATAACCTTCGGGAAGTCAGTCTTTGGGTCTGGGCAAAGCTCTGAGAATTCTGAGTCTGAAGTCTGCTTTCTCTGTAAGGGCGTATGATTGGTAGCTTCAGCTTCCTCTCTCATCAATTAGGCTTAACTCTGCAGCGCCAGGTTGGCGTCTGACTTCCTCTCATTGGGTGGGAAAACCCATAAGACAGACCGAAGGAGATGTTCAGGTTTGTCTTAGGCGTAGCCCACGGAGCTGTGGCTATGGGAGAAGGGAATCTGGTGGTCATCCTCCAAAGGCTTCTTTTCTTGTTTTATATTTGTGGGAATACCCATTTTATTAAACCTGAAGTAACTTCTTAAATGCAGCTTCTCTTTTCTCAGTCCAATATGCACATACCACACCACACTTCTTGCTAATTCTGCTTGTCAACAAAGGGTACAAGAGGGTCATGGGAAACCCACTAGAGACCTTGTATTTGACTACCATTATAGCTTTGATGAGCAGGTCTCAAAGTGTTGTGCCTAAAAATCCTTCCTGAGGTTTGGTAGGGAGGCTGTATCACCAGAATAAGCTCAGGTACCAAAACAAAGTTTCTTTTGCTGTTAGGGTTATTTTGTTACATTCAGACAGAAAAGATTGCTTTCAGGCAAATTGACATGATGCCTGTGGGAAATCTGACCAAACAGTCAGAGGTGGAAGAGGAAGAAAGGCCAGGAAAGAGGGAAGGGGTGAAATCCAGCATTCACTCTGTATTTTACCCCAGAAAACAGCCGGCAATTATAATTACCCACCTTGTTCTGCAGCTCAGAATAAAAGTGACGTTGCACCAAACCCTACCCAAGCAGCCTGTCCTGATTAGAAAGTACTCCACACCTTGGAGAACCGAGGAGACACGAGCGAGCACAATTTTAAATGCAAATTAAACTGAGGGGGTAGCAGAGAGAACACATAAAAGACAGTAAAACAAAACCTTTCAGTTTTCTTAAATTAGCAGTCTAATGTGTTCTAAAGAGCAGCTCCCCTCAGATCTCGTCTTAGGGGCTGCATTTCATCACAATATAAAACGGGCAGATCCGTCACTTGCCTCTGCTCGGTGCTCGTGAATTGAGATTGAAGGGAAAATCAGAAGCTGTTCATTTGGGCTCCTGGGCTCCGCAGCGTGGCCCAGCTTCGTTTATGCTCAGCCGTGTCGAAAGGGGCCAACAAGTGCTGGTGAGTATCGGCTAACTTCAAGACTCTTCCTTTCATTTATTTTTGGGGTTTCATTTACCTTTTGGAAGGGGGAAATCTCCCAAAAGATTTACATTACAATTCAGCTTGCAAAACCTAGGAAATTTCAGACAGCTTTTCAAGCTTCTAGCAGTGACTGATTCGCAGAAGGAAGAGAGAGTTATTTTCAGCCTAGATGCTGGTGACTGATCCATGTATTAATTATAACAGGGGACTATTTAACAGATGCCAGCTAAGATGTCCTGTGCCCACCACCCTCAGCCAGCATTAGGGTAAGGACTGGAACCCCAACAACTTTTCTACCATATTAACTGTTTAATCGTGTATTCTTGTTGTAATTGCAAATAAAACTGGAGCCTGAAGCTCTAAAAATGATTAAACCTAAGCCATGTTTAAAATGACTATGACAGTTCTCTGCCGAGGATGAGTGCCTGTGGCCGGGGGGTGGGGACGGGGTGGAGGCGGGGAGGGAGATATGGGGTATTGGACCCGTGTGATGGTGACATGTAGATTTTGATGGTGATGGTTTTCTGCCAAAGTTTTACACGGGAAGCTGGTCATTTTCTTCCTTCGCAGTGGAGGATACAAAGAGGCTGGGGCTGGCGTCACCTTCTGTTGCTAAGGTAACATGCTCTGGCCATTTTATCTGATAAAGAAGTCCAGCAGACGGGTATATGTTATTCATCGCCGATCTAATCAAACAATCAAAATTGTTTACTTTCACCGGGAATATTTAGTGAGATCAAAGACAGTCTGATATTGCTTTTACTGCCGGCAGTTAACCCTTGAGGTTTTTTTCTCTTTTTTTGCAGTAAGTATGATTTTGCTGTTGGGGTAGCTTTTGGATATTTTTAAAAGTTTCCTTCTAGCAGACTTGGCTTCTTAAAATATGCACTGTTAGAAAGAAAAACGAATTAGATTATCCTTCTGAGTTTGATTTTAATGACTTGGTCTTGTTACTTCTTTCCAAAAACATCCTGCAGAAATAGATACTACATTTGTGCAAGTATCTGAGAAAGGCTACATATGCTAGAAAGAACCTAACAGGCTGAGTTTTCTTTTTTTTTTTTTGTAATGAAATATATTAGCTTCCTGACAGGCATGATAATATTATGGGGATCACTGCAATTCGGAAATAATTGCTGGTGCTCGGCAAACCAGATTTCTTTCTCACAAGCAGCCTGTGTCAGAGGCAAGCAGGTGATGGTCCTTAGCACTTTATAAAACGTGCTGGAGGAAATCACTACAAGGAGGGAACGCAAGGCATTTTTACAGCAAACATGTCAGCATGTGTCATAAATGCAAGGCATCTGTAAGTGGAGGCTCTGATTCCCAGGTTAGTGCTCACTGCTCAAGGGGGCTTGGAACTCCCTGGATCAATTAAGGATCAATGTTCAGAACAGCTGATACTTAATCATGTCATTTATCAGACCATTTGAAAACAGCATGAAAATTTTAAAGCTTATTTTTCCAGTTAATACACAACAAAGAAAAACTGGTATGTTATCTCTCTTTAGCCTGGATCACTTGTATTTTCTGAGTAGAATATATTACTTTTAATAAATGTTGGTGAAATGCTTCATTTTCTCATACAGTAGGAAAGCTCTATTGACAGATGGACTTAAAACTGGAAATGTCCGTCAAATAATGGCATATTTAATGGGATATTTCTTATCCCCAAATCATATTTGACAGTCTAAAGTACTGTGGATTTTTTTTTCTCTCCCATAGGCAATACAAGTGACTATTTTGCCTTAAAACTCTTGTTTCGGGAACATCGAGCATGGATTATCCCAAAATGGATTATTTTCTGGATGTGGAGTCTACTCCTAGACTCTTGGATGTTGAGTCGGCTCAGAGATTCTTCTACAGCCAAGGAGCTCAAGGTAATTAAAGACAGGAAACTCCTCTCATTTGCATGTTGGTTTTATATTAACAATGCCCTGTGGCCTGTAGCAGTGTAAGCTCTGCTGTGAGAGTTCAACAACTGGGATTTCACAGTTGGTGACCCCTGCTGAGCTGTTTCTGGCATGGAGGCAGGCGTACAGCAAAATGAATCAACCTAAACTTCTTGATTTGGTTCAAAAGCAACCTACCCAGCTTTTGTACAAATGCCCCTTGGAAAGCTATGTTAGAAAATGATGCCCCCACCTCATTGCAACCAAAGTGTAAGATTGAAAGACTTCAAGGATGCTTTTAGCCCCAGGAAAAGGTGGAGTTTTCAGCTTCTGAACTGGAGAAGATCCAGGGTACCCTGACCTCTCTGTCTGAAATCCAGATGGATGAGAGGCTCCTGAGAAAGGCTTTGAACTCCTACAAACAGCAGCCTTATCTATTTTAGATGAATTCAGTTACAGACTCGAGGAATCAGCAGAGTCCTTGGGGAGCACAAAGGAACATGCCTGTTGTGAAGTGTGGCTGATGTATACATTTAAATTATAGATTTTAAGATGGTCAATTAGGCTCCAGTTTGCTTGTTCTTCTGTTCCAGGGAGCACTTGGAATGTTGTGCATGCACTCTGAAGTACAGAATGAGGCTGGGGTATTACATGGGCTCTCCCGACAGGCAGGAGAGTTTTTAAAGCCTATTTTCCCTTTTCCATGGAATATTTAAGGTAGTCAGGAAACCGGAGCGTGGGCATATCCCAAATGGTACAAGTAGCACAGAAAGGCAATGTCCACGTTCTTAAATAGAGAAGTAGTTGAATTCTTGGAAGTCACGAAGGAGAACTAAAAAGGATAGGTGCTGTTTTGACAAAGCTGGCATCTTTCACTGTTACGTGGTCATGGGCACTCCACACAGGGCCCTGATGACTTCTGCCTTGGGTTTCCAGTTGTCTCTTCTGATTTGGTTTTACCTGGCTCTCACGCCAAATTCTCCCGGCAACTTCAGTGGCTTGTAAGCCTCCTCCTTCTCCGCTTCCATTTTCCTGGATAGGATCCAGTCTTAAAGGCAACAGAGACTGGTAATTATCTGGTTGATTGGCTTGGGTCAGAATGCACATCAGCAACAGCTAATTCTTCTCATCCCTGTGGGTATGTGTAGTCAGCATCGCTCCTCTCAGCCACTGAAAGAGACATGAGAATGTTACCGATTTAGCAGAAGCCTGAGACACTGGCCAGATCCTCCAGCGCCTTCTGGGTCTGGAAGGAAGAAGCTGCTAGGAGCAGAAGGAGACAGAGGCCAGAAGAAATGGGGGAGCTGAGGCAGGGCTCCAGCCCGTCTCCGGTTCTGTGTTGAAACATTGCTGCATCTGTCCACTCCATCTGAACAGGAGAATGATGCTGGTGCTTGGGGGACATGCACCTGAGCTGCACTTCCTTTAACAGAGCAGAGAAAGGGGACGAATCACAGATACTAAAGATGCCCATTTTGCCTTGCAGGAGCCACGGTTTAAGCCTTTAAGAGCCGCGGGCTCCAGGCATTGAAGGGAGGAAAGCAGTCAGGGTGTGGGAGGCTCAGGAGGACTCAAGGCAGCCTGGTGGTTGTCGGCAGATGGAGCCGGGGGTGGAGTGGTCAGAAATGTCGCCATCGGTGACTGTGGTTTAGACACGAGAGCTGGAAAGGCTGGAAAGTGCATGGGAGGTGGTAGCGTAAGCTGACTGTGCTCCCTGATAGGACGTTCATTTGGGGATAATCAGAATGATGTTCCAATGAAGGAGTCGTGGATCTGTAGCAAGAGTGGGGACTCCCTAAACAACATCCGGGTGGGTTTTTCATAAACCCCCGACTTCTTGAATGAGAAATCCAAGTAAAAGACCTAGGACTTTGCATGTTAAGTAAGAAGTCCAATGACGATTACCCAGATATCCCACTATTCTGAGGACCAACATTTAAGAACCAGTCCATCCTGTGTGATTTCTCTCCTTCCACCCCAGGACGGGGCCACTTTCTTCACCATTAGAGGCAGGATGGTACAGTGGTTACAACCAGACCCTGACTGCCTAGGTTCAAACCTTGGGTCTGCCACAGTCAACCTGGGAAAACTAACCTCTTTGACTTTAAATGTCCTCTGAAAAACAGTGTTGTTGTTCAGCCCCTCAGTCATGCATAGGGCCAATTCATGAGTTATTAAGAGCACTAATGAGGTAAGATTTGAAAATGCTTTCAACTGCCACATGGGAGACGCCATACATGAGCAAAGCAATAAACATCTTTGCAAAAGGCTGTCCCTTCTCTGAGATTCGAAAGGGAGCCACTGCCTTACAAACAAAAGATAAGAGTGAACTTCCTATTTTTTTTTAGCACACACACAAAAAGTTAATTTTAAGTAAATTTTAAAACACGGTGATTATTTTCTTGTCACATCAGAAGCTAACTGGGGGCAAAACTGAAAAACAGGGAGTACCACGAGAAACTTCTATCCTTCCTTTCACTTTAAATCTGAGAACCTATCTCCCATCAACACCTTCTCCAGAGCCCCATCACCTAGGACTAGTCACCCCTGGGCCTCCTGGCTGGGGAGTGACTTGCTGCCACTAGGACTTGTCACTGCGTTTTTCCAGCTCCCTCACAGCAGTTTCCTTCCACTCAGCACAGACACCAGCTCCCCTGGATCACAAGGCCCTCAGCCTGAAAAAGGGACTCCAGGGAATGGGCAGTGGGCTGAGGACCATGGCTTACACGCTTTCCTTTCTGAACCAAATGCACAGGTGGTAGAGTGGATGTCTAAAGCCAATGGCAAGGCCCCCAGGACCAGGGAAAGGCAGGCAGGACGGTGGCTGGCTCTTGAGAAAGGCATGTGAAGCAATCAGGGCCTTGTGCTGCTGCTACATCGCAACTCACAGCAGCCTTCTCCACGGCCAGCCCAGGCCAGGCCAGCCCAGCCCAGCCTCAGGGCGATGTTAGTGAGGTCGAGGAGCCGCCACTGGCTACCCTCTCCTATAAAGAAGGCCCACGTGGAAATACCGTATTAAGCACCTGGAATGTGGATGACCTAGGATTTGGTTGGCTAAACTGATGTATGATTATTGCCTTTTACTGGGTTGTCCATTCTTGAGGCAATAAGACTTGTCAATAGACTGATCAAGGACAGGTGTAAGTATTTTAAAGGGGAACCAAGAAAATAATTTCATTTTCCACACATTACTATACTTTCATCAGTTGGGGTCCAAATTCATAAACTTTGGGGGAAACAGCCCTTCTATATTAATTACCTGAAGAATGGTTATCCAAAGCAACAGTGAGAATTGCAATGTTTGTGACCCCATCATGGTTGTTTTTCACTTTCTCCTGGAAAGTGGCAAAAGGCCTGTCCCTGGGTAGAGGATATTTTGAGCTACTAAAAGCAAGAGGAATCCAGAAAGATAAGAAAAAGAAAAAGTGATCTAAGATCTGTTCTGGGACAGATTCTGCTGAAATTCCCAGAGAGTTTTTAAAAAGCCAGTCCTCTGCTCTGCTGAATAAAGCAGGCTTGTTATTTCCCCCCATCTCCATTTTCCCTTGGTTTGATCTCGAGGTAGGGAAGACGAGCCCGCTTCTCCTGAGGGATTCTGCTGTAGAAAGTGTGATGTGTTAACAAGGAGCAGGAAAAAAAGTCCAGAGTCATCCTGTTCATCTTCCACCAGTGAAGGATGCCCTCCTGGTTTACCTGTGATGCTTCTTCAACAGTAAAAACTGCTCACACACAGAGTCCTGCAAATGTCCCCATTAACACAAAAGGAGAATTGTGGAGGCTGAAGATGCATGTGGTATAAAGACCAGTCACGTCTTGACATCACGTAACTTGTGATCACCCATCTTTCATGCTTCTGACAATGATCTCCCACACACTCAGCTTCAGAGTCATAATTTTTTTTTACATAAGCTGGGAGGGAAATCATAAAATCACAAAATTGGCATCACAGGATTTTAGGTTGAAATGAACACTATAGTTCAGTGATTTTTTTCTCTACCCTCGCCCAAAACCAAGTAATCCAGAATTGGTAAGGGCTCGACCCAGGTCCCGGTGCCACATTTTACACAAGCCGCTGGGTTATTCTGGGTGGACCCTGAACGTTGAGTACTAGCGTTATGAAGCATTAATCTCTCAGCTCAGCCCCAGACTAGCAGCCTCTGTGTCATCAGGGAACTTGTTAAGAATGCCAGAATCTCAGACATCGTAGACCTACAGAATCAGAATCTAAAGTTAAAAAGATAGTGAGGCAATTTATGCTGAAAGTTTGAGAGGCAATGATTGAACCTAGAGCATATTAGAAACACCTGGTAAGCTTCTGTGGCCTCAAGGCTGGAGTCCTTGGACAAAACCAATTAACTCAATCCTTGGTGTGAGTCCCACACTTGGGAATCTATCAAATTATGCCAGGTGATTCAAATGTGCAACCAGGGCTATGAACTTCTGACCTCCCATTTTACAGGAAAGGAGGCTTCAGCACAATCATGCAGCTTATTCTTGCCTGAGTATCTTTATCTATGTCCTTCCCTTTAAAGAAATCCAAACCATTGGAAAGGTGCAAGTGGGCTTTTTTTTTAAGACTGAACTATGCATCAGTGCTGCAATTTGCATATTCATTGTATCTGTGAATCCTCAAAGAAATTTAGCAAAAGAGGAGTTATAATGCTCATTTCACAGATTAGAAAAGACTACACATTTAAATCCCCTGGAGAAGGGAATGGCTACCCACTCCAGTATTCTTGCCTGGAGAATGCCAAGGGCAGAGGAGCCTGGGTGGCGACAGTCCATGGGGTCGAAAAGAGTCCAACCCGACTAAGCAACTAACACTTTGACTTTCGTACATTTAAATAATAGCACAGTCAGAAGCTGAATTCAAGGGTATCTGACTCCCTCAACCCCACAGGCAGTGAACAACGTTTGTGACCAAATCACACTTCTGAAGATGGTGAAGCCCAGAGTGGTTCAGCCACATGCCCAGATCACAGAGCTCATCCTGAGAAGGTGGAGGAGACTAAAGATCTCCTGGATGGAGCAGTAGGTCTCTTCTTACACCAATCATGCCCTCTCTACTGTGTTCAGTTTCTTCCCTCTAAGACCATCAATATCTTTGGGTGTTTAAATGATATTCAAAAGGGAAAATACATTAAAAGGCAGCCATTTTTCTAACGTCACTAGTGATCAAATTTATGACTCCTGCTCACCATTTCCCCCTTTTAAGTCACTCTTGGCACTGGAACCAGGTGCTGTAGTCGTGGTTTCTTCATCCTAATGTGCCTTTTCTGTCGCCTACATTGTCTTGTTCAACAAAGGAAAATGCCAGTTTTGACAACTGATGAATGCCCCGGTGAGCAGCTAAGTCAGAAACTCTAAAACCCCCTCTCTCCACCATTTCCCGCCCTGTCCCCCACCCCAACTAGCTTCCAGCTCCTCTTTTCTCCACCCTGTGAAATCTGCCAGAACAGCTGGTTTTTCAGTTGGGTCTGACTCTCTGCGACCCCATGGACTGTAGCCCACCAGGCTCCTCTGTCCATGGAATTCTCCAGGTAAGGATACTGGAGTGGGTTGCCATTCCCTTCTTCAGGGATCTTCCGACCCAGGGATTAAACCCAGGTCTTCTGCATTGCAGGTGGATTCTTTACCAACTGAGCTATGAGGGAGGTCTTTTTCAGTCTTTAGCTTTGAGTTTAAGTACTGTAAACCTAAAGTCTAAACCCCTGGGACTTCTTCATGTGGCCCCAAGAGACACAAGACATTTGGTTGCACTCAGTTGTTTGCAAATTGTTAACAACAATCATCTGCACAGAAAGTGTTCATGCTATTTTCTTTTCTTTCTTTTTTTTTTTTCTTGTGGGATCTTAGTTCCCTGATCAGGGATTGAACATGCACCCTTGGCAGAGAAAGCATAGAGTCCTGACCACTGGACAGCCAGGGAATTCCCCAGTGCCTGCTATTTTCTTTCCTGGTGTTTATGACCCAGCTCCAATGTCGTCTCCTCTGTGATGTCTTGCCTGACTTTTCCAGGACTTTCTCCCATAATATTCTGATCAGCTATTCTAGCCACTAGCACTTTATATTATTCTGCTTCCACCACTTACTAGACACACGAGTTCATGTTATGGCTTTACTTCTCTAAGCCTCGGGGCCCTAATCAAAATGCATATACTATTAGATCCACATTCATAGGGGTTTCTGAGAATGAAGGAGGTGTGCTTATGAAGTGCTTGGTATGTTGTTATTATTGATTAGTTACTGAAGCTCTTGTTATTTACCTGCATAGATGGTGGTGATCTTAAATACCATATTCTGGATGCCTAGTACCATCCTTGATATACAGTGGAAGTATTAAGATTTACTAAAGGTCTCTGTGGAGCTAAAGGAATGAAAATGCTTAAATCTGCATTACAAAGAGAAACTTGGGATTCAAGGAAAGGACTTTTGACAATTCATGAGAGAGAAAATAAAAACTCCCTAAGACCTTTAAATAATTAAAATCTTTAGTTGGAAATAGAGACTCTGCTTAAGGCTGAGGGGAGGGACAGGCAAAATAAATTTTCAAATACATAGAGAAGCAGGAAATGGAAGAAAGTCATCAACTCTGATGTACCTTCTATAAAGCAGGGGGAAAAAAAGCAAAAGCAAAGAGAAAATACAGCAGGAGGGAGTTGGTGCACTATTGAAAAAAATTAACCTTTTAAAATTGATTTCCAGGGGTTCCTGAATAATACCCTTCTTAGAAGGACTTTTTAATATACAATAGTCTGTGAAGGCTGAGTTTTAATTTTGCCTATAAAGTAGAATTCTGGAAGGCTTGAGCCCCTCAACATTTACTCTGATGAACTTAACTTGAGATCAAGTCAAAAGCTGCTCTGAGCACGTTCCAGAAACTAGCTCTGGGCTATCCTTTAATTGAGATTCCTTTCTCCTTCCTTCTTCAGACCTTTACTACCTAGGCAAGTCCTTATACTTTGGGACTGCTTAATCCTCAAGCTGGCTACCATTCACACTCCCGGAAGGTGGCTGTGGATACCCACCCAAGCCCTCCATGGGAGCCACACACCTGAGCAGGTTACCTTCCTTCTCCACGTCTGTCCCCTGAAACTTTCTTACACGTGGCTCATACATAATTCGCTCTCTAAGGACTGAGGCAAAAACAGTGATCTAAAGCAACTGTGTCCTCGTTGAGGGCACAGTTGCCAGCTGGATTGTAACCGTTTCCATTCAGCCATCTGCCCCTCAGAGCTCCGCTAGGACCAGCACAGCAAAACGGGCTGCATCTTCTCTGTGTCTTCATGGTGATGTCCTTAACTAGGTAGTTAACGTGTCATCAGACTACTTTTCAGACCCTTGTCTCTGAGAGGTGCTTCGGGTGACACTTTTCTTATGTAGTTTCCAGCCTTGTTTTTATGATGCTGAAGTCATCACCCTCAACAAATACTCACTTTGGGGCATTTTTCTGGGTGTTTTTTTTTTTTTCTCTCTCTCTCTGTAGCTCTAGCCAGGAAGCAGCCCGCTGTGTTTCACTCATGGATGACAAGCTAACTACCAAGCCTTCCCTCTTAACCTCCCACACACTCCATTTTAGACCTCTAATTGCTCGCATTCAGGCTCTCCGAACCTGTGTTTAATGCAGGGAACATTGTGAAGGAGAGGGTGAAGGCAGATCAAGAGGGAAGATATTGTGGAGATAGCCAGCCTGCCAATTCTGTGCATATATAGATGACTATGAAGCCCAAGCTTCCATTTCTGGATGTGCCTTTGAACAGGACATTTCTCTGCACACAAAGTAGCCTTCTTGGTGCCATCCGTTTACATGCACATGGCTTTCCATTGCTTTCTGTGCCTTTGCCCCCAGCAAGCACCTGCTTTGTCGCATACTGTGATTCAGGGCTCGTAAGCAGGGCATAAGGTCAAGAGGCAAGAGAGACAAGATGAGAGGATGAGACACAGAGAGGAAGAAAATCATAGGAAAATACAGTAAAATAACTCTGCTTGATTAATAACGCCTGCTTTCACATACAGCATGTAGAGAGTGGGCTAAAGATGCAGCCCCTACACAGGCAGCATCAGTTATGACCCAGTTAGCATAAACAATCCACAGGAGCTTGGAAAAAATTCTCACTCCTCATTACTCAAATCTGTTCCTAAAAACTTTCAGTACCACCCTCTCTTAACTGAGCCGGCAGAAGCAAGGACAGAGAGCCTAATGCATCAAAATCAGCTCATGGACAATACCATTTTTAATATTTTTGAGAATATTTTAATAAGCAATTAGACCCACACAATTATACACGGATCGAGGAGCCTGGTGGGCTACAGTCCATGGGGTCACAAATAGTCCAACACGGCTGAGCAACTACTACTCCCCCTGGATAAATATTGGTATTAACTCAGACCTCTGAAAAATTAGGACTGATCAGAGAGGTTCTCTTAGAGATCTCTGTACCTTTTTTCAATCATAAAAGCAAAACGTGCTCAGACGCTCAGTCATGTCCAACTTTTGGGACCCTGTGGACTATAGCCTGTCAGGCTCCTCTGTTCCTGGGATTCTCCAGGCAAGAATACTAGAATGGGTTGCCATTTCCTCCTCCAGGAGTCTTCCCACAGGAAAATCAAACCCACACCCCTTGCATCTCCTGCACCGGCAGGCGTGTTCTTTGCCACCAGCACCCCCTGGGAAACCCAAAAGCAAAGCAGGGGTAAAATATTAAGGTGTCTGGGGGAAAATGGAAAGGAAAATCAACCCTACACATCTATTTTAATTTTTTATTTTACTTTCAATTTCAAGCACATTCATATTTTTACAAAATTACAGTTATAGCATATGCAAAATTGGAGGTATAACTGAAATCTTTCCCAAGGCTGGAGAAGAATGTCATAATATTTTAGGGCTTGGGTTGTGGAATAACACAGATCTGAGTTCAGACTGTGATGTTCACTTTTCAGCTTATAATATTAGGCAAGTTATTTACTCCTTTTGCCTCACTTTTCCCTTTTGAATGCAAATAATGAGTTCTCAGCGCAAAGGGTTCTTTTAGGGTTTAAATGAAACAAAGTGTTTCCCAAACTATGGTCCAATATGCTTTTCAGGTAACACTTGAACTTTTTAAAATAATAATTCATTTTATTGTGTTTTAGGAAAGATGTAAATTGAAAACTATTTAATTGAAATATAGAAATTTATAACCAGACTTCATATTTATGGACTACTGCTTAGAATAAAGGGCTTCCCAGGTGTCTCAACAATAAAGAATCTGCCTGCAGTGCCAGAGACAGAGGAGGTGAATGTTCGATCCCTGAGTCAGGAAGATCCCCTGGAGGAGGGCATGGCAACCCACGCCAGTGTTCTTGCCTGAAAGATTCCATGGACAGAAGAGCCTGGTGGGCTACAGTCCATGGGGTCACAAGAGTCAAACATTATTGGCGTCACTGAGCATGGCGTGGCTTAGAACAAAAGGGAAAAAAATGAGTAAAATCCACTGAAGGAAAAACATTAAGTAAATAATAGTGTAGATGACATTAAAGCTTGCAAAATCCATGCAAGTGATACAGAAATGATTAACATTTGGAAACCCTCAACAAATAAATATAAAGCACTAAGCAAAATGTCAAGTACCTAATATGCATTTAATAAATATTAGCTCTTATGTTAATTATCTTTTCATCTTGTCAAGCCTTAGAGGAAAGTGGCAGGGCCTCAAGCTCCCCAAGAAAAACCTTCACCCTGTGCCATCTCTGATCTTCTCTACCACCATTTATTCCTAATTCAAATTTCCAAGCCCCTGGCAAGGTGGACATGAAGTGAAAGAAGCGAAAGTATTAGTCACTCAGTTGTGTCTAGCTCTTTGTAACACCGAGAACTGTAGCCCACCAGGCTCCTCTGTCCATGTAATTAATTCTCCAGACAAGAAGACTGGAGTGCGTAGCTATTCCCTTCTCCAGGGGATATTCCTGACCCAGGGTCGCTTGCACTGCAGGCAGTTTCTTTACCATATGAGCCACCAGGGAAGGCCCCTTGGCAGGGTGGAACAGCCTTAAAACACAAGAACAAGAAAAGCAACAAAACTTCAATTTTTAAATTAAGTTGCTAACAAATCCCAAAGGAATCCTCTTTATGATTTTACTACTGAGAATTTTTTTCCTGCAAACTCTCTTAAAACATTGGCTAGAAGGATGAGATGGGAAGGAAGGTGGGAGGGGGTTTCGGAATGGGGGACACATGCACACCCATGGCTGGTTAATGTAAAGTATGGCAAAAACCACCACAGTATTGTAAAAAGTAATTAGCCTCCAATTAAAATAAATTAAAAAAAAAAAACCATTGGCTAAACTGTACTGATTTCCTCTGAGTTTACAGGAAACTCTAGTTTATCCAAATGAGGCTTCCAAGAGGTTATCTGAATGAATCAGTTTTAGGGAGGCTGAAATGCGTAAAGGGTGTTGACTGTATGGTGATAAATGGAAACCAGACTTTTTGTGGTGAGCATGCTAGAGTGTGTAAAGAAGTGGAAATATAATATTGCAGCCACAAAACTTATATAATGTTATGAACCAATGTCACCTCAATTTTAAAAATGAGTCAGCATTTACTTAGGTATAAGGATATAGATTTGAGAGAATTTACTTCAAATCATATTTCTCTTTATTCTTTTGTTCCCTTAAGAAAACATGGTAATGTGAAGAAAGTGACATCAGAAAGTCCTGGAAGCTAATTCAGTTCCAACTAGTAAACAGCCATGTGGCTGGTTATTCAAGTGACTGAACCTCTATAAGCCTTTGTTTCCCCATTTGCAAGATATTAACAATGCTTGCAATATTATTAGTATGAGTATAAAATGATGTAAATTTAGATAACAGATTCTCAGTGAATACTTGTTTAAGGGATAATTTGCCACAATAAGGAAAGAGCACTAGTTGAATAACTGTTCTGTGTCTTCAAGAAGCTCAAAGATGATATAGTACAATAAAAACACCTTTATAGAAGCAAAATAAATGGTCTAAAAGGGAAGAGAAAGTATCAGAGAAATCTTTTTGGAAGAGTTTGTACCTAAACTTCATGCTTCAGTCAGCACAATAGCGGTGCATTCCTTGCACAAAAAAGCCAGCAGGTATAGGTCTTTCTGTAAGCAATTCAGTGCGACTGGATCCGAAGATGCAAGGTGAAGGCGATACCTGAGACTGGAAAACAAAGCAGAGTTCAAAGAAAGAGACCTTAAGCAACAGATTCAGAAATTTAGCATCTCTTCCTTAGGAAGCACAGAACATTTGAATGATTGCTAGAGTGCAAAGAGCTTCCAGATTCCAAACCTTGTTACATATCAGAAGCAAATTCTATAGCCCTTGCCCAGGTATACAGATCAGAATCTTTGAAAGTCAAGTGAGATAATATGAGTTTTCCTATTTTAAGGGGTGGTTTTGTTTTATTTTGGCAGCTCTCAGATGCTTTTAATACAAAGAGTATGGGGTGTAGAATTTGACTAATCTAATTCTCTACTTTCATAAATCAGGAAAATGGAGCCTAGAGAGATAAATGAATGAAATGCAATAAAAATTCAATTATATTTATCCAAAATTCACTGTTTTTGGAACACTAACTATAGGCTGGGGATTCAAACTCAACAGATACATCTCCTGGCCTCATGCAGTTAGCTGTCTAATACAGAGCAGATAAAGCAATGATTTCAGTCCCAAAAGATAAATGCTAGGAGAACCTGCACACTGAGAGTTTTGTTAACACAGATGAGGGTATCCAAATGAGAGGGCTCTGTGTGTGTGTGTGTGTGCACGCGCGAGTGTGCATGCATGTGGGGAGAAAGATGTGATTCTAAGTTAGTGTCCAAGAAAAGATAAAAACAGATCTGACAACAGATCTCTTCTGCATTAGATATCCTAAGGGATTCAGTATCAGGTTTGGAATTCCTAAGCATGCAAAGCCAGATTAACTGTCATCCTCATTGGATGGATAATGAAACTGTTCACTAAGAAAGAGGGTAGAGGAGGAGTATCAAGATGGAGAGGGAGGGATTCCCAGGTGGTTCTATAAAGTTTGGAAAACCATCGAAAACATTTTATGTACCTAGGTAATTCCTAAAATAACTTCACTAGCATGTTTTACAACTGCCTCGGAATGTGTAGTTCATTTGGGCCTTTAATTTTCCTATCATATTATTTGAAGGATTGGGAGGTTATTTAAAGGAAACATTTATTCTCTAAATTAGAAGTTTTCCCACAATATTTTCTCCCTAGTATTTAAAATTAATAGTCCATCTGAAATATTTACCGGAACCAAATGTCTGAAGTTAGCAATATTATTCAAATTCAGGCTTGTGTTTTTATAAGAAGAAAATTCCGAGTTAACACTTAACGAGAGCATCTAAAGAAAAGAAGTTTGTTAAAAAAAAATGTCTCAGTGCAGCTCAATCATTTTAGAGAAATATAGACTGTCACAGAATGTTGCAAAGGAAGAAAAAAAAAGATTCAGCTACAGTTAGTTAAAAACAGACCTTACTTTTCTTTCAAACCTACACAGTAAGATCTTCTGTTTCATTTAGTTGATTATGCATTATTTGGTAACTAAATTTGATAGGTCACAAGTGGAGAAAATATTACTTGGCTTAGTCCAGTTTAATCCTTGTCTTTGGAAAGCAAGATCCCACTTCACACATCATCTCAGACAGCTGATTTTTACATTTGCCCCATATGCTATGCTTTCTCAGTAATCTGGACACATGTGTACCCAGAAGTTACAAGAGGAAATGACAGTGAAAAGAAGACCCACATTTTCAGTGCCAGGGGCTGGTATTTATGGTCTCAGTTACTCCTGGGATAGGAAATTTGTGACGTACTTGCTATTATCCCCATGTTACCGGTGAAGTAACCCACGTTTCCAATCATCAAGTCACTTCCCAAACCCACACACCTATTAGGAATGGAGCTAGAATTGTCATCCTGAGCCTTGTGACTCTTCCTACTACATCCTGTAGGATACTGGTGTCCATGGCAGCACAGGGAAGACTTCCAGGAGCAGTGAGTGGTACAAGGATGCAAAGATGTTCATGGATTTCAAATAGTAGAAGGCATCAGTGTTACAGGACACAAATGTGGCAACAGAGTCATTCTGGGAACCTAGACCCTTAGGTTCAGTTTCTTAAAGTGAATTATTTTTGCCTTATTTACTTGGGAAATTGTCACGAGGGGATGGTGAGGTCCTCTGACCTTTAGATTGAATTGCAGGGGTGGGTGGAGGAGAGGGAGGGAATCTGCCTAAGTCACTTCAGTCGACCCCATGGATTGTAGCCCTCCAGGCTCCTCTGTCTGTGGGATTTCCCAGGCAAGAATACTAAAGTGGGGTGCCATTCACTTTTCCATGGGATCTTCCCCACCCAGGGATCGAAACTACACCTCTGGGGTCTTCCGCATTGGCAGGTGGATTCTTTACCAGTGCTGCGGCCTGGGAGCCCGCCTAACGTCCCCATGGGAGCTTCTTCTTCTACTTAGAACTCATTTCCCTTGGTCATGTCTGACTCTTTTCCACCCTATGGACTGTAGCCCGTAGCATATAATAATTACAGAAAAGTCAGGTGAACAACAAAACACTTATAAAAACTCAATTAGCCCATCATCTAGTAATAAAAATAAGTCTTCTTTATAACCTTAGAAGATTGAATGTTCTTACACTCTTTTTATATACATGGGCATGCACACATTTTTTCAACCTAAATCAAGCTCCTTGAATTAATTACCTCATTTTCTCTATCTTAATTTAAAATAAGTAAATAATTTATGTCTTGGGGTAGTTGATTCTAACCAACTTAGGAAATAATCAGGACATGATTTGGGGGAAAAAAAGGAAAAGGTCAACCAACCACACGTTGTTTTTGCCTAAAGGGTGACTTTGCCAGCTGGCTTGATGTTACTGGATCTGTTCTGCTACTATTACCTATACAGTCTCTGACTAATACCCTATGATTTGATTGCTATCATCAGCCCATCTGTAGACACAACAGAATGCAAATTAAATAATTACCAAATCTGTACTGGGCAGGCCTTCTTCTTAGACACATACGTGTAGGAATTTTTGTGCTTTCCCTTCTCCACACCACCACATTATGCTTTTGTTCTTATTATAGCCAGATAAAGCACTTCATTGCATTCGAATAGCAAGTGCCATTTAATAGTGTAGTTCTTATAGTAACAGAACATTAGAACCAGCAATAATTTAATTCAACTGGCCCATTTTACAGATGATGAAACTGAGGGTCAGAGAAGAAAAGAAAAGCAAGTATTTGTTCATTAAATACCTACCGTGTACTAGAAGCTACATGTGTTTATTTCATTCAAAATCACAAAACTATGAGTTAGATATGACTGCCCCCAATTTATTAGAAACTAAAGCTCAGTGGAATTATCAATTCTGAAGAGGCAGAGTGAGGATTTAAACGTGAACACTGACTCGCTTTCCCCTGCAAAAGCCTGTCCTTCTGGAAAAAATTAATTTGTCTAAAACAGACAGCAAGATAGTAGCACATCTGGGGCTGGAAACTGGTCTCCTATTGTCTGATGCCTGCACATCTGCAATCTGTTACTGTGTGTGGGGCTCCAATGGAACTCAGACCCATTGTCTTTGCACTTTGCAAGTGACCAAGGCCAGTAGTTTGCCACACAAAGGTATGTCCAAGTGTATGTCACCCTTTCATTCACTGAACATGAATTAGAAATATTAGAATCTTTAGATCTCAAATGATGTCACTAATTACAGCAACCACTGAAAACTGACCATGTAGGAAGTATAAACAAATGAAAGTAAAGTAAAAATAAGTCAGGTTTAACATTGCCTGTGCTATTAAGTAAGATGGGGAAGTGACTTGTATCTCTTAACCAGGCATGTTCAATAACAGAAAGCTGTTTAGGTTTATGTCCGACTCAATTCAACATACCGGGCCTGAAACACGTTTTCCTTTTTGCATCTAGCATGTTTTAGCAGCCAGCCCCCAGCCACCCTGTACAGTATCTACTTTAAGAAACTGAGAGGAAAGGAAGCAATGAACATTTGTTGCCCGCCTACCATTTGTCAGGCTCTGTGTTCGGTGTTTTACATTTGTTATATAATGTTTTATCCTCCCAAGGCCCAGTGAGAGAGTTTATTTTACTTCTAGTTTACATATAAGGAAACTAAAGCTTGGAGAGCTCACTAACTTTTTCCACGATCTAATAAGCATTAAGCTTGGGAATTATGCCAAGGATTAATTTCACAGTGACAAGCTTTATTTGGAGCTGGCTAGGAATAATAGTTTTAATATAATGAGTGTTTATTGGGAATTTCTTTTGCTAAAGACTTTACATAGATTACATGTTTAAATCCTCATAGCAACCCTAACATGTAGGTACTATGTAAGGCCCTTCTTACAGATGTAGAGGGGACAAGTGACTTACACGAAATCATTCAACTATTAAGTATGGAACTGGGGTATAAACCTCAAAGCCTGTGTAGCTAGTTAACTTTTATTTCATACTGTCTGGAAGGAAAATAGCATCCACGTTATTTCCACAGTCATACAAATTACAAAGTGCCACAGGTAGAGATAGAGTGGAAAATGCCACATTCTCACATTGATACTAGATTTGGGATGGAAATAAAAACATCAGCCGTAAAAGACGGGCAGAGTTTAGACAGGGGATGATTGAAGAGGAGGAAAAGAAAGGCCTTCCAGTGGGAAGATGTGCACTGTTATTTGATACTGTTTTCCTAATTTTTGTTTGAATCTTATGTCTTACAGTTTGCCAGTTAATCCATCAAACCGGTTAAGGTCTGGGTTTTCTGGTAGCCACAGATGGTATCGAAGCCTTCATGAATGATGCTCTCAGTCCACCGAGAACCCATGTGTATTACTTACCTAGTGCCACGTATCAAGTTACCCCAAAATGTAGTGACTTCAAACAGCAAACATTTCTTATCTCATAGTTTCTGTAGGTCAGAAACTCAGGAATGTCCTAGTTGGGTGTCTGAGGTGGCTCGGAGTCAGGATGCTGGTTGGGGCTGCAGTCATCATCAGTCTCAGGGCTTCTCTGGGGCTTTGAAGATGGCTCATGCAGATGGCACTTGGCAGGAGGCCTCAGCTTCCCTGAGTGTCCCTGTGACACTGCACCTGGCTTCTCCCAAGACTCTAGAAGAAAGCAGGACAGAAACTGCAACGCATTTCCTGATACACCATCACTTCCGCCATATTCTAATGGTCACAGAGACCAGCACTGATTGAGTGTGGGAGGGCATGGATTGAATGCCAAGTGGGGATCCCTAGGAGCCATCTGGAGGCTGACTATCACAACATGCAAGTATTCAGGGAAGCAGAAAACTTCTCCAAAACACTGAGGGCATGGTTCCTATACACAAACAGTTTTTATTTAGTATATCTTATATCTTTTAGGAGCAGGCAATGGCACCCCACTCCAGTACTCTTGCCTGGAAAATCCCATGGATGGAGGAGCCTGGTGGGCTACAGTCCATGGAGTCATTAAGAGTCGAACATGACTGAGCAGCTTCACTTTCATCATTTTTCACTTTCATGCATTGGAGAAGGAAATGGCAACCCACTCCAGTGTTCTTGCCTGGAGAATCCCAGGGAAGGTGGAGCCTGGTGGGCTGCTGTCTATGGGGTCACACAGAGTTGAACATGACTGAAGTGAATTATCTTTTAAGTAGTTTTAAAGCAAGGCACAATTTTATATAAACCAAAATATTAGTCCTTCCAGGGGAGAAACCACTATGCAATGTTATGGTAGCTATACAGTAGTATTGAATAGTATTGTATTCATCTTTATCCAGACATCAGACCTAGGTACCGAAGCCCTAAAGGAAGAGTCAGAGCAAAGTCAGCGTGAGACCCACGTGGCTACAGGGAACAGGGCTGGTCAGAATGCCCGGACACAGAACCATCTCTTTGGCAAGCTGTGCCCTTCGCAATTCCATAATTCTACTTACATGGGCTGTGATGTGAATGGTGTACCCCTGCTCGAAGTTGCACGGCACTGAACACCAAGGAGACAGAATACTGGGAAGCAGTGGGGAAAACTAGGCACCTGTACCCTCTCCTTTGTGGGCCCCACAAAATTAGCCACATAGAAATAGGAATAAATAGCAGAACTGTGCAGAATGGTCAGCTCCTTTAATTACAAGTTTAAGCGGAGAGCTCTAAGATATGCCCATAACAGCTCTTCAGATTCTTGGTTATCTAGCAAAGCATACATATGTATAGAAAAGAAAAAAATATCTCAACAGCTACATACTAAATTTAGTTTCAATAAAAAGCACAAAAGCCTTTTTGGCACATTTGTGTTAAGCCTATTTAAAACCTATGCAAGTTACTGCTGCAGTCTTGGCTTGATATTGGAGTTAATAACATTCATCTTCATTATTGGCATTTTGCATTTTCTACATAAACGATTTTCAGTACCATCTCTCTACTTAGTGACATCACACTGATTTTAACTTGGTTTAATTGCAAGGTGTAAAGGTTCTTATATATCTAACTTGTATTACATACACAAAATAGTATAACATGTTTACTTAATCTATGCAGCCTCAATTCTTTAATCTGTTTGACAATACTATACTAGAATAAATTTTTAACAAAAACTCAAACACCTCCAGCATAAATGTAGAGTCGATTACCCTTAAGATCATTATTGTATTTATCTGCAGCCTGTGGGAAGGGCTGACATGATAATTTTTCAGAAAGATTAAAGTAACGATGGGACGTCATCTCTAATCCTTGGAAACTTTTTCACATAGAAAGAAGGAAACACTTTTGCTAGTACTTTTAAACTTTTATTGGAAATAAGGTAAAACTTATGGAAATTTTGTAAAAATAAAATAGTACAAAGAATGTTTATGTGCCTTTTATGCAGATTCACCTGTTGACCTCGTTTGACTATCATTTGCTGTCCTGTCTGTACAGTCCCTAACCTATCTGTTTACTGACAGATGGATCAATTGCTCTATCCAGAGAGGAGTGCAAAAGTATATACGTTAAGAAGAATTTTTTTCCTTGTGATGGGAACTCTTAGATTTTACTTCTTAACAACTTTCATATATGAGCTATAGCAATGTTAATTATATTTCTCATATTGTATATTACACCCCCTCGTACTTTTTATCTTATGACTTGAAATGACTACCTTCTGACTACCTCCATTCAATTCCCTCTCCCACTCCCACCGCTGGTAACCACGAATCTGATCTCTTTTACTATGAGTTCATTTGTTTATTTGTGAAATATAATTAACCTACAACACTGTTGGAGAAGAAATGGCAACCCACTCCAGCACTCTTGCCTGGAAAATCCCCTGGACAGAGAAGCCTGGTAGGCTACAGTCCAAGGGGTCGCAAAGAGTCAGACACGACTGAGTGACTTCACTCTCACAACACTGTTAGTTTCTGGTGGATAGCATAGTGAGTCCACACTTCTATACATTTCAAAATGGTTACCACTGATAAGTCTATTCACAGTATGTCACCATACAAAGGTATTACGCAGTTACTGACTATGTTCCCCACAAGATACATTTCTTACTCTGACTCATGTGTTTTGTGGCTGGAAGTTTGTACCTCTTAATCTCCTCACCCACCTCTCTCACCTCCCATCCCCTTTCCATAAGCCACCACTTCTCTGTTCTCAGCGTCCACATCTCCACTGCCATTTTCTTAAGCTTGTTCATTTGCTCTGCTTTTTAGATTCCACATGTAAGTGAGATCACCTGGTATCTGTCTGTCTTCATTCCTGCCAGGGTCCATCCACATTGCCACTGATGGGAAGAGCCCGTTCTTTCTCGTGACTGGGTGGTACGCCACGTGTAGCACCTTTCCTCTGTCCATTCGTCCACTGGTGGGCACCCAGATTGTCCCCGTGCCCTTGCACTGTAAACAATGCTCCCGTGAACGTAGGGTGGACGTGTCTCCTCGAAGCCACGCTTTGTCTTCTTCAGACCAGTGCCCGGGAGTGGAATCGCTGTGCTGTGTGGTGGTTCTACTTACAGGATTCTGAGGAAACATCACTCTGTTTTCCATATCCTCTCCTAAAACTTGCTATTTGTTGTCTCCCCAGTAGAACCCACTCTGTCAGGCATGAAGTGATACCCCACTGTGATTTGGACTCGCATTGCCATAACGATTGGTAATGCTAAGCTTCTTTCCATGGGCCTATTGGCCATTTGTCTGACTTTGGAAAAATATCTGTTTACATCTGCTTATTTTTAATTGAGTGGATTATTTTTTATGTTGAGATGTATGAGCTTTTTGTGTATTTGGGACCATTGTCAGACATATCATTTGCAAATGTCTTTTCCCATTCAGTAGCCTGCCTTTTCATTTTGTTTTCACTGTGCAAAAGCTTTTTGGTTTGGTGCCATCCCATTTGTTTATTTCTGCTTTCATTCCCTTGGCTGAGGAGACATATCCAAAAAAAATATTGCTGAGACTGATGTCAAAGGCCATACCTCCTATGTTTTATTCTGGGAGTTTTATGGTTTCATGTCTTAGATTTAAGCCTTTAATCCATCTTGAGTTTATTATTATAGATAGTATGAGAAAGTAGTCCAGTTTGATTCTTTTGCAGGTAGCTCTCAAGTTTCCCCAGCTGCACTGCTTAAAAAGGCTGGCTTTCCCTCATTGTATATTCTTGCCCCTTTGTCGTAGATTAATTGACTGTGTAAGTGTGGGTCCATTTCTGGGCACTCTATTCTGTTCCATTGACCTACGTGTCTCTGTTTTTGTGCTGGACAACCCTTTCATTTCCATGGCTGAGGTGACAGTGAAATGCCCAGTGGTGCTCATTGCAGTAGTGGTCGGACTGGGCGCAACACCCACCACCCCTAATGCACACCCCAGGGCTCTTCCCCTGTTGTTAGTCAGTCAGATATTTTATGACAAGAGTCATGTTTGTGAAAACATTCACAGAAATGAAAACTGTGGAAACACTAGAATGAGCCCTCATAGAGGAGTGAATCCTTCATACAGGATAAGAGAGAGACACGTGAGCTGAGACTGACTTTGTAAGGAAACTGTTAAAGGATTTCCTCCCTCAAAAGATGGGAGGAAATAAAAGAGGAAAAGTGAAAAAGGTAATGGGAAAACATAGACGAGACAAAGAAGACAGCAAAGTTTGGAAGCCAAACAATGGAAAATAATAGTCAGAAATGAAAATGTCATAAAATAATTCAAAAACGTGCAACCTGTGGATGGATGCAGTATTTTAATGTCCCTTTGTAAAAAGTATATCCATCTAGAATTCTTTCAGTAGTACTGGTCCACATGATAGAGATAATACACAAGCACATTTAAGCTCTTTTGAAGAAAAGTAAACCTAAGATAGTAGCAATATTACATTCCTAATCCTCTGAAACATCGAATGAATAAGAAGCAGAAATTCAAAGATGTATTTCTCGATGTCAAGAACCATTATTAAGTAATATCAAAGAAACAGAGAAAGCTAAGGCTAGAAAAGCTAAAGACGACTTTATTGTTTTTTTGATAAAGGCAACGCTGATGAATAAAAAGTCGAGAGGGTAGGGAAGCCCAGCTTTTTGAATAATCAAACAGCGCTGCATTAGGGGTTTCCCTGGTGGTCCAGCGGGTAAGATTCGGGGCTTCTACCGCAGGGGGCACAGGTTCCATCTCTGGTTAAGGAACTAAGGCCCCTCCCATGCCATGTGGCGCAGGCAAAATAATAATAATAATATAATAAATAATAACAGCACCGCCTTCATTCAAAGAGAGGTATGGGTTGGGAAGATCCCCTGGAAAAGGAAATGGCAGCCCACTCCAGCATTCCTGCCTGGAGAATGCCATGGCTGAGGATCCTGGCGGGCTACAGTCCATAGGGTGGCACAGAGTAGGGCACAACTGAAGCAGCTATGCATGCATGCAGAGTTCATACAGCGCAGAGTTTACATAGCGCATCTCCTTACTTCTGCGCTTCCTCAAGAGCTTGAACCTAAATGTATGATCAGAATATTGGTTTGCAGCCTGATTAGTCATCTAAAAGCATTAACCTTCATTGTTCATTTCATGAGCCAAACACCCCTGTTGTGCCTCCTGGGATGGGAGGCACCCATTTTTAGTCTATGTTTAACAGAGACAAATGGGACATAATGAGGAGACAAATATCTAGAAGAATGAATTTAAAATGTGGATAGTCAACCAAAAAAACATACATACATACATATATATATATATATATATATAGCACTTAGCAAATCATTATACTGGTTAAAGAACAGGATTTGAAACCAGGTAGAAATGGGTTTTGTCCCCATTTCAGCTACTCATTGACCCATTAGTTGTATAACTCTCCTTTACTCTTTGCTTCCCTCTTCTCTCCTTCCTCCCTCCCTCCCTTTCCCTCTCTCCTCTCTTCTTTTATTAAAAAAATATCTATTGAGCATTTACTCTGTACTGGATTCATGCCAAAGACTAGTAGGCCAGTCATCTCACATTCCTGAGGGAGAACATGGAAAGCTTTTGGGGAAGAAATTTGTGGTGTACAACACAAGGAAAGGTGCAGATGAAGAAATGAGTCAGCCTTGTGGGGACAACTCTGAACAGACTGGAGGGAAACAACGGGAGATGAGTTAGGAAAGACAGATGGGAATCAGGTTGTAGAGGGGCCTGAAAGCCAGGATAAGTAATTTAAAATTAAATGCTGGGAATTGGCTAACTATGAGAAATTCAGTGATTAGGAAGGTAGTCTAGTACAGGGAGGCCAAAGGAAAGGATTATTTCAAGAAGGATACATTACTCAAGAAAGAAATGGACCTAATTGTTGTAAGGCTATTGATGACCTTTAAAGTAACTGTGACTGAGTGGTGGGAATAAAAAGTAGAGATAAGGATACAAGGAGGGGATTAGGAGGGAAAAAATGGAGCCTCTGGGGCCAAGAGTTCCATGCGAAGGTTAAACAGACTGGGAGAGAAATCGAACGGTGGGGACTGAAGAAGTATCAAGGAGCAGGCAAATAAGAGTTACTACCTATGTGTGAAGTAAGAGACCAAGGTAAAGAGGCTGAAGAGTCTAGGGTGGGCGCAAGGATACAGGACGAGAGTTAGAACTGACAGCTGAAGTGGAGAGGGAAGTTTTGCAGAGCCAAAGCGGCACTTCATCCTCTGAGACTGAAGGGCATGACTTGACACTGCGATTTCCTTTGTAGCAGGAAGGGAATGAAGGTGGCATTTATCTGTGTACTCCAGGTGGGCTCCTGTTAGAAAGAAATGTGGCAACATCTGGCCACAAAGACCAAGTGACTGAAGCTACCAGGAGACAAACATCAAAGAGTTGAGCCCATCAGTAGGTTCAGTAGGAGCATCAAAACCATTCTGACTCACACTCCAGAAACCTTTCTAGCTGTTCCTACTATATAACATGGGAAGGCTGCAGTGCAGACATTCAAAGAAATGTGAGGTGCCCTTGATCTTCAGCCTGTCCTTCAGAAACAACAATACAGAGTTACAGAGACTACAGGTCCAATCCAAAGACCACTATGCATGCTGTAAATCACCAAATCAAAACTTGAATGTGAAAATGAGTGGGTACTTCCATAGAGGTAAACATATCCTAAAAGTCAGTAGTGCTAAGAAAGCCACTGGGGGACTTCACTGGCAAGCCAGTGGTTAGGACTTTGCCTACCAAGGCATGGGGTGCAGATTTGTTCCCTGGTGGGAGAGCTGGGATCCCAAATTCCTGGCAGTCAAAAAGCCAAAACATAAAACAGAAGCAATGTTCTAACAAATTCAATAAAGACTTAAAAAATGGTCCATATCAAAAAAAGAGAAAAGCCACTCAATTCTTGGTGAATATCCCTAGTTTTCCCTGGTGGCTCAGATGGTAAAGAATTCAACTGCAATGTGCGTGACCTGGGTTGGATCCCTGGGTTGGGAAGATCCCCTGGAGGAGGGCATGGCAACCCACTCCAGTATTCTTGCCTGGAGAATTCCACTGACAGAGGAGCCTGGCAGGCTGAGGTACATGGGGTCGCAAAGAGTTGGACACCACTGAGCGCCTAAGCACATACTAGTCTACATTCAAACTAGCAAATCTAGAAACTTTACAGGCAACCTGCCCCTAAAGTTGTGCATGCTTCCACATCTGGTTCCATCTCTATCCGAGCTCCAGAGCTGGGAAAGAGGGTGCGCAGGGGGTACTCTCGCCTATCCTGTTCTCCTCCCTGACCAGCTGGGACTAGGCTTGCACCCCAGGACTAATAAATGGCATGCAAGGGAAGCTGCAGCTGGGCTGTCTGGTTGGGCATCCTTGGACCAGACAATCCTGGGGGTTAAGGAGACCCTCGTGTGCACTTGAGAAGCGTGGGTAAGTGCATTTGGCGGGAGAGGACACAATGCTGACTGGGCATCTTTGGAGTCCTCCCTTTCGAATCCGCCTCTCTGGGCCAAGAGCTGCAACCTGGGGCTGCAGGCAGGAGGCGGGGTGGCCGTCCGTCTGCAGCACCGACCTGCTGGCTCTGGGGCTGGGAGAGGAGCTGGGGGTGAGAGGGGTGGGCGGGGGCGAGCGCCAGCCAGGGAGAGCATGATCTCTGCTCCAGTCCACAAATCCTTAACGGGTTTTCTTTCTCTCCCTTCACCCTTTTCTCTCCTTTGCTCTCTTTCTTTCTCTCTCCTTTTTTCTTTTTTCCTTTTCCCCTCTCCTCCCCCCCTCCCTCCCCGTCCCCTTTCCCTCCCTCTCCCCCCCCCCCCCCCCCCCCCTTCCCCGTGCGTGCGAGCCTCTTCCTCCCCCCCTCCCCTTTTCCGCCTCTCTCCCTCGCTCTCTCCATCTCCTTCTCCCTCTCAGCTCGCCGGGCGACCCTGCTCCTGCCTCCCACCTTAATGGCGGCATCTTCGGAGGACGATATAGACCGGCGGCCCATCAGAAGAGTCCGCTCCAAGAGCGACACGCCGTACCTCGCCGAGGCCAGGATCTCCTTTAACCTGGGGGCAGGTGAGGACGGCGCGCGGGCCCCGCTCTCTCCCCGACCCGGCTCCCCGCCGTCCTCCCGGGCTGGCTCAGCCCGCAGCCCCTCCTCCGGTACCCCACCCCGCCGCCCGCCCCCATCCCGCGCCACTTCCCTACCCGGCCGGTCCCCGCGCGCGCTCGCTCTCTTTGTGTGCCGGGTGAGGAGGTGTGTGTGCGTGTGCGTGTGTGTTGCGGAGGTGGGGGAGGGTGGCGCGTGGATCCCTGCATCCGCCCGGGAATCGCACGCCGGGCTTCCCCCTTCCTTGGAGAGGAGAGAGTGCTGTCACCGGTAACAATGACCGTGGGCGCAGCCCGGAGCGCGGCTCAGCGTGCCCGAGCGCCGCCGGCTGTGGGCGGAGGGGCTGGCCGGGCTCCGCCGGTGTGGTTTGCTGGTGGGGCTGCTACCGCCGGCTGGAACTTGTTGGTGACATTCAGACTCTGGTGATTCTGCTGGGTTGCTACCACTACTGCGGCTTTGGAGGGTGGGGGTTTCACAGCTGGGAACCGGACCCAGCAGGTGGCAAGCAGCCATCCGTGGCGATAGTAATAAGATGGTCTGTGGGAAACACGTGGGGTGACGGGAAGCTGTCAGTGGTACTGGTACCCAAGACGGCCCAGATGGGATTAGGTGAAAAGGGTAACTGAGGCGGAGGAGGGAGGGAAAGAAGCCAGGGGGAGAGGAGAGGCGGACACAGGAAGGATGGGAAGGGAAAGGAAGGGAGGAAGGAGGAAAGAAGAAAGGAGCCACAGAAAGGACTGAGGGACTCAGGGAGTCAAACTGTCCGCTGAGACCTGTCAGGGTTGCCTGAAAGGACGGGCCAGTGTCCGCTGTCTCTCTCCACTGTTGCTGCTGTCGCTCCAGATTCAGGGGCAGACCGCCCCTGCCCCCTCCTGATCCTAGCACAGGTCCCTGTCACCAGGAGGAAGTTGTTCGCCACTAACTTTTCTAAAAGGCTGCTAAGTCCCCCTGCCCCCCGCCCCCAAGTTTGTGTCTCTTCCTTTCTAGAATTCCTTACTATTCTAGCAACTCCAATGCAAAAAGAGTGAGGGCATTTTCCTGAAAATCCTCCTTCAAAATAAGTTTAAGAAGAAAAGGATAGCTTTTTCTTTAGGAAACTAAACTCTTGAAAATGGAACTGAATCAAGCAAAGTATATATGTATATGTGCATGCTGGAGCAAAGAGAAACTTCAAATAATGACTACTTTACTCACTACTGAGAAGTATGAATGGAGGAAAAAGCTCTACATAGAGAAAAATATGTGTTTGCTAAAGAACCATATCCTATGACTGGTGGGATGGTAACTGAGTGTGCCAAAGGAGCCAACTTCTTTGGAGTATAATTTTTCCTATTTTGGTGATTTTTTTAACCCTTTGTTTTCTTGTCACTTCTGGGATGTTTGCCTCTGGATTTGTGACTGGGGAAAAGAAGACTTCATTGGAGGAAGCTTTGATAGCTTTTGTGACATACAGTAGTAGCCTGTGGTCTCCATTTGGAACTATTAATCCTTCACTTGTATGTTCTAGATTCAGAATATGACTGTGAGAGTTCTTGGAAAGGACTGAGAAGAGTTCCTTTTAGGATCAAGGTTGTTTTCCAACCCAGAGATGTTAAGGATCACTCCTCTTTTTTTTTTTTTTTTTTACCAAACTCTGGTATATTCCCTTAACATCTTTGGCTTAGCAGAGAAGGAAAGGGGCTAAGGAGACACTTAATAAAGGTTGTTCACCTACTACTGGTGCTTTTACAACAAAACGAAATAAAGCATGAAAAAAGTGTTTCAAGTTTCTGTTAGTGCTGGGTTAGGCTGAACCATTCCGCTACCAGATTCAAGCCAGTGACTTGCAGTCTTTTATTCTGGTTAAATTGCTCTGGAGGCCAATGAAAAGAACTTTTCAGAGAGGACTCGTCTCCTTTTCATCTGGAAATAAACAGGCCAAACAAGCTCCCAGTCCCTCCCAAATGTCCTTTAGAAAATACCCTTAAAAGCACAGTGTCAAGAAAGATAACAAGAAAGGAATGGGGGAAGGATGTTTGTCAGTGAGGGAGGGTGGTTGCTGAGGGCTGTGTTCTTTGGTTGGGGAGCTGTCCTCTTGGTGGTGCTGAAGCTAAGGGCTGTTGTGACAGAGACCTGACAAGGAGCTGGACAGCTGAGGGGGGATGGGGGGGGGCGAAGAGGTGGGGGGGCGGTGCTTAGTCCCTTGGTGATGGAATCCCAGGAAAGTGCTCACTGACTGGCCTCCAAAAACTTTTCTATCCCTGACCACCTACGTGCGCCTCCTGTTTACTACACCTCCCGCCTACTGCTCCACTGCTCAGATCGGGAGGTTTTGCTCTAATTTTGTGGTGGCTGCTTACTCCCAGGGCTTTGTTTTCCAGCTGGTTTGGAGTTACTTTCCTGACACAATAAGATCTACTCTCAGATGCTCTTTTCCCCCTCCCTTAAAAGTAATTATAACCCCTGGCTTAAAAAGCAAACAGCCTTGTTTATCTCATTGAGCAGCAAGTTGTAATTAAACTATTAGTGTGGTTATCAGCACTGCTGAGCAGAAGAGCCTGCACACTTTGGATAAATTACATAATCTGGGCACAGAGAGAATTTTGTCTCTTTATAATTTATAAACGATTAAGCGAGGAAGCTTTCATCCACCCTTTCTTCCTGCTCCTCTCCTACCCCTAGTCACTTACTCTTTATTCTTTCCAGAGAAATTCTTTATTGGTTTAAACTATTTGTCTTTAGGATTCGCCTTTTTAAACCTACTCATTTTATATAAGTCCACATTTAATATTTGAGAGCCTTAGTAATCACTCAAGGGAATAAATATACACATGTTCATTTTATTTGGATATCATGAAATCATTTGGGGACCAAATCCCTTAAAACTAATGTGTACACTTACCAGATAAAGTAGACTGGGGCATTTTAAATACTGATTAAATTCTTAAGCATTTCTTCAACTATACTTTGTCCTTGATGGTACTTAATAACATCATTTCAGAAATAACTTCACAGCATGAGTGAGATATAATCCCTCACCTACAGTCCCAAGTCAGTCAAAGAATAGCACCAAAATGTGGGTCTTTCAGCACTTTATGAAGATGCTAATTTCAAGATTCAGCCTAAATTGAGAGTGTAGAGAACAAAAATTTTTCTGAACCATGACTTTATTTTTCTAAAAGAGCCCCTTTTGTAGGTTTTAACTTCTATTTAGCATTTAGTGTATTACACAAACCTTGATAGATGCTTGTTTGCTGAAGATAGCATGTTAGAGAGAATTAAGCCAATGTATTTGCTGAAAGTAACCCAGACACATTAGACCTCATTTAAAACCCCGGAAGAAGTTTTTTCCTGAGAAATTAAAATGTGTTAAAAAGGACATCGTGTAACAGAAGAGTATGTTCACACTATAGTAGCAAGCATTTCTAATTGTGTTCTCACTCAGCAATGAACATTACTGACATTTCACTTGTAAGAACTTGCTCTGCCTTGTGAGGTCATTGATTGACTGCAATGAAATGAATGCAATGTAGAGTTGCAGTTCATCAGGCAAATATTTTTCTTTGGGCCAGTTTATTCTTTTGTATTTATTTATCTCTGTATTAACAATATATAAAAGAATGTTTGATACATAGAAGATACTGAAATGAAAAGGTTCTCCATAATTACACACCAAAATGAGTGAAAATATTATGATAAATAAAATATTTAACCACATTTAAAACTTCTATAAAGGATGTCAAAAGAAGGAAAGCTAGTCATCCTGATGATTTAGGATTGTTTAAAACACAAAGCCAGTATTTTGCACTATTTAGGAAAATAAGTACTTTTCTAATCATAAGTACATTTAACCTCTGTTGACATTGCAGAATTGCTTTGTATGTATGGAGGAGATTTTAAATTAATCACATGGGCAACCTCAGAATGCTTATCCTCTTTGGAAGCCTGAGATCTGTTCTAGTTTCTGATGTCAGGAACTAAAGCCAGGGACAGTCATTTTTTACTTCCATTGATCTCCTCCACTGTTTCAGGCCCAGAAGAAAACTGCAATCAAACTTAGCTTTCTCTGACTACCTACAAGAGGGGATGGGTCAGTATGTTAGAGTTTAAGCTGAGATCCCTTTCCTACCTTTCTTGAGGAGGAAGAACCTTTATCCTTTAGCTGAATTAGAAATGTCTTTGATATTGAGAAGTGGCATCCCAGAATGTGCTATTATCCTTTAACCATGAGAACTGTCTCTAGGCAAAATTGTGAATATTGCCATGCTGAACCAAGATTATTTCACCAGTGTAAAGGTCTTGGTAGACATCCCCTTCAAGCTTTCCCTGAAGAATGACAACATATTTATCCCTCACATTATTTCTCTTACTTATTCCAAATTGAAAGCAGATCATATGGGCCTGACTTTTATTTGGTAGGCCCAAAATCTCCTTTAAAGTATTGCTTCTAGCATTTATTAGGGGCTTCCCTGGTGGGTCAGATGGTAAAGAATCCACCTGCAATGAAGGAGACCGGGGTTTAATCCCTGGATCAGGGAGATCCCCTGGAGAAGGTAATGGCTACCCACTCCGGTATTCTTGCCTAGAGAATCCCATGGACAGAGGAGCCCGGTCCGCAGTCCATGCAGTTGCAAAGAGTCGGACATAACTGAGCAACTAACACTTACTTCACTTCACAGCCAGAATCCAAGTGGCTAACCAGATAACTGACCAGTGGCCTCAATTGTGGGGCTTTCTGAGTGTCTGCCCTCTTTCTGTGTCATTGGGAAAACAAGCTAACCTGGTAATCTCACTATGTCATGCATTAAGGTGGTACTAGTGAAGACCACTCCAGGTAACATAAATAAAATACACAAAGCACAGAAAAGTGAGTAATTAATGCCAAGAGGAAATGGGAAACCCTTTGCCATAAATATTTAGCTTGGCTGCTTAGCAAGTAATTGTTTCAACAGCAATTCATACATTTATGAGATAACTCAAATACAGAATATGAGTTGCATGGTTAAATTGTCTTAGGATCTTTTGATCTGGGCATTCTTAAAAAATTTTTTTTAACATCTTAATATTGTATTTGCTATTAGCACTGAATTCTAAGTTTCTTGTTTGGTTTTTCTGTATATGCCAATTTATTTAAATTTCATGGAAGGTGATGGGGTTGTGTTTTATATGAAAAATTAGAATCAAGAGTCAGAAGAACTTGATTCTACTGCCTCTCTTCCTCTGAAACTGTAGGCAAGTCATTTAACTTCTCTGAGTTTGACTCACTCAACTCTAGACTTAAATCTAGACTAAACTAGACTTAAAGCTAGACTCCTTGGACTGCAAGGAGATTAAACCAGCCAATCTTAAAGGAAATCAGTTCTAAATATTCATTGGAGGGACTGACACTGAAGCTGAAATTCCAATACTTTGGCCATCTGATGCAAAGAACTGACTCATTGGAAAAGACCCTGATGCTGGGAAAGATTGAAAGTAGGAGGAGAAGGGGATAGTAGAGGATGAGGTGGTTGGATGGTATCACTGACTCAATGGACATGAATTTAAGCTCCTGGAGTTGGTGATGGACAGGGAAGCCTGGCATGCTGCAGTCCATGGTGTCGCAAAGAGTTGGACACGATTGAGCAATTGAACTGAACTGAGACTTAAATCTCAGAAGTCCCATCCTATCTAAAAAAATTGTGTGTACTAACTAGTACTTCTGTCTGCACTAATGAATACATACTATGCCACTGATTTTATGTACACTCTTATTTATGGTTTGAAACATATGGTGGTAGTGGTTTAGTCACTAAGTCATGTCTGACTCTTTGCAACCCCGTGGACTATAGCCCACCAGACTCCTCTGTCCATGGTATTTTCCCAGCAAGAATACTGGAGCAGGTTGCTATTTCCTTCTCCAGGGTATAAAACATAGAAGAACACAATTTTCAATATGAATTAAAACATTTGATCAGAGCTAAGTTATTAAAATAAGTTTAACAAAGAATAATATATATTATAAACATTTAAAATAACTTTTTGGTAATAACTAAGACTTACTAGAAGGCATATTTATATGCACCATATTGATAAAATATTTTAAATTTGAATATCCAGGGATTAGAATCCTTAACAGAATTGATGCTCTATAAGTATTTGTTGTATGATTGAATATAGAATTAGAGAAATCTTAACAATAAATGGACAGTCAGAAAACTAAATATTAACCCAGTTCCCAGGTGGCATTTTAAGTCTTGTAGCCTGTTGTTTTGTAATTAAAGTGAAATGAGTATACCTATAAGATCTATATTTTCCCTTTATCCTTTTAAATTACCAGGGAAGGGAAATATATATGCAGACTAGCTAATTGCCAGGATTCAGTCAAGGTGAAATGTACCCTTTTGGAATTCCTAACTTCTCAGCATTGTTATAAAACTTGACCATGAACTATGAAGAACTTTGTTTTGTTTTTCTTCACAGGCATATAAGCTGACAGGGGCAGATAAACTATTTTTCAGAATAAGTGCACAGATAGATTTTTATGCATACCTTTTCATACTGATTAAAGATATTTTAAAGTTACTTATGAAGTTATTCTTTAATATATGCAACTTTAATTCATCATCATTATTTATTGTACAAGTAAAACAACTAAAATTCAAGTAGAGAGAGATAAGTTATAGAGCTATTTTTCCTCTTTGACTTAATAAGACAAAAAAGGAGACATACATTATAGCCAGTGGAAGAGGGCCTGAAGGCACAAATAATAGATATCAGTTTTTCCTCATTGCATGATACAAGAAAAAATCTAGGATTTTTATATTTTGTTTCAAAACTCTCCCCTTCCACTTTAGTCAGTGATAAAGTGAATATGATTGGCGGGGAGTGTGGGCCATTTTGACATTTTAATTGCTTTAATTTATAAGTCTTTTATATAATGAAGGATGGTTAAAATAAAAGACAAAATCAATTTTATGGCCTTTTGAATGATGATGGATTCATTCACATGATTTTCTACTCAAGTTATCAAAGGGCACCAGGAATAATCTTATGCTAGTGGTTCTTTAACATTTATGATGGCAAGTCTTGTGTAAAAGCCTGTAGGTTTCCTGTTGATCTTTTCACATTTATATACCTTCTACTTACAACACAGTAACAATCTTTGAATAGTAAATACCCGGGCTGTAATTGTAGATGTGAGGATTCAGTATATAGTTGACCTTTTGTATCCATGGTTCTGCATCTGATGGATTCTACCAACCACAGATGTGGAGAGGCAGGTTCAATCTCTGGGTTGATAAGATCCCCTGGAATAGAAAATGGCAACACATTCCAGTATTCTTGCTTGAAAAATCCTATGGACAGAGGAGCCTGGTGGGCTACAGTCCATGGGATCGCAAGAGAGTTGGACACGACTGAGCAACTGAGCACACACTTGGAGACATAGAGAGCTCATTTTTTCTGAATGTTTATCAGTCAGAGGACAACAAGTTGGTTTAAGATGCCATCATGGCTTAATTAAAAATATAAAAGAAACTTTACTCTGTTTGAATTTATCCCTTATTCCATCTGGGCCCTGCTTTAGAGGTTGGGAGGTGGGGGCGAGGATGGAGAAAGGTGAGATGAAATAATAATATATAGTATTCATTCATTTGACAAATATTAATTTAGAAGTTAAGAAAATATTTTAGACCCTTGGGATACATTATTGATTAAAACAGAAACTTCTTATCCTCATGAATTTTAACTTCTCAAAGTGAGTTATGGACAATAAACAGTACAGTAGGTAAGTACATTGTATAGTATTTCATAGGGTAACTGATAAGGCAGAAATAAACACAGCAAAATAAGAATGTTAGGCACATGGGAGCAAAGAAAGGGATGGATTGCAGGATAAGCAACACTGAGAAGAGGAAATGTGAACAAAGTTCTCCAAAGAAGAGGAACATGAGCAGCGTGAATATGGGGTAGAAGACAAGGCAGAGAGCACAGCGGGAAAGCCAGGGTTACAGCCGTAAGTCACGTGTGTTTAGGACCTGGCAAGGGGCCCAGTGTGGCTGCAGAGGAGTGAGTGAATCAAGTGGTCAGAGGGAACAAATGGGCACCAGATTACAGAGGGTTCTGTGGGCCACTGTCCTCTCTTGCCGAAATGTGGTACAAAGCAGAGACTTGAGCTCAAGAGTAACATGATCTGAAATAGATTTTTAGAAGGTTCCCTGGGGCTGCTGTGTTAAGGATAGGCTGCAGTGGGGCACGGAGGACGCAGGGAGCTGGTTTGGGAGCTCTGCGGCAATCCAGAGGTGGTGCCGTCTCAGCAGCATGGTACAGCTGAAGCAGCAAGAGAGAGTCAGATTCTGTACGTATTTGAAGGCGTAGCCTATAGGCCTCCGTGGTGGACTGAATGCGGGCTGTGAGAGGAGAGGAGCCAAGAGTACCTCAAGGTTTGGCTTGAGCAACCAGAAGGATAGAAGGACCATTTAGGGGCATGGTTATGGCGGGTAGGGGATGGGTGGGTGGGTGATCAAGAATTCCGAGACAGACTTGCAAGTGTGAGATGTCAACCAGACATCCAAGTGGAGGTATCCAGGAAGCAGTTACACAAGCCTAAGGTTCAAATAAGGTCTAGTCCAGAAATAAATAATTGAGTTGTCAACATACATAGAGCCCTTGTAGAGGACTTTATCAGCATTTGCTCACTTATCTTTTTATAATCACCCTATGAGATTGGCATGATTATTGCTCTTCTTATTTTATCCATCTGGGAACTAAGTCACAAAGAGCTTAAATAACTTAGCAAAGGTAATGAAGCTAATAAGGGGAATAAGAGGAAGAACTGGAATTCAGATCATGTTTTATATGGCATCAAAATCTATATTTTTAATGGCCATGATTTATTACAAGAGAGCAAGCTTATGTTATCAGCTTTGCTCTGAGGTTCCAGTGAAAGCTGAACATGGCTAAGGGAAAGAAAGATATTGAACTAAGCATGCATCCTAGCTCAGTATTTTAAAAAATGTTTGGCTGGGATTCACTATAAGAAGTGCACTTCATATCGCCTCACACACATATCAAAAATTGGAATAAAATGGTCTTTAAAGAAAGAAAGTGAAACTTACTCAGTCGTGTCCTACTCTTTGCGACCCCATGGACTGTAGCCTGCCAAGCTCCTCTGCCCATGGAATTCTTCAGGCCAGAATATGGGAGTGGGTAGCTGTTCCCTTTTCAGAGGATCTTCCCAACCCAGGGATTGATCCCAAATCTCCTGCATTGCAGGTGGATTCTTTACTGTCTGAGCCACCAGTTCAGTTCCGTTCAGTTCAGTCACTCAGTCATGTCTGACTCTTTGCAACCCCATGAATCACAGCACGCTAGGGCTCCCTGTCCATCACCAACTCCCGGAGTTCACTCAGACTCACGTTCATCGAGTCCGTGATGCCATCCAGCCATCTCATCCTCTGTCGTCCCTTTCTCCTCCTGCCCCCAATCCTTCCCAGCATAAGAGTCTTTTCCAATGAGTCAGTTCTTTGCATGAGGTGGCCAAAGTACTGGAGTTTCAACTTTAGCATCATTCCTTCCAAAGAAATCCTAGGGCTGATCTCCTTCAGAATGGACTGGTTGGATTTCCTTGCAGTCCAAGGGACTCTCAAGAGTCTTCTACAACATCACAGTTCCAAAGCATCAATTCTTTGGTGCTCAGCCTTCTTCACAGTCCAACTCTCACATCCATACAAGACAACAGGAAAAACCATAGCCTTGACTAGATGGACCTTAGTGGCAAAGTAATGCCTCTGCTTTTGAATATGCCATCTAGGTTGGTCATAACTTTTCTTCCAAGGAGTAAGCGTCTTTTAATTTCATGGCTGCAGTCACCATCTGCAGTGATTTTGGAGCCCCCAAAAATAAAGTCTGACACTGTTTCCATTGTTTCCCCATCTATTTCCCATGAAGTGATGGGACCAGATGCCATGATCTTCATTTTCTGAATGTTGAGCTTTAAGCCTTGGAATGCAGAATGAAGCAGAGCAAAGACTAATAGAGTTTTGCCAAGAAAATGCACTGGTCATAGCAAACACCCTCTTCTAACAACACAAGAGAAGACTCTACACATGGACATCACCAGATGGTCAACACCGAAATCAGATTGATTATATTCTTTGCAGCCAAAGATGGAGAAGCTCTATACAGTCAACAAAAGCAAGACCAGGAGCTGACTGTGGCTCAGATCATGAACTCCTTACTGCCAAATTCAGACTCAAATTGAAGAAAGTAGGGAAAACCGTTAGACCATTCAGGTATGACCTAAATCAAATCCCTTATGATTATACAGTGGAAGTGAGAAATAGATTTAAGGGCCTAGATCTGATAGATAGAGTGCCTGATGAACTATGGAATGAGGTTCGTGACATTGTACGGGGAGACAGGGATCAAGACCATCCCCATGGAAAAGAAATGCAAAAGCAAAATGGCTGTCTGAGGAGGCCTTATAAATAGCTGAGCAACTAGGGAAGCCCCAAAATGTTCCTCAAAGTACCTTGTAAGTCCCATATGTACTCTGATGTTTTCTGTTTCATCCCTTTCCATGCCTTTTATTCTAACTTTTATTGTTATGAAAATGCTCCTTTTAATCCATCTAGATGATTGTATAATATAACCTTCAGTTTTAAAAAATTCCTTGATTGATCATTTTCTAGGAGTGATCTCTGAACTCAGAAAAAGCTTTTGCAAGGAAATCCCTCTTTAGTACTTCCACTATCCTGCTAAGAGTATGGGCAATTCATTCTCTTACCTGGAGGTAAGTCAAGGTAAACAAGAGAACTCCCAAGGTCAGTACCAACTTAGCTCTTGGACACTGTAGACACAGAGCTCAGACTCAAGATACATTTAGAGGCCCTTGAAAATGTTTTAATTTCTTTTAAACTCAAAAGAAAAAGTAAATTTAATCTAGGCTGTTTTACATATGTCTTTATTCCCAGGTAGCTCAGATGACAAAGTATCTGCCTGCAATGCCAGAGACCCAGGTTCAATCCCTGGGTCAGGAAAATCCCCTGGAGAAGGAAATGGCAATCCACTCCAGTACTCTTGCCTGGAAAATTCCATGGACAGAGGAGCCTGGTAGCTACAGTCCAGTTCAGTTCAGTCGCTCAGTCGTGTCCAACTCTTTGCAACCCCATGAATCGCAGCATGCCAGGCCTCTCTGTCCATTACCATCTCTCGGAGTTCACTCAGACTCACGTTCATCGAGTCTGTGATGCCATCCAGCCATTTCATCCTCTGTTGTCCCCTTCTCCTCCTGCCCCCAATCCCTCCCAGCATCAGAGTCTTTTCCAATGAGTCAACTCTTCGCATGAGGTGGCCAAAGTACTGGAGTTTCAGCTTTAGCATCATTCCTTCCAAAGAAATCCCAGGGCTGATCTCCTTCAGAATGGACTGGTTGGATCTCCTTGCAGTCCAAGGGACTCTCAAGAGTCTTCTCCAACACCACTGTTCAAAAGCATCAATTCTTCGACGCTCAGCCTTCTTCACAGTCCAACTCTCACATCCATACATGACCACAGGAAAAACCAGAGCCTTGACTAGACAGACCTTAGTCAGCAAAGTAATGTCTCTGCTTTTGAATATACTATCTAGGTTGGTCATAGCTTTTCTTCCAAGGAGTAAGCATCTTCTAATTTCATGGCTGCAGTCACCATCTGCAGTGATTTTGGTCCATAGGGTGGCAAAGAGTCAGACATGACTAAACACTTCACTTTCACTTTCTTTATACTAATACATATAAATATTTTGTAATATTTATGAAAATATAGTTTTAAAAATTTTTGTGGCATAAGGAGCCTACAAAGACAAACATGCATTTGATATTCAGTCACTCAGTTGTGTCCAGCTCTTTGTGACCATATGGACTGCAGCACAGCAGGCTTCCCTGTTCTTCACCATCTCTGGAGTTTCTCAAACACATGTCTAGGAACTATGAAAGTCACAATGGAGCTCTACAAAGGTAGAGGGAGAAGCAGTGAGAAAAAGTTATTTTTGATGCAGAGTAGTGGCTCTGGGATATATTCTGGAACTAGAATTTTGGATTCAAATCCTACTTTATCACTTACTAGTTATGTGGCCTTGGACAAGACATTTAAGCTCACTCTGCCTCAATTTTCTCACTTGTAAAATGGGGCTAACAATGTTGACCACATTGGAGGTTTGTTTTAAAGAGTATTTAACTTATTAAACGTGGAAGAACAGAATAATTCCTGCCGCGTAGTGATTATTCACTGCACAAAGTGAAGAATGAGTTCCTTTATTCCATATGTTTCTCTGTTCTGCCTCACCTGTGTTCTATCTATTCTTCTAAAATACCACCACCAAAAAAAAAAAAAAGAAAAAGATGCCTCTCTAGGTACCACTTTGTACAAGACCAGATGCCCCTTTAGGTAGGTACCACATTTTAGAAGACCAGATGAGGTACAGATTCAGAAAGTCTCACATAAGGAACAAATTTTCCTAACGAAATTTTAGTCCACTCATTCCTTCTTGGTTTTACACTACAGAATGAATGGGACTTGCCCCAGATGAGAAAAAATGTCACCCTCAAACTCTGAAAGTTCAGGAAATTTACATTAAAAAATAGTCTATCCTCTGAGTAGGGTTGAATGGATCATCTTTGAAATGTGTTTTACAAATGACCAGATGGAAATTTGGAGAAGGCAATGGCACCCCCACTCCAGTACTCTTGCCTGGAAAATCCCATGGACAGAGAAGCCTGGTAGGCTATAGTCCATGGGGTCACTAAGAGTTGGGCACAACTGAGCAACTTCACTTCCACTTTTCACTTTCATGCATTGGAGAAGGAAATGGCAACCCACTCCAGTATTCTTGCCTGGAGAATCCCAGGGACAGAGGAGCCTAGTGGGCTGCCGTCTATGGGGTCACAGAGTCGGACACGACTGAAGCAACTTAGCAGCAGTAGCAACATGGAAATTATTACCTAGGAAAAACCTACTGGACTTTCTAAGACTCTTCTGAACTTGGAGGAGATATTGTGAGGGAAAGAGAAAAAGAAGAGAGAGAAAGATATACATGGGAAGAAAAAGGAGTGAGACAGAGAGCAAGAGAGAGAAAACAAAGCTATCATTTTGAAAAAGGTGAAGTACATCAAAAATCATAGAATCTTGACTTTTGAGAGTCAAGAGGAATACCTTCTCATCTCTGAGTAATCAACACAAGGGTGTTGTGATGGGTTTGAAGATTTGCTTGTTTCAGTATTTGTCTGCTACTTATGAGCTGAATCATCAAGACCTGTAAGACAGGGATAACACTCTCTAATTTTCGTTGTTACTTTGAGGACCAAATGTGAAAATGCCTTGCCAGTAGCTCTATGCTATAAAAAGGCAAGAAACAGATGAAGTCTGGGTGAATGGGACAGTTTAAATGTCTAGCTCTAGCACAGGAATAGAAATGCGAGAAATAGACTAATTCTAATCTAAAATGTTGCCTCTGTCATGGCCAAATATTCAACTACTAGAGCCTAGTGGTCTAGAAGGACTGAATACAGCATCTACCTGTTTATAAACTGAGGCTATGTTCATGCCTCCACTGTCAATCTCATTGTTGTATGAAATGTGGTCCCCCTAGGATATTATTATCCATTCATAAGAAACAAAGTGCTTGAATTTATACAAGTGTTTGTGAATTGCAGGAGTTTTTCACTTCTTAGTGTTCAGTTCAGTCGTTCAGTTGTGTCCGACTCTTTGCGACCCCATGAACTAACTGCAGCATACCAGGCCTCCCTGTCCATCACCAATTCCCAGAGTTTACTCAAACTCATATCCATTGAGTTGGTGATGCCATCCAATCATCTCATCCTCTGTTGTCCCCTTCTCCTCCCGCCTTCAATCTTTCCCAGCATCAGGGTCTTGGAGGAGGTTGCCATTAACCCAGTCCATAGAGCTGCCAATGGCCCCCACTCCAGTGCTCTTGCCTGGAAAATCCCGTGGACGGAGGAGCCTGGAAGGCTGCAGTCCATGGGGTCGCTGAGGGTTGGACATGACTGAGCGACTTCACTTTCACTTTTCACTTCCATGCATTGGAGAAGGAAATGGCAACCCACTCCAGTGTTCTTGCCTGGAGAATCCCAGGGATGGGGAGCCTGGTGGGCTGCTGTCTCTGGGGTCGCACAGAGTCGGACACGACTGAAGCGACTTAGCAGCAGCAGCATAGAGCTGCCAGAACTTACACAGGACTGGGAAATAGACTCTTGTGCACCAGGACCCAGGAGAAAGGAACCGTGACCCCACGGGAGACTGTTCTAGACTTGCCTGTGGGTGTCCGGGAGTCTCCGGTGAAGCCACGGGTTGGTGGTGGCCTGCTGCAGGGTTGGGGGCACGGACTGTAGCAGTACATGGATGACATCTTTTGAGCGAGGTCACCATTATCTTCATTACCTCAACCATGGTTTGACCCCAGGTAAATAGCAGGGTGGCTTAGAGGGTAAAGCATCTGCCTGCAATGCAGGAGACCTGGGTTCAATCCCTGGGTCAGGAAGATCCCCTGGAGAAGGAAATGGTAACCCACTCCAGTACTCTTGCCTGGCAAATTCCATGGACGGAGGAGCCTGGTAGGCTACAGTCCATGGGACTGCAAAGAGTCAGACACAACTGAGCGACTGAACTGAACACTAAGAAGTGAAAAACTCCTGCAATTCACAAACACTTGTATAAATTCAAGCACTTTGTTTCTTATGAATGAAACACTTCACTTCAAACAGCAGGGAGGGAACACAGCTCCACCCATCAATAGAAAATTGGATTAAAGATTTACTGAGCATGGCTTTGCCCATCAAAACAAGACCCAGTATCCCCCCTCAGTCAGTCTGTCCCATCAGGAAGCTGTCAAAAGCGTCTTATCCTTCTCCATCAGAGGGCAGACAAACTGAAAACCACAATCACAGAAAACTGCCTTGTCTAACTCAATGAAACTATGAGCCATGCTGTGCAGGGCCACCCAAGACGGACGTGTCATGGTGGAGAATTCTGACAAAATGTGGTCCACTGGAGAAGGGAATAGCAAACCACTTCAGTATTCCTGCCTTGAGAACCCCATGAACAGTATGAAAAGGCAAAAAGATAGGACACTGAAGGATGAACTCCCCAGGCTGGTAGGTGCCCAATATGCTGCTGGAGATCAGTGGAGAAATAACTCCAGAAAGAATGAAGAGACAGAGCCAAAGCAAAAACAATACCGAGCTGTGGATGAGACTGGTGATAGAAGCAAGGTCCGATGCTGTAAAGAGCAATATTGCATAGGAACCTGGAATGTTAGGTCCATGAATCAAGGCAAATTGGAAGTAGTCAAATAAGAAATGGCAAGAGTGAATGTCGACATTTTAGTTATCAGGGAACTAAAATGGACTGGAATGGGTGAATTTAACTCAGATGACCATTATATCTACTACTGTGGACAAGAATCCCTTAGAAGAAATGGAGTAGCCCTCATAGTAAACAAGAGAGTCCGAAATGCAGTACGTCTTAGTGTAGTTCAAGGCTAACTTCCACTTTCTACTTGACCACAGTCCTCGAGAAGGTACTTATCATAGTCAAGCTACATGTAACTGCACTGCGCGCCAGCGGTGCTAGCCGATGCCAGGCGGCGTCTTCAGCAGACTCAGCCTTCGGCACTTGCTCAGTTGCTAAGTCATGTCTGACTCTTTGTGACCCCGTGGTCTGTAGCCCACCAATCTTCTCTGTCCATGGGATTTTCCAGGCCAGAATAATGGAATGGGTTGCCATTCCTTCCTCCAAGGAATCTTCCTGACCCAGGGATCAAACTCGTGTCTTCTGCGTGGCAGGGGGTTCTTTACCACTCAGCCACTCAGCAAGCCCCAGCCTTCAGCAGACTCTCAGTCAAAGAGCTCTTCTTTCACAATCTCCTCTCCCCTCTTCTTCACATTCTCACTCTTCTCCCAACTAAATGTCCTACTTCTGTGTTTTGGCCTTATAAAACAGAACCAGAGGTTTCAAGGCAGAACCCTCATCTCGGAGCGAGAGGGTTAAATGTCCTCAGCTTATCTGTGGGAGTCTAGGGCGATTCATTACCTCCCACTCCAACGATACAATTACACTTTGCACAGCTGTGGAGCCAGCTGCCCTGCGTTCACTACAGACTTCACATAACACTGCTTTCCAGCAACATCCTTGCTATATCTGGTCATGACGCTGACGGTAATCAGCTAAGAAGCAAATTTTCAATAGGAAAAGTGACTTCTGCCAGCAGTTTTGGCATACAGCTCAGAGCTGCCCTACATATAAGGAAACGTCTCAAACCGTTCTGGAAACAATTTCTCCAAGTTCAGTTTGTTCGATGGAAACAGAACAGGCAGAAACAAAATTAGGAGTGACAAGGCTTTTTTATTCGTTTTTGTCTTCAGCTCTTGCAGCTTGGAGGCTCTGTCTAAGCTATGGATTTTATTCATATAGAAGCAAAGTTTTTCAGCTCATATCTGGGTCTGGAGCTATGATGGGTAATGCAGGGCACACCGAAGTTTGGTTAATCATAGATTTCCCATGATATGTAATTTATGATACCACGTGACTTTCATGAGTGTATTTTAACTGTATTTTGACATGAAAGATATTTAGCTAATAGAATTTAAGCAAATTAAATGCTTGATACATTATTACAATTCTGTAAAACTTCCCAGTGACTAAATCTTTTCTTCAAGTTGCAAAATAGTTTTTATCCGTTCATGTAAGTAGTTCATTTTAAATATGCAGGAATAAATCATGAGTGTGGATTCTGATGTTTTAACCAAAGATGGTCCTTATTACCCCATGTGCCTCTCAGTTCTCACCACAAAACCCTCCCTATTTTATGAGGCAAACGAGGCAGCATGGTCAACAGTCACTGTAATTAATGCTTGGTTTGTGTAGTTAATTCAAAAATTCTTCTTTGCTTTTCAGTTTATTCATATGCTTGAATCTATCATTCAGATCATATTCCTTTTGGGTATCTTAAGAACACTTTCATTTTTCAAAATAAAAAGATGCTCTTACTTTTCTTGTCTCCACGTCTGAGTCAAATCATGTCACCGCTTGTCTCATGAATGGCAAAACCACATAAACGGAAGTGTGTGCTAAGTCTCAGACCAACTAGAACCATCCATAAAAATAATACCAGGTCAAGCCAAAGTAAGCTCAAATCAGCCTTAAACTCACTTCATTGGCCTCTCGGTTACAGCTCATATAATACGATCTGTATGAACAATTTCTGCTGTAAAGTTACCTCGTAAAGAAATATATCATCTACAAGGTCCTTTCATAAACCCAATTACAGGAACAATTCAGCAGAGTTATAGCTGCTAGGATCTGCATTCTCTCTCCTCCTTGATTCCACTTATTAAAGACACCGAAGTGGAAATATTGAAGTGGAAAGAAACAATGGCTGAATTTAGCCAACACAGGAAAGGCTGGTATAATCACTCAACCAGGCATACTGTTCGTTCTCGCTTAGTGCTGTGTCGTCGACTTCATTTATCATAGATGATTGGTCTAAAGAAAAGCTGTAAGCAGGCACTTTGTACACAAATATGAATACATTTCCAGTGTCTCACTGACTTATTTGCAAAAATTGTGCATGCTTCACTCAAAAGTATCAGTTGGCTATTTCATTTAAATTCAACCATCGTAGTATTTTGATAGCTAAGATATTTGGTGGCAAGGCCCAGAGAGAGAATACAACGCAAAAGAGAATACAACGCATAAAAATATACCAACTAATAATAGATAAAAATATATTGTTGGGGGAAAAGTCCAGTTGTGAAAGATGTGATTCCTTTTAGCTTCACGTGTGTGTGTTCAGTCATGTCCAACTCTTTGAGGCCCCATGGACTACAGCCTACCAGGCGTCTCTGTCCATGAGATTCTCCACGTAGGAATACTGGAGTTACCCAGAATACTGGGTTGCCATTTCCTTCTCCAGGGTATCTTTCTGACCTAGGGATAAAACCCTTGTCTCCTGCAGCACCTGCATTGGCAGGCATATTCTCTACCACTGAGCCACCTGGGAAGCCCTTTAACTTTATACCAAGGCTCAAACCAATAAGGATTCATATTAAATTTATTATCTCACACAAGTTCAAGTGGTGATACTGGTTTTGAGAAGAAATCACATATGTTATGATAAAGGCTAGAAAGCAATCAAGTAGAGAAACAGATGTAATGTGCAAATGAAAAGTTTCCTGCAGCCACGGTGCATCACTCAAAACTGGGGAAAAATGAGAAGCATGTTATGGTTGCTGTTGAAAAGTAAAAGTGTTAGTTGCTCCACTGTGTCTGACTCTCTGCGAATCCATGGACTATAGCTCACCAGGCTCCTCTGTCCCTGGGATTTGAATCAAATTGTAGTGCATTCACTGCAACTGGGCAAAAACACTCAGCACTGTTGTTTATTAAAGGTGGTGTAATTCTCTTTCCAGTTGCTGATTCTTAGTGGACTTTGTTCTCTGTCAATCTCTAGAAACCTCAACTCCAGTCCAATAAGAGCAGTGAATCTTGAGTGCATACTAGTGTCTTTTAAAATTATAACTCCTTTTATCTCTCGTGCTTGCTCTTTCATGCAAAAGGAAAGACGATTGTGTTATTTATATGAGTTCATAAAAACATACTTTTTTTTCCCTTGAAGCTCCAGTTTCCATAAATTTGTTGCTGGGGTCCATTATCTTCTTCCCTGGAGTAAAACAGTTTCAAGCCTGTAGGTTCACATAATTTCGCCCGTTACATTCCTCGCTCTGTCTAGTGTTAGAATAAAATGTGTCCCTGGGATGACGCTCTAGAGGTCATATAGTTAGGAGCAGATGAGGAAATATGGTGGCAAGGAAAAGGCAGAGCTCTGATCTTCCCAGGGATAAATCTCCCTGAGGACCTTCAGATTTGTAACACATCGTCAAATGTAGAAGGAGAAAAATGTCTGAGGAGTATTGGCTCCTGTGGGAATCTCTGGTCAGGTAAGAGGTCACGACCCTTCTGACAGCTCTGGAAACATTGTGTGTAGAGGATTAACCATGGACTTGGGTCAGACAGACCTGGGTATGAATTCGGACTCTGTTGGGCAATTTTAGGGCAAATTTATTATGTTTATGAACTTCAGCTCTTTGCAACCCCATGGACTGTAGCCTGCCGGCCTCTCCTGTCCATGGGACTTCCCAGGCAAGAACGCTGGAGTGGTTTGCCATTGCCACCTATACAACAGGAATACTGATTTCTCAGCTGAGAAATTATGTGAAAACTACATGAAAGGGGATATAAAGCAAAGTGCCTGGCACAGTAGGTACTCAGTAAACACCTTTCAAACATTTCAAGCAAGAAACACTCTCAGTTTAATTAACATAAAATCTCTATGTTGTATCACAGTGATAAATATTTTATTAGATTTACAAAGCTCCCTTCTCAAACCTGGACAAAATTTTAGAAAAAGAAGGGATGGCTTGTTATGGTTTATTATAACTTGTTTCGTTAAATAGCAATATGACAAACATTCATCACAGGCTCAATATAGATTGAACAGTTTCATCAACAGCTCAGTCCATCTGTAGCAACATTGACATCCACTGGACTCCAAGCTTCCTAACAGGAGGAACTGTTTCTCCCTTATTTGCACCCGAATCCTTGCTGTTTAGCATTGGACTCAGTTTAGAGATTGTTTGTTTTAATTAATATATCTTGAAGTTGGGAAAATTATGTCCCAGAGAACTCTGTGATCTCCAGAGAGAGAAAAAAAAGACAGAGAAAGGGAAATTCATTGAAATCTAGACATTTAAAAGTAGTAGCTTAGTTCCAGCTCACATAGGGGCATAAGAGCCAACTGGGGGACACCTTTCTCAACTTCGTGTTCAGTGACATCATGTCTATAATTTGAAATCAACCCTGGAGGGAGTATTGGAAATCAGCAAGCATTACTACAAATTACTAAGGACATTAATTAAGAAAAAGTTCTCTCTAAGGAACTTTCTTGAGAGAGCCGGTTGTTAAACATTTACACCGCTGCTAAACAAGCACACCACTGTTCAGTTCACAGAGTTGAGCCTAATATTTGATCGGCATACTTTAAGTACCATCTAGGTATACTATACAAGTGGTTGAGGCATGCTTTATTAAATGCTAAAAGTATCAAAGGAAAAGTATCAGGCTGGTTTTGCTTGCTCAGTTTAATCTGACAAGTTAACATTCAAATATTTATTTTCTTCAGGGGCTCTAGGAACATGGTGATAGGTGAAATTACTATATTATTGCCTCACTGTTATTTTAATATAGAAAAATCGATATGGCTGAGATGAGAGCTACAGATATGTCTGCTGAAAATATGCTTTCATCTTTAAAATAGATATATTTATGATACAGTTTAACAGTTTTTCAAAGAAAATATTTTATCACTTTGTCATTTGGACACTTACAAAGAAGAAAGTGGATTTCTCTTGGCAGTCCACTTAATAGTAAGATCAAGTGATTAGCAATGCAGCATTTTCAGTTATTATATTAACTAGATTTGGAATCTAATCTCAATTAGTGGTGAATCAGTTATAATGTCCTCATACTAGCCATGCCAGCTGGAAAGGTGCATCTTGAAGCAAGAGGCAGCAGCTATTTGGAATTCTCCCAGCCTCACTGTTTTCTTCCCTGGTGGCTCAGAGGTTAAAGCATCTGCCTGGAATGCGGGAAACCTGGGTTTGATCCCTGGGTCGGGAAGATCCCCTGGAGAAGGAAATGGCAACCCACTCCAGTACTCTTGCCTGGAGAATCCCATGGAGGGAGGAGCCTGATGGGCTACAGTCCATGGGCTCGCAAAGAGTCGGACACGACTGAGCGACTTCACTTTCACTTTTCACTTTCACTTTACTGTCCTTAGCACAATTTCTAAACTCCAACAACAACAAAAAATGTTTTTAAGTCATCACATGGAGGCTTTCCAAAGAGACACTTTTAAAATTGTATTTTGGTTTCTGCAGCTCACATGTATTTTTCAAGCAGTGCAGAGAAAGATTTTTTGTTGTTTTTGGAATAGTTGTTAATTGATAGTAAATGGAGCTGTAAGTGAAATGAGCCTCCCAGAGGAGCACCTGTCTTGGGGTAGGGATTTGAGAAAACCCTTTACACTCTTCTTTCCACAATGTGATTCAATGACAATCATAAAGGAATAGGCATACATACACTAAGAAACCAAAGCAGAACCTTGGAATCTGTGCATCAGAGCAGTATATGGTAATAAATGAGAACATTTGCTCTCTTGGTGTGTTTTAAGGCTCTCTGGGTCATTTCTAACCATTCTGATATATAGAAGAAAATGTATACAGGGATTTGAAATGAGAGGTTATTAATTAGGAAAGTGGCCAAAGGATGGAAGATAGCATTAAGAAATCCTATTTTAATTACTTACAAATATTCTAGCTGAATACATAAATCAAGCAGAAAATGTAAATGTTATGTGGACAAAAATTATCACATAATGGGCTTAGCATTTTTCTTTGATATAAAGAGGAGACCTGGTGGTTTTGAACAATACATACATCAAATGGGAACTGTAATTACCTGATTTTGTCAAATTTTATGTGACTTGGTACAATAGAGTTTCTTTCTATAGGAACAAATTACTTAGAATGCTTATCAGACCCCTTTTAGGGAACAGATCCTGGGAAGAACAACTATCACCATGAAACCCTTTTGGGCAAAAGATCCTGAGAAGAGATAGGATTTTTCCGTATTGTTTTCTAGTGGTCATGTATGGATGTGAGAGTTGGACTGTGAAGAAAGCTGAGCACCAAAGAATTGATTTGTTTGAACTGTGGAGTTGGAGAAGACTCTTGAGAGTCCCTTGGACTGCAAGGAGATCCAACCAGTCCATTCTGAAGGAGATCAACCCTGGGATTTCTTTGGAGGGGATGATGCTAAAGCTGAAACTCCAGTGCTTTGGCCACCTCATGGGAAGAATTGACTCATTGGAAAAGACTTTGATGCTGGGAGGGATTGGGGGCAGGAGGAGAAGGGGATGACCGAGGATGAGATGGCTGGATGGCATCATGACTCGATGGACGTGAGTCTGGGTGAACTCCGGGAGTTGGTGATGGACAGGGAGCCCTGGTGTGCTGAGCGACTGAACTGAACTGAAGATCTTGGTAGGATGAATTTGTATGGGTGGCCAAAAACTTTCTTTTCACCTTCTTGTTGAGAAAGCAATGATTCCCTTGTTGGTCTTGGTTGGCGTCATTGGCTTAGATCATAGGCTGTGGAGCGGGACTCCCTGAGTGTGCTAGCCCTCACTAAGAATGGGACCTTGAGTTAGCTGGGGCTTCCCTGATGGTTCAGATGGTAAAGAATCTGACTGCGGTACAGGAGACCCAGGTTCAATTCCTGGATTGAGAAGATCCCCTGCAGAAGGGAATGGCTACCCACTCCAATATTCTTGCCTGGAAAACTCCATGGACAGAGGAGCCTGGCAGGCTACAGACCTTGGTGTCATATAGAGTTGGACATGACTGAACAACTAACACTTGAGTTAGTTGCTGAACCCGTCTATGCCTTTCTTACTTTTCAGTAAATCAGAGATGATAATAATAGCATCTATTTTTACAGTTGTGAGAATTAGATAAGGCAAGAGGAATAAAGTTCTAAAAGAGTTTCTGATACCTAGTAAGCACTTGGCAAATGTTCACTGGTATTATTAGTAGGGACTGCAGGCCCAGTCAGCCCAGGATGCAAATAAACTTTGCATCTGCTGAGAGAGACTCAGCACCTGCTGGGAGAGGCACACAGAGCCAGCTGGCTCAGCTGTGAGATCCCTCTGTGAGTTGCTGCTTTTGCTTGGCTCCCTGTTCTGCACAGATCTGCTTAGAGGCTCAGAGGAAAACCTCTTTAACCCCCTAGTTTGAGTCTCTCGGCTAAGGCAACCTGCCCCAAGTCGTTGCGCAGGCTGTGACTAAGGAGATTCAAGATTCAAGCCTCTTTTAGGTAACTTAAGCAATTTATGGGGCTAAGTATTTAACTCAGTAGGCAGGTAAAAATGTGATATCCCAGTGTTTAGTCACTTATAATTCTAAGTGCTTGAGATGATTATGCAATTTGAAATGCCACAAGACGTGGGAAGCAGGGTATGAGTCAGTGACGACTTAGTCCTCTTGCCCTTTCATTTGGAAAGCCTCCTTGGTATGTCCTCCCACTGTGGAGACTCTTAAGCTTGGTTTCACGATTATCCCAGAGGGTTGATAGTGGAGCCAGTGTTCCAGGTGTTAATACAGCCATTTTCCATCCTACCTCTACCTCTGTTTAGCATCCCCCACACCTGGACCCTGGGCTGAACACTTGGAACAAAAAGATAGATAGGAATAAACCCCTAGCTCTTAGAATCTCAAGTCTGCTTGGGTAGAGGAGTAGTAAACAGATGGTTTCAATGCAAAGGCAGTGTCATAGTTTAGACACAGACAGTGAAGACCAGCCCTGCGTGGGAGAGTTGGGGAACCCTTATTGAGGAGATCACTTGGGCTGATTCTTGGAGGAGGAGGGGGATTTTTCATGGATGAAACCTTGCATGGAGGCATCTGGGGAAAGGTTTCAGGAACTGAAGAGCTTCTCATCAGAGGAATCCATCTCTACAAAGCGCATTTGCTTTTTAGGTTCCATCTTTAAATGATGGTATATGATTTGCAGTATTGAACAGGGCATCTCTGCTGTTACAGACGACAGACTAGAGAGAAGGCAGCTGTGGGAGGGGACTGTGAAGTAACAAGTGCCCTAAAGATCAGCAGGAATAGGGATCTCAGCCGGCAGAGCCTTGGAACCCAGTGGGGCTCCCGGAGAAGGCGGTGCTTGAGTAGAGCTCAAGAGCAGTGTCCCCCAGGAAGACAGAGGAAAGAATGACTGTGGAGACATGAAGGCACATTGTGTGCTCACACCACAAAGAGCAAGAAAACAGATGGGACGGGAGCACGTTGTGTGAGCAAGAAATTGCTGAGGGGAACCTGCGTATGGTCAAAGAATGCGGCGCTCCTGTGATACTCAACTACAGTGAGGACGGTGGGCTGGCGAAGGTGAATATTGGAGGCTGGGAGGTACTTAGTTTATCTTAAAAGTTTGGCAGAACATGATAGAGGCCTGAGCTGAGGCAGTAATAGCAGGGATGGAACATTACCTTTACAATCAAGATATTTTAAAAGATAGAATAGCCAGGACCTAGTAACCAGTTGGGAGAAGGCAGTGGCACCCCACTCCAGCACTCTTGCCTGGAAAATCCCATGGATGGAGGAGTCTGGTGGGCTGCAGTCCATGGGGTCGCTAAGAGTCGGACACGACTGAGCGGCTTCACTTTCACTTTTCACTTTCATGCATTGGAGAAGGAAATGGCAACCCACTCCAGTGTTCTTGCCTGGTGAATCCCGGGACGGGGGAGCCTGGTGGGCTGCCGTCTATGGGGTCGCGCAGGGTCGGACACGACTGAAGTGACTTAGCAGCAGTAACCAGTTGACTATGGAACTATAGGTTGAGGAATGGAGACCCTTTTAAGTTTCTCCCTTGACCTACTAAGTTCTGTTCACCAGTTCAGGGAACAGACATTGGGAGACACTCATGGGACAAGTTAAGGGGCTTTTGCATACATGAGGGGAAGGAGGAGGGTGCTGTGTGACAGCCTAGTAGATGACCCCTTAAGAAGTGAATACACTGATCAGGAGCTAGAGAGAAGTGTTCGTATTTACTAAAGTCATAGGTGGGAAAGAACTCCCAGGTCTAAGAGTCTTATTCAGTGTCGCCTCAGTGATTGCGTTGTGCCAAACTCTGGGTACCCTTACCATTCTGGACTGAATATTCACTGGAAAGACTGACGCTGAAGCTGACTCCAGTACTTTGGCTACCTAATGCAAAGAGCTGACTCACTGGAAGAGACCCTGATGCTGGGAAAGACTGAGGGCAGGAGAAAAGGGGATGACAGAGGACGAGATGGTTGAATGGCATCACTGACTCAGTGCACATGAATTTGAGCAAATGCCAGGAGACAGTGGACAGGGAAGTCTGGTGTACTGTAGTCCATGGGGTCACAAAGAGTTGAACATGACTTAGTGACTGAACAACTCCATTGTATTAGTTTCACATGTACAATGTAATGATCTGATACATGTATATATTGTGAATTGATCAGCACCATAAGTTCAGTTACATCCATTACCAGCCTTTTCTGTATTGACCTGGCAGAACATCAGGGAGCCTTATGCTAGGAAATTGCAGTTAGAGACAGAATAGGCTTGGCAGTGCACCCCCAAGGAACATCCATTGTCAAAGGGGTACAGAGAGAATAAGAGCCAGACTAGCATTTGAGGAGGACCGCAGGACCGAGGCAGGGGGGCATCAAGAGGGAGCCAGGGGAGAGAGGGTTTCCTAGGGAAATACAGTGGCCAAGTTCACATGCAGCAGCAGAGTGTCCCAGGGAGAGCTGGACGGTTCTTTCCTTTGCTGCCTTTATCAGAGGTTGTTGATCAAGAGGTAGAGGCCCAGTTACTGTAAGAGTGAACAGGGTAGAAATCTGGAGGCCCTGGACACTGATTTCATCATTCAAGGGTATTAGCCAATAAAGAAAGGTAAGAACAAGTCCCCTAGCTAGCTAGGGTGGGGCAAACGTCAGAGAGGTTTGGTTTCATTTTCCATTTATGCACAGAAGTGTAGCTAATCTGATTTCCCTGGTTAGGTTACAAGCTCCCCAAAGAAGCAACTGTGTTCCCACAGCGCAGAGCGTAGTCCAGATGCTAATTCAGGGTATGCAGGTTCACATGCTGATTTTTGTCACAGAATTATTCAGACAGCATTCATTATGTGTGCCTCGATTTCAGATCTAATTCCTGAATACATTTGCAAATAGGTGTATAGGCACATTTCATTAAGGGAGAAAGCAGAGTTTTGTGAAGCGAACCTAACAATAATGAACCTATTAAAAAGTATTGTGATTCAATAGATAGGTTCTTTCTCTTCTTTTACTTGGATTTACTTGAACGTGTAACAAGTATTTTGTGCCCAGTTTTCTCTACTCACTGGCCTTTCTCCTACATTCATCTGTTAAGTAACATTTTCTCTACCATGGTACTTGGACCATATGCTCTCCTTCTGTAGTGTTTTGACTTATTTTCAGTGGAGTAAATGGTGCTTGGGGGTGGTCTCATCATTCTCGAATACCAAGCAAATATACTACTTAGATTTAAGCGTGAAATCAACTCTTCCCGGGTAACTATTTGTTGATCAAAAATAACATCCTACCTTCACTCTTAAATTAAAAGGTATATATTGGTTTATATTGGGTAAAGCATGCCCCTCCCCCACGCAAACATATTTAAAGCTCTGTGTATACTCGGATGTGTCGTTTAAGCTCAGAAGAGTATTAAAACTGATTACAGATCATAGCAAATGGACTCTATTTTCAAGTCCCATTTTTAATTTAAACTTGTACCAAACCTAGCAGGATTTCCAGACATTTATATAAAGATACAATATGGATGTGATAAGAAAAAGACCTTTGAGTAAGAAAATCTGCCCTGGGCTTCTCTGATAGCCCCGTTAGTAAAGAATCCGCCTGCTGTGTGGGAGAACTGGGCTTGATCCCTGGGTTGGGAAGATGCCCTGGAGAAGGGAAAGGTTACCCACTTCAATATTCTGGCCTGGAGAATTCCGTGGACTATATAGGCCATGGGGTCACAAAGAGTCGGACACGACTGAGTGACTTTCACTTCACTTCACTTCAAAGTAATAAAAAGAGCTTTAAAATCTGGTGAACTGATTGAATACAGTGGAAGCCTCTCAGAAGCCTCTTGTTAGTAGATTTTGAAAGTACATAGTCTTTTGTGTGTGGTGGTTTCTGTTTACATTTTCCTGAAATGAAGCTGGGGATAGGTATTAAAGGTGCTTGCTGCTGCTGCTGCTAAGTCGCTTCAGTCATGTCTGACTCTGTGCGACCCCATAGATGGTGCTTAAATCTGCAAATAAAAAGACTGGTTATCTCAGCCAAATTCTGCTTTATGCTAAGATTTCTTAATGGTGTTTTGTATCTAGGAGCTGACCCGTGTATATGTATTTGTATACTCTGCATCAGCTAATACGTGAGTGCTATGAAAAATGGTTCTCCTTAAACCCAATTAACTTCTGGTTAACATAACTTGTACCATTTAGGCTCATTTCAATCACTAATGTATTTTTCAGACTTACACAATTTTTACACCTTTTTAGAGGAATGAAAAATACAATTTTATTAATTCTGTGTTGCTCTTTAGTCAGTATGTCATATCTGACACTTTTGCAACCCCATGGACTGTAGGCCTCCAGGCCCCTCTGCACAGGGGGCTTCCCAAGCAAGAATACTGGAGTGAATGGCCATTTCTTTCTCCAGCGGATCTTCCCGACCCAGGGATTAATTCTATTACCTAATGTAAATCAGATAATTGAAAAACAAGCACAGTTCAAACTAGCCCTAAGAACCATGTGCAGTAGAACCAGAAGGCTGTCAGTTAAACTCCTATCTCAATTCTAATATAAAACCTCAGATTTCACAGATCTCATAATATCTGAGCTGTGAATATTTGCTTCAGGCATCAACTTGACATTTAAAAAATCTTTAGACCACATGGACTTTTCACTTTGCCAGGATATCTACTTCTCATACAATACTTAAAAATAGCAAACTTTAACTAAAACATCCAATTTTATCCCATTCTGAGAGTCAGATATCTTTTTGTTTGGGGGAGTTCATTTTTCTTCTTTCCATTTCTAGGCGAGAACATACTTGTCATTCATTTTGCATTGATTGGATAATTGCCTGCTAAACACAAAAACCGTTTTCCTCTCAAAATTTTTGCTCAAGACTTTTATTACTCTGGGAAATTAAAGGGTATAGATAGAAGTAAAGGACAAGAGAAAGCAGTGGTGGGTAAAAGAGAAAAGATTCAGCTAGGAAGGTGAGAGAATTAATAAAATTTAGTATTTGAGACAGCATCATTTCTTCCAGATGAGGTTGAATACATATTTTTGTACTGGAAATAGTCTGTCTTATATTTACCTATATATTTGGTATTATTAGCTACCTTTTATGTAATATTCATGATGAATGTCAGCATAACCCCCTACACTTTACAAAGCACTGTCAGATCTTATCCTATTTTATTCTATCATCTTATCTACTTCTGTGTAAACTCCTGGAGACCCTGGGGCATGTCTGTAGTTCCCTGACACTTCACAGAGATTTGAATATAATCAAACCGATAATTCTTTGAGCAGTTAGGTTTCTGTGGCATACTGAAATGCAACATTTCACCTGCAGACACAGACATATAGTCAGTTTTAGTGGAGGCTTTCAGAAAGAGGTGCTGGCCTTGACATCAAAATCAAAGTCTTTTCCCAGTGAGGGCAATGTTGCTAAGCTCCTGAGTCACTGTTAGAATCTGTCTACAACTGAAGGACCCATGACTTTCTCCAAGTCTCCAAAGAGACTTTCCCCTTAGGGCATGCTGAAGGGATGAAAGCGCCAGGCAAGAGCCTCTAAGGTCCTCACTAGCCCAGGTAGCCTGTTAAAAAGATGAACAAGAGAGAATTTCCTAGTGGTCCAGTGGTTAGTACTCCACGGTGGTGTGGCAAAAAAAAAAAACCAAACAAACAATGAGCAAGAGAAGTGTTCAGGGATTTCATTCAGTGTCCTCTCCAGGATGAACCTAGTCTCAAACTTTTGATACATTATTTACCCAGGAATCCCCATACTATCATATATCATATCTTATTCAACTTTTCAAAACCAGTTTCCTAATGTTTGTAACCCTAGAGTAAATCAATGTTCTGCTCCCAAAACACCCCTAATGAAATGATGCTTCCTATTTTGAAAGGTTACAGTAAATACCTTAATTTTTAAAACTTAAAAAATTAATTTTATAAGGTTCCTCCATTTACAGTTATCACAAACTATTGGCTAATCCCTGTGTTGTACAGTATATCCCTAAGCCTGTTTTACATCCAGGAGTTTATCCCTCCTACTTCCCCACCTCTGTATTGTTCCCCACCCCCAACTGGTAACCACTGGTTTTCCTCTGTATCTGCTACATTTTTTTATTATACTCACTAGTTTGCTGTATTTTTTAGGTTCTGCATATAAGTGATGTGTGCTCAGTCGCTCAGTCGTGTCTGGCTCTTTGCGACACTATGGACGGTAGCCCGCCAGCTTCCTCTGTCCATGGGATTCTCCAGGCAAGAATCCTGGAGTGGGTTGCCATGCCCTCCTCCAGGGGATCTTCCCAACCCAGGGATCGAAGCCAGGTCTCCTGCATTGCAGGTGGATTTTACCAGCTGGGCCCCAGGGAAGCCCCAGATAAGTGATATCATACAGTATTGCTTTTTCTCTGTCTGATTTGTTACTTCCAGGTCTGTCCATGTTGCTATGACAGAATTTTTGTTCTTTTTTTTTAAACAACTGAGTAATATTCCATTATATATGTATACACACACACACACACACACACACTATACCTTCTTTATTCATCCTTTGATGGACATTTAGCTTGTTTTCTTATCTTGTAATTGTAAATAATGCTGCTGTGAGCATTGGAATGCACAAATCTTTCCAAATTAGTGGTCTTGTTTTAAATTAAAAAAAAAAACAAACCATTTGTTTAGAGGAAGTTGGTGTTGGCCATCTGTTGCCACATAGCTAACTAGTAATGTAGCAAATACAATATGAGGACATAAATCTATTTCTGTTCAGTGAATTCATTAATCATGGGTGATTAATGTGCGTGCATGGGACCTAATGTGACTTCATAGTACCACTCACAGCATAAATTTGCATTATGATAATAAAGGCTGGTTCTGGGATATGTTGCTTTTTTGTGATTGCTGAATGCCAAATTAAAATAAAATTCAATGTGTGGGGTTTTTTAAAAATCTTCTGTGGTGGAGAAAATGTGCAGGTTCATGTGAGATGCAAAGCGGGATGGAATGTAGTTTGTACATATGGGGGTTCAGGAGCAGGTGGTTTTCTTTTGCTCCTACTCTAGCAAATTTTTTAGAAGCTTGGTATTTTAAGATCTCAGAGTCTAAGATTTTCTCCTGCCAATGGTTTTGACTAGAGTATACTATATCACCAGGCTGACCTACCTCTAGATCTGATAGAAGACGAGATTTTCAACTATTTTCATAGTTGATTCTTGGGACAAGGAACCATTCATCAATTTTTATGTTACATCAGTTAAAAACAAATGATTAAAAATAATTACTTCAACAGGTATTTATTGCATGCTCAGTCTATGCCAGGCATTATTCTAGAAGGTAGAAAGACATTCATATTCTTTGTTCTAATGGCTCTTAAAATCTTAAAGGTCACCTTAGTCAAAACACTCAAGTGATGCATGCAAATTGTTTTCTAAAAGGGCTGTTGCCTAAAGATCTTTTTCTTTAAAATGAATATGCAGTATTTTAACCAAAAAGAGTATTTTTCTCCAAATTTGGCTATAAATGTTTACTTATTCTGGCTATACATATCCCCATCAACAGAAGACAATATTGGTTATATAGCCAACACTGTTTTTGTTTTTCTTTTCCTGGTTACTTATAGATTGAAGGAAAAAGTGAGAATTTCTTCTGTTGTCTTAACAAATGCCTCATTACGATTTACAGATTTCAGTTAGTCCTAAATAAGAAGACAGTCTTTCTACGTGAGCTGAAAATACTTACTCTGAAAAACCTGAGTCACTGCTTTCAGCAGCCTCTGGTAAGGCAGGTGTTGGATCTTGTCCACCTGACCCTCCCAGTGGTCCTGGCATGTGCACACCCCCATCCGGAAAAGATCGGCACTCAGCTTTGAAAAGCACCAGACAGCATTTGTCACTGGGCAGGTGTCAGCTCCGGTTCTAGGGAAAATCAGAGATGCTTTGTGTATATTAAAATCAGTTCTTTTGCTCCATTTTCACATAGTGTGAATAAAATCCTGCCCAACCATTAAACAGAGTTATTTTAACAAAGTGGACATATTATTTTAAAGTTTGTTTCTGTTTTCATTAATCATCCACAGTCTTCACTAACTTAAGAGCATAAGAAATGTCAAACACTAGTTATATCATCAAATTGGTCTTTATCTCCTTCTTCCCACTCACTCATAGATTAAGTCAATAAGATATTGGACTGTAGAATAATATCAAAGATTCCTAGATTCCTTAGAAAAGGAGGAAAACCAGGAAGGGTCATTTACATGATATAGCCTGTTGGAAAATCTCACTTTTATTGGAAAATAAAATTATGACCCATGCTCTTTCCACAAAATAGCCAATGGGCTCCCAAAATAATAATTTTCATTTTAATAGAAACATTCACTTTTAAAGTTAGAAATTTTCAAAGTTTCCCCTGCCACCACTGTAAAGATGTATATAAGATTTGTATTAAGTATCTATTGATCAGTGGAAATGATGAAGAATTGAGTAATGCTCAAACATTTTTGTACTTCATTCAAAACAGCGGTATTTGCACACATCTGAGGAATAATAACAAGGACATCTCTGAGATTTATTCAGACTACAGTTAATGCCTGGTACACACACATGGATGGAATGACTGTCTGTCATAACTCTGTGTTCCCATTGGGAGGAGTATTGAAGGTGTAAAGGGGCTTCTCTGGATTCAGTAATGTATAGATCATTTTAAAAGAAAAAAATATTATTAGACTCCTGAAAATGACTTAAATTATTTTTGTTATGTACACGTGCAACATAATACCATGTTAAATCTGTACATAATGCAAACCTAGTTATAAAATCCTTATACTCAGAGCCCTTGTCTAACCATAAAATCAAAACAAATTAATAATTAAGTAGAGGTTACAAAATCAATTAAAAGCAAATTAACAAAACGAATTTAATGTGGCAAAACATGTTGTTGGGCTGAAATTAAATTACCATTCAAAATGTGAATATGGCATCAGCTCTTGCGGCAATGGGAATTTAGACTTCAGCATGCCTAGGTATTGCCAGGGCCAGGTGATAGTTTTTTGATATAACAAAGTAAAACCTCCATTTCTCCTTTGGATTCACTTGGTACGCATAAGCCATGGTTTATTGGTTTCATCTCAAAGTCCTCTTTAGTGTTACTTGTTCCTCTCACTAAAGAGAGTAGTATGTTGTTCTTTAGGCTGTCACCTGAGTGAGTGTGACGGTGAAAGTGTTATCGCTCAGGCTCATCTGACTCTGTGATCTCATGGACTGTAGCCCCCAGGCTCCTCTAGCCATGGGATTTTCCAGGCAAGAATACTAGAGCAGGTTGCCGTTTCCTTCTCCAGGGGATCTTCCCAACCCAGGGATCAACCCGGTCTCCTGTATTGCAGGCAGATTCTTTACTGTCTGAGCTACCATGAAATCAAACCAGCTCCTGCAGAAAATTTGCAGAATCTTAAAAACATGTCCAAGAGCCCCCAATTCCCATTCCCCAGGAGCACAGACACCTGAGTGAAACCAGTGCCCTAGAAGATAGTGTTAAAAATACAAATGCCACTGAGTAAGTTTGAAGATCTAATTGGCTTTATTCAACAATTTGTGAGTCAGGCACATCCCACCTAGCAAACAAAGGGAGTTCTAAAAAGCTGTTTAAAATGGAGACTTTTATTGGCACAAAAGGGCAGGGAAGAGTAGATTCCCTCATCTCTCTTTGGGGACAAGAAGGGGGTCTATCACGAAGATTACCTCACTGGTGCAGACCAGAAAATTCAGGATTGTCTGGTTAAAGCTTCCATTTCTGGGAGAAGTTGAAATTGCAGTTAGATTAGGTGTTAAGTCTTGGTTTGCTGATGTGGGGCTTAGCAGAAGTGATTCCACTTTGGGCCTGTTTTTTTTTTTGAACCTGTACTGTGTGAAAGGGTAGTCTCTGTAAAAATAGCATAAACATTTGAAATTCATTGTCATGTTATAAAGCATTTAAATGCAATTTGATTTTTCCACATAGTATATTGTAGGTTCACTACTAACCCATATTGTTCCTTTGTGCAAATTAGAACTAGCTGCCCCTCCCAGCCGACACACCCTCAAGCAGGGCCTTAGCCCCAGGGGCCAGGATCTGCCCTCTGGCTCTCTGCCTTCATGCTCCAGCAACCTGCACAACTGTACATGGTAGACCCAGTATATTAAAAAGCTAAGGAAGCCAGAATCCTCTTCTTTTTCTTTTCCAAAGAAAAAAATCCTAACTATCAGATTGACTCATCAGCTAAGCTAAACTTTCTTTGTAATGTTGTATCTACTTCAGTTAATTAAAGCAAATGCCCTGGGAGATAATCCACTCAGTTTCCCCAGGAAATTATTCCTGGTAACCTCATCTAGCTTCCCAGGTGGGGCTAGTGGTAAAGAACCCACTTGCTGATGTAGGAGATGCCAGAGACATGGGTTCAATCCCTGGATCTGGAAGATCCCCCGGAGAAGAACATGGCAACCCACTCCAGTATTCTTGCTTCGGAAATTCTATGGACAGAGGAGCCTGGCGAGTTACAGTCCATGGTGTCGCGGAGAGTTGGACGTGATGGAAGCGACTTAGCAAGCACACAGCCTCATCTTAAATAAAAGACACCTCTAACCATGATTTTCATTTCCACTAATTTCCCTAGTGTCATTGCATTCTTCCCATTTTCCCCCTTTGATATAATTGACTAAGAATCCACCCTGATTATCAGTCTGTTCATGGTTGCTTTTATTTATTGAAGAGACTATTTCCTTGATGTCTGTTATCTTATGATTTATAAGAAATATATATTCAGCCATTCAGATGGCCAAAATATATTTCTCATATATATATTTAATCTTTGCTCAGGATTTCTGGTTCATAGCTGCTAAAACCCCTTTAAATTACCTGTGATAAAAGCAATAAAGATATTTTGTGTTATATTGTTATGTTAATTAGGTGACTTCTGGAAAGTCTTTAGTTTAACCTAAGGGTGGGGGTTGCCAAGAGAGCATTTAGAGGGTGCATGCGTTTAGAGGGTTGGAAGTTTCAGTCCCCTTTCTGGGAAGGGGAGAAGGGCTGGAGACCTGTTGAGTCCATCAGTGGCCAGCAATTTAGTCTATAATAGGGTCAAGCTTATGCAATGAAGCCTGTATAAAAACTCAAAAAGACAACCCCTTTGGATTTTGTGGCTGCTGTACTCCATGCTAGCCCACCTGTTTCTCTCCTCTCACAAGCATCCTATACTAACAAACTCACTCTGCCTATCAAAAAACAAATTTCAAAAGGAGAGAGGTCAGAGAGCTTCCAGGTTGGAGGAGACATGGGGAGGATGGAGACTGGGGAAGACTGGCAAACTCAGATGGAGCTGGGAGCTCCATGCCCTTCCCACATAGCCTTGCCGTTAGCCTCTTCTGTCTGAATGTTCATCTGCGTCCTTTATCATGCCCTTTTTTATTTTATAATTTTATTTGGTTCTTTTTGGCGGTGCGGGGTCTTTGTTGCTGTGTTCTCTAGTTGCAGTGCGAGGGGGCTGCTCTCTGTTGCAGTGCGCAGGCTTCTCATTCCAGTAGCTTCCCTTGCTGCAGAGCACAGGCTCTAGGCTGCTCAGGCTCTGGTAGTTGCAATTCCCTGGCTCTAGAGCACAGGCTCAGTAGCTGTGGTGCACGAGCTTAGTCACTCTGAGCAGGTGCGATCCTCCTGAATCAGGGATCGAACCTGTCTCCTGCGTTGGCAGGCAGATTCTTCTCCCCTGAGCCACCAGGGAAGCCCTATAATGACCTTTTATAAGAAACTGGTCGTCCAGTAAGTACAATACTTCTAAGTTCTGTGACCCTCTCTCAGCAAATTAATTGAACCCAAAGAGGGGGTTGTTGAACTCCAATCTATAGCCAGTCAGTCTGACACACCAGTCAGTCAGGTGACAACCTGGCCTTGCAACTCCCTCTGAAGTTGGTGGGACACAGGGGAGGAGGGACAGTCTTGTAAGTCCGAGCCCTTAGCTCATGGGATCTGATATTCCTCCCTTGGAGTAAACTGTAGGACACCCAGCACCCAGCTGGTGTCCAAGCATTGCTTGTTGGTGTGGGGGAACCCCTTCCACACATTGGAATTTACTATATAATAGGGTCTAGAAACAAATGTTTTTACTATCTTCTATGACAGTGTTTCCCAGAAGCAATACAGATATATATTTTTTCCTCTCATTTGCACGCTCTTGCTCTCTCTCTCTATATGTGTGTGTGTCTCTCTCTCTCTATGTGTGTGTGTGTGTATACACTCAGTCACTTCAGTCGTCTCCAACTCTTTGCAACCCCATAGCCCACAGCCCAGCAGGCTCCTCTGTCCATGGGACTCTCCAGGCAAGAATACTGGAGTGGGTGGCCACACCCTCCTCCAGAGGATCTTCCCGACCCTCGGATCAAACTCCTGTCTCCTGTGTCTCCTGCATTGCAGGCAGATTCTTTACCTGAGGAGCCACTGGGAAATTTAAAGTCCTCTTTATACAAGTGTGCTGTGCTCACTCACTCAGCTATGTCCGACTCTTTGCAACCTCATGGACTGTAGCCTGCCAGTCTCCTCTATCCATGGGATTCTCCAGGCAAGAATACTGGAGTGGGGTGCCATTTCCTTCTCCAGGGGATCTTCGGGCCCAGGGATTGAACCCATGTCTTCTGCATTGGCAAGTGGGTTCTTTTCAACTGAGCCACCTGGGATGTTGCATTTCATACAGGAATACTTCATGGAGAATTATGTAATACTGTTATCTTGACTGTTACTCACTGAGCTTTAAAGAGAGATTTACAGCTCAGTTCTCAATGTGCAAGCCCACTTGTGTTCCCACCCTGCTCTAGCCCAGAGAAGAGGGAAAAGAGAAATGTATAAAAAAACTATGGCAGAGAACCCTCCAATGACACCAGGAAGTACCAGGAAGTTTAGAAAGATTAAGGATTTCAAGAAGCTGACTGTAAAAGTATTGTTTAAATATTAAAAATAAACTTGTTATTTAAATATTTAAAATATTTAATAGGCATATTCCTAATAAGAGCCCAATATCTAAAAGACAGAGCAGTGGAAGCATATTCCATTTTGAATGGGGGAGGGGTGACAGGGAGAGAGAGGAGAGAGAGAGAGAGAAAAACCATTTCATTTTGTGTGTGTGCGAGCACATACTTAAACATCCTGCAGTGACAGCTTTCTATGTGAGCATCAGGGCCTGATATACCGAAACAGATAATTGCTGTTATGTGATTGTGAGTTTATATAGTAAATCCTCTCTTCTCTAAGCTTCAGACCCAGCTGAATTATGTGGACTCAATTTTACTTAGTGGATTATAGCCATTTATCACAGGGTAAATTTTTCAGATCCCTGCAAAAGCACAGAGCACTAGGAGCTGCCTTCTACCTAGAGTCAAAGCCTTGACTATATCCCGAATACTTTCAGTTGCATGCATAGTGACCTGCTTGCGTCAAGCAAATAAATAACCACACACTCCTGCACACTTGAGGCAGGCACTTTTATTTTGCTGCCTTCCTGGAGTTTGCATGCATTTGTTGAAGCTATCTTAAAGTCATCTAAACACATCTAAACAAAAGTTTTGGAAAGGGATCCCCAAAACGCTAAAAAGATATATGAATTTCAACGGATAAGTTCTGAGATACTGGAGTGCAAACTGACCTCATCTCATAGGCTTCTGGTCAACCTAGGATTTGGCAGTCACGCACCTCTTCTTGGTCCAGTTCATTAGATCTGGAGGATTGAAACATGAAAATGTGAACCCCTGCACAGGGCACTACCTACGGCTGCTTTCCCCAGCAGGGCAGGGAAGCAACTGGCGTCCTCAGAAAGCACAGTAGATGTGGCAAGTACCTTGGCTGACCCTTCCAGTAAAGTGTCAAACCATAGGATGACTGTATTCATAAGGACGAAATACAATCAGCATATGTGTCTAATCCAGTTTCTAAGACTGTTTCTAGTGTTTGCATATGGATTTATGATATCTTTTGGAGGATATGGCTAAGGTTTTTCCTAAAAATATTGACAGACACAAATTTTTTCCACCTGAGTCTGTAAATCTAGCATATTTTGCTTTTCTTGAACTGTGATGTACATGGGATAATTACAGGAAAAGCAGTAATAACAATTTACTAGAACTGAGAGGAGATGTGTGTAGCCTTTAGGGAATGTTCCACAAGGCTGGAGAGTGGCCAGCAGTAGAATTTACAAAGAGAAGTACTATTAATTAGACAGGCAGAGTATCAGAAAACAGAAAATAATGATTCTGGATGGCACCCTGATGATAGGAAATGAGGGGCCATGAAACTATCCAAAAGAAAAATTATTCAATAGACATTGTAATTATCTTGGTGTCAATTCTTTTATGAGATGTATAGCCAGCTGGAAACTCAACTGGGAGATAGAGAGGGAAAAATAAATAAATATTTGTGCTCAACTTGTTTCATTGTTGGAGTCAAGTCATAGTAAATATTTGCAAAAAATCAGCCTTGAATGTTTCATATGAACTGTGGCTCCCCCATGCTTACTGTATCCATGTTTTAAAGTGTTTGTCTCTCAGTCGTGTCCAACTCTTTGTGACCCCATTGACTGTAGCTAGCCAGGCTCCTCTGTCCATGGACTTTTCCAGACAAGAATACTGGAGTGCATTGCCATTCCCTTCTCCAGGCCATCTTCCCAACCCAGGGATTAAATCCTGCATTGCAGACGGATTCTTTACTATCTGAGCCACCAGGGGAAGCCATGTTTTAGGTGAAGTAGATGAAACACAGAATTTACATGACTTATGAGAATGTCTGAGCTGTGGACTGAAAAGCAAAGGCTGTTAAAGCCTGTTGATTTGCTTGTATATTATTACTTTTTAATGTCAGGAAGCCTGGTTTCAGGTCATGGTGTTGTCCTGTAATCTTTTTGCATCCATTGCTCTGGTGGGTTGCATCAAATGCAGATTTTTTCATGTTGTGTATCCTGAAAGGTAATTAGGAAGACACTGATCAGAGTGTGTGTGGATCAATGCCTCACCTTTACAGAGATCAAATCCACCTTTTGATTAGTATAGGTTCAAAGTATGAGAATTATATGTAGTAACAATAATTTTTCAGTGTGCTTCAGTTCAATTCAGTCCCTCAGTCATGTCCAACTCTTTGCGACCCCATGGACTGCAGCACGCCAGGCTTCCCTGTTCATCACCAGCTCCCAGAGTGTGCTCAAACTCATGTCCATTGAGTCAGTGAGGCCATCCAACCATCTTATCCCCTGTTGTCCCCTTCTCTTCTTGCCTTCAATCTTTCCTGGCATCTGGTTCTTTTCCAACAAATTGGCTTTTCACATCCAGTGGCCAAATGTTGGAGCTTTAGCTTCAGCATCAATCCTTCCAATGAATATTCAGGACTGATTTCCTTTAGGATGGACTGGTTGGATCTCCTTGCAGTCCAAGGGACTCTCACGAGTCTTCTCCAACACCACAGTTCAAAAGCATCAGTTCTTCGCACTCAGCTTTCTTTATGGTCCAACTTTCACATCCATACATGACCACTGGAAAAACCATAGCCTTGACTAGACGGACCTTTGTTGACAAAGTAGTGTCTCTGCTTTTTAATATGCTGTCTTGGTTGGTCATAGCTTTTCTTTCAAGGAGCAAGCATCTTTTAATTTCATGGCTGTCATTGTTAAAGACATACTTATTTGCTCTCGTTGTGCTCAGAGGGTGAAAAGATGAGATAACAAAGTCATAGAGAATGGGAGTGGGCTTTGATTACGCTCTCAGGACAGTGCTTTATCTTTACACTTACCTTGTAGTTCCGTGTAATACACATGTATTTATAGAGTGCCAGAATGTGCTTCCTGCTTTGGTAAACAAATCCATGGTGGATTTCAGAATTGCATTTTTTATCCTCAAGGAGCTTTTGATCAAATTGTGGAGAAAGGCAATCATAAAAACCCGGTTGTCATCACAATGAACATTTATTGCATGCTAAATGCTTTACATGTATTTCTAACTGTATAAAAACATTGTAAATTACTATCTCATTTTTCACAAGGAAGAAATTAAAGAGTCAGCAGGATTAAATGACAAGCCCAAAAGCCAGACATAGGACTCAAATTCAGGTTATCTGACTTTTAGTCCACTTTTTTCTACTATATCATGTGAAATAAATAAAATAATCTAATAATAAGTAGCAGTTGTATGGGCAATTACCCTAGAAAATCAGAGAAAGGAAAAATCAACATAAGAGATCAATTAGTCTTGTATTTGCTTGATATCTTTTCTAGGACACAAACACACACACAGGTTATATATACACATTTATATACATATACATGCACATATACATGATATATATACACACATACATACACACATAAATTACACAAATGCTGATCATCATGGTGTAAACATACACACATACATATATTTATAAAGAAAAAGAGAAAACAAAAATTCCTCCTAGAGTTTATTTTCAAAGAAGAAATATAGTACATACCCATGAAAAAAAAAAATGTATTTTAACCAGAGCTGATACAGACACAAGTACTGAACCTCACCAACTATAACGGAGTATGTTGCCATTAAATAGCAGAGGCTGCAGGATCCACCCCCTCCCTTTGTCTCAACTGCTATTCCATCAGTTCAGTTCAGTTCAGTCGCTCAGTCGCATCCAACTCTTTGTGACCCCATGAATCGCAGCACGCCAGGCCTCCCTGTCCATCATAGAAAGGTATAAAGCAGCATAATACATATGTGTGTATTAGACTGACATATATGGGTAGTTTTTTCTGTGTTTTGCTCAGGAAGAAAACCTTTGATCACAGTTATGTCTTATTCCTGGCTTTCTCAAAGCAACATACAGTAGCAGTACAGGGTTGACCAGATCACTGCACACCTGCTGGGCTGGTCTCTGTATGCAGAAGAAAAATGGGAGGGAGATTCAGGTTTCTTCCCTTGTGTTTGAAGCAACAGTACATTTACTATTGAGCCAAGACTCTATGACATTGCAGAACTCACTTGGAAGTTTTTCAGGATCTGGATGTCAAGAGAAAAAGTCCTTAAAGCAGGCCTGATCTCCTAGGTCTTAATACACTTTTTTTTTTCCAAAGTAAATTGTTTTTACATTTGCCAATATGGTTTTATTTATTTATATTATGTTTTATACATATAGGTATATATGGAGAAGGAAATGGCAACCCACTCCAGCATTCTTGCCTGGAAAATTCCATGGATAGAGGAGCCTGGTGAGCCCCAGTCCATGGGGATGGAAAGAGTTGGACACAACTGAGTATATATCTTTACATAACATATTATTTATACCATTTTTGTTTATGTTTTTACCCACTAATCATTCCTCATGGCTTTATTTATTGACTCATTCACTCAGCAAATATCCATTGAGTTTCTGTTCTGTGCAGGATCAGTTCAGTTCAATTCAGTTGCTCAGTCGTGTCCGACTCTGCAACCCCATGAATCGCAGCATGCGAGGCCTCCCTGTCCATCACCAACTCCCGGAGTTTACCCAAACTCATGTCAATTGAGTCGGTGATGCCATCCAACCATCTCATACTCTGTCATCCCCTTCTCCTCCTGCTCCCAAGCCCTCCCAGCATCAGGGTCTTTTCCAATGAGTCAACTCTTTGCATGAGGTGGCCGAAGTACTGGTGTTTCAGCTTCAGCATCAGTCCTTCCAATGAACACTTAGGACTGATCTCCTTTAGGGTGGACTGGTTGGATCTCCTTGCAGTCCAAGGGATTCTTAAGAGTCTTCTCCAATACTACAGTTCAAAAGCATCAGTTCTTTGGTACTCAGCTTTCTTCACAGTCCAACTCTCACATCCATACATGACCACTAGAAAAACCATAGCCTTGACTAGATGGACCTTTGTTGGCAAAGTAATGTCTCTGCTTTTTAATATGCTATCTAGGTTGATCATAACTTTCCTTCCAAGGAGTAAGTGTCTTTTAATTTCATGGCTGCAGTCACCATCTGCAGTGATTTTGGAGCCCCCAAAATAAAGTCTAACACTGTTTTCACTGTTTCCCAGTCTATTTCCCATGAAATGATGGGACCAGATGCCATGATCTTCGTTTTCTGAATGTTGAGCTTTAAGCCAACTTTTTCACTCTCTTTCACTGTCATCAAGAGCCTTTTTAGTTCCTCTTCATTTTCTGCCATAAGGGTGGTGTCATCTGCATATCTGAGGTTATTGATATTTCTCCCGGCAATCTTGATTCCAGCTTGTGCTTCTTCCAGCCCAGTGTTTCTCATGATGTACTTTGCATGTCAGGTGAGGTGAGCTGAAGTCGCTCAGTCGTGTCTGACTCTTTGCGACCCTGTGGACTATAGCCCACCAGGCTCCTCTGTCCATGGGATTCTCCAGGCAAGAATATTGGAGTGGGTTGCCATTTGCATGTAGTGGGGGTATATTTCACTGATTGTAGTCATTCTATTGCTGATGTCAATTCTCACATTCCTGAAAGTAGTTCTTTCTTTACAAAACAGCCCTTCAGAAGTCAAGGGTTGTGTTGTGCTTGTAACAGCATACTAGTTTTGAGATTTTAAAACCACTAGTTGAAGGGCAATTAAAACCTTTTCTTCTTAATGCAATTTTCCCCTTTACCTGTGGGGACTCAAAATATTAGCATACCAACATGGTAATGAGAAAGACTCCATATTCTTCCAATAAATAGGACCTTTGTCATAATGTTCTGAGCACATGACCCTTAGTGTCTTAACACAAGCTTTTATCATAGAGGAATGTGACTGATCTTCTTATGCTACCTTAAGCTGATGGTCATCCAAAACCAAGAACTTCTAGTTTGTGTGTGTGTTTGCCAGCATTATAAATATAGCTAAGGTGTCTCTTTTGTTCTACAAATATACTTTATTAATATCTGTAATCAAAGTATAGATATACAATATTATATAAGTTACAGGTTAAAGTGACTCTTGAATAATAAAATAATTCTTAATATAAATTCTGGTGTTTGTTAATAATTAATTTCAAAGCATCAAATATAAGGCTTGAAATAGTCTAGAGTGTAAGTTTGCAACAAGATCCAGTCTAAGGTTTGGAAATCAGTATTCAAGTAGGGAGAATACCGGTGGCTTAGCAGTAAAGACTCCCCCTAAAGTGCAGGAGACATGGGTTCGATCCCTGGGTTGGGAAGGTCCCCTAGAGGAGGAAATGGCACCCCCACTCTGGTATTCTTGCTAGGAAATCCCATGGATAGAGGCACCTGGTGGGCTGCAGTCCATGGGGTCACAAAGAGTCAGATACGACTTAGCAACTGAGCACAAAGACGAGTGAAAAGGGGAAAAAACTGAACTCCCTGTTTCTGGAAAGTGTCAGTTGTTAGGGGCTGGGCACGCGTGCTTCAGGTTTGTTGGGACTAGTATTAGCTGTCAGACTCCCTTGCCACGGTATGTGGAATACTGAAGTGTCCCAGAAGTCACTGGTCTGGAAATTGCTATTCTGAAGCTGAGTTCAAAGTGACAGCTGGTTCCTGAGCAGAAGAACATGCCTGTCGGTGCCCACCATCATCAGTCTTGATAAAAGTAGTCATTTTGTTTGTTTTTTCCTCCTATTTTAGAAGCACTTAGCTAAGCCCCAGTGACAGAAAAAAGGCACACTTGAAATGATGGCCATGTATAAAAATATTCCATCTGTGAAATTGCATGTTTTGAAACTGTCAGGTTAAATCACCCATGGCAGTGAATTTAGGGAAACAGAGGGTGGGACAGACTCTACGCACCAACTTTACAACTGCAGGAAAATTATAAGTTTTATGTAAATTCAGAAAAGTTAGGAAATCGGCTGTTACAGTATGAGCAAAGTACCACTACCAAGGAAAATATTTCCATTATGAGACGGTTGGGTGGCATCACCGTCTCAATGGACATGAGTCTGAGCAAGCTCCCGGGAGTCGGTGATGGACAGGGAAGCCTGGCGTGCTGCGGTTCATGGGGTCTCGGGGGTCAGACATGACTGATTGACTGAACTGAATTGAATGGAACCATTGAAAATCAGGATGATTTTTCAATTTACTGAAAAAGAGGTAATTTGATGGACAGTGCTTATCAATCATTAGGATAGAAAGGAGCTTAGAGATCACGCCTTCATTTTACAGCCGAGGAGACTGTGATACAAGAAAATATAAGGTTGAATCAAGGGTTTGTGCTTGACTGGGTGCTTAGTTGCTAAGTTGTGTCCGACTTTTTGTGACCGCATGGACTGGATGCTACCAGGCTCCTCTGTCCATGGGATGTTCCAGGCAAGAATACTGGAGTGGGTTGCCATTTCCTCCTCCAGGGGATCTTGCCAACCCAGAAATCAAACCTGCATCTCTTGCATTGGCAGGCAGATTCTTTACCACTGAGCCACTTGGGAAGCTGTGAATCAAGGGTTCAGCCAACTTTAGATGCAAGCCTGGAAAAATTTGTCAGTTTCACTCTACTAATGACCTTGACTTTTTAAGTTAGAATTTGTTACTATTATTAGAATTCAGGTATGAGAGTAAAAGCAGTTGTAAAGTGTGAGAATTTTGAATTTTTACTTCAATTCAGTGCAGTTAAACTTTGTAGAAAAGGCTTTTTTGGTTGCACAGTGCAGCATGGGGTATCTTTAGTTCCTAAAACCCATGCCCCATGCAGTGAAGGGCTGAGTCTTACCCACTGGACTGCCAGGAAGTCCCAAAAGAAGACTTTCTTTGAAAAAGACACCAGTATTCTCCCATGACTTGAATGTGAAAAGCAAAAGGTCTTAGGTGGATCGAATCTTAAATATCTAAGACAAAGATGGAAAAGATACACTATTTCCTGAGTAAATAGTTTCCCAGAATACCGAAGCAAAGAACAGAGATGCATTTGGGGAGTTTATTCCAGCTTGCTTTTACACAAAGGTTCAGAAGGCAGTGAGCAAAAGCTCAGTTTATTTGTGATTTATCACTAGGCCAGCAGACGCTGCTCAGACTCAATGGCCCATCAGGCTGGGGTCAGATGCTATACCACAGCAGGAACAAGGCTGGGTTGTTGCCCCTTTTGAGGGTCCCAGGGCTTTCATCAATTGCAGTTCTGTACCCAGAGTGACTTTTCTAGACCGGACCTCAGGATGAGTAAGGGAGCAAACTTCAGAGCCCACGACTGCCACCTCTGCCCTGGCCTGGCCTGGGGTTTCAAGAGGGCATCTGGGTCCATTAACAGCAGATGAGACAAAACAAATGAGAGAAACTCCACACTGTTACAGCCAAGTCTCACCTCCCCACCTTCCCCGCTACATCCACTGGTGTACGTACTGGTGATTCTTTTGAAAATTTGCACGAAGATGTGGACTTTGCAGGAATGAAGCTTGATTTCAGAAGAAAAAAATCTAAAAGGATGGGCAAGAGAGGACTATTATCTTATCAGAGCTACTGTTAGGGATTGTGTTTGTGTTTGTGTGTGTGTGTGTGTGCACGCGCGCATGCAGGTGTGCATGCATGCATGTGTTAGGGATTGTGTGTGTGTGCACACGCAGGTGTGCATGCATGCATACGTTAGGGGTTGTGTGTGTGTGTGTGTGTGTACATGCAGGTGTGCATGCATGCATGCGTTAGGGATTGTGTGTGTGTGTGCACACGCAGCTTGGGGTTGTGTGTGGGTGCAACGCAGGGTGCATGCATGCGTTAGGGGTTGTGTGTGTGTGTGCACACGCAGGTGTGTATGCATGCATGTTTAGGGGTTGTGTGTGTATGTGCGCACATGCAAGTGTGCATGCATGCATGCGTTAGGGATTGTGTGTGTGTGTGTGTACACGCAGGTGTGTATGCATGCATTGTTAGGGTTTGTGTGTGTGTGTGTGAGCACGCAGGTGTGCATGCATGCATGTGCGCATGCTCAGTTGTGTCCGACTCTGCAACACCGTGGACTGCAGCCCACCAGGCTCCTCTGTCCATGGGATTCTCCAAGTAAGAATACTGGAGGGGTTGCCATTTACTTCTCCAGGGGACCCTTCCAACCCAGAGATCAAACCGGCATCTCCTGTGTCTCCTGCAATTGACAGGCAAATTTTTTACCACTGAGCCACCTGGGAGGCCCCTCATTGACCTGGCAATGATGAGATGAAATTTCATATTTTTAGAGAGAACTTCATGGTCAAAGGAGAGGAGGAAAATATAACTAATGAGAGAATTCCATCAAGACACTGAGGATATATGAGGCTCTGATTATTTATGAAATTTTACTTCATGTTGATACACTGTTCTGATTTTGACATGGAATGAGATACCAATATTAATTCTGTATGTATTATTCTTATCTATCAAAATACTAATAAAGTGAGGAAATTGGTTAACTTATCAGGGAACATAAATTAATGTGGCAGAGAACAGCAGCCAAGGCCTTGACAGGTGCCCATTGTGTTGATAATATTCTAGTGCTCGTTTATAAGAGCACCAAAAATATTGAAACCTTCCTTCAGTCTTTCAGGAGCTAATAATTTTGGAGACAGATAAGACATATAAGAAAAGAGTAAAGTAACAATGGTGAAGTAGAATTTGATTAAATGCTACATTGAGGGCATAGGAAAAAATGCAAAAACACATCTTCAGGGACAAGAGGGGCAACATGAGTTGGCCTTTGAAAAAGAAACTGGAGAGTATTTTTTTTTTTTTTACAAAATATTTCTTTTTCCAGAGAACAAGAAAATTCACCTACATGATCACAAATGCAATTATCAAAATCCAGAAACTATAACATTGATACTATACTCTTTATCTAATCTGTACTGAAAATTCAAATGTGGCCAGTTATCCCAATACTGTTATTTATAGCTATCTATTTTTTGTTGTTGTTTGGCATTCAATCCAGAATCAGATATTTCTAGTTTTCTTGTCTCTAATTGTGGTCTCCTTTGATCTGAAAGGTTTTTTTTCTGCTTTTCCTTGCTTTTCTTGATCTTAGTATTTTTGATGCATACAGAGCAATTATTTTTATACAGTTCTTGGGATTTTTAGAAATATTGCAATCGAACTTTATTCTTAATCCTCACAAAATGAATAATGTAATTTTCAAATCATTTTATTTTCCACATTCAATTATACACCCTCTAATGCTGGGCCTGCCTTAGTGCTAAGTATTTTTCACCAGCAAGAGCATCTCTGCTTTCGTTAGTGAGAACAGAGCAGATGTTCAGATTTTAAATGCCATGTGGATAGTTAAGTCTCATATACTTTATATGGTCTGTTTTTGTGAGGGGTCAGACTTACTGAGTTATGGTTTATATACAGTAAAGTTGACAATTTTAAGTGTACAAGTGAGTATCTGGAGTAGAAATGAAGAAGTCGGGAACTGAATGGCTGTGTTACTTTTCTGTCGATGTTCTCTGGACGATACAAACAACCGTTCCTCGGTTCTTCTTCATTAAAACTTACAGTCTCCAGTTGATCTGTTCTCATTTCCTCCTGAGTCACCTGGTGAACATTTTTGCCTTCACATCTCCTAGATTTTCCTTTTGCAGAGACCACCAAGACCTTCCACCTTATTAAATCTAAATAAAGGTCAGTTCCTACCTCTAGTTTTTCTAGACCCGTCAGCACTGTCTGAGGCACCAGGAGCCCACCGTTCTCCGCCTCCCCACCTTCCATTGGCAAACTCTCCCCAAGTGCCTGGCCTGTAGGACTGTCTCTTCTGGTTTCCCTCCAAAGTCACTGATGACTTAACCCCATTCTCCTTTCATAGTCCTTGTCCCGTTCTGGACCCTTTCAGGTGGAAGGTGCATGAGCAGTGACCTTAGCAAAGGGTCGAGGAAGGATGCGTAAGAGTTGAGTGGTTGAATGCTCTAGCCGGTGGGATGTGCTTGGGAAAGTTCCTGCCTCTTTTTATCACTTCTAAAAAGAAGATAATAACATGCCAAGGTCATAATCTTTTCAGAAGATTAAATAAAATCAAAAGTTGTTGTGCAGAACAACTAGCATAGCGTCACACACAAAATAAGCAGCGTTCCGTATTCATTCTTTCAGCGGATGTTTGCTGAAGACCTCTATGTCCACCTTCTGTTCTGGGTGTAGTGATGACCAAGAGCAAAAAAATTGCTCCTCTCCTGGGAGTTACACCACAGTAGGAAAAGCATAATATGCTCCATATTATGCTGGTGGTGGTAAGTGTCATGAAAAGATAAATAAATAAATGAGCAAATAAAGCAAGAGGCATAGAAAGGAATGGGATAGATGTACATATAGCTGATAGACTATTGTGTACAACAGAAACCAACACGAGGTGGTAAGTCAGCTATCCTCCAATGAAAATTAATAATAAAAAAAAAGCATATTCTTCTACTAAAGTAAATATTTCTCCTGCTGAAAAATAAAAAGAAGAAAGTAATGGGGTAAAAATGGGTAACATTTAATGAAGGGGTGGAATCAAAGAGGGCCTCTCTGTTAATGTGACATTTGAGCAGAGATCCAAAGGAGGTATTAATATACATGTGTAAATGTATATGTGCATAGGAAAGTAGAATAGTTTATGTGCATAGAAAATAAAATATAAATGTGTATATTTACACATTTAACTACAAGTATGAATATACTTACATCATAGGTTACGGTTAGAAATAGAAGAATGAAGAATTCTGCCATCATCCTGAAAAAATTTAAATCCACAGAATCGTTTTTATTAACAAGAAAGCATAAAAAAGCACTGCAGGCACTTATGCCCATATATATATATATATAGTTGTGAAAATGTCAGTGTTTTTGTATCTTCAAAATTAGTCTCTTGTAATCATACTGTTACGGTTTCTATTTACTATCCTGAATGTGTAACTCAAGCAAGGATTCTTTTGGACTCTGAGGCTTTTTAGACTTCATTAAGATGGAATTTAAGAATTAGGGATGTTAAATAGAGCTGTGCATTCCCGAAGCTTGATATTCCTACTTTATTTGTATCTCAAAAGCTTTTTTTTTCCCCCAAGGAGTAATCACAGGAATTCTGAAGCTTTTCTGTCTTTACACCTACATGTTTGCTATTTTTGGCAAGCTCCCTCCTAGTCAAGATGTTGCTTAGATTTTAGACTTTTCTTGCTGCTAGACAAATTTGTGAGATTTGTCATTTTATCTTTAAATTTGTGTTTCTACCCTGAGGTCATAATCAAGGTCATTATCAACTAACTCTTGCCCATATTAAAAATAATAATACATGAAAGGACAATTATTAGGTATCATTCACATGGGGCCTTCCTTCTCTGTTGTGCTATTTCTTAAGTTCTCTGATAAGAGATTATTGATCAGTATTTTATGGGTGTTTTATAATCAAAATTGAACATGTGTCAAATTGGCAATTCTCATGTGAGAGCTGGCACCCTTTCCCACCAATACGGACTCTAGAGTTTTATTGAGTTAAAAATCTTGTAACGTCAAGGTTTTGCCTGTAATTTTTCCGTTATTCAGATTTGTTAATTTTTTTTTTCTGTCACTGGTATTTTTGAAGAAAGCTATTTGGTAAGGGACAAGGCTTACCTCAATGAGATATTGCAAAATTTTGGTTCTTGTATCTTTTTCTTTATCCTTTTTGTGTAACAGGTGAACACAAGCAAATTCAATATAATGTCATTTGTATGCTTCAAGATTCAAAAAATACAAAATCACAGAGAAAATAAAATTTTTATGAACTTTTGGGGTGGAAGATACCTAGTGCTCCAAACTCTGATTGTATCATGTAAGAACCCAAACCCATTAGGTGATGGCTTTTCAAAGTTAAGTTAGTGGTAGACAGCTTAAGGGACTTCCCAGAGGGTGCTAGTGGTAAAGAATCCGACTGCAAATGCAGGAGACACAAGAGACATAGGTTCAGTCCCGGGCTCAGGAAGATCCCCTGGAGCAGGAAATGGCAACCCACTCCAGTATTCTTGCCTGGAGAATTCTATGGACAGAGGAACCTGGTGGGCTGCAATCCATGGGGTTGCAAAGAATCAGACACAACTGAGCGTGCACACACACACGTACACACACACACAACTAACTTTAAAGTTAAATTAGAAGCCACATCAGAATCCAGGATCTGTGATTACCAACTTAGTGGTGTTTGAACCATAATACTCTATTTTCCAAAGGCAAAGGAATAAGAAATGAATAGTGTAAATCAGCTTTTCTAAGGTATACTCCTGTATACTCAGCTTTTCTTAGGTATATTCAGAAATATATTTCTGTTTGCTATAATGAATCTTCAAATTTCCTATATAGTCAATATCATTTTCCCAAAGCTTCCTCCCAAACTAACCTATTGCTGTTAGTAATTCGAGTAAGGATCAGTTCAGTTCAGTCACTTATTCGTGTCCGATTCTTTGAGACCGCAAGAATTGCAACACGCCAGGCCTCCCTGTCCATCACCAACTCCCAGAGTTTACCCAAACCCATGTCCATCCAGTTGGTGATGCCATCCAACCATCTTATCCTCTCTCATCCCCTTCTCTTCCTGCCCCCAATCCTTCCCAGCATTAGGGTCTTTTCCAGTGAGTCAACTCTTCGCATGAGGAGGCCAAATTATTGGAATTTCAGCTTCAGCATCAGTCCTTCCAATGAACACCCAGGAATGATCTCCTTTAGGATGGACTGGTTCGTAGAAGTTGAACGGTTCTATGAATCGAGTAAGGATAGAATGTGTGAATTCATGTGAACTAGAAACAAACTTAATCCGAAAAGTATTTTCTGTGCACCAACAAAATGCTGGAGGTACAAAGAGATATAAGATGGAAAGGGTGCAATTCAAAGTTGAGAGCCTTGGGCTTGAATCCTAGCTGTGTGACATTAGAAAAATAACTTAACCTCTCTGAGCCTCACTCCACTTAGCCTACTTGTGAGGGCAAAATGGAACATGACACTTTGTAAAATGCCCAGTTCCCTTCACACATAGTAGGCCCTCAAACATGAGACACCCCTCTCCTTTAATTCAGAAATCAACCAGTCTGGTAAGAGAGACTACACTTGAAGAGATATCAGTGATGTACAGTTTGGTAAAAACCCTAAGTGAGTTACTGCAGAGGTGCTGAGTGTGTCCTTGCTTTATCCTGAAATGAAGTGTCAGGGAACTCAGAGGAGGATTTAAACAGGAAGGCATTGTCCAGGCAGACAGGGTCAGGGAGGAAATTCCAAATCAGGAGAATTGTCCCTGCAGGTCACAAGCCTGAGCGTCTTGGGCATAGCGCAGTGCTGTTCAGTAGAAATGAGTGACATTTTAAATTTTCTAGAAGCCACATTTTAAAAAAGCAAAAGAAACAGTGGAAGTTAATTTTGATGCTGTATTTTGTGTAGAAATATATCTACAATAGTATCATGTTGACGTGTCATCAATGTACAAGTTTAAAGTGCCATTTTACACTGTTTTCCTCATGCTAAGCTTTTGAAATCAGTCTGTGTTTCCCACTTACAGCACCTTTCATTTTACGCTCACGCTCGATAGCCATATGTGGCTGGTGGCTACTGTACTGGACCCTAGAGTAACTGGGTGTGGGTGTGAAGGAGAGCGATGGTGGGGGAGAGAGAGAGGAGGGATGAGAGACAAGGGCAGCAACCAGAGTGTAACCAGGCTCTGGAAATGGGCTTGGCATGTTTAAGCAGGAGAGTTATGTAACCAGACCTGTAATTAACAAAGATCACTGTGCAGGAGGCTTGTGAAGGAAGGGCCATCACTTAGGATCCTGTCACAAAAGCTCTGCGTAGACTTTTGCTTCTCAAACTTTCACAAGCACACAGATAACCTGAAGATCTTGTTTAAATGCAGATTCTAACTTTCTCAGTCTGAGGTGGGGCCTGAGACTCTGCATTTCTAACAAGCTGCAATGAGATATGAATATCACTGTCTATTGAAACTCCTCTTTTGCATAGCAAGGATCAAGAATACAAAGTAGACAATAACGTAAAGGATTATTTTACTTAGAATAGAGAAACCCCAGTTAATAGTCAAGATATAAGGACATGGCTGGTGGTCCAGTGGTTAAGATTTTGCCTTCCAGTGTGCGGGTGTGGGTTCAATCCCTGGTTGGGGAGCTAGGGTCCCATATGCCTCCTGGCCAAAAAAACAAAACATGAAACAGAAGCAATGCTGTAACTCAACAAAGACTTTAAAAACGGTCACATTAAAAAAAAAAAATCTTTAAAAAATAATCAAAATGTAAACAAACAACACTACTACTTTACAGTCCAGAACGAACTACTTAGCACTGATCTCCACTCCCGGGTAACCATCCGTGTCAATTAGGGGGTGCGAATGACAACTGTTATCTTGCATTTCAATTTTCTTAACCTTTCCAGGAAACATTAACTCATGTTAAAAGGATAAAGACATTTTGAGCACAAACTGCCTGTGATTTAGTACTCTTGGGGCAGGACAATTTGATTCACAAATGAATTGGAAATCACAGGACTGTAAAAAAATTGCCCATGTGAAAGTGGGGAGTGTGGGTGATGCGGGGGGAGGTAGCAACAGAGCTTGTCAATTTTATGCTGTGTCCCTATAAACTAAATCATACAGGAGGCCAGTTGATTGGTATGGAGAGTTACATCATGATTTCTGAAGCTTATTTTATATATTTTTATTCCTCCATTTTCAGAAGGGCAAATTAAATTAGCTCATTGTGTTGAATTTTTCTCTCTTCTCTCAGTAAAGAGTGAGAATTTTCTTCAGGGAAAATTCTTGATAGAAAGCTTGTCTTCTCTTAGCCAGAACTTATATTTTAGAAAAATGAATCTTCACATTCATGAAGAAACATAAATTACTGTTTTCAAAATTCATTAAAGATTTCCAAATGCTTCTTGGCCATTCTGTAAACTTAATAAAGAATATTTTAATTTAGGAGAATTCCAATATATATACATTTGTTCCTGGGGAATCTAAAGATTTTAAATGCATAGTTTACTTAATTGTTGTGAGGTTTCAGTGGACGTTTTTTGAATAAAGCAAGTGAGGAGATCAGGAAGAGCTGCCATATGTAACGGATGCAAGTGATACAATGAAGTAGATGAGGTTGAAGATTCTACTTGAGAAGCATACCTTTCTATTCTAATTTCCAGATTCTTTTCACTCTAAAATTGTTCCATCCTGGTCAGGTAACCAAGATCCCACATGCCAGCAGCATGGTCAAAACAAACAAAGTTACTGAATATTGGAAAGTAATTGGAAATATTGGCATTCTAGGCTTGGGTCACCCTCCAGATTGTTGGTGGTGGTGTTTAGTTGCTAAGTCATATCTGATTCCGGGAGATGGTGAAGGACAGAGAAGCCTGGCATGCCGCAGCCCATGGGGTCGCAAAGAATTGGACACAAGTGAGAGACTAAACAACATGTCTGACTCTGTGACCCCATGGATGGTAGACGGCCAGGCTCCTCTGTCCATGGGGGGTCCCCAGGCAAGAGTACCGGAGTGGGTTGCCATTTCCTTCTCCAGGGGATCTTCCTGACCCAGGGATCAAACCCTCATCCCTTGCATTGGCAGGTGAATTCTTTACCACTGAGCCACCAGGGAAGCATATCGCTCCTTAACTCTAAAGTAAATAAAGCATTATATCGCAAATGACCAACTTAAAGCCAGTGCTGAGGTGACCACGCTGACTGTTTACATCTCAAAGTTTTTTCATAAAGATTACATATCCTGGTATCTAACTAATGGAGTGGAGACTTGTCCTGTACACTCTGGGTGGTCACCTGAAAGATCAGTGTATCACTAAGGAAGATGTTTTTAATGCTGGGCTAATTTTCAAACGATAGCTTTCTCTTGTAGTTTTTGATACCTGATTAGCAAATGTATTATGCACAGTGTTTAGAACAAATGCACGTGGTCTCAAAATGTCAACAGTTTATGACCCTTTCCTGAATCTGAGGAGTGGCAGTCTTTGATCTCTTTGTTCTTTTATTCTGGTTGGTTCCTCTTTCCAAAAATAAATCCCGCCAGTCCCACTCAGAAAATTATTCAAATTCTCTCTGCTCTAAAATTGTTCTCTTTTCTTTCCTTTGTGAAGGTCTCCAGGTAGCAACTTGGAGCATTTCGCTGATTTAAGATTATGTCAAATTGTGTGAAAAGGCTGAGTGACACCTTCTAAATGTCATATTCTACCATAGTTACTTTGGGAAAAACAATATCCATTTTTAAATTTGACCTTTCTTGGGAACATGTTTGGTACATGTGATTCACTTCATTAAGTCAATTGCATAAAAGATTTATAAAAGGATCTCCACCAGTGCAGTATTTCATCATGATGTATGGAAAGCATGTTTTCCAAATGTTGGAGTGTGATGAAAGCTGAGGCCAAGCATTAAGCTGGAGTTCCACTAAAGATGACACTCATCTGGAAAGAATTCACCTTCACATCTTTTCATGTAATGTCTTGTGTAATACCACCAAAATCAAAATACAGATGTAAATGGGATAATTGTCAGCTTTCGAAGCTAGAACCAATTCCTGGACATACAAAAGATTAGGTTTTTTTCATAATTTTTTTCTGGGTGAAAAATAACTGTGTTGTCTTCTTGCTATATAAAAAAGTGGAAGTGTTAGTCCCTCAATTGTATCCAACTCTTTGCGACCCCATGGACTGTAGCCTACCAGGCTCCTCTGTCCATGGAATTCTCCAGGGAAGAATGCTGGAGTGGGTTGCATTCCCTTCTTCGGGGGATCTTCCCAACCTAGGGATTGAACCCCGGTCTCCCACATTGCAGGCAGACTTCCTACCGTCTGAAGCTACCAGGGAAGCCCATAATAAAAAATGGCGTTTCATAATCCTACGTGCCCTAATACTTCTGTGGGATTCCACAGGAAGAGAAAAAACCTAACTGTCTTTCTTCTGGGAGTGGAAAAGAGACCCATAAAGAAGCACCTGCATCATGTAACTCAGACTCATTACTAGAAATCTAGAAGTTACAAATTCCTGATGTGTCAGTTACCTTGATGGTCCTGGCCAGGCTGTACAGCTGTGTAGTGAGACTTTATGACCATCTGATGTCAATCTTTTGTCATCAGGTTAACTTGATGTTAATATGGTCTTGAAAATAATAAAGGAAAGGGGGTTTTGATAGAATTGCTTGTGTGCAGACTTTTCTCCAAGTGGCCATTTACAGCCAAAGGCATAGAAGAAAGGTAGCTGAAGATGATTCTAGTGATGCCAGTAATAAAAATCCGGAGCTCATTATGTTCTAATGCTATAGAGTATGGTGTACTATTTTGCAGTTGACCAAAATTTTCCACATATAATATTGCCTTTACTGTTTCCATCAACACTGTGTGCAAGTTTTAAAATATTCTTATTTCCATTTAATCTGTGAAAACCTTGACGCCAAAATAAACAATAGACACATCCCTAGAACCCAGGGTCTTCTGATCCAACCCTATGTTTCTTCTCCGACCCTATATTATTTCCATTACTCCGTCGAGAAGGAAGAAAGAAGCATAGAGAAAGAAAAAAATTAAACTCCTTAACTTTACCATCTCCAGGCTGGTTGTTTATTCTTTTCTTTGTTTGGAATGAGTTTTAAGAGATATAATTTCCTGGCCTCAATTTGTTTAATCCAGAGATCATCATTCAGTGTGTGCAAGAGAAAAACCTCATAGTCTGGACATCTCAGCAGAAAGCTGCAACCTAAGAAGGATGTTGTTGCTCAGTCACTAAGTTGTGTCTGACTCTGCAACTCCGTGGCTTCCCTGTCAAGTGGGTAATACATGCAGGGAGACTGACTTGACCCTTTCGGTATTTTGTGCAAACATTTCTTAGGTTCAAGATGGACAAATTGATATTATGTCTCACTGTGTGCCATTTTTTTCCCCTCTTAACGTCAACAAAGTGCTTTTTGATCTAGAAAATACTGAGTTAAAGCTTAAAAGTCAATTAGAGTAGTTCATTTCCTCGGGTGCCTTCTACCACAATTCAGTTTTGAGTGTATTCATTTTAAAAATAAGGTGGGACGATAACCTACAGTAATTATGTATTGGGATTCATTAGGGCCTTTGAATGTTGTATTCAAGATACCGAAGCTAACAACAAGTGTGATGGTGTGACTTACTAAGTGTAAAGGTGTGACTTAATACTTTGTATTAGTAAAGTAATTTGGAGAAGGATTTTGAGTATATTAATATATTCTGACAACAGTCTAGGGGGAAGAATATACAAAAACTCAAAAAGATGGGTACAAGTGAAATACAGGAAAACACAGTCTAATTCGGTGATAAAACTCAGTTGTGCATGTCGTATTAGTGTGAAGGTCAGCAGGGCTGAGGGACTGAAGGTCTAGTCTGCAGGGTTGGTTCCGATGCCCTCTTGGACTAGATGGTGACAGATTTCAACTTCCCAGGTGTGTGTGGGAATATAGGCAAAGGAGAATGAGTTCAGCATGAGGCCACAAAAGTACTTACAGGGGTCCACACATGAGAAAAAAATAAAAGAGAACAGGGTATCCACACTGGTTGGCTGACAGCTGTGCCAGGGCATGGATGGCAGAAGGGTGAAGAATTAATAGCAAAAAGGAGCTAAGAAGTCTGTAGCAGTTTAGGAAGGAAGCGTTTAGCAGAATCCTGGAGTTTTAAAACTGTAAGACATCTCAGAGATCATCTGGAGATTCAGTTGGAATTAATGAAGCTAAATTAAGCTGGGGAAATGAGAAAAAGGCAAGAAAAACCTCCTGTGAATGAGACTATTTAATAAAACTTTATTTTCCTTGATAGCTCAGTTGGTAAAGAATCTGCCTACAATGCAGGAGACCCTGGGTCGGGAAGATCTGCTGAAGAAGGGATAGGCTAACCACTCCAGTATTTGGGGGCTTCCCTTGTGGTTCAGCCGGTAAAGAAACGACCTGCAATGCGTGAGATCTGGGTTCGATCCCTGGGTTGGGAAGATCCCCTAGAGAAGGGAACAGCTACCCGCTCCAGTATTCTGGCCTGGAGAATTGCACGGACTATATAGTCCATAGGGTCGCAGAGTTGGACACGACTGAGCAACTTTCACTTATTGAGCAAAGTAGAAAGTCTGCCTCAGTTCTTTCCTAATATCCTAGAATGCTAGACTAGAAGTTTCTTTTGCAACACTTAAGCCAGTATCTGTACTTATATAAATCAAGAACTAGCTTCCAAGAAGTGACTTCATAAACTGTCAATCCAGTCTTTTGATATCCTAGCTTAACGTTGCTTACACCATATTGGTAGCCTCGCTGGATTCAACTTGATGGAACTGGGTAGAGACAATAGCATTGCTAGGTTCTGGTATGACTTTAACCTCATGCAACCCTTTGGATATATACAACCCTTAAAATCATGAGAAAATTGAGTTATGCATTCTTTTATGTAATTATGGTAAAATGTATATAGCCAGTTGATGGGATTCCCTGGTGGCTCAGAGGGTAAAGAATCCCCCTGTCAATGAAGGAGACGTGGGTTCGTTGCCTGGGTCTGGAAGATCTTCTAGAGAAGGGAATGGCAACCCACTCTGATATTCTTGCCTGCAAAATCCCATGGACAGAAGGAGCCTGGTGGGCTACAGTCTATGGGGTCTCAAAAGAGTCAGATACGACTGAGTGACTAAACAGCAAATACAATGCCAACATTAATGAGTAGATACAAACTTCTACCCCTGCTCTGTTTCCAGCCAACTGATTTATTGAAAAACATAAATATTTTCAGTGCTCATTAGCTTATAGTGCTCATTAGTTTGTAGTCCTCATTAGCAATTTATGATAATATAAATGAAAAAAAAACGGTCTTAGGAACAAAAACACACAAAATTAATCATTTTTATGTGCTGGAAAATGGAATACATAACTAGGCTAAAACAGAAGCTGAACAAGAAGCAAAAAATTTTTAAAGGAAATATACCCACAAGCATCAAAAAGGAGCAATAGTAGAGACGACCTGCCTGATCCAGATGATTCCAGGAAATTTGGAAAACATTTATTTTGTTTCACTCAATCTACAATGCCATCAGCCATGTACGATCATTTTATGTGCACCAAAAAAGAAAGGGAAAAAACCAGTTAAACCATTGCACAAAGCTTCTTAATCAGCTCAATTATAAGATGCATCCTACTTTCTCAAGTGTTAAAAATTTTTTTAACTGCGTATAGTAAAATCAATGAAATATGAGATCTTATGTTTGACCACACAGGAATTGACTACCTCTCTAAACTTGATGACCTTCCCAGTGAGAAGCCCCATCACACATGAGATTTTCATCTCTCTATTCTGAGAGAAATTTTTAAGTGACCACAAATCCCCGCCCCCCACCAACAAACGCCCTTCTCAAAAAGAAAATCAGTTAAATCCATTCTCTGCTCTTGGATGATAGGAGTGACAAAATAAAAAGTATGTGAAGATATCTGATACATGTGGCTTTTTAGGGAGGCAGAGACATTCCATAATGTTTTAAAGATGAGCACATATGTTAAATATCAGACTGTCCTTTCAAAGCTGCTGTATTAGATTGTGAACTGTTGACAAGCTGCACTTATCTGTGCTCCGTTGAGCTTGTTGGGTCCCATTATTTGATCATGGAACTCTGGCACCTGGAGCCAGGAGTGGAACCTCAGAGCTGGGAGGGGTTTGGTGGGATTTACAGGATTGGCCTGTTTTTCCCATGTCTTTCCTTCCTCCCTTGCACCTGCACTAACTCTGACCATGCCCACCACCTTCACGGGATATTTGTCCAAAAATATTACCCTAATTTATGTGATTACTGTTTAAACATTGGACAGTAACAATCACTGCATCATATGCTATTCACAGTATCACCCCTCTTATCCTCAACTGATGTATGGAAAAAGAAATTTTCTTTTTGTTTACTCATGGATTGTTTTGGGTTTTTTTTTTTTAACATTTTAGGGTAAATTTGAGGGCAAATCTATTAAGCTATCTTGTTAAGTCAGAAAATTTTATCTTGAAGAAAATGACTCATCTGTGCTCTTAAAATTATGACACGTGGAATTCATCAATTAACACATTATAGGGGAGTTATTTAAAAATGCTTTTGGGGGTGTTGAACTCTTCAGCTTCTTTGCTGAATAACTCTTCTTAGGTGGTCTGATCTGCTTGAGGTCAGAAGGCCTCAAAATTTCACTTTTCTGAGAGCATGAAACACTTGTGTCTCCTGAGATTCTGGCTCATGTTCTCTCAAACAGCCCTCGGCAGCCCCCAGCAGTGTCCACGGTCACCTCCCATCTGTACCTCAGTCCCCAGGTTCTGACCCTCGGTGCCATTCTCTGAAAGACACCAGTGACTGACTGTCAGCGTGAGTGGCCTCTTCTTTGCTTCTCTCTAATCACCGATGTGATAGACCTGAGTTTGAGCGAGCTCCGGGAGTTGGTGATGGACAGGGAAGCCTGGCATGCTGCAGTCCATGGGATCGCAAGCGACTGAACTGAAGATTAGCAGCGTTTAGTGACTACAGTTCCACTTCTTGGCTTTGTAATGCTGTGTTCCTCTCCATCTCCTTCTTCCCACATCCCAGTTTCCCAGTCTCCTATCCCCGCCTCCTTCTAAATACATCTGAAAGTGAAAATGAAGTTGCTCAGTCGTGTCTGACTCTTTGCGACCCTGTGGACTGTAGCCTGCCAGGCTCCGCTGTCGGTGGGATTCTTCATGGGATTCTAAATACATCTCCAGGTTATTTATTTGGCCCTATTCTCCATGTATATTTTCTTTATTCACAATTTTGTCCAGTCTCAAGGCTCTAGAACCTGCCCCCAAATATGTATCTTTGGAGTTCCTGGTCTGCATTCTGTAAGCTGCGTGGGGCTCAGTCTTCTCCAGCTGTATACCCAGGTCTGCCGTCCTCTCTATTGTAGACGCTCCTGTTCTAGTCTCACGAGAGCACCATTGTCTTGCCGTCATTCAGATGCTTCATCTAGAAGGAAGTCTTAATGCCCCCTTTTTTCTTTCATGCCACATATTGTATCAGTAGCCAATCAAGTAGGAGATGCTCTGTCATGTCTCTGATACCCCCTCCCTTTTTCCTTCAGTCTCCAGCTCCTCGTTCAAGCCTCTGTCCCCTTCTTTCTCCCTTTAATCTCTCCTACAAGCTCTTTCTAGGGCCTACCATATATAAAGAATGGCTCTTTCTTCCTTTATAAGAAGTAGGAGGTGGCCATGCCTATCCCATGCTCAAAACCCTTCAGTGGGCCCTCAGAGCATTCAATGCCTTCTACTTTTATTTTAAGATTTATTTTTAAAAATGTTTATTTGGCTGTGCTGGGTCTTAGCACAGCATGCGAGATCTTTAGCTGCAGCATGTGGAATCTCTAGCTGGGGCATATGGGGACTTTTAGTTGGAGCCCCAGTCTTTATTTCCCTAACAGGGATGGAACCTGGGCCCCCTGCGTTGGGAGCTTGGGGTCTCAGCCACTGGACCAGCAGGGAAGTCCCAATGCCTTTAGCCTTCTTACCTCAACTGCCTGCATCTACTACGCCCGCACCGGCTAACACAGACCACTCCCCATTCCCCGAGTATTTTCCATCTGAGCCATCGCTGTGCATCTGCTTACGCCGTGGTCCCCTCAGTGTTGTGTCAGGACCAGCAGCTCCAGCAGCTCCAGCAGCCCCTGAAATCCTGCTGCAGATGCAGACTCTCAGGCCGACCTCGCACTTGCTGGATCAGAAACTCTGAGGATGAGGTCCAGCCATCTGTGCTTTAATAAGCACTCCAGGTGATGCTGATGCCTGCTAATTACAAAGCCGTTTTTAAAACATGAAATGCCTTTTCCTTCCCTCCCAGCTAAAATTTTCTGTCTTTTGAAAAATTGCTGAAATATGAACTCTTCTATGAAGTTTTCTCTGATTCTCTGCCCTGCTCTCACAACCACCTCTTGTGTCTCTGTTGTATCATTTTCCACGCCTTTCCCTGTTTCTCAGTCATATGCACATTTTTGGTCTCCTCTAGCAGAGTCTAAGCTCAAGGATAGAGAGAGCTTGTGTGTGTGCCTGTGTGCATCTGTGTGTGTGTTTTCTACTTTGCCTTGCCTAGTTATTTTGTCATTTGTTTTCTGTTTTTTAAAAATAGAATTGAAAGCAATGAATAAACCTTTTCTAATTAGTGAATGATATAATTCATCAGAATCTGGAAGATTATCAGAAGAAATGAAATACCACTTAAAATTTGGCAGGGTAGCTTTAGTTTTCTAATAAAATAAATCCACTCTTTAATCTCACATGCTTATTCAATTATGAGAGGCCTGTCTGATACTGTGGTATTGACTTCAGACCATTTGGACTGTTTGATCTCTGCGAAAAAAAAAAATTCTACTGCACAGTTGGATCAGAGGCCAGAAGTTGTGTTTTCAGAATGTGCCTTATTTCAAGTCCACAGCTACTGTTGATATTTTCACAATTGTTTTATCCAGAGGGGTGTCTGGAGACAGAAAATTTCCCTGACAGGCATGACATTTAAATATAAAACTAATACATCTAAATTAATCCAATTGTCTACATCTGTGATTCAAACTCTTACTATTCCATTTTGTACAGTTACTGTTTATTGATTCACTTAAAGTACTATTCACTCATAAGGCTGAGTCACTATGACTGTGCCTGCACGTTTAAAATAAACTAATACAGGCCCAGTTTTCTCAGTTGGGGAGAAGAATTGGGGGACAGAAAAATAAAAGGCAGAAGGTAGTAGGATCTGGCGGTGTCACACCGGTGATGATAATCATTCCATAATTTCAAATGAAGCCATAAGTTGCTGAAAATTTTGCTTTGGTTTGTTTCTTTGTTCAACATTGACTGGGCTGTTAAAGTAGTGGCAAATTTGCTTTTCTAATGATTGATCAAAAAGAATTCAAGATAATGAGCTCTAAATTAGAAAAGTCAGAGTATGTACTCTACATCCAGTACTTTAGAAGTGGTGCTTTAATTTTTAAAAGCTCTGAGAAAGGGGATACAAATCACCATCTAGCAAATGAAGATGCCTGAGCAAAGGGGGGGTCAAGGCCCTCGTTCAGGTTCTGCAGGCTGCACTGATGAAACTCACCCACCCTTCAACATAGACCTCCTGTGACCCCCTCAAAAATTAGCTCCAGTGTTGCTCAGCCTTCTTGTGCTTGCAGCCCCTTTGAATTCTAGACATGCTGAAAGTTCACTTAAAGAAATTTAAAGACTGAAAAAGGCTTCCCGGTGGCACTAGTGGTAAAGAACCCACCTGCCAATGCAGGAGATGTAAGAGATGTGGGTTCAGTCCCTGCGTGGGGAAGACCCCCTGGAGGAAGGCATGACAACCCTCTCCAGTATTCTTGCCTGAAGAATCCCATGGACAGAGGAGCCTGGCAGGCTACATTCTGTGGGGTCAGACAGAGTTGGACACGACTGAAGTGACTTAGCACACATGCACAGACTCAGAACAGCTCAGCTCAACACTCACCACAGTGCGAACTTGTCCCCAGTAGGCAGTGGCTTTACGCAAGCATCCTCAGCTCTCCTTTTATCCATGAGTTACACCCCTCTGGGCCTGTGGGTCCTGAATAGAGCTGCACTCTTAGATCCAAGACACTAATCTCAGCACTCCAGTGAGAGCAATTTTCTGAGATGCAGCTTGAAGTTGACTGCATTCTCCTCCTGTCCACTTTTACAGATCCTCGAAGCTCAAAACTGGTCCTCAACATTGAGGACCCCTGGAAGACATCACCTCACATCTTCTGCATGTTTGTATAATGGAATATAGACATATGGTCTGTTATACAGCAGAAATGTGGCTCATGGAATATTTTCAGTGATGCTAATTGGATTTTTATAAGTCTTTTAAAAATATGACTTGTGGGGACTTTCCTCATGGTCCAGTGGTAAGACTTTGTGCTGCCATTGCAAGAGCCACAGGTTTGCTTCCTGGTTGGAGAACTAAGATCCCACATGCTGTGCAGCATGCCAAAAGGATTTTTTAAAATAGTGTGTTGTGTGTGTATATATGTGTGTGTGTGTGTGTGTGTGTGTGTGTGTGTGTGTGTGTGTGTATGCACCATATTTTAATACTGGAAATTATTTTCATAGTGTTATTTAGTCAACAAATCCTATAAGTCAGGTCGTCTGCATTATACATTTTAACAAGTAATAACTATATCTTTAGGATGATTCAAATACTTCCCACACATCAAATTCCCTGAGCAACATGACTGTCCTTAAAAAACATAGCCAGTGGGACATATTTTCAGAACTGTGAATTTGTTTGCATGATAACTGCAATTACAAATATGGAGTTTTTTAATCTAGCAATCAGATGACAAGTTGAGTAATTACCATCCCCTGCCTAACTATTTTTATGATGACTTTTTTTTCAAAGCAGCTGTTGTGGTTAAAAACACAAAGATTCTTGTTTTTTTCTTCCTATGCTACAGTATTTTGGCAAACAAATCTCTTTTTCTCAAAACATGAAGAGTCTGATTCTGAAAGATGATGTTGTAGCACATGTGTGCTCTCATAGATTTTCCGAAGCTTAATTATCCTGTAGAGATGGGCTTTAAAAAAATTTCGCACAGAGTGGGTACCCAATGAGTGGCTCTTGAATGAATGAGTGAATTTTAATATTTGAATTTTTAACCGTATCTTGTAAAAGTGATTGTGTATGTGTGATAGCAACTAGAAAAGAAAATCAGAATATTTATTGATGCCAGTTTCTTTTCTTCTCACAGGCTGATAGCATGAAAGAGGTAGAATAGTGTTTCTCTGGAGCGTTTCAGATCAAGAAAGATACTGGTGTGCATTCGAGAGCTTGATTCCTCCATGTTAACTTTTGTGTCAACCCAAGGAAACAAAAGGAGCTAAGAAAACATGGACACTGTGTAGCCAGATGCCACTGATCTGTGTGATTTCAGATATTTTACTTTGTCAGCAGGCTAGCTAGAACAGAGGCATGTGAAATCCTTACAAAGAACAGGCAAAAACTCTGATCAAAAATCTCATACCAACAAAGTGTTCCTCGGGAATCTGTCTTAAACTATCTGTCCTTTATAAAGCCTTCACTAATGATCCACAGGTCTTAGCATGTTGTTTCCATTCATCCCTGTATCTTGTATTTTATATCTGTCCTTGTGCTTGTTACTCTGAGTCCCCAAACATTTATGTGAAGTGTGAGTTGCTCGGTCGGGTCTGACTCTTTGAGACCCCACGGACTGGAGTCCACAAGATTCCTCTGTCCATGGGATTCTCCAGGCAAGAATACTGAAGTGGATCGCCATGCCCTTCTACAGAGGATCTTCCCAACTCAGGGACTGAATCCAGGTCTCTCACATTGCAGGCAGGTCTTTGCCATCTGAGCCACCAGGGAATGTTCTCCCAGTAGCCTTGTGATAAGCTTTAATGGGTGAGACCGTTTTTGAAGAGTCCACATGTTTGAACATCCACTGTGTTGGGCATAATTTGGATGCCCAGTAGAGTTTGTTGAATTGTTCTGGGAAGGGTAAATATGGTAGACATTTACACTTCAGCCTCATTTATTTTAAGGAGATCTATAGTCTAATCTTCCCCAGTGTTCTTGCCTGGTGAATCTCAGGGACGGGGGAGCCTGGTGGGCTGCCGTCTATGGGGTCGCACAGTCGGACATGACTGAAGCAAGTTAGCAGCAGCACAGTCTAATCTTCAGTGACTGGATTTTCCATTGAGGCTGTGGAATTGTTTCCTTAATTTTAGTAGGTTTAGTTTGGTTTTAATTTATATACCAGGTCATACTGAAAGCAGAGGTCTCAATACAGGCATCTGCCTTTCCTATTTGTAGGAAATTTTTCTTACATTCTCTGAGACATCTCAAAGTGGGGCTCAGTACCAAGTCCTGACCCACCTAATGAGTCCAAAGATTCATGACGAGCAGCTAACCCCTCCATTATATCTTTGTGTTTTTAAAAAGTATTTTGTTACCCACATATTTCCAAACATGACATTAAAATGATTCATTGTAACCGCGTGTGCAGAAACCAGTTTTTAGACAGCTAATTGCTATATGACATAATTCTTTGTCAGTCTCTTAAATCTTAGTATTCTTATTCAGTCTTTGGACACATTTAAACTCTACTTTCAGCTTTCAAAATGCTGGTAGAGAATACATTTTTGTAGCATTTCAGGAGGGCTGTTCATCAATATACATCAAAACCAATTTGCACTCTCTTTAATATAGTAATTCCATTCAAGAAAATTTATCCTGATGTCATAAAGATGTAGCTACATAAGTTTCATGGAATTGGGATTATTAAAATTAGAGACCATCATAATATACAATAAGAGTGGTTAACTGATACAGTAGAAAACAGGGAGGATATTTTAAATGACATAGAAAGATATTCATGAGGTATAGTGAAAGTGAAAGTGAAAGTCACTCAGTCCGACTCTATGACCCCATGGACTATACAGTCCGTGGAATTCTCCAGGCCAGAATACTGGAGTGGATAGCCTTTCCCTTCTCCAGGGGATCTTCCCAACACAGGGATTGAACCCAGGCCTCCCATACTGCAGGCAGATGCTTTACCAGCTGAGCCACAAGGGAAGCCCAAGAATGCTGGAGTGAATAGCCTGTCCCTTCTCCAGTGGACCTTCCCAACCCAGGAACTGAACCATGGTCTCCTGCATTGGAGGTGGATTCTTTACCAACTGAGCTATCATGAGGTGTGATCAAGGCTAAAAGATGAGGCTGCAGAACTGCATGAGCACAGCCTCTTTTTTAGAAAATAATGTGTAGAGAGAGAAAGGGGAGAGGATGTCTATCTGTGTTGTCATATCTCTAAGTGATAGAATGGCGATTTCTGCTCTCTTAGTTGTCTGTATTTTCTAACTTTCCACAATGAACAGGGATTGCTTCAGCAATAAGGAAAATAAAAGCTTTCATTGATAATTAGATTCTTTCACATGAAAAGAAGGAAAACCCCTCCCTGTGCAGGAACAATATATATTCCACACCCAAGCAGGCGACGCTCCCCAATCTCAGCAGTTTGCCCTGAGTAACCTTGATAAAACCCCAATTTTCCTCCACACAATACTCCTGGCAGCCATTGTCCATTAATCCAAGTTGGCGTGAGTCATAAAACATGGGTGTCAACCCTACTCAAAACAAAACAAAACCGTTCCCAGGAACTGAGGTTTATCTTCTTTACATTTGATTTTTTATACAATGGAAAATTTTAATTTCTCCATTTGTAAAGACTTTTCTTTACTTCCAGGGAAGTAGTATAGACAAATCAGATGGTAGCTATGAGGACAGATGTCTTTCCTGGAGGAAAAAAAATGCTTTAAATAAGCTTTATACCTCAATTGTTCTTATAAGATCAGATACAGATAGCAAGGCCTATGGACTAGAACATTTCCTCCATCCTCACAAAATAATGAAGTTTATCAAACAGTGTCTTTCATGGCTAGCCAACAGTGTGATGATTATTCTTCTGACTAATGGTAAGAATATATTAAAATAATTCTTATCTTCTTGGTATTCAAGTCCAAGACCTCACCCATGGAAAGAAAGTGGTCAGGGACCCTAATATCAAGAGGTGAAATATGGAATAAATGAACTAGATTTACTTAAAACCTGTATCTAGACAGCCTGCTTCCATTGCCCAACCAGTCATATTTACTTCTCAAGAATTCTTTGAAGCCTTATATAGATTCAGTTTTGAAGGGTATGGACTAGGATTAATCAAATGAAATCTATCTGGGTTAAAAGTGAAATGTTTCCTCAGATTATTTCTGTCTTTACAAGGTACACATATTTCAAAATCTGGGCATTTTTAAACTCATTTTTCCTCACTGATATTTAATTTTTTTAAAAAAAGCGGCCAAACTTCTGCCTAATTTACGACAATTTAATCCATCCCATCCTCACCCCCTTCTCCTGCCCTCAATCTCTCCCAGCGTCAGTGTCCTTTCTGACGAGTTGGCTCTTTGCATCAGGTGGCCAAAGTACTGGAACTTCAGCTTCAGCACCAGTCCTTCTAGTAAATATTCAGGGTTGATTTCCTTTAGGATTGACTAGTTTGATCTCCTTGCAGTCCAAGGGACTCTCAAGAGTCCTCTCCAACCCCACAGTTTAAAAGCATCAGTTATTCGGTTCTCAGCCTTCTTGATGGTCCAACTCTCACATTCATACGTGACTACTGGAAAAACCATAGCTTTGACTATATGAACCGTTGTTGGCAAAGTAAAGGGACTTTATTGGGTCCCCTTGTTTAAATGACTCATGAGCCTAGCTCTTTCTGCCTACTTAGTAGTACCTTTCTGAAGGCAGGTGCCATCTTTTATTTTTTTCTTTATATCTCCATGGCAGCCAGTTCAGGACGTAACTCAGAGAAGGATTTCATTAAGGACATATTGAGTCAGAAAAATGCCAGAACTGTGAGACAGACAACCATGGCCCTTCCTTTCTGAAAGAGAAAACTGGTCTACAGTGTGTGGGGGAACAGATGAGCAATCACTAATTTTTTAATTAATAAACATTGATTAATTTTTATTTTTCACATATGCACACAAGATAAAAATAACCCTTTCAAAATGTACAATTCAGTAGCATTTAGTCCACTCACAATGCTATGCAACCACCACCTTTATCTAGTTCTAAAACATTTTCATGGCTCTAAGAGAAAGCCTCGTGCCCCTTAAGCAGCCCCCCGCCCCTCAGCAACCGCTGTTCTGCTTCCTGTCTCTGTGGCTTTGCCTGTTCTGGACACTTCATATCAATGGAATCATGCAATGTGTGACCTTTGTGTCTGGCTCCTTTCATTTAGTATAATATTTTCAAGCTTCATCCACAAGGAACCAGTGCTTCATTCCTTTGTATGGCTAAAATGCTACCATTTTTGAGCGCTAACAATGCGCTAGTGTGCCAGCCACTTTCCATATACAACCTTAGGGAGTCCTTGTAACAGCCCTGCAATGTGGGAGTCCAGGGTTCGATCCCCAGGTCAGGAAGATCCCTTGGAGAAGGGAATGGCTACCCACTCCAGTATCCTTGCCTGGAGAATCCCATGGACAGAGAAACTTGGTGGGCTACCATCCCTGAGTCAAGAGTCAGACATAACAGAGCCACTAACACTATCACAGCCCTGAAATATAGGTGTTATTATCCCTATTGTATAGCCTGGAAGCTAAAGTTCAAAGAAGTCTTGTCCAGCCCACGTTTATAAAGTGAGCAAACCAGTCAACCAGGTCTAGGACCCCAGTTCCTGGCCCCAAGCACAGCGACCCTTCATTGCCCCAAGCTGTCTCTCTTGCCAGCTGCTGCGTGTCTGTAGCTTATCCAGCTCCGCCATCTGCGGGATCCTTTCCTCCCATCCATGTCTGTCTCTCCATTGCCTGCTGACATGAGTGATACAGCCTGGCATTATAGAGTGAGCTAAACAGATCCTTGCTTGTAGTTTTGCTCGTTTGAAATCACATACATTAGGTCTCACTACAGATACTGATAAGATCACAGAAATTCTCATAGCACTCCAGTGCTGTGTAACTGGAGTTTCATCCAGCTGAAGCCTGAAGCAGTTTTCCATCATCACCTGGCGATCAATAGAGAAGAATACCTCTTCACGGCCTCTTTAAACTATTGGAAAGGGGGTGCTTTAAATATGCTCCAGCTTCACAAAGGCCACTGTATCTGAGGTGGATTTTAATCATTAATTCATTAGGCTGGTTTGTTTCTCTAATTGGTTGTGAAGCTTTGTCAACTAGGAAATAGTAAAAATAATTACGCATATTTAAAAAATGTAAAATTTGGTGGAGTTTGGGTATTAACAGTGCACAGAGAGAGGAAAATAGATAGGAAGGCCCTGATTATTTTGTTTTTCAATAAATGGCTAAATAGTTATAAATTGCGCTTCAGTGAGCCTTGTTTTTATTTTTATGGATGTGTGCTGTCTGTATTTGTTCTGGTATATGGGTTCCAAGCACTAGTTCTGAGAGCTGAAGAGTGGCCTTCTTAACCTTGGGGACATGAACCAGACTCATGTTGGTTTTTCTTCTTCCCACTATAGAGTTCCTCTACTAATAACTATTTGAAGTTACAGCGTGGATAGCTGTGGGTGCCAGTCTGAACGGTAGATCTTTGGAAGCTATGCATCTTATTTATCTTGTGTAACTGAAGTTTTGCCTCCTTATTCAGTTCTGGAAAGGGGGCTGAGTTGGGAGCTGTTGGATTTGGTTTTTTGGTTCAGTTCAGGCTTTGCCTAGTTTTGTGTGAACTTAGTTAAGTCCCTCCCGCCTCAGTTTCCCATCCTGAGCACCGTGGGCTTCCCAGGTGGCACAGTGGTGAAGAATCTGCCTGCCCATGCACGAGGTGCAGGAGACCTGGGTTTGATCCCTGGGTCAGGAAGATTCCCTGGAGAAGAACATGGGAACCCAATCCAGTGTTCTTGCCCGGGAAATCCCATGGACAGTGGAACCAGGCGGGCCACAGGCCCATGGGGTCTCAAAGAGACGGATGCAACTGAGCTCTTCAGGGTCCCTTTTGACTCTGTCATTTTATGTATTTCCTCCCAGAGGAAGCTGTCACCCACCAGATGGTCTACAAATGGTGAAAAAAAAAGCCATCCTGGGCAGAATTAGTCGAACTCTTGAAGGGTGTCCCTTGAGACAAATATACTTTCATTGTTCCACTTCCAAGCATACTAATCCCCCTCCATTAGTGATTCTGAGTTGCCATGGCTGCTCTGTGTAACCCAGAGCCCAAATCCTTGGTCCTTTGTGAGATACCCTCCATTAAGTTTGTCTCAAAACACAACGCACTTAACATGCATTGAGCACAGTTGCAAATTCCTCTGTGACAAAATGAAAAGATTAATTTTGAGCTTCAGTACTTGGTGTTTATCCGTCATGGTACCAACTGTCATTGTAATGATACAGTCTCCCATGCAGACAATTAAAAATCACGCTCAAGGAATCTGTTCTAATTGCCTTGCTTTGAATTATAATTCAACACAGACACATCACCCATGCAATAGGAGGGCCACCACACTTTGTTTGCAATGTCAGAAAAATTTTAACAACCTACAGACGCTGCTTTTTCTCTCCAAAGCCTCTCAAGGGAAATTTGAAGAGTAGCTTTCCTTGGTGACCAGAATTTCTTTTTCTCTATTCATATGTCCCAGGGTGGCCTCTCCCATCGTGCTGTCCAAGATTCCCTTCTTAACTGAGACCTGTTTCTGTTGTTCTGTGCTTAGTCACTCAGTCGTGTCTGACTCTTTGCGACCCCATGGACTCTAGCCCACAAGGCTCTTCAGTCCATGGGATTTCCCAGGCAACAATACTGGAGAGGGTTGCTGTTTCCTTCTCCAGGGGATCTTTCTTACCCAGGGGTTGAATCTGCGTCTCCTGCATGGGCAGGCAGAATCTTCACCACTGAGACACGAGGGAGACCCACTGAAAAGTATATGTACATTTTGGAATTTTCTCCTTGTGGATCTTACCTGTTCTGATTGTTCGCTCTAAAGCCAGGTCACTGCTACTAAACAGCAAGTGTGACAAATTAATCTGTTTCCACGTTTAGTGAAATGCTCTTAACTCCTTGTGGTTTACAAAAGAAAGAAAATAATTCTCTCCTTTTGCTGAGTGTAGGTTGGCAGTTGTGTGGGAAGGAGGAGGCAGAGATGCAGAAACAATCTACTCAACTTCACCTTCTCCCAAATTAAGTCAAATTCCAGAAACTTCAGCTCACATCCCAAACAGGATACCAGTCTTTAGGGGAAGTAATAAATGAGAAAGTCCTTTAATTGTCCTTTATTTATTTATTTTTCTTCATTTGTCTTTTTGTCTCTTTTGTCCCTTTGTCTCTTTTCTGGCCGAGCCTACTTCTATTACCTAACAGTATGCAGAGCCTTTCCGCAAGAAATTTAAGGTTTCCATGAGGAAAGTTAGTTCCCTTCTCCTTGGGTATGCCAATGGTCATGAGCCAGCACTCAGTGTCCAAGGGGAAGAATCTCTCCAGTGTGGCCAGGACAACAGAAAGTTGAGTAAGCACATCTCTTCACCCCTGAGGGTGGGCCCTATTGGGAATGTAAACAAACTAAATATTATTATATTCTAGAACCTTCCACCCATGCTACCTTAAATGGCTCCATATCAATGCAGAATTGCAACTAAATGGTTTCTAATTTAGAGATTCATGAACACTGGCATTTACATGAAGAAGCTGTCAACTTCTTAATATACTTGATAGCACTTGCTATATTCAAAAGAGAGATGAAACACTTACTGTCTTATGAGAGATGTCTCATCAGACCATTTTTTTCAAAGAATGGATGTCATCTCTTAAACATTTTATCCCTCTCTTAGTCTGAAGTTCTGTCTAAGGTGAATTCAGTCGTTCTCTTTAGTCTTCTAGACTTATATAATTAAACTCTGTGGGTGTGTGCCTTGAGTTTCCTGTCAAGGAGAGATAAAGCCTGATTAAGCTCACTCCCCAGGGGAGAGTGATCACTCTCAGATAGGTTCTTGGGTCCTTGCGTTATGTTACATCATGATTTAGAGACGTCTCTCTGTGTGCAATTGTCCAGGGAAATCATGTCTGACAGCTTTTTTCCTAGCCTCACAAATCTATTGTACAGTTTTTCAAAAGCAATAAACCTGTTTTTGTCTTTATAGATTGCAATAGCCACAGCCCCCAAAGAGGCTTTGATTTGTTGTTGTTGCTGTTTTTAAAAATCATCCCAATGCTGTTAACAAACAAGGGTAGTCAGAAGAGTATGTAAGCAAAGTGTCAAAGGGCTCCGGGCGTTCCCACTGGGTTTAGCCATGAGAAAACGCAAAAGCAAAAACCACGGTGACTCAGGAGACACGCATAATTTATACTGAAGAAGGAAGAGAAAGAAGAAGTGAGACAAGCATGTGTGTGTGTTTGTGTGTGTCCTTGTATGTATGTATGCCTAAAATACTGCGGTAATGTGATTTCTCTTATCGACAGAGGACAAGTTTAGTCATACTTGTGTAGCAGTCTAAAGATGATGGTTTTTCACACACCATTACTGCCTTTTGGTATTTTCAGTGTATTCTTGGGATTTTCAAAGTGCCAGAACTTCGGTTTATTTAGACACTAATTATCCAGATGATGGATTACTTGCTTTCGGCTGCTGCCTACACTCGCAGCAGCTCATTTCTTGGGTAACCACTCTACACATTGGCAGTATTTGTTTCAGAGATGGGAAAGAAAGTCAGAAATGAAAACCTAAGTATTTGAGGGGATGGGGTAGGGATGAGTATTTCCTGTGAGGGTAAATTGCCTATAAATTGCCTATATCTCCCTACCCTTTTGGCACCCAGGATCACGTGTTCACTCTGTCAGGATGTCATCAGCAAACAAGTATTCTTAATGTTTCCAAAGACAATAAAAATCTTTCAGAACAAAGAGACATTTTATACAGTACCCTCTAATCCTCACACGTATGCTTTCCCTCCTTTCCCTTTCCTCCATTCCTTCCCCTGCTTCCACTTCAAGCTTTGAGTACCATACCCTTACAGACGGGTGGCTTGCCAGAAAGATTTCCAAAGGAACAGCTTCCACTTTGGCAGGGGAAAATAGAAATTAATTTGAGATCAAAGGTCTACAAAGTGAAAGTGAAAGTCACTCAGTCGTGTCCAACTGACTATACAGTCCATGAAATTCTCCAGGCCAGAATACTGGAGTGGGTAGCCTTTCCAATTTCCGGGGGTCTTCCCAACCCAGGGATCAAACCCAGGTCTCCTCATTGCAGGTGAATTCTTCACCAGCTGAGCCACAAGAGAAGCCCAAGAATACTGGACTGGGTAGCCTATCCTTTCTCTGGGGGATCTTCCCTACCCAGGAATTGAACTGGGGTCTCCTGCATTGCCGGTAGATTCTTTGCCAACTGAGCTATGAGGGAAGCCCATTCAAAGATCTAAACACTCATTTAATATTGGAATTCTTTATTTTTTTAAGCTTAAAAATATATTCTTATGTACTTCTTAAGAATAGAAAATGAAATGCTACAATATCAGAACTACCTGTATAAACTGTCTATAAAAAAAAGATTATCATCACCAAAAACCAAGAAGCTCAGCTCAGAAAAGAAAAATAGATAAGCCTCTGGTCCCCAAGATAGGCTTTTCGTCGGCAACAGCCCTGGCTCATAGCTTTGACTTCAACTAATGTTCAGCGTGTGGACAGTAGACCAGACCAGACATTCTAATTATAGAATAGAGACTATTTCAAGGTTTAAGTGAGAAAAAGATATGTTTGCTTTGTTTGTTACCTCTTTGTGGAGGTAGATGAGCATGAATCCACAGAGAACGTTTGCAAGAGCAATCGTGGGTGGGGAGGGGAGTGCCTTTGATGCCACCTTCAAGTCCTCCCTCAAGTCCTTTAACAACATTTCCATCAGGGATAGGAGTGGCTCATCAACAAAGAAACCTCATGGTGACTTGGCAGTGGATTTACTGAACAATATTATGATAATCGGCTTCTCTGAGTCCCATCAGATAGGCTTGTATCTGATTGCCTTATCAGTTCAATCACTCACTCATGTCCGACTCTTTGCAACCCCATAGACTGCTTCACACCAGGCCTCGCTGTCCATCATCAACTCCCAGAGTTCACCCAAATCCATATCCATTGAGTCAGTTGCCATCCAAACATCATCCTCTGTCGTCCCCTGCTCCTCCTGCCCTCAATCTTTCCCAGCATCAGGGTCTTTTCACATGAGTCAGCTCTTCGCATCAGGTGGCCAAAGTATTGAAACTTCAGCTTCAGCTTTAGCATCAGTCCTTCCAATGAACACTCAGGACTAATCTCCTTTAGGATGGACTGGTTGGATCTCCTTGCAGTTCAAGGGTCTCTCAAGAGTCTTCTCCGACACCACAGTTCAAAGCATCAATTCTTCAGTGCTCAGCTTTCTTTATAGTCCAATTCTCACATCCATACATGACCACTGGAAAAACCATAGCCTTGACTAGATGGACTTTAGTCAGCAAAGTAATGTCTCTGCTTTTTAATGTGCTGTCTAGGTTGGTCATAACTTTCCTTCTAAGGAGTAAGCATCTTTTAATTTCATGGCTGCAGTCACCATCTGCAGTGATTTTGGAGCCCCCAAAATAGTCAGCCACTCTTTCCGCTGTTTTCCCATCTATTTGCCATGAAGTGATAGGACCAGATGCCATGATCTTCGTTTTCTGAATGTTGAGCTTTAAGCCAACTTTTTCACTCTCCTCTTTCACTTTCATCAAGAGGCTCTTTAGTTCTTCTTCACTTTCTGCCATAAGGGTGGTGTCATCTGCAGATCTGAGGTTACTGATATTTCTCCCGACAATCTTGATTCCAGCTTGTGCTTCATCCAGCCCAGCATTTCTCATGTTGTACTCTGCGTATAAGTTAAATAAGCAGGGTGACAATATACAGCCTTGATGTACCCCTTTTTCCTATTTGGAACCAGTCTGTTGTTCCATGTCCAGTTCTAACTGTTGCTCCCTGACCTGCATACAGATTACCTCATATCTGATCACAATTAGGACACTACCTAATTGTGCAGGTTCCGATCACCTACTGACTTTGATATGACCTTGGCCAAGTTATTTATGTTCTCTCTGCTTAGAGATTGTTCATTTTGCAAAATGGAAGAAATAATGTCACTTTTTCATAAGATTTGGGAGAGGAATAAGTTCAAACATTTAAAGTACTTAGAAGAGTTGACACATGTGAAGCACTTAACTTGGTATTTTAAGTAAGCTTAATTACAGTTAGCAAGCTGTGTGCATGCTCAGTCATATCTGCCTCTGGGACCCCATGGACTGTACCCTGCCATGCTCCTTTGTCCATGGGATTTTTCCAGTAAGAATACTGGAGTGGGTTGCCATGTCCTTCTCCAGGTGATCTTCCCAACCCCTGGATCGAATTCACGTCTCCAGTGTCTCCTGCATTGGCAGGTGAACTTTTACCACTGAGCCACCTGGGAATCCCAAAACCAGCACAGTGAACCCAAGAAGTTAATTTTGAAAGCATCCATTCCTTAAGTCAGCGATGAGTTTAAAAATAATAAAATATAAGAAATGTTCCACTAGTTCAAATACCAATAAGAAGCATGGAAGTTTTTGAGTAACCTGGGGGAGAAATTTGAGTTAACTGTATTTTGTTAGTTACTATGAGCATGGTGAGTGCACCTCTGGATCTGGATGAATCTGTCCTGCCAGTTTTTGAAAGATTGGAGATGTGTGTGGACATCCTGGAAGCAGGCTAACCTACTTTCATTTGCAGATCACAGTGTTGTATTGACTTACAGTTCAGTTCAGTCGCTCAGTCGTGTCCAGCTCTTTGCGACCCCATGAATTGCAGCACGCCAGGCCTCCCTGTCCATCACCAGCTCCCAGAGTTCACTCAGACTCACGTCCATCGAGTCCGTGATGCCATCCAGCCATCTCATCCTCTGTCGTCCCCTTTTCCTCCTGCCCCCAATCCCTCCCAGCATCAGAGTCTTTTCCAATGAGTCAACTCTTCGCATGAGGTGGCCAAAGTACTGGAGTTTCAGCTTTAGCATCATTCCTTCCAAAGAAATCCCAAGGCTGCTCTCCTTCAGAATGGACTGGTTGGATCTCCTTGCAGTCCAAGGGACTCTCAAGAGTAATTGAGTTTTATAAAATCTCTTTCTCAGCTGAAACTATAAGGTTTATTCTCTATTTTGGTTCTGGCAAGGCTTTTGACTGCTATTACAATACATCAAAATCAGTTATTACCACTTTAGAAGCTTTTACTTAATGTTCATTCATCACATCTGTTTTCTTTCCTTATTTTGCCGACAAATACAAGCTAAATTCATTACTTACTGGGGTCATTTGCTGCTTTGTTGGGGTGTGACTATTCATTTTATGCATTCCTGAAATACCTTTGTCAGATTTTCTTTCCAAGGAAAAGGAAGTGAAAAGTAACCCGCCAAACATAACTTGAGCAAAAGTTATTCATTTCTCCTTCCAGGGAAAGGAAAATTCTGTTTCCTGCCTGGTATCCCTAATGGGATTATATATTTGCATACTATTAAAAAGAAATAAACCATGTAAAATACTTTTCATTCTCAGTCTACTTCTCTGGAAGAAGAAGGTTTATGGATGGAACTCAGAAGGTGTGGAGGGGTAGTGAAGGCAGGCGTGGAGGTTGGTCGGGAAATAGACAACGCTGTCCTGTCTCCGGGCCCTGTTTTCATTGCACACTGAATCCCTTCTTGGTCGTGTAATAAGGGAGTCTATTAATATACTTGAGTTTTGATATTTCAGAGCATTAGCATTAACATACATGCTATGTCCATGTGTATTTCAATAAATTACATACCATAGTGATTTTGAAAGCACAAGTTCGGGAACCAGGGTACCAGAGCTTGAATCTGGGCTCCATTCCCACTTACTACCTCTATGACCTCAGCTGGTGGCTTTTATGTATTTGGCTAGAAAAATGGAAAATTGATCAGATTTAGTAACATTCCCAATGTATTTTCTGCATCAACTTACAGGGCAAGCTAAATTGTTTCAGTTGTGTAAACTCTTTGCAACCCTGTGGACTGTAGCCCACCAGGCTTCACGTCCATGGGATTTCCCAGGGAAGAATACTGGAGTGGGTTACCGCCACCCCCTTTTCAGGGGATCTTCCTGACCCAGGGCTTTGAACCCACGTCTCTTATGTCTCCTGCGTTGACGGCCATGCTCTTTACCACTAGCGCCACCCGGGAAGCCCCACTTATAGGAAAGTTAGACCCAGTTTTAGCCGGTTTGCTATTTGTTATTTATTCTCTCTGTCACTCAAGAAGGACATATATAGAAATTTTAAATGACTGTGATATAGGATATCATTAAATCTTCTCTAATTTATTAAGTACATAATTTATAAACTTCATTACCTTAATATTTCTAATCAAAATCACCTGCAATACATCTTAAACATACTATGCTAGAGAACTTGCAGGTTTGCACAATTCTCAGTATAAATCAATATGAAGGAAATAATGACTCAGTTAAGGAAAATTAATCTTGAAACAAAGGTCAAGTGGGAATTTCTCCTGGGACTTTTCATTGAAATGAGCTCACTCTGATGCAGTGACTAGCTTTCTCCATGACATCCTGACATAAGTATCAAGAAGTTCCATTGGACTAATTATTTTAGCAGCCTTAAAAATGGCATGCTGTGGAATCTAAAATAACAAAACCAACATCATAGATACAGAGAACAGATTGGTGGTTACCAGTGGTAGGGGTGGGAGGTGGGTGAAGGTAGTCAAAAGGCATAGCCTTCCAGTTATAAATAAATATGGCCTGGGAATACAACGTACGTCATGGTGACTGTAGTTCACAATACTGTATTGTGTGTTTGAAAGTTGCTAAGAATGTAGGTCTTAAAAATTCTCATTACAAGGAAAAATATTGTAACTATGTATAGTGATGGAGGTTAACTAGACTTACTGCAGTGATCATTTCACTCTATATGTAAATATGTGAGTGCTGTGCTGAGTCACTAAGTCTTGTCTGACTCTTTTGCAACCCCATGGACTGCTCTGTCCATGGGATTTCCTAGGCAAGAATACTGAAGTGGGTTGCCATCTCCCTCTCTAGGGGATGGAACTCGCGTCCCCCTGCATTGGCAGGCAACCTCTTTACCACTGAAGGGAAGCCCAATAATATTCTAATAAGCACCTATTTAAAGGCAGTTCCGTGGGACACCTGCATTTCATCACGTGTCATCTGCCTTAAATCTTAATGGTCATAAAACTGATGGTAAGGAAGCTATCAGTTATGTAGGAAACTGCCACATCTTGAAACAATGTTATGGGCTAAAATTCCTATCTTTTTTCTTGAAACACTTTTCCTATCTTTTGATTAATCACCTTAAAAGTACTATCCAAATAGCTGCTGTAACTTTACTGCATAAACATGAAAACAAACTCAGTCACTTGTATTTAATGTAGTGCAAAGGTTCTTAGATATTTTGGGGTTACAACTCTCGAGAAATTGATGAAAGCTATAGACCACTTCCCAAGAACAGTGCACCAAGATTCTTAACATTAAATTTTACTTGTGATTTTGGAGGTTTTGTAGATCATCCTAGAGCCTACAGAAAGGCCCTCTGACTCAAAGATTCCATTTGTTCTAACTTAGCTCTGATTATTTAAGATATGTGCCCAGAAATGAGAGCATCTATATGGAAAATCTTGCTCTTGGAATTAATTAGAAATGACTGCATGTCAGTTTCAATAGACAGTAAAGGTACTTTCATTCACATGAAAGGCAACATAAATACCTTCATAGATGAAGATACAACTTACTAGAATTAACAGAACCTGATTTTTATGACTGAAATAATCCGGAAGCTGCCAAAATACAGCATTTTCATGGAAGCAAAAGCCACCTTAAAACTGTCCACCCTTCCTGAGAAGACTAGCCCTCAGCAAGCATACCAATGATATAAAAGAGGTGGAAGTGGATTCTAAAATAACCTTCCATCCACACTATGACAATATCAAAGTAAGATCTCTCTTTTCTGTCTTCTGTGAGGGAGCAGGGCTTGCAATAAATACAATAGTTAGGCAGGGACAGAGGAGCCTAGTGGGCTGCCGTCTATGGGGTCGCACAGGGTCAGACACGACTGAAGCGACTTAGCAGCAACAGCATTATGATGTAATAATCAAACATTTTTGGTACTCGTTAGTCATTTTGGTTTCAAACAATTGTTTAATGTCTTTTTCCAGCAGAAAACTTAATTTTGGAATGTGCTTGTCAGGTTAATCAGAGCTAGAATTATCTATACAAAGAAGTAACCAGCCGTGGGCTTCAGTTACTTCTTAGCCAATCACAGTTGACTGAGTGGGTAGGCAATAGAGTTGTCATTCTGTAATTTTGCTACATATGATGCCAGTGAGTCCCAAAGATTTATTTATAGAACATCATGAAATTCTCAGCTTAAAGTAGAACATTATGTTTCTCTATTCTCCTACTAATTAGGATTTGCCACTGAGTTTTTGCAGTTACCTACTTACATGTTATTAGAATTGATATTGTACATTTTCTGTAGCATATGTGTATGTATTCAGCACAAAACCATTGCACTTGAGAAAACCTAGAGATTGAAGTAAATTTAGATTGTATGAAAAGATGTAAAATTACGGGGATGTGTTCTTTTATAAGAAAACAGCCAGGAGAAGTAGATATTCATGGGTACTCTATGCTGGAGTTCCTGTTCATTTTTGTTTCTTTTATTTGTAACCATTGGTGTCTTAGTATTACCTTAAATCTACATTTGAGAACTTTGTAAAGAGTAATATTCTTACAAAAGGAGAAGGAAATATGTGAGAATTCAACTGTAGTTATCTCTGGAAAAGTAGGATTATGGATGATTTCTATTTCCCAGTGTTCCTTTATCTTTGTTTTCCAGTTTTACTGTAATGGAAATGCATTGCTTTTGTAATGAGCAAAAGAGCAACAAAAGAAACTTCATTTGAGGGATAAAATAATGCTCTATTGTAAAAGGTACAAGTCCTTTTAAAAAGCAATTTGGAATAGAGGCAAGACCTACATGGCAGCCCTTAGCTAGGAGGTCATTACCAGAGGCCAGGCAAGACAATGCCTGATTTAAAGGACTATGAGATGGGCTTCTGAAAAAAAAAAAAAAAGGGGAAAAACACAAATTTAGGGACTGGAGAAAAAGCTCTTCTGGTGGTGCCTTGCTTGGAGTGGAGAGAACTATTTACATGCAGTTGAATCTCGGCCTAATATAGCTTTGAGAGACTCTTAGCAGGTTTAATAGAAGAATTTGGGACTACATTATAGCTTTAAGTACAAGACCAAGGAGTTTTGTGCTTGATTTAGGAGGTAATGAGAATTAATTTGGACGTGTTTGAGTAGATGGCTGATAATATACTTTAGAAAAATTAATCTGCAAGCCTGCGTTAATGGCTTGGGGAATAAAGTGATAGAAGAATGAGTGTAAGGTGTAGAGACTCTTTACAATGGCCCAGAAGAGATCTTGATTTGGGCTCTAGTTTTATGAGTGGTGTGGGTGAGATGAATAAAAGATTATAAAAGAAAATTAAAGGTGTCCTTAATTCATTCAATCTAAGACACACCATTTATTTATTTCAGAACTGACTGAATCTAAAAACTGGAAATAAACTACAAACTCTAAGTTTGATACCTACCTGACCTGCTTTCCTAGAATCTTACTCTATTCTCTTCGTAGATTGCCCTCAAAACAGAATTCACTGGTCTTAGAAAAAAAGGAATCTGTGAAAAAGGTATTGATAGTAAGATATTTGCTTCTTTAAATTTCTGCTTTTGGGGATCAACATATTTAAAGCTGACATTGATCATTTCTGTATTGAATATGTAAAATAAAAAGAATGAATTGATGGAGAAACAGAGATAGAGACACACAAAGAGAAAGGACAAAAACTAAAAACAGAAAGCATGGATTTTAGGCCACTGAATATTATCATCTAATAGCAATATATACTAACTGATCAGTCATTTCTTCTAAGGCATAAACAGCAGTTCGAAAAGTTAAAATTTTTCAAACCTTATCTTATGAAGATATAAAAGAACTGTTAAATATGAGTTTCCTCCAGAGAAAGAAAATAAAGTTGAAATGTTTCTCCATATATTCCGATTTAAAAATCTATTATACTGTGCATAGTAGGTGCTCAGCAAATATCCACTGAATAACTCGAGAAATGAGCAAATAAATTTATGGTGCATTTTTAAAACTATGTGAACACTTAGGAATACAATCTTTGCAATTTATAAACATTGTTAGAGAATAGAGAGTGTCATGGTACCAAAATGAGGATAATCATCCAGAAGGAAGTTCACATACATATTCACATGGCTTGCACTTTGGTGATGAGATCCTTAAAATCAGAGAAAGTTTTGTCTGTCATCTCAAAACTAACTTTATGTCCATAATTGGGTACAGAGACATAGATCGGATGTCTGCCCCTTGTTTAAATTCACATTGGATGCTCCAGATGTGGTTTGAAGTGTTTCTCATCTCTTAGGGTCTGGATTTATTCTGTGTTCTGTTGTATCCTTTGACATAAGATTGGCAACCACTGTATGATTTAAAACCATCAATATTTAATGCTCTCACAGTATTACATGTAATCCTCCTAGCAAACTGGAAAACCTAGAAGAAATGGGTGCATGCCTAGAAATATGCAGCCTACCAAGACTGAATCATGAAGAAATAAAAAATCTAAACAGATTCATTAAATCTAAAATTAATGAATGACGAGATGGAGATTGAATCAGTAATTAAAACTTCTGAACAAAGAAAAGCCCAGAACTAGATGGTTTCACTGATGAGTTCTCAGTTCAGCTGCTCAGTCGTCTGACTGCAGCACGCCAGGCCTCCCCTGTCTGTCACCAACTCCTGGAGCTTGCTCAGACTCATGTTCATTGAGTCAGTGAATTCTACCAGACATGTAAAGAATTAATATTAATCCTTTTCAAATGCTTCCAGGAAGTTGAATACACAAAATTCATTTTATTAGACCAATAAAATTTTCTTATTTTCAGGCACACAGAAGTACCAGAAACAGACTCAGGGATGTAGAAAGATAGGCAGATCTCTGACTATACTAAAGGCTGAAGTACTTTCTCTCTCTGAGCAAAGATATTTGACTTATTTTCGATCACAACCGATCAAGGTCTTAGAACATAGAGGAAATGGTCTTTCTGAGATTTTCTTTAAGTAACTTGCAGCTTTATAATATCAACTCTGTATAGTGTGATACAAATGAATACCAAATTAGCAATGAGCCTATATATGGTGAGAAAGAGAGATTAAGAGGAGATGTAGTCTTTGTTCTGGAGTCACTCAATTGTATGTCCTTGAGGAAGTTGTCTATGAATAAGGATCAATGTATTTTCATCTGTTAAGTGACTTGAGATCGCTTCTACCTTGAAAATGCTGCTGTAAAGTAACCCTCCACATGCTCTTTGGTTTTTTGCTTTCTTTTATGCATGTTAAAGCTGGGCACATCTAAGACGCCTTTGGATATACCAGATAATCCCTATTCTAGGAACCTCTCTGACTTGAATGACAACATCTCAATGTGTCTTCTTCTCTCCGTCTTCACCATTATCATCGTGTTTGAAAATACCATCTGTCTCCTCTGAATTATTTACTGGTCTTCTGCCTCTACTCTTGGACACACACGCACCCAGAGAGACAACTTCTCACACAATCTATTCACTCTATGGTAACTAGAGTGAACATTTTTATGTAAAGATCCTCTAATGGCCTCTTGCTAACTGGAGATAAGGTCCCAACCCTTTAGACTGCCTAAAAGATCCTGCACGACCGGCTCCCTGCCTCCCTCTCCTCCTGCTCTCCTGCCCTTTTTCACCTCTCCTGGTTGTTCTGGCTTAACACACTGCGCTCATCCTTAGCTTAGGGCTTTTTCAGGAATGGCTTCCTCTGTCAGGAATAATCTTCCCTGAAGGTCACACGTCTGAGTCCATCTTGTGTCTCAGGTCACAGCCTGCCTTCTGCTCACTCTCCTCAAAGAGCCTTTCTTAATCCACGCATCCTGACTGTATCCCCTAGTCGCCGTCCACTCGGTCATCTGGCTTTAGTTCCACCTCAGCGTTAGCATCATATTTTTGTACGTATCCACTTGTTTGCCTGTTTTATTCCCATCTACCCAGAAATGAAGTATTTGCTTATTTTTTTCCATTGATGTATGACTAGAACAGTGCCTAGCACATAGCAGTTGCTCTATTAGTATTTTTTAAACACTGGAGAGAATAAAATACGCTCCCTTTGGCTGAATCAATTCAGTTTAGTCAACTCTGGGAACTGATTGGTGTAGTAGAACCATAGATAACTAGAAGCAACATCTCAACCTTCTTCCCTGAAGAGGCCTGACCTAGTGACAGCTGGTTCTGTAAATTGAACCCTCTGCAGATTGGGCAGAGTTATGTGGGTTTGAAATCATGGAGAGATGGGATCATGTTAACCCAGAAGTTAAAATAGAGGGCATAAGGTGTCTTAATGTAACTTACACCTTGAGATCACATAGAGCTATCTGCAAATTAGGGGCTTCCCAGGGGACTCAGTGGTAAAGAATCCACTTGCCAATCCAGGAGACAGAAAAGATGCGGGTTCCATCCCTGGGTCAGGAAGATCCTCTGGAGAAGGAAATGGCAACACACTCCAGTATTCTTGCCTGGAAAACCCTGGACAGAGGGGCCTGGCAGGCTATAATTTACGGGGTCTCAAGAGTTAGACATGACTGAGGGACAGCACGTACACATGCCTCTCAAATTAAGCACCCAGAAACAGACCAGATGCAAACGGCATCTGATTCAGACAGAATTCACACAGATGTAAAAAAAAAAAAAAATTGTCAGTACACTCTTAAATCCAGATAACTAGAATAATGGATGGAAACAAAAACATTAGTAATTCAAGCAAAACATAATACTAACATAGTTCAGAGTTTACTTGGCTTTAGGAGTATGATGGTCAGAGCCATGAGGAAATTAGATTATAAAATCAGAAATCAAAATAAATGGTTCTCTTAATATTGTTTTCAGAATGAGTCAGAACAATTAAGGGGCCAGTGGCACAATGGATAAGACCACAGAATGAGTCAGAATGTCCTAGTCATAAAGTTTTCCACTTGCAGGCAAGTAGATTGAATCAAGCTCCTGATGGTGACTGGTTTCTAATCAGTTGCTAGGACAACTTAGAGCATCCTAGTACAGAATGATGGGCTATCGACAGAGCAAGCATCTCCATTTCTTCAGATAACCTGCTTCCCAAAGATCTTGATCTTCAAAAAGGTGAAATGACTTGCTGTTGCCTCATTACCAGTTAGCAATCAAGGGAATTCAGAAACAGGGAGTGGTGAGTTAGAGGGGAAAGCTCTGCAGATGACATGAAGCTTGGGTCTAGGGGACGTGTGAAGAGCTGGGAGTTGGGGGGTGGGGCAGGTAGGTGGGCAAACTCAGTGGAGAGAATCTGTGGGCAGAGGAGAGCCTGATTGGAGTGGGTGCTGGAAGGAAGAGTACGCCTGTTAGAGGAGTGAGAAGTTGGGCTGGGTAGAGCAGGTCAGGCCAAATGATGAAGACGTTTCTTCTTTTCAACCCATCGAAGGAGTCTGGCCAAAGGAAAATGAGACAGTTCTGGAGATGCTGGTGTCAGAGCAAGAGGCGTGAGACTCTGGGGACAGGGGAGTATAAGGTAGAGGAGGTTTGAACTGCTAGGTTATCTTACCCTCTGTCGAGGAGGTGACTATTTCAGCCTGCCAAGACTCAAGGAAGGAACTGGAGGAAACATTCTTTTTAAACTTTTATTGGCTTTCATTTTGCTTACTTATTTTTTATTGGAGTTTAGTTGCTTTATAATGTTAGGTTAGTTTCTGCTACTGCTAAGTCACTTCAGTCGTGTCTGACTCTGTGCGACTCCATAGACGGCAGCCCACCAGGCTCCCCCCGTCCCTGGGATTCTCCAGGCAAGAACACTGGAATGGGTTGCCATTTCCTTCTCCAATGCATGAAAGTGAAAAGTGAAAGTGAAGTCGCTCAGTCGTGTCCGACCCTCAACGACCCCATGGACTGCTGTGCAGCAAAGTAAATCAGTTATATCTATGCATATATCCCCTCTTTGTCACCAAGAGCATTGAGTAGAGTTCCCTTTGCTGTACAGTAGATTCTCCTTAGTTATCTATTTTATACATGAAAGTGAAAGTGAAAGTTGCTCTGTCGTGTCTGACTCTGCGACCCCATGGACTGTAGCCTACCAGGCTTCTCTGTCCATGGGCTTCTCCAGGCAAGAGTACTGGAGTGGGTTACCATTTCCTTCTCCAGGGGATCTTCCTGACCCAGGGACTGAACCCAGGTCTCCCCACATTGGAGGCAGATGCTTTAACCTCTGAGCCACCAGGGAAGCCCATTAGTACATATATGTCAATCCCAATCTCTCAGTTCATCTAACCTCCATCTCCCTTCCTTGGTTCCTTCAGTTCAGTTCAGTTCAGTCGCTCAGTCGTGTCCAACTCTTTGCGACCCCATGAATCACAGCACGCCAGGCCTCTCTGTCCATCACCAACTCCCGGAGTTCACCCAGACTCACGTCCATCGAGTCAGTGATGCCATCCAGCCATCTCATCCTTGGTCGTCCCCCTCTCCTCCTGCCTCCAATCCCTCCCAGCATCAGAGTCTTCTCCAACACCACAGTTCAAAAGCATCAATTCTTTGGTGCTCAGCCTTCTTCACAGTCCAACTCACACATCCATACATGATCACAGGAAAAACCATAGCCTTGACTAGACAGACCTTAGTCGGCAAAGTAATGTCTCTGCTTTTGAATATGCTGTCTAGGTTGGTGTCCACATATTTGTTCTCTATGTCTGTGTCCCTATTTCTGCTTTGCAAATAGGTTCATCTGTACCATTTTTCTAGATTCCACATACATGTGTCAACACACAGAAATGAGATGGTTAGATAACCTCACTGACTCAATGGACATGAGTGTGAGCAAAGTCCAGGAGACAGTCAAGGACAGGGAAGCCTGGCGTGCTGCAGTTCATGGGGCTGCAAAGAGTCAGACAAGACTTAGCAACTGGACAACAGCAGCACACAATATTTGTTTTTCTCTTTTGACTTACTCTGTGTGACAGTCTCTCGCTCTACCCATGTCTCTGCAAATGGCACAGTTGTCTTCCATTTTATGGCTGAGTAATACTCAGGTTGCGCAGTGTAAAGAATTCTCCTGCCAGTGCAGGAGATGCAAGAGACTTGAGTTGGATCCCTGGGTCAGGAAGCTCCCTTGGAGAAGGAAATGGAAACCCACTCCTATATTCTTGCCTGGAAAATTCCATGGACAGAGGAGCCTGATGGGCTATAGTCCATACAACAACTAAGCATGCATACAAACAATACATAGTATTCCATATATATATATATATATATATATATATATATATATATATATAAAATACACGCATCTTCCTTATGGATTCCTCTGTTGGTGGACGTTTATGTGGCACATGGCTTACATGTCCTGGCTATTGTACAAATGGTGCTACAATGAGCATTGGGATGCTATTTACTTATTTTTGAACAGACCTTACATTCTTATCATTCAAAATTCAAAAGTTTCAAAAGGCTATGAAGAGGAAAAAAAATCTCTTCCAGCCAACTAATGATATAAAGATTTTATAGATCCCCACTGTACAGATACATGATGGGGGAGAGCGTGAATATTTAAAGCACACTATGTTTTGTAAAGTGGTTTATTCTTTACCATGGGCCTCCTTGGTGGCTCAGACAGTAGAGAATCTGCCTGCAGTGCAGGAGACCTGGGTTCACCCCTGGGTCAGGGAAGATTCCCTGGAGGAGGGACTGGATATCCACTTCCATATTATTGCCTGGAGAATTCCATGGACATGGTGGGCTGTAGTCCATGGGGTTGCAAAGAGTCATACATGACTAGGTGACTAACACTTTCACTTTACTTTTTCTTCTTTAACATAGTTTCATGTTATGATATCAACACACTGTAAGGCAGATAGAATAAATATTATTTACATTTTACTGAATGATTCTATTCATATCTTAGTTTCCTCCATTGACCAGTTTATCGAGATACTTCCGGCAGCACAGTTTGGTGAATTTTAAAAAGCAAAGTCAAAACCTGTTTTTCTTTTGAGTCCTAGTTGTCAGGTTCTTATCTATTTCTCTGTCCCTTTATTGGAACCCAATAATGTTAGCTCGGTATGCAAGATTTTAGGCTAAATATAAGAGTAGAAAGTCTCCGACAATATTTAGAGAACGGAAAGGTAAAGAAGTATCCTCGAGTACTAAATAGGCAATCATTTTTGCAAATTTTCCAGAAAAAATGCCATAAAGAATGATAAAAAGAAGTATCTGTATGTCAGAAAAGGACTCATTTACCTTCCATGTCCATTCCTAGAAATGATAGTTGAAATACTTTGTGTAATATTGCTGGAGTCTAAATTACTTTCTTGTTAAGTCACCATCTTTTAGTTACAAAGAAGAAATAAGTCTTCTCAGAAAGCAAGTGCTTCCTCAGTAGTTCACTTATAATTTAACATTTTTAAAGTTATTTCAAATATTAACTGCATTTACAAGTTTTACTCCAAGGAGCAAGGAGTTTCTTGAAGGCATTATCTCATCAGCCCTACTAGTTCTACTGGAACAGATATTTTAAAATCCTTTTCATTTTACTTATGAAGAATAAAAGTAAGGGACAGCCCTTACCTAACTTAGCACATTTTGATCAAAATAAAAAAGACAAACAAATCACACAAATCTCTTTCTCTCTATGAATTATAACCCTAGCTCAGTATAGCTGAGTAGCCCTAGGAAAGGTATTTAACATTCCCAAATGTCAGTTTTCTCTCTCTAAAATTATGAATAAGCCATCTTCCCAGAATTATTGGGAGTACTGTGAAGCTGTATATCTGAAAGCAACAATCCAGTGACTGGCGCTAATAGATGTCCGTCTTAGTTACCTGGAGCTGCATAACAATATTATCTCAAACTTAGTGGCTTAAAACAGCACACAGGGAGGGGATATATGTACAATATAACTTTCATGTGCCCTGAGAAGCCAAAAGAATTCGTGTGACTATTTTATTAAAATATCTGCTCTATTGCAGTGATCTGCAACCAAACCTGTAATGCCTCTGATGTATGTATGCCTGTTCCCAAAGCTAATGTAATCTAGCCATCCTGTCTCACCTGAAGGGAAGGGAAAAAATGCAGAAACTTGTGAAATTCGCAGTCCAAAGGCATGAGCTCACTAAAGGCTGAGTCTTCATCATAGGCCCACAGAATGCCTTCCCTCCCCCACAACTCACCACCACATCACTAAAGGCCTATTTACTATCCAGTCAAATCAAACTGAATACATCAAATCAAACCAAAACAAACTAAACCAAACCAAAAGAAATCAGTCAACTTAAATAAAAATCCAATCCAATCCAATCCAATCCAATCAATCCCATCATGGTATTCTACAATAGAAGCTAACACAACATTGTAAAGCAATTGTACTCCAATTTTTAAAAAAGAAATAAAAATTAGCAAAATTTAAAAAAGAAAAAGTTCAAGTTAAGCTGTAACACAACTTTTCAGGTCAGTCGCTCAGTTGTGTCTGACTCTTGTGACCCCATGGACTGCAGCATGCCAGGCCTCCCTGTCCATCACCAACTCCCAGAGCTTGCTCAAACTCATGTCCATGAGTTGGTGATGCCATCCAACCGTCTCATCTTCTTTCATCCCCTTCTCCTCCTGCCTTCAATCTTTCCCAGCATCAGGGGCTTTCCCAATGAGTCAGTTCTTTGCTTCAGGTGGCCAAAGTAACACAACTTTTAGTGTGAATTAAAAGTCAACAAGGACCTGCTATATAGCACAGGGAACTCTATTCAATATTCTGTATTAACCTATATGAGAAAACAGTCTGAAAAAGAGTGGATATGTATATGTATAATTGAGAGTATATGTATAATTGAGTGGCTTGGCAGCCCACTCCAGTGTTCTTGGCTGGAGAAGCCTATAGATGAGGAGCCTGGAGGGCTACAGTTCACAGGGTTGCAGAGAGTCAGACATCACTTTGCTGTGCATCTGAAACTAACACAGCATTGTAAATCAGTGATACGCCCATAAAAAATACAATTGAATTTAAGAAACTCCACACACTTACTGTCTCACAGTTTCTGTCGTCAGGAGTCCAGGCCTGGCTTAGCTGGGGCATCCGCTGCAGGGTTTCACCAAGCTGCAATCGCGTGTCGGCCAAGGCCACAGTCTCCTCTGAAGGCTTGACTGTGGGAGGATCCACTTCCAAGACCATGTGGCTGTTAGCAGAGCTCAGTTCCTTGTAGTGATACAACAGAAAGGCTCGGCTCTTTACTAGCTATTGACGGACAGATCCTCAGTTCCTAGTTCCCAGAGGGTGCCCCAGTTCTTTGCCACGTGGGCCACCCCAACAAAGTTTATATACTTTATTGAACCAACAAGGGTAAGAATCTCCCTATGTTTCCCAGTCACAGAAATGGCACCCCGTCACCTCAGCTGTGTTCTGTTGAGGAAAAACAAATCACAGTTCCTGCCCACACTCAAGGGGAAGGGGTCACACAGGGTGTGAAAACAAGAAGGCATGAATCAGGTGTCCACCTTGGGTTTCCCACCACAGTATGCAATACCTAATTCCTCCTTGCCTATCATAGCATTTCTTCCTTTTTTTTTTTTGATTCTTAGGTGAGGAGACCATGACTTCTGGCTGCTCATCAACATCTTCTTTGACTAAGTAACTAGACAGTACTTTAGAATTTCATAGAAATGAGATAGAAAAAGACAACCTGCAATGGAAAATATTAAAATCAGTGTTTTCTAACAAGTGACATTGTGTTCAGTAAAATTAATAGTTAAGTAAAATTCCATAAAACAAAAGGCTTTTTGTTTTCTCCTGTTTGTTTATGCTTTTGATGCCATTTTGCTGGAGTGTGTTCAGAAAATAATTGCAAGTCTAAGTCAATGAGTACAAAAGCACTCATGAAACACAGGCACTAGAAAAAATAATTCTGCTAAATAGCCTAGAAACGGCTGTGGATTTAAGTCTCCTAAATGTGGTTAAAAATAGCCACAAATCCCAGCAGAAGGCAGAATGGCATCAGGGCAGGGATTAGCAATCCTGGGTGGTTTGGCCGTGTTCGGTGTAGCCCGCCTGCATCTCCGGTCTTTGCAGTCTCTGGGCACTAGAGTCATCCAAAGACGGGAGGGACTTGATGAGGCTGTTGACAGTGATGGCCCCCATTTACTGTGTATTTATCACATGCCAGTTATTCTGAATTGCTTTGTATATGCAACTTAATACAACCCTGTGAGAAAGGAACCACCATTAACCCTATTTCACAAATGCAGAAACGGCCTTAGAGAGATTAAGATCACGTGTCGAGGAAGTGCCAGGGCCTGGATTCTAACCATAGAGAAGTCCAATCTCAGAACCTCAGAACTGGCTGTGAAAAACCAAGAGCTTTAAGATACAGTCAAGAAGGTTGAAGGCAGGTCCAAATATTCTCTTCAAAATGTTATAGGACTGTCTTGTTGAAAGTGGATAAGAGTTGTGCCTGTGGCTGAGGAATGATGTCAGCCTTTGGTCTGACTCTCACCCCGTCCTGTCTGATGAGAATGTGAACCCTGGCATCAGCAAGCTGGCACCCCTTCTGTCAGAGTTGGCCAGTAGGGAAAGGGGCCAGGACCACATCTGAAGTCCTTAGTAAGATTCAGTAAGAGTCAGCAAGCAGCGTAGCCAGGGCCCTTTTGGTCCCTCTCAATACTTCATGAATAAAGAAAGCTGAGAGCTGAAGAATTGATGCTTTTGAACTGTGGTGTTGGAGAAGACTCTTGAGAGTCCCTTGGACTGCAAGGAGATCCAACCAGTCCATCCTAAAGGAAATCAGTCCTGAATATTCATTGGAAGGACTGATGCTGAAGCTGAAACTCCAATACTTTGGCCACCTGATGTGAAGAACTGACTCATTTGAAAAGACCTTGATGCTGGGAAAGATGGAGGGCAGGAGCAGAGGTGGACGACAGAGGAAGAGATGGTTGGATGGCATCACTGACTCGATGGACATGGGTTTGGGTGAACTCTGGGAGTTGGTAATAGACAGGGAAGCCTGGTGTGCTGCAGTCCATGGGGTCGCAAAGAGTCAGACACAACTGAGCGGCTGAACTGAACTGACCAAATACTTCATGGGTCCTCTGGACTCTTCTGCCTTGTCCCAGGGGCCAAAGGGTGTGTACGCAGGTTACACTTAGACCTGGCCTCAGCCTCGCAACCTGATACCAAAGTCGGGTACAGTTGACGAAAGCCTGCCAGGCCCCTCTGCCCATAGGATTTCCCAGGCAAGAGTACTGGAGTGGGTTACCATTTCCTTCTCCAGGGGATCTTCCCAACCCGGGGACCACACCCTCGCCTCTTGTGTCTCCTGCACTGGCAGGTGGGTTCCTTACTCCTGAGCAACCCTATCACATGAAACTGAATGAAAGAAGTAAGACCAGCTGGCGGTATCTCCTGGGTGGTGTACCTCAGTCAGACGTGGTGAGGGTAGGCTGTGCAAAAGGAAATATTAAAGGTCTTTGGCAAGAATGTAGGTGCAGTTCAACTACCAAGCAGAACAAGGGATCATTACCTGAGACTTTTGTTACCAGAGCTTACTCCCAGCCCCAGAGTAGAGGAGTTATGTGTATATATTGATGAGAAATTACACACACAGTTTCTGTGTGGGTTTCCCGTAGGAGACTTCAAGGAGATTCGGCTCTGCCTCACTAACTTAAAACATTATTTTTAAACACTTGTGTTCTGTTCTTTTTGTTGTTAATTCCTTCATGAATGCATGGTATAGACCTTTATAGAAATTGATCTAAAAATGTGGAATAACTGATTTTAGGCAAGCGATTATTTTGGCATGTCTAATCTGTTTTCTTTAAATACTGGCTGTTCATTCCATGCACTTGCTCCATCATGCTCACAATCTAAGCCTAACAGAGAAGAAGATTTTGTGCATGAGAAAGGGGCCAGGAAAGCTTATGTCCAGGGACTGCCTTGCAGAAGCAGACTTTCAGACAGCTGAACATACAAAGAGACCTCCGCACTGCTGCCTGGACCTGCTTCCTCAGCCACAGAGAGAAACATTAGTGTAGCAACAGCAAGGGAACTTTCTGGACTCCCTTAAAGTGCAGAGTTGAGAGAAATCCTCTATATTAAAGAGTCATATGGGCTTTCCAGGTGGCACTCGTGGTAAAGAATCCGCCTGCCGATACAGGAGACATAAGAGATGTGGGTTCAGTCCCTGCATCGAGAAGATCCCCTGGAGAAAGGCATGGCATCCCACTTCAGTATTCTTTCCTGGAGAACTGCATGGCTAGCTATGGCCCCTAGAGTCGCAAGGAGTTGGACACGACTGATGCAACTTAGCACACACACACACACACACACACGCACACACACACACACACACACACACACACACAATGAGTAATATAGGCATGCTTATATACCCTTGCTTTTATTTTCTATATCACTATTTCTGCCCAAAAATAAAATACAGAAGTCTGTATCCTCCACTCACATGTTTATGTATCTTCAAAGGCAGTGACCATTTCTTTTTGCCTTAAACAAAATTTTCCAGAGGTGTTATCTATGCTATGAAAAGAGCACTGTGCTTGCAGGAAGCATTTAATAAATGCTGTTGCACCGAGTTGCTAAGGAAATAAGGCTGCAGGCTCTGCAGCTGAACTTGCTAAGTGGATGGCACAGCCCTTCTCTCAGCCATGCTAAGACAAGACCTTCAACAGGCGACACTGCAGGCACGGGCACCCTGGCTTCACTAGAGTGAATTATACCGAGAAATGTGATGAGAACTAATTTTGTTGTTTTACTGTCTGTTGCATAGTTGGCTCTGTGTTAAGCTCTTAAATGTAGTTGCGTCATTTGATCCTTACAACAAGTCTTTGAGATGTAAGAGAAGGAAACTGAGGTTTGGAGAACTTACGTGACACAGTCAAGGTCACACTTCTCATATGTTGTCAGATGAGGCGCTGACCCCACTTTGCGAGGCCAGTGTGTTACTTTCTTGTTGCTCTCCTTAGCTGCACGGAGTCATCCTACTGAAGATCAAGAACGCACCCAAGCAATGTTTTCCTAGAATGATAGGAGAGGCTACTTACTTTGAACTTGCCAACTTCTAGGGGACTATCAATAAAATTAAAACTGGCTCAACTTCACAGTTTCACAGCTCTGTGCACTTTCCTTACAAGCAGAGCATGATATGTATGAGGGCATCAGATATCAAAATTCTCTTTTTGTTATAGGACTAGGCTAATAAGATTAATTTTGATCTGCTAATGACGAGATTAAAATCAAATTTCCATCATGCTTGGGAAGACATGTTAACCAAGTGGGATGATTTAACATTCCATTGTTTACTGTAGCCATCCAACTCCCAAAAAGGGAGACTCAAAATGATGGTTTTAAAAATAAGTATTCTATTGAAAGAATTAAATAGAAATGGCCAAGAAGGAGTCCTGTAAACATCTCAATTTTATACCAAAATTCATTTTGGGAATTATCTGGCTATACCTGGTGAATCTCTTGTGGGAGTCATTAGACTCTGACAATATTCTTTTCCCTGATATTATCACTTAATTAAGCAGCTTATTTCGGTTGCCTGAAGGCTTCTTAAACCTTTATTTTAAAAATAAGAAAAGTTCTCTTTAGAATCTCTTATTATTTCCTGGTAGCTCACTAGGTAAAGAATCCGCCTGCAATGCAGGAGATACAGACTCGATCCCTGGGTCCAGAAGGTCCCCTGGGAAAGGAAAGGGCAACCCACTCCAGTATTCTTGCCTGGGAATGCCGTGAGCAGAGGAGCCAAGTACGCTACAGTCCATGAGGTCACAAGACTCAGACACAAGTTAGCAACTAAACCACCACCACCGTTATTATCTTGACAGTCTACTTCATCTTTCTGGCATCTAAGCAATCATGAGTGGTTATTTTTATGCTACTAGAATAAGTTTTATTCTATGATAAGCATGTATGTAGGCTGTGTTCACTCAATCGTGTCTGACAACTCTTTGTCTACCCTTTAACAAGAGAGATATACAAATTAAAAATAAAAACACATATGTAAACTAACAGCAAGAAAAACTATTATTTGACTAGGAAAAATGCTGTTTGTTAGCTGTTCTACCCTTAAATGTAATTGTGTAATTGAAAAATTTCTGAAAACAAGCTGATGATCAATTTTCTTTACTCAGGTTTAGTTAATTATTTAAAGCGTAATGTCATGACATATGAACATCACATTTCTTAGTATTATATACTACACAAACAGGCTTCAGCTTTACCCATGTTATTTGAAGAAAGTAGAGCGTAAGAAGTGTGTCCCATTTTCTTGTAAGGACAATGTTGCAAGTAGGGGGCTATTTGAGGCTGACAGTGGTTCATTGTTATTAATTAATGATGATCTGTTAAATGGAAGGGATCTACTTTTAAACCTTTGAGATAATTTTAAATAGTAAAACATATTTTAATAAGTGCATTTAAACAGTAAAAGTATTTCTCTGAATTTTTCAAAAGTCAGCATTAATGTACTATACTTATTGACAATTTAACGAACTTCGGTGTACCATACGGCTTCCCTGGGGCTCAGACCTTAAAGAATCTGCCTGCAATATAGACCTGGGTGCAGTCCCTGGGTTAGGAAGATCTCTTGGAGAAGGGGATGGCTACCCACTCCAGTATTCTGGCCTGGAGAATTCCATGGACAGAGGAGCCTGGCGGCTACAGTTCGTGGGGTTGCAAAGAGTCAGAGATGACCGAGCACCTTTCACTTTCACAGTGTGCCATAAGGTGTACAACTCGCACAGACTTATATATGTTTCCTGGGTTACAATTTGACATATCTTTCTCTTTACATGATATCTCCAATAAATGTTTTCAGAGGCTTTTGGTCACTGAAATGTAGAAAGAATTTACAGTGATGTTTTGATGGTCCACATATCTTGAAGTTCGAGCTGGTGGCACCCTTTCTTTTGTTAAAAATCCCCTATAGCAAAAAGAATATTCAAAACTTTCCTGTTACTCACTAAAAGCAATAATTAGTTTGAGTCTTTGAAGACATTAAAAGTCTGTTCTGTAGCTCTTCTCAGGAAATTTAGCTCTGGGAATTTGGACAGCAAAGTTTGATTTTGCTAGTCTTTTGGTTCATCTTCTTTTCACTGCTCCTGTTCCAGTGACACTCCTGTGGATGCCTAGAAGGAAAGAGGGAGCTCAAATACAGAGTCATAGAATTTGGTGAAGATGCTGTCAGGTGGGGAAGCAGCAGGTGGGGAGAGCAGGGCAAGGAGAGTGGAGGAGCAGTTACTCACACGCACACACGGAGACTCACATTCAGTGTGATTTATTTAGAAACACCTACATCTTCTGACGCCTGAGGAGTTGCTGGGAAACCATTGATTCCTTATAAGTGATGTCTTAAACCATGCATCATAAATTCGCAACTGCTTTCCAATGCCAATGAGAATAAGATTAAGGATTTCAGACTTACCTGAACATCTGAGCTTTGCAGACATTCAGAAGATGGTTAACAAAGAGCTGACATTGAGCAGAGGAGGTAATCTAGGTAGCAGGTTCCATACTGGGTATGACACCTGTAAGACAACCAATAGGCAAAATTCCCTTTGTCCTTCATTAAGAGGGCAGTTTGATATTTATATTTGTATAAAGTATTCTCTGGTCATAAAAGCCCTTCCTTTCTTTGAATAAGTATATTGTAGTAGAAATTAAACATATTTCAAAGTCAAAGAGATGTATGTCTGAAAATCAATTCTGTCCTCAATAGCTGTGTGACCTTATGCAAAGTTGGTGTCTCTGAATCCCAGATTCCTTGTATGTAAAATGAGATTAAAAATTTGACTATAAAAATCAACTCTGCATCCATGAGGATTAGTGATCATACAATCATGTAGGTAAATGCATAGGTCTTGGTTCACATACTGCTAAAGCCTATTTTTGAAGGATTTTGAACATAACCTTGCTAGTATGTAAAATGAACACAAATGTATGGTAGTATGAACATTCTTTGGCATTGCCCTTCTTTGGGAATGAATGAAAACTGATCCTTTCCAGTCCTGTGGCCACTCTGAGTTTTTCAAATCTGCTGACATTTTGAGAGCAGCACCTTAACAGCATCATCTTTTAAGGTTTTCCGTAGCTCAGCTGGAATTCTATCACCTCCACTAGCTTCAGTTGTAGTAACGCTTCCTAAGACCCACTTGACTTCACACTCCAGGATATCTAGCTCAAGGTGAATGACCACGCCGCCATGGTTATCCGGGTCATGAGAACTCTTTTGTATAGCTCTTCTGTGTATTCTTGGCCACCTCTTCTTAATCTCTTTTGCTTCTGTTAGCTCCTTAACGTTTCTGTCCTTTATAGTGCCCGTCCTTGCATGAAATGTTCCTTTAGTATCTCCAATTTTCTTAAAGAGATCACTAGTCTTTCCCATTCTAATGTTTTCCTCTATTTCTTTGCATTGTTCATTGAAGAAGACCTTCTTATCTCTCCTTGCTATACTCTAGCACTCTGTACTCAGTTGGGTGTATCTTTTCCTTTCTTCCTTAACTTTTAAATACTTCTCTTCTTCCCACAGCTATTTGTAAAGCCTCCTCAATCACTTTGCCTTCTTCCATTTCTTTTTTTGGGGGATAGCCTTGATCACTGCCTCCTGTACAGTGTTATGAACCTCCATCCAGAGTTCTTCAGGCACTCTGTCTACCAGTTCCAATCTTTTGAACCTGTTCATCACCTCCACTGTATATTCATCAGGGATCTGACTCAGATCATACCAAAATGGCCTATTGGTTTTCCCTGCTTTCTTCAACTGAAGCCTGAATTTTTCAATAAGGAGGTGATGACTGAGCCAAAGTCAGCTCCAGGTCTTGTTTTTTCTAACTGTATAGAGCTTCTCCTTCTTTGGCTGCAAAGAACATTCTCAATCTGATTTTGCTGTTGACCATCTAGTGATGCGCATGTGTAGAGTTGCCTCTTGGGTTTTTGGTAAAGCATGTTTGCTATGACCAGTGTGTTCTCTTGACAAAACTCTGCTAGCCTTTGCCCTGCTTCATTCTGTGCTCTAGGGCAAAACCTGCTTGTTATTCCAGGTATCTCTTGATATCCTACTTTTGCATTCCAATCACCTGTGATGAAAAGGACACTATTTTTATTTTTTTTGGTGTTCTGAAAGATGTTGTAGGTCTTCATAGAACTGATCAACTTTAGCTTCTTTGGTGTCAGTGGTTGGGGCATAGGCTTGGATTACTGTGATGTTGAATGGTTTGCTTTGGAAATGAACCGGGATCCTTCTGTTGTTTATTGAAGTTGCATTCAAGTACTGCATTTCGAATTCTTCTGTTGACTGTGAGGGCTACTCCATTTCTTCTAAGGGATTCTTGCCGACGGTAGTAGATATAATGGTCACCTGAATTAAATTTGCCCATTTCTGTTCTGTTCACTGCTTCCTGAAATGTTGACGTTCAATCTTACCATTTCCTGCTTGACCACATCCAGTTTGCCTCGGTTCACAGACCTAATATTCCAGGTTAGGAATGTTGTTCTTTATAGCATTGGACTTCCTTTCACCACCAGACACAGCCACAGCTGAATGTTGTTTCTGCTTTGGCCCAGCTGCTTCATCATTTCTGGAGCAGATAATGAAGGACAGGGAACGCTGGTGGGCTATAGTCCATGAGATTGCCAAGAGACTGACACAACAAGAAAAGCAACAGTTCTCAGTGCACTTTACGAAGCTCCAGACGTTGTTCTAAACACTGAGGGCAGAGGTGAAGCGTACAGACCAGCCCCTTCCTCTGAGTTTATATATTGATAAGCAGGTTCAACAAATGATAGAATTTATTAATATATGCAAAACCCTAATGTAGAGTGATGTGTGATATTATAGATCAGCCTTCTGGAACCTGAAATGGTTCAATAAATACTTGAGGAAAGAAGTCAATGTGAAAGGGAGGGAAAAACAGCAGCAGAAGGTACTCCTGGAAAAATCAGCAGAGAAGGGCATTGGGATCAGCTTTGGCCACCTCATGCGAAGAGTTGACTCACTGGAAAAGACTCTGATGCTGGGAAGGATTGGGGGCAGGAGGAGAAGGGGACGACAAAGGATGAGATGGCTGGATGGCATCATTGACTCGATGGACGGGAGTTTGAGTGAACTCTGGGAGATGGTGATAGAGAGGGAGGCCTGGCATGCTGTGATTCATGGGGCCAAAAAGAGTCGGACACGACTGAGTGACTGAACTGAACTAAACTGAACTGAAGGCATTGGAGGGGAAATGGCTACCCCTCTATTGGTAGAAACAAGTAACTACATTCAAGACTTGAGCCCCCTAGATCAGCAATGGCACCCCACTCCAGTACTCTTGCCTGGAAAATCCCCTGGAAGGAGGAGCCTGGTGGGCTGCAGTCCATGGGGTCACTAAGAGTCGGACACGACTGAGCGACTTCACTTTCATTTTTCACTTTCATGCGTTAGAGAAGGACATGGCAACCCACTCCAGTGTTCTTGCCTGGAGAATCCCAGGGACAGGGGAGCCTGGTGGGCTGCCGTTTGTGGGGTCACACAGAGTCGGACACGACGGAAGCGACTTAGCAGCAACAGCAGATCAGCCCTGGGATTTCTTTGGAAGGAATGATGCTAAAGCTGAAACTCCAGTACTTTGGCCACTTCATGCAAAGAGTTGACTCATTGGAAAAGACTTTGATGCTGGGAGGGATTGGGGGCAGGAGGAGAAGGGGATGACGGAGGATGAGATGGCTGGATGGCATCACTGACTCGATGGACATGAGTCTGAGTGAACTCCGGGAGTTGGTGATGGACAGGGAGGCCTGGCGTGCTGCGATTCATGGGGTTGCAAAGAGTCGGACACAACTGAGTGACTGAACTGAACTGAACCTGCTGCCAGGCAACCACAAATGGTTACAGAAAAGGGGACACCTGTTTTGTCTCAATTCTCTCTTGGGATAAGATTTTTAAGAAAAAAACATTAAATAAACCATAATGTTGTGTGTGTGCATATTCACATACAGCTGCATCTGGGAGTCTTTCTCAAAACTGTGGCTTTTGTTTGCAGTGTGATCATGTGCTTGGCGTGCTTCTGCATCTTTGCGTGATCTCTGTGAGGGAACGCGCAGAAACTCTCCGAGTTGTTCTAGTCTCCTTCCTCCTTGACCAGCTCCCATGCTGCATAGCTCTTCCCATCACATGCACCCTCAGATCTTTTCTAGGTCCTTCCCCACTCTCCCCTTTGCAGTGAGTCTCTGCTGCCAGGTGCTTGCTCATCCTTTTGCAGGGAAAATGGAGTGGAGTGCAAAGCTATCACTGTGAAGAATCCCCTTCAATGCTGAGCATCACTTCGGCGGCTTTGTAGCATCAGATGGCAGTATTGTCTCCACAGCCCAGCAGCTATTTCACCTCGGGAATTAGTATTTCTATTCAGCGTGGAGAAGGTCTAATGTGCTGAGATGATTATCATATATATGGCTTTTGTGTACTGTTTACCAAAAAAATGCTTCTGAAAGGGAGATAACTGCTGAGGTGAATGCATCTGTTTGGCTTGCTCTCCACGTGCCTGAATTCTGCGTCTTTGCAGCTTGCTGAGTTCTTTCTCTTGGCTCTGATATGGAATTGTTCACATGCATCCTTGCAGTAAACGTTATCTTATTCCTTTTAAAAGGCCATTTGTTTCACCCGAAGGCAGAGTTCTCTTAGTCTGCAAGAGTCACTTTGACTTCTTTACGAGAGCACTTGTATTGTCCTTAAAATTTCATCCAACAAAGTAAGCAACTAATTGTGAGCAGGCCTCATCTGTCTGTGGAAAGTCTATCTCTCTCTTTTCTACTGTATTCCAAAATCAAGCCGATAAGAAGAGTTTACATGTGACTTATTAGCAGATAGCGAAAGGGAGAACTATGGAAAGGAGAGGACTAAAGCCCATATTGAAGCTATTTTTACAAAACAAAACTGAGGCCTAAACTGTGGGAATGAAGACTTTTATACAGAAGGATGAATTAAACCCCATGTTGCTATTTGAATATTGTTCAGTGTATGTGCTGTACTGCCTGGCACACAGTAAGAGCTTAATTAATGCATGCTAAGGAAATGGACTGATAAATGTTCACAACTGATATGGACATCTTAAATGGTTAAGATCTTAAATGTAAAATGTATTCTTAAATGTTGTGGTAATGGAAAAATTTAATTTGGTGCCAGAAGATATTCCTCTTGGGATTATATAGCAAGTATTCTTCAAAAATAGTGATAGTTGGGAATTCCCTGACAGTCTAGTGGTTAGGACTTGGTGTCTACACAGCTGTGGCCTGGGTTCCATCGCTGGTGGGAGAAATAAGATCCCTCAGTTCAGTTCAGTTCAGTCATTCAGTCGTGTCCGACTCTTTGTGACCCCATGAATTGTAGCACAACAGGCCTCCTTGTCCATCACCAACTCCCAGAGTTCAGTCAAACTCACATCCATCAAGTTGGTGATGCCACCCAGCCATTTCATCCTCTGTCATCCCCTTCTCCTCTTGCCCCCAATCCCTCCCAGCATCAGAGTCTTTTCCAATGAGTCAGCTCTTTGCATGAGATGGCCAAAGTATTGGAGTTTCAGCTTTAGCATCATTCCTTCCAATGAACACCCAGGACCGATCTCCTTTAGGATAGACTGGTTGGATCTCCTTGCAGTCCAAGGGACTCTCAAGAGTCTTCTCCAACACCACAGTTCAAAAGCATCAATTCTTTGGCACTCGGCTTTCTTCACAGTCCAACTCTCACATCCATACATGACCACTAGAAAAACCACAGCCTTGACTAGACAAACCTTTGTTGGCAAAGTAATGTCTCTGCTTTTTAATATGCTATCTAGGTTGGTCATAACTTTCCTTCCAAAGAGTAAGCATCTTTTAATCTCATGGCTGCAATCACCATCTGCAGTGATATTGGAGCCTCAAAAAATAAAGTCTGACACTGTTTCCACTGTTTCCCCATCTATTTCCCATGAACTGATGGGACCAGATGCCATGATCTTCGTTTTCTGAATGCTGAGCTTTAAGCCAACTTTTTCACTCTCCTCTTTCACTTTCATCAAGAGGCTTTTTAGTTCCTCTTCACTTTCTGCCATAAGGGTGGTGTCATCTGCATATCTGAGGTTATTGATATTTCTCCTGGCAATCTTGATTCCAGCTTGTGCTTCTTCCAGCCCAGTGTTTCTCATGATGTACTCTGCATATAAATTAAATAAGCAGGGTGACAATAAACAGCCTTGATGTACTCCTTTTCCTATTTGGAACCAGTCTGTTGTTCCAAGTCCTGTTCTAACTGTTGCTTCCTGACCTGCACACAGGTTTCTCACTAAAGAGATCCCTCACTAACTGCCAAAAAGTTTTTTTAAAAGAGTGCTAAGGACTCTGTTCTCTAATAAGCCCAATGTCCTTTCACATTGTAAGGATCCCTGTTGCTAGGTAAATGAACCTATTGGAGGATGCTTTCTCTAACAAAGCCTTGGGTAGACCTTGGGTCCAAGATTCAGAGCTGCGAGGCATGCACTGATGCTTACTGATGAAAACCAAATGTCCAGTGAGGGGGTATGGCAGGAACTGTGGGCCCCTTGCTGGACTTTTCTGTTATACCTTTGCTTTTTAACTTTTGAAATGATATTCTTGAAAGATAAACTGAAGCCTCTGATTTTTTTTTTTTTTTTTGAGCAAACTTGATTTTAATTGGGCAGTGCCAAACCAGAAGTGGTAAGGCCACTCTGCGACAGGAGGCAGGGGCAAGACTTTTATAGAAAAGAGGTGGAAGCAAAGCAAGGAAATGTTTGATTGGCTACAGCTTTAGCAGTTGCATTGTTTGAGAAAGCCTGGTTGGCTGTTTGTGATTGGTTGTCCTTTGGTTTCCAGTTCTTTTTTACTTAAAAAATTTTTTTTTAATTTATTTATTTTAACTGAAGGCTAATTACTTTATAATATTGTAGTGGTTTTGCCATACATTGACATGAATCAGCCATGGGTGGACATGTGTTTCCCATCCTGAACCCCTCTCCCACCTCCCTCCCCATCTCATCCCTCTGGGTCATCCCAGTGATGCACTTTGGGCTTAGGTTTCATTTGTTTAAATTAGGCTGCTAAGGTATGAGAACCACCTCACGCTGATGACCTCCTTCTTTAATTAATTTAGCAATGCTAATGCCAGTATTCTTGTCTGGAGAATCCCATGGACAGAGAAGCCTGGCAAGCTACAGTCCATGGGGTCACAAGATGCAAACATGACTAAGTGACTGAGCATAGAACCCTGCAGAAATTTTGGAAATATAGAAAAGCATAATGCCATCACCTTAACCTGATAATAGATGCCTCCCTCTTTTCACTTATTTCTCTTTGGCCTTTTTTCCACAGCCTTAGAGAATTTTTGATAATTCCTGTTATAGTTTATATACCACTCAGCATCTTGCTTTCTTTCTTTAAGGTAATGTTCCATCATAAGCATTTTATGTTGCCGTGTAATCTGCACAGGTGCAGATAATTCTGATATAATCACATTAAGTGATGTCATCTTTAACTTCAGCTATGTACATGCATAGGACTTCCCTGGTGGCTCAGATGGTAAAGCGTCTTGCTGACAATGAGGGAAACCTGGGTTCGATCCCCTGGGTCAGGAAGATCCTCTGGTGAAGGAAATAGCAACCCACTCCAGTACTCTTGCCTGGAAAATCCCATGGGCAGAGGAGCATGGTGGGCTACGGTCCACTGGGTAGCAAAGATATATGTGTGTATATTAACAAATATAGATAAAGAAATATGAAAAAATAATAGCCCCTCAACAGTTTGGAAATCAAACACTCAGCAACCTCATCTGTGACAAATTGATGAGTCAAAAACCAAGAAAAGAATAAAGAGCATTTAATAGCCAAACTTGATGACACGAAGCTCATGTATCTTAGTCATATTAAGTACTTCTCAGTACTCCATCATGATATATTACTCTTATTTTATGTACAGTTCTAACATACTTGGTTGACTCATTGGAAAAGACTCTGATGCTGGGAGGGATTGGGGGCAGGAGAAGAAGGGGATGACAGAGGATGAGATGGCTGGATGCATCACTGACTCGATGGACATGAGTTTGTGTGAACTCCGGGAGATGGTGATGGACAGGGAGGCCTGGCGTGCTACAATTCATGGGGTCGCAAAGAGTCGGAGACAACTGAGCAACTGAACTGAACTAAACATATTTGGTTTTTGGTATCAGTGTTAGTATTAATATTGATATTGATAATGGCCAAGGTTTACTAGCCTGGCAAGAAAGAAACAGTAAAATGATGTAAACAAGCATAAAACTTTAATGAGAACATCAGTCTGAGAGCATGTAGTACAAGAGGAAAAATTATGAAGTCTGTCCCAAGATGTTTCAGTGGCAGATTATCACGGTAAGAAACTGTTTTTAAGGCACTACTTTATATCCAGGATGTGTATTCTGTTTTCAAAGGCAAGGAAATAGCTAATATATTTGGAGATATTTCCTTCTAAAATTGATTTTAAATAATTAAAGTGAGGTTTTAAAGGAACAAAGTTACATTCTTCAATATTCCTCTATGACAACATTTATCTGAGGTTTTGAAAATAGTATTCACTATTTTCTATACATTACCTTTTATTTAAACTTTGATATATCTCACTTCCCGGGAACAGCAGCTAATCATTGGGTGATGCTATTATACATACATCATATACAAAAGAAAGAAAAGTACAATGAATTATCCTTAATATCCTTGAAGGAGCACACCTGTATTTTCATTAATCCACTCATAACTTTAAGCTGGGCTTCCCTGTGTCTCAGCTGGTAAAGAATCCACCTGCAATGTAGGAGACCTGGGTTCGATCCCTGGGTTGGGAAGATACCCTGGAGAAGGGAAAGGTTACCCACTCCAGTATTCTGGCCTGGAGAATTCCATGGGTCACAAACAGTCAGACATGACTGGGTGACTTTCACTTTCAACTTTAAGCTAAACCAATAGCACATATTGGTTATAAGCAGTGTAGAGCGACCCACGCACATAGATATCAGGCTTGTGTGTTCACACGTTTATCTATAACTGTGATCACTCACTTATGAAGATAATGCTGTGTCCATTTTCTGTGTGTGGTCTTATACATAGATGTACATACATGTGTTTTAAATACATAAGATTTTGTTGTTGTTCACTAACTAAGTCATGTCCAACTCGTTGTGACCCCATGGGCTGCAGCACACCAGGCTTCCCTGTCCTTCACCATCTCCCAGAGTTTGCTCAGATTCATGTCCATTGAGTCAGTGATGCTATCTAACTGTCTCATATAAAATTTTGAAAGTGAAAGTTGCTCAGTCATGTTTGACTCTTTGCGACCCCATGGGCTATAAAGTCCATGGAATTCTTCAGGCCAGAAAACTGGAGTGGGTAGCTGTTTCCTGCTCCACAGGCTCTTCCCAACCCAGAAATTGAACTGAGGTCTCCTGCACTGCCAGTGGATTCTTTTCCAACTGAGCTACTACACAAATAACATAGAGCAGTCGTCTCATTTTTCTTTTCTTCTACCATCTCTTTCCCCCAAGCTAGTTCAGGCTACATTGGACTGAATCAAGGTGTCAATTCATTTCCATTAAAAATGTAATGCAACTGCTAGAGACACTGCTTTGGAAATTTAATAGCAGTTCATTTAGAAAGGAGAGTGATGGTGGAGTTTAATAAAAGGTCTCTTAAGACAATTGGTTTGCCACACGCCTGGGGATTATCTCACTTTAAATGACATTTAATAGCTTTCTTTTCCACATCCTTATAAACATTTCAGTGTAACTGATCACTCTGAAAACCAGACCTGTGAAGTTCAGCAGAAATGAGGAAAATAGCTAGATTTCTGCTTCCAAACTTATTTTCAAATGGCTTTCTATCAGAAAACACTTATATGAATTCTCCTGAGAAAGAAATCCACCTCAATTTAAAGGAAGCAAAAAAAAAAAGTTTTGTAAAGAAAGTGCAAATAAGATTCTGGATTAATAGCTAAAGGAAAAATCAAAAGACATTCACTAAAAACACTGAAATGCCAAGGAAATGGAGATTTTTTTTTAATGTCTCAAAGCACATTTAATCTGACTGCCCCCAATTATTAGTGACTGTTCTGGCTAGGATTTCCAAGACAGGGAATATGCTTCTTTACTACAACTCACATCATTTTGCAGACGGTGCCTACAATGTTCAGTTCAGTTCAGTCACTCAGTCATGTTCAACTCTTTGTGACCCCGTGGACTGCAGCATGCCAGGCCTCCCTGTCCATCACTAACTCTTGGAGTTTACCCAAACTCATGTCGATTGAGTTGGTGATGCCATCCAACCATCTCATCCTCTGTCATCCCCTTCTCCTCCTGCCTTCAATCTTTCCCAGCATCAGAGTCTTTTCAAATGAGTCAGCTCTTCGCATCAGGTGGTCAAAATTATGGAGTTTCAGCTTCAGCATCAGTCCTTCCGGTGAACACCCAGGACTGATCTCCTTTAGGATGGACTGGTTGGATCTCCTTGCAGTTCAAGGAACTCTCAAGAGTCTTCTCCAATACCATAGTTCAAAAGCATCAATTCTTCAGCACTCCGCTTTCTTTATAGTCCAACTCTCACATCCGTACATGACCACTGGAAAAATCATAGCCTTGACTGGACAGACATTTGATGGCAAAGTAATGTCTCTGCTTTTTAATATGCTGTCTAGGTTGGTCACAACTTTTCTTCCAAGGAGCCAGCGTCTTTTAATTTCATGGCTACAGTCACCATTGGTAGTGATTCTGGAGCCCTTATAAAGTGACACTATTTCCACTGTTTCCCCATCTATCTGCCATGAAGTGATGGGACCGGATGCCATGATCTTCATTTTCTGAATGTTGAGCTTTAAGCCAACTTTTTCACTCTCCTCTTCCACTTTCATCAAGAGGCTCATTAGTTCCTCTTCACTTTCTGCCATAAGGGTGGTGTCATCTGCATATCTGAGGTTATGGAGATTTCTCCCAGCAATCTTGACTCCAGCTTGTGCTTCCTCCAGCCCAGCGCTTCTCATGATGTATCTGCATATAAGTTATCCTACGATGTAATCCTCTGTAAAGTGAGGTGGATGTTGCTGCTTCCAGCAGGAAGTCCCAGGTGTGGCAGAGGAGACCACTGAGTTACAGGCTACAGTTCCTGCAGCTTGTGGGCAACAACAGACGCTCCTTGGGAGTGTGTGAGAGGATGAACCAGTTAGGAAGGCCCCACCCCATTGTTGGTGGTTCTGTAAGACTCAACAACAAGCCCCTGTGGCCTTAGGTTTAGCTGTAGTGAGGTCCCATGTAGGTAACATAGTCAGCCAGACCCACAGGAAACTTTCAGGGCACAGACCCCTACCTGCCAGGAAGAGGAGGTGCCCTGAGATTGGGATGGGGGCTATTGAAGATAATGACAGATGCTGCAGGCAGAAGGGCTGCAGGCAGAACCCAGTGGAGATATGGATTATAGGTAAGATCTGAAGAGAAAGAATACAAGAGAGTCTGTTCAGTTCAGTTCAGTCGCTCAGTCGTGTCTGACTCTGTGACCCCATGGACTGCAGCACGCCAAGCCTCCCTGTCCATCACCAACTCTCGGAGTTTACTCAAACTCACATCCATCGAGTCAGTGATGCCATCCAGCCATCTCATCCTCTGTTGTCCCCTTCTCCTGCCCCTCAATCTTTCCCAGCATCAGGGTCTTTTCTAAGGAGTCAGTTCTTTGCATCAGGTGGCCAAAGTATTGGAGCTTCAGCTTCAGCATCAGTCCTTTCAGTGACTATTCAGGACTGATTTCCTTTAGGATTGGCTGGTTTGATCTCCTCGCAGGCCCAGGGAGAGTGTGTGGGTTCCTAGCAATAACACAGTATAGCTCAAGTGGCCAGAAGCTCCATGTGAGAAGAAAGGATAAGAGCTGGGGATTTTGAATTGCTGCTGTTGCTATGTTACCGGGGCTGCACTGGAGCTGGTGAGGCCTGGGACAGGTCAGATTTCAGCAGCTCTGACACCAACATTGTGTTCATAAATATTATAGTCTGTGCAACATTTAATGATTTTCCGAAACTCTAGAAATTATGGACTCTTCGATGTGAAAAGTACCCAAGAGATGACAAAGTATATCACCTGGCTTCAACAGAACTGCTTGCTTCAAGCATCCTGCATAAAAGGGTTGTAACCTGTGTCCTGAAATCTCTAGGCAAGAAATCCTTGGCATCTATCGGAAACCTTTCTACCTTATTACAACCTGAATAGCCAGCAATCTATCCTTGCTTCCAGCCTGAATACAGCATTTCTCCTTGCAATGCAGTTTATCCAAAGAGCACACCTGAAGCACCTACTAAGTGTAGAGAAGCAAGGCATTGTAGAGCATATAGGATCACATAAGAAATAACAGCAATCTTACTAAGTGTAGTCTGTTGCAGAAATGGCAAGACTATGGCTGCCCTCTCCAGTGTCCCTTGCAGAAATTATTAATTAATCACTAACCTTGTTTTTTTCCCATTGGTGGGCAGTTTCAGAATCCCCAACACAACATCTAGGCAGGCAAAAGACGTTGATAGGTTTGCCGTAGAAGATAAGATCTGCTTGCTAACTGCTGTTGGGTGTCACCAGTAATGACTCATGATGACTTCTCTTTTGATATTTACCTAGTTTTCTCGGGTCTTAGTTGCAGCACACAGGATCTTTGATCTTTGTTGCTGCATGTGGGATCTTTAGATGAGGCATGTGAACGCTTAATTGCAGCATGTGGGATCTAGTTCCCCGACCAGTAATCAAACTCCAGGCCCCTTGCGTTGGTAGGGTGGAGTCTTAGCCACTGAACCATCAGGAAAGTCCCCATGATGGCTTTTTTTTTAATGCTGAATTGAGACCCATTTCAAATAAGAGAAAGTTTTTAAATAAAACCTTCCAGAATGAATATGATGTCAGTGGACAGATGTTTTGTACATGAACATTCGAGCTTAGGATGACATCAGGAACCAGAGCTTATAGGGCGTGTGTATGGAACTAGGTGCATTGACTTCTCCATAAGACTGGGGGTGTATAAACATATGTTGTTGTTGTTTAGACGTTAAGTCATGTTCAGCTTGTTGTGAACCCGGAGACTGTAGCCCGCCAAGCTCCTCTGTCCATGGGCTTTCCTAGGCAAGAATACTGTAGAGGGTTGCTATTTCCTTCTCCAATATAAAGATAGAGTAGAAACCCAAAAGTAACTTAGAGTCATGCCATGGAAGACCTTTAATGTCTTAGGAGATTTAACTTTTTTTTCTGAAATAATGACAGTGTTTTGAGGGAAAATAACAACATATTACTTTAATCAATTCATTTAAAATAGGACAATAAATATCAGAGTAAACCAATTCTGCAAACAGCAACCAAGCGCAAGGATCCTCCAAAATCTATGTAAAGTTTTGCCATGGAAGAGTGTACACTTCTTTTTTTAAATTTCATTTCCGTAGGTGTAGGGTAGTAGGTCAGGCTAGTAGGATGTATTTTGGGTTGACCTGTTTGTCTCAAAGGATATCTGTACCTTGTTATCATTTTCCTTGTTTCTATCAAATCATGATAGAGGGGTTTGTTGTGTGCCTATGGAAGTGTCACTGTGTGATGGATGGCATCTGTCCAAGGCTTCCTGAATACCTAATTTTTAAAGTTTGGCTTGGAATCTGAAAGTGACATGAGAACAATGGTGACATGATAATGAAGATACAAGTTACACATTTATCACTTTGCCTGCTTCCTGGCTGAGTGGTTTACGGTAGATTCTTGATTTCTCCGAATTCCAGAGCCTTACAGAGCAGCACTTAGTAAAGCCTGGAATGAATAGTCACAATCAAAAGCTGCTAAACTGGATTAAGAGTGTGACTAAAGGTAATATGTATTCTTAATGATGAGGGTTTGATGCAAAGCTATTAGTGGAAAAGCTCAGCTAATCTGAGTTCAACTACTGCCCTATCTTCTCGGATCCCCAGGGGAGTATAACTGCTCTGTATTTTCAACTCATTAAGTCTCCATCTACTTAGGTTTAATTCAAAAGTTCACTCATTCTTGAATTATCTTAAAAAGAAACCTGCACAAATGCAAGTCTTCCTTTCTGACTGACCAGATAGGCAAGAGATGTTCCTGTGATTACCACGAATCCCATCTCCTGCTGGGTTCTTATTGTATCGGCCCCACCTTCCACCTACTTTGGCTGTTTGCCTCGACCAGTTCATGGGAGCATCTAGGAAAGAGCCGGGCACACGGTTGGACAAGCTGTCAACAGAATGCTGTGTTTATATGAGAAACAAGCCCCAAGGGCCCTGAGCAGTCTCATCTTCACTAGTGACCAGAGAACTTGCTCTCCTAAGCAGTGGGACCGCAGCAAAGGGCCTGCTGGGAGCAATGAAACCTCACAGTCCTTCTCAGCCTATGAAAACTGAGCCGTTTTCATTCTCTGCTGAAACTGAGAATTAGTCTGTTTGAGGAATATTGTTTTTCAGACAGACCTAGGAGCCAACTGAGAAAAGTATGCTTCTGAAACACAGAACCGGACAACCGTTTCCTGTTCTCGTAGGTAGTTCTGTGTATGAGGAAGACCAAATGCTGATTTTATTCAAAAAATGTATTTCTTTGCTCTGTTAGCTATTTCCTGCCTATAGGGCCACTGTTAGTTGGGAGTTTTTTGTCTAGACAAAAAATTAGGTCAAATGTTATCATAAGAGAAAGAACTATAAAGCGCTTAGAGCCAGACATGTGCACACGTGCAAGCACATACACACATGCGTGCGCGTGCACACACACACACACACACACACACACACACACACACTCTATTACACACTGGCATTTTCCTAGGCAAGAATAGTACTCAGCTGGTGATATAAAAAAAATCATACTAAATCTGCTAACAATATGAGTTTGTAGTTTGGGGTTTTTAATATTGTCAAGCTTAGGCTGTATCTTTCTGTCCTTTACTGAGATTAATTTCTATGAGGAGTAGGTAGAATCTCCCACTCTTAAGACATGAGACTCAATCACCCTGCTTTAGCTAAAGTCTATGGAAACAATATAAGGGATTTGTAGTCGCAAGATACGGGTTTAAGTCCTGAATTCATCATTTATTCTCTGTAATCTTGGTCAGGCCATTTCAGTCATTCAGCAGACAAGTACTGAGTGCTTCTTCCATGCCAGCTGCTGGTCTAGGCATTTGAGAGGCAAAGATGCAAAGACATAGGCTCTTCTCAATACATATATAGTAGAGTGAAGATGCAGATTCACAATTACCCTGCAATATGAGAGTTAAAATAATAGAGGTTATAGAAGTTGGCATGGGAGGCACATAGTGACCCTGGAAAGCCTGGGAGGAGTTTCTAAAGGGGCTTGGAAGGCAACAATGATACTGGAATTCTCCAACAACCTGCATGGCACTGTTACCATTACAGGCTTAGAAATTCTCTCTGGTCACAGTCCTTATTCCCATCAGAGTCCGGGAAACCAATACCTGCTGTTTGTACTCTGAGAAAGCTGAAGTATATAAATCACAAAAACTATGTGTTAATTTACACATAAACCGGTAACTGCCTAGAGAATTGGATAATCGCACCTCACACCTAATTTCTTATCCGTCTGCATAGCAATAATAATGAAGACAATACAGCCCCTCTGTGCCTCTTAAGTATGCGGCTAGGTTTGGAAATCCAAGTCTAGCTGTCAAGATATGAACTAAGTGCTTGTCGTGCATCCTTTTTTAAAAAGGGTTTGGCCACAGTGCAAGGTATGTGGGATCGCAGTTCCTTGACCAGGGATCGAACGCACACCCCTTGCTCTGGAAGCGCACCATCTTAACCGCGGGACTGACAGCGAAGTCCCAGATGCTCATCCTTTTATTCAGCGTCTTTATGTAGTTCGTTCATTTCTTCTATGTTAAAATGCAGATATTATTTTCCCAATTTTATAAAAGAGGGAACCGAGGTGTAGAAAATTTAAATAACTTATTCAAGATCACACAACAAATCAGCTTCACAGACAACTTTTCGGGATGGCTACTCTAAAAACCATGCTGTTAGAGACAAAGTGTACAATGTCCCATGAAATAATAAAAACATGCTGCAAGAACTTTATTAACTGCAAACACCTTTACAAGAATGACTTAATAGGATGTGGCAAGAAACAGGAAAAGCTGAGGAAAATAATTGCTGATTTTAGACGCTGCTCTCACAGTTCAGTTCAGTCGCTCAGTCGTGTCCAACTCTTTGAGACCCCACAGACTGCAGCATGCCAGGCCTCCCTGTCCATCACCAACTCCCGGGTCCACCCAAACCCATGTCCATTGAGTTGGTGATGCCATCCAGCCATCTCATCCTCTGTCGTCCCCTTTTCCTCCTGCCATCAATCTTTCACAGCATTAGGGTCTTTTCAAATGAGTCAGCTCTTCAAATCAGGTGGCCAAAGTATTGGAGCTTCAGCTTTAGCATCAGTCCTTCCAATGAACACCCAGGACTGATCTCTTTTAGGATGGACTGGTTGGATCTCCTTGCAGTCCGAGGGACTCTCAAGAGTCTTCTCCAACACCACAGTTCAAAAGCATCAATTCTTCAGCACTCCGCTTTCTTTATAGTCCATTTCTCACATCCATACATGACCACTGGGAAACCCATAGCCTTGACTAGACGGACCTTTGTTGGCAAAGTAATGTCTCTGCTTTTCAATATGCTGTCTAGGTTGGTCATAACTTTTCTTCCAAGGAGTAAGTGTCTTTTAATTTCATGGCTGCAGTCACCATCTGCAGTGATTTTGGAGCCCCTCAAAATAAAGTCAGCCACTGTTTCCACTGTTTCCCCATCTATCTGCCATGAAGTGATGGGACCAGATGCCATGATCTTCATTTTCTGAATGTTGAGCTTTAAGCCAACTTTTTCACTCTCCTCTTTCACTTTCATCAAGAGGCTTTTTAGTTCCTCTTCACTTTCTGCCATAAGGGTGGTGTCATCTGCATATCTGAGGTTATTGATATTTCTCCTGGCAATCTTGATTCCAGCTTGTGCTTCTTCCAGTCCAACATTTCTCATGATGTACTCTGCATATAAGTTAAATAAGCAGGGTGACAGTATACAGCCTTGATGTACTCCTTTTCCTATTTGGAACCAGTCTGTTGTTCTATGTCCAGTTCTAACTATTGCTTCCTGACCTGCATATAAGTTTCTAAAGAGGCAGGTCAGGTGGTTTGGTATGCCCATCTCTTGAAGAATTTTCCACAGTTTATTGTGATCCACACAGTCAAAGGCTTTGGCATAGTCATAGTCAATAGTCAGAAATAGATGTTTTTCTGGAACACTCTTGCTTTTTCCATGATCCAGCGGATGTTGGCAATTTGATTTCTGGTTCCTCTGCCTTTTCTAAAACCAGCTTGAACATCTGGAAGTTCACGGTTCATGTCTTGATGAAGCCTGACTTGGAGAATTTTGAGCATTACTTTACCAGTGTGTGCGATGAGTACAATTGTGCGGTAGTTTGAGCATTTTTGGCATTGCCTTTCTTTGGGATTGGAATGAAAAGTGACCTTTTCCAGTCCTGTGGTCACTGCTGAGTTTTCCAAATTTGCTAGCATATTGAGTGCAGCACTTTCACAGCATCATCTTTCGGGATTTGAAATAGCTCAACTGGAATTCCATCACCTCCACTAGCTTTGTTCGTAGTGATGCTTTCTAAGGCCCACTTGACTTCACATTCCAAGATGTCTGGCTCTAGGTGAGTGATTACACCATCATGATTATCTGGGTCATGAAGATCTTTTTGTACAGTTCTTCTGTGTATTCTTGCCACCTTTCTTATTCTTATTCAGATCATGAGCTCCTTATTGCCAAATTCAGACTGAAATTGAAGACAGTGGAGAAAACCACTTCAGGTATGACATAAATCAAATCCCTTATGACTATACAGTGGAAGTGAGAAGTAGATTTAAGGGACTAGATCTGATAGAGTGCCTGATGAACTATGGATGGAGATTCTTGATATTGTACAGGAGACAGGGATCAAGACCATCCCCAAGAAAAAGAAATGCAAAAAAGCAAAATGACTGTCTGAGGAGGCCTTACAAATAGCTGTGAAAAGAAGGAAAGCAAAAAGCAAAAGAGAAAAGGAAAGATATACCCATCTGAATGCAGAGTTCCAAAGAATAGCAAGGAGAGATAAGAAAGCCTTCCTCAGTGATCAATGCAAAGAAATAGAGGAAAACAATAGAATGGGAAAGACTAGAGATCTCTTTAAGAAAATCAGAGACACCAAAGGAACGTTTCATGCAAAGATGGGCTCAATAAAGGACAGAAATGATAGGGACCTAACAGAAGCAGAAGATACTAAGAAGAGGTGGCAAGAATACTGTCACAAGTTATTGGCTTTTTTTTTTTTTTTTTGGCTCTTGCACCTACTTTTTGCCTATGGAAACATATAGCACTTGAGATATAACCATTAAAATGCTGTCCCATGCCCTGCTTTACATTAGTGAATAATATCTACAGCCAATATATGTATTATATATGGTGTATCTACACTGTTGATATTGGAGAAAGAAATGGCAACCCACTCCAGTATTCTTGCCTGGAGAATCCCATGAACAGAAGAGCCTGGTAGGCTACAGTCCATGAGTTGGACAGAGTTGGACACGACTGAATACACACACACACACACACACACACACACACGCACACACACGCACACACACACAGTTTATATAGTGATTTAAAGCTTTTCCTTCCTGCTTGATACATAGTGGTGAGGCATTGCCGTGGTTTGTATATTTCAAGTATGAAAAGTGAAAAAATGAAGTCACTCAGTCGTGTCCGACTCTTTGCGACCCCATGGACTGTAGCCCACCAGGCTTCTCTGTCCATGGGATTCTCTAGGCAAGAATACTGGAGTGGGTTACCATTTTCTCCTCCAGGGGATCTTCCCAACCCACAGATCGCACCCAGGTCTCCGGCATCGGAGGCAGACGCTTTAACCTCTGAGCCACCAGGGAAGCCCCTATTTTTCCAGTATACTTTACGAATTCAGTAGTGTGTTGTACTAAATGGTATCTAAATCCAGTGCTATGGTGGGTTTTATGTAGGCATAAAACTCCAGAGGCAGTGTGACAGTAGCAATCTAGGGTTTACAGCAGCAACAAACACTTTAAGGACCACAGGTGCAGAGTTCATTCTTAGGGAGCAGGGTTGTGAATTAGAGCATCACCCAAGTAGCCTGCTTTTCCACCAGTTCTGGTTGAGCTCTCCTCTTGGTTATGAATGGTGCCCCATCAACCATTTCTCTGTACCCTTGCCCAGAACCAATGTGATCACCAATTATTAACTAACACAGAGTCGAGTACATGAGGACAACAGATGGTAATTCTGGACAGACCCTTTTAAAAGTTGCTGGTATTATTAGATCCAGCTTTGAGAGCTAGGAGATATCAGCAATCACTAAGGCACCATTGAGTTTTCTATAAAAATTCTTGACCGTGGGTTAGGAATGGTATCTTAAGTGCACCATTCTCCCAAGGTTATGATATAAGGATTGCTTGACAATCACAACATCAGATGTTGGTGTATTACATAAACGATACCAGTTTTGTTGGACAAGGAAGGCAGCATTATAAAGTACTTTCACAGTCCCAAGTCACTCGCAAAAAGAGGTGCCTTGCACGTGTGCTCCACAGAAGCCCATCACAGGGGGCCATGCCTCTCTTCCTCAAACATGACGCACACTTTTGACATGCTGGTGACTGAAAACTACCTCCTCAACTTATTCGAAATGAATTTTCAAAACATCAACATTTTTGATCGTGTAAAGTCAAAACCATGGTTTTTCCAGGAGTCATGCACAGATGTGAGAGTTGAACCATAAAGAAGACTGAGCGCCAAAGAATTGATGCTTTCAGATTGTGGTGCTGGAGAAGACTCTTGAGAGTCCCTTGGACAGCAAGGAGATCAAACTCATCAAAACAGAAAGAAATTAACCCTGAATATTCATTGGAAGCACTGATGCTGAAGCTGAAGCTCCAGTACTTTGGCCACCTGATGTGAAGAGCTGACTCATTGGAAAAGACCCTGATGCTGGGAAAGATTGAAGGCAGGAGAAGAAGGGGATGACAGAAGATTAGATGGTTGGATGGCATCACTGACTCAATGGACATGGGTTTAAGCAAACTCCAGGAGATGGTGAAGGACAGGGAAGTCCAGTGTCCATGGGGTCACAGAGCCAGACATGACTGAGTGACTAAACAGCAGCAAGGAGTTTAAAAATAAAGTTGATGGGCACAGTCTGTCTCACATTGAACTTCTGGAGCCTCAGGAACCTGCCCATTGAGTAAATATTGTGGCTCTGACTTCTTGAGAGATGGGTTCCTCATGTAGAGGCTGAAAAATGGTCACTGAACTCTCGTGTGCAGGCAAGGAAAGGCAGCATGCTTTGTGACCTGCTGATGGGGATCTCATTTGGACTGCTCATGGCTCCTGTTAAACCAATGCAGGAAAACAATGATAATAAGGCCAACTCCCAGTCTTCCTGAGCCTAGAACAGCGGATGCACAAACCTCAGGTTGAAAGAAGCATTTTAGCCACTTGTAGTAAAATATACATGGAGATGAAATGAAAAAGCAGAGAAGCTGAACAAGCATTTTACCCAGTGAGTTCCCATCACTGCACTGTTCTAGACAAATGAGCTATTTTGCTGTGAAAGGAATAAGACTATTGAAAGAGTATAGGGGATCTGTGCTGTATGCAAAGAACATACATACAGTTGTCCTCTGTTTTATTAAAAGTGAAAGTCAAGTCACTCAGCTGTGTCCGACTCTTTGCGACTCCATGGACTATAGCCCACTAAGCTCCTCAGTCCATGGAATTCTCTAGGCAAGAGTACTGGAGTGGGTTGCCATTTCCTTCTCCAGGGATCTTCCCGACGCAGGGATCGAATCCGGGTCTCCTGCATTGCAGGCAGATGCTTTACCATCTGAGCCACAGGGAAGCCCTTGTTTTGTTTTATTAAGTCAGGTTATAAAAGTGTAATTTACACAAGCTTTCCTTCTCAGTTGTTTTCCTCACCTTGTCTTTAAACCTACAATTAACCATCCTCTTCAATGTACACATAATGAGAACTAACGTCATCTTTTCTGGCAAGCCAGGATTCAAATGCACATTTTGACCAGAGCTAAAAACTGGCCCTATACCATAATAGCTAACTTTGATTAAATCAATTTGAAATAAATATGTAATACATGCATACAAATACACATTTGTAAATATATATGAATGTATATATAATTATACTTCACGTAAATGCTACATACATATATATACATAGTACTTTACATGTTCATATCAATACTAGTATATAATAGACACTAATATATATTTTATACAGTATGCAACTGAAACAACTCTTATGGTGGATGGAACAGTGACCTTTGCTTCTAAAGTCATGGGTTCCACCCTAGAGCTACCCCTTATCAGCTGTGTCCTTGATTAAGTCATTCAGCTCTAAGAACCCCATTTTTTTTTTTACCATTAAATGGAGACTCCTAATAATCCATGAAAGGGCTTTATGAAGTCTAAAGTTTTAACATTGTCAGCGTCATTTACAAACAACCAGTGTAGATAGAGAAGTTATGAATGTGGAACCTATACTGTATGGGTTACCCAGCAAGGGCTTGCATTCAAATCACTTAGATGCCAACCCTATTGCACTGGCTTTTAGGAAAAGAAGGAGTTTTATTGCAAGGTTGCCTGACAAGGAGATAGGAGGCAGGGCTCAAATCTGTCTTTGGGATCTGGAATTCAGTCACATATTTATGAGTTAGGGAGGATAGGCTGGTATGCAGAAATGCAGGGCAAGTTTTGAATGGAGGGCTTTAAACTTGGCCAGTGAGGTATGGGATGGTGGATTTCAGCCCTGGATCTTCTGGATAATAGAGGCTAGTTTCTGAAAGTGTTCAGGGTCGTGCTCCAGTTTTCCTGGTTTTGTGGCCATGAACTGTGGATTCTGAGTGTTACTTGAAGCTTCCCTCCTCTGGCCATACCCCGCTTACCACTTGCAGTTCTGGCTCTGCTGTATCTGCAAGACAACTGGACATCCTGTTCTTCACAGAGGAGAACGAGCCTAAGCTATTCTGGAGGCTGCACATGTGTCCGTCAGCCCAGGGCTGTTACACAGATCGGTGCATCAAACAACAGACATTTGCTGCTTACAGTTCTGGAGGCTTTTCAGACTGCTCCCATCCCAGGAAACCCCTCAGCCCAGGCAGACTAGGACGGTTGGTCACACTAACAGTAACTTGCCAGTGACCTGGGGGAGGGTGGGGAGAAGGGAGGGATAACGACGGCTGATCCCACCATTATACTGGTATCGCTGCTGTGGACTGGTGAAACCCTTTGACGATGGTGTCATGGCAGCGGAACAATATCCTTCAGTACTGATGAACTGATTTGACAAATACCAGAAGGTCATGCCTGCTGCCTTCCGGCTGGACTCCAAGGTGACGCTATTGTTGAAATACCATGCAGTTGCTTAATGGGTCCACGTGTGAAGAGACAATCCCTCTTCTCCAGGTTTTTCTCACTTTCAGCCCCCTGGTTTTTTTACTGTCTCTAATCGTGAGCTCCGGGAGTTGATGATGGACAGGGAGGCCTGGCGTGCTGCGATTCATGGGGTCGCGAAGAGTCGGACACGACTGAGCGACTGGACTGAACTGAACGGGCACCTCTGCGTGCTCTTGCAGGCAGCTGTTGCTTGGTAGCCTTAGCTGTTGTAAAGCGGCATTGTGAAAACAGAGTCCTCGTTCTCTGATTCTCAGTACAATTAAAATATCATAGTTCACAAAGATATAAAATTCAGATTTTTGACTCCTTGGCTTCCCAGTATCGTTCCACTATCAGAGAGCTTGTTCAGTTGTCCTCACAAATAGCCTTGCGGGGTTAGATAGTGGGGGAGCAATTTTGGGTGTGGGAAGTCTGCTATTTTGTTTTCCTGCTGCTAGAAAACCTTATGATCCTATTCCCTAAGGAATGCAAATGACCCAGTAATGAAGTTCAGTAGGAGAACTTCAACTCCTGGCCCTTCCTTCTGTCCTTTAGTTTTTGCCCCTTCTCTCCTCTACTGTCACCCTAAGAAAGGCACTCTCGGGAAAACTGAGGCAGGGCAGGGTGGGGGGGCTGTGAGTTACTCCCTTTCCAATTGAATGAAGGCGATACACAGCTCTTCCAATTCTGCTTTATGTTATCTGTGAATAGGCACTGTACCCAGCAAGTTTCAGCCTAAACAACAGTTTGGGGGAAGAAGCCTTGTGATAGATGCACCAGGAGTGTGTACTCTTGCTATGCCTGAGTAATTCAAGCTGAGGGTGGGGTTCGTGACCACAGACTTCAAAGCTTTTCACTTCTTCTCATCTAGAACAAATGGCCAGCAGATTTCATGTGTTGTAAAACCTGAGCTTTTCCTAGGAAGGAAAGAAATTAGAAAAATATTTTGCTTGCATTTCAGTGTTCTCTCATGGGCTATTTCAACCTCTTCCACTCTCCCTCACCCTCATCGTCCATGAAGGACTGGTTCCCTGCAACTCTGAAGTTCTCTCATCAGTTCCTTTCTCCCCAAGAGAGAGTGGAAAAGTTTCAAAAATTCTCCCCCTACAGCCCAGGACTGCTATTCTTTCTTGCTGAGAGAATTGCTGCCTGAAAGGCTCAGCCTGTTCAGCTTCTCGCCTCCCACACACCTGCCACATTTCTGCAGGTTGAGCTGGGGCAATTGAAAAGGCACATTCGCATGTTCCATTTGTGTTCATGAAGGTTAAGGAGCCCCCGCAGGGCACCTAACTTCCCTCTGCAAATAAAATATTCTGCAAGTTGCCTTGCTGAGAAGAGATCTGAGCTTTGGTGACAGACACAAGCCACCAACAATAGATGGAGGTGTTTTCTGCAGCCTTGTATGCTCGGGAGTCAAGTGGTCCTGGGTACCAAACTAGTCTTTCTGCTTTTCATTGCTGTTGAGCTAAAATAGAGCTTTCAAAGGAAACATGTGGTCCCTCACGGGTTCCTGGGCTTCAGTCCCACTTTGCAGAAGGCTATTGTTTCTCCTCTCCCCGCCACCCCCCACCACTGCCTGTGGTGTTTAATGAATCTTGAGTGTAGCTAATGGTTAGGAACTGGTAGTGGAGAGAAAGAACATAGGAGACAGATAAAGAGATATTGGGAAAAAGAGACAGGAACACTGGAGGAGATACCGAGAGAGAGAGGAGAAACATGGAGATACAAAGAGGGGAAACAGGGAAAGAGAAAGATACACAGAGAACAAAAAGGGGTAGAGACAGACAGACAGGAAAAATAAAGGTACAGAGAGTGATAAAGAGAAAGAAAGAGATGCAGAGGTAGAGGAAAATGTGAGAGAGAAGAAAGGAGAGTGAGCGAGACCGGGACACAAATGTCCTCTCTTCTGGGGGGTGACGGGTGACCTCTGTGGGGACAGCCCTTCTGGGCAGGGTAGATACGATGTAAACCAGAAGGAAGTATTGACCTTGACTTACGTAAGTAACAAGCTGGAGGATCACAGAATATAAGGAGGAGGTAATCTAGTTCGATCCCTGGGCTGGGAAGATCCCTGGGAGAGAATTCTATAGGGGAGAGTTTTCGAAACGGCAACCTACTTGAATATTCTCGCCTGGAGAATCTCATGGACAGAGGAGCCTGGTGGGTTACAGTCCATGGGGTCTGTACAGACAGAGAGATGGACGCGTCTTAAACAACAATAATCTAGTTTAACCACCAGCTTTTATACATGAAATGAGAGGAGAATCTAGGAATGATTTCACGGCTTGTCTGGATTCACATATTACCAACAGTGCAACTGGAAGGCCGCCTAAGCTGCCTCAGGGACTGGTGGGAAAATAAAATCAGGCCGCCTGGAGGGGGACTTTGCAGCATGTTTGGTTCAGGGCTCCCTCTGACACTTGCACTGGTCTTCAGTCTGGAGGACAAGATCCAAATGTAGGTCACATGTCCTGTGTGCAGCTCTCCGATCATATAGCATGCTCTGCCCCATATGTGTGCTGGGGTTTATAGTGCTGGCTTCTTCCGGGGGCCAGAGGAAAGCCAAATCGCCCCAGGCTCATTGCAAACCGGAAATAGCAATACCTAACAGGCCAGGCTCTTCCCAGGATTAAATGAAAAGTCATTTAGCAGATACTGACTGAGCCTTCTATTTTGCCATGCTCTCTTCTAAGTGCTTGTTGTAGTTGTTCAGTCACTAAGTTGTGTCAGAATCTTTGCAATCCCGTGGACTACAGCACGCCAGTCTCCGCTATCTCCTGGAGCTTGCTCAAACTCATGTCCATTGAGTCAGAAATGCTATCTAACCATCTCATCCTCTGCTGCCTGTTTCTCCTTTTTGCCTTCAATCTTTCCCAGCATCCGGGTCTTTTTCAATGAGTCAGTTCTTCGCATCATGTGGCCAAAGTATCGAAGCTTCAACCTCAGCATCAGTCCTCCCAAAGAGTATTCAGGGTTGATTTCCTTTAGGATTGGCTAATTTGATCTCCTTGCTGTCCAAGGGACTCTCAAGAGTCTTCTCTAGCACCACAGTTCGAAAGCATCAATTCTAAGTGCCTAACATGCATTAAGTCACTTATCCTCACAGGAACAGTAATGATTCCAGCTCATTGTCCCCACTTCATAGATGAGGACATTGAGGTACAAAGAGGGCAACTGACCAGTACCAGAGGTTAATTACTGTGTCGTTGAACAAGCTACTAGAAATTGGAGGAGTTAGTTAGAATTTTAACTGCAGCAAGATCCCTCAAGATGCCCAGTCAGTTATCTCAGCCCTTTTCCAATGCCTGGCATAGAGGAGCTCCTTACAAAACCAGAATTCATGGTCATTATCAATGGTAAGAGCTTTGGAGTCATAGTCCCTTTGCATTGCAAAAGGGAAAAACAGAGCTACAGATATGGTTTGTTTTTTTTCACTCCTTTTGTTTCTTGCTTGATTTAGCTAGATCATTAGAGGAATTAAAGAAGGAAAAGGAGGAGGAAGAACTGGCCCACGATTCACGTGGAATTGAAGGCAAGGCAGAGTCTGTATGCCAGGCCCTCTTGTTTTCAGACTAACATTTCCACACAGCCCACAGCAGCGAATGCTCCCATCTCAGATGACAGATTTGGTGGGGATAAGCTTATATGCTGTGCAAGAGAGGACCCCTGGAACATTTCCTCATCTCTGTAATTCCTCAAAGAATGATAACCATCTTTTTTTTCTTGTTTTTCTTCATACTGCTATCAGAATCTACATTCTGAAATTGTATTCTGTATGAAAAGACATTTCTGGAGATGGCAAGCTCAGGAGAGAGGTAGAGGAGAGGAGCCATGAAACCCTGAGGGAGTGGAGAAAGTCTGTAATCAACAAGACATGTGGGTGAGGACGTTTCACCAGTTTTCACCAGCATAGCACCAGGGCAGATAATGGATGCACGGAATAGAAATACAGCTTGAAAGAGAGAGAAAGAAGCAGGGAAGGAAAAAGAGAAGAAAGCTATTATGTTCTTTCTACCATCCTAAAAATAGCAAGAAGCACATGTCCTGGTCTGTCCCCAGAGGACCATGTGGATAGTTAGAAACGGTGAATGAAAACACAAGGAGAGTGTAAGACGTGCCCAGGGTTCAGACCCCAGGCAGGCATCGCGCCCATTTAGAACAGTGAGAAATGAGCATCTCTCAGTGGCCCCTCACTGAAGACCAGGCATCTCAATCCTGCCCACAGACCATCTAGAACCTCTCTCAAGTGAAAGTAGCCTAGAATGTGCCTCCTGTTAAGATCCAGGTCTTGAGTAACGTGTGCCATGAATTCATGATATAGTCATAGCAAGGGTCCAGCCTACTGTCTTCATGCAGGCCCCTTCCCAGTGCCACCCACATCTCCTTCAGATCCACATCCACCTCCTTCTGATCTGAAGCTGTGACTGTGGTTCAGCTGTCATCACTCTGAGCCAGGAGAAAGACTCACAGGGTATGATCTAATCCCAGCCTGGAGCTGACAGCACTTCCCCAGGGTGTCCAGAATGAGGAGCAAATTTACTGTGACTTTGGGTCTTTCTCTTATCTGTCTCCACCTAATTTCCCAGCAGGCTTCCCTTGTGGCTCAGTTGGTAATGAATCTGCCTGCAATGCGGGAGACCTGGGTTCGATCCCTGGTTTGGGGCGATCCCCTGGAGACGGGAAAGGCTACCCACTCCAGTATTCTGGCCTAGGGAATTCCATGGACTAACAGTCCAGGGGATCGCAAAGAGTCAGACGCGACTGAGCGACTTTCACTACGACTACTTCTATTTTCCCAGCTCTATTTCCCAGCCCTGCGCCATATGCCCAATAGCCCAGGCCAGTCTCATATTCTCAGGACCACCACCTAATCAGCTAGTCCCGTTTCCCACCCCCTCACCTTTACCTTATCTCCTCCCCATAATGTCCCAGCCCCATCTCAAGCCCTTCTCCCTGGCGGCCCAGCACTATTTCCATCCTTTGCACGTTTCTCTGATAGTCCAGCCCTATCTGCAGCCTCCTGCGCCTCTGCCCCAGAGCCCAGCCCACCTCCCACTCCTGTTCCTCTCTCTTCTTGTTTAGCCCCACCTCCTCCTCTTGTACCATAGTGATGGCCCTACCGCAGTTCCACCGGTTGGTCCTAACTCCCATGCCCTGAAACTCTACCGAGTTTCAGCCCTATGCCTTCATGACAACTAAACTGGACCCTTCGCTGTGTAGCAAACCTGTCCTGCCCCTTCCTGCCAGCTATGGTGCCTTTGTTAATAATGTTTACTCTGTTAAAATGCCCTTCATACCTCTGTTCTTGAAATTTTACCACGTGCATGAGTTCTTTTGGATCAAAATTTCCCCTTTCACCTTCTCTATCTGTGGCTCTTCTTACTTATTTGCTTGGAGGATTTAGTATATTCTATTTTTCTAATTTTATGCGTTCTTGCATCTCTTCCGCTCATACACAAGATTGGAAAGGGGAACATGGCTGCAGTGCCTCTGATTCATTTAACAAAAGTCCCTGAGCTCCTCCTCTGCGCGAAGGATTGTCCCAGGGGCTGGGACTATAAGATGACGAAGACATGGCCATATATGACCTTATTTTATAGTCTGATAATTTATATGCCCCTGAAGCATCTGGCCAAGTGCCAGTAACAGACCCTCAGGACATTTTGTTGGATAGAATGAAAGGGGGAAAGCAAATTAGCTGGCTGAATGATCACCGTAGCTGAAGAGAGGCACAGCACAAACTCCGACGCGTCCCATGCATCAACAGCATCCCTAATTGGCTCAAGAAAACATACACATTTTCCTCAATAAGATGTCAGAGACTGTGGCAGCATGTGTAGGTGTAATAACACATTGCTCTATCAATTCAAAGAGATTCGTTGACACACTGCCTTCAGAGAAATGTGTATCTTGTTTGGAATGCTTTGCGCTTTCTTTTCCCCCTTTTTTATTCAACGTATTGCCGTTCAGCCTGATTCAATTCATCTAAATGGAAGATTAGTTATTGTATGATTACATGTTTCATCAATGGGGTTTTTTCAATCCCCTTTTTGGAGAAGGACTTGGTAGAATGATTTTTATTAGAAAATGTCAGCCTCTGAAAAGTTTAAAGTGATCATCATCCAGAAAACACACTGGAGCCTGATTCACTGGGAATTTTACTTGGAGGGTCTATAGCACGTACCTCTGTAATTCACACACATACACACACATGCATTCTTCTCTTTCTCCTTCTTTGCATGGGGAAGCACATGGCCTCACCTTCTGAGTACATCAAAGCTTCACAACCCCATCCTCATAATGCCTGCCACCTCCTAACACACACATTCCTTTCTGTCTGAAAGTAAAGAGCAACACATGTTCATTTCATGATGGGAGAGTTGGAAGGTGGCTTTTCTCAGCTTCTAAAGATCTTTATTGAAGTGATTTTCTTTACCGATTCGCTATCAAACCCACTGCTAATATCTGTACCCGAGGAAAAGAAGTTCTTAGACTCAGGAAATAAAATTACCATCTTAGGAACAGAACTGTAATTATCTTCCGTAAGGAATGAACATAGGTTTGTGAAGAGGTCCCACAAGTCACGGGAGACTGGCAGTAAATATGTGGCTGAAATGCAGAGACCCACAGTGACTCAATCCAGAGAAGAGTCAAAGACACACAACAGCCACTGCCAAAGCTGAAGCCTCACAAACAACAGCTTCCTGACAGAGGGTGGGAAGCCAGATTCAAGCGAAAGGGGGCAGCTGAGGAACTGGCCAGCATCCACTCAGCTCCAGGAGCCAGTGCACGTCTGCCCGTGGGTCTATAGATCTGACACCCCTGGACTCCGGTACTTACATGCCTTGGGCCTCCCCCAGAAAAATGCCTCAAACTCTTCACTGCGTTTAAATGTCCTAACTGCCTTAGAAATTTTGTTTTTGCCATTGATTTGTTCTAAAAAAACAACAACACCCAAAACAAACAAACAAAAAGATTTTTTTAAAATCTCACATTGCCTTTGGTGTATAAGTCCCATTTCATCCATAAGATCCCCTCTTTATCATTGCATTTATTGTGGAACTAATCAGGTCATTTCATCAGTAGAATTCCCCACATGCTAGATTTAGTTCATTTCAGCCCCATAGTATCATTTAACATGTTGCTTTGTTCGCCACATTTCCTGTAAACAGGCTTGATTAGATTTAGGCTCAGTCCTTTGCCAAAGAGTCCTTCGTGGATAGTCATAGAATACTTGCTTGTCCCACTTCTAGTGATGTTAAGATTGATTAATCGGCTCAGGTATTGTCAGCCTGATGCTATCAGGTGTTATTAGGTATTGTCATCCATTCTGAAGTTATTCATCAAACTTACATCTAAATATTTTAACAGCCATTATGATTCTTGTTCCCTTATCAAACATTTGGTTACCCCAAAATATAATTTCAGGATGTATGAAAGGTGGGTAATTTGATTCATCATTTTTCACTTATGAAAGTGAAAGTTGCTCAGTCATGTCTGACTCTTTGCAACCCCATGGAATAGTCCATGGAGTTCTCCAGGCCAGAACACTGGAGTGGGTAGCCGTACCCTTCTCCAGGGGGATCTTCCCAACCCAGGGCTCGAACCCAGATCTCCCGCATTGCAGGCAGATTCTTTACCAGCTAAGCCACCAGGAAAGCCCAAGAATACTGGAGTGGGTAGCCTATCCCTTCTCCAGCAGATCATCCCAACCCAGGAATCAAACCAGGGTCCCCTGCATTGCAGGTGGATTCTTCACCAGCTGAGCTACTAGGGGAAGGAGTCAGAATAATGAGCTGGTGACCAGTGAGTTTTTATACCATTATGGTCACATGGGTTTTAACATACAAAGCCTGTTTTAATTCCCTGCTGTCATCGTTCCTTTTGAGGCTCAAACTGTGTCATGTTTGGCTGGTCGGAAGCCCTTCAAGTTAGCTCCTGTGCTTTTGAATTGGCTCCAGTAGTCTGATAGCATCCTTGCTTTCTGGCACAAGATGTTCATAGCTCGTTTGTACATTTCCCATCTTGGGCCCAGTGTCATCCATCTCTCCAAGGAGCCTCCACCCAATTTTAAGTGGGAAGTGATTTTAAAAACCACAGTCTAGGTGCTAGGGGTGCTTGTTACTACTGGATCTTCATTGTTTCTAAGCTTTATCACTGGACAGAGCTAGGAGATACATCAGGGTGTTGTGGGTACATTATTAATAAGAGAAAACCTATCTGTTAAAGGTGCTCCCTGTAATGTTAGTATTAGCAATCTGTGACATGGTAGCTAGGATTTGTTTTAAAGATCCTAAATCTTTTTAAAAGTAGAGAGATGAAAAAAAGTTTGGAAAGCATTGTTGTAAGTGAATGATGGCATGCTTTTAATACTATTTATTCCACTTTTACTGGATGTTTGAAAAGACTTCCCTGGTGGGAAGTCTTCCCAGACGGTAAAGAATCTGTCTACAATGCGGGAGACCTGGGTTCGATCCCTGGGTTAGGAAGATCCCCTGGAGAAGGAAATGGCAGTCCACTCCAGGACTATTAGCTGGAAAATCCCATGGACAGAGGAGCCTAGCAGGCTACAGTCCATGGGGTCACAAAGAGTTGGGTACAACTGAGCAACTTCATTCATTCATTCATGATAAAAAGTTTTGTAAAGAGGTTATATTATACACACATACACACACCTACACTCACACCTTTTCACCTTTCTTTCTGATTTCATGTCCATGGAGCAGCATCTTACTTACTCAGTTCTCCTAGGATCTTGATACAAGGAAGAAAATAGGAGGACACAAGATGTGAGTATTTTAATCCTTACAAAGGAGAAGCCCCTGTTATACATTAATGAATTGTGAACCTGATTTGTTTCAATCCTGTGACTCTCTTAGTTCAACTTCTTTCCCTGATGCTATGAGGATGCCTCTGAAGTCCTTTATCATTCTTGTTCTTCCCTGTGGTTCTTTAGATGTGCTGGATCCAAGTATTGGGTTGGCCAAAAGTTCGTTTGGATTTTCCCATAATGGCTGATGGAAAAATTGCAATATATCAACCTCGAGGTAGGCAGGACACAGCTTTCTAGAGGTGGGCTGTGAGGATGCACAGCTTTGCATCTCCAGTGCTTGGCACTCCCATGATTGTGCAGTTCTTCTAGGTCAGTTTTTCCCTTTAATTCTAAATACTTTTCTTAAAGTAAGACTAGCTTAGGTCAGAGTAAGAAAGTAATTCATATTTATTTAGTATACATTATATCACTGTGGGCTTCCCAGGTGCTGCTAGTGGTAAAGAATCTGCCTGCCAAGAAGGAAACACAGGAGACCCAGGTTCGATCCCTGGGTGGGTAAGCTCCCCTGGGGGAGGGCATGGCAGCCCACTCCAGTATTCTTGCCTGGAGAATCCCATGGACAGAGGAGCCTGGCATGTTACAGTCCATGGGGTCGCAAGAGTCAGACTCGACTTAATGACCAAGCACACATATCACTGTGCTAGGCACCCAATGTGCAAACACAAACACAACACAGTGCCTGTTCAGAGAGAGCACATTTCAGGGGAAGGGAGGCAAGTAGACCAACAGATGCACACAGAGTATTTAAGTAGCTTGGAAGTTCAGTTCAGTTTAGTTCAGTCGCTCAGTCATGTCCGACTCTTTGCAACACCATGAATCACAGCACGCCAGGCCTCCCCTGTCCATCACTAACTCCCGGAGGTCACTCAAACTCAAGTCCATCAAGTCGGTGATGCCATCCAGCCATCTAATCCTCTGTTGTCCCCTTCTCCTCCTGCCCCCAATCCCTCCCAGCATCAGGGTCTTTTCCAAAGAGTCAACACTTTGCATGAGGTGGCCAAAGTACTGGAGTTTCAGCCTCAGCATCAGTCCTTCCAAGGAATACCCAGGACTGATCTTCTTTAGAATGGAATGGTTGGATCTCCTTGCAGTCCAAGGGACTTGCAAGAGTTCTCCAACACCACAGTTCAAAAGCATCAATTCTTCGGTGCTCAGCTTTCTTCACAGTCCAACTCTCACATCCATACATGACCACTGGGAAAAGCATAGCTTTGATTAGATGGACCTTTGTTGGCAAAGTAATGTCTCTGCTTTTCAATGTGCTATCTAGATTGGTCATAACTTTTCTTCCAAGGAGTAAGTGTCTTTTAATTTCATGGCTGTAGTCACCATCTGCAGTGATTTTGGAGCCCCCAAAATTAAAGTCTGACACTGTTTCCACTGTTTGCCCATCTATTTGCCATGAACTGATGGGACCAGATGCCATGATCTTCGTTTTCTGAATGCTGAGCTTTAAGCCAACTTTTTCACTCTCTTTCACTTTCATCAAGAGGCTTTTTAGTTCCTCTTCACTTTCTGCCATAGGGGTGGTGTCATCTGCACATCTGAAGTTATTGGTATTACTTCCAGCGATCTTGATTCCAGCTTGTGTTTCTTCCAGCCCAGCGTTGCTTATGATGTACTCTGCATATAAGTTAAATAAGCAGGGTGACAGTATACAGCCTTGATGTACTCCTTTTCCTATTTGGAACCAGTCTGTTGTTCTATGTCCAGTTCTAACTGTTGCTTCTTGACCTGCATACAGGTTTCTCAAGAGGCAGGTCAGGTTGTCTGGTATTCCCATCTCTTTCAGAATTTTCCACAGTTTATTGTGATCCACACAGTCAAAGGCTTTGGCATAGTCAATAAAGCAGTAGTAGATGTTTTTCTGGAACTCTCTTGCTTTTTTGGTGATCCAGCAGATGTTGGCAATTTGATTTCTGGTTCCTCTGCCTTTTCTAAAACCAGCTTGAACATCTGGAAGTTCATGGTTCACGTTCTGCTGAAGCCCTGCTTGGAAAATTTTGAGCATTTCTTTACCAGCATGTGAGATGAATGCAATTGTGTGGTAGTTTGAGCATTCTTTGGCATTGCCTCTCTTTGGGATTGGAATGAAAACTGACCTTTTCCGGTCCCGTGGCCACTGCTGAGTTTTCCAAATTTGGTGACATATTGAGTGCAACACTTTCACAGCATCATCTTTTGGGATTTGAAATAGCTCAACTGGAATTCCATCACTTCCACTAGCTTTGTTCGTAGAGATGCTTTCTAAAGCCCACTTGACTTCACATTCCAGGATGTCTGGCTCTAGGTGAGTGATCACACCACCATGATTATCTTGGTCATGAAGATCTTTTTGGTATAGTTCTTCTGTGTATTCTTGCCACCTCTTCTTAATATCTTCTGTTTCTGTTAGGTCCCTACCATTTCTATCCTTTATTGGGCCCATCTTTGCATGAAATGTTCCCTTGGTATCTCTAATTTTCTTGAAGAGATCTCTGGTCATTCCCCATTCTGTTCTTTTCCTCTATATCTTTGCACTGATCACTGAGGAAGGCTTTCTTATCTCTCCTTGCTCTTCTTTGGAACTCTGCATTCAGACGTTTATATCTTTCCTTTTCTCCTTTGCTTTTCACCTCTCTTCTTTTCACAGCTATTTGTAAGGCCTCCCAGACAGCCATTGTGCTTTTTTGCATTTCTTTTCCATGAGGATGGTCTTGATCTCTGTCTTCTGTACAGTGTCACAATCCTCATTCCATAGTTCATCAGGCACTCTACCCATCAGATCTAGTCCCTTAAATCTATTTCTCCCTTCCACTGTATAATCATGAGGGATTTGATTTAGGTCATACCTTAATGGTCTAGTGGTTTTACCTTCTTTCTTCACTTTAAGTCTGAATTTGGCAATAAGGAATTCATGATCTGAGCCACAGTCAGCTCCCAGTCTTGGTTTTGCTGACTATAGAGCTTCTCCATCTTTGGCTGCAAAGAATATAATCAACCTGATTTCAGTGTTGACCATCTGGTGATGTCCATGTGTAGAGTCTTCTCTTGTGTTGTTGGAAGAGGGTGTTTGCTATGACCAGTGCATTTTCTTGGCAAAACTCTATTAGTCTTTGCCCTGCTTCATTCCATACTCCAAGGCCAACTTTGCCTGTTACTCCACGTGTTTCTTGACTTCCTACTTTTGCATTCCAGTCCCCTGTAATGAAAAGGACATCTTTTGGGTGTTAGTTCTAAAAGGAAGTTGGTGGAAGGGAAAAAGTTTCTATGTTAAGTACAAGCACAGCATTAGAAACTCCTGTAAAGAGTTTTGAAACATAAAGGAGGACCAGTTAATTCTGAGGAAGCAGAGAACAGAAGCCTAGAGAAGAGAGTATGTGGAATGAGCCTTAAACTTGGGCAGGAATTCCCCAGTCAGTGAAAGGGAATGGAATCAAGGGAAGGGGAGGGGGTTATTTAGAGAGAGGGAAGTGAGGCCGCATAGGCAGAGAGTAAGAACAGACAAAGAAGGGAAGAGACGTGGTTTTCTGTTTTGCTTGTAACAACATATGCCTGTGACTCTCAGTCCCCCAGGCCAAATCCAGCCCCCACCTGGTGTTGTAAATAAGGTGGATGGGAACAAAGCCACTCCAATTTGTTTGTACTGTGATGACAGAGTTGAGTATTTGCATCAGAGACCTTCTGGTGTGCAAAGCCTGAAATATTCGCTATCTGGTCCTTTACAGAAATAGTTTCCCCACCTCTTTTCCAGGATAGTATTTCTTCAACTTTAATGTGCATATAAATCACTTGGGTTGTTTTTTGTTGTTCAGTTGCTAAGTCGTGTCCAACTTTACAATGCCATGGACTGCGGCATGCCAGGATTCCCTGTCTGTCCTTCGCTATCTCCCGGAGTTTGTGCAAATCCATGTCCATTGAGTTAGTAATGCTGTCTAACCATCTCATCCTCTGCCACCCTCTTCTCCTTTTGCCTTCAGTCTTTGCCAGCATCAGGGTCTTTTCCAATGAGAGAAGCCCAAGTCACTTGGCAATCTTGTCTAAATGCAGATTCTGATTCAATAGCGCTAAGTGGACCTAAAACTGAATTTCTAAGAAGCGTCCAGGTGATACCAACATTGCTAGACAATTGGAGACACTCTGAGTAGCAACGGTCTAGAGAGACTCAGGATTCTCAGGGCTTGTTCTTCTGGAAGGACAGTCTATCAGAAAGCATCTGAGAGTTGAGGCTGTGGACAGAGCTGGCCTCATTTCTGGATACAACCTGACTTACTGCAGTTCACTGAGATGCAAAGCTCTGTTTCAGTAACTATAGTTTAAACTTAGAAGAAGAGTTTTAGAAAGCAGTGGTCATTAAGCATGTCTTTCTTCATGCTGAAGCAACACTGGAGTACCCTGTGCCTGCATCCATTCTTCCCACTTCTATTCCTTTTGGCTAAAGATCTCATTTAAGGGTCACATAAGCCCCCCCCCCTCAGATGCACCTCACCCCCACTGGGCCACCCATCTACATCCCTCTCTTAGATGCAATAATGTGGCGCCCAACATTTCCCCAGATGTAGCACCAAAGTAAAAGGACCTCTTGTGAAACACAGAAAACTAAATCAGTGGGTCTCTCCTTTGAACCATAACAAGCAGAATAACATGCTTATATCTACCTGTGCTGTGCTTAGTCACTCAGTTGTGTCCAGCTCTCTGCAACCCCGTGGACTGTAGCCCACCAGGCTCCTCTGTCCATGGGGATTCTGTAGGCATGCCCCTTTCCAAAATCCTTATAAACATTAAACTAAAATAAGAACATTTGCTTGAATGACTTAAGTTACGCTTTACTTATTTCAGCTTGATGTCCTAATGGTTGAATTTGGGAACAACCCCTACCCTCCTCTTGTTTTAAAATAGAGCCTTAGAACTAACTCAGATTTGGCATATATTAACTCTGAAAGAAAAATTTAAATCATCTGGCATTCAAATGTGTTTATTCCTGGCAGAGAGCTTCCTATTTTTCATCAAAAAGAAAGAAAAAAAAGACAAAGAACCAAGCTTAAAGGGCACTTTGGACATCAATAGCTCTCAGAACAACAGCATTTAGATGATTTAACACCAAATGACTCAGAAGCATAAGGACTGAATTCCCACAAACGTTTACACATGGACTTTATACTTAGTGTGTTCAGTGTGTGTTGCAATTTATCTGGAAAAATTATTTATCCCTCGTCAAGACTCCAAATGGTTCTTGGTTTTCCAAGAGCCCTGAGTGAGAGTCCCCACTCTGTCACTAGTTCAGTTATGTCTGGCAAGTCATCTCAACTCAGCACCTCAATACCCACACCACGACTGCTGAGGCCCCTTTTAGCTCTAAGAGCAGAGTCTAGTGGATTTACCCAAGATCACCCAGAGCCACACAGAGCCACGAGTCAAACTCAGCCTTCTGATCTCAAGTCAAGGGCTTTTTCAATGTTCTGTGCTTCCCCCAATGAATAGAAACCCTCCATTTATCATCTTGTGCTTGACTGGTCAGTAATGGGCGTGGCCTGGTCCAACTTGACCTTTAAGTACAGCCCCTTAGTGTTGTTCAGTTGCTCTTCTGTTTTCTGGGCTGACATTGGAAATCACCATTATAGAGATTTATGAAAGGCCTCTGCTATTTACCATGGGCGTCCCAGGTGGCGTCAGTGGTAAGGGACCCACCTGCCAATGCAGGTTAGGTAAGAGACTCAGATTCAGTCCCTAGATCGGGAAGATCCCCTGGAGGAGGGCATGCAACCCACTCCAGTATTCTTGTCTGGAGAATCCCATGGACAGAGGAGCCTAGTAGGCTGTAGTCCATAGGGTCGCACAGAGTCAGATACAATTGAAGTGACTTAGCATGCACTGCTATTTACCAGGGGCTTGTAGAGATAATTCAACCCCTGTATCTAAGAAATAGAGGGGAAATTGAAATTATTTCCAGGGTCAGAGAGCACTGGATGGGAGAGCCAGAACAAGAAAGTAAGTCTCCTGTCCTTGGGGAACTTACCGCCTTGCAGGGACAGGATTCAAGCTAACTTACATGTGGAATACTGTGTGTAACCAAGGGCTGAGTGGGGAGCCAACAAGTACGAGTGCAGTTGGAATTCAGCCTGGTAATGTGGTTGCCCTGGGGATGTTATAGGAAACCCCTGAGAATTGAATCTCTTCTGAAATATTTAAACCACACGTGTACTGCTCAGCTTCATTTCACAATCTTCTCTCCCTTTTAATTTCCTGGGTCCTGAAAGTATTATATATTATCCTTTAGAACCATTGTCTAAAACAGGAGGTGGTGGTTAAAGAAGTTTGAGACAGATTCAGACGCACTGTTTTCCGTGGACTCATTTGGAATTGATGGCTCCGTGCAATCAGTCTTTCATTCACTGGAAATTTCACCTCTGCCTCTTCTTGTATCAACAGCATTGAGATGACATGAGTAGCAGCAGGGGCTTGTTATTAATAATAGTCTGGAGACGCCATGTGGTGGTTCACAGTTTCAATATTTTGATGCAGTTCTTGTTGCAGTCATGTTTTTTGCACAGGTTAACTACTCAAGTGCAGAGAGGATTATGGAGGCGTGACTGGAGGCCATAGAGAGTGTCAGGATCTGGAGTGATCGTCTGAACAAGAAACTTGAACTATGGATCAGAAACAAGGCCATGGCAGTGGGCATGTGGGAGAGGAGAGACCTGGAGAGGGTTAAGTTCTCTGGGGAGAGAGCCCAGGTCTCTTTTACCCAGTTGAATGTGGAAATTGAGCAGGAGGGTGCAGTTGAGAGGAGCGTCCTTGTCTAAGGCTACTCAGCACACTTAAACGTAAGCCATGCAAGGAAGCCTCTGAGTCAAGTGATGGGGAGGCTCCTTTCTGCATCCTCCCTCGCTTTTCCCAGGTTCTCAGAACCCCTGGGTTCCTCCAGAAACTTCTAATTCTTTTCTTCCTCCTGATTTCCTTCAAGTCTGACCTGTGACCCTGCCCTCAGAACCTCTGTGTCAGAGATGTGTGCAGGGCTGGCTTAACCACAGTGATACTGAGGACCAAAAATCACTGAGTTCTAAGTATTTTACACTTATCATCATCACCAGGTCCTCACAGGAACTCTCTGAAGCAGATACTATTATTGTCCCCAATTTTCAGATGGGAAAACCAAGCGACACAGAGGTAAAAAATAGTTAGTACCACCCAGGTGGTACTAGGGGTAAAGAACCCACCTGCCAATACAGGAGACGTAAGAGATGCTGGGACAACCCCTGGGTTGGGAAGATGCCTTGGAGGAGGGCATGGCAACCCACTTCTTGCCTGGGAAATCTTGTGGACAGAGGAGGCTGGAGAGCTACAGTTCGTGGGTCTGCAAAGAGTCGAACACAACAAAGCGACGAAACCCATATGCAAGCGTATATTTATTGATTTGAATGAAGCAATATTGAAAAGGTGTTCATTGAGGCTGCATTATCCCCCAAATACCATGCTAGTCTGGGATGCAAACACTGAGCATGTACTCTGTGCCAGGCTAACCACATGGTTCTGCACATTCGCTGATTTAACCTGATCACAACCCTTTGAAGCAGGGCTGCTAACATCAGCTCTAGGTTATAGATGAGGAAATGGAACCCAGAGATTGTGTGGCCCCTTAGGGACAGACCTGGGACTCAAACCCCAACTGTCCACAGAGTTCACATTTTCACTCATCATGCTCTGTCTTGATGGGTCTGCTCACAGTTACTGTGAGGAAGTTTATGTGCAATCAACAACTGATAAAATTGATTCCCCTTGTTGTGGCCTAAGTGAGTGGAGAAAGTATCATTGAGGAGAGGAGGGAAGATGAGGCAAGATATGAACAAGCAAAATGAGAAGGGCCAAGCGTGTCAGACATGGAGGTCATGGCAAGAAAACGTGACAGATGAAAGAGAAATAGATTTATTGATTAGGAGGGTCAGAGGTTCCATGTTGAGAAGAGTGGGAGAGCTGTGGTTCAATAGGGAATTGGGGGCCTTTATTTGTCAGCTAGGAAATCTGGTCTTTTCCTTGACGATTATTTTTTAAAAAGAAAAGAGAGGGACGTAGAGAAGGCCGTGATCTAGGGGCTATTAAGGCTCAGTTTCTCCATCTGTATAAGAGAGCCGTTCAAACTGCCTTGTGGGTGGTGTGAGCCAGTGTGTGCAAAGTGCCCAGCCCGTGCCTGGAATAGTGTTGAGTTCGCAATAGACGGTGCTCACTCGTCTGCCTGTGGTCACAGGCCGAGCTGTGTACGAAGGAACCTGGCATCAGGAGACTGCATGAAAGGGAGGAGGGTGAGGAAGCAGAGGGTGCTGGGGACGCTTACTGACACTGAATACTAGAGAGGACGGTGGTCTCTGCTGGGTGGCTCCTCAGCGACCAGCCGGACTGGCTCTAGTAGAAGAGACACAGAAATCAGGAGAGAGGGAGACGGCCCGTTCTTGGGCAGAGGTGACTTGGTCCCAGACAAGCGGTACCTGTAGTGACAGCAAAGACAGCCGAGAGGCAGTGGGAGGCGGGGAGGGAGGGAATGAACCGCGGCCCTGGTTCAGGGTCATCTGTGCAGACGTCATCTGTCCTTGCTCCACCTCCAGGATACCCTTCCCCTGGAGATGCCCACAGCTCCTTTATCACTCGTGGCTCAGCTCAGATGTGAGGAGCCCTCTCTGGCCCGAAGGTGGGAGAGCAGTCCCTTCTCTCTCTACCCCGTTACCTGCTTTACTCTGCTCAGGACTCTCACTGGCTGCCACATGTCTGTATCCTTGTTCACAGTCTGCGGCCCCCAGGACGGTGTGAGCTCCATGCAGCAGGCTCATTCCTGTCCCCACTGCATCCAGGGCCTGGAGAGGAATCTGGGATGCAACGAGACTCAGGATTCTTAGTAAATAGTATTCAGTTCAGTTCAGTCGCTCAGTCGTGTCCAGCTCTTTTCAACCCCATGGACTGCAGCACGCCAGGCCTCCTGTCCATCACCAACTCCCAGAGCTTGCTCAAACTCATGTCCATTGAGTTGGTGATGGCACCCAACCATCTCATCCTCTGTCATCCCCTTCTCCCAACTTCAATCTTTCCCAGAATCAGTGTCTTCTCAAATGAATCAGTTCTTGACATCAGGTGGCCACAGTATTAGAATTTCAGCTTCAGTATCAGTTCTTCCAATGAATATTCAGGACTGATCTCCTTTAGAATGGACTGGTTGGGTCTCCTTGCAGTCCAAAGGACTCTCAAGAGTCTTCTCCAGCACCATAGTTCAAAAGCATCAGTTCTTCTGCACTCAGCTTTCTTTATAGTCCAACTCTCACATCCATACATGACTACTGGAAAAACCATAGCTTTGACTGGACAGACCTATGTTGGCAAAGTAATATCTCTTCTTTTTAATATACTGTCTATGTTGGTTATAGCTTTTCTTCCAAGGAGCAAGCATCTTTTAATTTCATGGCTGCAGTCACCATCTGCAGTGATTTTTGGAGCCCAAAAAGTAAAGTCTGTCATTGTTTCCACTGTTTCCCTATCTATTTGCCATAAAATGATGGGATCAGATGCCACGATCTTAGTTTTCTGAATGCTGAGTTTTAAGCCAACTTTTTCACTCTCCTCTTTCACTTTCATCAAGAGGCTCTTTAGCTCTTCTTCACTTTCTGCCATAAGGGTGGTGTCATCTACATATCTGAGGTTATTGATATTTCTCCCAGCAATCTTGACTCCAGCTTGTGCTTCATCCAGTCCAGCATTTCTCATGATGTACTCTGCATATAAGTTAAATAAGCAGGGAGACAATATACAGCCTTGACGTACTCCTTCCTCAATTTGGAACCAGTCTGTTGTTCCATATCCAGTTCTAACTGTTGCTTCTTGACCTGCATACAGATTTCTCAGGAGGCAGATCAAGTGATCTGGTACTCCCAACTCTTGAAGAATTTTCCACAGTTTGTTGTGATCCACATAGTCAAAGGCTTCGCATAGTCAATAAAACAGAAGTAGATGTTTTTCTGGAACTCTCTTGTTTTTTCAATGATCCAGTAAATGTTGGCAATTTGATCTCTGGTTTCTCTGCCTTTTCTAAATCCAGCTTGAACATCTGGAAGTTCATGGTTCATGTACTATTGAAGCCTGGCATGGAGAGTTTTGAGCATTTCTTTGCTAGCTTGTGAGATGAGTGCAATTGTGTACTTTTGAATGTATTTGTGTAATTGTGAGTGTAAACAATATTAAACACTGTTAAACCTAGACAGCCCTTTAAAAAGGAGAGACTTCACTTTGCTGACAAAGTCCGTATAGTCAAAGCTCTGGTTTTTCCAATAGTCGTGTATGGATATGACAGCTGGACCATAAAGAAGACTGAGTGCTGAAGAATTGATGCTTTTGAGCTGTGGTGTTGGAGAAGACTCTTGAGAGTCCTTTGGACAGCAAGGAGATCAAACCAGTCAATCCTAAAGGAAATCAATCCTGAGTATTCGTTGGAAGGACAGATGCTGAAGCTGAAGCTCCAATATTTTGGCCACTTGGTGTGAAGAACCGACTCATTGGAAAAGACCCTGATGCTGGAAAAGATTGAAGGCAGGAGGAGAACGGGACGACGGAGGATGAGATGGTTGGATGGCATCACCAACTCAATGGACATGAGTTTGAACAAGCTCCGGGAGATGGTGAAGGACAGGGAAGCCTGGCTTGCTGCAGTCCATGGGGTCGCAAAAACTTGGACACAACTGAGTGAGTGAACAATAACAAAGATGTGAGTAAATGAGTACATGTGACTACAGTGTTTGGTGTAGGCAGAGGGTGAAGAGAGGGAATAGCAGATGGTTACCATCCAGTGCCTTGGAAATATCCATGATGCAATGCGGGAGGCAGGGATGAGGTCAGAAACGAGTCAAACATCAGAGAGGGAGGAAGAGGAGCAAGATACAGACGTGTCCTGCAGACCAAGAACCCAGTGTGTCCCCCTCTCCAGCAAATAGGTACAAAATTCAACACGGTCAAATGCTGCAGAGGTGTCACAGAAAATGAACTATGAGAAGGAGGCATTTCCTGGGGGCTGGGGCTCCACTGACTGGTACGCACAACCTAAGTGGGGGCAGGGGTAAGGGAGACAAGTGTGATGAAGGGAGGCAGGTCCTGCTACCTGCCAATCCCTGGGAATCCTTGAATGGGAAACAGGGTTGAAAAGTAGAGTAGCTTTGTGGGAGAAAATGTAAGAGAAAGCAGAAGTTCCTAGACGGGAGAGAATCAGGCATCAAAAGGGACAGACTGAAGATGCTTAAGAGAAAGGGACAGTGATAAGAAGAAGATGTCTCCCCACGGGGGAGGCAGACAGACTCAGCAGGTCCATGAAACTGACTACCAAAACCCACGTCGTGACCTGTTTATGACTTGTGGAAATTTGTCCCCTTACCATAGAGTCAGACCTCTGAAAAGAAATATGAAGACACAGAAAAGCAAATGCTAACCACAGCCTTTGCTGTATGGAAAGCAACATTTTCACCTGCTTAAAATTAGGGGCAAAATCAGGCCTCAGGAACAGAGTGAGAAAACAATTCGAGAAAAAGAAAATAGTCAAAGAAGGGAAAGAGAAATACCAGGACTCTTGCCAGCATTTCCTGGTGGAAGCAAGCTCCTCGGACTCCCGGAGCTGTGGCCATCCATTCTGGAAAACAGGATGGTTTCCGGTCTCTTACCTTCCTTGAAAGGTTTTTACAGAGGTTCAGTGGAAAAATCATATGCCGTAAGGCAGTGTCAGGCCCTTAGTGTCATGTTCTAAGTGGATGTGAGCTGGTGCAGGAAAGCCTAGAAGCGATTTCTTATCTCAGATGTACCAGGACAGCTTTGTGAGCACCCTCTGAGAGGTGATTGATGACTCCCCAGCAGCCTCCTGCAAAGAACTCTGAAAGCACCTGCTTAGAGGAGGCGCTAGACCTGCGGGAACATTAATGACTCCTGAGGGAAGCTGCTGCCCTGGAGGCAGGGATCCAGCTCCCCTGGCCGCAGGGTCCTCCCAGGTTACCCAGATCAGTTACAGAGATGGAGCCTGACCGAGGACACCCACTCCAGCCCCTGCCTGAGGGAGAGCCAGCTCAGAAGCCTGCATTCTCAGATAAACCAAAACAAGAATGTCAGGCCGTTTTTCTTAAAGTACAGAATCTGAAAAAAAAAAAAAAAAAAAAGGCACAACAGAGAAAGAAAGTGCCCCAAACTCCAGACCCCCAGGGATTTGAGTTCTCAGAGTTCCCTGCTCTCGGGTGTGGTCCATTTCCTGCTGCCCCTCCCCCCTTACAAGGACAGCCCTGCTCAGGTTGATGAAGCTGGGGCGTTAGGCCTGGTGGATTATGGCACCTTGTTGGTAAGCCCCGTCCCTCTGTTTCTCTCTGCTTCCCTATCTTCTCCTCCTCCCTTCGCTTTCCCCCTAAATCTCATCTTTATCTCTTCATCGGTTCGCGCCCTTTGGCCCCATCATGCTCTGTCTTGTAAGGTCACTGTCTCTGTCTTCAGCTGCACACATTCTCATGGCTGATCGTGAGCATTTCCAGGCAGGGACCTATGCCAGACATCTTTACCTTCCGGGACCTGGCCCAGTGCTATGCCCAGACAGAAATCGTTATGGATCTTGTTTCCGTTTCTTTTATACATTTGTGAATTAGCACAACATTCATTAAAGGGATCATATGCACACAGAGATGAGCTTCATGACTCATTCCATAAAGTTACAGAATTAGATTGTTGAATTCTTGGAAATTTGTATACCTCGAAATGGCACCAGTGTATCATTCATTCATTCATTCAGCGTCACTGAGTACCTCTTATCTCCAGGCACTATGCACTCTACACATTACATGGGTACAGACAGACACACACCCACCAACACACACACCCACCCACCCACACCCACACACACACACCCACACACACACACACACACACATCCCTGTTCTCTAGTAACTCGGCTTTGTTTTTTGAAAAAGACTCTGCTCTGCTGTGCTTAGTCACTTCAGTCATGTCCGACTCTTTGCGACCCCATGGACTATGGGATTCTCCAGGCAAGAGTACTGGAGTGGGTTGCCATGCCTTCCTCCAGGGGATCTTCCTGACCCAGGGATCGAACCCAGGTCTCCTGCATTGTAGGTGGATTCTTTCCCAGCTGAGCTAGCAGGGAAGCCCAAGAAAAGACTAATCATACATAATTAACTACAGGATGATTTGACATATTCTAACAAAAGTGGTGGATAAAGGAGCCACTGGGTTTCCCTTGATACCTAAGCATTGGTCCTGAGGGATGAATAGGAGCTTCCTTCGACTCATCCGGGGACGGTGGGAAATCTGCGGTGGCCGCTGGTGTCACAGGCGGCACGAGAGAACCACACATCCCTGTGGAGTGCAAGGAGGTTCCTTGGAATCTCCTCGCATCAGGACCACACAACCCTGTGCTAAAGAAATGCTTTCATCCTCCTCTCAAGTAGCCTATTTCACCTGGTGCTGTTTGGGGGAGTATTTGGGGGACAATTGCCTTCAAGCTGTCCAAATCCCTCCCTGCCTCTCAGAATGCTGAAGAATTACGAACCTGGGTGTTTCGTGTAGGCAGTTTGACCCATTTGATGGGAAATGCCTGTTTTCCTTTGATCACAGAATTCCTATTATCTGGGAAATTGGTTTCCTAGTAAGCTGGGATGGGAGTGTTTGGGGCTTTGCTTTTTGTTTCACTTGAAGGCTTAAAATCGTAGTCTGGCTTTATAAACGGCCAGGATGTGTTTTCGCTCTCTCTTTGCCTCTCCTCCTGTGGGGTTTGTTTTGTGGATCATTTCCCCAGGGTTCTCCTGTGGTTTAGTCGTTCCTCCCTTCCAAGTTTGGGAAATCAAGCCATCTCCTGGGCTCCCCAAGCTCATGTCCACCTGCCCCTCTCCTCTTGGACTTCTGGGCTCTTTGACCATGCACCAGCAGAAAGAAGAAAGAGACTTCCGTGCCAGAACGCCCAGTGCCTGCAGACAGTGAAGCTGCCGGGTCCCTAGAACTGAGCACGGCAGTCACACGCTGTGTTCTTCCTCGCCCCAAGTCTTACTGTTAATCCAAAACCACCAGCAAAGCTCAGCACTCCCATCCTCTCTCCTCCACTACATCCCTGACTCACCATCCTGTACCGCCCAAACTTCTGATGTTACCTTTCTAGTCAAGAGAGAAGCAATTCTCCAGCACTGAAAGCGTGATATTAGCTCTTTATTATTATTCTTTCATTCATTTTCATGTGCTTTTAACAAACATGTATGGGGTCCAGTACGTGCCAGGCATTAAATTAGATGCCAGAGAGACAGAGATGGCTCTTAGCCTACTCCTAATCTTAAGAAATCTCTCATTTAATAGAAAAGTTTTGAACAGAAATCAACTATATCTAGGCTGTTGCTGCTGCTGCTAGGTCACTTCAGTTGTGTCTGACTCTGTGCAGTCCCATAGACAGTAGCCCACCAGGCTCCGCCGTCCCTGGGATTCTCCAGGCAAGAACACTGGAGTGGGTTGCCATTTCCTGTTGCTCAGTCGTGTCTGACTCTTAGCGACCCCATGGACCATAGCCTACCAGGCTCCTCCATCCATGGGGTTTTCCAGGCAAGAGTACTGGAGTGGGGTTGCCATTGCCTTAGCACATTATAATTAATCATAAAGTTTAAAAACCCAAAGCTTTCAAAAGGAGTTTTCTTTAACTCAGCCTTTTGACCCCTTTTGAAGGCGGTGAACAAAACGTGTGTTTTTAATTAGGTTTTCACTCTAAGAAATAAACCCTTTAGCTGTCTAGAAAATGAACTTCTCCAGAATGACTTTGTATTAGTCAGTTTGGCTGCAGTGACAAGTCATTCCAAGGTCTCCGTGGCTTGAAACAGTTATTTCTCACTCATGCTATGTGTGGGCTCTCATAAGCGGTAGCTCCGTTTCCCTGTATCTTCTGGATTGCAGAACCCATGGTGAAGGCATCTGGGCTTTGCTGATCTTTCGGGAGAGAAAGAGTAAGAGGACTACTAGAATCATGCAATGCCTCTTGAAGTGCCTCCACGAGGTGTGAGCCAGAGTCACCTTTCATTGTCCAAGGCAGGTTGCAACATCAAGGTTAAAATCCGTGGGGTGGGAATGTACTCTTCCCACTGGCAAAGGGACAAGGAGGAGGAAAGGAAGGTTTACTGAACCCCCAGGCCTTCAGTAAGCCTGTTTTGCTGGATGGATGAGGCTACACCTATATTTCTATCTATGTCTATCTCAGGGATATACAGTGACTTTACTGTTATCTTTCAACAAGCTTGGATTTGTCAGCTGTAGAAAACGGCTGGTTTTAGGTTTTCCTGTTCTCCCTACCTTTCCAGATTCTCCATAGGAATGGCTACCAGGATGATATGAACAACAACATGGCTTCAAAGTTAAGAGCTATGTAAGATGCATAAGCAGAGAGAGATGTCATAAACTGGTCTGCTGATCCCTCGGCAGGTTGTAGCTATGTCAAGATGGCCCTTGGAACCCTTCATCATTAGGGACATGATTTTTAACTGTGTTGGGGTCTCCCTCATCCCTCCTGCTTGTGACCTGCCGTGCCCAGGGCCTATGCAGCCTGTGTGTTGAGAACACCGGTAGCTTTCAACCTACTGTCAGCCTCTTTTTTTCCAGCCTCAGGCTGATCAGAGAAACCCTTCCATCTTCTCCAGCCTTGGGGAAAAAAAAATAGCTGAGGTCCTCTCTACACAGGGAGCTCGCCCGAGGTTAAAACCCCTTTCCGAATCAGGTCACAAGGGCCTCCAGATTCCTCAAAGTAACCCCTTTGCTCCAGGCAGAGAAGATTCAAGAACCCACCTTCCTAGTTACTTGAGGCCAGCTGTGCCCTCTGCCCAGCTTGGAGCAAGGGAGGGAAGACCCCAGACAGAAAGGTAATACATAGGACAATTAGCTCATGTTGATGACAATTTGCCTGGGGAACACGTCTCCCACTCCTGACGTGCAGAATTTCCACTGAAAAAAAAGCCTTTAGTTTTTACTTTTTAAATGTTATCGCCATCTCGTGGCTCCTTTTAATATTGCAGATTACAGGTACTTTGCTGCTGCTGCGGCTAAGTCACTTCAGTCGTGTCCTACTCTGTGCAACCCCATAGACGGCAGCTCACCAGGCTCCCCCATCCCTGGGATTCTCCTGGCAAGAATAAACCTTTGATATCTCATACATTTGCACAGAAAAGCAAGCTGATACAGGTAAAGAGTCAGAAAGCCTATGATTATTATTTAAGTCACTTTTTAATATGCTTTAAACCTCAGCAGTCAGGTTTGCATGATCAGGTTTAAAGAGATATCAAAATTCTGTAAACTCGAGCTGACCTCAGCCCAGCCACGCTGTTGACTTTACAGAACAAGTCTTGCTATGTGACAAGTCATTTAACGTGTTCCCATTAGATTTGTGGGCTGAAAAACAGAATGGCACATACCTGATATACATAAATTACATCAGAGATAAATCCCCAACATAGAAAAAAAATCCAAAACCTGAAAGAAAATTAAAATCATCTTTAATCCCATCACACGGAGATAGCTATCACAATTAGCATTTTAATGTGGATCTCCCGTATTTTTATGCATAGATGCCACAATAGAATCATAACATGAATGCTGTTTTTATACTTCTCTTTAAAAATTATTAATGCCTCTTTCTTGCTCGCTACAATAGCTAGAGCCTAGAACAATATATGACACAGAGCAGGGTCTCAAAAGTAGTCATTAAATAAGTGAAAGTGAATAAGTAATTTGTATAATTGCTTTTAATACCTGTATAACCTTACACTTTGGAGCTACCTTCTATTTATTTACTCTCATCTTATAACGTTTCTTTTTATTTTTATTATGAATACAATGGTAACAAGCAAGAGAAGTAGAGTTTTGAGTTTTACTTGATGGTGATAAAAGGGTCCTTCAGCCAACCAGCCTCCATCACAGTGGTGACGGTTTCCTTGTTAAAATACAAGTTCAGGAGACTCTGTGTTCATGCAGCTCTCCCTATCAACATCAGAGCATCTTCTTTGGAACTTTAATCCTTGATTTTCAAGTCTCAGAATGCCCAGGTCCCAGTCCCCAGACATGGTGATTTAATTGGTCTCAAGTGGATCTTATTTGTATATGTTCCAAAACTCCAAGGTAATTCTAATGTGCAGCCAGGGTGGAGAAAAACTCTACTTTAAATGGAGTTACCTGCAGAGTTCATGCCAGGGAGATCGCATGAGAGGGAGACAGCCTAACAAAAGAAGCACTTGGCAAGTGTGTGTCTGAAGATGAACCCAGACCACCTGGTGTGACGTTATTATTCCTCAGAGACAATGCAGCAAGTTCTACATCCTCATGTTAACTGGAGCCGCTCAGAGGTATTTAAGGGAATTAACAGAATATTAATAATGCAAGTTGAGTAAATATGTATTAGGGAACCTCCAGTACCACAGTGACTTCACGCGCAGCAGTCATAACCCTTGTGTACGTAAAGATGTAGACTGCATCTTTCCACGGTAATGTAGTAAACCCATCCACAGACATTACCATGTAACTCGACATGAGTATTAACGTGGCTGCAGTCTCAAGGCAGAGGAAATTACCCTGGAAACTGCACACGGCACAAATGTTGTAATTGGTTTAGAACCATTTGGTAGATTTATGAGGAAGTTTCTCCTTTCTGATTCCTTAGAAATAGGGACTACATATTCCTTGCACAATTCTCTTGGCCTGATCCCCATTTGTTCTTATTTTACATGTACCAGACTTCTGAGCATCCGTTTCTGAACTGAGCAGACCCAGGTCACCTACCCCACCCCCCCGCTTCACCCAAGGTCCAGTGAACACTTCACAGGGGAACAAAATGCCAGACAGTCCCCTGGGACCAAACGAGATAAAGGCAGGTAGTAGGTAGTCTGTACTTCCTTGGGAGACTGTAGTTAAAAATAAAAGCAAACAGCGGAGAAGCATTCTTCAGTGCCAAAAACAGTTCTAACCATATTTCTTTAGGGAATAAAAGTCTCGTTTTTAAAACTCCAGCAAACTGACAGCTCCGTATATGTGTTTGTGCCTACACAGTTGGTTTTGATCTCTGCAGCTCTTTCTTGCCTTTTAAGTACCACTCTTGTGTTTTGGGGGAGTGATGGGAAGATCACTCTAGAGAATTGTAAAGGTCAGTTTTGAGCCTGTCTCCTATGGACTAAGGGTAGAATTCAAAGGGAAGTAGCAGAAAGTTCTACTGACGCCTTCTTGGTGTTGAACTGTAAGATCCCACTATGCCTTCCTGAGCAGTGTGCTGCCACAGTGAATTTCACCTGAATCCAGTCACTTGGATGAGCAGCAGATGTGGAAAAGCTGGATTCAGATACAAGTCCTCAAATCAAGATGATCACTCGTATTCTTCTTAAAGAAGCCATCTCTGAGAACAGCCTCTAACTGAACTGAATGATAAATGAAAGTCACGCCAGCCATGATTTCTGTGTCCCTTTGCTGCACAGGGGACTCAGAAAATATTTTACAACCTCTCCTTTGACTCCTTTCTTCTAGAAGATTCGCATTAAATATGCCTGGTCCCTGCTATGCTAAATATAAAACCCCCTTCAGTCCCCCATCCTCTTATTACTAATGCCATGGGCTATCAGCCTAACTACCCATACCCAAGACAGACAGACAGACAGATACACAAACACACACACTTCACCTAATTTTTGTGCCCACCTTCCCCTCTTACATCCTTCACCACTTATATCCTTCATCAGCTACACCCTCAATCTGGCTTCAGACTTTATCATTCCTCCAAGTCCTCTCCACCCAAACCACCCCTTATGTCCTTGTTCCAAAATGTAGCAGGCACTGTGGTGTCTTTAATACTTGACTTTCCAGTGCCTCAGGCGCTGTGGACGACTCTCCCCTTGAAACAGCACTTTCCTGAACTTCAGGCCTCCACATTCTCAGAGGATCTTCCTCCCCACTTTGCTCTGTTGCCCGGTGTGCCTCCTTATGTCCCCTGCATCATGGGGCTCCTCACTGCCTGGCCCTCCACGCTCCTGTCTTCTCTCTGCAGGGTCTCTGCCTGGGGGCTCCATCCCCCCCCACCTCCAAATACCAGCTGGGAGCTGATGTCTCTCAAACTCTCCTTCAGCCTCATCATCTTCCTGTGCCCACAGCCGTGTATCCACTGGACCCCACGATCTCAGCAGGTCCCAAACTCAACTTGCCCGCTCACTTCCACATCCCCTGTCTGTGTGAGTGGACGACCCCAAGAGCCCGCTTGCCAAACTGGAAACCTGGCAATCATTCTCGAAGACAAAACCACCCTGCCTGTCAAGCCTACTTCCTAAATGTCTCAGACACAGCTCCTCTCTTCATTTTAGCTCCTATCTCAGTCCATTCATCCCTCTATAACAGAATACCAAGGTTGGATGGCTTGTCAGACAACAGAAATTTATTTCTCTCAGCTTTGGAGGGTGGGAAGTTCAAGATCAAGTCTGATGGCAGATTCCAGATCTAGTGAAAGCCTGCTCCCAGGTCTCAGGATGGCCATCTTTTCAGAACAACTTCACATGATGGAAGGGATGAGGAGCTCTCTGGGGTCTCATTTGTGTGCGTGTGCTAAGCTGCCTCAGTCATATGTGACTGTAACCCGTGGACTGCAGCCCACCAGGGTCCGGTGTCCATGGGGTTCTCCAGCAAGGATACTGGAGCGGGTTGCTGTTTCCTCCTCCAGGGGATCTACCCCACCCCGGGGGTCGAAACTGCGTCTCCTCTGTCTCCTGCTGGGGACTCCCACTGTGTCTCATCTCAAGCCCTTTGCGTTTGCTGTTCCTGGGCCTGAAACACCTTCTCCAGCAGAGCTCTCTATCCATCCTACGGCTTTGCCTACTTGCAGTCTGCATATCCTCACCTGCGGCCTCTGCAGTGAAACCTCCCCCTCCTCCCCCAAGGCTGTGATCTTCCCTGGCTATGTTCACCCCTAGCGCGCATGTGCCCTTCTACCACATCGTCTATTACACTGAGCTGAAATGGGCTCTTTTCTTACTTCAACAAGACTGTAAATCCCTTAGAGTCTTTTTTTTTTTTTTCATTCATTTGACTTTTGAATATTTATTGTTATTTATTTCTTTGGCTGTGACGGGTCTTAGTTACAGCATGTGGGATCTCATTCCCTGACCAAGGATCAAACCACCCCCCGACCCCCCACCCACCCTGCTGCGTTGGGAGTGCGGAGTCTTAACCACTGGACTGCCAGGGAAGTCCCAAGGTAGAGTCTTAATCTCATTCATCACACAAAGTCTATCCTCTGCCTGATGTACAGTAAATGCTGGATAAATATCATACGAATGAATGCAGCATGATTTTACTTTCCTAGTGCTGGGATAGTATGAGGAATCGTGATGGAAACGATCATTTTAAAGACATAAAAATGAAAGTACTCCAGAAGAAAGATGACAAATCAGTCCTTCTCTTGTTACCCTAATTAATGTAATTTTTCATCATGTCTGTATGCCATTAACTGCTAAAATAGCCAAACGAGTATGTTTCATTTAATTTGCCCAAGTGGATGAGATTGTAATTAAAGGTGTTTCTCTATGTAGATACTTGCAACTCGTCATAAAATTCTGACACTACAGTTACTAAGCAACCAAGTGGGGAAGGAGGCAGGCTAGTGTTTCTTAGGGATAAACGCATGTATGACTGCGCCCTCTTCTGGATGGACTGAGAATAGCTTAAGTGTGGAAAAGACTCCAAAAGGAATGATTGATTGGAGGCTTCCCTGGGGCTTCCCAGGTGGCTCCGTGGTAAAGAGCCCGCCTGCAAAGCAAGTGTTTACTCCCTGGGCCAGGAAGATCCCTGAGGAAGGAAATAGCAACCCAGTCCAGTATTCTTTCCTGGAAAATCGTATGGACAGAGGAACCTGGAGGACTACAGTCCATCGGGTCACAGGACTCAGACACGACAGACAGAGCGACTGAAAACAACAAAGGAACGGCTAGGGCCCACCGAAAAGCATGGTTCTAGGTTCCAGTCAACTCTGACTTTCTAGATGAGAATGAGTGGCTGAAGACTGGGGGAGGAAAATGTGCGATGCCACCCTTAGTCAGGAGACCGTGCTGCCCTGTGGCATCCAGCGAGCTCTTTGTGCAGGAAGCCTCCTCCCTGGTCTGCACCCCAGAGCTCACCTTCTGTCCCTCCAGCTGAGAGGTGTGGGCTTCCAGGCGGCCCTACACAGCCCTGTCCCTGGGCACACAGTCCTCGCCCTCTCATCACTGGCCTCTGCCTAGACAGCTGAAAAATCAAGTCGGGGGCCTCTCCTTGGCTCGCCCTCTTAGAGGACGGGTTGCCTGATCTAGCAACTCTCTGGCAAATGTTTGATCTGGCCAGCACATCTCTGGCGGACTCAGCAGGACCACCTCTGGTCACCTGATGCTGCCTGGCTTCAAGTTTTCAACCCACTTGATTTTTTTTCTCTTAAAGTTCACTACTAGTCTCTTAAATTGCTTGGGCCTTTGAAAATGTGTTGTCTTAGTCCCTCCTCCTTTCTCTGCTCTTAGTTCCCTTTTTAACTTTCTTTTCTAAAACATTTATTTATTTGGCTGTGCCAGGTCTGTGTTGTCGTGTGGAGTCTGGAGTTGAGGCATGTGGCATCTAGTTCCTCGCCTGGGAACTGAACCCAGGCCCCTGTGTTGGGCGAGGGCATGTGGCATCTAGTTCCCCACCCAGGAACTGAACCCGGGCCCCTGCGTTGGGCGGGAGTGCAGCCTAGCCACTGGGCCACCAAGGAGGTCCGCGTGTGACTTTCTATTAATTCTTTGGGGCACTCCTTTCCCTCATTCTTTATTTCTTCCGTTTTTTTGGTTTGTTTGTTTCTGATCACTTTAGTGACTTCTTATTTTAGCCTTATTTTAACTTCTTATCTTTTTACTTACAAGGCTTTCGGGCTTTAGATTTCCTGGTCACTCACATTATTGGTCCTTTTTTTTTTTTTCACATTTCATTGTTATGCTCCGAGTCCAAGTGTCCGAATAGACTGAGAGAACAGGTCCACCAGGGCAATGCAAAGGCAAGAAGGGAGTTTATTTATTGCTAACTCGAGTTAGGGCACTCTGCCACTTCCAACACAGTGGAGTAAGGCAAGAGGGCCCCGAGCCCTGAATTACAGCAGTATTTATAGACTTAGAACAAAGACAGGGAGTTGGCAAGGGCAGATTGGTTGCAAGGGGTTCTTGACATCTATTAATTGGCTAATTTTTGCGCATGCGGGCTCGCTTAAGGAACTTTTCGTGTTATCTGGGCTAGCTCTAACCAGGCTATGGGGAGTATGCTGACTGGCTGAGTCTCGAGGTCGGGGGGATGATGATCTCAGCTCCTTCCGGGCAGTGACCCAGCTTTTCCTGTGCCTGTAGCTCCGGCTGCTTTAGTCCTTGAAGCTTGCCACGGCTTCTGTCAGGTCTCAACATTTATAAACATTGTTTCATTGCTATTGTTGTTCAGTTGCTAGTCATGTCCAGCTCTTTGTGACCCCCATGGAGAGTGGAACACCAGACTTCCCTGTCTCTCACTGTCTCCCTGAGTTTGCTCAAACCCTTGTCCATTGAGTTGGTGGTGTTATCCAACCATCTCATCCTCTGATTGCCCCCTTCTCCTCCTGCCCTCAGTCTTTCCCAGCATCAGGGTCTTTTCCAGTGAGTCAGCTCTTTGCATCAGGAGGCCAAAGTATTGGAGCTTTAGCATTAGTCCTTTCAATGAATATTCAGGATTGATTTCCTTTAGGATTGACTGGTTTGATCATCACGATCTTTACTTATTTTACCATTTTATCAAATTTTTTTCAGTTGAAGGCCAGTTTTTAATGTTTGACTCCAAAATGGACTCTTCTTCATCTTGTTCTTCCTTTGTCTACTTCTCATTAAGCATCCCTAACTCTTGTCTGTGTTTTCATTGTAGTTTACTTGCCAACTTGACCTGTAAGTCTGCCTTACTGTGGTTTTCTTATACTGTCAGACAAGCATTAGCTTCTATTTTTATTTACTTATATATTCATATCTTTCTGTTGTTATTTTGGCCACCCCACAGGGCATGAAGGGTCTTAGTTCCCGGAGCAGGGGTCAAACCTGTACTTCCCCCACTGAGAGCACGGAGTCTGAACCACTGGACTGCCAAGGAAGCCCCTGCTTTTATTTTTAAACTTTTTTTTTTCCTCTTATTTTACAAAAAGCAATACAAGAGGCTTGCTGATTAAGGTGGCCATCGGAAAGCTGCCCTGCGCTTGGAAACAGAGTAAGCGCAGTTTTCGCCCTCGCCCAGGTAGAGGGAAGGGCAGCAGGAGCCCAGGCCTGCGTGAATGAGGACAGACAGGATGTTGAGTAGGAGTGAGGCAAAGAAGGGGCTCTCGGGGACCCTGGCACTCCGAGCTGGGCAGCTAACTAATGAGGGTTCTGTTTTCTGTTTATAAGCAAAGTTTGGGGCTTCCTTTGTGGCTCAGCTGCTAAAGAATCCTCCTGCAATGCAGGAGACCTGGGTTCCATCCCTGGGTCGGGAAGATCCCCTGGAGAAGGGAAAGGCTACCCACTCTAGTGTTCTGGCCCGAGAATTCCATGGACTGTATAGTTCATGAGGTCGCAAAGAGTCTGGCACGACTGAGCAACTTTCACTTTCACTTTGCAATAATATCTACACATCAGGACCAAGAACATGGTTATAGGTAATTTCTGTTTAGAGACCTGCACCTCGTCTTCACAGGAAGCGAAGAAAGTCAAGGAGACCTAAGGACAGGTAGGCCTGGCGTACCGCAGTTCATGGGCTCGCAGAGTCGGACACGACTGAGCAACTGAACTGAACTGAAGGACAAGTAAGCTCAGATGCTCAGTCATGTCTGACTCTTTGTGCCTCGTGGACGTAGCCCGCAGGGCTGTTTGCAGGGTTTTTCAGGCAAGAGTCCTGGAGTGGGTTGCCCTTTCCCTCTCCAGGGCTAAGGACAAGGGTCTGCTCTTATAAGCTTCCCCCAGAGATGGTAACATGTTCAAAGAGAGGGGGAGGTGAGCCACAGCAAAGGAAGGAAGAATGAAGGGTTGAAGGGAGGGAAAAAATAAAGATGAAGTGTCAGGTTTTTATATCAAGCTTCTTATTGCGCAGCCTAAGAGGAAAAAGACTGTCAGCACCTCAGACAGACCTAGTCCCTGGAAACTAAACTCCAGTGTCTAGGCTGGAAGGAAGTGGTTTTCAACAAGTGGGGAGATGACTGGAACTCCCCCAGGGGACACTTGGCAACATCCAGGGACATTTTTGGTGGTGAGAGAAGCCGGGGATGCTGTTAAATCCCCTACACTTCACAGGACAGTCCCCACACACAGAGAAAATCGCCCCACCCCAAAGGCCAGTAGATCCGAGGCTGAGAAACCTCGCACAAAAGACAGTTTAACTGACGATCTTCCTCCCATCTTGCAGGACTCGTCCTCACTCCCGTTGCCGACTTCCTACCGCCCCCGACCCCTCCAAGTGCCCTCTGGTGAACACAGTGTCGGCTCCATCACCCAGCCGTGTCGTGAATGTCCCAGGGCCCCTCTTATTTCTCTACAGATTATTTCTCCACATGCCTGCCCAGCCCAAGGAGCTTAGACCCCAGCTTTCTCTGCCCGGCATCAGCTTCTTCCTCTCGAGACGCACGTAGTCCTATTCTCACTGAGAAGGCGTATCTGGCCTGGGGAACACAGTCTTCTCACTATTACAGAATGGACCCTCCGTGCTTTGACAAGAGCGCAGTAAACCCACTGCCTGTCCCAGCGGGCCTCTGCCCAGCAGCCCAGCCCTGGAGAACCCTGAGCTTCCTAAGGACCGCGGCTCTATTTTTCCAGACTGAGTAGGTCTTTTGTGACTACTTTCTCCCACCAGCTCTGAAGAGCCCCAGCTTCTATGCACTCAGTTCACAGGTTTGAGGCACAGTTGGCTAAGGGACCATGGACGAAAAGAAGCAGAGATCCTAGTGGCAGGAGATGGAGGCTGGAGTGAAGTATGTGGGCTCTGAAGCTAGAACACCCGCCATCCATGCCCAGCTCTTGGGCACATTCCTTTGCCCATCTGTGCCTCAGGGTCCTTGTATGTAAAGTGGAGACTTCTTGCATGTTCACCGTGAGGCCCCAGTGAGCCAGGACCAGGCGGAGCTTAGAACAGGGCAGTTGCCACCACTACCTGGAGAGGTGAGTCAAGGCGGAGGATGTGCCATGAGCCAGTAGCCAAGAAGGAGCGTTCTTGTCTCCAGTACCTCCCTTGGGCAGCATCATTACAGAATGGCTCAGCACGATGAAAGGTTACCCCTCTCCAAGGTCAAGTTCAAAGCTGAGAGTTTCACGTCCTCACAAGGGTAATGGGACCAGGCTCTTCCCTACTTCCTGTTGATTCTGCTTCCTCCTTGCTATTTACGGACAAGGACACTGTGTACATTAAGCTTCCCAATGTCTTTTCCTAAAGCACTGTCTCCCTTGGCCCCAGGGGAGCATGTGGCTTCCCCCTTCTAACTCAGCACATCTGTTTTTCTGAACCACAAATGAAAATTCTAATTATTTTATGAATGGGAAGAAATTTGGCTATCCCCCAAAGTTCATATAAAACAAAAGAGTTTTAAAATCTTTGGCCACTGTGATATTTTTTCTCCAGCTGTGTTTTAGAATGCGTGAAAAGCCTGGAGTGAATGAAGAGAGATTTCAGCCTATTAGCATTCCTAAACAGTTCTAAATAGGTCAAGAATTCAGTTCTCATATCTATGGATTTTTGTTTTCTTCTCATTTCCTGATGATACCACATGTTTTCATCATTTAACATCTTTTGAAGGAGGTAACTGCCTTCAAACTTTTAAGAATAAAATCTTGCTTTCAACCTTCAGATAGATATTTTTTAAAAAGGAAAGTTTGTTGATTAATAGCATGCCTACATTTATTTTAGGACTGAGGAGATAATCAAGCTATTCTTTTTTATATTCTCAGCACGTAATACGGTATCTGCAACAAAGAAGACATTTCAGTTGTTTGTTGAATGAATAAAACATATACAGGAATTAGCAAGTCAAGAAGAAAAGCCATAGCCTGGGTTTTATTTTGCTGGTGCTGTGCTTTTTTAGCTAGCTTCTTTGAAAACTGCCCATCAATGTAGTTTTGCTGGCATGAGAATCACATTGAACATCAAACTTTCCATCTTCATTTTTCTGACACCTCTTTGACCCAGGGAAGGATAAATAGCTCATTACCTATAGGGTGAACCAATTATATACCTGAGGTCAGCGACCAGTTCTCTGTCGCGCATAATCAGAATACCATCCAAGCTGCATGAGGTACTGTTATATAAAGGACATAGTCTGGCTTCTGAGAAAAGGGTATCCCAATTCAGGCTCTGTTCTTCCATAACCCCCTGAGCCTCATTTACTTAATATAAGTGGAAGCAGTTGGGATTTGGTGAAGATAATGTGTGGAAAGTGCTTGGCACCTGGTGAGCCTTCAGTCCATGCCCCTTGTTAGGCCGTAATCCCAGTAACCTCCAGAGAAACAGCAGGAATGTCACAGGAAACCAGAGTGGACATAGGGAGCCTTCCCACCTATTAGCTAATTCAGCGTGTCTCAACCCCTGGCTAAAGGTTAACATCACTTAGCCAACTGTCGAAAAATTCTGATGCCTGGCATTCACCTCCAGGGAGCCTGGTGTAAATGAGTACAATGGATCTATACATTTCTAAAGTTTCCCCAGGGGATTCTAATGACCGTTCGGGGCTAATAACTACAGAACTAACAGGTGATCAAGACCTAATGTCCTCACACTCTGGTAAGTCAGAGGTTTGGTGGTAAATAACCGGTTAAGCACAGTTTCATGGTGAGATCCATTTGCATGCAGTGTGTTGAATATCTTTTAAGTAAGATCTTCAGTGATAATTTTAGAGCCAGAGTCAGCGTTCATGTGTTCATTCAAACACATGATTCATTGAACATATGTGCCAAGAACTGTGCTGTTCTTCTGGGATCCAGAACTCAGTCGGACACAGTCTTTGGCTCACGTGGCTTCCAGTCTAGCAGAGAAATTCAAGGACAATGACAGTTGTGTGTGACGTGTTCCCACATCTGTGAGCGCTTGGGAAGGACCACCAACCCAGTATTAGGGAAGGGGAGGGTCTGAGAGCGTATCCAGAGGTGACGATAGGGATGAATGGGAATCACCTGAACAGGGAAGAGAGGTCCAAAGACAGGATGTTGGTGGCACAGGAGGGAAGGAGAGCTGGTTGTTTTCATAGCACAACCATGGATTAATATTGCTTTGTTTTGAAGTTTTTCATGTAATTCTGTGGACCGCTGTTATATATTTGGGATACCAGTAGAAAAATAAGGGTTTAGAAAATCACTGTCAACAACATCCCATTAACTCAATTTCCTAGGAACTATGTGTGACAATATCCTGACATAATGTTTTTAAAAGTTGAACAAATGATTTCTAATATTGTTTCTGGAGTTTCCCAGGTGGCTCAGATGGTAAAGAATCTGCCTGCAATGCAGGAGACCCAGGTTCAATCCATAGGTCAGGAAGATCCCCTGGAGAAGGGAATGGCAACCCACTCCAGTATTCTTGTCTGGGAGATCCCATGGACAGAGGAACCTGGAGGGTTACAGTCCATGGTGTAGTAATGAGTCGGACAAGACTGAGTGACTAACACTCATATGCACGCTTATTATACTCTGTTGTTTCTAACTTTCAAAGTCCTAGAACACAGGTAGAGTGACTTTGCAAACTTTTTTTGTTCTTAATCTATTTCTGCACTTCTGTTTATCTGGTAGATGAATGAAGACAGCTTTTATGTGCCTGGAATTCATCGATTGTATATTACACAGAAGAGGGAAAGGTCAGTTGTGTTCTGAGTATAAAATCAATTCCCAGATAGTTGGTCTATTGACAGCTCTGATTTTAACCATTGAGTCAGAATGATTTAAAAATATATATTACTTCCCGTACTCAGTGGTATTTGACCATAAATTATTGAACTTAGGAATTGGGAAGGACATCAAAGCATTGCAGATTTGATACTCAACATAAAATCCATATAAATTCTGTTTCCAAGTTCTCTTTTCCTTTTATCATATAGTTAGGTTATTCAGGGGTCCTTTTTACTCCCTCCTATGTTTAATGATGCTTTCAGATCTGTAAATTAGAAATGCTGTTGGTAATAAACTAAGGTCTTTCCTTCCCTCAGATAATCTGTATGTTATAGCTTTGAGAGCTGAAAAACACAATTCAGTTCAGGGTATATAAATATCCAGTATGCTTTCCTTTGAAATTCAAACTAAACTGTAAAAAATGGGAGAATTTGTTGGCTCAGTAGATGTAATAGTTCAGGCAAAGATGAATGCAGGCCCTCAGCTGATATCATTAAGGCTGTCTGGATCGCTTCATCTCTCCCTTTCTTTTATTCCCTGGCAATGTATGTCTACACAGAGGAGAGCTGTTGGTGTGTTAGTCACTCACTTGTGTCGGACCCTTTGTAACCCCATGGACTGTAGCCCTCCAGGCTCCTCTGTCCATGGGCCTTCCCAGGCAAGATTATTGGAATAGTTGTCATTTCCTTCTCTGGGGGATCTGCCAGACCCTGGGATTGAACCTGGGTCTCCCACATTGCAGGCTGATTCTTTACTGCCTGAGCCACCAGGGAAGCCCGGTCCAAAGCCCTAAGATAAATACAGTTCATGGTCTCTGAAAGAGAATCTCTCTCCAGAAAACATCCAAGTCCCAAAAGAACCCTGATTGGCCCTGGTTAGGTCATGTGCCTACTCTGAACCAATCACAGTGTCTAGGGAAATTAGGTTTTCAGACTTATCCTTGGCTCCACCACTGTGGTGAAATAGGACCCTTGATGGACCCACCCGCCAGAACCACAATGAAGGGGAAAGGGTAATTCCCTTGAGAAACGACTTGGGGAAAGACAAGTTAACAGATGACCATTCCTGGTGACCACGGTGTTATAGTGTTTCTCTTGTTCTGCCTCCAAAATGTTAATATTTCCACTAAGTAAAAGACAAAGATCCAATAAAAATATTTCCTATGCTTAGTGGGACTTCTTCCCTTTTGAAAATCCTTTCAGCCACTGACACATTTGTTTTCAGTGAACAATAGGCTTTTTCTATAACATGGCAAACTCTTTGGTTATTTATTTAACAAGAACATTCTTGGTAGTTCATAGAACTAATATATCAGAAAAAAAGGATTATGGTTTTATAAATTAAAAATAAATAAACCAAACCTAATTACCTGTGGTAAGTAAAGAGATAAAGTTGAAACTTATAAACAGTTTTATTTTTGTGCTCTTCATTATATAAAACTTCTATGAAAGGTTGTTAATATATTTGTATTTCTGTATTCCCTGGTGGCTCAGAAAGTAAAGAATCTGCCTGCAATACAGAAGACCCAGGTTCAATCCCTGGGTCAGGAAGATCCCCTGGAGTAGGAAATGGCAACCCACTCCAGTATTCTTGCCTGGAGAATTCCATGGACAGGGGCCTTGTGGACTACAGTCCATGGGGTTGAAAAGAGTTGGACATGACTGAGCAACTAACACATAGTTATTGCGGTTTAAAAATCATTCATGTCTAACATGATAGAACTACCTTGGGAAAGTCAAATTTGGTCCAATTATAGTCTTCCGCTCCGAGGATCCACAAATTTTGTTTTCCCCCAATACATTCAAGCATTATAAGCATCTCCAAATCTGGGTAATACCAAACTCACAGAAGAAACCTGAGAATCTTCTTGAAACCCTGATTCATGTATATATCCCTGTTGATCAAGTCCTCCTAATTCTGTCTTCTTAATACCTGCCCCCACCCCACTCCCCCTGACCCTGCAGTTTCATCCTCTCTTTTTGCCTCTACTGTATACAGACTCTCATAATCTCTAATCCAGACCATGGTTCTACTTTTCTGATATCCTGACTCAGCGCTTCCTCCTTATTGAACCCGTTCTTCATACTGAAGTAGATAAGTCAATATTCACATTCAAAATGTCAATCTAAAATGAACTTCCAGCCTGGGAAACTGGTATAGAGTTAAGTGAGTCCTCAATTAATATTTGAAACAGTACTGGTGTTTGTGGTGGTCCTTCAAAGAGAAAGCATAGTCAGTGATTTCTCTCGGAGGAAATTTCTGGGAGAAACCGAATTTTAATTTCAGTGTCACTTGGAGGGCATGAAACATTAGCAAGACCTACTCGCAGGATAATCTTGATGGTTAGCAGTGTCAGTCTAGACCAGTTTGATGCTTCTCTATCCTCTTTGTGGATCGATCGGATCATTAAGCCTCTAGTTAGACCTTCTTTAACTCTCAATTTCTCCTTTTCTTAATTTTTTTTTTAAGGTTCACGTCTACTATATCCCTTCTGCTAGTGTATTCTTCTTTAGAAATGATAATGGAACAAGTTGGACACTATTTTTCTAATTTTAGCCTTAAACGATCATTTTTAAGGAGGTTAGAGTATAGATAGGTGATAGATGCTAGACAGAGAGTAACCTTTACAATATATGTGGTAGTGGTGGTTTAGTCACTAAGTCGTGTCTGACTCTTGTGATCTCATGGACTGTAACTCACCAGACTCCTCTATCCATGGGATTCTCCAGGCAAGAATACTGGAGCAGGTTTCCATTTCCTTCTCCAGGGGCTCTTCCCAACCAAGGAATCAAATGCAGGTCTCCTGCACTGCAAGCAGATTCTTTACCGACTGAGCTACATATAAAAGATATACATCCGATTCCATTCTTCTTGTATGGATTTCACCTAGTTAACTAGTTAACCCAGTGAAACTCTTCTGTTATACAACTTAAAATAGTGTCTGGACTTTGTTGCATAAATATTTTTAATGGTAGTATGATAGAGAAGCAAGTACAAAGAACTGCAAATCACTACATGAGAAAATAGATTTATGAGTGACATATAGAACCTCACAGAAACTGAGAAACAGGTGAAAAGCACTTAACACTTCACATACCTACCAAAATCACAAGCTATCCTGATACATCTTCATAGTTACTTTTCCTAAGATAAGCCTTGCTGTGCTTAGTCGCTTTGTTATGTCTGACTCTTTGTGACCCCATGAACTGTAGCCCACCAGGCTCCTCTGTCCATGGGATTCTCCAGGCAAGAATACTGGAGTGGGTTGCCATGCCCTCCTCCAGGGGATCTTCCCAACCCAGGGGTCAAATCCAGGTCTCCTGCATTACAGGCAGGTTCTTTACCATGTGAGCCACCAGGGAAGCCCAAGAATACTGGAGTGGGTAGCCTATCCCTTCTGAGGGGATCTTCCCGACCCAGGAATCAAACAGGGGCCTCCTGACTGCAGGTGGATTCTTCACCAGCTGCGCTACCAGAGAAGCCCTAAAATAAGCCTTAACATCCTGTCACCTCCACACATTTCTGCTGAGTGATTGCCCTGAACTTGAGATGGACATCTCTTGCTGGTTGGACTGTGGCCAGACTCACAGGTGGTGGCACAAAGGAGTCATGTGTTCCTAGAGGTCAATAGATGTGGTCAGCTCAGCTCAGTCGCTCTGTCGTGTCCGACTCTTTGCAACCCCATGAATCACAGCATGTCAGGCCTCCCTGTCCATCACTAACTCCCGGAGTTCACTCAAACTTATGTGCATCGAGTCGGTGATGCCATCCAGCCATCTCATCCTCAGTCGTCCCCTTCTCCTCCTGCCCCCAATCCCTCCCAGCATCAGGGTCTTTTCCAATGAGTCAAGTCTTTGCATGAGGTGGCCAAAGTATTAGAGTTTCAGCTTCAGCATCATTCCTTCCAATGAACACTCAGGACTGATCTCCTTCAGAATGGACTGGTTGGATCTCCTTGCAGTCCGAGGGACTCTCAAGAGTCTTCTCCAACACCACAGCTCAAAAGCATCAATTCTTTGATGTTCAGCTTTCTTCACAATCCAACTCTCACATCCATACGTGGCCACTGGAAAAACCATAGCCTTGACTAGATGGAACTTTGTGGGCAAAATAATGTCTCTGCTTTTCAATATGCTATCTAGGTTGGTCATAACTTTCCTTCCAAGGAGTGAGCGTCTTTTAATTTCATGGCTGCAGTCACCATCTGCAGTGATTTTGGAGTCCCCCAAAATAAAGTCTGACACCGTTTCCACTGTTTCCCCCTCTATTTCCCATGAAGTGATGGGACCAGATGCCATGATCTTTATTTTCTGAATGTTGAGCTTTAAGCCAACTTTTTCACTCTCCTCTTTCACTTTCATCAAGAGGCTCTTTAGTTCCTCTTCACTTTCTGCCATAAGGATGGTGTCATCTCCATATCTGAGGTTATTGATATTTCTTCCAGCAATCTTGATTCCAGCTTGTGCTTCTTCCAGCCCAGCATTTCTCATGATGTACTCTGCATATAAGTTAAATAAGCAGGGTGACAGTATACAGACTTGACGTACTCCTTTTCCTATTTGGAACCAGTCTGTTGTGCTATGTCCAGTTCTAACTGTTGCTTCCTGAACTGCATATAGATTTCTCAAGAGGCAGGTCAGGTGGTCTGGTATTCCCATCTCTTGAAGAATTTTCCACAGTTTATTGTGATCCACACAGTCAAAGTCTTTGGCATAGTCAATAAAGCAGAAATAGGTGCAAAGTAAACATCAAATGCCACCATCTGGCTGGTGCCCACTTGGTGATCTGGCAGATTCAGATTCTTGAGAGATGTTTCTCTAGTATGGTGGTGTATTACTAGATTGACTAGAGAATGGGAAGACGCAGTTAGTGTTCTGTTCAAAAATGCGACAAATTTCATTCAGAAAGCCAGTTTCTTTGTCCTGAGCTTAATTTGAAGGACTTTGCCTTATTTGCAGGCAAAATGAATTTTCAGGCACATCATGTTTCAAGCAGGCATAGGCATCTTTAAGAGGATACTCTCCAACTAGTGTGAGTCAAATTTTCTCTGGGGCTTTATTTAGGTAATAGAAATTTGTTCTTATGTGGCTGTAATAATATAAAGAAGCTTAATTTGATACTGGATAAGGCTTGGCTGCTGCAATAAAATTGGAGTTTATAAAAAGAGGAAAAATGATCAGTTAGCTTCATACTACCATTATGGTCCAGCATCTCAAATTCACCACAATCATTTTATCCATTTGATGCTGCTGCAGAAAAAAACAAAAGCAGCATAAAATGATGTAATACAAGAAGTCTTGCATAGTCATGGATCTTTCAAAACTGTCATGAAGTCTTTGGAAACTTCATGGTATAAATTGGTATTATTTCTCAAAATATACAGGTGAACTCTTATAACATTTGAATGAATTCAGGCTATTAATTGAAAATAAAAACTGTAACCACAATCTTGATGCTATGTTGGAATCAAGTTAGGAAAGTGAAAACTTTCTTGTCACTTTCATCTTCAAGAAGCAGTAGACCACACCCCAGTAAACAAGAAATGTCCTTTGAAAAAAATCAAAATCTTAAATGTTAAAGTATGTTACAAACCTTTCTGGATTGGCATCATATTCAGTAAATCTTCTGGTAAAAACAAGTACTGATATCTTTAATATTCAGTAATTAGTATCAAGCATCTCAGGTGAATGGTATAGACAGATCTGGGTCCCAACAGTTTCATTTATGGGTTTATTATCTTTGAGATAAAGACAACTTGGATAATGGAACATCCATGCCATGTTTTAATCGTTATATCAAAAATAAAAACACAGCAAGTGTGCTCATCCACTTGGTACTTGGAGTAATTTTTACAAAATTTCCAGTTTAGCCTAAATGTCTCAGTTTTCAGATATTCATTCCCTGTCTCAAGAGATAGCTGATTCTCTCTTTGAGCAGGTGACATTCAAGATATTCTTTATATTGATCCACTGTCTGCCTCATGGTATCTTCCATGCATCGACCAAGCTTCACATGCAGGACCAGATCGAATGAGCCCAAATCCTTCTTTATAAGACAACCCTTCAGATACCCGAAGAGAGTTATCAGGTCCTCAACCATCTCTTCTTTAGACCAGAGTTTTCATTTATCAAAAACAGAATTGAACATCCTATAGAGACTGCCTATAGATCAAGCAGTGAGCTGAGTTCTGGCATAAAGATGGGTGACTATATTTAACAGTGTATAGTTTAGTGAAGGACATAATGCATAATTAAAATGAATTAAAAATATGATAAGTGCAACTGCAGAAACTAAAAACAGGATGCTGTGTGGTAGTAAGATGGAGGAGACAATGCTCCCTGGAGGACTCAAGCAAGGCATCAGCAAGGAGATGAGTTTGAACTGAGTCTTGAAAGGCAGATAAGAATTGGGCAGGTGACTATGGGCTGGAGGTTGGCTGGGAAAAGTCTGGCTGCCTTTCCACGTGACTTCTCAGGTGGTGCTCGTGGTAAAGAACCCAACTGGCAATGCAGGAGACATAACAGACATGGGTTCAATCCCTGGGTTGAGAAGATCCCCTGGAGCAGGGCATGGCAACCCACTCCAGTATTCTTGCCTGGTAATCCCAGGGACAGAGGAGCCTGGAGGGCTGCAGTCCATGTGGTCACAAAGAGTGGGCCATGACTGAAGCGACTTGGCATGCACGCCTCTCCACACAGAGGGTGCACAGGCAAATGCGGTCGCAGGTGCTGGGGTTACGGATAGTGCTATCATGCAGCTGCAAGCCCGCACCTGAGCGGTAGGAAAGGGAGGAAGGAGATGCTACACGATACAAAAGGAGGCAGCGTCTCCAAGGTCCTGATATGTTTGCTTGACAACGTGAGAATCTCTTATCTTTCAAGTCAGAAAGAGCTGCCAAATGACCTTTAGCAGAGAAATGATGCTGGGAGATTTGCACTTTAGTAAAATGTGACAGATGGTTGTGTAGAGAGAAGGGATGGAGGGCTGGGAGAAAGGCCCGAGGATCTGTATATGGCAGTACCCGGGCAATGGGGATGGAGAGGCAAGGCAGGGCCCAGCTTATCACACAAGTAAAATCCTGGGGACCCAGCAGCAACTGGATGTCACTAAACTGTATTTTCAGAAAGATTTTCATTTCTCAGACTGCAGCTGTTTCAACCGCTCCACGTCATACTGTTTCCCATCTCCTCGCCACTTCAGTTAATGTCTTGATATTGACGCAGCCTCGTGACCCTTCTGCCATAATTTGATTGCACCCTGTTCTTCCTCACAGAGTAATGATCCCGAAATGACAGCAGTGTTACTGCTTATATCATGGTGTCAACTTAGACTGCACTTAAGTCACGTTTCCAGACTATTAGGACCTATTGTCATAATAGCTATGGCTTCTGGTATCTGCAAATGCTGAGTTGTGCGTGATGGAATTGCATGCAGGGATAATTAGTTTTAAATTTACTTTTGTAATCATGTTAATTGAACATGGAAGTGGACTGAAAAATATGAAGGGCATGGCATTGAGCCTGATGCAGTATCTTCAGAATCAGTAGACTCTAGAAATTAGTATTACCAGTAACTGAAATGAACCTTGCTCCCCTGTAGTAGTGCAGTGTAGATACAATAACCAGGCATTGCCTCCAAGTTCAGTGACTGTTCCGTGCATTTGTGTGCGGAGTCTTCATGAGAGTCACTTTGAAAATGGGCCCATGCCCAAAGCATGAGGAGGGCATCTTGGTTGTCCTGCTGAGACTTGGGGGCATTCCCTCAAACATCCCCAGTGCATACTCAAAATTCCCCCAGGAGTTAGGCTCGGTAGCATCTAAGCTCACGCATGCCCATTGTCAGGACCCCAATGATGGCCCCACTTCTAACAAAGCAAACAGCCGTTTGTGATCCCTCCCAGTCCTTCATCCTGAGATGCCAGTTCTCCAGCCCATCCAGCCCTGCCCTGGCAAGCTGTGCCTCCCTTACACTGGCCATGGCAGTGAGCTCTCTAGAACGGAGCTGCTGAATCTCGCTTGGCCCGCATCCTTAGCACGTGCCCATCTGCTCCTCAGTTCTGTGTGGATTAGAGCCCAGTCCAGCCTTTGTGCCGAACACTTGGGAGCCCAGGCCAGCTAAGAGGGCAGATTCTCTTCTGCACGTCTTCCTAGACCACCTCGAGGTCTACAATACAGATGTAATATGTATGCCAGAGAGCTGATAAGGAAAAACGTTCTGAGTGAGATGCTTGCAATCCTGAATCATCTGCTAGAGGGCAATATATGCTAAATAATAATGTGGCTATTTTTCTGGGAAATGACACAAACTTGCTTTTTTATTGTTTTTGGTTGGTGGGTTGGTTTGACTTTAGTTCAAATGCAAGGTCCAGAGCCTCTGAGATGGTCAAATAGGCTGTTGTTTAAAAATCGGAATCCACAAAGCCCTTGGGGATCCCAGTTGAAAAACAGTAGCCTGGTGTTTTACTATTTCTCAAAGGGTTTAGAGTGGACAACTTTATTACTGTTTCTATCCCTTTTGCAAACATGTTCACATAGTAACCTCAATAGGATTCAAGGCCGCTCACCTCTCCACCCTCAACTGTGAAACGCTCACCTCATAGCTCTATTAACTCAACGGCCTGAATACCAACAGATGAGGGAGGGAGGTCAAAGGAAAGCGTACCATGAGGGCAAAGAGACATTTTATGAGTCTTGTCTTTCCCCAACAAGCATTTGACAAGGGCAGGCTTTTAGGGGACCTCATTTCTAAAACTAATCAGAGGGTGCCTGGAGTGATTTTATTTCATTATTTGTGGTACATACACAGATTGTTTTATCCAAAGAGAGAATCTGTTGTTTGGTTTTGAAAAGGTTTTTGTCAGCTGTAATTGTTGTTATTGTTGTTGAGTTACTAAGTTGTTTCTGACTCTTTGCAACCCCATGGACTGCAGCACACCAGGCTCCTCTGTCCTGCACTCTTCCTCTGAGTTTGCGCAAATGCATGTTCATTGAGTTGGTGATGCTGTCCAACCATCTTATCCTCTGTCCCCCCTTCTCCTTCTTTCCTCAGTCTTTCCCAGCATCAAGGTCTTTTCCAATGAGTCAATTCTTTGCATCAAGTGGCCAAAGTATTGGAGTTTCAGCTTTAGCCTTAGCTCTTCCAGTGAATATTCAGGGTTGATTTCCTTTAGGATTGAATAGTTTGATTTCCTTGCCATCCAAGGAACTCTCAAGAGTCTTCTCCAATACCACAGTTGAAAAGCATCAGTTCTTCAATGCTCAGCCTTCTTTATGATCCAACTCTCACATCTATAGGTGACTACCAGAAAAACCATAGGTTTGACTATACAGACATTTGTTAGTAAAATGATGTCTCAGCTTTTTAGTATACTGTCTGGGCTTGTCATAGTTTTGCTTCCAAAAGCAAGCATGTTTTAATTTCATGGCTGCAGTGATTTTGGAGGGCAAGCAAAAGTGGCTGTAATTTCTACGTGTGTCTGTAAAGTTACGAAATGCCCATAAAAGAAAGAAAATGCTAGGGAAGAAGACAGTGTCCATGCCCAGCTCATCTTGGTCACACCTTCAACCTCCCCCATCCCAATAGCTGGCTTTCTCTAACAGATAGTTTCTGTTTAGTCCTTGTGTATCAAGAAATGACAGTTTTTAAAAAATGGCATTTAGAGTCATCATAAATATGTTTCATAGGATGGATCCATCCTACTTCAAAAGGCTTCATATCTATCCACCCAGTCCCTGGGAAGCACAGTTTATCTTATTAGGTTAGGTACTGAACGTCCTACAGAAAAACCTGATGCAGACATATGACCAAAACATAAAAATCAGATGGCCCCGTCTCATAAGAGCACAGAAGATGATTTCCTAGCCATCAGTGGAAAGAGATCATACAAAATACAGACCTGCACTAGATCCAGAGATTTGTCAGGTGATTTGGGTAGGCCTCAAGGCTGCCAGGCAAATTGAGCATGAATTCTCACTGTGTCCCAAGGGCACATAAAATGTCAAAAAATGCATGCAAATTTTAGCACTCAAAGTCCCAAGACACTCTCATTACAAATCCAAGAGCCGTATGCCTGGTAGGTACCAGACAGCTTAGAACTTGGTGCGATTGATCAAATGCCAACGGCTTCCATCTAAGGCTGCATCTCCCCAGGAAATGTCTGAACGATCAGGCAGTTCTCAGATCATGACAGGGGCCCCCAACTGACTCCAGATCCAACCTGCGTGCCCTCAAGTCTAAGGAAACTCCTAAGGGGTGGAATTATCTTTCCGGTGTCCTGGTTGAACTCCACCTCTGCAGGAGCAAAATGCTTCGCCTGCCTCTCCGAGAGCCTTCTCAGAGTCAGAGAGGCTTCAGGGCCTCGGGCCCCAAGGGATCTGAGTGACGTTTAGAGCCCAGAGACACTGCGACCCGTGAGCCTGTGGGTGCATTCCCAGTGACGCCAAGGCAGCCACACGCCAGCATTCCTTAATACCATTTCACTCTTAGCAAGCGGGAGGTGTTCACGGAGCTGACAGGTTTACATGCTACATGTTGTGACCCTCTCGAGGATGCTGTTTCTGAGAACATCCTGAACTCCCAAGCAAACTCTGAAAAGAGCCGGTTCTGCTAAGTGGTCTGAGTTATCTTATCGTGGCCTTTTTCCTTGGCTTCTGCTAGTTCTCCCTCCTCTAGGAGGGGTCCTCAGTCTTCTTCAGCTCTGCCTTGTCCTTGGATGTTGTGCCGGGGTCCAGCCCGGTGGATCCAGGATGATTCGAAGGTAGGGACAGATTTGGCGTCCTCCTTGGAAAAATACATATTTAGTTACAGATAGAGAGAGATTAGAAACGGATAGTGTAGTAGGAAAATTAGTGGAGAAAAAGAGACTGAATAACTTGGATCACGTGGAATAGCATCCATGGTCCAGATGGGAATTCAGCCAGAAAAACAGGGAGTAAGAAGGAACGACATGGGGGAGTCAGTCTTTCCAGGAACTGATCCCATTTCTTTATTTTCCCATTTTCTTATATACCTTTTGTTACATATAGGGATGAATACAGAGTCACATGGGGGTCAGCAGTCCTGACCTTTATCAAAATCAGGTGCTTTACATAAAAAAATAGTGTTAGGGGTTTTACATCATCTTTAAGCCATTTCTGCCTGCTGACATTTACAACCCTTTCTTTCTGATAACCAAAAACTTATTTTTTCCAAGCGTGTTTTTTCTTAAACCAGGCACCACCCTCCAAATAAAGTTGCATTCCTATAGGGTGAGGGTGTAGTGAGTTATAATCAAGAAAGGAATTTATTTAACCCAAGGTTAACATGATTAATCTTAAAGGTTAATGCTTATTTCTCCTATAGGCTTAAAGGTTAATACATACTTCTCCTATATGCTAGTTATATTTATTATAAGGGCAGGGAATATGGAGATTTAGCAGCAAACGTCAGTCCAACAAATGAAAATCCTTTCACCAGTGTTCCTCTTAAGATCTACTTAGTCTTAAGATAGTGATAAAGTTAAATTTTTACATAGCAAGGACACAGTGATTTATAACAAAGTACAGTGATCTATTACAAAAGAGAAAATTCATTAACTCAAAAAGTCTAATATTGCTAACATCAAAAACTACTATATTTCCTTTTCTATATTCCAAATACATTGATTAATATATTCCCAGGTACCTAAGGATATGGAGGCCTGGCGGCAATCATTGACTCAATAATGAGATATGCCCTATGCTAATTAAGACTCTCAAAATACTCCAAAAGTCTCTGTGCTGTTTATGGTTAAGAGGTTGTCACACAGCTAGTCTGTCAGCAGAGAGGTTTGACCTGAGACACCCTTGTCCCACCCAGGGCAGGGAATTAGCAGCAATTGACACAACAAATGAAAAAACCCTTTATCAATATAATTCCCAACCAACCCACTATACTAATAATTTCTAACTTCCCACAAGAATTTGCCTTTAGTAAGTCAAAAACATCTCGTGCCTCTCATGGTTGGAGGGCTGCTGTGGCCGAAGGAACCTATACAGGCAGGCTAGATAACCTTCAGAGAAGTCCCGTAAGTTGAAACACTCTAGTCATGCCCAGGAATTTTTACTGCCTTGGAGCTGCGCGTTTACTCCTTCTCGGAGAGAAACGGTTATGGGGGAGAGCCCCCCGTAGGTGAGAGTACAAGACAGACTCAGGTTTTGGGGTTAGATGCTCAGGAGCAGGGGATTTCCTGAGGCTTGATCATACCTTTGCGTATGTATGCCCAAGCCTCCTTCCTCATGACCTTTGCCATGGGCGGAGTTCCTCACGCTGGCCCCCAACAATGTTGGGAAAATTAAGGATTCCATTCTCGGTCTTTCTGACCTTTGAGACTTTCCATGTCTTGGATGATTTCACTTCATCCATTGTATATGTGCTCAAGACATCTGCGTGAGTTCCAGATTCCTGTCCCAATCAGCTATTTGATTTTTCCACCTGGTAGTCCCACAAGCTCCTGAAATGCAGCCACTGCAGATATGACTTCACTATCTTTACTACCAAAAGATGTTCTTCTTCCTCTGTCTCAGTTAGGGCCACCATCCACTCAGTTGCTCCACTGGTGGATTCCAGTCACAAGACAAAAACCTCAGAGTAACTGAAGGGAGGAAGCTTGATATAAGAATTATTAAACTCGAGTAGAGGTGGTGGTAGTTTAGTCGCTAAGTCGTGTCTGACTCTTGTGACCCCTTGGACTGTAGCCCACCAGGCTCCTCTGTCCATGGCATTCTCCAGGTAAGAATACTGGAGTGAGTTGCCATTTCCTTCTCCAGGGGATCTTCCCGACCCAGGGACCGAACCTGCATCTGCTGCATTGCAGGCAGTCTTCTGAGCAATTATAAAATGTAAAGAGGACTCTAAATGGCAGCTTAAGGCTGGGGTGGGTGGGGAGGGGTGGGTGGAGTATGCACAGAAGGACACTTTTGGAAGTAGGTCTTCCTCCCTAGGTTGGGTTTCAGATCTCACTGGAGAAGGTGTGGTTGCAGCCCACTGGGGGATGGAGGAGTTGACTAGATGTCCATGGCAGAGCTTGTTGACAGTCACTGGGCAGCAGGAATCCACCCACTGGGGTGCGGGGGTGCCCCATCTGATGGCAGATCACAGAAAGTCAGGACACCATGACTAGCATGAGACCCAGAGCATGGTCCCACGTGCCTAGGGAGGGCCACAGCAATATGGTACCAGGTCAAACCAGGGATTGCATCTTGGGCGTGCATCTCGGGCAGGGAGCCATTGCATGTCCCCACATGTCTGTACCATGGCTCAGCCATGTGACAAGAAGAAAAAGCACAGCTCAGCGTATCACGCCAGGAAGAGAAGCTTCCTTCTTCCAGCAGTGTCAATCCAGCACCCTCCACTCACATGCTAACGGAGCAATGCAGACAGGGGCCAGTTCCAGTGCAGACAGGGGCCAGTTCCTTCTGCCACAGCCGGTACTGGAGGTGAGCCCGGAGCAGAGAGGCAATGCATGGATGCTGGCTGGAATGCACGGATGGCTGGAATGCACAGATGGCTGGAATGGTTGCCCGAACTGGCCTCCCCACTCCCACTCACTCCTTCACATTCAGGTGGCACATCTTGCTAGCTGCTTAGCAGGTAAAAGTCTCCAGGATAAAATCCATCCTCCTTCTTACCCCTGACACTTTTGCCTGGATTTGTCCTCTCCTCACCATACATGGACCTTGCTCATGGTCTGTGACTGGTGTTCCTGCCACTGGTACATCCTAACTCCAGTCCCGTCAGTACACAGATTCCAGGTGTCTTCCTAAAATCACAACAGCATCCTTACACTCTTGCTTCCAAACCTCTGGTACCTAATTGGCTGATAGAAAGTGAAGGGAAAGTTGCTGAGTCGTGTCCAACTCTTTGTGACTCCATGGACTGTATAGCCCATGGAATTCTCTAGGCCAGGATACTGGAGTGGTTAGCCTTTCCCTTCTCTAGGGGATCTTCCCAACCCAGGGATGGAACCCAGGTCTCCTGCATGGCAGGCAAATTCTTTACCAGCTGAGCCACAAGGGAAGCCCAAGAATACTGGAGTGGGTAGCCTATCCTTTCTCCACAGAATTGGCTGATGCCAGATGTTAAAAACAGGAAAAAGTGCTAAGGTGGGGATATGAAGATTTGCTGTACTTTTTACTCAGTTTCCTAACACTTTTTCTAAAAGAAATAGTCAAATAACTTAAAACAAACAAACAAAAAACACAAACTCCCTCTGTGCCCTGTTTCTGAAAAGCATCTCAGGAACTTGTTTGAAATCAGTGATTTTCAGAAGATGGCTGCTCTATACCGATCCTGGACTTACTGCAACATTTCCCAGTCTCCAGCCAACCCTGGGCCCCCACAATCCGAATTGGCTCTGGCCAATCTATCCTGCTACTGTTGGTCCTGAACCCAGTGGATCTTGTACACAGACAGACTTCCTGGGTTCATCTCAACTCTGAAATCAAGGGGAGATTCTGTCAACAGCCAAGAACTGAAGGGTGGGTTTTCCCTCCAATTCCAGGGCTCGTCCCTCTACATGTGCACCTAAACAGTTTCTCCACCGCTTAGGTTGTCTAGCTGGTTAATATACATTGGTCCAATACATTGCACCCTTAAAGCTTTGTTTTTCTCTTCATTTGAAAAATCTGAACATAAGGCTAGCATATACTTGAACTCTTGAACTTTAAATGTTAATAACATAGTATACGCCATCCCACCCCCCAAAAAACTGCCCCTCTGGCCCTCCTTTGCCAGACTCCTCTTGTCATCGGCCATCCCCAGCCTTCACATCATGCAGCCTCACGTTTCCGCTCTCATCAGACTGAGTTTTCCATGCGAGGCCCTGGATCTCCCCAGCTCCCCTTCAAAACAGGGCACCTCCTCTGTGCGGATCTCCTCTCCTGCTTCCTTCCCCTGGAAAATTTCCACTCCTCCTTCTAAGTTCCAGCTCAGATGTCAGCTCTCAGAAAAACCTTTCCAGACAACCATGGCCATCCAGTTGTTGATTTCCCTCTGCTCTCCTTTCATTTCTTCACAGGCAGTATTTTAAAGTACCCATTTACATGTCAGCCTTTGTCGTCTGTTTCCAAACCAGAGGGCAGGGGCTGTTTCTTATTCAGCTCTTTATCTCCGGCACCTATTACAGTGACTGGGGCAGAGTGACCACTCAATAAATGTTTGCTGAATGATGAATGGGGAATGAATTGACGATGAGAGGAGCATCGAAGAGTCTGCGTGGCAAGCTCATTGCCCTGCCTGTGCAGCTGGGACAGCGCTATCATTTATGGAGTCAGGATATGTGTCTTGTGGGGGAGATATCAGGCCCAAATGAAAGAGCTAGGCATTCCTTTCTGTGCACCCTTAATAAAAGTATAATGTTGACAGTCAGTTTACAGTTATTAACTCAAAATGATTAATAACTCATAAATCTCAGGAGACTTGGATACGTCTGTTCCTGGGCTCTTGAGCAGGATAAATTGTCAAAGTGATAAAACGACTCGTGGATTTTACTTTCAACGTATCAGCTTTAGAGGCTGTGGTGACACTTTGCCCACGGTGTGGTTTTAGTTCTATTACCTTTCTCAGTTCAGGTGGACAATGAGCAGCAGAATGCACGTACAATTGTGATCATAATTCTAACTTCCACTAATAATAAGTAAGGGTGCCAGAGGTTTACAATAGCCAAGACATGGATGCATCCTAGGTGTCAATCAATGGGTGAATAGATAAAGAAGATGTGGTATGTATGTATAAAGATATGTGTGTGTGTGTGTGTGTGTGTGTGTGTGTGTGATATATGGGGTATGTATATATATGGGGTGTATATATATATATATATATATGTATGTATGTGTGTATATATATATATACACAGTATTACTTAGCCATAAAAAGAATAAAATAATGCCATTTTCAGCAACATGTATGGACCTAGAGAGTGTCATACTAAGTGAAGTAAGTCAGACAGGAAAGACAAATATTATGTAATATCACTCAGATGCGGAATCTAAAAATATGTAGTACCAATGAACTTATTTACAGAACAGAAACAGATGCACTGACATAGAAAACAAACTTAGGGTTTCCAAAGGGTAAGGGACAGGGGAGGGATAAATTGCGAGTATGGGATTAACAGATACACCCTACCATATACAAACGGGATAAACAACAAGGATTTACTATATAGCATAGGAGCTGTATTCAATGTTTTGTAACAACCTGTAAAGGAAAGTAATGTTAAAAGAATATAGATATATACATATGTATATATGTACGGGGCTTCCCGGTGGTGCTAGTGGTAAAGAAACCACCTGCCAGTGCAAGCGACGTAAGAGACGTGGGGTCCATCCCTGGGTCGGGAAGGTCCCCTGGAGGAGGGCATGGCAACCCACTCCAGCTTTCTTGCCTGGAGAGCATGACTGAATCCCTCTGCTGTAACCTGAAACTCGCACAACCCTGAAAAGAAACTACACTTCAATTTAGAAAAACGTGTGCCAGGAACTTGCTACTGTGCATGGGTTCCCTCCCTCAGTCCTCACACGGGTTTAATCAGCCCCTTATCCATGACCAGGGATAGTTCTCCAGGTCGCATGCCAGTCAGTGTATTACTTTCAGACCAGCCTCCCTATGAGTGAGAGTGCTCATTACTGCTCTTGAGTGAACTTGCCTCCCAGAGATGGGTGGCAGGGCTGAGTTTTCTCATCCCAATGCCACCGCAAAGGGTAGGTAGGAGCCCAGCTTCAGACCTACAACGTTTCAGGTCGACCCTAAGGAGGGACTGAGCCACGGCAGACTCATCCGTGCTCGTTGCGAACTTGCTGCCTTTGGTCAGCTCCAAGGACAGAGCCACAAATGAAAGACAGTCGCCCCTCATTTCAACACCGACCCTCACCCACTGATCCAGTGTTCAGGAACCCAGACCTCAGGGATGCGGAGGTGACTGGCAATCCAGGCATCACTATTCTGATGGCAGCACCAGAAATAGAATTCAATTTTGTGCTTGATGGGGAAGCGAAAAATAACTACAAAACACGATCTGGCCTTGCAGGGCATGAAGCTCAGCATCGCCCATTGTGATAGGATAAGGTACCAGAATAGCGCATCTGCTCAGAGCTTTCATTCCCGTTCTCGCCCTGTTGCCCTGTTACCCTCGGCCAAACGGGAGCTCTGCACAGTGGACCACTTTTATGAGACGGTCCAGGAAAATTGCTTCTACCGGAAACCACAGGGTGGCCTCCACCAGACAGCACTTGCTCAGAGTCTCAGTGGGAAGGCTGTCTTTTGACCCAGCCAAGAATCCCCTCCCCTCCTCATCTGGGAACTGTCAGATGGCACTAAGGACACAGGGTGGACGTTTGAAAATGCCCCATCAGTCCTGCTAAACAGCCCAGAATGACTTGTCACGCCGTAGCCATCGTCCTCACACTCACAAATCCGTAACATTAAATTGCAAACAAAATTTGTTTCATACATAATTACACCTCCACTTAGTGAAAGGAGTTGAGCTGAGATTTTGGCGGAGCTTTTATGACTGTGTCTGTTGACATTGCTCTGCTACTGTACATAAAACTAGCCGTGTTTCATGGGAGCTGTCACAGCTTATCTATTATTACTCCACTGGCATATAGAGCGTGTCTGACTGTACTTTTTGATTTTATTAATTTTATGTGATGTCATTCTGAGCATAAGACAACATGATACAGTGTGGTCAGTGAGCAGGCTCCCTGAATCTTAACTGGCCAGGGCCTAAAACATATTGGCTGTTCAACTGCTAAGTCATGCCCAGCTCTTTGTGACTCCACGGACTACAGCATGCCAGGCTTCCCTGGCCTTCATTGTGCCCCGGAGTTTGCTCAAGCTCACGTCCGTTGAGGTGGTGATGCCACCCAACCATCTCTTGTTTCCCCCTTTTTCTCTGCCCTCAGTCTTTCCCAGCATCAGGATCTTTTCCAGTGAGTCACATCAGGTGGCCAAGTATTGGAGCTTCAGCTTTAACATTGGTCCTTCCAGTGAATATGCAGGGTTGATTTCCTGTTGGACGCATTTATGAAACCTAAGGAGGGAAGAATTATGTTTTCAAGTCCAAGGAACCTGAAAATAGTATCCCCAATACTAATTGTTACCAATTTGGGGTAACTGTTTTCTCCTTAAAGCAGAGAGACTCCTTAATACTCGGTGTCTCCTTGAGTTTGACATCGAGTTTGGCATTTTGAGTTTGGCGCTAACTAATCCATTTTACAGAAGAGGCTTAGAGAAATGAAGGAACTTGTCCAAGGTCCAAACCAGGACTAAGCAGGGACAGATGAGGTGCCTCGGGTGCAAAATTTAAGGAGGCACCAGTTCTCAGGTTTGTGTCAGTTGCCACTGGAGAGTGAGTTCCTCCTTAAACTTTACACCCCAGATGTCTTAAATAAGGAGCACCTCTTTAATTTATTAATTCAATCTTGAAAGATATAATTACCAAATACAAATTATGGTTTCTATTTTCTTGGAAGTATTTTAGAATATATAAAAGATTTATCCTTCAGGTTAAATTGACTGATAGTGTAGATTATTGAAACTCTATGTTCTAGATCATGTGTATGTATATAAACATATATATACACATATTTTTATGGATATGGATTTGGATAGATACAGATGTGTATATGAGTATACACACATATATACCAACATGTGCACATCCATACTTAGGTTATTTAAACCGTATACAAATAAAAATGTAAGTTTTCATTATTAGTTTTATTGTGTGTTTCTATAAACAACCACACTCAACTTGTTAAATTTCTCATTAACACTGATTTGCCAAGCTTTTGACAATGCACTGATTTCCATGAATTCTTAATGAGATACAAAGTGAAATGAAAATTCTTAAATTATAGTAAGTCATCATGTTTAGCAGTTGCTTACACTCATTTGGACCCATCTTTAAAATGCAGAAGTGATTTTTATTATGTATTTATATTACAAGTTGGTGATCACAATGGAAATAGATGTTTTCAAGCCATTTTTTTCTTGCATTACCCTTCAAAACGCACCATTTATGATGGAAGTCATCTGTGAGAAGCTCATTATGCCAGCATGGGTTGTTTCTCTGGGTTTTATTCTCTTTCAGATCCATCATCTAAGTTGCTTATTTATCTTGGCATATGCTTTCCTAGCATGTTAGTAGCGGTGGCTACCAACAGAGATGCACAGCAGATGCCATTTTTATTTTATATACACTCAAATATCTCATAGGAAATTTGTGATGCAAATTTCAAACACAGATAGCTCCCAACAACTCTATCACCTTTTAATTGAGGGCTCAACTAACCCATTGATATACCACAGTTAAATTGTGATATCCACTGTAGGTTGAAAGTGAAATTTTTCTCTTTTCCTACAGATTATAAATATATTTGAGTAAACATGAGAGTCTATTAATTAATCAGTAAGCAGTGAGAGTGTATTGATTGTTCATGACTGTGGAAGGCAGGGCACAGAAGGGGGTATAGGATATAGTAGCTACTCTAGAAGAATATCAGTGTAAACAGGAAGAAATGATGTTCATTACTATGTTATACTCTGTCTGGGGTAAGTCAGCAGTTTCTAGTTTTTGGACCTGTTGGTCATCTCATGAATGCTATGAGCATTCCTCTTAGTACCACATAAACGTCCATAGAAAGTTTAATGGAATGTATCTATCTGTAAGTTATGAACTCCTGTTCTAAGAGGAAAATTCCTACCCCATAGAAGATTTTGATTCTGAAGACTATATTAGATAATGTGCACAAAAATTCTAGCCCATGGAGTAGGATTTAGCATGTATGCAATGAATATTGGTATATTTTCCCTAATCTCCTTAAAATTTAGAATTCATAGTTAATTTCGAAAGTCCTAGAGTTGGCTGACCATTGTTGCCACTAGAAAAACACATGAAAATAGCATCCTGCCTTGAAGCTGCATGGGAATTACAGAAGCCTGAACTCGAAATCCAAAGGTAAACCAAAAAAAATGACCTATTTTTCCACTTTCCAGTAAAAGGTCTCCCATTTCTCCGCTACTCGGAGCAGAAATATATAATCCATTTCTAGGAGACTCTCTCCTGTCTCGATCTTCAAAGTCATCCTAAGAAACCTTACCTTCCTTCTAGCTATTGTCACCTGTCTCTTTTTCCTTTCTTTCTAATTCCTTTGAAAAGACCATCTGTGTTGCTTCCTCCGCTTTCTTCTCTTAAGTTCACGTCATCCCCTCTGCAATGAGGTTTCTGACTTACTTCATTCCTGAAGCATCTTTGGTTGGGTCCCCATGAATTTCTAAATGCTATCTGACCTCATACTGCTAGAACTCTGCAGCTGTTAACCCTATCGGCCTAACTGCTTCTAGAATTATGGTTTCTTTGGGCTTCCCTGGTGGCTTAGATAGTAAGGAATCCGTCTGCAATGCAGGAGACCAGAGTTCAGTCCGTGGGCTGGGAAGATCCCTTGGAGAAGGGAATGGCTATCCACGCCAGTATTCTTACATGGAGAATCTCATTGACAGAGGAGGCTGGTGGGCTACAGTTTATGGGGTTGCAAAGAATTGGACATGACTGAGTGACTAACACTTTCATTAAAAAATTTTTTCTAGTCTTTTTTGTTATTATTTTAAGTGGAAACTACTTTACAATATTGTGGTAGTCTTTGCCATTCATTGATGTGTGTCAGCCACGGATGTGCATGTCCCCTCGTCCTGAGCCCCTCCCCCCCCGCCTCCCCGTCCCATCCCTCTGGGCTCTCCCACTGCACCAGCTTCAAGCTCACTTTGATGTCTTTCATTCCTCTGATCTCTCTCCTGGATCTTCTCTACCATTTTGGATCCACTTCCTCCCCAACTTTGTCTCTTTTCTTCCCTTCTAGTCCTTTATTCCTGTTTCCAAGATGTTGCCTTGGATCATCTTCTCTTGTCATTGTATACTGTCCCTGGTGAATCTCATTTATTCCCATTGCTTGAGTTTTGTCCCCTGAATTGATGACTTCCAAATCTGTGCCCTGATCCTCACCTGATTTCCAGATCGTATCTGCATCCATCAAGCCTTCTGGATTAGATGACTTAGACTCACCCTAGACTTATATTCTTTATCACCAAAGAAATTTGCTTATCAAATCCTGAAGATTCTTCCTTTTCAGCATTTCCAGCTTTGGTTACTTCTCCATCACAACCTGCTTTGGGCCGTCATTCCTCTTATCAGGATTTGTAGAGTGGCTTCTCTACTCTCTGTTCACAAATCCATATCACAAATACCCAGCAGGCACTGCGCTCACACGGAGCTGATCCTGAGCTCACAGTGCTTAGAGACAAAAGACAAGCCTCTTTTTTTTGTGGCATTCAAGTCTCTTCACGCTCTGGTCCCACAACGCTTTCTAGCCTAGAAAGTCAGCAACCTCCTCTATGCCTCTCTGCTGTTATTTCACTGCTCTTGCTAGCAGATTTTGTAAGCCCTGTTAAATATACTCATTGCTTAAGACGCAGCTCAGATACCACCATGCCTGCGAAAATTTATTTTATTTTTCTCACCCCCAAATCCAATAATCAGAGTTTTGCTAATGCTGCTGGCAAGCTATATATATATATATATATGTATACACACATACATATATATATATATATACACATACATATATATATACACACATAGTCATTATGTACAGTTGTTAAGGTTGCTCACTGAGCAAGAACACCTGGCCAAGAGGGCAAGGGTCTAAATTCCAGTCACCTGGCAGGAAGGAGCATCCATTTTTCTAATTCACATAAAGGTGCAATATAGGCTAGTGGTGACCCAGCGTCAAACAGGGACTTCCGTTTAGTGCTCTGCAATATGTCTGCCCCTTCAGACTGTGAGTTCTTTAGAACTAGGGCTCGAGACTTGGACTTTTTATCCCCAGTGCATAGTCCAGTCTCTTGCGTAGATTTTTAAAGGCTGTCAATTTTGTAAGGTTAATCATAACAATAACAAAAATACTATCAACATTTGAAATTTTTTAATTTATTTGGCTGTGTTGGGTCTTAGTTGTGCATTCAGGCATTCTTTGGTTATAACATGCAAATTCTTAGCTGCAGCATGTGGAATCTTTAGTTGCGGCATGTGGGATCTACTTCCCTGACCAGGAATTGAACCCAGACCCCCTGCACTGGCAGCACGGAGTCTTAGCCACTGGACCACCAGGAAGTCCCACTCATCAGCATTTTCAATCCCTTCTTCTGTTGCCGGAACAACTCTATATGTTTTTGCTTTGATAACCTCACTTAGTTAACACACTTTTTAGTATGAAGAAGATACTATTATTACTTCCATTATAGAGACCATAAAACTGCAACTCAAAGAAACTCAGTTTTGCTTAGTCACACAGCCAGGATTTGCATCCAGGCTTGCTTCTAGACCTAAAGGCCACCGTGGACAGAACAGGTGCACGCATTTATGCTGAATCAAGGATGTGCCATTTTGTGCTCGGTGGTGTCCAGCTCTTTGCAACCCCACGGACTGTAGCCCACCAGGCTCCTTTGTCTGTGGGATTTCCCAGGCAAGAATACTGGAGTGGGGTTGCCATTTCCTCCTCCAGGGGATCTTCCCGACCCAGGGATCAAACTCATGTCTCTTGTGTCTCCTGCATTGGCAGGTGGCTTCTTTACCACTAACATCACCTTGTATCACAGCTTGGCATGCACACACCAAATACCCTGATGACAAGGCCTGGGACTCAGGACCATTGGAGAATGTGAAGTGTGTTTGTGGAGAGCAGTGTGATGAAAGGCAAACCCAGCGACATGCCAAAGCCCACCTGTAAGAAGGCAGATGTAACCTTTCTGCACAGCCCCTGCCGTCTCCAGGGAGCGTGATCGCGGCAGGTTAGCAAATCTCCCGGTTAAGAGAGTGAGACCGTTGATGCTGCCAGCAGGCATCTCTTGCCCTGTCCCTGCCTCGAGCATCATTTCTCTCTCACCAATCGTGAACCTCAGCAGGGCTGTTGGCTCTCATTTGAGTCCTGGCCACGTGCAGGCTCTGTGGATGCTTCGGAGCCCCTCTGTCAGGCTCAGATGAGGAGGGACCGCAGAGCCATTGATATTGCCGGGGGGATGGCTCCGTGCCCACACACACCACCGTTTCACCCAGGATTCTTTACTATGTTGAGCAAGAGAAGGACAGAGGCCTCCTGAGAGGAAGGCCCGCTGATGGGTGAGTGATCATCTTCAGGTGACCACAGGGGAAGGACGAGATCTCTTTCCAAAGCCCTTTTCTCTCCGTGTGTTGAAAACCATGGCTTCTGCCAGGCGGCAGAGCACAGCACTGGAAATGCCTGGTTCTTTCACCTTCTGTCCCTCAGTCTACCCCCAGAGCTGGCTTGAAATTAGCCCCAGGGTCCTAGAATGATGGAGAACTAGGGCATTACAGGGATTTGGTTTTCTTTTTTCTTCAGAATCCTGGTTTAATTTCCCCCGTTCCCTCAAAGCCCGCCCCATCCCTGAAGGATTACTTCCTGCTGGGAGGCCCTGGAGCGTTCCCGTGGTATCAGCCGTCTGAAGCCCTGCAGCTGTGCCCATCCATTCATTCACGCAACGAACACTGACACTGTCCTCTGCGCCAGGCAGTGGGATAGGAGCCAGGAGAGAGACACATTAAAGCTGTCCACATCCTCCAGGAGAGCCCAGCCCCGTGGGCAAGGTGGATGGGTAGAAAGGCCGCTTGCGTAGAGGGTGATGGATCCTGTGACAAGGAGAGGCGGAGGGGCTGGAAGAGCGCGGAGCTGGTGTATTCCCCGTCTGAGGCAGGGCTGCAGAACAGCTGTCCAAAGGAAGGTGCATGAGGCTTGCAGGAACAGAGGGGGACATCAGGGAGTTTCAGGAGGAAGCGCTTTAAATCACGAGGTCTGATTATGGAAGAAGGACAGGGCTATTTTTTTAAAGGTCTCCGGGAGTGTCCAGTGTGTAGCAAAGTCTGAGAAGCACTGCCCTGGAGACCCGCCCTAAACCATGCAGACCGGCTTCACCTGGGAGGTTATGCCTACCCACTTACTCTCCGCTCGTGTCCCACCCAGAGCAGCTGGCAGCCAGTGAATGAATGACTCGCCCAGGGGACAAACGGCTGGCCCCCTGGCCTAAAGGTGGGACCAGCTCTGCAGAGCAATCCATGCTTCAGAGCTCCCTGGGTCATAGGTCAGGATGGCACTGCCCTCTAGCTGAGGTCATAGCCTTGCATTTAACCCTTTCCCAACCCTAACCTGCCCCTCAGTCCCTCAGTGGTGTCTGACTCTTTGTGACCCCCCATGGACTGTAGCCTGCCAGGGTCCTCTGTCCATGAACTGGAGTGGCTTGTCACTCCCTTCTCCAGGGGATCTTCCCAACCCAGGGATTGAACCCAGGTCTCCCACATTGCAGGCAGGTTCTTTACTGTCTGAGCCACCAGGGAAGGCCCTGCTCACTGTCTTTCTCCTGAGAGCGTTTACCTAGCAAGTCGCCCACGCCTGAAACCCCACTTGGGCTCTGCTCTGGGGTCCCTTGACTCCTGTGATCTTCCAGTCCGTCCAACTATCCACTACAACAGTGTGGCTTTACTGGTAGCGAGGGTGTATTGATAAAATTTCCCAGCCAGAGGACGTAGGGACCCAAAATATTACCTGCAAAGGATGCCGTGTCCCTGTATTGGAAGGATGTAGAGGACAGGGGCCTCATCCGAGAAAGACTGAGGTGACCCAGCACCTCTCCGGTGTGGGACAGGCACGTCTAAGGACCAGTGACTCATGTCACACCGCATAAACACCTGCCAAGCATAGCTCTTTTGAGGACTGTTTATTCACAGCCAGAGCCTTCTTCAACTCCTTCACTATATTGTCTTAGTTTAGGAAAACACATCGAGGCTCCCTAGATGATATTCTTGAATAGTTTCGGACGATTGGCCTCTACTGAGATTGCTCCTTCATTCAAGCTTGTCAGAAGTAATCATTTTAATTTTCTATAGATGCCATCGTGACACCTCTTGGCTGAGTGATCATTGTTTTAAAATGTTGATGCAAAGGAGAAAGCCGTTTGAGTAGCCAGCATGGCTTTTACCGCCCTTTAAATTGTTTTTTTTTTTTTTTGCACAGCCTTTTATTTTTTAAATAAAATATTTTAGCTCCAAAACGCTGCAAGTATAAAAGACTTCCTCATCAATGGGTGAAACTCCAAACACTCCCTTCAAATGGAGCTTCTTTGTGTGTCTGGAGGGCTACTTTAGGATTATACAAAAAGGAAGAGAGCTGATGATCGGGCCTGTTACTCAAGTATTTGGTAATCATTGTCTTTGCTTGGGTTCTTATAGCAGCTTTTGTATATCAGGATTGCCAGCTACATCTGTCCTTCAACATTTATTTTTCCCTCAGACAAGTCCTCTAGGTTGTAAGTCACTGCAGAGGAGACACAGGAAACAGTCTGGGACTCTGATGGGAAGGAGTGGAAACAAATTCCAATTTAAAGCCAGTACTAGGTATTAGAAAGGATGTATCAGTATCACGACTCTAGAAGTTTGAGCTGAATCTTGAATCCAAACAAATGCTAAAGACAGTCATGAACGCCATTGTATTAGTTAAGGTAAAGGCTAAGCCTCCTGAAACACAATGGCTTAAGCAAGATAGAAATCTGTTTTTAACAAATCAACCCTGAATATTCATTGGAAGGACTCATGCTGAAGCTGAAGCTCCAATACTTTGGCCACCTGATGCGAAGAGCCAACTCATTGGAAAAGAACCTGATGCTGGGAAAGATTGAAGGTGGGAGGAGAAGGGAGCAGCAGAGGATGGGATGGTTGGATGGCATCACCGACTCGATGGACCTGAGTTTGAGAAAGCTGAGGGAGGTAGTGAAGGACAGGGAAGCCTGGTGTGCTGCATTTGTGGGGTCGCAAAGAGTTGGACACGACTTAGCGACTGAACAACAATGACAGCCCTAGGAAGGAGAGGCCCAGGGCTGGCAGAGTGGCTCTGCCATCTTCAGACTGTGGCTTCCAGAACTGTTCTAGCCACTGCCACTTTTCACACAGTGGAGCAGGAGAGAGGAAGTTTGGAGAAGCACTTTTCTCATTACCGAAGATAACCCCAAAGCCACACACATTACTTTGACTCATGCCTCTTTTGGCCTAAATTTAGTCTCATGGTCAAACCTAGCTACATGGATGGTTGGCAAACTTAGTTTTGAGCACAATGGCTGTGAAAGTGAAGTTGCTCAGTTGTGTCCAACTCTTTGCAACCCCGTGGACTGTAGCCCACCAGGCTCCTCCATCCATGGGATTCTCCAGGCAAGAATACTGGAGTGGGGTGCCATTTCCTTCTCCAGGATGGCTGTATGTCCTATTAAACTCAGGGGATTCTCTTACTTAAAGAAAGGGCTCAGCAGTGTCTACAATAGCAAGTTAGTATAAATGTCTGGAGACCCCAAATAAATCCAGGAGAAGACTGGAAGTGGAATCTAAATCAACACGCACCATAGAACTATGCACATTGTAAACACCGAGGACACATTCAAAGGCTGGATTGATGGGTGAATGAGTAAAGGGGTGAGTGAAATGAAACCGCTCCTGTGAGCATCCAGGGACTTAGATAGGGTGATATTCACAAAGTAGAATCCCACGCAGATGGATTCACATAAGCACCAGGACGTAGGAGTGTGCATCCTGGCTTGCCCTGGTATGCTTCCTGCCAAGTGCAGGCCAGCAGAGGTGGGCAGGGGTATGCCGAGGACAGAGAGGAGAGGGCTGCCCACTCATTTCAATGGTGATTGCAGCCTCTCATTGCTGGGAGATTCAGTGAGCTGGGACCTAGGCCACTACTCTGGCATTCAGACATCACTCAGACAATAGGCATCTTCCCCTCTTGGAATCTCTTTCTTTGGTCCCCAGAACAGCTATATCAGCATCCTCTACAAACTTTGAGAAAAGCCAATCCCAGGCCCGACCCCTAGAACTACTGAATCACAAATTCTGGGGATAGGGGCCTATAAATCTGTGCTAAGTTTGCCTCCAGAAAATTCTGATTCGTGTTCAAGTCTGAGGACCAAAACAAGGATTGACATAGAAATGCCAGCTTAATTTTGTTCAGGAAGGGTATTAAAAGAAAAAAAAAAAACCTTACTATTTAGATTCACCTTCACTTCAAAAAACAAATGACACATTAATATTTTAAAAATAGAAAGGGCATAATCTCAGAATGAAAAAATTATTTTCCACAAAGGACTGCATTAATATTTTTAAAATACAAAGGGCTAATCTCAGAATGAAAAAAATTATTTTCCACAAAGGTCTGTTTTTCTTAAAGGTCTGTAAAGACTGTTAAGGAACCAGCAGAAGCCAATGTCTGGAACTCCTGAGTCAAATCAGAAAGAGACAAGAAATGAAGTTCATGCCAGGATCTTCCGTACTTGACTACACCTCAGGATAACTTCTCTCCCCCTGATCAAGATTCACACCTTATTATCTTCAAGTTCTCACAAGGTCCAGACTTTTCCCTTTCGGAGAACATGTATGAAGCAAGGATGGGACTGAAGCCAAATCCAGCCTCTGTACTCAGACAGCAAATTAAATCTTAGGGACAGAGTTTGGGGAGCAGTATTGATAGAAAAGAATAACTTTATTGCTCTGCAAGACAAAGACAGCCTCAGCCAGTTAATGCACTCAGAACTGTGTGTCTCCACCTGGAAAGCTGAAGTGAGGAGTTTTAGAGGCATGGTTCAGAGACGAAGATGTGATGAGCTCATGGACATTCTTTGGATTGGCTGGTGGTGAGGTAATCAGGAATCAGCATCATCAACCTTCTAGTTCCAGCTGTTCTGGGATTTATGTGCTGTGGGTAGATAAGGTTAATTTCATCCACCTGATGGGGGTTTCTGTAAAACAGCTCAAAGGTATTGTTCTGTGTATCCCAAGGAGGAGGGAGACTCCTGCCCCAAGGCTGCACTATTGTTTCTGGACTGTTCCTTTTCTCTGCATCCTCTCCCTTCCCTGTTTCAGTTCAGCTCAGTCGCTCAGTCATGTCTGACTCTGTGACCCCATGAATCGCAGCATACTAGGCTTCCCTGTCCATCACCAACTCCTGGAGCCTACTCAAACTCATGTCCATCGAGTCGGTGATGCCTTCCAACCATCTCATCCTCTGTTTTCCCCTTCTCCCACCTTCAATCTTTCCCAGCATCAGGGTCTTTTCCAATGAGTTGGGTCTTCACATCAGGTGGCCAAGGTATTGCAGCTTCAGCTTCAGCATCAGTTCTTCCAATGAATATTCAGGACTGATTTCCTTTAGGATGGACTGGTTGGATCTCCTGGTGGTCCAAGGGACTCTCAAGAGTCTTCTCCAGCACTTCAGTTCAAAAGCATAAATTCATTGGTGCTCCTAATTAACAACTGCTAATTGAACTTGCTCAGTGGAACTCAGGAAGGTAAGGGAGGCTGGATGAAGCCTACCTCCTGTAATCAAGACATGTGGATACAGAAAGGTTTGTGCCCAGGAACCACACAGGTTCCTGCTCAGTTTCAGGATCAACAGTGCCAAACCTTGAATGGATCCTTCAACTAGAGGTGCATTCCCTGGAAACCATGGACTCCTCAAGAGAGCTCCTACATAAACTACATTAGCCCACACCTACTAGGGCCCCAGCTGCAGCTGAGCAATTCTTTACTCAGCATGAGCCCCGTTAAAGGAGGTTTTAGAAGTCAGAGAGGACTTTTACTCTTTGATCTTATATAAAAAGTGAAAGTATGAGTTGGTGTGTATATTGGTTTCCACAAACTAGGTGGCTTAAAACCACAGAAATTTATTCTCATGATCTAGAGGCTTGAAATTCAAAACCAAGATGCCAGCAAGGCCTTGCTCTCTGACTGAAGAATTTATAATTGAAAATTGTCTTGCCTCTTCTAGCTGCTGGTGGCAAATTGCCACTCTTGGTGTTCCTCGGCTTGTAGATGGATCGCTGCAGTCTTGACTCCATGATCACATGGCCTTCTCCCTGTGGGTCTCGAGTTCCCTCTCCGCTGTACGTGCCTCTTCTGGCTTTCTTCTCTTCCCTTTAGGACACCAGTCAGATTGGATTAGGGCCCACTCTAATGACCTCATTTTAACTTGATTATATCTGTAGTTACCCGGCTTCCTATAGTCAATGGTTTCCTGCTGGTCACCTTGTATGTGTCTGGACCACTCTTTGCGGGACCCTCAGGATGTACAAAACCCATCCGTACCTCACCAGGTTACCTAGCCCTCTTGGCCCCCAGTTTCCCTGTCTGCAGCAGCTTCCTCACAGGGTTGCTACAAGGATTACATGAGATAAGAGTCACTGTGTGGACCACAGCAAAGACTCAGTAAATGTTACCTGTGACTTCAATCCAGTGTGTGAACAAGATGCACCCATGGTTTAGAGAACAAATAATAACCAAAAGCACAGAATGCTGTATATTGATCTCATAGAATTTCAGACAAAGGCAAAGGAGCATCTCAGATATTGATTTCTTATCTGATTTATGGCGTGTATGTGTTTGCATGTGAATGCATAGATGTGGTAACTCTGTATATGTTTGTTTGGTTTGGGGGTAGTTTGACAGAGCAGCAGTAATCTGGAGGATGAAATCTTTCTTGGGATGGAAAAAGATCGTAGGACCCTGTCTTCCTCCTTTTGCTTGCATCTAACCATAGGGTTCCTGCAAAGCTGCAAGAATGAACTCAGTTCTGTGTTGGGCCCTGCACTCATGGTGTCTGGCAACCTGTGTGCCTTGGTGAGGCAATGGGTTTCTGGAAATCTCTTAGAATTATGCCCTGAGTGAAAGGTCACCCCATGGTTGTGATAAGTCGTATTTTGTCTGAGAAAATTATTCCTAGACCCTAAATTCCTGGCTTTAGGAGGAGAAAGAAAGAAAGTGAAGTCGCTCAGTCATGTCTGACTTTTTGTGGCCCCATGGACTGTAGCCCACCAGGCTCCTCCATCCATGGGCTTCTCCAGGCAAGAATACTGGAATGGGTTGCCATTTCCTTCTCCAGGGGATCTTCCCAACCCAGGGATCGAACCCAGGTCTCCCGCATTGCAAGAAGACACTTTAACCTCTGAGCCACCAGGGGAGCCCAATATTAGGAGGAGAAGGGGACGACAAAGGATGAGATGGTTGGATGGCATCACTGCCTCAATGGGCGTGAGTTTGAGCAAACTCTGGGAGGTGGTGAAGGAAAGGAAACTTGGCATCCTGCAGTCCATGGGGTCCAGAGTGTGTCGTGACTTCTCAACTGAATAGCAATAAAGTCTGACCACCTGCTCAAACTCCCTGTTCCTTGAGAGCCATTGGTCAAAGCCACTGCCTTGTGATTCAGACTCAGGACAAAGAGGCAGTGGGGTTGTTCCTTACAGAACTATGCATATTTGCAGCCAAAAAAAAAACCCTGTTGGCTTAGAACTAAAACAAAACCAGAAAAATAATCCAGACCTCTTATGTGCCTTTAGGATTCGAGGAAGAATCTCGCTTTTTTGACTTCAAAATAGTCTGAAAGAATTTCCCACAGCCAGATTCCCTTTATTCAGAGTTCAAGAAGTGGATCTGGAACTACTGGAGTGACCTATCCACTTATATTTCTCTTGCTATCATAATTATTATAATATTAATTGATTAATCTAGCCCAAGGCACTCGAGTGTCTGCACACAAAATTAGAATGTAATTGCAACAATAAAGAGATCAAATGAGATAATTAAAACATAAAAGATGACAAATGCTAATTCAAGAAGTCTTTTGTATGCATTGAAACGTGTGCTCCTTATTTATGAGGCCTTGTTTGGAGATTCCTAAGGAGAGAGTTCACGGCAGAATACGTTCTGTGATCTACTTACACAAAGGCAGCAAATACATGTACCCACACGAGGATGGATTGCAGTACAATTGTCGGTCCAAGCATACCTTCCACAGTGTTGTTCAGACGCATCTTTTTAGAAGATGTTACATGAACTGATATTAATGCCATGTTGACACCTCCCTGAAAGTGTCCAATTTGCAGATAGCATTTGCAGGACACAGCGGTAGGAGGACAAGAGAGGCAAATGAAAGCCAGTCAACACTTGACTTCTCTGAGGCTTAGCTATATTACTTGCATTCGTGGAGTTCTAAAGAAGGGGGACAAAAGACAGTCTGGGCAGGTCTTGAGTTCCCAAAGTGAAACTAGCTGATTTCACTTTGGGAAACCCAGTTGCTCTCACTTTAAAGGGTACCTGGAAGGCAGGGGTGACTTTGTACCTTGGACCCAATTTTAATCCAATTTCTCTTCTTATTGACAATCAAGAAACAGTCTAGGGATGGATCCCATCAACGCCTACATGTTTGCAACTTTCTAAAGCTTTAGATTTCTGTTCTTTATCATTTTAGTAACAGTTCCAGGCCCTGACCTTATTTTTTCAAATACCCTATTCAGTCTCTGCAGCCTCTTACTCCTGCAGAGCTAGGAGTGAAGTGAGATGAGGACCTCACTGATCTGGCCAAGTTCAGATCTTTCCTGGACCCAGCTCTCTCTGGGGGTTAGACCCGCTGCACTGGTCACAGAGGACATGGACCTGTGTGCCCACTGGGACTATCCCCAGCGCCGTGGTGACAGGGCCAGCCCCCACCTCCCTGCTACCATCACCTGCGAAGGTGCTTGGAGATAATGCAGTCATTCACTTATTCAACACTCAACACATACTTATTGAGTGACTTTTATGTCAGAAAACCAGAAGAAGTCCCTGGTCTCAGGGAACTTGTGTTCCAGTGGAGGAGACAGAGTAAACAGATAAAAAAGAAGTGTATCATGTAGTGTCAGACGGTGATAAGTGTCAGGAAGGAGAAGGAATCCAGGGGAGGTCTAAGGAGTGACGGGGAAGGGGAGTGTTGTTATTAGAATGTGGTCTGGAAAAAGCTCCCCAATGAGTGCTGAATAGAGATCTGAAAATTTTGCATGAATGAGCCTGCCTTTAATATGCCTTAAGTAGACTAATGAATTCAGATCTTATGGGAATGAGATTCTAAAGATAAAACAGAATCCTTTCTTGGTGGTTCTGGGAAAACAACACTAAGAGCTAGTTTGTATTAAGTACCTTCCAAAGATTAATTCATTTAATCCTCACAGCAGCCTTGTGAGGTAGAAATGATTATCGCCCTCCTCCTAGAGATGAGGTTAGTAACTCACTCAGGGTTACACAGTTAGTAGATCATGAAGTTGGGTTTCAACTCCAGGCCCCCTGAGGTTTTGAGGGGTTTATTTTTTGGAATAGCTGAATTGAGTTTATAATTGGTATGCAATAAACTGCACATATTTGAAGCATACAACTTGAGAATCTTTAGCATGTGTGTATATTCACAAAAGCATCATATGGTCAAGATGACGAGCATGCGTCTCACTGCCCTACGTTTCCTCAAGCCTTCCTTTAACCACCCCCTCATCCACCCCTCTCCACACTCCCATTTCCAAGCAACCTGATTGCTGACATTATAGATTAGCTTGCATTTTCTACAATCTTGTACAAATGGAATCATACAGTATGAACTCTTTTTTGTCTCGCTTCTTTCATTCAGCGTGATTAGTTTGGGATTCATCCACATCACAGGTCTGTACAGTTCTCTGTTCTTGCTGAGTAGTATTTTGTTGTATAGGATACGGCCCAATTTGTCTCTCCATTCACCTGTTAACACATGTGTGTGCATGCGCTCAGTCATGTCTGACTCTTTGTGACCCTGTGGACCCTAGCCCACCAGGCTCCTCTGTCCTGGGATTCTCCAGGCAAGAATACTGGAGTGGGTCTCCATGCCCTCCTGCAGGGGATCTTCCCAACCCAGGGACTGAACTCGGGTCTCCTATGTTTCCTGCATTGGCAGATGGGTTCTTTCCCACTAGCACCACCTGGGAAGCCCAAGTAGGTTGGCATCACTCCCCGTTTGGCATCACTCCCCATTTTCAAGGAGCCTTTCTGCACATGTATATTGAGAAGGTCTCCCTGATTTCAAGAATGAGAAATATGTGGTTCATCTTGGAGTATCTGTCTGTAGCGGACAACTCCAGGTGCTCAGCCTGGGGCCCATCTATGTTGGGCTTCAGCATCTCAGACTGGTATGCAACCCGAGAAAGCATGGAAGAGAACCACGGCCCAGGGAGTGAGAGGCAGGGCGGCCCAAGTTGGTGTCCGGACATTGGGTGCAGAACTGTTTCTTCTATCCCAAACCGCTGCTTGTTCCCTGTCCAAGTTTTATATCAGCAAAGTGCCGGGTGAAAGGAGTGTGGTTTCTTTTCCCATTTGATTATGAATTAGACTGGCAATATTGTCCGTGTATGTTTACTATGCAATTTGTGATCAAAGTGCAGATGCTGAAGTCCTCCGGACACTGGGTAGCCCCTCGCAAGCTAGGTCAATGCTGCAAAAAGGAAACACTTTGGTGGGAAAGAAACTGTGTAAGAGAGACAACTCAATGATTCATTCCCCTCTGCTGTTGGTTTAAGTTTATAATTACCCAAACTTTAAAAATACAGCCTGAAAAGCATGGCTGTCTCTGCCACATGGTGCCATAAGCCACTCCCACCACCACCCCCCGCCGCTCACATCACCTGGAGTCTCACATGTAACAACTGCTGTTTCAGGCTGAGACTGATTCAGGAGTGATTCTGGGTACGTGCACGCCTACCAGAAGTAAGTAACTCATGGCGTAGGGTGGAACTGTTCAGGCTTCGTAAAATTGCCCTTTTCCTCTTTCGGTGATAAAAGATGAATTTCTTACACAGAATACGGTTGTAAGAGGTTTGCATTCTAACTCCTGGAAGCCTCAATATATGTGTTTTAGAGTGACTTTGTGTGTGCGTGTGCTAAGTCGCTTAGTTGTGTCTGACTGTGAGACCCCATGGACTGTAGCCTGCCAGGCTCCTCTGTCCATGGGATCCTCCAGGCAAGAATACTGGAGTGGATTACCATGCCCTCGTCCAGAGGACCTTCCCACCCCAGGGATCAAACCTGCATCTCTTGCATTAGCAGGTGGGTTCTTGACCATTTAGTAACAGTTTAAATGACAGAGTAATAGGCTGGAAGAGTTTCTATTTCGGATGATAAAATATTCAGGAGAGATTAAATTGCTTTAGAGAGGGCTGATCTGAACTCAGTTTAGAATTCATGATGCACTTCTGACCTTAAACAGAAGGAGAAGTGAGTTCTTTCTTAGAGGTGCCAGAGACCCGCATCCCGCTTCTGCTCTCTCACCACTTTCTGTCGCCTTGCTTCATATTTGTGATATACACTTGAACTGTTGGTATGTAAGGTTGCAGTCAAGATACCTTAGGCATCTTGCCACCAAACTGTTCCTTTACTCTTCCTTTCATTTTCTCAGTCATGCTTCTTTTTGATCCTTAACAATGTTTCCCTGCACCCACCTTCCTGGAATTAATTGCTAGTTCGATTTTTTTTTTTCTTTCCTGTCTCTTTAAGTCAGAAACTTCCTGAGGTTCCTAAGAGCTGGCCACCTCCACAGGCATCCAGGTCTCCCAGCAAGTCTCCATGGCAGTGAGATTTGCAAATGAATCCCCCAGATCTGAGAAAACAGCAACAGTTGTCTAATCAATCTCTGACTTCCAGCCATCTACCAGGGCACCAGTGGGTTTCAAGAGAGCCAATGAACCAAAGTCCGAGGATTGAAAAACCCAAGCAACTGATACTGGCAGCTCCAGAAAGGAGGAAGTCCCCAAACGGAACAAAATATAAAACCAATACTAAATCCAACAAACACACAAACAGCAATTAAATTATTTATGATTCAAATGCCTACCTCGTGGATTTCCCAAGCTCTCTGCTCACACATGTATCTTTCTCTGCTCTCACATGTATCTTCCTCTGCTCTCTGCCGCCCCAAAGGCTGTGCTTTCTCAGCCTAAACAACAGTCTTCCCAAGAGTCAGGCTCTGAAATACACATGCTGCACACGCCCGGCCTCAGAAGATCCCCTGGAGAAGGAAATGGCAACCCACTCCGGTATTCTTGCCTCGAGAATCCCATGGACAGAGGCTATATAGTCCATAGGATCACAAGAGTCGGACATGACTTAGCAACTAAACCACCACCATACTAAGTATTTTAAATATACCTCCCTATTTAAAGTTATCATAACCATATTGGAGATTATACCTACTTCCACTTACAAATGATGAAACTCTTAAGAGTTTAAGGAACTGGTTTAGGTCATACATGCCTGGTACTGAAAGAGACATACCAACTCCAGTGCCCAAGGGCCTGCCAACAAAACTTGACTGAAAGAAAGTAGCTTGTGGGCCAGCAGAGAGATGAGATGCCCGCAGACATCTTCCTGACCCATTGTGATGTAAACATGTACATTCCAATGCCCTATTGCACTTCCATCAGGGCATTTCATCAGGGGTGAATTTTCCCTTCCAACCCAGTTCAACCTTTGTAGAATTCTGATAGCATTCCCAAAAAAATTATTATGTTTTCCTCAGTACGTTCAGTTCAGTTCAGTCTCTCAGTTGTGTCTGACTCTGTTACCCCACAGACTGCAGCACCAGGCTTCTCTGTCCTTTACCAGCTCCCGGAGCTTTCTCAAGCTCAGATCCATTGAGTGAGTGATGCCATCCAACCATTTCATCTTCCCCTGTCCCCTTCTCCTCCTGTCTTCAGTCTTTCCCAGCATCAGGGTCTTTTCCAATGAGTCAGTTCTTCACATGAGGTGGCCAAAGTATTGGAGCTTCAACTTCAGCATCAGTCCTTCCAATGAATATTCAGGACTGATTTCCTTTAGGATTGACTGATTGGATGTCCTTGCTGTTCAAGGGACTCTCAAGAGTCCCCAGTTCTCCAACACCACAGTTCAAAAGCATCAGTTCTTTGGCTCTCAGCTTTCTTTATGGTCCAGCTGTCACATCCATACAAGACTACTGGGAAAAAACCATAGCTTTGACTAGATGGACATTTGTTGGCAAAGTAATGTCTCTGCTTTTTAATACGCTATCTAGGTTGGTGATAGATTTTCTTCCAAGGAGCAAGTGACTTTTAATTTCATGGCTGCAGTCACCATCTGCAGTGATTTTGGAGCCCCAAAAATAAAGTCTGACACTGTTTCCATTGTTTCCCCATCTATTTGCCATGAAGTGATGGGACTGGATGCCATGATCTTAGTTTTTTGAATGTTGAGTTTTAAGCCAGCTTCTTCACTCTCCTTTCACTTTCATCAAGAGGCTCTTTAGTTCTTCTTCGCTTCCTGCCATAAGAGTGGTGTCATCTGCATATCTGAGGTTACTGATATTTCTGCCAGCATTTTGATTCCAGCTTATGCTTCATCCAGTCCAGCATTTCGCATGATGTACTCTGCATATAAGTTAAATAAGCAGGGTGACAATATACAACCTTGACATACTTCTTTCCTGATTTGGAACCAGCCTGTTTTTCCACGTCCAGTTCTAACTATTGCTTCTTGACCTGCATACAGATTTCTCAGGAGGCAGGTAAGGTGGCAGTACATTACACACAGAATTTTTATATGACATCCCAGTTCTACTCCAAAGTAGAGACCCAAAAGAATGGAAAATAAGTGTTCAAACAAAAACTTGTATGAGAATGTTCAGTAACAGCATAATTCACAACACCCAAATTCTGGAAATGCTTCAGATACTCATCAACTGACGAATGGATAAACAAAACATAGTATAGCCATGTGATGGAATATTACTCACCCATAAAAAGAAAAAATACCAATACGAGCTGCAACATGGGTGAACCTCAAAAACTTTATGCTAAGGGAAAGTGGCTACACAGTGTATGACTCTGTGTACGTGGAATGTCCAGAGTAGAGAAGTCCATAAAGACAAAAGGTAGATCAGTGCTTGCCAGGGACTGGGCGGGGTGGGGGGAGGAATGAGGAGTGAGTGATTATTGGATAAAGGGTTTCCTTTTCGGTTGATTAAACAATTTCAGCAGTACTGAAATATATCGAGGTCATGGTAGCAGGCACTGGCACCCCACTCTAGCACTCTTGCCTAGAAAATCCCATGGATGGAGGAGCCTGGTAGGCTGTGGTCCATGGGATCGCTAAGAGTTGGACACGACTGAGCGACTTCACTTTCACTTTTCACTTTCGTGCATTGGACAAGGAAATGGCAACCCACTCCAGTGTTCTTAGTAGCGAAACTATTTCAGCAGTACTGAAATAGATAGAGGTCATGGTAGCACAGCTTTGAGAATGTACTAAAAGTCCCTGAATTATACACCTTCAAGAGGAGAAGGCAATGGCACCCACTCCAGCACTCTTGCCTGGAGAATCCCATGGATGAAGGAGCCTGGTGGGCTGCAGTCCATGGGGTCGCGAAGAATCAGACACGACTGAGCCGTCTTCACTTTCACTTTTCACTTTCATGCATTGGAGGAGGAAATGGCAGCCCACTCCAGTGTTCTTGCCTGGAGAATCCCAGGAACGGGGAGCCCGGTGGGCTGCCGTCTCTGGGGTTGCACAGAGTCGGACACGACTGAAGCGACTTAGCAGCAGCAGCAGCAGCAAGAGGTTAAAATGGTAAGTTTGATGTTATGTGTATTTTACCCCAGTTTCTTTAAAAAAGATTTGGAGCTGGGGTAAGATGCTCCATGAGACATGTTTTAGGTGTTTGTGGGTACATGTGATACCTTCTCTGTCCTAGGTTTTAGAAACATCATATGGAAAAGTATCAGATGGAAAAACACCATGCTCTTCCATGATTACGACCTTCATGTTTCCATTTGCTTCGGTGCCTAGTGATATACACAGTCAAATAACTGCTCCACTGGTAGTTGAGCTGACATCTGTCAATATGTAGTGAATTACAGAGATTGTAAAACACTGGGGAATTTGTAAGATCTGAATGGCACATGTAAGTTTCTTTTCTATTTAAGATTATATTCAGGAACATATGGTATTGTAAATTTGTAGGCCTTCTATGCATCTGGCCTTGGAATTTTCTTGCTGGTGCTGGAAATATAGAAAAATGACTGATAAAAGCTGATTGTTCTCCACATTTAGATCCTAGGTCATTTTATGGATTATTAACTTTGCCAAACTGCATGTGGGATTAACTGGAAACAATTGCAGTGTTCTCAGTACACTGCACCACTCCCTTTCGTTAATTAAGGGACATCACCCTCTGTTCTATAGATGGCAGAGGGGAGAGCTCTCCTTTTATTACCAGACAGCAGCCACAGAAAGGCAGACATCACAGTGTCTAGGAATTAAGGCAGCGACAGAGAGCAGAAATCCCAATGTAGTGGCTTTAAGAAGACAGGCTGATGCCAACTTCTGAGCTCCTAGATCCACTCAGTTCTAAGCGTCTAGTTCAATCTGCCCAATTACAGTTTCACCTATTTGCTCAGTGACAAAAGCACAAACGCAGGCTGCCTGGAAATGGAAAACATACTAAAGAGGATTAAACAGAAATGGAGTTAATTAAGAAAATTATTTTTTAATTAAAAATAAAGTAGAATTAAGATAACGACATCTATAAACATGAGCTTTTGAAAACTATATGAACTGACAATAACCCCCATATTTTGAATTTATTAAAAGTGTTGGGGTGTGTGCGTGTGCATGTATGTGGAGCTGTGTGCTCCAAAAACCATATCTGTCTCCCTAAAATAATAGTTCTATCAGTTTACTGGAAGGGTGGGCCTTCCCTGGAGGTCCAGTGGTTAAGACTCTGCCTTCCAACATAGGGAGTGCCAGTTCAATCCCTGGTTGGGAAACTAAGATCCCACGTATCTGAGAACCAAAAACCTGTCACATAAGATGGAAGCCATATTGTAGCAAATTCAGTAAAGATTTTTAAAAAGGATTATGATAAGGGAACTATCAATTCCCCAAGCATTTATTAAACATGCACTTTGTAAGCCAGATAGAGTAGAAGGACAGAGGGAAATTCTGGGAGTGGATTTCAAAGCAATTTTGAAGACATCCCGGTGGACATTGGGTTGAGATTTTTTTTCTAGTCCGTCAGTCATTTCCACACTCACTCTGCTGCTTTCAGGACTTTCACATAAGCAGTTGACCCTGCCTACATCACTCTCCTTTTCTGCCCCCTTCCATCTGGCTAATTCCCATCTTTCCTTCAGTCCCTATATAAAACCACTTCCTCCAGGAAGCCCTCCCTAACCATTCCCTCAAACTAAGTCCTATCAGTAAGCACAGCGTTCTATTTCCCCTCCCATAGCTCTTAGCACATGCTACCGTTGTTGCATGTTGCATGTTCGTAGTCTGCCCTTCAGGCAAAACTATAAGCTTCATAGCAGCAGAGACTATGGGGGAAAAAACACATGGAAAAACAAAATGTTTACTTTTGAATGAGTGATGAATTAATGATTTGGGAGAAAATAAAACTCAGAAGTAGTGTGACTGTGCACGTCTGTATGTTCAGAGGCTGGCACAGAGTAACCTGTTAATAGCTGTCTGGTTTTTTTTTTTTTTTTAATAGCTAGAAATGAATACTCAGGTTAGTGAATGAACAATGAAAGCTATAATGTTGTTTCCAATCTTTCTGAGCCTTAATTTTCTCCTCTGTTGGCTCGTTGTAGGTACTTGAGGAGCCCTTCCACATTACTAAAGGAAAAGCTGAGTTGAACGGCCCAACAGACTTAAATAGATGGTTCTGCATCCTTAGTCAAAACAAACTTCCTGCTGCCGAATATTTGGCCTTTCGTATGTGATGATGACTAAGACAGCCAAACACGCTGAGGGCAAAGCGATGGCTGATTGTGGGTGAGCTGGATGAAGCAGCTCAGACTGATTGGATTTTTGAAACAATTCCTCATGATTGTGACATTAGCATGAAGCCTGACAAATACAGATTATAGGTTGAAGGAAACTTGTCTAAATAGAAGGAAGTGTGATTAAAGAAAATCCAGCCAGCTAGGATGTCTTGGAAGCAAAACCCGTCGTAATGATTGAAAGAGAGTTGGTGGTGGTGATAAGGGTGATGGCAAGCGAATGTCTAAGATGTGTCCGCTCTGTGCCAGTCACAATGCTAAGTACTGACGTGAACCACCTCATTTACCCTGAAAATAATCCTATGACCTGTGAATTATATGATCACGTTTTTAGACATGTGGATTTGTTAGGGTCACAAGCTGAAGAAGTAGGGTCGATTTAGACCCTGGTTTTCCTCGGTTCACCAGGTCTGACCCTTAAACCCCAGTTAAGGTGCTCTAGGAGAAGGGAACAGAGGCTATGATTGTCTTCCAGTTGGTCTTTCGTTTGGCTGCGCCACGAGGCATGTGGGATCTTAGTTCCCTGACCAGGGATCAAACTCATGCCGCCTGCAGTGGAAGGGTGGAGACTTGACTGAAGGACTGGTGGGGAAGCCCCCAACTGGATTTTGTTGTGTTTCATCATCTACATTTCATAGACATAGACTAGCAGTTGAGCAAGGGCTCAGATGAGTGGTTTTGGCTCCAAGTCTCTCTAGAGGTTGCAGAGAGACTGCGACATGGGAGGTGGGGGTGGTGTCTGGGAACTCTCTCTGTGGTCTTTCCACATGGACCAGGTCAGCCTTGCTCATTAACATGGCAGCCCCGATGCAGCCAGCTGCTTGCCTGCCAGCTTCAAGAGCAAGGATTCCAGCGAATACGTCGCCTTTTATGACCTAGCCTCTGGGGTCCACAGAACGACTTCTGCTGCAGAGGCTGCAAGCATGTTCCAAGCCCACCCAGGTTCAGAGGGAGAGGAATTTGATCCCACCAGGGGAGTGGCGAGGATCTAAACAAGTATGAGGGAAGGGAAACACACTTGTGTCCATCTTGGGGGAAAATGTCTGCAGCATGGAGGACTGGGGGCCGGAGGTGGGACTGTAAGTGGGAAGACACGCAAACGTGGTCTTTACTCTTTGCTGGAGGTTTCATTTAACTTCCGTCAGAGAACTTTAGCAAAGGGGGCATTGGAGTCTCTCTGCACTCTGGGCATGAAGAATGGAGGCTCTACTCACCTGGCCAGGTCATTCTGCACCTGCTGTACACCAGGCCACCTGGCAGATGCTAACTGAGTCACCCCAGACCCCTCCCCAGTTTAATGTTACTATCAGCACATCAGGCAGGAAGAGCCAGGCCAATTACCCTGCCTCCAGCGAGCAGCGAGCAGTGAGCAGGACGAGAACCCAGTCCCAGGGCTGCACTCCACTGCGTTCTCCGCCTTTCAAAACCTCGCTCACTTGCCCCATTATCAGGGCCACTTGTGTTTTCCCGTCTCACCTCTTGTGTCTTTCTTGGACACAAGTCATCATATAACGTCCGCATGGTGCTTTGGAGAGAAAGAAAGGCTATGTATCTCATAGAAAGAAAAAGAAGCTGCCTTCTCCTCGGGAAACTGCCTTTTTCTCTTGTTCTACCAGAGGAGAGCCGTCACGAGGACACTTTTTGGCTGAACTGGCCAAAAAGCAATTTGAATGATGGCTTCTGAGACGGGCAGTCACCGTGACTTGGCAGGGAGTGGGGCCTTAGCTGCTCTGTTATATAGATGATGCCTGAGGCCTGAGCTCTTCTTCCTGTCAGGCTCTGTCTTCCTTCTGGGAAGCTCTGTGTGAAGCAGCTCCCTTTGCTGTGAACAAGCACCCTTTGACCTGCTCCCACTCTTATTTATGGCATCGCAGGCCTTCCAAGAGAGCAGAAACAGCCTGGCCTAAGTTTAGCAACCTAGGGAGCTTAATGTGGCTTTGGCAAGAAGACCTCGATACAAAGAGTCTTAGTTGGCTGGCCAAAAATAGCAAGGGACAAAATAAACTCACTTTAAAAATAATAAAGGGAAAAAGGGAAAGAAAGGGAAGAGGTGGGAGAGGAAGAAAAAAATTAAGAAACAAAGAAGGGAGGAAGACAGAGGTCATAAAGGCAGTGAAGTCACCATCTTCATATGCGCCAACAGCAACTTAAGCAGAAAGCAAGTGTGGTGAGATAGCAGAAGAGGGGTTCACATGGGCACCGTCATGATGTGAGCTCCCTCATGGCACTGCCAATGCTTTATCAGTATCGTGTGATATCTAATAATATGTAATACTAAGAATACACACAGTACATCAGGTGACACCATCACTCCGTGTCAGGGTGACTATAGACATGACCTCCTGCAATAACCCACAATATCCTCATCCCCCTTTTACAGATGAGGAAACTGAGGCTCTCTGGGGCAAGTACTTTGCACAATGGTGTTAGCCCTGCTCTGAGCAGTGTCTTGGTAAATCCGCCAGGTTGTGTGACCAAGGGCTGGTCCCTGGGGGCACAGAAAGCACGTCCAGGCTTGAGTCAAAGCGAGAGAGTTAAATTTTCCCATCTCAGCAGCTCTTTTGGGCCTTCTCAGCAGGCCTCCCAGGGCAACCCCTCCTCCAAACCTGAAACTGTCCCAGCCTCCAGAGCCTCCAGAAACCGTCTCAGTGAGAGTTTTTCTGTTGACACTAAGGCCATTATGCTGTGTCTGTGGGTGGAAATATGTACTTATTATTCGAAGCCTTAAGTGTGTTTTCCCTTCATTTCATTTAAATGAGAATTTATTAGTCCCTAAGTACATGCCGTTTATTTAGTGGTGTGTTGGTAACAAAGTGGAGAAAGCAATGAATAAATCTGAGCAACCGACATCATAGCAGGAAGACAACTTGAACATCAAGCCGGAAGCCAGCGAGCAGAGTCCCCGGGCACCCACGGGCAAGCCACTCTCTGGTCCCTCCAATTAAAAAAGAGAGAGAGAGAGAGAGAGAGAGAGAGAGAGAGATTTATATTTTAGAGCAGTTCTGGCCCACAGCACAATCGAGCAGGAAGTCGAGAATTCCCATTTACTCCCTGCTCCCCCACACACAGCCTCCCCCAGGATCAGCATCAGGAACCACGCTGCTACCCGTGTTACAACTGATGAATCTTCATTGACACAGTACTACAGTGTCGATACATCTCCGTCACCAAAGTCACTAGTTTACATAAAGTTTCAGCCTTGGCGCTGTCTGCTCTGTGGGTCGGGACAAATGTATAATGACCTACATTATCGTATTATATGGAGCAGTCTCACTGCCTGAAAAATCTCCCCACGCTCCACTGACTCATCCCTCCAGCCCTCCCGGCTGCCACTGATCTCCTTCCTGTCATCACTGCCGTGCCTTTCCCAGAAAGCCATATAGCTGGAATCATGCCGTATGGAGTCTTTCGGACTGACTGCTTTCACTTACTCATGGACTTTGAAGGTTCTTCCCTGTCTTTTTGTGGCTTCACAGCTCATTCTTTTTTTTTAGCATGGAACAATGTTCCATTACCTGGATGCACCACGGTGTATTCATTCACCTCCCAAAGGACATCTTGGTTGCTTTCAAGCTCTGGAAATTATGAATAAACTTACTCTAAGCATCCCTGTGCAGGTTTCTGTGTGGATTTGGTTTCAGTCCATTTGGGTAAATGCCTCGGAGTGTAATTGCTGGGCTGTAAGGCAAGAGTATGTTTGGTTTTGAAAGCAGCCACCAAACTGTCCTCCAAAGTGTCTGTGCTGCAGTCCATGGGGCCACAAAGAGTTGGATGCAAGTGAGCAACTGTACTGAACTGAGCTGAAGGCAAGACTATGTTTAGCTTTGAGAGCAACCACCAAACTGTCTTCCAAAGTGACTGTGCTACTTTGCCATCCCAGGAGCAATGAAAGAGAGTTCCGGTGGCTCCACGTCCTTAGCAGCATTTGGTGTTGATTCCTCTTTTTTTAAACCACAACTTTATTTAATTGTGTGGAAACCACTAGAGAGCCAGACATAAAGCCAAACATGACTCTCTGAGCAACAAAACTAAACGCCACATCCTGTGATGTCGATGGGGCAGTGTTTCTTATGCCCTCACTCAAAGCCACCGCACTCTTATTCTGCACAAAATACAAGTATTCTGCTTCCCCAACCTGCTAACAACTGAAAGCTTTGAAGAGATGGAGAGACCGAAACTGTAAAACCAAAGACACAGACATTAGCCTGTTGACAAAGGAGTTAACAAACAAGTATGTAATCTTGCATTCTTTAGAGGCATACCTGTATATCTACTTGTCATAACCAGAGTTTATAAGAATGACCTTAACACACCTGTTGAATGAAATGGCATTCGAGATACCACAGCTATGAAAAAATTGAGGCTTGGTTCCAGTTGTACCAAGTGGTTAGACAATTAGAAGAAGGAGAACTGGAAAGAAAAGAGTATTGGAATTCCTCAGACATTTCTTGAGATCCTGTTATATCCTAAGGTGAACTCAAAAGTAAATGGTATGTGGTTCCCCTTCTGGGGGAAATCCTTTTCTAGCATTATCATATAATGATAGTTGAACATGATAAGTGTTATAGCACATCTATTTATAAAAGTGGCCTGAGAACACAGATGAGTTGGCTGTTAAGCTGACAAGAGCAAGAAAAGCTGCAATGGGGGCTTCCCTGGTGGTCCAGGGGTTAAGACTCCACGTTTCCACCCCAGTGGGCACAGGTCTGACCCCTGGTTGAGGAACTGAGATCCTACATGTCTATAGAGCACCCTCCCCCCACCAAAAAAAAAAAAGCTACAGTAAATATTGGAACTAGGTTGGAAGGATTTTGGCGTTTGGTGAGGGGTGGGTATTTTAAGGAAGGACGTTCCAGGCGGGAGGAGCAGGCTTTAAACAAAGTCATGGATTTGATGGCACCGTCAAGAATGTGAAATCAAAGACTGGGCAGCCAGGAGACGGGCCAGGAAGTTCCCTAAAGGCCAGCGGATGATTGCCTAGGATGTAAAGACAGGAGTATGGATTTTATTCAAAAGATAACAGGTTGCTATTAAAAGCTTGAAGTTGAGAAGCTCCGTGATTAACGTCTGCTTTCAACGCATGCTGCATGCTCGTGCTGAAGGCCGGGAGAACAAGTATGTGAATGGGTGGAGAGTGGGGGGCAGGGAGGCCAGGCAGAGACCCCCAGGCTTGTTATGACTGAGCGATCTGTTAGGGGTGCTGAGAGGAGAGGGCACACAGTGTCGTCAAGCATGGTTCTGGGTAATTTGGGCAAATGGGACAAACCGAGAAAGGAATTTTTATAAACCTGAGATTTATTTTTTTAATCTTCGTGATCCTCTGGTGGCATGAAAGAAGCTGAATCTTTAATACTACTTTAGTTTCAAGCTTATTTGATATTTTCTTGCTCCACCCAAGAGAACACCACTTGAATTATGCCACAAAGCTAGAGCCAAATGAATTCAGTTCATTTTTCTAGAAGTTCCAAGTAGGGACAGACAAATGTGTACTCAGAGAACAAATTTCAAGCCCAAATGACCAACTATAGTCTGAAGTTTGGCCACCTAACGTGGTTACCACTGACTCTCTGTGGCTATTGAACATTTGAGATGTAGATACTACTATTAATTGAGATGTGATGTGAGCGTAAAATATGTACAATTCATATCAGAGTTCAGAGACTTAGTCTAAAGTAAAGAACATAAATGTTCTGTTAATAATTTTATAATATTACATGCTGAAATAATATTTTGAATATATTGGATTTGAAGTAGGAGGTAGAATGAGCCTCTCAGCTGGACAGCTGGTATTTGTCAAGCTGATATTACCAAAATCAGTTTCACTAGTTTTTTTTTTTTTTTCTTTTTAAATGCAATAACTAGAAAATTTTAAATTACGTATGTGGCTCACATTGTTTTCCTGTTGGACAACACTGGTTTAGGAAGTTGGATTTTTGTGATGTCAGTGTTGAAGGAGTGCACAGAGACCAAGTATTTATTTTGCATTATTGCTTTTCTTCCTCACCACCTGATGTTTTCTCATATTTTACTATGTAGCCTTATTCTCATTAATAAACAAGTAGTTACCATAGCAACGGCTACAACACTCTGTATTTACCACACCTGGAGGGAGAGATATAAACAGACATCAATCTGTCATTCATGTTTATACAGTTATGCTTTTTAATGTATATGTGGGTCTTCCTTTGCAAAACAGAGCTCTGAGTGTAGGAAAATTGACTTCTAATTTCCATCTATGTCACTGGCTTTCTTTGGGTCTGGATAAGAAGAATAATTACCTCATTCCCACTTCAGAGGGACATATGGGTAGTTACAAGGAATTTTGCAAACTATTCTTAGGGCAGAAGCATGCTCAGTCATGTCCAACTCTTTGTGACCCTGGGAACTGTAGCCCGCCAGGCTCCTTTGTCTATGGCATTTTCCAGGCCATGGAGTGGGTTGGGTTGGCCACTGGAGTGAGTGGGTTGCCATTTCCTTCTCCAGGGTATCTTCCCAACCCAGGGATCAAGCCCGCATCTCCTTTGTCTCCTGCATTGGCAGGTGGATTCTCTTACCACTGTGCCACCTGGGAAAAGTCCCATTCTTAGGGCAGAGTATCTGTCTAATGTCACATAGTTTAGTATAGCCATGGTATCAACTATTAATACACTGTTGCAGGCAGGCAAGAAGGGCAGGGGAGGCTCCTTTGGCCGAAAGGAGTGAGGAAATGCAAAAGGGAGAAAAGAGGTCAGACCAAGAAAAGCCAAAAGGAGGTGTCCAATGTTAGCGTTTGTTCCCTAGACTTTAACAGTCTTTTGGAGCATTTCCCAAAATGAAGTGGAGACTTCAGCAACAAGTCTCCACTGGCTGGGAGGAGACTAAGAACCCAGAGCCACCACTGTATACAGTTCATCTGGCTTTGACAAGGAAAAAGCAAATAGGTTGGAGTATTTATTAATTTTTTTAATGTTGATCATTTGTGACTCAGACGATAATTTGCGTGCCATGCAGGAGACCCAGGTTTGATCGGGTCGGGAAGCTCTGTTGGAGAAGGGCATGGCATCCCACTCCAGTATGCTTGCCTGGAAAATCCCATTGACAGAGGGGCCTGGCAGGCTACAGTCCATAGGGTTGCAAAGACTCGGGCATGACTGAGCAACGAACTTGAAGTGTCACGTTCATTTATGCCCCCAACTTTCTCAAAGATTTCTCATTCCTGGGTCAATTCTGTCTTAACATACTTGCCAATCAATACACATCATCTAAACAGAGATAACTGATGCTAAGAAAGGGAAATTAGGACTGATTTTTATTACCTTCACCCAGGACAGTGCTGGTTCCAAATATTTATATAGATTGGCTTTAAGAATTTCCACCTGCTTTATAGTAGAGACTGGGGGTTTGGCCATGAAGTGGTGTTTGCACATCAGGCTTGCAGTTTTCAGTGGGATGTCATGCTTCTTTGAGGTAGCTGGAGGAGGAATGTTGATGATCGGAGTCAGGACAGGGTTTTGGCTAAAGATGCTGAGCGACCTCTCCACTCAATCTACTCCTCTGAGATTTCAAGGAACTTAGATATTGTGGCTAAAGTAATAAACATTCTAGGTTTTGGATTTCATTTGCGCAGGTGTCATTAAATCTGTGTGAAGCTGTTCAACTGATGAGGAGCTCTGTCATTTGCAAATCCATTCACTGATTCATCTAATCTACAAACCACCACCCTAAATGAAAATCAAGGATACTGCCACAGCTACATCTCGAGATATTACATTTTGAGAAATCCCCTAACTCAGCATTGACATTCAGAAGGTCCTAAACCTGGAGAAGGAAATGGCAACCCATTCTAGTATTCTTGCCTGGATAATCCCATGGATAGAGGAGCCTGGCGGGCTACAGTCCAGGGGGTCACAAGGAGTTGAACAAAACTGAAGTGACTTAGCACATACACTGCCCAAGAAAACTCATACCTCAGGGGAAATAAAAATACACTACAGAAATGCAGTGGCTCTGCTGAAGTTGCAAGAAAGAGTGATCATATTTGTTTGGTGTTTTGAGTGTCTTGCCCTCCGCTCCAAGGAAGGGAGAGGGAGGTCGTGGGGGTAGGGAGGAGTGTGGTTTTCTGATCACAACTCAAATGGCACTGTTTGAATTATATAATGGAGCCGCTGGGAGTCAGGTGACAAGCTCACTGAGTAATTCCCTGCAGAAGGAGACAAACTGCATGTTAAAAAGCTCAACAAATACTCTGAAAAAGAAAAAACAAAAAACAAAAAAGCAGAGCCCAGGCTGCGAGTTCCAGACTTCCAAGCTGCAGCCTCCTCTGAATTCTCTCTGAGCTGAAACAGCTGGGCGAGCTGGCAGAGTCCCAGGCCTCCCGAGGCTGCGGAGAGCCAAAGCCAAGTGCAGGTCGGGGGCTCCGGTCTGGATCACCGGGTTACTTTCTGTTTCATTTCGAAATGTGCTCTGTTTCTGAAACGGGTGGCTCCCCATGCCAAGGAAAACGCAGGACTCCTTGGAGACGCCAGCCAGGCTTTTAAGAACTGGGGCTTTGCAAAGGTAAGAAGCTATCTGCGACCGGCTGGGGGCTGCCTCCTGGGAGCCATCTGGGTGCGAGGAGGAAACAGCCTGAAGGAGTCTGCTAACTTGTTCTGGGATCTGAAGGAAGCTGGAGAAACCGTCTGTGAGGGGTTTTAAGGTTAGGAAAGGGATGAAGATGGACCCTTCCCGCCTGGATGGGTGGCCACCCGGTCCTTGATGAGTTAAATTCATCCCCAACTCCTGTCTGATCTTTTCCCTGCCCCAGTTCCATCCCATGGAGGACTTGGTCTGCCTGTCTGGGAGCTGGCATGAGCTGGCCTGGGGCTGGGAAGAATGGAGAAGGGGCTGCCTGGCACTGAAAGGCTGTCTGGCCGTGTGTAGCATGTGTATTTCAGAGCCTGACTCTTGAGAAGGCTGTTGTTCAGGCTGAGAAAGCACAGCCTCTGGGGCGGCAGAGAGCAGAAGAAGATACATGTGAGAGCAGAGGAAGATACATGTGTGAGCAGAGAGCTTGGGAAATCCAAGAGGTAGGCATTTGAATCATAAATAATTTAATTGCTGTTTGTGTGTTTGTTGGATTTAGTATTGGTTTTATATTTTGTTCCGTTTGGGGACTTCCTCCTTTCTGGAGCTGCCAGTATCAGTTGCTTGGGTTTTTCAATCCTCGGACTTTGGTTCATTGGCTCTCTTGAAACCCACTGGTGCCCTGGTAGATAGCTAGAAGTCAGAGATTGATTAGACAATTGCTGCTGTTTTCTCAGATCTGGGGGATTCATTTGCAAATCTCACTGCCATGGAGACTTGCTGGGAGACCTGGATGCCTGTGGAGGTAGCCAGCTCTTAGGAACCTCAGGAAGTTTCTGACTTAAAGAGACAGGAAAGGAAAAAAAAATCAAACCAGCAGTTAATTCCAGGAAGGTGGGTGCAGGGAAACATTGTCAAGGATCAAAAAGGATGACTAAGAAAATGACAGGATGAGTAAAGGAACAGGTTTGATGGGATCCCAGTTCGAGCTGTGGCATTTTGAGGTTTGCAGCATAGAGATAAAAATCAATAAGCAAACTGATAACAGCTCACTTGTTATGAATAAGAAATGCTACAATAGATCTTCTCCGTTGCCCACCACTCCACTGACTTCTAGAGAACCTGAGAAATAGGCAGGGTGTGAATTTGGAAGAGTTCATCACTAATTGCTATTTTGTTTGACTACAGGAGATGCGCTAAGCAAAATATGGGGATGTCAGAACCAAAGGGAAAGTGTGCTTAGAATAATGGCTACAGAGGTGTTATCAAGTTTCTGCTGTCCTTCCCCAGTTCTCCATCCTGCTCCCAGTTTGGGGCAGACTATATGATTTGAATGTATCATATAAAAACTCCTTAGACTGATACAATTATCACTGCAAAAGGATATTCGGGTACTAGAATAAAAATGATCTTGAGCCAGTGGTTTCTTTTTAAATTTATTTTTAATTGGAGGATAATTACAGTATTGTGTTGGTTTCTGCCATCCAGCAACATAAATCAGCCATAGGTATACTCTGTATGTCCCCTCCTTCTTGAACCCCAACCTCCTCTAACCCCATCCCACCCCTCTAAGTGGTCACCGAGCCCTGGATTTGAGCTCCCTGCATCATACAACAAATTCCCACTGACGTTTGTTTTACACTTGGTAATGTATATGTTTCAGGTTCCTCTCTCAGTTCATCCCACACCATCCTTCCCGAGTCAGTGGTTCTTAAATCTTTGAGATTATGTAGCATATTTGGGAATCGAAAAGACTTAGCTGATGATGAATTTCTAGACTCTTCTCTCTGTTGTGGCCCTGACACCCATCTTCTGATGCTCAGCAAACACGACTAAACAATGACAGCAAAGCCAAACGGCGCAGCATAATGAGGTTTCTAATTAAAGCCCACTTTGGAAATATGATCGATAGCATAATATTATAAATATTCACAGTAGAAGGAAACAACTTATGGAGCCCCTTTTGCAAACCATGTCAGTTCCTCAAGGAAGCACCACTTAAATGATTAATGTCAGCACGCTGAGTTCTTTTTATCAAGATTTCTGTTGGTTGAAACTTGCTGGAAATCTGCATTTCTGCACTTCAACAATATGATGAGGGTGGAATTTGCTGAGGATGACCTCCAGACCCTGCAAGAGCCATCAGCGCCTTCCAAATCAAAGAAGAGAACACCACGCTCTGAATAGTTTCAGTTCTGAGTGCATTTTTCTTCTTCTCTAATTCTTTAAAATTTGGTAATCTGCCTAAATTGTAGTGCCTACTTTTTCACAGGCTAGAATCTGCCTGCCAAGCAAGAGACTCAAGTTCAGTCCCTGGGTGGAAGAGCCCGTGGAGAAGGAAATGGCAACCCACTCCAGTATTCTTGCCTGAGAAATCCCATGGACAGAGGAGGCTGGTGGGCTATAGTCCATGGGATCACAAAGAGTCGAACTCGACTGACTAAACAACAAACAACATTTTCCATACCAAGAGCCAGGGCTTGTAGTCTTACAAAGAACTTGTGTAAGAAAGTGCTTCCAGTATAAGGGACAGTTTGGAAAATGCAGTTCAGATGCCAAGTTGCAGTTCAGATGTCCACTTCTGGGACAGTTCAATAGTTTACAGGACAGCTGGTCAGAAGACGTAAAATTGGGAAGCTCTTGAAAATCTCAGTCTCAAAGAAATATAGATGCTTTGGTTAAAGAATAAGACTTTTGTGTTCAGATTGACTTGGGTCTCATTCCATTTCTGTCATCTGTTCAATGAGTGAGCCTGGGCAAGTTTCTTGGCTTTTCTAAGGTTTAGTTTCTTCCTCTGTAAAATGGGATAGTGAAGTACTTTCCTGGGAGGTTGTACAGGAGTAAATGAAATAATATGTGAATAAAGGAGCATCTAATATAGTCTCTGCGTTACTAAGAAACAGAGTTTCCTTCTTAATAATGCAGAAGAAAAGCATTTTAGATAATCCATAGCTAGTGAATAACCGGTAACCATTGGCTTTGTCTGCTAGAGCTTCTGTAACAAAATACCACTAGCTGGGATGGCTTCAACAACAGAAATTTATTTCCTCACAGCCCTGGAGGCTAGAAGCCCAACACCGAGATGTTGGCAGAGTTGTTTTTTCCTGAGACCTCTCTCCTTGGCTTGAAAATGGTCACTGTCTCCCTGGGTCCTTACACAGCCTTTCTTCTCTGTGAACACCCACGTGTCTTTTCCTCTTATCAGGAAAGTGAAAAAGTAAAAGTGAAGTTGCTCAGTCATGTCCGACTGTTTGCGACCCTATGGGCTTGTAGCCTACCAGGCTCCTCCGTCCATGGAATTTTCCAGGCAAGAGTACTGGAGTGGGTTGCCATTTCCTTCTCCAGGGGATCTTCCCATCCCAGGGATTGAACCTGGGTCTCTTGCATTGCAGGCAGACGCTTTACCATCTGAGCCACCTGGGAAGCCCCCTCCCGCACCCCCCACCCTGCCCCAGCATCCTATTGGATTTGGACCCCACCATATGACCTGATTGATTGATGACTCCGGTCTTAGTGGCGGCTCCAGGGATCTTCATTAAGGACACAGCTTAGTTGCCCCGAGGCATATGGGATCTTAGTTCCGTGTACCCACAGCATTGGCAGGTGGATTTTTAACTACTAGACCACCAGAGACGACCTCTCACCTCATTTAGTTTTGATTATCTCTTTCTAGGCCCCATCTCCAAATACAGTCACATTCTAAGGTACTGGGGATTAGGGCTTCAATAGATTAATTTGAGTGGAACATAATTCATCCCCATCAGTTCAGTTCAGTTCAGTTCAGTCGCTCAGTTGTGTCCGACTCTTTGCGACCCCATGAATCGCAGCACGCCAGGCCTCCCTGACCATCACCAGCTCCCCGAGTTCACTCAAACTCACATCCATCGAGTCAGTGAAGCCATCCAGCCATCTCATCCTTGGTGGTCCCCTTCTCCTCCTGCCCCCAATCCCTCCCAGCATCAGAGTCTTTTCCAATGAGTCAACTCTTTGCATGAGGTGGCCAAAGTACTGGAGTTTCAGCTTTAGCATCATTCCTTCCAAAGAAATCCTAGGGCTGATCTCCTTCAGAATGGACTGGTTGGATCTCCTTGCAGTCCAAGGGACTCTCAAGAGTCTTCTCCAACACCACAGTTCAAAAGCATCAATTCTTCGGCACTCAGCCTTCTTCACAGTCCAACTCTCACATCCATACATGACCACAGGAAAACCCTATAGCCTTGACTAGATGGACCTTTGTTGGCAAAGTAATGTCTCTGCTTTTCAATATGCTATCTAGTTTAGTCATAACTTTCCTTCCAAGGAGTAAGCATCTTTTAATTTCATGGCTGCAATCACCATCTGCATAACACCTATCAATTAAAAGGTGTATTCTTGTTCTAGGAATTTGTCAGGTTTATAAAAGAAGATGGCATCTCTCAAAAGGAAAATGATGTCTTAATTGCCATAGGGGGACCATGCCTTGGCAGACAGCCTGGTAGACTGGGGCCAAGAGTCAAGAGAAGCTGGCCCTCCCTGGCATATTTCAGCTAAGAGGGAGAATGAGGACTTGTGTTGTTCACTTCCACCTGAGTGTTCTGTAAAGAACTAGTGGATTGTCGCTGGCAGGGCTACATGTCTACGGTGGCAGCTGTTCTTAGAGAATGGATTTAACATTGTTTGGGATTGGATGCTCCTCTGAGGTCAAAAGTATTTCGGCATTTCATGGGCTCAGCATCCTACTTACTTTCAATGTTCTGTCTCCTTAAGGAAATCAAAGATTGATCCTGCCACCCGAGCTTCTCCTATGCCCAGCTGGTTATATATCCTTTTCACTATTTCCCTAATCAGCCTCCAACTTTCCCAGGTCTCATTCAGTATCAACCATGATATTCAGTGACATGATTGCCTGAAGTGTACACACATGTGCATACACACACACCTCTATTTATTCTACAGTCAGAATTTGTGAGTAGAGAGGAAGATGATTTATAAGTGATACGTACCCATTGCTTCCTTTCTGAATTTCAGATCCTTGATTTCAGAGAAAGCAATATGGAGCCCAGCTCATGGCTGAGATATCCACACGAATATGGGCACTGAGGGGAACTGATGCCTCTTCTGAATTCACAGGCCTGAGAGGGCTCGAAGCAGAAAGTCAGGGAAGAGCAGGTGATTCACAGACGTGCACAGATAAGGGTGGGCATGCCCCCTTGCTACCTCACCCCCTCCGCGTTTGCAGCTGCCTCTGGAGCTGCCGTTTTTTCAGCTCATACTGTAAACAGGGGTCACTCTGTGGGCTCTTTAGGCTCATGCTCTGCGCTTTTTGTTGATGTTGTTGCTGCTTTTTGGTGGGGACCTTGCTATTGAAAACAGCCCCCATGTGTAGTGCTGAAGTGTGTCGTGTTCCTAAGTGCGCGAGGGCTGTGGTGTGCTTTGTGGAGACAGATTGTGTGTTACACACGCCTTGCTCAGATGTCTCATAGTGGTGTTGGCCACAAGTTCACAGTTAATGGATCAATAATATAGGCAGCGCTAGTGGTAAAGAGCCTGCCTGCCACTGCAGGAGGCACGCAAGAGACGGCCGTCCTATCTCCAGGTCAGGAAGATCCCCCGAAGGAGGAAATGGCAACCCACTCCAGGATTCTTGCCTGGAGAACCCCATGGACAGAGGAGCCTGGTGTGCTGTGGTGCAGAGAGTCACAAAGAGTCAGACGCGACTGAAATGGCTTTACACACACGAGAGGTCCTTAAACAGAAACACACCTAAGACAGTTGATGAAAACACTGGAACTGGAGCCTCTCAGGAACCTAACCCTATGCTCCCCTAGGAACAGCAGTTCAGCCTTGCACTAATTCAGTATGTACAGTGACTTCATAGATCTACTGTACATCTCAGAAAGAGCCTGGGAATCAGTTTTCCACAAAGATGCCAACTGGGGTTGGAAGAGATAATGACCTTGTCCGAGGCTATGTGGTAGCAGGCACAAAACCAGTTTACAATAATCTGATTACTGTGGTTGTTCAGTCGCTAAGTTGTGTCTGACTCTTTGTGACCCCGTGGACTGCAGCATACCACGCTTCCCTCTATTTCACTGTCCCTCGAACTGGGATTAAAGATCGGGCTTGAAAACAGACATGCCAGTTATGTTTGAAGCGCTCACTATTTTCCAGATATTGTTAAGAGGGTCTAGCTGAATGATCTCATTGAATCCTCACAACAGCCTTATCAGACAGAAATTATTATGCCCATTTAACAGATAAGGAGAGTGAGGCTCAAAGAACTAACTTGCCCAAGGACATCTTGCTTATAAAAACAGAGCAGAGGTTTCAGACCCAGGCAGAGTGACCTGGAAGTTGTCTCTTGTCTACAGAAACAAGTTTTGTAGTTTAAGATCTTGGAGAAAGAGCTCCATTAATGGTAAAAGTACCCTATCTTGTTCTCTAGTTTCTTCTTTTTAATTTTTCCAATATCCCATCTGTACACTGCATGGTTTCCTCCTTTCTGTGTTTTTTTGCTCAAATTCTTCTCTTCCCCAAGAATGCTCTTCTTCTCTCTGTGCTTTTAGGTTTCTTTCTTTCTTTGTATGTTGCAAGGGAATAAAGTTATTTGCTAGGTGCAGAAATTGAACACTTTATGTTATATTGTGCTGTTTAATTTTAAACGTTTGAACATTTCAAGGTTTCCTAGAATGTAATATACGTTACTTAAGAGTTATTCTCCGAATATTACTCAGGCATAAAAAGAATCAGATCTTGCCATCTGCAACATGGATAGATCTAGAGGGTACTATGCTGAGTGAAATGTCAGACAGACAAAAACAAATATCCCATGGTTTCACTTATATGTAGACTCTAAAAAACAAATGAATAGACACAACAAATCAGAAACGGATACCTAGATACAGAGAGCAAACTGGTGGTTGCCAGAGCCGTGGGACAATGAGTGAAAAAGGTGAGGAAAATGAAAATGTACAACCTTTCAACTGTAACACAAATGAGTCATAGGGCACATAGTCAGTGATGTTGCTGTCACAGTGCATGGGGACAGATGGTAACTAGACTTATCCTGGTGGTTATTTTGCAGTGTATAAAAATATGGAATCACTATGTTGTACATCTGAAGCTAATATAATATTGTAAGCCAATTATACTTCAGTTTAAAAAAGAAGAACTGTTCTTGTAATCACTCTTTTCATTTCACACTGACAGTGTTATGGTTTATTTACAGATGTTCTCATTAATAGAGGAGACATGATTATGCTGTTTGTGTATTAGATTTGAATAACCTGATATAAAACGACATACTCCTTGTTTTGCATGTCATCTTGGATATCAAATACCTTTGAACATTTTTAAAGATATAGAGTCTCTCATTAAGTTTCCCAAATCTGTATCACTGAGACTCATTTGCCTATGTCCTTGTGATATTAAGAAATTATACCCTTCCTTTAATACCTAAGTGTTAAGGGTTATTTCCACAGGACTCCTAGTAGTACTGTGCCTAGAGATAGAATAGTTTCCAAAAACAGAATCTTTCTTTTTAAAAAGTGCCAGAGCTGTTTATTATGTTAAAAACAAACAAGCAAACATATTAACAGTATCTAATAGGGGAAAAGACTCCTGTCAGAATCTTTGGACTCCAGCTCTCTTTCTAAAGTGCACCCTCAGATATCCAGAAGGTGGGCTTTCTCTCTGGCCACACGGAAGATGCCCCCAAGGCTGTGAACTCCATCAAAACATTTCTGCTCAGAGTTCAAAGGCTGGAGGCTGTAAGAACAGATAGCTTGAATCTCTGTAGGTAAGTGGGAAAGAGTTCACCTACAAAGGAGCTGCTATTCTTTGAAATAACTCAAGTCTGAAACCCTTCCTTTGTAAATTAGAAACAAACCTCCTGAACTGTTCTGAAACCCAGAGAGAGTTTCAATACTGCTGGCGAACTGTGCTATATACTCAGTCAACTGTGATGCTTAGGTGAGCAAATTCTGTTTGTATTGAGATCTGGTCATTTTGGAACAAAGGCAAAGACAAAGAAACCTTAAGGAATCTTGGTCCTGTTCTTAAACTGCCAGGGCGTGAAAGGGAACTGGGAAAACATGAAGCCATGTTTGATTCCACGAACACTTGAAACCATCCTTCAAATATTCTGGATGGAATAAAGTCCAAAGTGTTTTGCCAAACCCCAGGGAAATTAGCTCCATATGTTTCTGATTTATTTATAGTTTAATCATCAAAATATTGTTTTGCAGGGACTGGTTATGTCCAAGAAAACTTTTATGAGCCATTTTGAAACATTATCTTGAAAACAGGAAGCCCTGTTTTGCCAAGAGCTAGCAGATGCCTGAGCAGAACTCTCCATATTGCCTTTGTGGAGTCTCCACTCACTAAAAATAAAGAAATCCTTCAGGGGTGATAACCCAAGAGGAAGAGGGAAGGTGACTGTAGGCTTCCATGATTTCCACTCAAGCTCATTCTCTTTCATGCCCTTTTCACCATATTCCATTTGTGTGTTAGTTACTCAGTCATGTCCGACTCTGCAATCCCAGAGACTTTAGCCCACCAGGCTCCTCCGTCCATGGGATTCTCCAGGCAATAAAACTGGAGTGGGTTGCCATTCCCTTCTCCAGGGGATCTTCCTGACCCAGGAATCGAACCTGGGTCTCCTACATTGCAGGCAGATTACTGTTTGAGCCACCATGGAAGCCCATTTGCTAAATGATAATTCAGGAGGTAACTTCTCTACCAAAATTATGTTAGGATCTTAGTCCTTACAAACCAAAGGTTGAATTTCTTAGAAAACAGCAGCTTCAAAGGAGCCATTGTATGTATTAATAGGAAAACACTTTTTCTCTTTATTTTGGAGTTTTTAAAAAAATAAACTAAAATTCTCAAGAATTTTTTTAAAGCCTCTTAAAGGGGCATTACATAATGTTTATGCTGGTTTTTTTTTTTTTTTTTTTCTCTCATTGCTCTTCCTCAATGGTTCCAGGCTTCTCTGTCCATGGGGTTTTCTAGGTAAGAGTACTGGAGTGGGTTGCCATTCCTTCTCCAGGGGATCTTCCTGACCCAGGGATCAAACCCAGGTCTCCTGCACTGCAGGCAGATGCTTTACCCTCTGAGCCACCAGGGAAGCCCCTTAAAGTAAGTTTCCTGATCAGTTTCAAGTGGGAAATTGTTAAAAATGAAGATTCTCTGAGCCCACCTCACACTGACTGCTCCCAGTGGTTCTCAGACTACCCATATGTCAGAGTCATTGAGGGCCTCCATGATTTCCCTCTGAGCTCCACCCCTAGAGTCTCTGATTCAAGTCAGTCTGGGTGTGTGACCTGACAACTTGTATTTCTTACAAGTGCCCAGCTGATGCTGCTGGTCTTGGGACCCCACTTGGAGAACCATTGCACTATTCCCAGTCCTCATCACCGGCTCACCATTGAGTAGACATTCAATTCAGTTCAGTCACTTAGTTGTGTCCGACTCTTTGCTACCCCATGGACTGCGGCACGCCAGGCTTCCCTACCCATCATCCACTCCCAGAGCTTACTCAAACTCATGTCCATCAAGTCGGTCATGCCATCCAACCATCTCATCCTCTGTCATCCCCTTCTCCTCCTGCTTTCAATCTTTCCCAGCATCAGGCTCTTTTCCAGTGAGTCAACTGTTCGCATGAGGTGGCCAAAGTATTGGAGTTTCAGCTTCAACATCAGCCCTTCCAATGAATATTCAGGACTGGTTTCCTTTAGGATGGGTTGGTGGGATCTCCTTGCAGTCCAAGGGACTCTCAAGAGTCTTCTCCAGGACCACAGTTCAAAAGCATCTGTTCCTCGGCACTCAGCTTTCTTTATTGTCCAACTCTCACATCCATACATGACCACTGGAAAACCATAGCCCTGATTAGATGGACATTTGTTGGCAAAGTAATTTCTCTGCTTTAAATATGCTGTCTAGGTTTATCCTAGCTTTCCTTCCAAGGAGCAAGCATCTTCTAATGTCATGACTGCAGTCACCATCTGCTGTGATTTTGGAGCCCAAGAGTGTTGAGTGGAAAGGAGAGATTAAAGCAGAGGTGAAAGTGGAACCCATTCCAGGTGCATCCAGTAATGGCTACTTGAGGATGTGTTTCAAGGACTTAACTAGGATACTGTCTATGTAAATTCCTGTAGACCATTGTTCATGGCTGAAGAAATGAAGTAGTTTATGTAATTGGCCTCCACAAGATTTAGTTTATAAAGTAGGAGTACCTCCAAGCCAACATATATAGAATACCTACAGTTTGCCGAGATTTTTGTGGATTAGAATGTCTTCAGGCTTTAAATGATATGTAAGTATGAACTAAATGCATCTGGTGACATGAGCTCTTTCTGTCATTAAAATGTGGGAGAACTTTCATTGCATAGTTAAATGCAATTGCTTAAAGTATATTGAGCGTACCACGGGAAAAACGTCTTCGGTGAGAATTGTGTAATGGAGACTGACTGATGTTATGCCCGAAGTCCGAGTCCCCAAAACTGAGAGAAGTAAGATGTCCACGGCAATGCAAAAGCATAAAGGGCTTTATTGCTAGCTCGAGCTAGGGCTCCCCGGCACCGACACAGCGGCTATAGGGAGGGAGCCCCGAGTCTTGGGCTGCTCTTGCTTTTATAGAGAATTTAATCAGGTAAAAGGATACAAGAGGGGATGTTCAAGCAGGAGGACAACTGATTGACCACTTTAGGGGTGTTTAAGTTGACAGATAACTGGTTGGTTACTTCCATCCATAGGATTTGTGTATAGATTCTTGATTGGCTTTTACTTCCAAGGTAAATCACAAGCTCCAGAACGTAAAGTCAGAAGGTTTAGCCTAGTGACCGATTGGCTCGTGTACAGTGGGGCTAGGTTAGGTAATCTGTGGGTTGATTGGCTATGAATAGTGGGCTTAGGTTGGGTAACGCCCAAAGTTCTTTTGCCTGGGACCTTGCAGGATGGAATTCTTTTACAACATGGAGTAGCTCAGGCCCTTCATCCTAGGGTGAGTGGGACCCTGCTAGGGGTAGTCTCCTGGAATCACGACCCAGGTTTACAAGAGTTCAAACCCTAGGCCTAGTGCAACCTGTCGAGCCTGCCATGGCTCCGGTCTGGTTCCCCAACAATTGACTATACTGATCTTCAGGCAAATCAAGAAGCTGGGTTCAGTGAAGGCATTTCAGCAGAGAGGGGTGCTACTCTGTGATGAGCTGGCAATATGAAGAACTCATTGAACCTCCTTGTTAGAAGGGGTTCTCGATCTTCCAAATACATTAGAATCGCCTGGGAATCTTGCTAAAGAGCCAACACTGGTTGGGCAGGTCTAGAGCTAGGCTCAAGGTACTGCATTTCTAAGTCTTCCAGAAGATGCTAAGGCTGGAAAAGCAAGGTTCTAGAGTAGTGGTTCATGACCAAGGGAAGCCTTTGAAAAATTCTAAATCAGATGTGCTGGCTAGGACTCAGGCATAGGTGTTTTTAAAGCACCCCAGGTGATTCAAATTTGTAGCCAGCATTGAGATGCTCTAACCTGGAAAAGCAGAGTTCCTATTTCTAGGCCACCTCTCTCAAAGTCAGATGCCTTGCTGGAATCTTTGGTGAGTATCAGACTGCGGTGAATTCACACTTGACTTCTCTAATAAGAGGCTGAAGTGCCTATTTCTATGTTGCTGATAAAAGAAAGAGCTAGAGGCTTTAGATTCCTGTTGTGTTGACTGCAGACAGAGTTAGCATCTAGCTCTGAAAATTTAGCACCTGCTCTTGTATTCTCTCTCCCACAGAGGTTCTCCATGCTTACTGTCTTTTCTTTGACACAGTTTTATTATTTTTTAAAATGTTTAACTTCCTTATTTACTCTTATAAGTGAGCTACAGATATAACATATAACTAGGGGTATGACCAGCATTGATACACCAACAAAAATGCTTGGGTACTTAGACATATAGTTGAGAACTCAGAACCCTGCACGCACACACATACACACACACACACACACACACACACACACACACACACACACACACAAAAAATTTTGCTTTAAAGATGTCAAGAGCAGATGTTACCATCCACTTGTCTCCCAGCATAAAATAAACATAATCTGACTTCTGTGGAACATCTGATTCTGCTTATAACTGCACCCCAGTGGATCTTTTGGATGAGTCACTTTCAAAGTGTGCCCGTAAGCGCCCGTAAGTAGCTGAATGTGCTATGTGTGGCTGGGTAATTAAATTTTGTATACTTAAACGTTGGAGACTGCCTGCCAAATACAATTATTTCAGTTGTAGCCTAATTGATGCTGAACTTCTCCTCCTCACAGTAATTAGCCAACAGGTGCTGTTTCTTCTGAAGTTCTCTTCTCATTTCTGATTAAAAATAAAAACTATGGCAAAGTAGAAATGGATGTATCTTTGTTTATTGTGGTAGATGGATACAGAAGCAATTTGCCTAATAACTGTATCAAGCTACTTAAATGTTAAACCCAAACGAAGGGAACCTAAGTGCCCAGCCTGTTTTAGAAGTTAAATTAATTCGCCCCAAAGCCATGCTTCTCCCACCTCAGTTTTTGGCCAGCAGTATCATGATGACAGGCTTATAAAGCGTGAAGATTTTGGATGCCATATAAATGTTGCCCTTTTATGCTGTGAGTAGTTCATGGGCATGAATCTAAGAATGAAGGACACAATGATCATTGTAAAACTTGTCTTCTTAACCGCATCTCCATGAATTGAAACTGTGTGGTAACAATCAGTAGAAGGATCGGGAACAGAAAGGAGGTGGCTGGGACAGGCAGGAAGAGATGCTTCATGCTCTTCGATGCAGCACATCCGCTGATGTGAGCCCCTGTGCTCTCCACCCTGGCCCATGTGCATGTGTGCTCAGACGCTTCACTGAATTGTATGCTTAAAATGCATGGATTTTAGGGTATATAAATTATGTCTCAATAAAGCCGTTAAAAAGACATCTTACAAACCCTGCTAAGAAGATTTGATGCTTTCCCAGGTGAGGTGGGAAGGTATTGATAGTGTAGATTCGTGTCCCACCTGCATTTAGCAAGCTCCCTGCAGGATTATACACACCACTGCTGTGCAAGATAGGGTGAGGTTAAGAAAACTGGCCTCTGCCGAGCGTCTGCTGGGCGATAAACGCTGCACAGACCCTGTAGACACAACATCTCATTGAAACCTCATGGCAACCTGCTGGTACCTTTACTCTAGCTGGATGAATTATTGCTGTTGCTATAGAGATGTAATTCTATCGGATCTGAAATGCAGACAACCACTGCTTTACCTCTGAAAGAGTTATGGCTCAGAGAGGGGAAATTACTTCTCCAAAGCACACAGACAGTAAGTGGCAGAGCCAGGATCGGAACTCAAGGGATGTCTGTTTGATCTGAGGCTTTGCTCTTTCTATTCCACCCTGCTGCCCTGGGATCGGGACAGTTAGGATGCTTGGGATTGAAGCACCTGGTAGACTGATCAGCATTAATACTTTCACACACTTCTTGGATTAGTTTCTTGTTGCTGTTATAACAAATCCCCACAGATTTAGTGGCTTAAAGAAACACAAATTTATACTTTTCTAGTTCTGGAGATCAGAAGACCAAAATCAGTCTCAATAGGTTAAAGTTAGACTTGGTTCCTTCTAGAGGCTCTTGGGGAGAATCCAGGCCCTTGTGTTTTCCAGCTTCTGGAGACCAGTGTTCTCGGCCCCTGGTTCTTTCTTTTGCAATGGGACCCCTGCAACTTCTGCTTGGCCTTTCTCTCCGACTTCACCCTCTTGCTTCCCTTTTATAAGGACTCTTGTGATTCCATTGCCCATCTGGATAACCCAGGATAATCTCTTCAACTCAAGAGCCCTAGTCCCTTCTATGTGTAAGGTAACATATTCACAGGCTGGGGGACTAGAATGTGAATTTAGTTGGGAGGGGCATTATTCTGCCTACCATACTCCCACTCTAGAAACCTATGTTTGAAAGAAGTCTTGGAATCAATGTAACCTTCCATATTTTGACCTTGAACATAAAAGCTGCTTTCTTCATAACAACCAAAATCAAGACTTGAATCAAATAGTACTAATTGTATGTCTCCAATTTGTCTCTTGAAACTTTAGAGGAATAAAATAAATAATAGACTTGATGAGGTGCCATTGAGAATATTACTTTCCTTTGAAGCTGTATTATGTCAACAAGCTGCAGTATTACTTTAATATGTCAAGTCCTCAGAGAGATTTCACTTTAAAGGAATGTAGGTGTTTGGACAAATGGGACCAAACGCACATGTAGCCTAGCATTTATCTTGCTCATAAGCCTTTTGAGGCATGCTTTCTCTTCTAAGTGTCATTTAAGACAACTATGTGCTTCATAAGGCACTGTTTTAAAAGGTCGGGGTCTTGTTTTTTTAAAGGTTTTGCGTATCAATGTTGCTCTAGTTTTTACTTCCTTACAATTTACTTCTGAAATTGTCAAAGTCAAGGACCAAATTACAACAGAAGATAAAGAGCAAATCTTTCCCCCACTGACGAAAAGCAGAGTATAAAAAGAGGGCTTTATTACTATTGCCCAAGGGTCCAGAGCTTGGAGGAGTTGTTCTCCCAAGGTGGGAAATCTTACCGTATTTTCAATGTACATTCAAAATTTTGAATGGTAGGAATTTGGGAGTTGAAGAGGATGGGGTTGTTCCTTTAGGTCTTAGGAAGATTTTCCTGTGTATTCTCATCTCTCTTTGACTACTACTGATGCCTTTCTGTATAACTCCTGTCATCTTCACAGAGTATATCATCTTCTAATTTTTTAGTCTCTTATAGTCAGCATATCACCATGGACTTTTTCTTCTCTTCAGTTCAAATCCCATGACAGACTTCTGCCAAAAGTAGTATTTTGGTTCCAAACTGTCCTAAATCCTTCGCCAGGTTTAAGCCTCACTCTCTGATAGAATCCTGGGGGCTCAAGGTATTTGAGTTTGCCATTGACTGCTTAGGTGACCTTGGGGTCAGTCTGTCTGGATCTCAGTTTTGTTTGTTTGTTTGTTTATGAAAGCCAAACCCATCAGGGTAGTCTAATAGGATGTGAGATGCCTTTCAGTTCTAATATCTCAGAATCTCAGAACATTTAGTAGTTATGGGATCCATGGGTTAGATATTGGTTTGGGGTTTCCAAGAAGTTGACCCAGAGATAAGATTTTGAGTACCAGTAGTTTGAGAGGTGCACTCAGGAAATACTAATAGAGGTATGGGGAAGTAAGACAGAAAAGAGAAGGAAGGCAATGAAAGTTATTATCAAGCCAGTCACTGCCGTACGCAGCACACCTTCAAGTTATTCCAGTTGAGAGACTGGAACCTGCGTATTCATGGACTCCGTCTCCATCATCAGTCTGAGCTCTTGTCTCTGTAGCACTTCTTGCTCCATTTTTCCTTTATTCAGAAAATAAATCCTCTGTGTACAGTTGCCGGCATTCCCAGTGCCCAGAAAGCTTTCTTATTGAGGAAATAGGATATGGGTGGGGTGCTGACTATGTCACAATGTGTGTGAGAGGTGAGGGGTAGCCTGGGAAAGAAATAGTCGACTGGGAAAAGAGAAAGCCGCGGTCTGATATTTTGGTTCCTTTTAAACTTGCCATGACAGTTCTATTTGCAATTTTTTAAGGAATCTCCACACTGTTTTCCATAGTGGCTGTACTAGTTTGCATTCCCACCAGCAGTGTAAGAGGGTTCCCTTTTCTCCACATCCTCTCCAGCATTTATTGCCTGTAGATTTTTGGATCGCAGCCATTCTGACTGGTGTGAAATGGTACCTCATTGTGGTCTTGATTTGCATTTCTCTGATAATGAGTGATGTTGAACATCTTTTCATGTGTTTGTTAGCCATCCGTATGTCTTCTTTGGAGAAATGCCTATTTAGTTCTTTGGCCCATTTTTTTATTGGATCGTTTATTTTTCTGGAGTTGAGCTGCATAAGTTGCTTATATATCTTTGAGATTAGTTGTTTGTCCATTGTTTCATTTGCTATTGTTTTCTCCCATTCAGAAGGCTGTCTTTTCACCTTGCTTATAGTTTCCTTTGTTGTGCAGAAGCTTTTAATTTTAATTAATCCCACTGCTGGGCATACACACCGAGGAAACCAGAATTGAAAGAGACACATGTACCCCAATGTTCATTGCAGCACTGTTTATAATACCCAGGACATGGAAGCAACCTAGATGTCCATCAGCAGATGATTGGATAAGAAAGCTGTGGTACATATACACAATGGAATACTACTCAGCCCTTAAAAAGAATAAATTTGACTCAGTTCTAATGAGATGGATGAAATTGGAACCGATTATACAGAGTGAAGTAAGCCAGAAAGAAAAACACCAATACAGTATACTGACACATATATATGGAATTTAGAAGACAGTAATGATGACCCTATATGTGAGACAACAAAGAGACACAGAGGTATAGAGTGGACTTTTGGCCTCTGAGGGAGAGGGAAAGGGTGGGATGGTTTGGGAGAATGGCAATGAAACATGTATATTTTCTTGTAAGAAACGAAGCGCCAATCTATGTTCAATGTAGGATGCAGGATGCATGGGGCTGATGCACAGGATGATTCAAGTAGAGGATGTGGGATGGGAGGGGGAGGGGGCTTCGGCATTGGGAGATTGTGTTCACCTATCGCTGATTCGTGTCAATGTATGGCAAAACAAATACAGTATTGTAATTTAAAAAATAAATAAATAAATAAAACAAGTTTAATAGGAAAAAAAAAAAACTTGCCATGACAATTTCAGAGATTCCAAGCCGTTGTTCTGTAATGTTTAGCAGCGTGTGCCTGCTATGTCCTTCGAGGTGGGCATGGGACAAGAGAATAAATTTGGAGCTAAATGTTAAAGAGGGCTTTCCAGATGGCACAGTGGTAAAGAACCTGCCGATACAGGAGACTCAAGAGATGCTGGTTCGATCCCTGGGTCAGGAAGATCCCCTGGAGAAGGAAGCAGCAACCTGCTCCAGTATTCTTGCCCGGAAAATTCCATGGACGGAGGACTCTAGTGGACTACAGTCCCTGGGGTGACAGAGAGTCAGAAACATGAAAGAACAGCTCATCAAAATACTACCCAGAGTGAAAAGGGTATGTGTTGGTAAATTACAGATGTTTTAATATTATTCACATAGAAAATCTGCAGTGACATTTCCTCTCCTACCCATTTTTAAGGAAAACACACTAAAGCGTTATAATACTGTGACAATGTAACTTACAAGGAACTCATTTTTGCTTACTTAGTATCCAAAGTTCAGTGGACCAAGAGCCTTCCCTTCTGTATTGTGGGTCTTTCCTTCAGTGTGAAGCCAGTGTTTTGTGTAAAATGGGCCAGTTGGTTCTGGGATCATCCGTTGCTTCCTAGAGAGCTGCAGCATTCAGATCTGCTCTTAGAAATATGTGGGATGGGAGGAATAGGATAATCCAATTCACTCTTCCCCTTCTGAACTTTATTTCTGAGAACCAGACTTGCCAACGCCTATGAAATATAGAGGAGGCTTAGCAATCAATCACGAGGGGAGGAGGTGATGGAAGAGGGAGGCTGGCCAAGCATCCCTAAGCTTCAGTCATTTTGTATTTCAGCACAAGAGAGCAGGATTGCTGACTGTTAGATTTCCTTTGAGGGGCAGTATGCCTGCGGCATACTGAGTATTCTGATAAAGCCAAGTATAGGTGTAACCCTTTAAGGAAATAGTCAATCTGGTTAAAAAGTGAAACTCCTTGGGTGAATATTAGACAAGATTTGACCTACATGAAACTTAGAATCTTAGAATAAGGACAGACCTTCTAGAGCACCTAATTCAAACCTCTCATTTGACTCAAGAAGAAACCAGGACATTGAACGTTCAGAGATTCATCATCAGGATTACCGAGCTTATGGACCCAGGTATTCTGAAGGACTGACGCCACAGCTGCAATACTGTGGCCACCTGATGCGAAGAGCCAACTCTGGAAAAGACCCCGATGCTGGCAAAGATGAGGGCAGGAAGAGAATGGGGTGACAGAGGATGAAATGGTCAGAGCATCACCGACTCGATGGGAGTGAGTTTGAGCAAATTCTGGGAGGTGGTGATGGACAGGGAAGCCTGGCCTGCTGCAGTCCATGGGGTCACAAAGAATTGGATACAACTTAGTGACTGAACGACAACAAAATTCTGATACTTCGTCCAGTGTTCTTTCTACTCTACCACATGCCTCTCTCTCTCTCCTCCTCCTCCCCCCCCCTCCCTCTTCTCTCTTACACACGCACACACACACATGCACACGAAGTTCATTCAAACAACAAAACGCTTAACTTGAAAGGACAGCTATCTAGGATTTCTTTCTTTTACCTTATCCCTACATTTAATAGCTTCGCACCCACACCCCAAGAAAGTTATAAAGTTGCCCTTGGCTTCACGGTGATAAATGTAAAACATTGAAATCTCTAGTCAAATAAGGTCTGCAAGGATTTGTGCTGTGGAATCTGTTTAACCCTGAGAACAAAATAATTGACAGTTACGTAAGGACAGAGGTTGAAGGAGCATGCCGCTAAGATCGATAAAGGGGCTGTTTTCACCGAAACCGTCTTTTCTAGACTTGGTCTCTGATCTCCACTGTATACCACACAACGTTTAGTTTTTAAAAAGCGGTGTTTCTGTCTCCTGCTTCTCTTTCCGCTCCAATGTCATTGTCTTCAACATCTTTGAACCTCCGTCTTCCTGTGTCTGAATGATACTTCTTGTTTTGAAGGGGTTTTTCTTAGAAAAAAAAAATGCAAAACTGACTTGGGAAATGGAGGAGATGCTATGTCCCTGAGAACACATTGCTGGGTCCCTTCCCAGGGCCGTGGAAGGGGCCTGTACCTAATTTAAGCGTATCATCACCTTCAGGATATATCTGCCCATATGTCCCGGTATCCTCCAAGATGTTCCCTTCTACCCCAGGAAATCTGCCCATATCCTGTCTTACTGGTTGATGCCAGCAGCCCTGGCTGGTCCCCTGCCTGGCATCCACTCATGGGTCCTTCTCCCACTGGCTGCCTGAGTAAGTCTTCAAAGTCTAAATCAATTCATCTCACACTCTCCTGTGAAGTTCCCCCTGACTCCCCAGTATCCTAAAGACAAGCCTCAATTCCTTAAAGGCACTGAGGCCCTCAGAAGGAGCCAGCCCTTGTGTTACTGGGTTCTTAGACAATAGAAATTGATAAGAAAGGGATCAAAATGAGGCATTGAGGCAAGGCTGTATTGAGACTTATGCTGCCACACCGGGAGGAGAAGCCAACAGTAGTTTCCCTCGCTTGCTCCCGAGACAGGGGTGAGCTGGCCTCTTAAATGGGGGCGACGGCAGGGGTGGAGGGGTGGCTTAGTTGGTCTGCCCACCCCCTCAGCGGTGCTGTGTCAGGGGTCATGCGCAGGACCCTGCTTTTGCTCCCCAAACCCCAGAAGTGGCAGTTGGGTTTTTGGTCTTTTTATCTTGGCGTTCATAATGTGCCCCAACTGCACACGCATGCAGTAATTTTTAGTCCCTTGTAGGTTCCTCGCGTTCAGTTGCTGGAGGAGATGTTTGTCCAGATGCAAGCCCTGCAGCAAAGGGCCCCAGGTCCCAGCCCGTCTCACGTGCCTCTCCCGTACTTTCTCCTGCCAGCTGCACCTCCACACTCCAGCCATCCACAGTGTCCGCTCTTCCTAAGGCAGGTCAGGCTCTCTTGCCTCCGTGCCTGCCGGGTTCTGGGGCTTCTCTTCCATACCTGCCTGTCCTTTTCCCATATCACCTGCTGGTGGGGGCTCTCCAGGACCTCCCCCAAGTAGAGGTGGCCCCTCCTGCCCTTACCTTTACACATACGGGTTTTCACTCTGGGACACCTGAGTGCTCCCATGAGCTTCGCCATCTCGCCCCCTGCAAAGCTCGAGGACAGGATCTAAGCTGAACCAGAGAGTGGCCTGGAGACATCTCACCTGAACGGCGAGACAGATCGCCATCTCCCCTCCCCGCCTCCAGCCTGGCCGTGGAGCTCCTTGTTCCTGGGCGACCGGGGTCTGCCATGGCCAGGGATGCAGTATTTCTCTTTCTGCAGGTGGGCAAAGACAGAGATTGAGCCTTTTTTTTTTTTTCTCTTTTTTGGCTACTTGAGAAATTCTCCTTGCCCCTGAGTTTCTCCCTTTGTCCTGATTCCTTCTAATCACTCTGATAGTCATCAAATGTTTTTCTGAATCCAGTAAGTGCCTCTCTCTCAAGGTGGCGATGCTGCGCTAGGCACAGACCAAGAACCCAGAGCAGCTCGTGGAGCTTACCTCCGGGAGCTCAGAGTGCACATGTGTTTAAGAGAGAAGTCATCGGGGTCCAGGGGCCCTCCTGAGCTCTGCTTGCAGCTGGGAGTGGGTCCTCAGACGTGGGGAGAGACTCTGCCCACCTGCCTGTCCAGAGACCGGCAGTGCATCCAGCCTGCCTACCCCTGCACGTGTTCCTTGCTTATGTTGTGTTGTGCTGACTTAAGCTGAGTAGCATCGTGAGCCTCACACAAGGCATTGTCGTTTGAAGAAACATGCCCTTTCTATGTTTGTGCATGGAAGAGATCCAAGATGGCCAGCTGTCCTTTCAAGTAAATGACCCTCACCAAGAAAGCCCACGCAACCTGTGTTAGAGTGTATATTCTGGCAGTTCTGTAAGACACTCTGAATCTCTCCAAGACAAATCAAAGGGTAAAAGTGTGCCCATCCTATATAGCAAATCCTTGCTAAATAACACAGCCGATCTGGAAATGACTGAGTTCAGACTTGAAGTTCTCCTTCCAAGGAGAACTTTCCAAGTGGTTTCTTTCTGTTTGCCCAGGAGTGAAATGATTTTCACAGTTAGCTTGATTTCTTAGCCACGAGTGGGCGAGACAGAAGGAAGTGTTCAGTGGACTGCCGGTAAAATGGTAACGTAATTATGGTAACCTGGTCAGGTGATGGAGAGTTGTTTAAATTGTGTGTGTGTGCATGTGCACGTGAGATAAATGCTAGAAGGGTCCATCATTTTCCTCTTTCACTTTCTTTGCTCTGTCACGCCCTTCCCCTCAGAGGCCTTACGGTGAGCAGGCTGAGAGAACTGTTTGTCATCTCCTCCGTCTCACCCTCCCCCTAACCCCAGGACCCCTGGCAGCAGAGCCAGGTACTGACCAAAGCCATGTGGTAACTTGGACTGCCAGGAGATCAAACCAGTCCATCCTGAAGGAAATCAGCCCTGAATATTCACTGGAAGGACTGATGCTGAAGCTGAAACTCCAATACTTTGGCCACCTGATGCGAAGAACTGACTCATTGGAAGAGAGCCTGATGCTGGGAAAGGTTGAGGGCAGGAGGAGAAGGGGGCAAGAGAGGATGAGATGGTTGGATGGTATCACTGACTCAATGGACATGAGTTTGAGTAAGCTCCAGGAGTTGGTGATAGACAGGGAGGCCTGGCATGTTGCAGTCCATGGAGTCACTAAGAGTTGGACACGGCTGAGCGATTGAACTGAACTGATAGAAGGGGATGTGCTTGTGCCTGGCAACCTCTCTGCTTTTGCTCACACTTTGCTCCGAACTTAGAATCCCCTTGCCCTCCTTCCCACGCTGCCGGTCCAGGTCTAAGTGTGACCTTCCCAGGGGATTATGTACTGATCCTCCAAGCCAGAGGCTTTTCCCTCTAGTAACAGTCAGTTCGGGTTTTTCTTACAATGCTAATTAATCATAGTCATTCTTTGCCCTGTGGTTATTCTACTGGTTGCTTTATAATTTTCATATTATACACTCTGGAAGGGAATGCGCCTTCCCGGTTCTGCCACCAGAGAGCATGATGGCATGCCTGGCGTGTATTTAGTTGTGCCCTGGAAACATTAGACTGAGTGTGTAGTTAGGCGTTAGGGGCTGAAACTGTGGTGAGTTTGGACTTGCCATTTTTGAGTCCTAAACAGAATGACTTCTAGGTGTGCTGGCAGCAGGGGGAAGGGATGAAGTGGGCAGATTGGAAAAAATATATATACCCACTGCATGTCCGCGGGTGGTGGTGGTGGTTTAGTGGCTAGGTCGTGTCCAACTCTTGAGCTCCCATGAGCTACAGCCCACCAGGGTCCTCTGTCCGTGGGATTTCCCAGGCAAGAATACTGGAGTGGATGAAAACTGCATATGTTTTTTAATTTTTTATTTTCTACTGGGGTGTAGCTGATTAACAGTGTTGTGATAGTTTCAGATGAACAGTGAAAGGACTCAGTCATTCATATGCATGTATCCATTCTCCCCCAAACTCCCCTCCCATCCAGGCTGCCACATAGCAAAGTTCCCTGTGCTATACAGGATAACCTCGTTGGTTATCCATTTCAAAAACAGCAGAGTACGCGTGTCCATCCCCCAATCCCTAACTACCCCTTCCACCCATCCTTTCCTCGCAGCAACCATAAGTTCATTCTCTAGGTCTGTGAGTCTCTTTCTGTGGAAACTGTCTATTTGAGACTCCCATCTCCTAAGTCTTACACAAATTCTTTTCACTGTTTCCTAGAGACACGGGTGCAGACCAAAGATAAAGGTGGCCAGGAGACGGTCTTACTGTCATTTATATGCTGTAAAATAGTTTTCCTTCACCTTATTTTAACTTTTCAGAAATTCCCATGTAGGACTGAATCTGCCTACACAGTTTCTTTAAAATTAAACTTGCGCATCAGTATTCATAGCTCCTCCTACTCCTCTCGTTTTTTTTTTTTTGAGCTGTGTGCAGGTTATGCAGATGTCTGGGGAAGTGCTTCCATTCTGTTTGACGGAAACCTGGCCAGCTTCCCCTGAGGTTCCTGGCGGGAATGCTTCCCCAGCAGGGTTACACATCGGGAGCCCTTAGCCACAACCTGCAACAGTGGGGCCTGCATAAGAGCTACATTTAGAAAATAGTGTCAATATTTGGCATTTTCCATGGCTAATTTAGGAATTGCCAAGAAATCTGTGATTTTTCAGGCAGGTTTTGTGACTCTAACTGCATAAAGTACTCATTAAAAAAGCAATCTGAACGAGGATTCTAAAGACTATACCATCAAGGCTACTCCCCATCTCGGCCTCCCTTGCAAAGCAGACGAAGACGAGTTTTTCAGCCACGCCTTATTATTGTTGTATGATTTGGCTCTTCCTGGTTCTTCCCTTGAAGAGGAGGAAAACCTCTAGACTAAAAGAAATGACTTCTGTATCCCTTCTTTCTCCTGATAGAATCTAAGCCATCTGAGAAAAACTCACCTTGGAAAGATTGCTTTTTGGTTATATAGGAAAAATTATTCAAAGCATCTCCAGGCGTAGATGCTTCTCTTCACATATGATTTATGCTCCCAATTGAAGGGTTAGGAGTTTTCCGGTTCAGAATCTTACTGTTGGATAACTGTCTTGACCCAAGTTATTTCCAGTCCTCATTTGGGAATTTCATGACCAGTGAACGGATTGAACCAGAAAGTTCCTGAGCTACAGAAGGAGGGAACTTCAGAGTACAAACCACGTGTAAATGGACGGTTAGAGCAGGCAGCTTTATCATGAACCCCAGCTTGTCTTGACATATGTTTATATACATATTTTTTTAGTTCTGTATGTTTTACTCCCAGGGCCCTGTCCAGGTCAGAACAATCTGGCAGTTATTTGACCCCCATGAAATTGTTGGCATCCTTGGAATTCATGCTCCTACATCTAATTGGCCTCTCCTCTCTCTTTCCAAATCTCAATAAGCCTCTTTCCTTGATTGTCTTTGAAATGAGGTTAAATGATAGCATATTGACTTGAAATTGAGGTAACTGAAAGGGCATATTTCATCTAAGTGGCAAGTCCAAATTTCACTACTCTTATTTTTTTCTTTTTCGTTTTTTTTTAAATTAAAATACAGTTGATTTACAACGTTGTGTTCATTTCAAGAATACAGAAAAGTAATTCAGTTATACATACACATATATCTATTGTTTTTAGATTCTTTTCTCTTGTAGACTATTGCAAAATATTGAGTATAGTTCCCTGTGCTATATAGTAGGTCTTTGTTGGTCATCTATTTTATATATTGTATGTCTAGGTTTACTCCAGCATCCTCATTCTTAAGCCTTTTCCTTGTGCATCTTCCCCTGAGTAATCTGGCCTCTTCTTGCTATATGTTGCTGCTTTTGCAAACCGCACGCCTTATATTCTTCTTCCTGGAATGAGTAGATTTCATTCCCCAACACAACTTTTTCCAACCACTGCTTAAATCTATTTTTAGTTCTTTCCTCTGAGGCATGAATGATGACTTTTCTATGGCCTGTCAGTTATTTATTCATTTCAAATATTAACTTATCTAGGTTCCTTTTTAGGTTTGGTCTCAAGGGAGAGTTTACCTGCATAAAAACAGTAGAATTGAAATCAACCAGTTTGGGCCCAAACTCCAGATTTTACCCTTGTTAGAGCCTTTATTTTCTCATCTGTCCAGTGGCTCAACTCATGACTCTCAAAAGACGTTCTTCCTTCCTCACTGCAGCAGATTAAGGATATATTCCCAGTAACAGTGTAAGTGAAGATCTTAAATTTCAGTGTAAATGAGGGGTTTCAAATTTATTCTTTGATCACTAAAGTTAGGACCCCTAAAGATGTGTGTGGGTGTGTGCGTGTGCGTGTGCGTGCGTGTGCGTGTGTGTGTGTGTGTGTGTGTGGCTCACTGTGTCCAACTCTTTGTGGCCCCATGGACTATAGCCCACTAGGCTCCTCTGTCAATGGGATTTCACAGGTGAGCATACTGAGTGGGTTGCCATTTCCTCCTCCAGGGGATCTTCTTGACCCAGGAGTTGAGCCCGTTGTCTCCCACGTCTCCTGCATTGCAGGTGGATTTCTTACTGATGAGCCACTGGGGAAACATGAAGACCAGTTTCTTGATTTTACAGCTGAGAAAAATGGTGTCCCAAGATCCCACCATCAGAAGACAGTTACTACTGAAGCTAAGAACAAAATTCATGCCCCCAAATTTCCAGTGTGTTGGGATTTTTCCTAAACAATATTCCAAGTTTGAGGTTTCAAATAAATACAAATTTATTTAGTGCTCTCTGCAAGGAACCATCTTAGGCACTGAGCAGAGAGAAAGAAAGCTGATTTCTGCTCTGTAAAATATCATGAACAAATAGGGAGACAAATATGTCACCAGCTAACTAACACAGGCAGGATGAAGGAAGTGCTAAATAAGGGAAACATTTGCGTGTAATTTTCCTGACTCAAGGAGGCAATGGTATGTCAATGGGGTCTTGATGTTTTGAAAAGTCTGGATACATGGAGAAGAAGGGAACAGTGGGTACATCCCAGGCAGAGGAAATTACAAAAGTAAAACCAGAGCCTTGAAAGTGCATGGGGTGAACTGGTCTCTTACATTGCAGGCAGATTCTTTACCCTCTGAGCTGCCAGGGATGCCCACAAAAGAGACTAGTATTAAGTAGAACCTAGAATTTCTAAGGAAATATGTCTAAATTTTAGATTAAAAACATAAACAGTTTGGAGCCATATGGTCAAGAGTTTTGGTCCTTTAGGTAAACGGACAGGCATTTCAGATACTGAAAGAAGCTGGGGGTATGAGATAATTTAATACCTAAAAATTTGGTCTAGGTTAGATTGAAATGGCCAAAGGGTATGGATAGTGGTAACGGAGAGAGGAGGGCAAATGTTAGGACCATGCCATGTCAGGATTGAATGTAAGTTCATGTTCTAACCTTAGAAACATGTCATTGCTCACTTCTAATCTGTCCTTCCAGTGTTCCAAAAAGTATCTTTCAATATGCTATTCACCTCCATAGAGATATGCAAGCATATTTAGAAACTAATTTTAGCTAATATTCTATAAATGAAGGGTATAACCTGGTTAGTGTCTATGAGAATGACAGAATCAAAAGCAGTGATCATATAGAAAGTTAATAAGCAACATTTAATCTCTTTCCAAAGACCATCAGGAAAAGAGGCTTACTGAGATTTAGGAAGATAAAAGCAATCAATAGATGCAGGAAAGTAGATTCCAGGGATGCAAACAGTTTTGTCATTGTTCAGTCGCTCAGTCGTGTCTGACTCTTTGCGACCCCATGGATTGCAGCACACCAAGCTGCCCTGTCCTTCACTGTCTCCCGGAGTTTGCTCAAACTCATGTCCATTGAGTCAGTGATGCCATCCAACCATCTCATCCTCTGTCGCCCCCTTCTCCTCCTGCCCTCAGTCTTCCCCCAAATCAGGATCTTTTCCAGTGAGTCTGTTCTTCACATCAGGTGGCCAAAGATGGGGTTCAAGTAACTGCCAAGTCACTTTGAGCTGGACAGCATGATGCCAGTGTGTTAGAAACCCATGGAAGATCGAGGTGGGGAAGCAGGATTAGTCTTGCCTGTGAGGATGAGACTTAAGGAGAGCTTCACAGGTGAGGTGGTATTTGGACAGTTCTTGAGTCATGCTCATTTGAGAGGACCTAGCAGGACTGTATCTTTCAGAGGGAGTGCTAAATGGGGCTGCTTTGGAGGGGTTTATTTTTCCTACTTCTTTATTTAACACTATTTTTACAAGGGCTTCGCCAATGGTTCAGCAGTAAAGAATCTGCCTGCAAGTCAGGAGCTACAGGGGATGCAGGTTTGGTCCCTAGGTTGGGAAGGTCCCCTGGCAGATGGCATAGCAACCCACTCCAGTATTCTTAACTGGAGAATACCATGGACAGAGGAGCCTGGTGGGCTATAGTCCATAGAGTCGCAAAGAGTTGGGCGCGACTAAAGCAGCATAGCATGCAAACACACATCCTTTACATATTTTCTATAATAAGAATGTACTGTTTTCACATTCAGAAAAAAAAATTGATCTGTATATATGATTTTTAAGGGAATGTGGTTTGGAATATTGGATCACAGTCAGTGATCTGTTGTAACTGGATTAAGAAGGATCCAGACTCCTAAAGATTTGGATTTTATTCTGTAGGGAAATAAGAAATGAGAAAGGCCTTTATAAGAAGAGCAAATTATCAAATGAAACCCCATGGACCCGCCAGGCTCTTCCATCCATTGGATTTTCCAGGCAAGAATACTAGAGTGGGTTGCCATTTCCTTCTCCAGAGGATCTTCCCAACCTAAGGATTGAACCAGGGTCTCCCGCATTACAGGCAGACTGTAATGTCTGAGCCACTAGGGAAGTAAAGTGAAACAAACAGGGAACGATTCAGAACGGTACTTGATTCAACTTCAAAATGTGTTGTATCCACGTATGATGTAGATAAAAGAAGAAGAGCATTGCAGACCAAAATGTGAATGATGGGCTTTAAGGAAAGTCAAGGAATCAGAGCTCATCTTGAAAAGATTCATAATGTTTAGACAGAGGAATAAAACAGGGGAGAGGACATTTTAGGCTGAGGCAAAGTGTGAGCAAAAGCAAAGTGATGAGGACAAATGTTTCTGTTTGGAAATAATGATATCTGGGCTATATAGGTGAACTCGCGGCAGATTAAGACAGCTTCTAGTTCCAGAAGGCAGGGTTTGGACTTGATTGGGTAAGCCAAGGGAGATTTTAGAGCAGGAGAGGGATGGGATAAAAATAGTCCTTGAACAAATAAGGCTCATTTGGCGGCAGTGTTCGGGAAGAAAGGGTGGGAGGAGCACAGACAGTCCCCACGCGGGTGATGACAGCGGCAGCAGTGGGAATGGAGCAGCAGAGATAGCAGGTTTCAAAATTTAAAATCAACTGAATGGGTGGAGCCTGGTGAGAGACTGAATGCGAGCAGAGCGCCCACGGCGCTGTCGCTGGAGAACAGAATGCTGGAGTCCTCAAGAGTGCTAGGAACTGTCATAGTGTCCCAGTCACGTGAAGGGGCAGCACCCATCCCCAGAATGCGGGCGTGAGCATCCTGGATGTCTTCAGCAATCGTGCTGGATGGTCAGCCACTCTTGCTCCTGCTGAGGCCCTTTGGTGGCCCAGGGTGGACATTTATACAAGCGTCGCCGCTAGCCTATGACCATGGGAAAGTGCAAACCTATCTGATAATAGGGCATATCTCCAAGTCTAGTCTTTTTCTTCCTTTTTTTTTTTTAAATATTTTTTTTTATTTGTCTGCACCAGGTTGGAGAAGGCAATGGCACCCCACTCTGGTACTCTTGCCTGAGAAAATCCCATGGACGGAGGGAGCCTGGTAGGCTGCAGTCCGTGGGGTCACTAAGGGTCAGACACGACTGAGCGACTTCACTTTCACTTTTCACTTTCATGCATTGGAGAAGGAAATGGCACCCCCACTCCAGTGTTCTTGCCTGGAGAATCCCAGCGATGGGGAGCCTGGTGGGCTGCCGTCTAGGGGGTCACACAGAGTCGGACACGACTGAAGAGACTTAGCAGCAGCAGCAGCAGGTCTTAGTCATGGCACCTGGGATCTCATGTCCATGAGACAGTTGTGGAAAACTACCACCAAGATAAGCTTCCTTGGGGGCTCAGAAAGAATCCACCTGCGAAGCAGGAGACACGGCTCAATCGCTGGGTTGGGAAGATCCCCTTGAGAAGGACATAGCACCTCACTCTAGTATTCTTGCCTGGAAAACCCCATGGACAGAGGAGCCTGGTGGGCTACAGTCCATAGGGTTGCAAAGAGTCAGACACAACGGAGCAGTAAACAACCACCACTACCACTAAGACACAAAAGAATATCTACAAAGTATTTAAGCATCCCTTTATTTCCTGGATCTTACCTCCCTACTATACAGAGTGCATCTTCCCTCTTTTTAGATAAGAAGTCTAAAAAGATTGATGAGAGGTTAAATGATTTGGCCAGCATCAGGACAGCAAATGTATAGCAGGGAAAAAGATCTAAGTTGGTCAAGACAGTCATGTTGGAAATTTTGGGGACCAGAGAGGCATCAGTTAATCAGTCTGTCTTGCTTTCTTTTCCTGTGAAATAAAAGAGCCTACCCATCTCACAGGGTTTTGCGAGGATCACAGAGATAATGGATGTGAAAGTAAGGTTCAAATTCAAGACACCATCAGTGTGACTAGTATGGAAAACTCCCATATACACATTTGAACTTCCCCACAGCTCACTAAGCAATATTGATACCCTAGGACAATGTTCTTGTGGCTCAACCTGCTGCTGCAGTGAAGACTTAAAAGGAAACTCCTGTTTTTAATCACTTAGTGTGAATATTTAACATAGCATCACAATGCCTGCCATAGTTTTGTAACTATGCATAATTCGCAATCAGCATATGGGATACACGCGACATGAGGTGACTGACAGGTGGACAAGCCATTCATTCCTTCATTTTCCAAACATCACTGCTCTTCCTGGTGTCCAGGCCCTGCAGACATAAAGAAACACAATATGCAATTATTCTCCACAGAGTCTCTAACCTACAAGGGGAGAGGGAGACAGAACCACATATCACAGAGCCAAGTGAGAGCTCAGGCATGAAGAAGATGCTGTGGGAACACAGAAGGAAGAGTGAGTCACTCTCTCCCTGGGCAAGAAAGTCTCGGCTGAGAGATGACCTCTGAGCTGCCGATCATGCCAGTGTCTGCGAGAACAGCTAGATGGAATATATTAGGACTGTGGGCTGTTTACAGTGATGAAATTCCTGGTTCTTGACTCGCATCCTCCATCCTAGGAGAACCCCCTCAGTATCCTACCCCATGACCCCCTCTTTGGAGCATTTTTATTGATGTTTTCTAAGACCTCATTCAGAGAAGGTGATGGCATCCCACTCCAGTACTCTTGCCTGGAAAAATCTCATGAACAGAAAAGCCTGGTAGGCTACAGTCCATGGCGTCGCGAAGAGTCAGACAGGAATGAGTGACCTCACTTTCACTGTTCACTTTCATGCATTGGAGAAGGAAATGGCAACCCACTCCAGTGTTCTTGCCTGGAGAATCCCAGGGACGGGGGAGCCTGGTGGGCTGCCATCTATGGGGTCACACAGAGTCAGACACGACTGAAGTGACTTAGCAGCAGTAGCAGCAAGACCTCATTAGGTAACTAGGACTGAGGGGTAGCAGCTCTCTGAGTGGGGAGCCCTGGACCTGGACAGGAATCCATGTTGCCCTAGATGCCTGTTTTTCCTTTTGATATATTTTCCAATCCTTGAACTCCATCCCACCATATGCCTGGCATGTGAGGTTGACCAGATGTCCCAAGGAGCTCACAACTCGCATCCATGGATGGTGGTGGGCCCTGTGGCTTGTCCCTTGTTCCAGGAGCATGGCCTATCTAGCAGGTCACTCCTCCGGCCAGCTATTTCTTTTGTGAATCAGGTGAGACCAGTGCGGACACGCTGATTTGCAGTGACTCCAATAGTTTCTAAGACAAGGACCCTGCACGCTCTAGGGATGGCCATGGTTTGCAAGACAATAGCATTTGTTTTCACGGGACTGCTCCACACGGGAAAATCGTCCACTTACAGAGCTGACCAGTAATTACAACAGCTCTTTCCATTATGACAAAAATACTTGCCCCACAGAATACTTTCTGAAGAGGCCAACAATCCAGAAAAGTAACCTGCCATTTCTCTGATCTCATTTTGACTATTCTGTTTGGCTCTTTGGTTTATTCTCTGACATAGCCCTGTTTGTACTTCTTTTTCTTCTTCCAAAAAACAGAAACGAAAAATAACAACTATAACTAAAGAATTCAAACTACTTCATCAGCATTTTGTTGCCATATGGAGCTGGCTGGCCTCAGAGGAATAATCTGAGACTTGGATGACAAGGCATATTATCAAAAGTGGCCAGCACTCTAGGGTGAGCCTGAGAAGGAAATGAACTTAGTTTAATCAGATTAAACTATCATATTGGAGCCAAGGGAAGGGAACCACAAGAACAATATTTTCTACACACGCTTCATTAAAAGCTTGCTCAGGATCTCAGATAATAAAAACATCAAGTGTTGACACTAACGTGATAAACCTTGCAAATTTCACAGCAGAATGCATGGTCTTTCTCATGAAAGACACAGGAACACACACATGTTCCTGTGTGTGTGTTACTCTCATTAAAGGTCTTTTGACCCTAATTACTTTTGCTATTTTTTTGCCATGCATAATTAGCTAACAACACATGCATTTTTATTTACCATATTCAAAATGTAAGTTCAAGAAAAAGACATATTCTAGGTTAATAATGATAGGCTGCAGTCCATGGGGTCACTAGGAGTTGGACACGACTGAGCGACCTCACTTTCACTTTTCACTTTTATGCACTGGAGAAGGAAATGGCAACCCACTGCAGTGTTCTTGCTTGGAGAATACCAGGGACGGCGGAGCCTGGTGGGCCACCATCTCTGGAGTCACACAGAGTTGGACACGACTGAAGCAACTTAGCAGCAGCAGCAGGTTATAAAGGACAAGGCTTTTCTTCCCTCTTTCTCCCTCTTCCAATCCCTGCCTCAACCTCTCAATGATAGATAGGGAAAGACTAATCAGAATGTCTTCCTCTTGCACTGTAAGCAACTCAAAAATGAAGCATCCTGGTATTTTTAAGAAACTGAAGATCTGGAAAGATGTTAATTAAATTGCCCAAAAGCTTCTTGCCTCATTTCAGTGCTCTACATAACTAGGTAGCCAGAAGATATATAGAGTGCCTGAGTGCTATTCTTGGGTTTTAATACAGTTTCAGTTACTTAATTTCAGTATTGTTTCAAACAGTGGGGAAGACAACTAGTTGAAGATCCCATCAGAACAAGCAGGTGCCACATATGTTTCCAAGTGTCTCCAGTCCTCTGAATTCTCAGATACATCTCTTATCTGTGTGTTGGAAATAGTCTACCTTGTGCTTCAAGATTCAAGTTGTAGGAAATGTTTATGTAGCTGTTAAACTGACCTCAATTACAGCTGTTCATTCATTCATTCACTCATTCACCCATCCCATATTTACCGAGCTCCTTTTTACCAAGTGCCAGAACTATGCTAGAAGCTGAGAGAGCAGAGCAGAGGGACTGGGAAATAAACTGTGGCCTTGCGTGAGAGATGCTTATTGACCAGGGAGGGAGGCAAGACGTAGAGAGTTAACTAGAACTTCTAGAAGCACAGTTGGCCGCACTGATGATCCTCTGGGATGCCTGACCTGGATGTACACCCCAGATGCTGAGGACTGGAGCCTCAAGGCCCAATTCAGGGACATGAGCAGCGTCCTTGCCTTGCTTGAAGCGATGAGCTAAGACTCTGATGAAGGGAAGGCTCTGCTGAAGGAAGGGAAGGGAAGGGAAGTGAAGGGTCTGGCCTCACTTAAACTGGGGAATAGGGAAACAAAGACAAGGGAAACTCTGCCTATAAGGGCAGGGAGGTAGTGAGAAACTTAACATTCTTAGGATGTGAGTAGAGAGAGGAAGGACCCTGGGAGAAACTCAGACGGCAAGCCTGTGCCACTCTTTATGTGGGATTCAAATATTTCCTGCTGATAGGGTTCAGGAAACCCAGCACCAAAAGTGATCATAACTTTTTCCCCTGGACTGTTGGAATCACTGAGATACTGATAGAAGCAAATGAAAAACCACTCTGTAAGGAATGAAAGCCCATTCTTTTGAGCATAAATTCCCGACGACAAGTTCCAAATCACATGAAGAAAGAAACCACAATAAGGAGAACCTGCAGATGCAGCAAAGGCAGAGCTAGAAATAAGGGGAAAATCTAAAGGCTATTATAAAATATAGACACTTACAATAAGAAAATTAAATAACAGAAGCCATCATGAAAGAAGAGACCCCTATGAAAAACAAGCAAGCCAAAGACAGACTAGAAAAGGAAGCAAAACACCTAGAAGTGAGAGATCAAGATAGTCACTGACATTAAGCACCGAGTGTTTGGATTAAACAGCAGAGTGGACACAGCCAGAGAGAGAATCCAAACACTGAAGGATCCGAGGAAATCACTCAGAAGGGAGCCCAGAGGCATAAGAAAAATATGATATGAAGAGACATGGAAAATAGCAATAATACCTAATTCTTGTTAAGTCCTTACTGTATACCAGGCTCAGTTCACATTGCTTCTCTTCCCTGGTGACTCAGCTGGTAAAGAACCTGCCTGCAATGTGGGAGACCTGGGTTCAATCCCTGGGTTGGGAAGATTCCCCTGAAGAATGGAACGGATACCCACTCCAGTATTGCACAAAGAGTTGGACATTCTATCTATCTTTTAGTTCATCCAAGGTTCATAATGACCCTCTGTGGTAGGTACTTTCACTAGCCCTGATTTTACAGATGAGAAAACTCATGCAAAGTTAAGAGATGGGAATTGGGAGAGAGGAGGGAACCAGGCATCTCCTTCCCAAATAACTGTTCCAAAGCCCCATTTCTCCATACGCACCTGGGACCCAGCTGCACTATCTCTTTTTGGCTTATTGGGAAGCAGTAGCCAATAGTAGTAGTTTTAAAAATGCATTATTTAACACCACTTCCCATCCTTCTTTGCCTTACTCCTCCCATTTCTCACTCTTAGAACCCTGGTTTTGTATCTTTGAGATAAACCATTAGCATTTAATTCATGTCTACCATAGTAGGTCATTAATAAAAAATATTATAGTGAATTAGAGTATTATAAGCATGCTATTTAAAAACATGGAGGTAAATACCATAAGGGATAATTCCCCCAGAATTTCCCTGGTGGTTCAGATGGTAAAGAATCCACCTGTGATGTGGGAGACCAGGGTTTGATCCTTGGGTTGGGAAGATCCCCTGGAGAAGGGAATGACTACCCACTCCAGTATTCTGGCCTGGAGAATTCCATGGACAAGGGCGCCTGGCAGGCTACAGTCCATGGGGTTGCAAAGAGTTGGACATGACTGAGTGACTTTCACTTTCACTTTCAAAAGTTGAAAATTGTTATTTCCAGGGAAATGAGATGACTGCATTTAGCACCATTAAAAATGTAAGCTATTTACATGCATTTCTTGGATAATTATAATTCAGTTATACAAGATTGATGTTGAACTAAAGATGTTTTCAGACAGACCCTGAGTGTACTATTCACAGACCTTTACTAAATAAACTAATTACATATTATTCAGAAAGAAAGAAATTGAACCAAGAAAGAAAGAATGAAATTTAAGCAGCAGATGTGAAGTTGACAAGTATGTTTGTAAAAGTGAAACAAAAACAAAAATGCTGGAGTGTCTGAATGTGTTTTCAATAAGGGGGATTATAAACAAGGTAAAAGCAAGGCTTTAATAACATGGAAGATGGAGAAGGGTGATCAGATTCAAGCCTTTGGATATTTTTTTCAGTTCGTTGTTGTTGTTTAGTTGCTAAATCATGTCCTATTCTCTTTGGACTGGGGCCCACCAGGCTGCTCTGTCCAGGGGATTTCCCAGGCAAGAATACTGGAGTGTGTTGCCACTTCCGACTCCAGGAGATCTTCTAGGGATGGCACTCACATCTCCTGGGTCTCCTGCATTGCAGGCAGATGCTTTACCTGCTGAGCCATCTGGATATATCAACCTGATAGATATATTGGCCTGATAAGTAAAACCAGAATATATTAAATATTTAATGGTTGCTAAAGAAAATAGAAATAAAGCATACAACTTCCAAACCAAACAAAGGGAGAAGAATAAAGAAAAATCTATCAATCAGAGACCAAGAAGTACAAAGACGGGCAGAAAGCCCAAATAATATGAATTTTAAAGAGAACACAGGTGACAGTTGCATAACCTCATCATAGGAAAGAATTTCTTCAAAAGTCCCAAAACAGAAAAAAAAAAAAATTAACAATGGATCAAAATGGACAAAAATGTGAGCAAGCAATTTGCAGAAAAAATCTGAATACATAACAGGTAGTCGGGATATAGTGATTAAATCACAACCAGCATCCTGAAAAGCAAAAGACTGGTAATACCAAGTGACAGTGATGTGGAAATGGAAGCTGTCATATACTGTTGGTGAGATGGTGATTGTTACAATCACCTTGACAGTTACCTGTTGATATCTAGTTGAGCTAAAGGATGTGCATATCCTCTGACATAGCTATTGCAACTGTAGCTATATTTCTTAGAGAAACTTGCACAAGAGCACAAAAGAAGACTTTATCAGGATGCCCACTGGAGAATGGTTTGTAATTCAAAGAATTGTTTGTAACTGCTGTAATTGCCAGAAGTTTAGATACCAGCTAAATAATCTTTCATGAGGGGTTCATAAACTATAACTTTAACATTGGAATACCAGCAGGAAATAGACTAGATGTACATGAAGCCACATGCGACAATCCAAAAACATGATGTTGCGTTAAACAGAGAATATTACAAAATGATTCTTAAAATGAGATAACCCCTAATGTACCCTGGAAACCCATAAATCAGTATTGCAAAATACTTGCAAATGTATGGTGAAAATATAAAATACAGATGGGATACAGAAACATCAATTTTAGGTTAGTAGTTGCCTCTGGGAAAGAGGAGTGGGGAGGAAGATTGATGGTCTTTGCAATGTCTCTAATTTTTATCCCTTTATATTCTTTTTTAAAGCACGAAGTCAGCTAGGATAGAGTGCTAACATTTCAAAACCTCCATGACGCACGCTTGGACGGTATAGTCTCCACTATCTTTTCTGTACCTTTGAACCACATCACAAGCAAGAGCTTACATTTATAGGATGTTACCGTGAGAATTCAATCAGCAGTAGGTTCCGAGGAAGCACTGAGCCATGAGCAGGTAGTTCCCGCTGGCCGGGCGCCGAGCACTGTTAATGCTGTGATGCGGAGAATGAGAAAGAGGCTCCTGGGAGGGGGAGGGCAAGGTCCAGGAGCAGAAGGAGCAGCACGGTCCTGTGGGGACTATGAGTGCCCTGGAGCTGACCACGAAGTGGCAGGAGACGCACGAGGTGACAGGAGATGAGGCTGCAGCTCAGACCTGTCTTAGCTGTCAGCTGAGCTGTGATATCTTAGGAAGCTTAAATGTCCACTGAAAGCTCTTGACTTCTATGTCAAGAACACAGTCGGTTCTCTATGTTTCTCGACATTCTTCTGGTTGGTACAATTTAACATCTATTAGAGCATGAGAACGGCATTTTTGTTTATTTATTTATTTATTTAATCATAAGGACTTTTTTTTTCCAGAACAAACTTTTTATTTTTTTAATACTTTATTCTACATCACAATACTGTATTTGTTTTGCCATAATCATAAGGACTTTATTTTTATGTATTTATTTTTAATTTTATTTTTACTTTATTCTACTTTACAGTACTGTGTTGGTTTTGCCATACGTTGACATGAATCCACCACAGGTGTATACGAGCTCCCAATCCTGAATCCCCCTCCCACCTCCCACCCCATATCATCTCTCTGGATCATCCCCGTGCACCAGCCCCAAGCATCCTGTATCCTGTATCGAACATAGACTGGCGCTTCGTTTCTTACATGATAGTATACATGTTTCAGTGTCATTCTCCCAAATCATCCCACCCTCTCCCTCTCCCTCAGAGGCCAAAAGTCCGGAGAACAGCATTTTTGGAATGACCTTAGCAATCATCTACTAGTCCAATCCTTTCTTTCTTTTTTTTTTTTTTTTGCTGTTAAAAGTTTTGTCTTTAAATTAATTTATTTATTTTAATGGGAGGCTGATTACTTTACAATATTGTAGTGGTTTTTGCCGTACATTAACATGACTCAACCATGGGTGTACATGTGTTCCCCATCCTGAAGCCCCCTCCCACCTCCCTCCCCACCCTGTCCCTCAGGGCCATCCCAGTACACCAGCCCTGAGCACCTTGTCTCATGCATCAAACCTGGACTGGCGATCTATTTCACATAAGGTAATATGCATGTGTCAATGCTGTTCTCTCAAATCATCCCACCCTCGCCTCCTCCCACAGAGTCCAAAAGTCGGTTCCTTACATCTGTGTCTCTTTTACTGTCTCACATATAGGGTTCACCAAAGAACGTATTGATCTCTTGGAGGACAAACCACTCTGAAAGTTTTCATCTTTGCAACCTAAGTTCACTCAGTTGGCTTTCTGGAAGAACTGATTCCTAGGGCAGGTTTAGGGAAGAATCTGGGGAAAGGCTGTGTCCAGAGAAGTTGTTCACTGGTAGAAGATTTCATGAAAGTAATACTGTGGTATATATAGATGTGTGCTTAATGCTGTTATTCAGTGGCTAAGTCATGTCTGACTCTTTGTGACCCCATAGGCTGCAGCACACCAGGCTTCCCAGTCCTTTACTATGTCCCAGAGTTTGCTCAAACACATATCCATTGAGTTGGTGATGCTATCTAACCATCTCATCCTGTCACTCCCCTTCCCTGCCCTCAGTCTTTCCCAACAGGGTGTTTTCCAATGAGTCAGCTCCTTGCATCAGGAGGCCAAAGTATTGGAGCTTCAACATCAGTCCTTCCAGTGAATATTCAGGGTTGATTTCCTTTAGCATTGGCTGGTTTGACCTCCTTATACTCCAGGGACCTCACAAGAATCTTCTCCAGCATCACAGTTCAAATGCACCAATTCTTTAGCTTTCTTTATGGTCCAGCTCTCACACCCATACGTAACTACTGGAAAAACATAGCTTTGACGATACAGACGTTTGTCAGCAAAGTGATGTCTCTGCTTTTTAATATACTGTCTAAGCTGCATGCTTAGTAAATTATTTTGATAGGTTCTTAATTATGAAAATTAATAAAAGAAGTCTCCTTAATTCATTTGCTGAAGAATGAGGTGGGGTACCATTTCCTTCTACTCCCAACTTTGGGGATTTTTTTTTAATCATAGATGAGAGAATTAAGACAAAGAATGTAAGCCTTGGTCACTCTATGTGGAATATGAAGATCGTAGATCACACAGAGGATTCCAGTTCAGGTCACTGGGAGGAACAGGGGACCTGGGTAGGAGCCACAGTTTGCATGAGTTGGCAACATGAATAGTTTGAATTTAGGCTATTGAATTTCAGAATATGACTGTACACCCCAATGATTCATACCCCTTCCCCAGCACTACAGCTTACAATAGCTCAGATAAACATCATCAGGTCTTTCTCAAGGATTCTCTGTAATGTTCTGAAATATTATTTCTGCCATAAAAAGTCAATCTCTTCCTTTTCTTGATTCAGACTCCGTCTCTCAAGAAAAATTCGGCGGTCTAGTGAAAACCATTAAATAGGAAGTCCTCACTTTAGGGAAGTGCTCTCTTGTTTCTGGTCTTCTCTCGTCTCACTTTGGTCTGAAATCTTTGTTTTCTAATCCTTTGTGTCATGCTCAAGCCATATTTAAATCAAAATGTCTGTGCAGAATTTCTCTAATTTATAAAACTACCATCACGGAAGAAGTGGTCCGGGGACACTTGTTCAGTTGCTCAGTTGAGTCCAACTCCTTGCACCCCCATGGACTGCAGCACACCAGGCTTCCCTGTTCTTCTCCATCTCTCGGAGCTTGCTCAAACTCATGTCCATTGAGTCAGTGATGCCATCCAACCATCTCGTCCTCTGTCATCCCCTTCTCCTGCCTTCAACCTTTAACCTTTCCCAGCATCAACGTCTTTTCCACTCACCCTGACAGGTGATTAATGTGGAGAGTAGCATGAATCTTGGTTTGAGATGAAGATTTTATTGATTCATTCCTTCTTTGCTCCAGTGATCTCAGCAATCTGGGCTGTCTCTTCACATTATCAAACTTATGCTTGTATTTATAACGAACATCCAGAACTATACCTTTGTGGATAATGGACCCACTCCTTCCTGGGTTACTGATCTCTCTCCTCTTTTATACAATTTTGAGCTAAGGTCATTTTAGGGACATAGCAGCACACTGCCCCTCTTTAGCAAACCAACACAGCATCTCAGGTAAAGGCAAAAATGCTCACTGCTTTAGTTAACTATCCAGTTTCTATCTTGGCTTAGCAGAATGCCCCCATTCACTACAAAGCATTCTATACATTTCTACTAACACTCCTTGTTAGCTGCCAATATTTATTTGTAGGAAAAAAAGCTCAGCTCTCTTTTGATTCCAATATTACTTGTGGAAATATCTGTATGTATCCTTATTATCAAAACTTGAGGGAAATTTTAAGCAGAAAGTATTTCCTGTGAGCCTTGTGTGTTTCATGTGTAGCTCTCATTCTTAAAAATACATTGAGGCAAATCACAAAGCCTATCTCTGATGGAAAGGATCCCAAAGGCTGAAGCTATGTCGGGTATTGGTTCATCACGTGCTGCTGTCAAAAACTAAGCTAATAAAAGACCAAAACTAGCCTCAGTGTTGCCAGTGCTTGCCTTGGGCGTTCACTCTAAATGAATGATGGGTGATAGTTCCCAAACTGTGTGCAAAATGTTCTGAAGAACACAGGTTGACTTAATAGGCACCATTTAAAACAAAAATTATTGGACGCTAATATACAAATATGCTAGTGTGCTCTGTATGATGAGCTCAGAAATATATTAGCAGGAAAGCTGTATGACTGAAGTTTGTAAATTATATGCATTAGATACCTTTGAGCTTTTCTGAGAATTTTAGAACATCAAGCAGGCTATAGAGCAATGTCTATACCGTTCTCTTGCAAACAAAGCAAGAGTGTTTATTTTTAAGGTAAAGTTAGGATTTAGAAGAGCTGAAGGCTTCTTTGTCTTTAAGGAACTCACAGATTTGGGGGTAGGGGGAACAAATCTGAGAAGACATGGTGATTTTCTTGTCTTCTTCTTTTTAAAATAATATTTATTTGGCTTCACTGTGTAGTCCATGGAATTCTCTAGGCCAGAATACTGGAATGGGTAGCCTTTCCCTTCGCCAGGGGATCTCCCCAACCCAGGGATCAAACCCAGGTCTCCCGCATTGCTTGCAGATTCTTTACCAGCTCGAGCCACAAGGGAAGCCCAAGAATACTGGAGTGGGTAGACTATCCCTTCTCCAGGAGATCTTTCCAATCCAGGAATCGAACCAGGGTCTCCTGCATTGCAGGCAGATTCTTTACCAACTGAGCTATGAGGGAGGCCCATTTTTCTTTTTTAAAAGTACTCATTTATTTGGCTACACCAGGTCTTGGTTGCCTCATGGGGGATCTTTGCTCTTTTAGTTGTGGCATGCAAGCTCAAGTGGTAAAGAGTCCACCTGCCAACGCAAGAGATGCAGACAGGAGACATGGGCTTGATTCCTGGGGCGGGAAGATCCCCTGGAGGAGGGCACGGCAACCCACTCCATTGTTCCTGCCTGGAGAATCCCCATGGATAGACAGCCTGGTGGGCCACAGCCCATGGGGTCACAGAGTCAGACACGACTGAGCAACCTGCCACGCACACAGCACGTGAACTCTTAGCTGTGGCATGGGGGATCTAATCCCCTGACCAGGAACCGAACCCAGGCCTCCCCGCATGGGGAGTGCAGACTTAGCCACTGAACCACCAGAGAAGTCCCTGTCGTTGTTTTCCTGAAATCAGGGAAAACTAACTTGGGAGCTCCAGGGCTCCCTTGACATATTGTCAATTTTGGACAAGGAAGAGAAAGGGAGCGTGAAAAAAAAAAAAAAAGGAATTCATGTACTTAAAATTTTTGCAAAATTTACTTTAAACAATTTCTATTCATTAGGTTTAGTAAAATATAAAAATATGCTGACTTAATATTCATAGATTCTGAATCTCTCCTTCATTTTTCTGGTCATGACTCACATGTTTGCTTAACACTGATCATTTCTGTCAAGGTTTGTTTAATTCTGTTTTTGTCGCCTGTAGAGTTTCAAGGGGAAAAAAGGCATGCTTTTATATGGTCTTAAAAAGAAAATACTTACAGATTGGAAAATGAAAGAATCTTCATTTCAGTAATTTTTAAATCCATAAAATGGAAAGATAGATTTACTTCCTTTGTAAATCAGTAGATCCTAGTAAATGTTACAGGTTTGCCCTTCATCCTTTAAGCAGTCCTCCAGGAATTTCTTCCAAGGTTGGCTTGGAAAGATATTTTTACCTTCAATATAGCCTCTCTCCTGTGTGCAAATTTCTGGACAGTAGCATGAAATCGTGGTGCGTGACTGGTCTCTGAATGGGGAGATCTGCCTTCATTTCAGGTCTGGACTCTTCCTTGTCCACATCCGACAGCTTTAGGCCACTTCATTCATCTCTCCGCCTTCTGGTCAAGTGGTGGTCAGAACACCTCGACTTTTAGAATTATTGTCAGGACTCAATGCTTTTTTAGTTAAAAATAGATATATATAATTTATGTGACATAATTTTCATAGATAATATTTACTATATTTGTGTGCTCAGTTGCTCAGTCGTGTCGAACTCTTGGTGACCCCATGGACTGTACAGCCCACCAGGCTCTTCTGTCCATGGAATTTTCCAGCCAAGAATACTGGAGTTTATTATCAGGTAAATACACTCTACAAATAAATGCATATATATAAACATTTAATATACCCATCAGTAAAAAGCCCAGCAGTTTCTTAAACACACTGAAAGCTCACCAAGTGGCATGTCCCTCTCTGCCTCCCTGCCTGCAATGGACTGTCTTCCCTGGCAAAATAATCACTGCGACACTGAGTGAATGGGTTTTGAAGTATATCTTTATCTATATATACTGTGTATCTATTCTGAAGTCCCAGTGCTGTGCTGTGCCGAGCTTAGTCGCTTAGTCATGTCCCACTCTTTGCAGCCTTACGGACTGTAGCCCACCAGGCTCCTCTGTCCACAGGGATTCTCCAGGCAGGAATGCTGGCATGGGTCGCCATGCCCTCCTCCAGTAAGTCCCAAAAGCACACTGTAATATGATCCTTTTTTAGACTCTTCTTAGTTTTTTTAATTTCCCCTTCCATTCCTGTAAATAAATTCCCTCTTACATGTAAGATGGCAACAAACTGTTGTTATTATACAATAATTTGTATTGATAAAATATGCATCACAAAGGAAAAAGCTCTATTGACATAAAATGTATAGAAATAAATAGAATTCCTCTTCATCAGGCTTCCTTATTATTAAAAAAAAACAAAACTGTTTTGGAACTCCTGAGATAACATGATCTTGGCGCACTGGGAAGATGAGTATTAACTGGCTTGTTAGAAGCAAATATATCCCTTTGATCATTCACTCCACTAGTCTTAGTGCATATTGTAATGCTTCCCTCAGTGAATTAGACCATCTTCTTTTCCGTGGGAGAAGTAATTTGCATGTCACACAGTTATACACCCGCGATACCCACTTACAAGCTCCCCATGGCTGGCTACTCGCAGCTGCCCCCGCACACTCAGTGATGGCTCATGTATGACTGAAGTTCTCCCACGTGGATAAAGGGCCAGCCTGCATTTCTTGCCAGTGGTACGTTATCCTCGTGCCTTGTTCCTGCACCTGCTCTGTACAAACACAACTGTGAGTCTGTCCTAATGGCCAATTATCATTAAGCTGATCGTAAGCTTTTGTCAAACAGCCCGGAGGGACTCACTACACTGTTAATACCATCCTGCCCTAAAAGGATAACAGTGAGTATCAGCTGCCGTCTGTTTTCAAGATTGAAAGGGCACGAATGTGCCAGTAGAAATGATAGATAAGAGTCTGTGCATCCTATTTTTACCCCTGTTCTCTTTACCACCAGCAGCTAAGCTCTGCATGGCAGGCAAGGTTTCTGTGTCCTGTGCCCGCAGTCTCATAACCTTTCTTGGCTGGATTTCATGAAGCCATATGCTTCTGTCCTAAAATAGTATTGAGGGTCCTCTGAAGAAAAACTGCCTAGCAGTTCTCTGCATGTCAGTGGGATGGTTGGAGGAGGAGAGGTGTGCTTGGCCATTAAACATACTTTGGATCCGATTTCTCCTTGGCAGAATGCTAATTGCGTAGCCCGGGGAATTGATTGTGTTGCGCTTCTGTTTCCCGAAGCATAAAATGGGAATAATAGTTCCATTTTACGGAGTTGCTGTGATGATTAAATAAGGTGATCTATAAGATACAAATGCAGCCCCACACAGCTACACACACATTTGTCATTGATGTATTAGTCTTGATAGGCTAGATTAATCTTCAGTAAAAAACAGACAAACAAACCAAACTCCAAGATTTCGGTGGCTTAAAGCAACACAAGTTCATTTCACGAACTACGTGAGCCTGGTGTGTCAGCAGGTGGGTTTGGCTCACTCCAGAACCCAAAGGGAAGCAGCAGCCATCACCTTGAACTTTAGTTTATCACACATAGATCAGAATTGGTCACCTGGTTCCACCCACCTCCAGGGGATCTAGACATACAGACCGCAGCTCTACCACGTACCAGAAGGTAGGAGATCAGAAATATTTGGAGAACAATATTAATGCCTACAATATCTGTTTTACAAAAATGAGACAGTATTATGGTCAGTTCTCTGAATGTTAATTTTCTTGTTAACAGTGCATCTTGGAAATCCTTCCAAGTCAACTTGTTTAAATATAACTCATTACTTTAGTGGCATGGTGCTATATACCTACTGTAATTTAGGCAGTCATTTCTTTATTGCCGGACTTTATTTAATTTCATTGAAATATAAACACACCCATGTTATATTTATAACATCTTTATTCTCTAGGGCATTTATTACTATAAAATAACTATCCAGAAATATCTAAATCTGCCAGAATTCACCTGGTTCAGAAAGCAAATCATAAAGGATATGTGTGAAGTGAAAGTGAAGTCGCTCAGTTGTGTCTGACTCTTTGTGACCCATGGACTGTAGCCTACCAGGCTCCTCCATCCATGGGGTTTTCCAGGCAAGAATACTGGAGTGGGGTGCCATTTCCTTCTCCAAAGGATATGTGTATAAGGCTATAAATCTCAATTTAAATGGGGTTTGTCATTTGAGGCAAAATGTAAAGAAAGTAAATAGTTTGGAACAGACCTCTCATTTACTAATCTTGAGAAGGCAATGGCACCCCACTCCAGCACTCTTGCCTAGAAAATCCCATGGACGGAGGAGCCTGGTAGGCTGCAGCCCATGGGGTCGCGAAGAGTCGGACATGACTGAGCAGCTTCACTTTCACTTTTCACTTTCATGCATTGGAGAAGGAAATGGCAACCCACTCCAGTGTTCTTGCCTGGAGAATCCCAGGGACGGGGAGCCTGGTGGGCTGCCATCTGTGGGGTTGCACAGAGTCGGACATGACTGAAGCGACTTAGCAGCAGCAGCAGCAATGACCCACAACCTCTACCAAACCTATCATCTTTTTTACCATGGATATAAGCAGGAATATTCGATCCCAAATTTTGAAATTTATACTAAGAGCCTTCCTTGACCATTGGCAATAGAGATTTTAAAGATGCTTGACATAGATAAGACTTTGCAGAAAATTTCCTGCCATCTTTAATCACTGTCACGAAAATTCTATTCACGGGCCACAAACCATGACCTGTTATGAAGAAAACTGTTATTTGGGCAAAAGAACTGGAGCACTCCAGTCCTCTTCCCATTCATGGTAAAGCAGGAAAAGAAACATTCCAAGATAACACTGCTATCAAGAAACTACAGGAGTTTGCTCAGATGGTTTCCCCTCAGTTTTCTCTTTCTCTACCTGTTTTGTGTAACTGCTTCCAATTGCCCCTTCCCATCACATTGTTATCTGCCAAGTGTTTTTACATTTTGCACAGAACAAACCCTTAGTAAGCATAGTTATTGCAACCCCTAAAAGTAAAATTGCTTTCTAGTCAAAGTTTTAGGAGGAAGAAACAGCAAATTCTTAGCTAAAATTAAAACAAAAAACACACCAAAAAAACTGCTCACATCATTCTGATGTCTCAACTATATTTTTAAGAACGTTAGTTCTAAAAACAGCTGTGAAATTATTTCTTCAAATCTGCTGTCCAATGACCACTCCCTGGCTCATCTAACAAAAACCTGTCAGGTTGGATTAAGAAATAATAAGATAAAAGCTTGGGCCAAAAGAACTTTTGCTATGGGTTCTAAAAGCCTTGCCAATTGTACAGCTGGTTTCTAACCTTTATCTGCAGGAATGACATTCAAAATATTTAATAACTAGAGTCACAAAAGTCAAAAAGGCCTATTAGAACAGATGCCAGCCATAATCAATCCATACAGCTGTACCAGTGCACAAGAGCTGCATGTGAGCTCTGCTGATACATGACTGAATTGCCTAAAGAATTTTCACAGCCTCCCACAGCAAGCTCTGATCACGTCTTCTCGCTCAGAATATAAATGCTTTATGCTAAATATAAGAAAGCCTGGAAGCTGTATCCCTCTCTTAAATGACACATTCCATTTCATGCTTCCATTCCAGCATCTGCCAAAATAAAAGCAAAACACAAGAACAAAAACCACACACACGCAAACACTGAAGTGGTATAGCACGATTCTGCGTTTGTGAACCATTTGCAAGTAATTTTTAATGCTATTCGTAAATGTGTACTTTGTAGATTAGCCTACAATTCTGGCTTTAATACAGTACACATTTAGATCAAACTTAGAAAAAATAGATGCCGTTCTGTGAGAAAAATTATCGAGGCTCTTCTTATATGTGAGTGCATAATTAAGGAGTGTATGTATTCGATTTCTAGGGCCACTGTAATAAATTGTCAGAAAGTTAGTGGCTTACAACAGACATTTGTCCTGTTGCTGTTTGGGAAAAGAGTTCTATCTCTCCTCCATGTGTCTTTTATAAGGACACTTTCCAATGGACTTAGGATTCACCCAGGTAATTCAAAAAGATATCCTTAGCATGAGATCCTTAACTTAATGACATCTGCAAAGAACCTTTTTCTAAATAACATCAACTCACAGGTTCCAGGAACTTGACATGGACATACCTTCTGGGGGCCACCGTTCAACCCACTATAGGGAAGATAGGAACAAGAAAGGAAGAAAATTTAACAAATAGGTTGAGTTTAAATCAAAGAAAAAAAATTGAAGGAGAAACATTTTTTAATCTTTTCTTACATCAAATATGTGTGGTACTATTTTTCTAAGCACACACACCTCTCTTTGAATGATTCTGCCGCATTGCCTTGTATGAACATTACTATTTTGTATTTTGAGTCTCTCTTTCATAAGAGTAAAGCACTATATGAGCATTTCCAAATTTCTACCCTTAACTTTGATTCCGACTTCATTTGAGCCTAAGAGCTGTTAAGTGTTCAAAGCAGGATGGAGCACAGACAAGCAGAAAGCGGAACAAAATCTCAGCTCCAAGCGATGGCAGGGAATTTCAATGTCCACAGTTGCCGTCGTATCATCCTGGTGATGTCTCCTGGAAAGCTCAGTCTTCGGGCCCTGCCTTGCTGTGTGTAACTTTCCCACCAGCCTGACCCCACGCCAACCGTGAACTCCTTCTAGCCTATGAGCTTCTTTTCTCCTCACTGCCACAACCTCTCCCACCCCCTCTCTGCCCCCAACGGCTGCAGGTCAACTTTCCCAGGGAAATTCTCCCTCGTCAGCTCCATCTCTGCCACGTTCATCACTGCAGAACTCCCTTTACACACGGCCCCCACTCAGATTGCAAATGCATATTTCTCCACGGCTGCTCCGAATTACAAGTTTACACATGTGTTTTCAGCTGCCTGTGTTTCGAGAGCATCCGCTCTTCTCTTAGGGCTTCCCAGGTGGTTCAGACCGTAAAGAATCTGCCTGCAATGCAGGAGATCCAGGTTCGATCCCTGTTGTCAGGAAGATCCCTGGAGAGGGGAATGGAAATGCACTCCAGTATTCTTCCCTGGAGAATCCCATGGACAGAGGAGCCTGGTGGGCTACAGTCCATGGGATCACAGAGTTGGACAGAACTGAGCGACTGACACTTTCACTTTTCTTTGCCTTCTGTTTTAAGCCCTGCAAGCTCAAGGGTCCTGTCTGCCGCTCTCTTCAGAACCAAAGTGTGTTCTCCACTGGTAGGCAGTTAATACTCCTCCCAGGCTGGTGCTTCGCAAACATTAAAGTGCCCCCGAATCACCTGGCGGTCCTGTTCAGATGCAGATTCTGGGGTACAGCATGACAGGCTGCGTTTCTTCTTTCTCATTTAGATCATCTGGGTGAACATCTCACTCAAGCTGCACTGGCTCTGTGTTGAGATACCCTGATGTAAGTGATAGAAATGTTCTGGACTATCTTTCCCTTCTGTGGTTCTTTCCTTCCTCTTAAAAGTGGAAAAAAAAATAAAGTCCCACAATACTATCTATTTTTCCAATAATGCCATAGCATGATCATTTTCTCATTGTCAATGCAGGGAGATGATTATCAAAGGCAGCGATAGAGCTGAGCCATAATTACAAGGATCCTAATTAAACACGGGTTCGTCCTATGGGATGAGACAAACACAGACTGTATAAGACGTTGCTGGCATCGAGAGCTGTAGGGATATTAGAATAATGGGTGTCAGAATGGAGGTGGCATTCAGGGCACAGAGCAGGATCAAGAAAAATGCCAGATGGGTGTGCACTCCTGTTCTGCTGTCTGCTAGGGGTCAGAGGAAAGGGGGTGCCAGCAGACATCACACTCAGCGTCTTCTTCCAGCAGCACTGAGGTATATTCCATCCCAGTCCCCTCTCTATCCACCTTCTCTTATGACAATAAACGACTGTGTGTCTCAGCTTCCAAATTCAGCCTGAGACACAGACATTCATACATCTTGTAAGAGGAGTGCGTACTCAGTCGCTCAGTCCTGTCCGACTCTTTGCGACCCCATGGACTGCAGCTCACCAGGCTCCTCTGTCCATGGGATTCTCCACAGGAATAATAAATGGGATGCTGTGCCCTCTTCCAGGGGATCTTCCCTACCCAGGTACCGAACCCGCGTTTCCTGCACCTCCCCTGCATTAGAGGCAGATTCTTTACCCACCGAGCCGTCTGGGAAGCCTCTTCTGAGAAGAGTAAGGTCTGATAGAACTTTCAGCACAGATGAAAGCGTTCTACCACTGTTCGTATAATACAGTAGCCTGTGTGTGTGTGACTGTTGGGCGCTTGAAGTGTGGCTAGTGCAACTGAGGCACCAAAATTAATCTCAATTCATTTTCATTTATTTAAGTGTAAATAGCCATGTGCAGCTAGTTGATACCATTATTGGCCAGCATAGTTAGAAGCTCAAACTCAGGGCAGACTGTTTAGGAAAAGGAACCACTGAACAAGAACTTAGGCCTTTACACATTAAACCTGAATAAAGAGCCCCCACAACTGCAGAGCATCACCTTGAACCTAAGCTGGCGGTCATGTCAGTATTCTCTCTACTGCAATGTCTTGATAACTTGGTCAATTAAGATAGAGACACTTGAGCTCTTGGGTCTGGTTTCATATTCAGTGAGCAAATAAAAGACTGCTGTGGGCTTCACTGTTTTAACAGGACCAGGCAGAGTTTGTGCAGCTCTGTTATTCTGATCTGTGGGCAGAGAGTAAGGTGGAAAAGGCTTGCAATTTTTTACATTTTTTTTTTTTTTAAAAAGCTGTGTTTTTTGCTCAGAAGGTACTTAAAGAGGTGACACAGCTTGGGAGAGGGATCGAGTATTTGAAAAAGAGAATAACAAATATTGACCCATAACACAATGCAATAAATTCCTTCGTACACTCCTCCAGCAGAGCAAACGGCTCCTCTGCCACCTCTGTGCATATTTAGTCACGTCAGTCGTGTCCGACTCTTTGCAGCCTCATGGACTGTAGCCCGCCAGGCTCCTCTGTCTGTGGGATTCTCTAGGCAAGAATACTGGAGGGGGTTGCCATGCTCTCCTCCAGGGGATCTTCCCAATCCAGAGATTGAACCCGTGTCTCTTATGTCTCCTGCATTGTTTTTGTTTTTGTTTTAAACCACTAGTGCCACCTGGGAAGGGCTTCCCTTGAAGCTCAGTCGGTAAAGAATCTGTCTGCAGTGCAGGAGACCTGGGTTCAATCCTTGGGTTGGGAAGATCCCCTGGAGAAGGACAATGGCAACCCACTCCAGTATTTTTGCCTAGAAAATCTCATGGATAGAGGAGCCTGGTAGGCTACAGCCCCATGGGGTTACAAAGGGTCAGGCATGACTGAGCGACTAACACTTTCAGCCTTCAGTCTTTCAGCCACCTGAAAAGCCCTTGGCCACCTCCAAGATAAGGCTATTAGTCAGCCAGGGGCCACGTGATGTGAATATGACAGGAAAAGAAACTAGGATTTACCTGTAGCTGATTTGACTGGTAATTCAGGTGAGAAGGGAGGGGCCCCTGAAAGCCCCAGTGGGCACTAGGGGAGGCTGGGTTGTGATATAATTAAAGAGAACAGAACTCCAACTGAGGATTCCCTGACATCTCCTTCTAGAGCAGACCATGGCAGCTGGACACCTGGTGTTCCTAAGTACAGAATGCAAATGAAGCTCGAAATATGCTGACTTGGACAGAATGCTTTGCATGTGAGAAGTAGTATAAATGAGTGGGAGAGCTGGTGTGATCAGAAGCATATTATCACACAGTAATTTAATATCCCCAGTGGGTGGTGGACCCTATTCCCCATGAGGTGAGCTGTATGTGTCGAGAATTTGCCCAGTGACCTGTCTTTTCGGTGGTCTAAGACAACAGGGTGGGACTTCCCCAGTGGCCCAGTGGTAAAGAACCCATCTGCAATTCAGGAGCCACAGGAGGCACATGGGTTCAATCCCTGCCTGGGTCGGGGAAGATCCCTTGGAGGAGGGCATGGCAGCCCACTCCAGTATTCTTGCCGGGAGAATCCCATGAACAGAGGAGCCTGGTGAGTTATAGTCTAGAGAGTCGCCAAGAGTCGGACACGACCGAAGTGACTAAGCATGTGCGCAAGACACAGGGTATTATGAAATTCACTTTGGAGAAGTTCTTGGAAACAATGGGTGGTGATAGCTCATCCTTTAGCTGATACTGTTTTCACTGGCCAGAAAAGAGGACAAGGGCTCACAGGGAATGTGGCGTGGAGGGAAAAACAAGCTTGGAGTCAGACACAGCTGGCTGTAAAAACATTTGCCCACTTAGGCTTTGTATCAGATCACCTGGGAGCTTGTTAAAAGTTCAGATTCCTGGTCCTTTCACTGAGCTACTAAACCAGGATCTCTCCGCTGGGGGCCGAAAAGGCTTTTTAAAATAAACACACAGGGTGACTGTGCTGTGAGGCTTCTCTTAGCGTTAGCTCTGTGAAAGGTGAAGTAGGATTCATGATACCTGGAGTCAGGATTATGGTATAGATATAGTGTCATTTAAAAAACAGCAACAACAAACAAGTAGATCAAAGGCTGGATAAACTTGTAGCTGTTACTATTCTTGAGCCATGGATTTGTCTTCTTGAAGATACTGTTCTTTTCTTTAGAGATCTCAAGTTGATGTCGTTTGCCTTGCTGAGCCTTATTAACTGTGCTAACTCAGGTGGAGAATCTTCACCCATATTAGCTAGGATCCCAAAGTTGCAAGCTGTTGTTTCTGAGGACTGATAAAAGCAACCTTTCCTGTTCCTTTTCTCTCTTTAAGTTTAAATGACATGGGTGTAAGGCCCTCTTCAGGTCGGGGAATTTCTATTGAACGTGAAAACATCAATTCCGTTGTAACAGGTTGTCGACTCCAGTGAAAAGTCAAGGCCTTCGGGCGAGGGGGCGGATCCGCCCGAGAATGGTAACATGTTCTGGCCCCAGAGAGGCACGTGCACCGCGAGGGCTCCCAACACAGCGGCCTTCGGTGTGGCCCATTTTGCTTTCAATAGGCAGCAAGAGGCTGGAGGAAACGGGGGGCGGGGGAGGTTGGCGTTCTGCCCTGCAGTTCGAGAGAGTGAAGGTAGCTGCAAAATCCGGCAGGCTCCAGTGGCTGGTGCTGAGACGCGCGGAGGGGTGGGGCTGCCCGGCGAGGATGAGCGCCTGAGGCCCCGAGGGAGGCGGGGGCGCAGCGTCCCAGGTGGGACCCGGGAGTGCTTTCCGGAAACCCTCCTCCGGCCTCGGGATCCCGATTGGCTCCGGCGGGGAGGTCGGCAAGGTCAAGACCCCCTCGGCGCCTTCCTCTGATCAGCCCTGCCGTGGTCGAGCGGCTGTCGAGACGCGGGTTGCGGGGCGTGGCGGGGGCATGCTGGCCAGGCGGCGGGGCGCGAGGGGCAGCGCGCGGGGGCCGGAGCGGCGCCCGGCCCGGGGCGCCCGGGGACCGGATGGCGGAGCCCACGCGCGCCGCGGAGCCGGAGAGGTTTGCGCTCCGCTCGCGCTGCAGGGTGGGCGCGGTGCCAGGCGCGAACGCCCAGAGACCCAAAAGGAAAGCTTTTTATTTGCTGAGGATGAAGCCCCTGAAGGAGCCCGCCCCCAACAACAACAACAACGTGTCCTTTGTGATCCACTGTCAACTGGGCAAGGAGATCAAACACATTTGCAGCAACTGCAGTCGTGGGGAGGACGCCCGGGACGGTGAGTGTCGGGGCGCGTCGGGGCGGCGACGAACGCGGGAGGAGAGGAGGCGGCCCTGCCGGTCCCAGTTTGGGGGCGCCGCGGGCGGCTCTACCCGGAGAACTGCGGGGACATCCGCCTTCAAACCGGGCGTGACGCCCGCCCTGCCGGCACGTTGCGGAGCGCTGCCCAGAGCCAAATCCGGACCGCATCCGTGCTTAGACCATTGATGGAAACGCTCCCCCAAACGAGGGGTTTGAAACCGTTAAAGGGGAAACTCTGGGATTTGGGAAGGTGGGGCTTTAGGGGGTTCATCAGGGGCAACGTTATTAGCTTTCAGGAGACGATTCCACCTGCTCTCCTAGCTCTCTGGGCTGCTTCGGTGTTCTCTCACCCTTGCGTTCTGATAGGAGGTGAGCTCTGCTGGGCAGCGTTACAGATGTGGGCGTCGGGTGGGCTGACTCTGGAGAGGTGGTTTGGCCTCGGCCCCAGCGCCCTGCGCCCTGCAGACTTGTGGAGTTGTGGAATGATGTCCGTTCGGAGTAAGACATGGCCGTGGTTTTGGAGTGCCGCTGCTGGCCCCTCCTGGAATGATGCCTAGTGGCCAAACGTGGGAGGTGGGGAAGAGACGGCAACGGCTTCCTCCAGGTGAGCCTGTTCGAACTAAAGAGCGCCCCCAAACCGATCGAGCGGGGCGGGAAAGGGCACCGGGCCTCAGCGACTCTGGGCAGAAGGAGCCAAGCAGGAGGGACAGCCCTGCGCGGGCAGAAAGCTATGCAGTTGTGGGCGCGCCTGTGGAACGGTCCAGCATCTCCCAGGCAGTTGGAAGCAGCTCACAGAGCTGACTCCGGAGGGCCCCTGAAGGTCTGGGAAAAGTTTCAGGCAGCGGGGTTTTGCAGGGAAAGCATTAGCTATCGGCCAGGCTGAAGCTCATCGCCTGGCTTGACGCTGCACACACCTGCTTGGGCAGGCAGATTTCTGCTACCAACCCCAGGCCGGGTTCGCTTGTTCCCTTTGTAAGAACACTTATTACTTAGGGCTTTCTCTGGTTTCTTGCTGGCCTCTAAAGTGCAGCGTAATGAAGTGACTGGCTTGGCTAATGGCTTTTCAGAATTAAGAGTCCTGCTAGCGTAATTATACCTTTCTTTGATTAAACTGCAAGAGAGGCTGTGCCGAATGGCGGTAGGCATCCAGGAGGTAAACCATGCTGGAGACAGGCAGGGGACACAGCACAGGAGGCAGCTGTCCTGGTGGGTGGGTCTGGGGGAGGTTATCCACACACTGACAGGCGTTTGGTCCTTTGGTTACTCTCTAAGCTGATGACACCTATGGGATCTATAAATGGATCAGTGAGATGATCTAAAGCCAGTCTTTTACTGTCTACTATAATAGAGTGTGAGATGCAGCCTAAAATATTTATTAAATGAGTCATTCTGTTGATGGAATTGCTTCCCAAATGGGCTACTTCCACAACCTTGGGGAATTGATTTAAATTAGGATCTCTGAATGTTACTGCAGTAAGGAAAGGTCTGTACCCACACTCAAGGATATGGGTTCATGTGTGTGTAATAAGGAACACGATGCTTCTGCTTACAACACGCATCATCTCCACAACCTCAAATGCTCCAGAATGTGTTACGGCGCTGTCTTTGTGGATGTTCACCACCACCTGACGGGACTAAAGCCTTTCATTTCAAAGGATTCTTGTGTAGGGGGAACCTCGTGTGGGGGTGCTTAATTTCTGCCAAGTTCTTCCCCGGCTAATCCTGGCTTCCAATATGTGTGGTGCGCTACTTTAGTCCCTGAGAAAATGAAGTCAGGAGCTTCACCCTTCTCCTTTTACTGCCAGAACCCAAAGCAGCGCTGCCCACTGTGAAGGAAAGGAAGTTCAGACACATTTCACTTTCTGCCGAGACTGACCTTGAATCATCCGTAGTCATGAGTGGAGGTTCTGTGAGTGAAGTTCTCCAGCAGCTGTTTTTCAGTTTGAGTCATCTATTTGTGCATGCCAGGGAGAGCCAGCTATTTTAACAGAAGTGTGTAGTAGAAACTGTAGTAAGGCCAACAGATTTGGTAGGACTGGACAGAGGAGGACATTTCTTACGGTGGAGTGTGCCTGTGTTGTGTCCAGTACCCTAAAAGTGTCAGGTTTCTCCTTCAGCACCACAGAGGTCATTTAGTAGCCACCAAGGAAAGTTCTGGTCCAAGTGGAAAGTCCTTACCTGAAATTTTACACAGGGAGAATTTTTATAGAGATATTGCCCACTGAGGCTCAATCTTAACTTCCTCATATATTTAAACATTTTTATAACTCAGTCTAAAGACAATCTATAAAACGATTTGGCCGATAGAGAATAAACTTTAAAAGAAAAAAAAGATCCCTGGCTCAGTGAACATATATAAAAAGTGAAATCGCATTTCAGCACTGGCCCTTTTACTTAAGAGTTTGTCTTTCTTTTTTTTTTTTTTAGTTCCTGGTATCCACTGACTAAAACTAAAGATATTTGGCTGACTTTATTTTTAAATAGAAAGTGATTTTAAACCTTGTAGAATGTAGTTCACCTTTAATGGCCCAAGGTAGTTTGTGTTTCTTTCATTTTTGCTGTTCTGGTTCAATACTGAAGCCATTTTTCACATGTAGAAGCAAGCTACCGTAGTACTTTGCTGTAAAGGCCACAAGTGGGTGAGTGGTAGAAAAAATTCGAATTCTTGTCTGTCTTTGAAACTGGAGTGCTTCCCACTGTGCCTTCAAGTTGATTTTTTTTTTTTTATGGCACCTGTACTGAATGTAGGAAATTAAGTACTGTGATGTGTATGTGCCTGAGTTATATACATGTATAGTCCTGATAAGCCAGGTTTATTAAGATACTGAGCTGAAAGGAATTGTACAGTTCCCTAGCATATTTAATTGTACCTGCTTTTCCTACTTAGAGAGGCTGTCATTAGTAGGAATAGAGGGGGAGAAGTTTTTAGATGAGTAGATTATAAGTTTTGTACATTGTAAAGCTCCAAGAGACATAGCTACCTTATCACTGAACTTCTATTGGAAGTCAGTAGGAGAATTCGATTTTACAAATAGGTAAAAACTCTGGGGGAAATCTAGGATCTATGCTGTATATAATTTCATACATGTTTGATTTTCTCCTTTGAATTACTTTTGAGTCTGTTAGTGAGGAATTATAGAATTATGCCATTAACAATTGTGTATTAAGATATAATTTCAATAGAAATAAAACATTTTGAAGAGTTTTAAAAAATATTTGGAAACTTCTGTCTTATAGTGAGTGGCCTATTTACAAAGCAATCAAATGATAAATAGTAGATTTGAAAACAAGACATTGATTGTAACTGCTACTCCATGCCTTTTACATATGATGGATCAATATTTCAAGGTTGTTTTCACTTCACTAAATATGATTTCTATTCTTGAAATATTCGTACATAAAATCGCTAATCCAGTGACTTACTAGATGCATTTCCAAACTTTATTTTGGGGATTAGAAGTATTTAACATGTCTTCTAATGGCTTCCAGTGTGAACTTTTAGAACAAAAACAATTTGTCCTAATACTTCTAAGTTACTCTGTAAGTTTCATTCCATAAGACAGCCTTTTGGAAAGCAGTGCTTTATGAGTTTCTATGGGTCAAATCCTTCCTTTTGCAGATGAGGAAACTGAGGTGCATAAAGATGAGGTGAGCAGTCCTCCGAGATCGAGCCGTTTGGTGTTGGGGTTGCTAACAGTACCTGTCCCTTGATGAAGCAAGAAATTTCTAATAGTGGTCCAGAGCTAACACCTGGAACCTCACTGCCTGTTGTCAAATAATGGCTCCTCCCCTTGCTAGCTGGCTGACTTTAGGATCCCATGATACTACCTACTGCATGGAGTTGTGAGGATTAAATGAGATAATTGGTATGAAGCACTTAGCATGCTGCCTGGCGAGAGAAGGTGCTGGAGAAATATTAGCTGTGATCACTATCATCTGTATTGTTACCGCCACATTCAATTTTGTCTTGTATTTTTCCTCCTGCTATTGTGCGTTCCTTGGTCTCTTCTGTAATTAAACATCCCTGGATTGGGTCCAAGATGAAAGCACCAATTCTACTCTGTATTTAACAGTGAAAACGTATCTTTCTAATAAAAGCAAGGAAAAATGAGATCAGAGAAGAGCCCCCTTCAGCGCTGTGCACTTCAAAATTATCCTGCTCTGGTGGTTTTAGAGTTTTAACAATCATGACCCGCTCATTCTAGATGAACGGGCTCATGCATATGTCTAAATTTACAATGACTGAGCAGGTTTTGGCCAGTAGAGTAGTCAGAAAGATAGGCAACGTGAGAGAGATCTTGAAGAGGAAACGTAAACAGCTGGATGAAGTAGTTATTAGAGAATTCTTTCGACATGGGCAGGAAGGACGCTCAGAGGCTAAGGGAGAGCTATGGAAGGCATGGCCTGAAGCGAGGGGCAGAGGTGGGAATCTGCCTCCTTAAAGTTGGGAGGGCCTGGGAAAGGCTCTAACTTGGGCAGGGTGTGTAAACGCTGGAACCCTGAAAAGAAAGGCATGTGCTGAGACAGTAGTGAAGAGAAGTGAAGAAGGACTTGGTGGGGTGTTAGGAAGGGGTGTACAAAGCAAGTTTGAAATTCTAACAAAGGTGGGCTGTTCAAATTCTGTTAAAGTATCATATACAGTCATCCTTCACTATCTGCAGGGGATTGGTTTCAGGTGTCCTCCATGAGTACTACAATCCAGGGATGCTCAAGTACTTTGTATAAAATGGCCTAGTGCAACAAATGCAATCTGCTTTCCACACCTGTGGGTTTTGCATCTGCGATACAGAGGGTGGACTGATTTCCTCCAACTGAGCTATTGATTGATTCTCTTAAACATTTGTTATAGAATTAGCAGCGTGTGTGCTGAAAGTGATAGACCCTTTCAGATACCAATAGGTACAATAACCAGCTAATGCCTTTGGATCTTAGAGCAACAGGTAAATAAACAGCTAAGTTGGAGGAAGCCATTAACTGTGTGAGTAAGGTAGGAGGGCTTCCTGGAGGAGGTGATATTTGGACAAGAACCTAATGGAGGTGTTTTCTCAGGTAAAGAAGGAAGGGCATGTCAATGAGGAAAACAATGTGCAAATGATTTAAATGGCAGAAGAACACAATCCACTCCAGTATTCTTGCCTGGAGAATCCCGTGGACAGAGGAGCCTGCCAGGCTACAGTTCATAGGGTCACATAGGGTTGGACACGACTGATGTGACTTAGCACATATGCATGTATAACTTGCTCAAAGAAGGGGAGAGGTTCAGCAGATAGAATTAGTGGAATGCGGCGGAAATGACATGAGGTAGTCCAGAAGCATTTGGGGCAATTCTTCATTTTTTTCCAGTGATATATTTGTGCAGCGTTTTTACGTGCCAGGTTAAGCGTTGGGAATATAAAAATTAGTGAGACAGTATGGTCGTTGTGCTCAAAGACCTTATAATGTAGCACAGGGAGATAGGTAGATAGATAGATGCACAGAAGTTTTAAAAAGTCTATGAGAAGGGCAGGTGTTGTTTTGGAGGATGAAAGTAGAGAGTGTCAGGCCCGACTTGGGCAAGAGAGAAATCCAGAAAATCTTGGTACAATTTACGAAGGAGTTCAGGTTTCATCCAGGGAGCACTGTAAAAATATTTATTAATAAACAGAAGTCTCAATGAAATAGACTTGGGAGGCCAAACTGGAGAGTTCTTACACCCTGGCAGGATAGCAGAGCCCAACAGGGAGAAGACAGATTCTTCTTTCCCGATGGGGATTCAGCCAGTGAAAAGCCACGGACTCTTTGTTGGCTAAGTCCTCCCAACTTCCTTTTCCCTTTTGTAAAAGTGGCCCCCTTTCTGAGACTTTCACCGGTTGTAGACTTCCAGTTGCATTTCTCTGCTAATCCTGAATGAATCTGTCTTTTTGCTGGAGAAGTTACCAGCAGTCTATTTGTTTCAGGTCAGCAACACCGAAGGTAGTACAGGGATTTTTAAGCTTCTTACCTGGAGAATCCCAGGGATGGGGGAGCCTGCTGGGCTGCTGTCTATGGGGTCGCACAGAGTTGGACACAACTGAAGTGACTTAGCAGCAGCAGCAGCATGATGGAGTTGCCTTTTTAAAAACTATTATGAAAAATTGCACACATACAAATGTGGACAGAAGAGGATAATGATTCTATAGTTTCCTCACATATTCCCGCAGTCCTGTATTATAGTGAAGCAAATTTGTATAGGTTTTACGATGGTGTTGCTGGCAGAGCTTAAGCAGGGACTGGGCGAGAAGGGACCTAGGTCTGACACTCATAACCAAGAATGGCCATTTCAGGATCTTGAGCAGCAAGTGTCAAAAGACCAAGACTCTGCTATTCTGGTATATGCATACAAAGGCCCAGTAACAGTTTCAAGCACCAGCAATTCAGTTTGCCTTATTTTCAGCATGACTTTGAACTTGTAAGTAGTTTTGCTAATTTTTCCTTCTGCTCTAATATTTTTCTGACTCACTGACATCTGTAAATATTCGCTCAGTTTAAGAGAAGATATTTTAAAAATATTTGTAAAAATCTATAGCTTAAAATATATCCATATGTCTAAAGGAGATAAGAAAAAAGATAAATAGATAAAATATATACATATAACTTTGTTGAGAGGGCAAGGATCAGAACCTATTTGCTAGTCTCCAGCATTCATTTCTATAGTTGATAGGAATGGTAAGAATGTTTTGGACATGAATAGGTGTTTAGAGTTTTAAGACATGGCAGAGAGGGGGCATGATGATTTCATTTTTGTGTAGGTCATAAAACAGGGATCCAGTTTCATTCTTTTGCATGTGGCTGTTCAGTTTTCCACTTATTGAAGAGACTGCCCTTTCCTCCTCGTATACTCCTGGCTCCTTTGTCATGAATTAACTGAACAAATATGCATGGATTTATTTCTTGGCTGTCTATTCTGTTCCACTGATCTCTGTGTGTGTGTTTGTGAAAGTACTATTCTGTTCTGATTACTGTAGCTTTGTAATATGGTTTAAATCAGGAAGTGTGCCTTCAGTTTTGCTCCTCCTTCTCAAGATTGCTTTGGCTACTTAGAGTCTTTTGTGGTCCCATACATGTTTCAGGGTTGTTGTGTGGTTTTTTTTTCATTTCTGTGAAAAATGTCATTGAAGTGTTAGTTGCTTTATTGAGAGATAATTCACACACCATAAAGTACACCCATTTAAAGTGTACAGTTTGATGGCTTTTAGTATATTCACAAGGTGGTAATCCGTCACCACAGTCCGTGTTAAGACATCTTCATTACTGCCAAGAGAAAGCCTACTCCCCTTAGTGAATCTCTCCAATCATTTTGTCTCCCCTCACCTTAGGCAACTACTGATCTATTTTTGTTTCTATAGCCTTCCCTATTCTGGACAGTTCATATGAATGGAATCAGGCAGTATGTAGTTCTTTGACTGACTTCTTTCACTTAGCATAACATTTCCATGTTCATCCATGCTGGAACATGCATGACCACCTCATTTCTTTTTATCACCGAATCATTGTATGGATATGACATGTTTTGCTTATTCACCAGTCAGTGGGTGATAACTTGTGTTCTCTGCATTTTTGGCTGATGAATACTTCTGCTCTGAACATTTACATACAAGTTTTTTTGTAGACGTCTGTTTTTGTTTCTTCTGAGTGTATACCTGAGAGTAGAATTTCTGGATCGTACGTTAACACCTTATTTAGCCATTTGAGGAACTGCCCGTTTCTTTTTCAAAGTGACTGTACCCTTGTACGTTCCCAACAGCAGCAAAGATAAACTCCTATTCCAGTACATTTTTCCAATGGTGGTTGTTATCTGTGTTTAGGATATAGTCACTCTGGAGGATTATTGTAATTAAAAAAATAAATAAATTTAAAAAAAAAGAGGAAGTGAGATTCGGTGGTCAGGAAGAACGTTGATTCAGTCAGCTTAAAGCCAGTAAGCTGAGAAAACCTAGACACTTAAATACATTATGTTACACTTTAAAGTTTGCGCATGTTATCTCCTTGCAATCATGAGAGCATTTTAGGGTTGGAAATCCTGCTGTGCCCATTTTAGGGAAGAGGAAACAGCAGTGGTCGCGTCTTCCTCCATATCACCTGCTGATGCTGCTGCGCTTGGTCTAGCCCTCTGCTTCCACCTCTGCAGCCTTGCTTGGCTCCTTCTGAGATGTGAACTTCTAAGAGGAGACTGGGCTTCCCTGGGGGCTCAGTGGTAAAGAACCCACCTGCCGATGCAGGAGATGCGGGTTCAATCCCTGGGTTGGGAAGATCCCCTGCAGAAGCGAATAGCAACCCACCCTAGTATTCTTGCCTGGGAAATCCCATGGCCAGAGGAGCCTGGGGGGCCAGTCTATGGGGTCAAAGAGTCAGGCATAACTGAGTCACACACACACACACACACGAGGCTACTTGTTTTAGCCAAAGAAGTTTCACTTCTTAAAGTGATTAATGAATGTGAAAGTGATTACTTCTGGAAAATTCAGGAAGAAAAGAACATGGAAAACACTGAGTTCATTGAAAAGCAAAAGAGGAAGTTACGTGTGTTTTGGATGATAGTCACCCTGGAGGATTATTAAGAGATAATTATATCTATCCTCTGCCTGCTCTTGAGTCACCTCTGTCCTGGGTTTCTTCCACCTGTGAGATCATTATTTCTCCTCCCTGAAGATGCTGAGTTGTCTGAAACCCAGCTACTTCAAGGATTGGTAAACTGTGGTCTATGAGCCCTCTGTTTTCGTAGCAGAGAAGGGTTAATTTTTTTCATTTTTTCTTTACAACAACTGACAGAAATCAGAAGAAAAAGACTACTCCACGGTATAAGACACTCACACTAAACTCAGATGTCAGTGTCCATAAGTAAAATTTTGTCGGAGCTCATCCATGTGTGATTGTGCCTGTATCGTCCACAGTAGCCTTTGTCGCAGTTACTGGGTTGAGGAGCTGCAGCAGAGATCTGCAGACCCTGAAATGTTTACTCTGGCCTTTATCAGAAGAATGCTGCTGACGCCTGATACATCACGGTTCCTGTAATTAGGAAGTACCGCTGTTGACCATCTTAACACATCTAATCTTAGGATTGAAAGGGACTCAATCACTTGTCTATATCATTCACCAGAACCACAGTTTTACTCTTTTTCAAAGCCTGTGTGGTGTCCTGGTGTAGGCAGAGGGACAGGTTTAAAATGAAAATCAACCTAAAAAGAAACAACTCATGCGAATTGGGTTTGTGGAGTATCTTTGCACTCCCCACCCCCACCGTGACCTTTATGTGGGCTTCAGGCGAGCACATGTGACAAAGGGGATGTGTTTCTAATCCCCACCTAAGAGCATGCTGTCTTGACGCTGTTATTGTTTCGGTGTGAACTTTAGAACAATCGCCTCTGCTATTTTGGCACATGGAGACTTGCCTCCACGGTAATTATTGTGCAACCCACAAAAGTAATTATAAAATCAAATAATTAGCTTCTAAACAAGCTGTAACCCCAGCGATGACTCTTGGGAGGGGAATGAAGCTCCGTTCTTTAGTTTTCATTTTGGGGACTGTCATCTTCTGCCTCCCTTGCCCCTGTACCTCAGTTTGTGTTAACGTCAAGTTCAGTAGCAGCCTTCAGTGACGCACCAGCTACCCTTGAGGCGGCTTTCTTAAACAGTAGTATCGCTCCAAGGTTATGAGCAGAAAGAGGAGGAAGCAAGAAAAGGGAAAAGTGAAGCCTGGATTAATTCTTCCAATGATAAGAAATCCACTTTTAAAAGGGTGTCACAGCCTACCACACTCCAGACCGGTTTGGGCTGGAATTTTGGGGAGCTGCTCTGTAGTGAGACCTCCGGATTCTGAAGGTGTTCTCAGTGAGAGTTGGAGCCAGGATTTCCTGGCACAGTGAGAGGAACGCAATCTGCCACATAGTTAATGACCGTCCATCACTGACACGCTGGCCACAGAGCAGAGTTGGGGGTTGTTTCTTGAGAGACTTAAGTCTGTTTATGGGCAAGTGTTTGTCTGCCATATGCAGCAGATACTGTGGTTAATGTTTATATGTTTGGAAACTTACTCGTCTGATGAACTCGGCTACTCCCCACGATGAAAGGCTGTTTCCAGCAGCTGATCTTGGCTCTGGGTGTTACGATGGATTTGCTGCATATCTCCAAATCTCAGTGACTCACTGAGCCATGAGTCCCTTCTCGAGCTCACTAAAGAAGCCAAACAGTCCCCAGACAGAAGCTTATCATCCCCCGGATGAACACACAGTGAACCTTTCTGCTGGCCCAGAGCCCTATTATTTGCGTATCCACACTGAAGAGTACGCTACAATTTCCAGTTAGCCACGGTATGAATTATTCATGCCCTAGAAGCAGCCTGTGGTCAGAACGCCACCGCCTGAAGTAAAACGGAAGACGGAGGAGCAGGTCTTCATATTTGCAGCTGACAGCGCCCTTTGCAGTGGGAGCAGGAGTAATGAGCTATGGGACCCCCCTGCCCCCATCCTTCTTCCCTGTCTTTGAGGCGGGATCATGAACGTGAATGCAAGTGTCTTGTGGCCAGACGATAGATGTAACTTGGGTTGCTGGCAAGTATTGTAGTCACTGGGCTGTGTTTCTTGGTCGGTTTTTCAACGTTTTCCAAGAATACAGAAGAGGGAATCCATAGGAAAAGCAGCATCTGTGTTCAAGAGCTAAAAGTAAAGACCAGAGACATAAGGACGAGAGTTACCCTTTGGAAGAAGAAACTTGTGAGTAAAACCAGATAAAAGGGGGATGGCTCTCATTTAGGCGGGGCTACCCTCACAGAATGCCCTAGAGTCCTAAAGCTTTCCAGTTGACTTTTTTTTTTTAAGATTTTTTTATATCAACCATTTAAAAAATCTTTATTGAATTTCTGACAGTATTGCTTCTGTTTTACGTTTTGGTTTTTCGGCCCCGAGGCATGTGGGATCTTAGGTTCCCAACCAGGGATGGAACTCACACCCCCTGCGCTGAAAGGCAAAGTCTCACCCACTGGACCACCAGGGGATCTTGAAGCTTTCCCATTTAAAACTTGCTCTCTGCTTTGCTCCATTTAGATGAGATACAGTGTAGAGTGATTATTGCATTTTTAGAATATAAACATCAACTCATAACTGGGGACATTATATAGCCCAGTTTTTGTCTTATAAAGATGATGAAATATCTAATAGAGCAGCTTCTGACATAAATAAGGTAAAAGCAAATAAGGTATCGGTTTCTATTGTGTGTATATGTGTATGGTCCCTCCTAAGGTAGAGTTAATTTGGGGCAAAATGTATATATTGGGTGAAAATTTGCATGGAATTTTGTATAAATGGGTTTTAATAGAAAATCTTTAGCTTCAGATTATTTCAAGAAGAATGTTTGATCTCATGTCGACATTAATAGTCACCTGTGTAAAAAGACAACTGCTCAAAATGAAATTGGACCAGATGTACAGTCCTCTTTGCTTCCTCTCCAACAGGCAGCTCCAATCCTTTGGCCACCTGATGGGAAGAACTGACTCATTTGAAAAGACTGCTGATGCTGGGAAAGATTGAAGGCGGGAGGAGACGGGGATGACAGAGGATGAGATGGGTGGATGGCATCACCAGCTCAATGGACATGAGTTTGAGTGAACTCAAGAAGTTGGTGATGGACAGGGAGGCCTGGCGTGCTGCAGACCATAGGGTCGCAAGATTCGGACACAACTGAGCAACTGAACTAACAGGCGGCTCAGTGGTAAAGAATCTTCCTGCCAATGCAGGAGGCTCGGGAGACATGGGTTTGATTCCTGGGTTGGGAAGATCCCCTGGAGAAGGAAATGGCATCTCATTCCAGTATTCTTGCCTGAAAAATCCTATAGACAGAGGAGCCTAGCAGGCTACAGTCTATGGCGTCACAAAGAGTTGGACACGACTGAGCACATATCTGTCTCTAACACTGTTGATGGAAACTTGTTGAATTTCACCATTAGATTTATCAGCAAATGTTGAGGACCAAATAGGAATGACACTTAGCATTTAAACCATAAGTAGATGGGTCATTGTGTATGACTCGCTCAAAGTACATAATTCACCATGAATGAAATGACACAAAGTTACTTTGAAAATATAGCCATAAATTATTGTGAGATTTAACTGGGAGTGTTTCCACTATGCTTTTAAAAAGCAAACCCAGCTTATTTTTATTGCAGAATCTAAGAGTGCAGTTCCTGGCAGTGTTTACCAGACAGCAGGAATTAGCAGCCTCCAGGGGAGGGTTAGGAAAACAAAGCACCCTCTGGGAACCCAGCTCCTAAGTCCTGGTGCCAGTAGCCTCGATACAAACTGGCCTCAAACAAATTCAGTCTTGGCCTCGGTTTCCCTCCTTGTGATAGCAGGGGAAAAAAGAGGTGGATCATGCTTGTTTTTCCAGAGGGTCTCGAGAATCTTCAGAAGGCTTTTGGAAAATTTTCAAGAATAGAAAACATGGCGGGGGTGGGGGGGTGGGGGGCAGTGTTGTGGTTTTCAGTCCATGGTGCCAGCTCCCACATTCAAAAGGGATGAAGGGCCTGCGTCTGTCTTTTCTCCTCGTATTCTCCTCTCCGAGGTTTGTGGTGATGGCTGGTGGAAGGATGCAGAGCCAGGCAGGCTGAGAAGCTTGCGGGACTGGGAGAACCGTTGTCACATTCTCTCAAGGTGAAAGAGTGAAGGGCTTCCCTTAGCTGCGTGAACAGATGACTCTGCCATCTGCTTCCCGGCTGTGCGTGGCCTCCCGCACACCCAGCCAAGCCCTCTGCAGACTTGCAGGTCACAGAGCAGTGCGCTTTCAGAAGAGCAGGCTCCTGAAGGCTAGGCCAGAGACCCCAGCGCCTTGCCCACGGCTGGTCCCCCAAAAGACCAAGGCTCTCCCGTCAGGCCAGAGGGGTGGGCCAAGGCCCCAAGGAGAAGAAGCCTCTTCAGAATGCAGTCCTCTGCTGTCCCGCAGAATCTGTAGGTATCACAGACTTTTAAGTGCACAAATATGCCTGTGACTTGGGGATAAAAGTGGTCAGAGTGGAGATTATGGACTAGTCAGGTAGTAGATAGTACTTCTCTGATAGCTCAGAGGTTAAAGCGTCTGCCTGCAATGCAGGAGACCTGGGTTTGATCCCTGGGTCAGGAAGATCCCCTGGAGAAGGAAATGGCAACCCACTCCAGTATTCTTGCCTGGAGAATCCCATGGACGGAGGAGCCTGGTGGGCTGCAGTCCACGGTGTCACAGGACACGACTGAGAAACTTCACTTCCACTTTCAGGTAGTAGATGGGTTAATCAGGGTGCTCGGTACCGCCGTCTTGGCTCCTAATTTACTCCCTTTCCTTCCTTACGGACATGCAGGGTCCATTTTATTCACTTCTCCCTGACACACAAAAGTTTAAATTAGCTGTATCGCTTGTGGGAAAATAATACATTTTCTGCCTGGCGCACACACATACTGAGATCTGTCCTTTTAGATGGTAATAAGGCAGAAAAGACAAGGTCTCCCTTGCCATTTGGAAATTACGGTCCATCCAGGTTCCAGGGTCTGTGCACTTCCAGCAGAGACCCGCAGAGCCACTGAACTTCTGCCAAAGACCTCCGCCCGTGAAGGAGGCTGCCTCACGCGCCTCTGCTATTGAACTTCTCAAAGCAGCTCTGATTGCAGCGTAAGAAACTTTAGCACTGAGTCTTGACCTTCAGTGTTAGGAATTGTTGTCAGTTTTAATGAGATGTTTTTCCAGAATGTGTTCCACAGAACACATGCTCCATGGGATGGTAATAGATGGTATGTAAAAATTTCAAGATCAAGCTAATTTGGAAATAACTGAGCTGAACAAAGTTAAGTAGGTTGGTTTAATCTCTGAGCCTTGGTGTGCCCACGTGCTTAGAGAAACTTTAAGAACAGAGTGTTTATACTTATTTACCCAGATTGATTTCATCATACACAGTTGGTTTTTTTTCCCCCTGGGGGTTGAGGAGGCTCACAGGTGATGAATGTCCTAGAGAAGAATTCATATGTGGCTTCAGAATTTTCCCATAGAAATGCTGCATTGATGGATTGCTTCCCGCTTGTGAAAGATACAGAATCCTACAGAACAATGAGTTCTGCTCATGAATGTTTCTTTCTGACTGGAAGCTGCTGGTGTTAAGCTTCATGGTAACTGCAAAGAAATACTTTCACTTTTGCTGAACATGTATTGTTCAGTGATTTTTGACTAACAGAGCTATGAATGCGAGTTCAGTCAGTCCAGCAATTAGGTACTTTTTCGGTTTCCCGAGTTAGGCTATAAGGTGGAACTGTACGGCAGGGCTGGAGCTTCTGAGATCTGGGTCTCCATATGCGGAACATTTCAGGCCCATGTTCCTCAGCCTCGTGAGTACTGACATTTTGGACTGGATATGCCTTTGTTGGAGCGGGGAGGGAGTGGTATTCTGTACACTGTAGAATATTTACCAGCTTTCCTGACCTCTGTTCTGGCTTCCCAGGTGGCTCAGTGGTAAAGAATCCGCCTGCCAAGCAGGAGGCATGGGTTCAATCCCTGGGTTGGGGAAGTTCCCCTGGAGAAGGAAATGGCAACCCACTCCGCTATTCTTGCCTAGAGAATTCCATGGACAGAGGAGCCTGGCTGGCTACAGTCCACAGGATTGCAGAGTCGGACACGACTGAGCGCAGACACGCTGGCCTCTGTCCACTATGCACCAGTAGCATCCATTACTAACATCTTCAGATGCACCTGGGACTTTTAATTTGGTAGGAGGACAAAGAAGGTAACTGCCTTTGAGAGAACAGACTATTAGAGTTCCTGAGAGCAAGCAGCATGCCACGTGCCATGCTGGGTGTCCCCGGGGATGCACAGGGAGGGCCAGGAGGCAGGACCCAAGGATACTATAGCCCAGAGTCTTTATTGTGCTTTCTGCTGGAAAAGAACTGGCAAATCAAGGTAGGTTAAGTTTGAACGAGTTTAGGATTGGTTCGTTTGAATGACTTTGACTGGCTCATGGTTATAAAGGTGGTCTCTAGTTGTTTAGTTCCTGGCCCTGGGGTGATTGAGGGCAGAGGAAATATTCACTTGGTGTGTGAGAGTTAGATCCAGGAGAGCATTGGGGGATAAGCTTTTGATTACTGGGTTTGCCTCGGAAAGGTGCTCTGGCAGACGAGTTGCTTACTATCTCTAGGAATTAGCTAATCTGGGAGGGGCAGTCTCTCCAGGCCCCAAAATGTCAGAGCATCATCAAATACAGAAAATATTTAAACACAGCCTTTTATACCCACTTTCCACTTATGACAACCAAAAATGTTTGCAGATAGTGCCAAATGTCTGCCCCCTCCCTCAAGGGAAAGGGGGCAAAGTTGCTCCTGGGTTTAGGGGAGCTGATTAAGGGGACTTCTCTGGCGGTCTAGTGGTTTAGATGTGGCTTTCCAGTAATTCAGGGGGCTCGGGTTTGATCTCTGTTCAGGGACCTAGGACCCTTACATGCCTAAGAGGCAAAAAAAAAAAAAAAAAGGCAATATTGTAAAAATTCAATAGAGACTTTAAAAATGGTCCACATGTAAAAATCTTAATAAAAGGAATCATGGATGAAGGGCCAAGGTGAGAGGTGCCAACCCTGAGTGGGGTCACCAAAACTTGAGATCAGTGTGGACTAAAGCTCAGGAGGGGCATCTGTGTGAAGGGGGCTGCAGTGGATTGGAAGAAGTCAGGAAGGCAGAAATCCTAAGTGGGAGGATTCAGAGAGCAGGAACAAGGCGGGGAAGGAAGCGTGAGGATATACGTTGCTAGATAATAACAACAGGGACATCTCAGTCCCTTGCTGTATGCCAAGCCCAGCGCCAGTGATGGGAAATGTGGGTTCAATCTTCTCAACAGTCCCGTGAGTTAAGTACTGTTTATCTCAGCTTGGCAGAAAAGAAAACAGCCTCCAAGGGATTAAGCAACAGGTTGGTCTCACCGGTAGTGAGTGGTGGGGTTAGGGTTTGAAATCAGGTCTCTTTTTTATTACAAGGTAGTTAAGATATATTTAATAAATGACAGGTAGAAGTGTCTGGACTTAAACCAATGCGCTGCACGGAATGATGGTAGATTCTTCAGCAGAGGGGTGATCATGTGGAAAGGGTATTTTGGTTTGTCTCCTGGCATCAGCTCTGCAGCAGGCATGAGCAAATGGGTTGCAGGTAGGATGGGGTGGTGCTGAACAGGATCGAACAATACAGTTGTGATGATCTGTACTTGGCCAAGGGTAGTCGCAATAGGACTGGAGCAGAAAGGGACATCAGAGATGTTTCTTGACAGTAGCAAATAAAGGCTGAAGGGATAAAGAAGAGAAGGTTACTCCACAGTGTCTAACACAAAAGCCTAGAAAACCGATGCGCCCTTCCCATCGCCTTCTCTGCAACGTGAGAAGAAGAGAATAGAAAGTAATAGAAAGTCAGGCTGGGATCTTAGGAACAGGGTAGAATATGGGCCCACTTAAAGATTTTGGCTCATTTCGTTCATTTCCATGATTTCCTTGGTGGCTCAGATGGTAAAGAATATGCCAGCAATGCAGGAGACCCGGGTTTGATCCCTGGGTCAGGAAGATCCCCTGGAGGAGGAAATGCAACCCACTGCAGTATTCTTGCCTGGAGAATTGCATGAACAGAGGAGCCTGGCAGGCTGCCGTCCACGGGGTCGCAGAGTTGGGCACAGCTGAGTGACTGACGTTTTCCCTTCTCCATGCCTCATTTTTAGTTTTCGTAGTAGTGCATACTGCTTTTACACTCATTACTATCTAGGCTCTGCTCTCTGCACTTTCCATACATCAGCTCATTCCCCATGGTGACCTCTGAATGCAGCCCCCATTTTCCAGATGAGGAAACTGAGGCTCAGAAAGATTCGATATCTTGCCACAAATAGGGCAGATATGTGCCAGAGTCACCAAGTACTCAGCTTTGCAGCTTCTGGAGCACATGATTGACACTCAGCTGCTAGGCCTTTTGGCATCATTATCTCCTCTCATCACTGGGTACACTTATGTACTTCTTGGTTTTCTCACCTGTGACCTGCAGAGGCTAAGCTTATACATCCTGTTTATCTCTGTCACACTGTGTCTGAAGATAGTTCTACTTATTAGGCAAATCAGACCTAATTCTGTTATATATTATAATGGAGACCTTTTTCTTTAAAAGAAATGGGTTTTCAAATATTCTCCTTTTGAGACCTTGGTTGGTCCAGGAAGAGAGATCCTCTCCTTGAAGTCCCAGGGCCCAGAGCCTTGTCCACAGGAAGCCACTCTTCTGTCCATGAACCTCTTTCCCCTCATCTGTGAGCTCCTTGAGGGCAAGATGCTGTTTTATATGTCTTTGTATTCCTGGCACGTAATGTGTTCCCAGTAAAAGATCAATAATTTTGTTTTGTTTTTGCTTTTTAATGACTTCAGGCCGAGGAAATTAGATTTCGTAAGTTGCATTTGGCATAACATTACCATGATTTGAGTAAACTCTTTCCCCGAGGAAAAGCATAGTATGAGCCTTCAGGATGGCCACAAAAACAGATGCAGGAGGTCCTATCGAAAGGAAAGGAAGCTTCTTCCCTAGGCTAGAAAGCAGAGGGCTTCCATGCCTCAGAGTATGAGCACAAGTGTTGAGTTGATGTGACTTACTGATGAAGAGCTTAGATGGTGTAGGCAAATTTTTCCCATAAAGGGCCAGGCAGTAAACATTTTAGGCTTTCATCACACGATCTCTGCTGCAACCCCTCACCTCTGCTGCGGTAGTCCCAGAGCAGGCATAGGCATAAATGAAAAGTCGCATTTTATTGACAAAGACAGGCAGCAACCTGGACTTAAACCAAGGGTTATGGTTTTCCAACCCCTGGTGTAGACTTTCAAGTGTGACTGGGCCCAGTTCCCAGCTGGGCCACTTCCTGAGAGTCTTCTATCAGAATGAGCCTCAATTTCTGCATCTCTAAAATGGTGACTCTGGTAGCATCCGCTACTTAGGACTAGAGACAGGGTCAAATGAGATAGTATAAATAAAGCATTTGGCACTGATCCTAGATACAGTAAGTAAGCACTCAATACATGGTGTCCATTATTGCCATTATCAGAGTATTCTTTACAGCCTCCTGGTTTTTCTTCTTGCTCTGCATTGTATGACATGAACTCATGCTTGTGAGTGCTACGGTCAGATGTCTTATTTGCAGCCCTCTTTTTCTACCTGTAGACTTCTGGAGTTTAAAGAATAATAATAATAATGGGATCTGTAGTTTCTACCTACCACGATTGTTATAAGTACAGACTTCACGTGCAGTGATAGTTTACACAGTGTCTGGGATGTGGCACTTGATATTTGTAGCTAATCAGAAGAAAAGTTGAAAATGTAAGGTTTTAAAATAAAATTTTAAATTAAATGAAGGAAGAAGAATATAAAATAACTCACTAATTCCTTAAGAATCATGCTGAATCTCAGTTAAATAGGAAATCTGATGGGGGAGATCTTAGCATTCAGCATACATGAATGACTTTGTTTTCTTTTTTTTTACATTTGGAACCAATTAACTTCTTGGCTCTGTTAATCAATGATTTCCTAAAGTGGAATCCATTGTTCATAAACTAGGAACTTTAAAACCAGTCAAGGCATTTGCTTTTCCAAACAATCTGTTTATATTATAGCCAAAACAAGATAAGTCACAAGAAGCAAACGGCTGTCTGTTGGTCCTGCAGCACAGTCTGTTTCACATATTGGGGCACTCCCAGTGAACAGTCACGGATGTGCTGAGCCAGTAACCCAACAGTAATACACACAAGAGGTGAAGGCAGAGCTTGTTGACAGGCCTGGCTTCTTCTGAGTCATGCGTTCTGAATTATAGGGAACAGGGCTTCTCCACCTTGGCACCACTGATACTTTGGGCCACATAATTCTTCATTATGGGCAGTTATCCTGTGCACTGGAGGGTGTTTAGCAGCATCTTGGCCTCTACCCACTGGATGCCAGTAACACCCCCCCACCCACCCCAGTGTCACAACCAGAATGCTCCCGGATATTACCGATGTCTTCCCCCAACTCCCTCCCTCCCTCCCTCCCTCCCTCACCCCAACTGAGAACCACAAGTGTAGACTGATGGGTAAACAGCGCCTAGAGACATTAAGGTCCAACATACCTAGGCGATAATAACTTATTCCTATACAAGCCTGATTTCTCAGGATAGTCTTAATTTCAAATATTCTCACGTCAGCAAATTATGTTCAATTTGGAAATACGGAGATGGTCCCTATGGATGTTTGTCTCATTTGGCCCTTAACGTCGGAATGGGGCTTCCCAGGAGGCTCCAGTGGTACAGAATCAGGCTGGCAATGCAGAAGGCACAAGAGCCTTGGGTTCGATATCTGGGTCAGCACGGTCCCTGGAGTGGAAGTGGCAGTTATTCCAGGATTTTTGCCTGGAAGATTCCATGGACAGAGGAGCCTGGAGGGCTGCAGTCCACAGGGCTGCAGAGTCGAACTCGCCTGAGCACACACGAAGTTTGAATACGTTTATGGCTTCCCCGTTCACATTCAGTCTTCTGCTTAGGCAAATTCATGCACTTTGGACAGGGGAAGGACATAGAATGTTACTGTATCCTAAAGTGATAGAAGCCCACCGTTAATTGTAACAGATTTCATTTAGACCTTTAAATAAGCAGAGCAGTACAATATTTTGGTCTCTCCCCCAGCCCCATGTTGGTGCTAGCTTTTAAGGTAAAGCCTTAAAGCTAAGGTTTAGTTCCCTTCATGTACGGCTGGAAGGGGACGGTCTTTTGGAGTGTGTGAGAAAAGGATTGTTTTACCTGTCTACCAAGATACCTTTCCAGGTAATTTTTGGCACGTTGGTTTTATCACCTGAAACAGGTTCATTTATTTTTAGGGTGCATACCATGTGTGGACATTACTCATGTCTTTAAAATAAGTTTCAGATTCAATGCAATCCCTATCAAGCTACCAGCAGTATTTTTCACAGAACTAGAACAAATAATCTCAAGATTTGTATGGAAATACAAAAACCTCGAATAGCAAAAGCAATCCTGAGAAAGAAGAATGGAACTGGAGGAATCAACTTGCCTGACTTCAGGCTCTACTACAAAGCTACAGTCATTAAGACAGTATGGTACTGGCGCAAAGACAGAAATATAGATCAGTGGAACAAAGTAGAAAGCCCTGAGATAAACCCACACACATATGGTCACCTTATCTTCGACAAAGGAGGCAAGAATATACAATGGAGTAAAGACAGTCTCTTTAACAGGTGGTGTTGGGAAAACTGGTCAACCACTTGTAAAAGAATGAAACTAGATCTCTTTCTAACACCACACACAACAATAAACTCAAAATGGATTAAAGATTTAAACGTAAGACCAGAAACTATAGAACTCCTAGAGGAGAACATAGGCAAAACACTCTCTGACATAAATCACAGCAGGATCCTCTATGATCCACCTCCCGGTATACTGGAAATAAAAGCAAAAATAAACAAATGGGATCTAATTAAAATTAAAAGCTTCTGCACAACAAACGAAACTATAAGTAAGGTGAAAAGACAGCCTTCTGAATGGGAGAAAACAATAGCAAATGAAACAACTGACAACTAATTTCAAAGATATATAAGCAACTTATGCAGCTCAACTCCAGAAAAATAAATGATCCAGTCAAAAAAATGGGCCAAAGAACTAATATAGGCATTTCTCCAAAGAAGACATACGGATGGCTAACAAACACATGAAAAGATGTTCAACATCACTAATTATCAGAGATATGCAAACCAAGACCACAATGAGGTACCATTTCACACCAGTCAGAATGGCTGCGATCCAAAAGTCTACAAGCAATAAATGCTGGAGAGGATGTGGAGAGAAGGGAACCCTCTTACACTGCTGGTGGGAATGCAAACTAGTACAGCCATTATGGAAAACAGTGTGGAGATTCCTTTAAAAATTGCAAATAGAACTACCTTATGACCCAGCAATCCCACTGCTGGGCATACACACCGAGGAAACCAGAACTGAAAGAGACACATGTACCCCAATGTTCATTGCAGCACTGTTTATAATAGCCAGGACATGGAAACAACCTAGATGTCCATCAGTAGATGAATGGATAAGAAAGCTGTGGTACATATACACAATGGAGTACTACTCAGCCCTTAAAAAGAATAAATTTGACTCAGTTCTAATGAGATGGATGAAACTGGAGCCGATTATACAGAGTGAAGTAAGCCAGAAAGAAAAACACCAATACAGTATACTGACACATATATATGGAATTTAGAAAGATAGTAATGATGACCCTATATGTGAGACAACAAAAGAGACTCAGAGGTAGAGAACGGACTTTTGGCCTCTGAGGGAGAGGGAGAGGGTGGGATGATTTGGGAAAATGGCATTGAAACATGTATACTATCATATAAGAAATCAGAAAGAGCCATAAAATGTCAGCAGACCTCATGGTCAGAAGTGATGTAAAAACTCATAAGACCTTTGTATAATTTTATATGAAGCACCTGATTGTGACAAGGGTCAGGTCTGCTGACCCCTGCGTGACTCTGTATTCATCCCTATGTATAACAAAAGGTATAAAAACAAACCTGAAAAATAAAGAAATGGGATCAGTTTCTGGAAAAAAAAAAAGAAAGAAAGAAACGAAGCGCCAGTCTATATAGGATGCTTGGGGCTGGTGCACGGATGATCCAGGGAGATGATATGGGGTGGGAAGTGGGAGGGGGCTTTGGCATTGGGAGATCGTGTACACCTGTGGCTGGTTCATGTCAATGTATGGCAAAACCAATACAGTACTGTAACACAGAATAAAGTATTAAATAAAAATAATAATAAAATAAGTTTCAAAAACTGCCAGCTTTCTTTTTAACTGCCCAAGCAAAGGTAGCAAGAAAAATGAAATCATTGTTTGCACTTGTTAATCTTATACCAAGTTCTACATGGTTATGAGGTTGTTTAACCTGTAATAGGATGTTATAGGCGGGTGTTGAGAAAGGTGTCAGTTTTAAGATTGTGGCTTGAAAATATTTATGATAGAACAAGTATATAGTTTTCTGTACTGCTATTCTGAGACCTATGGAATAGTCTACTAGTTTCATGCAAAATCAGATTTCAGCATCAGGTTAAAGGAATTCAGGAATACATTATTTTTACCTAATACTGTAGAATAATTACCCATGAATTTATTTTTCTGACATTATTTAGCTTGGGAATAATTTTGTCAAATTTTTCCTGGCCTAATCTATGTTTGTGCTGTGCTAAGTCACTTCAGTCATGTCCAGCTCTTTGCGACCCCGTGGACTGCAGCCGCTGGCCTGCTCTATCCATGGGATTCTCCAGGCAAGAATGCTGGTGTGGGTTGCCACGCCCTCCTGCAGGGGATCTTCCTGATCCAGGGGTCAAGCTCGCATTTCCTGTGTCCCCTGCATTGGCAGGCATGTTCTTTACTACTAGCAGCACCTATATTTACCACTTATTAAAGAGATACATTCTGCACTGAACGTCGTTGGTCAAGCCCAGAACCAGACAGAAAAATCCTGTATATGGTATTGGTTCAATCTGTCAGAAGTTTTGAAGCTTAATTCATACAAATCTGACTTTTATTCTGCTTCAACTTGTCTGGTTTGAATTGTTGAGAAAAGAGCTTACTTGTCTGCCTCATGTCCAACAAAGTGCTATTAATAGTTTGTTTGTTTTTTAATAAAATTGTGTGTACCTTATACTGAATATGAGAGCAAAAATGGTCCCAAGATATGTTTCTGCTGACACTTCTGCATGATCCTATAGTCAAGAAAACCTGAAAGTTGTCTTCTCCATGTCTTGTCTAGGTCATTAGATGACCCTGTGTGCTTTACAGTATTGCAAGTATGTCTGAAGAGCAGAGACTCCTCTTGGTCTAATTCACAAAGCTGCAGAGAGTACAGATTTTTGATAAATGTTGGTGAATTGAATTCATAAAAGGAGGTTTGAAGGGGAAACCAATTTTTGTCAAAGTCCTTAAAATAGAATTTTTTCCCCTCCAAACCACTTCCCCTCATATTTTATCTGACAAGTTCAGTTATTGCTGAGAAAGAGCTAAAAATAAACAGCTGTTTTTTTTCCCCCAGTGGGTATGTAGCTGAGTTCTCCTGATAATATTTTTTTAAATCCTGTTATTGGCTTTGGGGTTGTGCTTGTGAGTATCTTGAGTGTTACAGAGAGGATTTCTTTGTGAGACTTAAGTATCCTATGTCTTCTCCATTTGCAAATAAGTATTGCTTTCACCTGGCTTGTCCTCCTGCGTTGACTTTCTCAGATCCATTCAATTCTGTAACCGCATCGAATTTTTAAATAAGCATAAAAGGGAACAGTTACATTTGCATTTGAGCCAGGATGAATGGCAAAAACATTTACTTTTCTGGGGAGCAAAGAGACAAGAAATAGATGAAGAAATTACCCTCAATGTTTCTTGAAGGATAGTTCAACAAATAGCAAATAATGTTAGAAAGCCTGTGAAAATATTGACTACATGGTGTCAGATTTCTTTCAGCTTAGTGGATCTGCCCCAGGTCTCAGGCAATTCCTATTTACATACACACCCCTATAACGATGCATAGAGTGCTTGCTTTGAGCCTTGCATAACAGTTGGAATATATTTGAATTACTCTTTGCTTTTGTGGTCAATTTAGTTCTAAGATCAAAAACTCACATTATTTTCCCCAAGACAAAAGTTCGTTTTAACTATGTCTTATTAACCAGCCAGTGTGTTTTTTTTTTTATTAGTCTATAAAGACTGTACTTCCATTTTTCAGTAGAAAACTTCTCTTTTAGAAAAATCAAATTATACCACATAAAATATTTGGCAATTTATTTTCCATTGAACAAGAAACTATGGCAGTTTTCATGTTGACAGAGAAGTCCATCCTTGTATTTAATGGCCACACAGTTGTTTGGTCAATGATTGTCCCTTAATTTAATTAATCCCTCCTGGTTGAACCGTTTGAGTTACTCTGTTTTTAATGGGGTTGAGTTGCAAATGGAGAAATGGAGTTCAGCTTGGGATGTCACCCTTCAAAAATGTATGAAACTCAACCTAGGTCAGCAAATCTCTTATTTATAGTTGGCCTATGGGACAAACTTTTGTGAGAAGCAGTGACTGAGCTGAAACAAAGTCTCAGTTCAGGAAGATTTGGGAGAACTTAACAACTAAACAACTCTTCTAAGAGACACGAAACCCTCTCTTCTCTCAATTGCTGAAAATGTGAGAATTCACTGTGTCATTTCTTTCCTGCATCTTAGAGATGGCCGGTCTCCTACACCACAGCCCCACCTCCAGCCATGGCTCTGCCTACAAGTAAAGAAAGAATGAGTCTCAACCACAGTTGTTTTTCCTGACTCTGAACATTTCAGGAAACACTCTGGTTTGGGTATATATAATATTTCCTATCTTATCTTTTCCTGAGAAATGTTCATGCATTTATTCACTCAAAAATATTCATTCATCATTTCCTATGTGTCATAAATGGTCCCTGCTCTCTATCTAGTAAGGAAAAGTGAAAGTGAAAATGTTAGTTGCTCAGTTGTGTTGGACTCTTTGCAACCTCAGGAACTGTAGCCTGCCAAGCTCCTCTGTCCATGGGATTCTCCAGGCAAGAATACTGGAGTGGGTAGCTGTTCCCTTCTCCAGGGGATTTTTCCAGATACAGGGACTGAACCTGGGTCTCCAGGATTCTAGTATGGACAGGTCAGTTATGATGCTTCTGGCTGCAGTATAAGGGAAGACCCTGGACATCTTGGCCTTAAATAATTAGATCATTTATTGTCTAACATCATAAATCCTTAAATGAAGCAGGCTCAAGCTTGAATCCATTGCCCTGAGGTTCTCTCCCCTGCCCTCTTTGCTTCAGAACTCCATTCCCAGGCTGGTTGTGAGATGCTTATAACCATTCAGGCCTTACATTACAGGCCCACCATGATCAGAGGTAGAAATAGGACGCCCTCCTGGTGTCTTTCTCTAAAAGCAAAGAAGCAGTTCTTAGAAGCCTGACCACCTGTACAGGCACCCCTTACATAGCTCAATGGCCAGATATGGGTGGGCTACCCATGTTTTAATAACCGATCAGAGACCTACCCACTAATGCTGGGAGCGGGGCCAGCCTCCAGGAAGCTTGTGATCTTGTGGAAAAGGAATAGACAAGTGAGTTTGATGATCTGGGTTCTGTTAGGAAGGAAGATGGGCGGAAAGGGGTGCAATCTTCTCTGTTGAAGGGGAAACTGGCATTCAGAAGTACAGCAGGTAACCATCCAGGCAGAGGTAATGGCCTGTGGAAAGGCCTTGATACAGAAATGATGTGTTTCTTGTGTTTGATGAAAACAGAAAATGAGCAGGATTGGAGCCAGTAGTGAGCCGGGTGGACGGTCCCTCTGAGCTGACACTGGGGCCTTGTCCTAGCGCAGGATGACTCACTGGGGGTGAGAGCAGAGCCGTTTCATGCTTCAGTTGCTGTTTATGAGGGCTTCTCAGGCTCTGTGTGAAGGACCTCTGATGGTGATGGGTGGGAATTAGAACCCAGAAACTGGTGATGTGGACAATGGGCTGACCTGAGGAGAGAGGTGGGGGAGAGTTGAGACGTAATTTAAGAGGTAGTTTGGACCTGTTTTGGTGATGAATTAGATCTGGGGGAGGGGACGGAAGCGTGGGTGTCAAGGCTGACTCATGGATTTCTCCCTAAGCAGCTAGGCGACTGGCATTGCCATTACTGAAGAATGATCAGACCAAGGATAAAAATAATTCATCTTAAATAAAGGCCTGTGAAATATTATTTGGAGAGGAAGAGTAGTAACAATAGAAGGTAGGTTCAGGAGCCATTCATGACCTTTTATTTGTGTAAAATAACTGAGTTTTCCCAATAACCCAATGAAGTAGATGCTGTTATCCCCATTTTACAGATGTGGTAACTGAGACCCAGAGAAGTTAAGTAACTTGGCCAGAGGTACACAGCTAGTACATGTGGTGTCTGTTAGAAGAGCCTTCTCAGATGCAATATAAATTTAGAAATATTCAACTTATCAATGCTAACTAAAGCCACGAGAGTAAGTGACATTATCTAAGGAGAGCTGAGCCCTGGGAAATCTAATGATTTAAATCAAAAATCTGAGAGACACAAAAATACAATAGAGAGAGGAAAGGGGGCAGGGAGGAAGAACATCTTCCTTTAGTTTGGCTTTTTTTTAAAATTTATTTATTTTTTTAATTACAATACTGTATTTGTTTTGCTATACATTGACATGAATCAGCCATAGGTGAACACAATCTCCCAATGCCGAAGCCCCCTCCCACCTCCCACCCCACATCCTCTACCTGAATCATCCTGTGCATCAGCCCCATGCATCCTGCATCCTACATTGAACATAGATTGGTGCTTCGTTTCTTACAAGATAGTATACATGTTTCAATGCCATTCTCCCAAACCATCCCACCCTTTCCCTCTCCCTCAGAGTCCAAAAGTTTTTGGCCACACTGGGTGGCATGTGGGATCATAGTTCCCTGACCAGGGATTGAGCCTATGCCCCCTGCATTGGGAGCATGGAGTCTTAGCCACTGGACTGCCAGGGAAGTCCCTAGTTTGGCTTTTGAAAATGAATATTAGTGTTAAAAATCATGAAAGGATTTGGTTCCTTTACAAACCAAAAAAACAGGTTATAAAAGGTTCTAAAATTCCACCAGAGAGTGTGGAACAAGAACAAGTATGTTACTGCTTGATGTTCTGCCACTTAACACTTATAGTTTGTATAAACATCTGCAAGCTATCCTTTGTATTGGGATTAGATTCAGCTGCAGAAAACACATAAACTCAGTCGTATCCGACTCTTTGTGACTCCGTGGACTGCAGCCCACCAGGCTCCTCAGTCTATGGGATTCTCCAAGCAAGAATACTGGAGTGAGTTGCCATTTCCTTCTCCAGGGGATCTTCCTGACCCAGGGATAGAACCCAGGTCTGCCGCATTGGAGGCAGACGCTTTAACCTCTGAGCCACCAGGGAAGCCATATAAACTCAATAGTAGTGACTAAACAAGGTCGGGTCTTATTTATCTCTTACAGAAAAGTGCAGAGGCTATCCGTTCAAAGCTACTATGTATAATGGCTCTGCAAAGATTTTAAGGAACATGGTGCCACCTGGCTTACTGCTCCTTCATTACTATGAGGAGATGGCATTTGCCTTCATAGTGGCTGCCAAGCTCCAGTCATCACGTCTTTGCTTCATGAAATTGGATGAAGAGAAAAGTGGACCAAAGAAATGGCGCATCCCTTCCCTTCAAGCAGACTTCCCAGAAGTCGCTCGCAACACTTTAGCTTATAGCTCAAGTCAAAGCTTGATGATACAGTGACACCTATCCTCAGAGGAGCCTAGGAAACAGTCGTCAGCTGGGCAAAACCCCAAGGAGCTTTCACTAAAGAGGAAGGGAAACCAGGCAGCCAGCCATCTCTGCCACTGTCAATTTGCTCTTTTGTGAAATGGCAATAAAATATTCACTTTACCTCTTGTTGGCTTGTTGTAGGGATATGATGTGATAAAAGGCAAGTGCTTAATAAGTGATAAAGCATTGTTCAAATTGTTGCTGTGAGAATGACCATTAACTCCTCTTGCACACAGTAGATTTTTGTATTTTGGATGAGAAAATCTTGAAACCAGTTAAGATTTTCCATTGCTTTGTTAGGTTCAGAAGCAGGAAGTGTGAATTTTTCTACACATCTCGCATTTCAACGGCAAAGCTTTCCTTTGCTTTCAGAATCAATTTCAGACTATCCAAGACTGATATTTGATTAGCTCTGCAGCAAAATGTCTCATCAGTGTTGCCTGGTATCTGCTGAACTCATGCACTGTCCGAAGAATACTTGGACATTCTATCCAGGAATGCTGTCTGATAAATCAGAGTGATCGGTGGAGACAGCAGTTCATGTCGTTAACCTGCCTGGTCCTCACTATTTTGACTTATTTGTAATATAATGAGGATTCCGCCTGAGGTGCCTCATGTATTTAAGGGAATGGCTCTATCATTCAGATACTAGTTGCCATGATCATATAAGAAACTGAATGCAAAGATAGCAGGGCATTTTAGATACCGTAGCTTGTTGTACCCGGAGATTCAGGTACAGATAAAAGCAAGTAAATCCTTTTTCCTGTTAAAATCTAAGGTGGTCAGAAATTATCTGTGAGTGTTGCTCTGCTTTTTATATTTTGAGTTTGAGTCCAGAAATAGATGACACTTTTGCACTAAATAATGACCTTTAAGATGATTCTGTCACACAGAGCAAGGAATTTCTATTATCTCTGATTCTGTATGTGCTTTAATATGTCCATATCAATTTCAGATAAAAATGGAATAAGGTTTGCCTTTGTGGGATACTTTTCATTTTAGGATGTTAAAGAGTAGGAACTCCATCTTCTCGTTCCTTAAATCCCCATCTCGTTCCTTAAATCCCCATCCCAGGACTTGAGTTGTATGATACATGTGTAACAAATGTTTGCTGAGCTAATGCATTGTAACTTCACATGCTCACAGGCCTTGGTGCTTCTTCAGGTGCCAGAAGGGACAGATAGGAGAGAGGCCTGAGCTCGGTCTGTATCTTATGGCATCCCTTTTTTCCTTTCCCGGATCTGATGCTTTATCCTTTAATGCCTAGACAACTTTGGAAAGGGGAGAGAGACGAGCACAATTAGAGTTAATTTAGTGATGATGAGATGGCTGGATGGCATCACGGACTCGATGGACATGAGTCTGAGTGAACTCCAGGAGATGGTGATGAACAGGGAGGCCTGGCGTGCTGCTATTCATGGGGTCGCAAAGAGTTGGACACGACTGAGCGACTGAACTGAACTGAGTTTTATTATATAACCTCAAAGGCAAACTGAAAAGATGCTTATCAATTAAAAATCACTTCTTGCAAGTAAAGTGGGGGTGGGGGAGAGAATGGTTGACACAGTCAATGTCAAAAGTCTAATGATTCAACTTCAGGAACTTGAGGCCTCCCCCTTAGACCTGGTGCTGTCCAGTTAGCTTCCATGTTCTGGATCAGGAGTCCTGTTTGATAGTCATTAACTCTGCTTTCTGCTACCCTCCAGCTAAGATCTAGCAGCCCTCCACCTTTCCTTAACTTCAGATGAGTTTCGAATGAAGCCAAGAATGAATTCAGAGAGTCACAGACCAAATCATTCAAATCCATTCGAACCCCTAGACTTGAAGTTAAGAAGTATGTAATGAACACACAGTAAGTGCCAGTTGTTATTCTAGAGTTTAATACATTAAACTCATTATATGTGTTAATATAACGATTGTATAACCAGAGAGGTAGGTATTATCCCCATTTTGCAATGAAGGAAATGTAATTATGAGAGGTTAATTAACTTGCCCATTGTCCCAAAGCAAACTGACGTCTGGCACCTAGACAGTGGTTTCAGAGTCCAAATTCTAAGGCTCTGAGGTCAATATATGTAGTCATATGAAAAAGTAATAATAATTTTAAAATAAACTAAATTAAATGTGAATTCTCCCTTATGGGGGAAATGAACAAGTGACTTTTCTTGCTGAGGTCTCTTTAAAAATGGAATGTCTTTCTTGGAGAAGAATAAAAGGTCCCCAAAGAAATTACTGAGAGGACAAAGAAAATAGGACATGTGAAAAAGAGACTTAATGGCACTTAATGTCTGTTTTCTGAAGCAAGTGAAAGTAAGAATTCCTGTGAAAGTCTCAAAAATATATAAGCAAAATTTCTTACTTTCTGAGCAACGGTCAAGGCCCAAGTTAGAGCTATTGATGGAATTACACACCCAGGGAAAGGGAATGAAAATATATTTTAGCAAGGAAGCAACATTCTTGCTAAAGTGTTTTTTCCAGAGGTACGTTTAGATTTCACACAATCACTGCACAAGTGACAAATGGTACTGAGGAGCTGGTCTGTGAACTAATGGGAGGCAAATAAGGAAACCAACATCATCAGAGGAAGAGAATGAGAAATCTGAGCATAAGAGAAAGTAGACTCAGTCAGAAATGGTTCTTTTCAGTGGAATGTGAGGTTTCCTAAGGCTGTCATCCTATATTCAGTAATAACTGAGTGACTATTCCTATGAGATCTTAGAATAAGCTCTGCTGCTGCTGCTAAGTCGCTTCAGTCGTGTCCGACTCTGTGCAACCCCATAGACGGCAGCCCACCAGGCTCCCCCGTCCCTGGGATTCTCCAGGCAAGAACACTGGAGTGGGTTGCCATTTCCTTCTCCAATGCATGAAAGTGAAAAGTGAAAGTGAAGTCACTCAGTCGTGTCCGACTCTTAGCGACCCCATGGACTGCAGCCCACCAGGCTCCTCCGTCCATGGGGTTTTCCAGGCAAGAGTACTGGAGTAGGGTGCCATTGCCTTCTCCGAGAATGAGCTCTAGGGAGGAAAAATGTCAAGAAGTATGTGAACCTTGACAGTATTAATGGAGGGAAAGACTGTTTGAAAATAGATGAATCAATAACCTACACAGCCTGGTCTTGAACATTCTCGAGCCATCCAGTAGATAAGAGATGTGCAAGACAATTGACCTTCTTTAGACTCAGAAACTCTGGACCACTTTAATTCCTCTGAGCTGCTGCATTCTGGGCAAGTCAATTGACCCCTCAATGTCTTAACTTCTTACAACAGTAAAAGGGGACATTTAAAAGACACTGCCTTGGCGTTTTGCAAATTTTATTCTTGTGAACATTAGTCTCTGATGAGACCGAAATCATGATCCACCAGGAAACACCAAACAACAATATCTGTGATTAAAGTAAGCTTGGGAAATAAAGAATTAAAACGTTTGTCATGGACCTTCTTAGGTCTCAGAAAGGCTAAATTGTGATATTTGAGAAAACAGGATGTTAATCATCATTGCAGGGAAACAAAGTTAGGAAATTTGGTGCCCTACTGAATAAAGGGGAGGTTTTGAAAATCTAATGAGATGAGAGAGGTAAAAGCGCTTGGAAAGAATAAAGCACTCCATGAACATTAAGCATCTTGGGCTGCCCAGGTGGTTCTGGTAGTAAAGAAGCTGCCTGCCAGTGCAGGAGACGTGAGAGACATGGGTTTGATCCCTGCGTTAGGAAGATCCCCTGGAGGAGGGCATGGCAACCCACTCAAGTATTCTTGCCTGGGGAATCCCATGGACAGAGGAGCTTGGCAGACTGTGGTCTATAGGGCCAAAAAGAATTGGACATGACTTAGTATGCAAGCAAAAATTCTAGTGATTTGAGGATTTGGGGCTAGCTGATGGTACTGAAGAGTGACTTAGTTTTCTGCACTAGGGATGGTCCTCTTTAGCCAGCCTCCAGAAGGCTATAGATTTAACTGGGGAGATGGGATTAGGCTTCTAGGTTTCTGTAGGAATTCCCTATCTACTCTATTTCTTCACCTGTGACTCTCAGAACCCTGGCATAGAAATCCCTGGGCTGCTTATTGTATATTCACATTCTGGTTCAACAGGTTTAAGATGCAAACCAGTGATTTAAAAAATTGTGCTGGTACTTCAGTTGATTCTTACGTTAACCTGGAGTGTTTCAGCATAGTTCAGAGCCTCCAAAACTAAAAAAAAAAAAACAAACCACCTAATTCCTTAAGGGACATCCTAGGGTGAAGAGGTAAGGAATTGTACCCCTAAAGGAACCCTCGTTGGCCAGATGGTCTGCCTGACTTTTAAGTAGTACAAATGCTTTTAAGTACATACCTATTAATCCTTGCAAGTCAATATTGTCCTTGTTTTATAGGAGAGCAAGCTGGTGATCACACAGTTAATTTGTTAGCACTCTTGTGGTTGCAAGTGAAACTGAACCCAACCCACCCTGGCTTAAGTGAAAAGGATAATTCATTGGTTCATATAATTCATTGGTCTGGGTTTAGATTGGTTTCAAGCATAGCTGGATCCAGGACCCAAATGATTCAGGGGCTAACCTGAGCAATACGTCTCTCAACCTTTTATTTTCTTCTCTGTTGGCTCATTACTCAGGCGGGCTCTTCCTTTGAGATGGGAGAAAGATTACCGGCTACTCCATGCTGCAGGGTAAGGGTTGACATAGACCCAAAGGCTGGCTGCCTGTTTGGGTAAATAAGAGTCTTTGAAACACAGCCATGTCCACTTGTGTACATTTGTTTGAGGCTGCTTTCATGTTGCAGCAACAGAATTGAGTATTTGCAGCAGAAGTGAATGGCCCATATTGGAGCTCCCCAGATGGCACAGTGGTAAAGAAACCGCCTGCCAGTGCAGGAGACACAGAAGATGCAGGTTCAGTCCCTGGGTCAGGAAGATCCCTTGGAGGAGGGCATGGCAACCCATTCCAGTATTCTTGCCTGGAGAATCCCATGGACAGAGAGAGGACCCTGGCGGGCTGGAGTCCCTGGGGTCACAAGGAGTCGTGACAGACTGAGCAACTAAACATACATATTTATGATTTAGCTTTACGGAAAGAGTTTGCTGACCCCTTGCAGGAGAAACCAGGGTTCGTTGAGGTCTAATTTGAAGCTGTGAGTGGAATTCTGTACTTATTGAAGAGCGTGGGACCCAAGGATCTGAGGTTTTAGGATGAGTACAGAATTTACATTATTTAGATTGTCACTTTGGATTAACAAAAGACTTGAGAGTTCTTTTACGATTTAAGTGCAAAGGTTCCATTCCCAGCACAAATTTGTAGATTAAAGGAACCAAAGAATGTGTTATAAGTTTTTGTAGTTGTTACATTCTTTGGTGATTGAAGGTTAGATTCCTGGGAGATGAAACAGGCACTTTGTTTTGACTATCTCAGGAAGAATTCTGTGGATAACATCTACTATCTCAATGAATAGAAACACTTCTATAAATTTAAATGCCTCTCCTGTCTAGTCTGCTAGCAATGTTTTTTGTCCATTGGCTGTCTGTGATCCTGGAATGTGAATATCCTCTCAGCACAGAACTCTGAAAATAGAAAGTACTCGACTTAATAGAATTGTTTTCTTCCAAAGCATGTGAATTACCATTGCACCCTAGAATTATTTTTTTTTTAATATTTAACCACGTCTGAGAGAAAGTTTTAAAATTTATGGCCCCTGCTTTGACCAGGCTTAGGGCCTAATAAGCAATCCCAGTTGAGAGCGCACACCTATCAATAGCCCCAACAAAATCCATAATTTAGTCTCATTGCCTGGTGGGGCTAACTTCCGTATCCCTGAATAACGACTACGGGTAGGAGGGTGGGTGGAGAATGCAGTGTTCTGATTGGCTGGTGCTGGGTCACGTGCCCACCTCTGGCCTCAGGAGTCAGATCCCACTTTCCTGAGTTGCCAGGACTGGAAGTGAAGGAGAGGTGATTCTCCGGAGGAAAGTCAGGAAACGCAGACCTCCTGCCCAGAAGCCAAAAAGAACTCTTATCTTATAGCTAGTAGGCAGTAGATTCCAGATCTGAACCCACATCCTCCTGGTTTCAAAACTGAGATTCTTGCCACCATACACTGTGCATAGCCTTTTCTAAGTAAAGCAGATCTGAGTCTATCTCAGGCCACACTGGCACCTGCTGAGCTCCTAATTGTAGCCTGGGGCACAAGAGCTTCATGAAGAACATCCTACTGGTTCTGCGTGTCCTAGAGACTTTGGGTGGGTATCCTCCAGGGCGTATTTGCTTACATCATATGCACGTGCATTTTAGATATGCATATGTTTTATGACATTTTAGGATAAGACCGGAGAAGGCAATGGCACCCCACTCCAGTACTCTTGCCTGGAAAAATCTCATGGACGGAGGAGCCTGGTAGGCTGCAGTCCATGGGGTCGCTAAGAGTCGGATATGACTGAGCAACTTCACTTTCACTTTTCACTTTCATGCATTGGAGAAGGAAATGGCAACCCACTCCAGTGTTCTTGCCTGGAGAATCCCAGGGACGGGGAGCCTGGTGGGCTGCCGTCTGTGGGGTTGCACAGAGTCGGACACAACTGAAGTGACTTAGCAGCAGCAGCAGCAGGATAAGACCAGTGACATCACTTTTCTTTTGCTCAGCTCAGTCGCTCAGTCGTGTCCAACTTTTGTGACCCCATGGACTGCAGCACTCCAGGCTTCCCTGTCCATTGTCAACTCCCGGAGCTTGCTCAAACTCATGTCTGTCGAGTCAGTGATGCCATCCAGCCATCTCGTCCTCTGTCATCCCCTTCTCCTCCTGCCTTCAGTCTTTCCCAGTGTCAGGGTCTTTCCCAGTGAGTCGGTTCTTTGGGATCAGGTGACCAAAGTATTGAAGTTTCAGCTTCAGCATCAGTCCTTCCAATGAATATTCAGGACTGGTTTCCTTTAGGATTGACTGGTTTGATCTTGCAGTCCAAGGGACTAAAGCATCAATTCTTCAGCACTCAGCTTTCTTTATGTTGCACCTCTCCTCATGACTACTGGAAAAACCATAGCTTTGACTCAACAGACCTTTGTTGGCAAAGTGATGTCTCTGCTTTTAATATGCTGTCTAGATTAACTTATACTGGCATCTGTTTTGTAGCCTTTTCAAAAAGAAGCTTGTTTTCTTCCTCATCACTGAATCCCTATTATATTAGTCACTAACATGGAGATTTGAAGAGCCAGGTTTTCATAGTGTGGGAAGGTATTCTTGAAAATAGACAACTCTTCACTTAAAGCCTGGGTTTCTCTTTGCTGAGAATCACATCTTCCTATTCATCAGTTTCTCAGTTTTCCCACCTGTAAAGTGGAGATTGAATAACAACAGTAACTCATAAGATTAAGTGAGGATTGTGTAAACTGTTATGTATCGAGTGCTTAGGTTTAAGAGCCTGGCTGACTTTGTGTCTAAAAACTGGTCACTGTTATATACTATTATCATCATCGTCATGGTCGTCATTCACATCAATACTTACGGAAGCACCTCCTGATTAAAATATCTCTTCCTGTTACAAGGAACTCGTATCCTGTTCAGAGCCTGCAGAGTTCTTGTGAGTCATATAGCTGCTTATACAATGACCTCTAAAGTTCAGAACCAGTAGAGCTAACCTCTTCATCTTCAAAAGTACATCTTAGGGCCTAGGATTTAAGGATAGTCTCCTATTCCTCTTGGATTTCAACTACTGCTTCAAGAGCAGATTAACACAAACATTTCTTGGGCCATCTTTGGTCCCACGGGATCCATGAATTCCCCTCTCTCCTCTTCCTGTTGTCATAGCATCCTGGTGTGCCTTTGCCAAGGTGCCAGTAAAGGGTGGCTGTTGGGAGTCCTGAAGACAGTGGCAAGCCTGGGAAACCCCTTTAAGACCAGCTCCTGCCAGTGGGTGGGACGGCCCCCTGCCAGGCAGAAATCTCTGGAGCCAGAAGGGAAGTTGGCCAGTGCCTGGCGCTGGCTCAGTGGTAAAGAATCCACCTCCCAAGCTAGAGATCTAGGTTCAAACTCTAGATTGAAGGAAGTGGCAACCCACTCCGGTATTCTGGCCTGGGAAATTCCATGAACAAAGGAGCCTGGTGGGCTGCAGTCCATGAGATCACATGGAGTTGGACACGGTTTAGCGACGGACTTTCTTTTTTTCATTGGCCTGGGTTCAGTTCAGTTCAGTCACTCAGTCATGTCCGACTCTGTGACCCCATGAATCGCAGCATGGCAGGTCTCCCTGTTTATCACCATCCCCGGAGTTCACTCAGACTCATGTCCATCAAGTCCATGATGCCATCCAGCCATCTCATCCTCTGTCGTCTCCTTCTCCTCCTGCCCCCAATCCCTCCCAGCATCAGAGTCTTTTCCAATGAGTCAAGTCTTTGCATGAGGTGGCCACAGTACTGGAGCTTCAGCTTCAGCATCATTCCTTCCAAAGAAATCCCAGAGTTGATCTCCTTCAGAATGGACTGGTTGGATCTCCTTGTAGTGCAAGGGACTCTCAAGAGTCTTCTCCAACACCACAGCTCAAAAGCATCAATTCTTTGGCACTCAGCCTTCTTCACAGTCCAGCTCTCACATCCATACACGACTACTGGAAAAACCATAGCCTTGACTAGACGGACCTTAGTAGGCAAAGTAATGTCTCTGCTTTTGAATATGCTATCTAGGTTGGTCATAACTTTTCTTCCAAGGAGTAAGCGTCTTTTAATTTCATGGCTGCAGTCACCATCTGCAGTGATTTTGGAGCCCAAAAAAATGAAGTCTGACACTGTTTCCCCATCTATTTCCCATGAAGTGATGGGACTGGATGCCATGATCTTCATTTTCTGAATGTTGAGCTTTAAGCCAACTTTTTCACTCTCCTCTTTCACTTTCATCAAGAGGCTTTTTAGTCCTCTTCACTTTCTGCCATAAGGGTGGTGTCATCTGCATATCTGAGGTTATTGATATTTCTCCTGGTAATCTTGATTCCAGCTTGTGTTTCTTCCAGTCCAGCATTTCTCATGATGTACCCTGCATATAAGTTAAATAAGTAGGGTGACAAGATAGAGCCTTGACGTACTCCTTTTCCTGTTTGGAACCAGTCTATTGTTCCATGTCCAGTTCTAACTGTTGCTTCCTGACTTTTTCTATCTGCTTCTAGCCCTCAGGACTGTAAGGCACACCCTTTATTGGTTCTTCTCTTGGGAAGAATACCCTTCCTGTAACAGGATTATTGATTAGCTGCTTTCTAAATATAAATATTTTTCTGTCTCTCCAGAGGCACAGTGGCTGAGTGGTGTGTGATGGTTGGATCTGGAGTGGGGGTGAAGTTTGTGGGCATATGATTGGCTTTTACTCTGGGGAGTCCCAGGTAGAGAAGGAAGCCACCTGTGTTTCTTAAGTAGCCAAGGGGCTCCAAAGCTCTGTCCCCTCCTCACTGGAGCCTGCATCACTCAGGTTAACCAGCCTTTGGATTAAGACAGAGAAAGCCTTTGTTCAGTGAAGCTGTGTTCATCCCTAGTAGCTCAGTGGGTTAAGAATCTGCTTGCAATGCAGGAGACCCCAGTTGGATTCCTGGGTCAGGAAGATCCCCTGGAGAAGGAATAGTCTACCCACTTCAGTATTCATGGGCTTCCCTGATGGCTCAGATGGTAAAGAATCCGCCTGCAGTGCAGGAGACCTGGATTCGATCCCAGCGTTGGGAAGATCCCTGGGAGGAGGGCATGGCAACCCACTCCAGTATTCTTGCCTGGAGAACCCCCATGGACAGAGGAGCCAGCAGGCCTACAGTCCATGGGGTTGCAGAGAGTCAGACATGACTGAGAGACTAAGCACACAGCACACGCCTGAATCAGTGCTCGTACCTTAATTCTAATATTGAATCCATCTTTGACTTGCTGGTGAGGGATGAGGAAGAGGCAGGTGGTACATAGAGGGTGGAAGGACATGTAAGGGCAGTGAAGGTCAAGGGGAGGCTAGAGCGAGAAGAGGTGTGAACAGCACAGATCTTTGTCCTCAGCGATGTTAACACTGGGGTGTTTTCAGGAATCACATTTGTGTTTGCAGTGAACCCTTTAGGTGCTCCATGGGGAACGTGGCAGTTCTGCTTTGCCTCCCAGCCCTTACAGGCTCCCGTGTGTCCCCTAAACCAGGCGACCTTTCTGGGCAATGGAGCCTCCATTCACCTTCATGGCTGCCCCCTCTAATGCCCAGTCCTCCAATTCAGCACCTCCTGGAACTAAGCAGTGGGTCCTGATTTTTAGAATAAAAATGCATCACTCTTGTTTTTCTTAAACACACCTGGTAGTTAACACAGATCAGTCCTAGGTTGGACAGAAACTCTTCAAAAGAGATCTGGCCTTGAAAGGAGACTGTGCTGTGATAGTTTTAGAGTGAAAAAGGAAAACCCTCTTATGCCTGATGCTTCATAACCATTCTTCATGTCCCTGTGATAAGGTGTCTCTTGGAACTGAAATTGCATTTTTAAAAGGAGAAAGCGATAGTCGTTGAGCACTCCCTAAATGGCCAGGGACCTGTGTGACACTGTTTTGCGGCTGTAAGCGAGGGTCATCCTGCCTGAGGCAGAAAGGTGGCAGTTTTGTGCCCTGGGCAGCTCAGTGTTCTTGACTGCCAGCTCTCCACCCCCATCTTGGGCTCCTGTTCTAGGCTGGTGAGATGTCATGAAAACAGAACCCCTTGCAATCTTATTAGAAGAGGAAGTGAATGTTCCCAGATCCTGCTACTTAAGCATTCTCTTCTGGGGTTTGCTTTGGGTTGAGAAGCAAGAGTCCAACCTGGGAGCCTCTCAAGTTGTTCAGAAATCCCAAGAGCACTTGGCACGTGGAGAGATCTAGAGTGGAGGCCCCAGGTGTCCTGGCCCTTCTGCCTCGTCCGTTGACTAGACATCAGGCAACACAGACGCTGTGGCTCCCTTCTGTCCAGACTTCTCAGGGGATCCTGAATGACTAACACATTCTAGGCCAGCAGGATGCCAAAGCTGGTGCCTCCTTTGGATAAGCCTTTTGAAAGCTGAGCCACCATAAGAAATAACCAACGTAAGGGAATGCCCGCTGAAGTGCCCTGCTGTGCCCCACCCCCTGCAGGCTCTAAGAGCCCTCCAGGAGCAGCCTGGCCACCCCGGGGAGCTGGTGGGGCTGGTGGTGTGTGAGTCCAGAGCACACACAGACACAGCTACTTGGGTTCTTGGTAATTAATAACTTATTGCCCAGAGAGGTATTAATGCTCAGGTGTTTGTTACCCTGAACATTTTTGACCAGACTGTATCAATATTCACTTACAGAACAAATTACCAGCCACAGGCATTAGCCTCTACAAAAATCCCCTAGTCAATAATGTGTTAAAATCATGCATCCATCAGGTGTTTTGTGTCCTGCTTTGCTAAAGAGAATGAAAAGCCACCTCCTCCCAGACGCGCACCCCCCCCCCCACCCCCGGCTGTCTGATAAAGTCAATCCATCCCAGTCATGTCCTGAAAGGGAGCCCAGCCCACCTGGTCTATTAGGATGGGTCTTTGATAGATGCTTAGGGAAGACCCCCAGAGATCCAAGCCTCCTCTCCTCCCTCAGCCCTCTGAATGAGCTCAGCCGCCCCACTTCCACCTTGCAGGCATCAGTGTTCTCAGTTCTGGCCATTGACATTCGAGCTGATTGGTGTCTCAGTGAGCTCTTTCTCCAGACAGCTGTCTCCCCTCTCAGCAGCAAGAGGAAGCCACCTTTGAGAGCAGTGGGCTTGGGCGAAGCAGCCTTTTCTTGATGTGTTTCGAAAGAAGGCTGTTTTCGTAAACAGACCTTTCTCACCTACTCGGCTTCGTCCTGTTCGCTCCTATCCCTGGGGCTGGTTGGACAGAGGCCACTGTATTCTGAGCCTTGTTCTGTTTTCTTGTTTTTTTCCTCCTCAAACTGTGTTCAGAGTTGGTCTCTTTCTTCACTTTTAAGCCTTCCAAGGTCATTGTCTAGGGGCAAAACAGGTTGAGAGCTAGCCCCTTCCATCAGATGAACAGGGGGAAGAAGTTGCGTGATGATTAGAACATAAATCGAGACTTAAGGACTAAACATCTTGGGTTTAATAATACACTTCATAAGGATTCATTTAACGATGGAGTTATAATTAGGCCTTTGTAATGTTTTGTCAGCTCTTTTCACTCTAAATTTTTCAAAGGCGCTCCTAATTTCTTATAATTATTTTAGCATGGTAATTTCAGAATGATTTTTATTCATTTCTGGAAGTTGTGATTGTGAAAGAGCTTTTTGGTCCTCGCGATGCATTTTTCTGAGTCGAATAGGGATGCTGAGTTTCATACCTCTCAAGATGGTGTGAGTGAGTGGGATCAGTGCCCTCATTGATTTACTGGCTGGACAGACCATTAGGAAGCACCAGCTATGGGAGCTAACTCTGCGGCAATCCTGAATAACGCGTCTCTGGGGTTTTTGCTTTGTTGTTGCTGGTTTTTGCTTCAGTGTATACCCTCTTCCTTTGCTCCTTAGAAGAAGATGATTTAAGTTGGCTAAAGTCATAAAGGCCTCAACCTGGATACTTTAATTTAAAAAATACTAATTTTGCACCGGGAGCCAGCGTGAGGAATCCCGCCCATGGCAAAGGCCATGAGGAAGGAAGCCCGGCCGAAACGCAAAGGCGTGATCCGGCTTCAGGGCTTCCCCCTGGGTTTTCCTGAACATCTACCCCCCAAAACCAGAGTCTGCCTGCTTTATTGTACTGTGCTTTCCACTCTTCTGACATTCTCTGGAAAAAGTTAACTCAGGGCTTCAGTTAACAGTCTCCTGCATATAAAAAGAATGTCTCAGTTTAAACCCCTTTGATGGCTTTCTAACTTACCTAACTGGTCTGCCCAGACTTTTACAACTTGTAAATTGTTCACAGCCCCCAACCTCGAAAGGCACAAAGCTTAAAGCATCTTAAAGATACAGAGCCTTTTCTAAAGAGCTAAAAATTACATTGGTGATGGGTTTCACTGTTGAGTCAATGACTGCTGCCAGGCCTCCATATTCTTTATCTTTGAGGCACCTGAAGGATATTAATCAATGTAATTGGGATATAGAAAAAGGAATATAGTAGTTTTTGATGTTAGCAACACTAGACTTTTGAGTTAATTAACTTTCTCTTTGTTATAAATCACTGTACTTCTTTCATTGTTATAAATTGCTGTGTCCTTGCTATGTAAGAATGTAACTTTATTGTGCTTTCTGAGAGTGGCACCAGACTTTGGGAAGAACAACGCTATTAGGGCAAATAAGTCTTCTGGGTGACAAACCCTCATCAGAAAAGGGCCGCAAAATGTTAATTGGCCTTCTGGCCAGCAGATGATGTAAATCACCTAAGACTTGTGTATAAAACTAAGTATGCAGAAAGAAAGCCTGGTCTCTATAGGAGTCAGGGCTGCTGACGCTGCATAATTTTGTATTATCCATTGATCTCTATCTAAAATCAAAAGTATATAAGGCCTTTCTGGACAATGGAGGATGGGCCAGTCACTGGACTGGTTTCCCCGTGTCTTTTCTTACTCTCTTTTCTGGCTGAATTCCAATCTTGGGCGTGGAGGCTCGCCATGTCTACTTACTTGCCCCGACTTCTAAGATCCACATGAGAGGGAGCCCAAGGTGGGGCACCCCCCCACCCCACCCCCACCCCCCGCCGCTAGTCAAGAGGATGCCGGTGCCCTAATGTAGATGGTGCAAGTTCCTTGTTTTGGAACTTTATTGGGTTTCCACATAAACCAAGTTATTCAGCATCTTTTCTCCACTAATTTTCCTACTATACTATTTCTTCCTAATCTCTCTCTATATTTCTAAATAAGTAAGTTTTTCCTCGCCTACTCCATCTCCCCTTCGAACTACCCTGGATCCACTGGGGCAGGACCCCGGCAATTCTGTTTATTTCTCTTTGGCTGTGCTGGGTCCTAGTCACTGCGCGGGCTTTTCTCTGCTTGCGGGGAGCGGGCTTCTCTTTGCAGTGTCTTCTCTTGTTTCAGAACACAGACTCTAGGGCCCTGGTAGCTGTGGTTTGTGGGCTCAGTAATTGCGGCTCCTGAGCTCGGGACACAAGCTCAGTAATTGTGGTGCTTGGCTTAGTTGCTCTGAGTCACGTGGGATCTTCCCGGACCAGGGGTCGAACCCATGACTCCTGCTTTTGCAGGTGGGTTCTTTACTTCTGAGCCACCAGGAAAGCCCCTGGATGCTTTAAACGTTTTAACTTTTGTGTCTCAGACTGTTCAGAGACTCAAACGATGGGAACTCCTCCAGCCAAATGCAGATACTCAAATAGACATGAAATTTTGCATATAATTTCAGTGGTTTGATTCCCACTCCCCAAGTCTGTTGGGTCCAGGCAGTGTTTCATCTGGGCTGCAGAGTCTGTTTAGAGAAGTACTAGAAGATCATTCTGGGCAGGAACTCAGATGGAGATTCCTGAAGGGCAAAGCAAGAAACTAGAACTTTCTACTCTAAGTTATGGAGAGCCATTGGAAATTTCTAAGTACTCTAACAACAGTTTAACATGTAAGTTTGAAGGCAGGAGACTAGATTAGGAAGGTAGGTGCAAAATCTGGGCAAGCTGAGACTGTCAGCTAAGGTAAGAAGCTTTCAAAAGGTGATGGCTACAATAGAGAAAGTGATCTTGTGGGAATCAGGTCACCAGACTGTCTTGAGCTGGTTTCCATCCTGGATTCAAAACCTCCTTGCTGTGGCTTCCCATGGTTGCCACTGTGTGCCTCTTCCCAGCTGTTGGGCATTGTTGAGGGGGCATTCAGATGGTTCTATGGTAAAGAATCCACCTGCAGTGCAGGAGACATGAGCCTCGGGTTGGATCCCTGGGTCGGGAAGATCCCTTGGAGGAGGGCATGGCAACCCACTCCAGTATTCTTTCCCGGAGAATCCCATGGACAAGAAGCCTGGTGGGCTACACTCCGTGGGGTTGCAAAGAGTTGGACATGATAGAAGTGACTTAGCACGCTCAAGAGGGTACCAACTCAAGCAGCTGGTACCCTTTAAAAGAGAATAATTTCCAAAATCAGTATTGCTCCAGAGGCTGTTTACTTACTCTGTTCGGCTTCTATTTCCTCATCGCAGTTGGTTTTTTTTTTTAACCAGTCTGCTCAGCCTCTCTGTAGCCCCGGCTTACTTAAAGTCTCCTCCATCTTTATCCTTGTCTCTTCAGTCACAATCCACTTTATCCATTGCTGCCAGATTTGTCTTCCTGAGGCTCACATCTGATCCGTGCCATTTGTGATCACAGACCTCGGTTCAGATGTTCGTAGCTCAGAGTAAAGTCTTTGATGACTAATTTCTGAAGTACTTTTGATCCCACCTCTTCTCCTCCCTAAGAACCCTGTTTCACAAACTTCTCAATCTCTTCCCTGCATCCTCCATCTCTTGCTCTCCACTGGTGCTTGCTGCTCAGCCTAGTAATGTGATCCTGTCTTCCCATCCCTTCCTGACAAACTTTCTTCAGTAGTTCTCCATGAGCTTAAGAAATAAAACCCAACTCCCTAAAGGAAAAAAACAACAAAAAAAGACTTCATTATTTGGTTTCAAAGCCCTTGTCCTTGAGCAGCCATCCTTTTCTGCTTCTTTCCTTTCTGGTCAGCATTCATTAAAACACGTAAAGTCTTCATTATCTCCCTGGTCATGGGAAGCGAAAACTTTGTTCTTGCTTTCCTGTCCTCCCCCATGTGGATCTAGAAAATTACCATGATGTGCTGATTCTCTCTCTGCTGGATCACATCTTTTCTCCGTGTCCCTTCTGCCACTACCCTCCAGATGTGTCTGCTGGCCTCCTTTGTGATGCTCCACCACCTGTCTTTTCACACTCCAGTTCAAGATGTTGTTGTCTGTCACTATAATATTTCTCGGAAACAAATCTGATTGTATCCTGGTCGTATGTCTTCTCAATCAGGCTGTTTAAAACTGAGTCCCTCCCCTATCTAGACACTGTTGATATCATTTACTTGTACTTACCTTTCCTTTTCTCCCTCCAGCAGCTGTCTCCCAGCAAGCTGTGCAGTTTACTGAGTTTTGCTGGGTGTTGTCTGCTTCCCACCCTCTCCCCCAGTGTCAGCTCCATCATAGCTTACACTAGTATTTTTATCACATCATTTTTTATCTCCTATTTACTGACATAGTCCAAGTGTCTTGTACACAGTGAGCATTCTGGAAGTATCCGTTGAATGTAATAATGTCAATTCCCATTTTCAGATTCCCATCCGTCTCCTTCTGCAAATAGGATGAAACCATAACACCCAGATTCCTGAAGGCTTGCAGAGTCTGGCTCCAGACCCATCCCGGCCTCTCCGCACTGACTCCCGTCTTATCCAGTGTAGCTGACTCCGCTGGCTCCCTGGGTTTCTTACAGCTCCCAGGCAATGCCATATTCTTTCAGCCCGCTCTGTTCCTTTTGGGTCTCTTTTCTCCTTCCAGAAATCCACTTCTCCTCTTCCCCATGTAGGGAGAACGGTTCCTTCTCTCAAATCCAGCCCCAAATGACACACTCTGGGGTCTTCTCCAGCAATGAAGAGTCTGCCCCTCTGTCCTCTTTGCCTCCATTGAATTTGGCAGTTTCCCCTGACGGCGGAATTTTCCACACTGATGCCACTGTCTTCTCCTCTAGACGCTGCCCAACCATGTCCAGTTCTTCAGTATATCTGCTCCAGGAAAGATCAGTGTCTGGCTCACTATTGAGTGGTCATGTAAGACAGTGATGGAAGAGAGGGGTCCCCATGCAGAACCCTGTAATCAAAGGGTTAAGTGCTTTCACCATGCAACATGTTGAAGTCATTGGGTGCTCACCACCGTCCCCCAAACTTATGCCCCACAGTGTTCCCTGATTCCATGAATGGAAGGGGCCATTCCATTGACATGATCCATGGGGCATCAGGAAGGATCTGCCTCCTCGCCCTCAACCACCCAGTCAGTCCTGGGTCCTGTTGACTTGGCTTCCCAGACGTCTTTAAAATTCATCCACTTCCTTTCAGTCTTGCCCACAGCCCTTACCAACCTGCCATCATCTGTCACTGTTGCACACTGCCTGGCATGTGGCTGAGGTCCCTATATAGGTCTGGGGTTTTTTTTTGTTTTTTTTTTCACTTATTTAGATTGGAGGATAATTGCTTTACAATATTGTATTGGTTTCTGCCACACATCAGCAGGAATCAGCCATAGGCATACATATGTCCCCTTGAGCTCCCTGCATCATATAGCAAATTCCCACTGGGTATCTACTTCACACATAGCAGTGTATATGTTTCAATGCTATTCTCTCTCTTTCTGTTGAATAACTGAGTCTCCTGAGTTCAAACCATACTGGATGACAGCAGGTAGAACATCGGACTGTAAGACCGAGCTTAGAGATCAGCCTGTGTTGTGAAGTCCAGGAGTTTTTCTGAAGGATTATGTTAGAGGCTCAGCAGAGTGGTTCTGCGTTGGCCTCAGCTCTAGATATAACTGGACTTTCTGGAAAGGCAGGCCCCTCCCGCCTGCCTTGATTTTGCCAACGAGGTTACTTTCTCTTTACCTCCCTGAGATCTATAGATGCTCAAGTACACTGGAAAAGAGTTTTGTCCCAAGTGATGAAAGTTAGTGTGATTGTGGCCCTTAAGAAAGGGTCCCTGAGGCATTATGAGTTTGAAGGTCTTCATGTCCTCAAATGTCAAGTTGTTGGGATGAGTCTAGATGGTACCTAATGTCACTCTCAACTCTCAGTTTCTAAGAATTTTTTATTAAAGCAAAGCACCAGGAACAAAAAGACCTAGAGGAATTAAAGCAATTATAAGATCTACTGAAGTGTGATTCTGAAAAACAGTCAATTGGATTTTAAGGTGGAGCCACTCATTCAATAGAGTCTAGTGCTTCTGCCCATCTGGGTGAAGCATCATCCTAGGAAGGAGCGTCGTGGGCGGTGTAAAATGTTGACACTGAAACGGACGGTTGGTAAATGTTTTCTCCCTCTTTTCTCAGCAGACGGTATTATAGTGACAGCGTCTGCCAAGTCTTACTTGAGAAAGTGCTGGACCAGTAGTTACACTGACTGTCATCTGACTCTTCTCAAGCCCTGTCCTGGCCTTGTTGGGAGTCTCTGTGTCAGGAGGGCCCTGCTTCTCCTCGTCCTCCTTCTCGAGCCTAGGTTAAGGTTGGCCAAATCCATTTGGGGTGCTCCAGATCCCCTAGGCTTTGGCTGGCTGTCGCCAGCCTTTAGAACATGTTGGTATGACTTCCATTCCAAAAGGCAAAAAGAGAAACGGAAGTTCGGTCATGTGGTTTCTGTTATCTGTAACCATGGAAAACGTTGGCCATCTGTGAGGCTCCCGTTTTAACACTTTTCTTTCTCCTTTTTCCATCTCCTTCTCGGGAAAACAAGCTGAGGAAGTGGAGAGGCTGGCGGCCATGCGTTCTGACTCCCTTGTCCCAGGTACCCACACCCCACCCATCCGGAGGAGAAGTAAGTTTGCCAACCTGGGGAGGATCTTCAAGCCTTGGAAATGGAGGAAGAAGAAAAGTGAAAAGTTCAAACACACGTCTGCAGGTAAGATTATTTGTTTGCCTTGATTTTTCACTGGGCATCTGTTGACTTCAACTCGGTAGGTTTGTTAGTAGAATTTAATTATAGTTGGCTACCTGAACCAAAGGGAAAAAAAGTCAAGCCTTGGAATTGCTCTTGTGTGGAATAATTCTTCAGTGTGATTGAAAATGGCTTTCAGATCCTATGTGTTTTCACGAGTCTCAGGTTTCTTGTTGTTGTTTTTCAGTTTATACAACCACCACTTTGATTTGATCTATAAATATCTGAACTTAGCACTCCACCTTGCCCATACGTGAATGCTTTCATTCCAGCGTTGACCATCCATTTCTTATTTTTCACCTTTATTTTCCCTTCTCTGGTTAAAAATCAACACAGAGCAGAAAGTAAGTTGTATATGGTCGTTGGCAGATAGGAATAGGTTTTTTTATGGAGGAAAAATCGTGAATAAATGAAGCATCATTGTAAAATGACAAAGAGAACTCTAGTTCATAGCCTAGTTGACAGCAAAGGAATCTGGGTAAACTCAGCATGGCTGGGGTCTGACGAGCACTGACTTTGGAGTCAGATGACCTAGCTTCAAGTTCAGCTCTGAAACTTGTTAGTTGCATGACCTTGGTTGATTGAACCTTGTACCCCAGTTTTCTTATTTGTGAGATGGGGTGAGAATGGTACCTTACATGACTATTAGTAGGATGTTCATGGTGGCACTTTATGTGTATATTTTTTTTTTAATAAGAGTATTACAGAGAGCAATATGTAGGGAAAGAAATGCTAGGAGTTCTGATTTCACTGCGTTGGGTTTGAGATGAGATAATGGAGGAGCCATGCAGATTCATTCTCTTTGTTTCATTCTGATTTTGATACGTAAGTACACAGGTCATCCAGGGCCACTCTGGGGCTTTTAGTTCCTTCTTACCCCATGTCCTGTTCTCCCTCCTCCTCAGAATCATCACCTTCTCTCTTTCTTGGTCCTCTTCCCACTGTGGCTCACTCCCAAAGTGTGAAATAGGCAATCTGCTTCTCGTACCTTGTCTACAGATCTGAGAATTTTCATGCTGGTTGCTTTGAGGAATGAAAGAGAAAAGAGATAGAAAAGCTGTCAAGTCTTGAAATCTGTACCAGGTTTTATGTAGTCATCCCAGTTGCTGCTTTCTGTTTCGGAGAGGGAAGCCTCAGTGTCCTGTTGCCATCACTTGTTTATTCCTGAGATTAGAATGAACCTGTGAATTTCCTGAATCTCTAAATTGTCACCCCACTGACAGTCTCTTCACCTGAATGCATTCTCCGTGGCTTTTGATCATTATACAGGCTTGTAACGGTGTCATAAAGCGTGTAGGTCATTTACATATCTCTAAACACTTCTGAGAGATTTTCTAAAGGGATGGCTCTCCTATATCCCCCAGAGTGAAACAGAAAAGGGCACTTACAGCATTGCCTTGGAGAAGAGAAATCTAAACGAAATATATTCTCAGGCAAAGTGAGGGGTCAGATGTGAACACGAAAGAAACAGGGAGTGTTCTGGAAGCACTGGAAAAAAATAATAAAGATTCCTCAGGTTCCTTTGTGGTCCTCCTGACTGTGCTATGAAAACAGCTTATAATGAAACAATCCAACATAATACATTTAAATAATTGCCATGTATCAGCATGAACTCCTGAACGATGCTGTACTGGATGCATTTCCTCTGGACAGTCGCGAGCTTGGCTTGGTCCATTTGGCAAGACCGTAAGGCGAAGCTCTGATGCTTCTTGTGCAAAAGGCACCTGAACCGTTGTGCTGACATCTTTAAGGTGTCAGAGAACTCGTCCTCTGATGGATGCAAATCCAGTGGCATCAAACTACTCATGAACCATTAAAGTCTGAAAATTTTTTGTTTAAAACTTGAGAGAGAAAGAATTAAGACCTGAGATAGGCAAAATTGCAACTTTAATCTTTCTTAGTATTAACTCTTCTTAGCAAGTTATTATGACCTCAGCAGCCAAACTGATTAATTTGGCAGATGAATGCAATATTTCCATGTGTTTTATTTATTTTTTAAAATATATTTTATTATTTGGCTGTGCCAAGCTCTGGTCATGGCACGTGGGACCTTCTGTCTTCATTGCTGGGTGTGGGTGGCATCTTACTTGTGGTATATGAGGTCTAGTTCTCCGACCAGGGATCGACCCCTGCCCCCTTGAATTGGGAGCGTGGTGTTTTAGCCACTGGACTACTGATGAAGTCCCTGTGTGTCTTTAATTTAAAGGACAATCAGCTCCTGAATTAAAGAAAATAGAAGATAGGCTATGGGCGCTCTGCAAATCATGAAAAGTGGGTGGATTGTATGCTGCAATCAGCTAATCTGGTTTTTCAGTTTAAGTCAGTGGTGTGCACTGTGGTTTATTTTGCTCTTAACTGGATTCAGAAATATTGTTCCTGATTTTTGTAAATAAGGGGAAACTTCCTGTGCTAGTTCTTAGCTTCACAGAGAAAAAAATTGACAACTGAAGGATGTTTAACATGATAAATTTGTGTGTATGATCAAATAGTACTTCAAGTACAAACTTTCCTATGCGTGGCTAAGCGTCAAGTATTAAATATACAAGAGAATTGACTGATTGTGGGAATGTTAATTGGTTGATCAATTTTAACTGTTATGCAAATATTTGTCGTGTGTGTGTATGTGTGTGTGTATGTGTATGTAATGTATTTTCATGTGTACAACAATTTCCACAATTTTAAATACACAGAATAAGCCTAGATATTAAAGTTGAAACTCCAGTACTTTGGCCACCTCACACCATGAAGAGCTGACTCATTGGAAAAGACTCTGATGCTGGGAGGGATTGGGGGCAGGAGGAGAAGGGGACGACAGAGGATGAGATGGCTGGATGGCATCACCAACCTGATGGATGTGAGTTTAAACTCTGGGAGTTGGTGATGGACAGGGAGGCCTGGCATGCTGCAATTATGGGGTTGGAAAGAGTCGGATACAACTGAGCAACTGAACTGATTACATTTATATTCTGTATCTGCATTTAAACTTGTGTGCTTTCTTCATTACACAAAAGGGCATGAATACAATGTATATTTTGCCTATTGTTATTTCCACAGTGAGTTACATTTCTAATTTGCCAGAATTAGCTATACTGTAGTTTCCCTGTAACTCAAGTTACAGAATACATGTGTCTGTGTATACAGTATTTTCAAAGGTGCACCCAGAAATCTTGCTTTGTAAGCTATCTTAGCAATAAGAGAACCACATTGGAAAATGATGATCTCAACATTTTCCTCAGTCTCGGCATCAACAATTACATGAGTTTATCAAAGACCAATTTCCGCGCTCCATGCTGCTCAAACATCTTTGTATTCCTGGCTGAAGGCTGGTGTTCTTAAAAGGTCTTCAGCATGAACTTTGGATGGTGGTGAAAGCCCAGTAGGACAGGGAGCTTCCCTCAGAAGCATCTGGCATTACACGATGGTAGGAATAAAACAGGAATGGATAGAACACCAAATAATGGGTCCTCATGGAGATGATCTTGACATGCCTTTCAGCCTGCACTCAGATGCCCTGCCCGGGTCCTGCAAAGCACTCAGCCCCACACGTCCAGCTTCTGTAGAATCAGCAACAGGTGTCCACCACACACCACACACTTGCCCCAGGAGCAGAGACAGATGGCAGCATCCCGTCCGAAATCGAGAGGGCCTCCCCCAAATAGTCAACTGCAGCCATCTTCTCCAGATCGCTTGAAAATGAGGACTGTATTTATAGAAAAGCAGAACTGGCAGGAATAAACTGTGAAGATGCCACCAAATTACGCTTTTGTTTCCTCTCGACAGAAAATCATAAGCTGCAGGAGTTGGCCCTGGAAATCACCCGTGTGCCAACATTCCCTTTGTGCTTCTAAAGCTTCCCTGCATCGTTAGGGCTTGAACAATAATAAAAAATAATAATAAAATAATGTCCTGAGTGCCATCCACATACTGACACTGGCTGTGGAGTATGAGCGTGAGTGGAACCGGACCCCGGGGAGTATGAGCGTGAGCGGAACCGGACCTTGGGAGTATGAGTGTGAGCGGAACCGGACCCTGGGGAGTATGAGCGTGAGCGGAACCGGACCCTGGGGAGTATGGAGCGTGAGCGGAACCGGACCCTGGGGAGTATGAGCGTGAGCGTGGCGGAACCGGACCCTGGGGAGTATGAGCGTGAGCGGAACCGGACCCTGGGGAGTATGGCCGGGCGAGCCCGGCCCCTGGGGAGTGAGCGTGAGCGGAACCGGACCCTGGGGAGTATGAGCGTGAGCGGAACCGGACCCTGGGGAGTATGAGCGCGTGAGCGGAACCGGACCTTGGGAGTATGAGCGTGGCGGAACCGGACCTTGGGAGTAGGGCGGAGCGGAACCGGATCTTGGGGAGTATGAGCGTGAGCGGAACTGGACCCTGGGGACTATGAGAGTGAGTGGAACCGGACCCTGGGGAGTATGAGCGTGATCGGAAACCAGACCTTGGGGAGTATGAGCCTGAGCTGAAACCAGACCTTGTGGGTTTGGCATGCGTGGTGTCGCTGGAAGAGGCAGACGATCAGATTACAAGAGTAAAGGTTAAGATCACACCTGGGATAGGACAGTGAAGGGAAGGTACTCAAAAGAATGGTAGAGACAAGGAGCTTGAGGGAGCAAGGAGACTTTCCTGAGAAAGAGAAATTTGACCTGGGATCTGCAGGAGGAGTAAGAATTTAGAAAATTAGCATTCCAGGTAGCAGAAATGACATGTGCAAAGGTCCCGTGGTGGACAGAGCAGGAGTGAGCAAGCTAGGAAAGCAAAACCAGTGGCTAGAGAATGGAAAGCAAGGCATATGGGATGGACTGAGACGGGAGCCTCACTGGTCCTGTATCCTGTAGGAAAAAATTAGACAAGAGTGGGCGTGGCTGCAGGAAGACCAGCTAGGTTGCTGTACAGGTGCTGGTAGGTGGACTAATATTTGGTGATAGAATAATGGGTGGATTTAGGAGATGTCATAAGAAACTAGTGACAGGAATTAGCAACTGATCAGTTGGTGGAAGAAGAGAGAAGTGTCACATTTGACACTCTAATGTTGATCTAGGGTATATGGTGTAGCCTTAAAAATGAGTCCTTTGGGAGAGTGACAGGTTTGGAGGAGCGGAGGCAGGGCGGGGAAGTGCAGGAGAAATGGTTCTCATTTTAGGTCTGTGTCAAGTGGACTTTGTGATACCCAGTGTTGGTGTTGAATATACGGAAGGCAGAGGAGAGGTCTGCTCTGGATTTACTTTGGGATCGAGTGTTGATTAGAGTGATGACCGTATGTAAGCTTGGCAAGGGTGTGAATAGGGAAAGGGAAGAACACTGGGCTGAAGACTGTCTTGCAGACAGAGGAAGACTGTCATCACTAGTGACTGGACAGAACGGCCTGAACCTGTGCAGGAGGAAGAAAGATGTAGGAGGAAAACCAGAAGGATGCGGAGACAGGAGCCAGGAGACAAGAAACATTTCAAGGCTTGGGAATGATGCCCTGTGTTCACTGCCATGAAGAAGTCAAGTGAAAGAAGTACAGAAAAATGCCCATCGGTGTCAGTGATTCTGATTGTCTAGAGTTCACTGGATGAACTTAGCGAGAGGTGGATTCTTTGGGAGTAGGTGCCAAATGAGTGTGGAGTGAGAATTTAGCAGGAAATGAGGAAGAATACGTTCTCACAATGTCTGGCTGTCGAGTGGAGAAGACAGATAAGACCAGAGTGGATGGTGGAGGACACGAATGTGTCTTCAGGGGCTTGTGTGTGTGCATTTTGCTTGGGAGGGCCTATGTGTGTGCCTTGTAATCTGTTGCTGGCATTTTATGATGAAGGGGACAGAAGTGGGAGGAGCCAGTGTGAGGAATCGAGTAGAAAGAGTTGGAAAATATGGAACCAAAAGGGTGAGAGGGCTGAGATGACAGGGCTTGTTGGGATATGGAGCACCAATGGGAGAGGTAGCATCCGCAAACAGCCTCCTCCGGTGAAGCGAGGGAGTCAGAGGGCCTGGTTTCCTGTTCAGGTAGGAAGTTGGAAGTGACCCTGAGTCTTCCTAGGTGATAAAGAAGATCATCTCCTTCCAGGGAGGAGACGAGAAGACGTGCAGAGTTAGGCCCACTTCAGGTCGATGGTGATCAGTCTGCATGGCTGTCTGAGCACAGCTATGGATAAAGCAGATAGCTGGGTCTGTCCATGGCTGGAGTTTTGCCAGATGGATAAAAGGGCAAGATAGACAAAGGGGATTATTTATGTCAGTTTCCTGCGGCTGCTGTAACAAATCACTGCAAATTTGGAGGCTGAGAAGAACAGAAAGTTCTTCTCTCATAATTCTGGAGGCCAGAAGTCCGATATCAAGCTGTTGACAGGTTGGTTCTTCCCAGAAGCTTTCAGGAGAGTTATCCCATGCCTCTCGTAGCTTCTGGTGGCCACTGGGCAGCCCTAAGTGTCTCCTGGCTTGTAGCTGAGACTTGAATCTCAGTCTTCACATGGTCCTCATCCCACCTGGTCTCTCTGTCTCAAATCTCAGACTCCTTTCTCTTAGGAGGACACCAAACATTGCATGAAGAATCCATCTCCAGGATTGCTGTTGTTCAGTCCTGTCCAACTCTTTGCAACCATGTGGACTGTAGCACACCAGGCTTCCCTGTCCTCCACTATCTCCCGGAGCTTCCTCAAACTCATGTCCATTGAGTCGGTGATGCCATCCAGCCATCTTATCCTCTGTCATTCCCTTTTTCCTCCCGCCCTCAAGCTTTCCCAGCATCAGGATCTTTTCCAATGAATCAGCTCTTCACATCAGGTGACCAAATTGTTGGCTCTTCAGCATCAGTCCTTCTAATGAGTATTCAGGGTTGATTTCCTTTAGTATTGATTGGTTTGATCTCCTTGCAGTCCAAGGGACTGTCAAGGATCTTCTCCAACATTACAGTTCAAAAGCATCGACTGTAGCCACAAAATTAAAAGATGCTTGCTGCTTAAAAGAAAAGCTATGACAAACCTAGACAGCATTTTTAAAAAGCAGAGACATCACTTCATCAACAAAGGTTCACATAGTCAACGCTGTGGTCTTTCCTGTAGTCATGTATGGATGTGAAAGTGTGACCATAAAAAGGCTGAGCATGGAAGAACTGATGCTTTTGACTGTCCAAGACAGACGACTGCATCCAGAGATCCTTAACTTAGTTACATGTGCAAAGACCATATTTCTTAGTAAGGTTCCATTGATGAAGGTTAGGTCTTGAAGATCTTTTGAGGGGATACAATTCATCCCAATGTGCTCCTGGAATTTACATTGTATAGGAAAGGAGAGGTCCAGTGGGTTGAAAAGAATTTTTAAAAAAATCAATCTTGAAAACACTAATGAATGAAGAAAGCAAGTTGTATGTGAGAAGGATGGACAGAGTAAGATATGTTATAGTTTTTACTGGCAGTATATATGCCCTGAAAGCAGGGAATGGGAATGGGAAGGATTCCTGATAACTTCAACAGAAACTGTAGTGAAGTAAGCCAGAAAGAAAAACACCAATACAGTATACTGACACATATATATGGAATTTAGAAGACAGTAATGATGACCCTATATGTGAGACAACAAAGAGACACAGAGGTATAGAGTGGACTTTTGGACTCTGGGGGAGAGGGAAAGGGTGGGATGGTTTGGGAGAATGGCAATGAAACATGTATATTTTCTTGTAAGAAACAAAGCGCCAATCTATGTTCAATGTAGGATGCAGGATGCATGGGGCTGATGCACAGGATGATTCAAGTAGAGGATGTGGGGTGGGAGGTGGGAGGGGGCTTCGGCATTGGGAGATTGTGTTCACCTATGGCTGATTCGTGTCAATGTATGGCAAAACAAATACAGTATTGTAATTAAAAAAATAAATAAATTTAATAAAATTTTTTAAAAAATAAACAATATGAGGCAAAAAGGTCCAGTATTAATGTGTATCCTGGGTGGTGGGTTCATGAATGTTATTCTCTACTGTTTCTGTATATTTGAAATTTGTGTAATTTAAACAAAAGAATTCTAATAAAAAGTGACTTTAAGTTCCAAAGAAGTCAAAGAATTTTAAGATGGTCAATGGGATCGGTTGCCAGAAGGAAGCTGAAAGGACAGGAGCTCGTGAGTTCAGAAGCACGTTGTTGAACTTGCCATCTTCAAAGTTATGGAGACAAAATGCAGACTAAAGCTTTGGAAGTGGGTGGCTGAGGTGGGAGGAATAGGTCAGGAAGTCATTTAGAATGTGAGAAATGATCCAGTCCCATAGGTAGGGCAAACACCCTATGTATCTCTCTTATCGCAAAATCTTGTGCCAATTTAATTTCCTATTTTCAGTCAAGTAATGAAAGGAACTGTCCTTTGATTCTAGTGTTCAACTAATTGCTCATTGATACGTTCTTGGAAAGATTCTGTTTCTTTTCCAGTTGAGATGATTCAGCCCGTAATAATTTCAGGCCAATAAAGTACTGCAGTTTAATTCATAGAAAATCAAAGTTTGCTTTTTAAACGTTTACTCCAGCTGTTAACAAACCCTCATCTAGCATAGGTCAAGTTGTGTCGCAACAAGGCAGCAACTTCCACGCAGGAGTGGTGGGTGGTCCATCTGCCTGCCACACAGTTGGGAGCCTGAGCACCACCCCCTGGGTTTTGTTTGCTCCGTGAGTGCAAAGTTGTTCAGTCCTGTCCAACTCTTTGTGACCCCATGGACTGTAGCCCGCCAGGCTCCTCTGTCCATAGGATTCTCCAGGCAAGAATACTGGAATGGGTTGCCATTTCCTTCTTCAGGTGATCTTCCCAACCCAGGGATTGAACCCACGTCTCTTATCTCTCCTGGCAGACGGGTTTTTTTCACCCCTAGTGGCGCCTTACTTGGCTCCAGCCCCACCCAACTGCTAGCAGTGATGAAGGGCCGGGCCTGAAATGTGTTGGGAGCTCTGTTTATATTAAGAACAGGGTCCAAGAACAGTCTGTGTGATTTGCCCAGTGTTTTTCTGTATAGCATGGCATGAATACAGCTGTGGGTAGGAGATGACTAGGGACTCACGCGAGTATGGAGCTCCAGCCTTCTCATTAGGTCCCCAGACTGATTGCCCTTCAGCTGTAGATGTTGCTTATCTCACACCACCCCTCCCAGAGCAGGAGCCAGCCTGGAACCCTGGCTTGTACCTACTTCAGCTGCTTTCTCGCCACCCCTTTCCCTCGGGGCCAGCCTCTACTTCCTTTATTTCTTCCATCCATTCATGCAGAGTTACTGATATCTTTAGCAGCCGTTAGTTTCAAGGAATCCCTTCCTGGGTAGCTCATGTCTCTAGAATTGTTCTTCAAATAAAACTGCTTAGATAGTGAAAGTGAAGTCACTCAGTCGTGTCCGACTCTTTGCGACCCCGTGGGCTGTAGCCCACCAGGCTTCTCTGTCCATGGGATTCTCCAGACAAGAATACTGAAGTGGGTTGCCATTTCCATCTCCAGGGGGTCTTCCCGACCCAGGGATCAAACCCAGGTCTCCTGCATTGCAGGCAGACGCTTTAACCTCTGAGCCACCAGGCAAAAAAGTGAAGACAGTATAAACTGGTTTCTGCCTTTGGACCTGGTGTGTTGGCTTCCTGGCTCTGAAGGGAGAGTCTTCCACTGATATCCAGGACAGTTGGCCCCCTGCTAGCCCCCACCTGCTGATCCCTGTCTATTAGGGATCCCTAGCATGCTGTGTGATTGAGGCAAAGCTAGTCGCTCAGTCGTATCTGACTCTTCTGCAACCCCATGGACTGTAGGCTGCCAGGCTCCCCTGTCCATGACATTCTCCAGGCAGGAATACTGGAGTGGGTTGCCATTTCCTTCTCCAGAGGATCTTCCTGGCCCAGGGATCGAAGCCCAGTCTCCTGAGTGGTAGGCAGATTCTTTACCATCTGAGTCTCCAGAGAAGACCTAGGTCACCTGCAATTCCTGGAAGAGAGAATGAAACCCCAAACTTTTCTTCCAGGCTTATCGTGACATCCTTTTCTGGTGTAGAACTGAAAATCCCTTTCATAAGTGGAATCATTGCCTCAGATCCAGCACAAGACTGGCTTCACTATGAAGACCCTCTGGATCATCACTGGCACTCTTGAGTTGGAAGGTTTTTGTTCTTCCCATTCAGGCTGAGAGCTGAAACTGATAGATTGAAAACATCAGTGATCATGAATAGACACATGTGTGCTTGGAAGAGAGCTGGTTTAGGACTTCGTGCCCTAACTTTAATGTTCTCTTATAGCCACGCTTTCCCAGCTGACAAGGTAATGTTATCTACCTGGCCAGAGGTTAGAATTTCAGACTTCTATAAACCATAGCAAGTCCAGAAATAACACCAGCTTGGCGTGTTGCACCTATGTATATGTCTCAAGCACTGCCACTGTCCCTAAAGAAGGCAACGGTGACGACAGACATGCCCCCTGTCTCCCAAAGGTTATGGCCTTAGGGGAAAACCAAGTAATGAAGCCAGTAGTTACAGCAAAGCATTGGGCTGGCCAAAAGTCTGTTCCAGTTTTTCCATAAAATGGTATGGGAAAATCCAAATGAACGTTTTGGCCAGCCCAGTAAAAGTGATGGGAGACGCACAAGAGCTCCAGGAACTCAAAGGAGACAAAGCCAACTGCACTCTTAACTTACCAGGAAAGGGTTCCTAGAGAAAGGGGCATTTAACTAAGGAGTTAGGCAATGGGGGTGAGGGAATCTTCTCTCCCAGTGGGAGGAAGCCTGGAAAAGAGGACAGGAGAGATTGGCTGTCTACAGCTGGCAGAGAGGTGGCGGTTGGGAAAGGAGTGTTGGCTGAGAGGTGTTCAGAGCAGTGGGAGAAGAGGTGGGCAAGGGTCTGCTCTTAGAGGTTCTCATGAGAGCGTCATGGAGTTCTCATCAGGCTTCTTCCTGATGTGTTATCCTAAGGAAGCTATCGGAAGACCTGCCTTTTGAAAGCTCCTTTTCTATATGATGGGGAAAGTTTACAGAGGTACCCAATATTGTTAATGTAGCTTCCAAACATATATTTATGTTTGTAATGAGAGACGATATGCTTGTGAGAGAATTAAGATACCTCATTGCTGTCACAACCAAAGGAATATGAAGTGTCTCTGGTTCTGGTAACAAGGAAACTGGTTAGCAGGTGGTTGATTATACGGTGAGCGAGAAGTGAAAATGACCAAGACAGTTGCTGGAGATATTTAGGAGACAGAATGAGCAGGATTTGAGTGCAGCTTGGATGTGGAGAGTAAAGGAAGAGTAAGGAGCATGCTCTGGCTTCTCCCTTGAGCAGTGACATGCCAGTCAGATGGATGGAGGTCCCACTCACTACATCGGGTTCACGGGGGAAATTGAGCATGTATTTGGAGGCATGCTGGAGGGATATTAAATATAGATGGGAGATACTGAATACAGAGGACTGGCATCAAGAAAGGTCTGGCTGGAAATGCTGATCTGCAAGTTGTGGGAGCTGGATATTTGTTGAAGCCATGGAATGAAAAGTCCAAAGGAGAGTGTCCCATGGGAAGCAAAGAGGGGCTTTTGGAGCCCCCTGAGGTCCCCTGACCTCTGAGTCAGGAACACAGACAGAGGAGTCTACGGAGAAGGTCGACGAGGCCCGCTAGAGTTGGGAGGAAAACCAGAAGGGGTCATTGGCTTCCTTGTCCAGATCTCAAGAAAGGAGGGGGCTCCGGTCCGCCAGGACCTGGCGAGATAGTCAGGACTGAAAGGTGCCTGTTGTGTTCAGTGACAGCTCATCCCTGGTGTCTTTGGGACGAACAGTTTCAGAAAATCAGTATGGCTTGGCGTTTAGAAAGCATATGGTTAAGGTATAAATGAGCGTTGAGGAAGCAGACTTCTTTTAAGGAGTCTGGCTAGAAGGGAGAAGGAGAAACACAGAGTAATCGCCAGAAGGGGCATGAGCTTAAGGGAAGCGTGTTTTGAGATTGGATGGTGTCAAGATGTGAACTTCACATGGTTTTCACGTTCCAGGGGAACGGAAACGTCAGTGCAGTGACTGTGGAGGCAGATTAAGGGTGTCTCCACACGTTTTTTCAGTGATGACAAGTCTCCTGACGAGGAAAAACAAACATGCAGATAGAGCACTACTGAGCATCTGATTTTAATAAGAAATCATCAAGTCGCATCACTCTCAGCACCTGGCTGATCACGGTTCTCCTTGTATGAATGGAAAATTCAGTTTCTTCAACAACAACAGCAAAAAGGCTGAGCATGGACAGGTACAGAGTCTTCTTTCCTGCGTAACCATCATGGCCCAGAGAGGGAACATCTAGGGGTTAGAAGGCGAAGTAGACTTGGTGGTCCTGTTTTTAAAGGACAGCTTGAGGGAGGGACAGACTAAAGGTTATGAAAATCAGCCCCCACCTGGAGTGGAGACTGTATGGAAATCATTGTTTCCTGCTGAAGTGAACTTTATGCAGCACACTTTGCTTACATGTCAAGACTGTGAAGTCTTGATGGTGGCAATCCTGCCTGCCTTTGCCCCTCTGACCCCCAGCATTAGGTAGAGCACCTGACATACTGGGTGCCCAAGTGCAGTGGCTGGCCAGCTGTATTGTTGAGGTCCCCTAATAGTCTGAAAGTTGAGAGGTGAGGGCAGCGATTGAAGCATAGGCCAGAAGCTCCCAGCCTTGGAAGAACTTCCATGATTGCGTTTCAGTTTATCAGAGTTCATAGTTCAGGTTATCTGGGCAGTACTGTTGCTTGGGTTATCTGTTGCTTGGAATGAAACACCCCAAAACTTAGTGGCTTAAAGCAACAAACTCAGTTGTATTACATCCTGTGACTGGGCTCAGCTGGATGGTTCTTCAGCCGGTCTCCCCTGGGGCCTCTCACGTGTTTGCAGACAGATGGAACTGGAGGCTCCCAGGGCCTCCCTCCTCCTCTGGGTCCTCTCAGAGCCATTCCACGAGGTCTCTTCCTGTGGTTTGTCCAGCAAGATGACTCAGGGCCCTTAAGAATGCAAACATAAAAGCTACCAGGCCAGTTAAGACTCTTGTCCAGAGTTGGCCCAGTATCCCATTTGCAGGGTTCTGTTGCTTAAAAACAAGTCACTGGAGCAGCCCAGACTCTTTGTTGAAGCAAACCGAGCAAGAGTGTGAGCACCAGGAGCATGGTTCATGGGGTGCTGGTTTTGGAAGCCAGCAACCTCCATTGTCAAGGTGTAAGGAAGCTGCAGCTGCTACTTATTCCCTTCTTTTCATGTATAATGTGCTGTAGCAGTTTTGTTGACAACAAGAGAAATTGCTATAATCTATTGGGTTTTCTATGAATGTGAAATACGCGTGGCCCTTTCCATGCCATATTACTTTACTCTCACAACAGACTTACATAGTGTTATTAGGCCCATTTGGCAGGTGGAGAAGCTGATGCTTACAGCAGCTAAATATTTTTCAGAAATGGCAGAATAGGAACTTAAGCCTGGCATCTTGTCACTTATGTTGGATTTTGGATCCATGAATACGGGAACTCATAATTTAGATGCTAAAACATACCATTCATTTGCACTAAAGTGATGTTACAGGATCCTTTCCTTTTCCTACTTATCTCTAGAAAGCTGAAATGTGAAGGAAGAGAATCTCATCAATAAACACTGACACTGGCAATGATGATTTCTTTCTTGAATGCCCTTAGAGGCAGGGGTTAACAGCTTACCCATCTTTGCATCACACAGTATCTAGCTCAAGGTCATGTACATGGCAGGTGGTTTGTTTGTTTACTAAGAAAGAATAAACTGAACTGGCTCCAAGCAAATACCATTCAAAACCGTTGCATTTCCGTTTGCCCTGGAACATGGCATCTTTCTGCTATATGGCACGTAGAAACAAAAGATGCCTGGATTAGGTAAACAGTCGTTAACGGCACAGGCTCTGGAGCAAGTGCTTGTCTTAGGGCTGGACATCCGCAGAACTGATTCTGGAAGGACACAGCCTTACAGCATTTGTGATGAGGTGTCTGCCTGGCCGCTGACTTCCAAGGCAATCAGGAGTTCCCGTGACGAGGTGGTGTGAACCAGTGGTTAAGCCACAGACCCTGTAGCCTGTCTGCTCAGGTATCTCAGGAAAGTGCTTTGTAGTCTCTGACCTCAGTTCCCTCAGCTAAAATAGGAATAAAACCAACACTTCATAAAGCTGTGAAGATTGAAAAAGGAGTTGTGGAAGCTCTTAGGATAATACCTTGAACATAGTAAGTATTTTGTAAGTTTTATCTGCCATTATTTTTTTTCCTAGAAGTGCTTTAGAAAGCAAAGAAACATCCAAGAGTAATGAAATACTTATTTCATACTTTCAGTTTTTGAACGGTGTACGTATCAGACCACAGTTGTGATGAGCTCCTCTTGGGGGTGTGTGTCTCTGTGTCTCTGTGTGTGTATGTCTGTCTGTGTCTGTGTGTGTGTCTGTCTGTGTGTGTGTGTGTCTGGGTGTGTTCAGTCGTGTCTGAACTTTTGCGACCCCATGGATTGTAACCTCTCAGGCTCCTCTGTCCATGGGATTTCCCAGGCAAGAATACTGGAGTGGATTGCCATTTCCTTCTCCAATATATCTTCCCCACCTAGTGATCAAATCCATGTCTCTTTCATCTCCTGTGTTGGCAGGAGGATTCTTTACCACTGAACCACCAGGGAATGTTTGGGTATTGGGTATAAGAGTTTGCTTTCAGACACCTTTTACAGTTCCACACAGCTGAAGTTTACCCTGCGTTTTCTAGGTGCCCACAAGTTAGTTCACTAAAGTATTTCCTCTTCTTTGTGAGTTTACAGTTAAGTGAACACACACAATGACCCCCGAGGAAGGGCTTCATCCGGTTTCTCCTTTGCTACATCACAGGCAGAAATACTGATTATAATGAAGTGCTCTTGGGGGAAAACAATGAAGGTGTAATCTCCTGAAAATCAGATCTCTGTGGCAAGTCCAGACGCTCAAAAGTAGACACAGACATAGGCAGGATAACCGACCCTGTACTTTATTTTCCAAACCTGGACATCTTTGGCAGTAAAATGAGATGTCCTTGCTAGTTCAGGCAGGACAACAAGCATGAGATGGGTCTGTGCCAGGCAAGGCGGGGAGCATGGTGACTCTGTGCAAAGCCACTTGGACAGAAGCTTTGGGCCCTGAGACCAGTTCTGCCGTGCAGACACGGCAGGCATGCCAGTTACCTTGAAGGGAGAGTGGGAGGGGCCCCTGGGACTGAGACTCTTAAGAACACACACGGCCCTCGTTGTCTGCCAGTTCAGTTGAGTTCGTCAGTGGTCACAGAGTCCCTGCATCTTTGCAGAGTTCAGTGTCTGCAGCCCTCAACTGTGCCTCTTTTCTTCAGCACTTCTGCTGAATGTCTTGATTGGAAATTTTGTCCCAGGGCCAGTTTTTTCCACTCACCACGGATTCTCTCGTCCTTCAGCACCTCTCCCCACAGTTCTTGACTGTGCCTGTCGTCAGCTCCTGGGCCAGCAGGCACAAGGACGCTTTTCCCACCTCCAGCCCCTCTAGGCCTCTCATGCTCTGCTGCAGCCTCTCGCTGGACCAGACAGCATGCTCCACGAGCCCTGAGCACTTCCCCTTTGTGCTCAGAGCATTCTTCTCTCTTTATTCCCCTCCTCAGCTCTGTTCCCTCCTCATCCTCTCCTCTGGAAGCTCTTATTTGTCCTCTCTGAAGCTCTGATGCCTCCTAAGTTCACTTACGTTCTCAGACATTTGCTGGCTCCATGGACTCACATCTCCATTGGTAAGTCCAGCCTCCACCCTGATGAGGTCAGCCCTCGGCTGGACCATCCCACTTTATTCCCAAATAAGTACATGGGCACCAGATGCCTCATTTCTGCCCTAACAGGCTTCCAGTCCAGAAGTACCTAGACTATGCGATGAATCGCCATTCAGTTTGGGGACACTTTGAATCCAGCCTGTATGTTAGTTCCTTACCCGTTCCCATTACAATGTGTGTCTCCTTTCTGCACCGTCGCTTTAATATATGCCTCGTTTCATCATGCTTTGCTTTATTGTACGTTGAGGATGATATGATGCATTTTCTTCAGATTGAAGGTTTGTGGTAACCCTGCATCGAGCAAGTCTTATCGGCACTGCTTTTCCAGTAGCATTTGCTCATTTGTATCTCTGTGTCACACTTTGCTCGTTTGTGTAGTATTCAAACTTTTTTATCTGTTATAGTGATCAGGAATCTTCAATGTTATGCTACAACTTGCTGAAGACTCAGATGATAGCATTTTATTAGCAATAAAGTATCTTTAAGGTATGTAGGTTGTTTCCTAGACAGAATGGTATTGGACACTTAACAGACCACAATATAGTGTAAGCATAACTTTTATATGCACTTGGAAACCAAAAGAATTCACGTGGCTTGCTTTATTGTGATAGTCCCTTGATTGTGGTGGTATGGAACCAAACCCACAATGTCTCTGAGGTCTTCCTGCAGATTCATCTTCTCTGTTTCCCCAGAATTCTTTAACCTTTTCCTCTTGGACTTTTGTTCACTATCAGTTCAGTTCAGTTGCTCAGTCGTGTCCGACTCTTCGCGACCCCACGAATTGCAGCACACCAGGCCTCCCTGTCCATCACCAACTCCCCGAGTTCACTCACACTCACGTCCATCGAGTCAGTGATGCCATCCAGCCATCTCATCCTCTGTCGTCCCCTTCTCTTCCTGCCCCCAATCCCTCCCAGCATCAGAGTCTTTTCCAATGAGTCAACTCTTCGCATGAGGTGGCCAAAGTACTGGAGTTTCAGCTTTAGCATCATTCCTTCCAAAGAAATCCCAAGGTTGATCTCCTCTAGAATGGACTGGCTGGATCTCCTTGCAGTCCAAGAACTCTCAAGAGTCTTCTCCAACACCACGGTTCAAAAGCATCAATTCTTCAGCACTCAGCCTTCTTCACAGTCCAACTCTCACATCCATACATGACCACAGGAAAAACCATAGCCTTGACTAGACAGACCTTAGTCGGCAAAGTAAAACATAGTAATAATGTATTAGCACCAGCAATAACAGTGGCAGCAGAGGATAGCTGAGTGCCCACTGCATGGCAAATACTCAACGAGCTGTGATATAGCTCTTACAGCCTCAACAGTTACTCCTAATATCTGTTTGAGCAGTTACTGAACAGTTTCTGCTAATACCTGTTTTATAGATTAAGATAATATGAGGCCTAGGGTCAGTGACTTCCCCTGGTCACTTGGCTGGTTAATGGTAAAGCCCTAAAGGGTGTTGGAAAAGACTCTTGATAGTCTCTTACTGCAAGGAGATCCAACCAGTCTATCCTAAAGGAAGTCAATCCTGAATATTCATTGGAAGGACTGATGCTGAAGCTGAAACTCCAATCCTTTGGCCACCTGATGCGAAGAACTGACTCATTTGAAAAGACCCTGATGCTGGGAAAGATTGAAGGCAGGAGCAGAAGGGGATGACAGAAGATGAGACAGTTGGATGGCATCACCGACTCAATGGACATGAGTTTGAGTAAGCTCCGGAAGTTGGTGATGGACAGGGAGGCCTGGCATGCTGCAGTTCATGGAGTCACAAAGAGTCGAACACTACTGAGCGACTGAACTGAACTGAAAGGGTTTGAATGCAAGTCCATCTAACGCCAAAGTCATCTAGGCTTTCTTTGCTCAGAAATGTCACTGTTACATGTGACTTGAAGCAGTCAAAAGAGTGAAAAGGTTGAGATGTGTGTATATCTAGGTAGACATATTAAACACACTTGAATTCAGGAAGCAGAACCATTAAGAAAACGAAATAATATGAGAAAGAAGACTTGGTGATTCAGTGATTAATGCTGGCATTCCTAAGCAGGGAATGATACTTACATGATATATATTAACTCGTCTCAAAAGAAAATGACTTATGTGTTGGTTGCTTTGTACTCGTGTTGGTTTTCCTTGTACAGTTAGAGGAAATAGAGGAATGACATTAGGCAGTGAATCAATTATGATTTGCGGCTTGTTTGGCTAAAACAAATTTAAAATAACCTTAATAGGAAAATAGATGGTGAGCCCACATATGAATCGAATCATTTCTGAAGGTCAGTTTTAAAGGTCTTCCTTCTCTCTGTTAGCTCAGGGGTGAGTTGGGGTGGGAGTATTGTAAGAATATAACGTGTGTTAACTATTCATGAAATCCTGTGAATGAAAGGAAGCAGTGTGTACCAAGAACCTGCCTTGAGTCTGACCTGGGGAAGGAGGCCGTGGGTGATAACCTCAGATGCCACAGAGGACTTCCCTGTCTAGTCCCCACGAGTTATTAGTCAGCAGCTCTCTGAGAGGGCTTTGTGGGGTAGAAGTCAGAGCAGAGAGCCGATGATGTTCAGATGCAGATGTCCTTTCAGCACAGAAGAAGACTATTGTAACATTTTGTCTATTTTTGTCCTCCAGTTAACCCAGTGTGAGCTTCTAAAGAGAATGAATGTCCCTTCTGTGGCCGTAGCAGCTCCGCTGTGTCCTTGGAAAGGCTGCTCTGTTTGTTGGTCTGGGGTTGATAGTGCCTGGCTTATTGGGAGCCTTGGGAGGCTCTGCAATTGTACAAAGCTGCCTGCTACCCCTGCTCCTGGCCGTCAAGGGCACCAATGTAAAGGGTCTTTGAATGCTTCCCAGCCTCCAGGAAGGGCTTGTATAATGCAGTAGTTTGAACAGCATGCTAATTACATTTCCAGGTGTTTCTGTGAAGATTCTATGAAGCAATTATGAACTGGCATTTTACAACATCATTTTACAATAATGTATTCCTAAGTGGGGGAAAAAAATTATACAATTTCTCCACTGTGGCACAAAACTCTTATTTCATGCATGGACAACTGGAAAGATTTATTAACAGAAAATTTGCCATTGCGATGAGGATCCTTCTTGCCTGCTGCATGAATGACTCAAGCTTCACTTGATAGATTTGGGTCAGGTCTGTATTTACAGAGGTGCTCACGATAACGGACCTTCCTGATGGCCACATCCGTTGCTGGTGGTTTTGTAAAGACCAGTGGGCTCTTGTGTGTTGAATGCTAATGGAAGATATATAAATATCTCTAAAAGAGTCATTGACATGGTATTATCACAAACTGTCTCCCCATGTAAGGAAATTAGCGTCGTAATTTTGTGTCTAGATTCTAAATAAGAAAGCTTGAGAGTTGTTTTTTTAATAAAAATTTCCATTAAAGTTTGAAAATAGAAAATTCACCCTTTATCCTACATGCTTATCAGTTATGTTCATTTACATATATATATCTGCTCACATTCATTCAAAATAACTTCACAAAGATGAAATCAAGATACAAATGTTACCGAACTCTGAGGCCAGACAAACCGAAACATAAGATTTTGGAGCAGAGAAAGGTTTATTGCAGGGCCATTCAAGGAGAACAGGTGGCTCGTGCCCCCCAAATCTCACACTCTTTTAGGATTTCAGCAAAGCATTTTTAAAGGCAGGGTGAGGGAGGGGTGTGGTTGGTTGTCCCAGACTTCTTGGTGCGGGACTCCTTTGTTCTTGCAGCTGTCCACATAGGTCCTGTAGACCTCCAACAGGACAAATGTTATTCTCTGTGCTGCACCTTTTTATCTCTATATGAATGGAAAGAAATGTTATGTGTATTTCAGGCAACATCCTTAAAGCAAAAACAATAGAATGCGAAGTTTAAAGAAAAAAATCTAATGTGGAGTTAATTTTTATCTCACTCTCATTTTAATTTTTAAACTTAGTGTTGGGTCATCGTAGAGCTCTTGCTTATAGCTGTGTCGGCTTCCTAATGACTGTAAAACATTTCCCTGGGTGTGTGCTGTTATAAATAACCCTGCCACCGATATCTGTTTGTGTAGCATTTCTTTATTTTGAACTTTTTTCTTTAGGGTAGAGAATTGATTCTGGGGCACAATGTGTTGTGGGTAAATATTTTTTGTCTCTTACATTCCAGAAAGGTTGTAATGTGATGTGGAGGGTAATGACTTTGCCCTCAGCAGGGCTGGAATATAAGGATGTGTAGGGGTGTTAAATTCTAAGTGTGGTCAGGGAGAAATCAGGCAGGGAAGAGTAGGCTAGGGTGTGTATCTGGGATATCCCAGCACAGGACAGTGTGTCCAGTGTGCCCCTCGGGTAAGCTGTTGCGATCTTTGGCCTCCGTTTGCACCAATTTCTTTTATGGTTAATTTTAAACTCCTGGTGTGAATGTTGCTCTCTACTTGTAGTTGCATGTCTTCCTATCAGAATGATGGAACTTTGATGAGAATCTAGTGACAGCCGGCTGGAAGATACTAGGTATTACCAGTCTAAACAGCAGAAACCGTGACAGACACATTATTTACAAATGGTCTCTGATAATGGGATTAATAAGAAAAAAAAATGCTCCAGGAAATAGTTGGATGTTTTGTAATAGTCTTTATCTAAGGTGAATTGTATGAAAAGTGGAATTCCTTCAGCCAGTCACAGGAGTCTTTATCACGGAAGATATAAGTTTGGAACCACAAGCATCTGGGTGTTACTAGACCTTCGATGTTTAGGCAAAAGGAGCAAGTGCATGAGAGAGGTGGCTTCTGAGGGACCAGAACACAGGCTCCTTTGTGTTATAATAGGGATTCCAGACTTTATCCTGTAGGCAGTGGGTCACCATTAAAGGGTTTAATCGGGGTTTTAAACACAGTTTGTATTTTCAACTTAACTAGACAAAGGAAGTAACTCACAAATCAAGAGTATAAATGTCCCATAAATATAAAAGCATATCACTCTCACTCATAATTAAAGAAACACAAACTGAAATGAGTGAGATACTACCATTTTTCACTTATAATTTTGGCAAAGAGAAGAAATTGATAACCACACTGGGTCAGCTGGTGCAAGAGTCGAGTATGAAACAGACACTCCCGTGCGCTATGGGTGAAAGGATGAATCAGTGCAAGCTTCTTAGGGGACAGTTTGGCAAAAACATTTTAAACACACTGGCACCTCACTCCAGCACTCTTGCCTGGAAAATCCCACGGACGGAGGAGCCTGGTGGGCTGCAGTCCATGGGGTTGTGAAGAGTCGGACACGACTGAGCGACTTCACTTTCACTTCTCACTTTCATGCATTGGAGAAGGAAATGGTAACCCACTCCAGTGTTCTTGCCTGGAGAATCCCAGGGACGGGGGGAGCCTGGTGGGCTGCCGTCTCTGGGGTCGCACAGAGTCGGACACGACTGAAGCGACTCAGCAGCAGCAGCAGCAGCACCCAGCACCCTTGACTTTACAGTTCCTAACAGGAGGGTGAAGCAAGGAAGAACACTCCAGACAGAAGATGCTACAGGGTTACAGATCTGAGGAGGGGCAGGCGCAGGAGGAGTTGTGCTTTTCCAAGGGTTTAACCCACATGTGTGCTTGCAGTAAGATGGATATGTAAGGTTGCTGGTTACAGATTGTTTATAATATCAGAAAACTGGAAATAAAACAAAAGACTTCAATGGAAGCCTGGTTATATAAATCATGGTCTTTTTACAAAAAGTGCCAATGAGACACACACACACACACACACACACACACACACACACACATCTTTGAAGAGATATGAAGGGAACCTTAGGATGTACAGTTAAGTACAAAAAGCCATGTGAGATGCAAACAATAGGTGTATTATCTTATTCATGATTATCTTGTCTTTTTATTTCTATTTTGTTTTTTTGTTTTTATCTTGCATGCATGCTAAGTTGTTTCATTGTGTCTGACTCTTTGCGACTCTGTGGACTGTAGGCCATCAGAGCCTCTGTCCATGGGATTTCCCATGCAAGAATACTGAAAGTAGGTTGCCATTTCCTCCTCCAGGGGATGTTCCGGATCCCAGGGATTGAACCTGTGTCTCCTATATCTCCTGCATTGACAGGCAGGTTCTTTACTACTAACGTCACCTGGGAAGCCCCTACATTTCATCTTAGTTTTATTTTTAAGATTTATAATTATACATATTTAAGGTATATGACATGATTCGCTTGTAACGAGGTGATTATTTCAATCAGGCTAGTTATCTCACGTAGTTACCATTTTTTTGTTTGTGTGATGAGAGTGCCAAAAATTTACCATGAGCAAATTTTCAGTATTCAATACAGTATTGTTACGGGATAGATTATATGTAGACAGATTGGTTTCTGAATAAAAATTTTTGCTGCCAAAAATACGGAAGAAGCAGACGTGTAATGGACTTTGGGGAACAGAACTGGATATTGTGGCTAGATGAAGGAGGTGAGCTTGGCATTTCGTTGTACTCCTTTTTTGCATTTGATTGATTGCCACAGGTATGTGTTACTTTTACAGCGGATAATTACAAAGGATATATTCCTACCAAATTCTACATTGACAGGCGGATTCTTTTACCACTGAGCCCCTGGGAACCCATAGATACCACTGATTGTTACCAAACTGAAATTCTTTTGTTCAGTCCCTATAAACAGTTTAATTTGTTAAGAGACTGAAGTCATTTCTGGCCTCTGTTCCAACAAGTGCCTCTTTTTCAGATGCAGGATTTGTTCAGCCTTCATCTGCCGCATTGAGGCCACCACATAAGGTGGGAAGTCCCTCCTTCCTCTTTATCAACCCTGGTTTTGCTCTCTGAAAGGGAAATCCACAGAGTTATCCCCTCCAGACATGCTGTGAGTCCCCAGCAACAGATGGGCCAGGACACATTCACATCTGTCTTCTATCATCTCAAGCTGCAGGCTCCCAGCCTCGGCTTCCTGGCTGCCCCATAGTTGTATAAACTCAAGGTCATATGCCAAAGGGTCTTTCTGCTCTCTGACTGCCTACTTCAAACTTAGAAAACAAAATACTGTTAAGTTAAGCTAGGTCCAGGGCCAGTGAGATAAGAAAAATACATCTTTAGAGTTTCACTCTTTTCAAAATTGTGTCACGGAAATCACAGAAATATCTGACCAGGTGTAGCTTCTTAGCAGTAGAGTATTTGAGAAAACAAGGATGGGGTCATTTTCCTTTTTGACTTTCCAGTGCTGCTCAATGACTCAGGCCTCTCTGATAGCTCAGTTGGTAAAGAATCCACCTGCAATGCAGGAGACCCCGGTTTGATTCCTGGGTCAGGAAGATCTGCTGGAGAAGGGGTAGGCTACCTACGCCAGTATTCTTGGGCTTCCCTTGTGGCTCAGCTGGTAAGCAATTTGCCTGCAAGGTGGGAGACCTGGGTTTGATCCCTGGATTGGGAAGATCCTTTGGAGAAGGGAAAGGCTAACTACTCCAGTATTCTGGCCTGGAGAATTCCATGGACTGTATAGTCCATGGAGTCACAAAGAGTTGGACATGACTGAGTGACTTTCACGCTCACTCAGTGGCTCACAGTGCCCCATCATTGTGTACCTAAGGTTTCTCCTGAAAGTTCTTTTGTTCAACAAATACTTACCACCTAAGATCTCCTAAATGCCAGGCATAGAAAATTGAGAGTTAAATAAGACAAAAATCTGCCCACACTGAACACACCGTGTGGAAGAAAGAGAATTGGCAAGCACTAATTCCAAGGCTGCCAGATTAGTGATCATGAGATATACACAGTGTTTGGAAGCACAAAAGAAGTAGTTCCGACTCTTAATTTAGTTCCAGTTGAGAATTACTGCTTGCGGAAATGACCAGAAGTTTCCATTGGGAAATACTTGGGTTATTTCAGCCATTTACCTCCGCATGCATGTATGCAGCAAACACTTATGTAGCATCTAAAAATGTAAGCACTGATAGCTACATGAGAAGAGTATGATAGAGAACAGCCCGTTGGGATGTCCCCTCTTCAAGGCGCTCAGCATCTGGTCTTACATTTGTTTTGTGAGCATTTATCTTGTACTTACTGTTAAGTGCTGACTTGGACAGAAAGATGGAAAAATCTGGCTCCTACCCCTAGAGACTCAGGCCTCGCCCCACTGGTTCAGGAGGAGAAATTATAATGAACACAGAGGAGCCAAGAAGACAGAGATTCTTCAAGAACTTTGGAACTGGCATTGAAGTTCTGTAAGAGTGAAGAGATTTTCCAGATACAGGAAGAAATGCTGCAAAGTTGTGGAGAGGCAGGTGCAAAAGAAACGATAAAAGAAACTTCAGTGTCCGAAGGGCAGGTTAGGCGGAATGCTCAGCAAGGCCAGGGGAGAATGCTTTCACCTTTAATTCCCGCCAAAGTGTCTGTGAGTCCTAGACGAACTTCAGTGAGTGCTTAATCTGCTAGCCACTGCTCTAGATGTGGCTTGTGCATTTTCTTGTTTAGTTCTCGATGTAGCCCCACAAGACATTACGTCCTCATTTTGCATTTGTGGAAAGTGCAGCAGGAGGAAGTTGAATATCTTGCTGATGTCACATCTCCGTTGAGTATGGGGCCAAGACAGCTGGCTCTTCGCCTTCCAGAGCCTGAAAACTTAACTGTAGCAGGGCAGCCACAGTCCTTCAGCAATGACTAGACTTTGGATAGAGGGAATGAAGGGAGAGACTATTCCTAACAGAGCAAATGGGATTAAACAGAGGCACTGCAGTGGAAAGTCAGAAGTGCATTCTGGCAGTCTGACTTAGTTGGAGCATGGGCTCATAATAGGCAGGTGCAGGGATGTAGCTAAGATTAGACTGTGGAAAAGAGTCAAGACTGCAGAGCTGAGCTTTTATTCCCTTGCAGACTTTTGAGCAAGGAGGTGACACAGTCACAGCTGGCCTTTGAGTGACTCACTGGCAGTTACAGATAGAACCAATCAGGACAGTCGAGAGCCTGGTGAGGGCTGGCCAGTTAGTAACAGGCTAGTCAAAAGATAATTGGAGCCTGCATGGGGTGGTGCCATCAGGAGGTAAAGGAGAGAAGAGATTTGAGAGACACGGAGGGAGCAGAAATGACAAGACTTGGGAGACAGGATGTGGGGCTGAGGGAGAAGGAGCGATCAGAGGTAGCTCTGAAGCTTTGACCCTGGGTGACTCATGACTATGCTGTTTGTTTTCTTTTCTTTTTTTTTTTAACAGGAATGGGTAAGAGTTCAGTTTAGGAGATGAGAGAAGGGGCATTCTGGTTTTTTTTGTTTTGTTAACAATTTTTTATTTAAAAAAAAATATTGATTTGGCTGCACTGGGTCTTAGTTGCAGTATGTGGCATCTGGTTCCCTGACCAGGGGTCAGCCTGGGTCCCCTGCTTTGGGAGCACGGAGTCTTAGCCACTGGGCTGCCAAGAAGTGCCTGGGCGTTGTTTTCGACAGACTCCTCGAGGCCCCCATCACACAAAGAAGGAGGGGCCGTCTCCGGGGACTACGCGGAGCCCAGGCTGGATTCTGTTGTGTCTTGAAAGAGAGCACAGTTTCAATTGCACGAGGCAGTGGTGTATGTTTACTAGGGCTCCCACAACAAAGTGAATTTAAATGACAGAATTATGGTCTTACAGTTCTAGAGGTTGGAAGACTGAGATCAAGTTGTCAACACAACCAACAAGAAGGTCGGTTCCTTCTGAGGTTGTGAAAGAGGCTCTGGCCCGTTGCCTGTCCTCTAGTCCTGGTGCTTTGCTGGCAACCTTTGTCCTTCCTTGGCTTACAGATACATCACCCTGTTCTCTGCTTCATCCTCATGTGATGCTGTCCCTGTGTGTGTGTGTCCAAATTTCCTCTATTTACAAGGGTCCTGGGTAGATGGGATTCAAGGCCCATCCTACCTCCAGCATCTTCTCATCCTAATCTAACTCCTTATATCTTTAATGGACTTATTTCCAAATAATGTCACATTCTGAGATACTGAGTTAGGACTTCAACATGTGAATTTGGTTGGAGTGGGGGCGAGAATAACAATTAAACCCACATCAACAGTGCATAAGATGAAGGCCTTCTTGCTCTCAAAGGATAACCAGGTTTCTCTTCTTCTGGAGGTCTGTGAGCAAGTTATTATTGGCTTGAATTTTTTTATTTTTGGCCATGTCAGTCAGAGCTGAGGTCTCGTGACGACTCCTTACTGGGCTTGCAAATATTTTTATTCAGCAGAAGAATGTTAGTTATTCCCATGAACCAGCATCCTCCTGGTTTCTCAGCTCTAAAGCCCTTCTGAGCAGTGACAGACCTTCTTCCAAGTCCTTGTCCAGGAAGAGGAGTTCATCGTAACGAGCACAAGACCGATAGCTGCAGAATTCTCACTTGGGTAATAAACTGCTCCAGAGAAAGGACAGGTGAGAACCAGAGCCCCAGCAGGGAGGGCTCGGGGTGTTCAGGTGTAAAGAGAGCCCCAGCTGGGAGGGCTTGGGGTGTTCAGGTGTAAAGAGGACAGGTGAGAAGCAGAGCCCCAGCCGGGAGGGCTCGGGGTGTTCAGGTGTAAAGAGAGCCCCAGCTGGGAGGGCTTGGGGTGTTCAGGTGTAAAGAGGACAGGTGAGAAGCAGAGCCCCAGCCGGGAGGGCTTGGGGTGTTCAGGTGTAAAGAGAGCCCCAGCCGGGAGGGCTTGGGGTGTTCAGGTGTAAAGAGCCCCAGCCGGGAGGGCTTGGGGTGTTCAGGTGTAAAGAGGACAGGTGAGAAGCAGAGCCCCAGCCGGGAGGGCTTGGGGTGTTCTGGTGTAAAGAGAGCCCCACAGTCAGTCCCAGTCGGAAGTGGTTTCTGCCCATTTTGTTCTGCTTTGGACATCAAACTTTGTCAACCAAATCACTTATAGCTTTTTAACTCAGATTTTTTTCTCCTTGGAAAATGAATTATATCACCTTGTTAGGAAAAAAAAATCCTCCAAAAAGTTTTTAAGGTACCTGGTTTTCCCAAGTTCACCCTCATCCTCATCAGACTTATAGGCTGTTGTGCCCAAGCAGGATCAGAGGAAAAACACATTTGGATCAACATGCGTGGTCCTTCCTCATGAAACGCCAACCCAAGGAGACCTGGGCTGTGCTCTGTATGTCCAATGGCCATAAGTTTGGGCATCTCAGATGGATGGACACCCAGGAATGAATCTCAAAGAGCCCTACCCTGGGTGTTTGTAATTCCAATCCAGTCCTTCCCTAAATGACTCTTTGGTGGTTTTCCATTTTTCTGTTGGTATATTTACATTTACTCTCCATTTATATGATTTGCCAGAGCTTGAGGCTGATAGCTTAAACCTTTCCCTTCACTTCCAATTTTCATTACCCTTCCAATCTCTGTAGCCCTGAAAATGAGCTTTTCTGAGCTCCTCATTAATTTTTCACTCCTCTCCCTGCGGGAGACACACAGATAACACAGCACTGGGGTTGCAAGCCAGCGAATGCTTGGCGAGTTACTTCTGCCCCAGCAATAGGTTTCAGCAACATACCTCCAGAGACTTTTGACAAGTGAAATGCCCAGGACCTGGTTGCACTCTAATTATGGGGTTCCCATTAGTCCTTGGGAAAGTTGCACTATATCCCAGTATTACGGTGCGCACTAATTTGCTCTTTTTAAAAACATTGATTGTTAAGGGTAACAGTGCTGAATGGATAGCCAGTAAGGACCTAGTGTACATAGCACAGGGACCTCTGCTCAGTGTCATATGCAGCCTGGATGGGAGGGGAGCTTAGGGGAAAATGGATACACGTATATATATATAGCGGAGTCTCCACTGTTCATGTGAAACGATCACGATATTGTCCATCAGCTGTAACCCAATACAAAATAAAAAGTTAAAAAAAGTAGCAGTGCCCTATATTAGCAAGGTCACTGATCTGACTGTTACTAACTGTGTGACCACAGACAAGTGGCTTCACCTCTCTCACCCTTATCTCTTTGTCTTCAACACGTGAGGCTCAGATTGGACCACATTCAGGCGCCTGTTACATCTAAGCCCTCTCCCATTTTGACAGCAGCTGGGCATTCTTCTCTCTGAGTATAAAGAAAATCATTTCACCAGTTTCTCTGCCTGTCACCATTACTCTAGCCAAGAACAGAATCTCTGTGTTGGAAAGCTAAAATATTCTCTGGCCTCCAGCTTTACGTAAGAAACGTGACCTGTGGAAACCGTCCTGTTAGAACAGCTCCGTCGCCAGCTGTCTTGAGAATCCTGACCTTCCCTGCCCTCCTCCCCACTGGAGCCCACACGGCCTTCCCTCCTGATTTAGAAGGCTGAACACTTCCCTTTAGGGACCTTTTTAAAAGGCAGGTAAAATGCTAGAATTTAAGGTTCTATGGGGCAAGAGTGGGCCAGAGACCTCTGTAATAAGCCTGCAGCCTTAGTTAGCACGAACTTGCTACACTGGTAAAATTAACCTTATTGGAAATCTTACCAGCTGTCTTCGTTGGAACTGGGGTGTGTTCAGGGTCCAAACGGATAAGCCTTTCAGGATGCTAAACTAAGTCTAGTGCTTGTGGTTTCTTTCTGCAAAGTCCTCTAAAATGAGATAACCTTCTGAATATATAGGTAGTCCTCTAAGAACTAATAATTCAAATGCTCAGTGAATGAAATAGCGTAACTCCCCGCCTCCCCACTATCTTCGTCACTGTGCACTGCCTATATCTGATGTCTAGAAGTAATTATCTTGGGAATAAACCTTTGATCAGGAGCCAGAAATGCTGTCTGGGAACAAATTCCCTTGTATTGTCCTTGAGAACAATAAACAATGTGTCACGAGAGAGAAAACATCAACAGAAAACCTGGTAGAAAGAGGATAAGGAAGTATTAGGGATTGGGTAGCTCAGTGATGTTAGACCTGTCTCCACTTAAATTTTATGTCCTCTTAGGTTAGAACTTTTTGTGAAAGAAAAAAGTTTTTAATGGCTTGCTTCCCGGACTAATAGAAAACCAGAGGAGTTTTCAAGCTGAGCTAAAAATGAGAATATTTTTAGAAAAATACAGCAAGCACTGGGAGTACAGACAATTTGTTACATCAACATTAAATCAGAATGTGTTGAATAGCAATGGATTATTTCTCCCCCGAGGAGAGGGTAGGATAGCGTGCAGTATTTAAAATAGCTGGGTAAGAAGGTCCTGAGTGTCGCTCTTTTCCTGTACCCCAAAAGTGTTGAAAATTAAAAATATATATATAGCAGTAATTATTCTGAGTGAAGCTCTGCCAGTATTTGATGTCCTTGGTGTATCCCCATTTTTCTTCCCGAATGAGATTTTTTTTTCCTGGATGAAAGAGTTCATAAAGTGAAGGGTTCAAAATAGATGGTCCCTGAGGCCCCTGCCAGCCCTCATGTTCTTTGGTTTTAAATCAGCACATACGGAAAAAACATGTCAAATTTTATTAAGTTTTCTGTTACAGTCAAATATAGTAGCAGAAGAAATGATGAACAGAGTATTTACCCGTTCTGTTAGCAAAATATCTCTCCTGCACAATGCCCTCCCCAGCCACTGTTTCAGGCTATAATTGCTGGGAAAGGCTGTGTGATGTTATCTGAAGACTTATGTAGATAAGCCGAAAAGAAGTGTGGTTTGGCCCTGTAAATGCTGCAGCAGGTAGCTTCCCTTACAGGGAATTCAGGAATATGATAACACCTGATGACCCACTTGTCCTTGCAGTTCTTTCCTAGAGTAAGTAACAATTCATAAAGAATTGCAGGTAAGATCATTCTTACCACTTTTTCTTTTGAGCCACAGCAGATGTTGTTTAAAAGAACCCTTAGGAGCCAAGAAAGAGTTGTTTTAGGCCCAGGCACAGACTTGTGGGGATCCCGCTGCCAGCCCTCTGTCATGCACCCCACATTATTCTGCCTCTTGTCCCTGTTTATCGTAAGGTTGCCCTTCTTTCCCTTCCTCCCCTCCTCTTCATCTGCCACCCTCTCCACATTTTCCTTCTCCTCCACCAGTCACCGATGGCTCTCAGAAAGCATCGATTTGCTTTATGGCAACATGCTGGAAATGTCTGACTATTGACAATTGTGTCTTTAGAGTATACCGTTTTCAATAGTATCTTCAGAGTCCTGAGGAGGAATACTGGTAACCAGCGATTTTGTGCTTGGGTAAACTAGTGAAATTAAAATATTTTGAGTGATAAAAATCTAAAAGAGTTTACCACAAACAGATAATCCCAAAAGAAATGAAAAAGATATAATTTAGGAAAAAGAAAGTAAAAGAATGTTGGAAGCAATAATGATCAAATAAATTGGTCAAACTTTTAAGTGCTTGTTATATATAAAATAATAAAAAGTATTAAACATCGGAGGGTTAATTAGATAAAGGCGGAACTAGTATACTAGATCGTTGTTGCTGGTCAGTCATTAAGTTGCATTTGACTCTTTGCAAACCCATGGGCTGCAGCACGCCAGGCTTCCCTGTCCTTCACTGTCTTCTGGAGTTTGTTCAGATTCATGTCCATTGAGTCAGTGATGTTACCTCGTCCTCTGCTGCCCCATTCTCTTTTGCCTTCAATCTTCCCCAGCAACAGGGTCATTTCCAGTGAGTCGGTTCTTTGCATCAGGTGGCCAGCGTATTGGAGCTTCAGCTTCAGGATCAGTCCTTCCAATATCTGGGTTTGATTTCCTTTGAGATTGAATGGTTTGATCTCCTTGCAGGCCAAATGACTCTCAAGAGTCTTCTCCAACACCACAATTTGAAAACATCTGTACTTTGGTACTCAGCCTTAATGGTCCATCTCTCAACATCCGCACATGATTACTGGAAAAACCATAGCTTTTGACTCTGTGGATCTTTGTTGGCAAAGTGATATCTCTGTGTTTTAATACACTGTCTAGGTTTATCATAGCTTTCCTTCCAAGGAGCAAGTGTCTTTTCATTTCATGGCTAGAGTCACCATCAGCAGTGATTTTAGAACCCAAGAAAATAAAATCTGTCTACTATATCTTGTGTATTAGATAACAACATATAGAGCAGAAGGATAAGACCTGAGTAAAGATGTCTAACCTCACTGTATTATTTGGAAGGCGAGGATAAGGATTTATTTTGAACTTTCAAAGTCAAGTAAGCATATTAAATATTCAGTGCTAACCATGAAAAGAATAGAAGTAGATACATAGCTTAAAATAGTTTAGAGAGAAAAGGAAAAAGAAACCTGATGGTCTAAAAGAAGGTTATAAAGAAGGAAAAATGAAAATCATGATACTTCGTACAAATAAGAGTAGAAATAAACCCAAATATTAGTGATTATAGTAAACATTAATGGTCTATATATACTAGTTAAAAGATTGGGGTTGCTAAAAGTATATAACAACATCAAGATATTAAGTTCTTTATGAAACATACCTCAAACATAAGGATATGGAAGAGTTTAGAATAAAAGGACACAAAAGATACACCAATCAGTTATTTTTTAAAAAAGAATGTTTAACCTGGGTCTCCTGGATTGCAGACAGACGCTTTACTGTCTGAGCCACTAGGGAAGTCGTTATATACATTCAGTTCCGTTCAGTTCAGTCACTCAGTCGTGTCCGACTCTTTGCGACCCTATGAACTGCAGCACGCCAGGCCTCCCTGTCCATCACCAACTCCCAGAGCTCACCCAAACTCATGTCCATCGAGTCAGAGATGACATCCAGCCATCTCATCCTCTGTCGTCTCCTTCTCCTCCTGCCCCCAATTCCTCCCAGCATCAAAGTCTTTTCCAATGAGTCAACTCTTCGCATGAGATGGCCAAAGTATTGGAGTTTCAGTTTCAGCATCAGTCCTTCCAAAGATCACCCAGGACTAATCTCCTTTAGGATGGACTGATTAGATCTCCTTGCAGTCCAAGGGACTTTCAAGAGTCTTCTCCAACACCACAGTTCAAAAACATCAATTCTTCGGCGCTCAGCCTTCTTCACAGTCCAACTCTCACATCCATACATGACTACTGGAAAAACCATAGCCTTGGCTAGACGGACCTTTGTTGACAAAGTAATGTCTCTGCTTTTCAATATGCTATCTAGGTTGATCTTAACTTTCCTTCCAAGGAGTAAGCATCTTTTAATTTCATGGCTGCAATCACCATCTGCAGTGATTTTGGAGCCCCCAAAATAAAGTCTGACACTGTTTCCACTGTTTCCCCATCTATTTCCCATGAAATCATGGGACCAGATGCCGTGATCTTCATTTTCTGAATGTTGAACTTTAAGCCAACTTTTTCACTCTCCTCTTTCACTTTCATCAAGAGGCTTTTTAGTTCCTCTTCACTTTCTGCCATAAGGGTGGTGTCATCTGCATAGCTGAGGTTATTGAGTGGACCTTAGAAAGCATCACTGCGAACAAAGCTAGTGGAGGTGATGGAATTCCAGTTGAGCTATTTCAAATCCTGAAAGATGATGCTGTGAAAGTGCTGCACTCAATATGCCAGCAAATTTGGAAAACTCAGCAGTAACCAAAGGACTGGAAAAGGTCAGTTTTCATTCCAATCCCAAAGAAAGACAATGCCAAAGAATGCTCAAACTACCGCACAATTTCACTCATCTCACACACTAGGCTTCAGCAATATGTGAACCGTGAACTTCCAGATGTTCAAGCTGGTTTTAGAAAAGGCAGAGGAACCGGAGATCAAATTGCCAACATCCGCTGGACTGTGGAAAAACAAAGAGAGTTCCAGAAAAGCATCTATTTCTGCTTTATTGACTATGCCAAAGCCTTTGACTGTGTGGATCACAATAAACTGTGGAAAATTCTGGAAGAGATGGGCATACCAAACAACCTGACCTACCTCTTGAGAAACCTATATGCAGGTCAGGAAGCAACAGTTGGAACCAGTCTATTGTTCCATGTCCAGTTCTAAATAGGAAAATGAGTACATCAAGGCTGTATATTGTCACCATGCTTATTAATATCAGGCAAAAATATTTTAAGTCAAGAAACATGTATAAAGTTGGATCATTATGTATTGATGAAACGAACTGTTCATTAGGAAGATATAACAATTCAAAACATATATCTAACCTCATAGTCACAAAATATATACAGCAGAAGTTTGTCAAACACAAAGATAAATGAATAAACTTGTTGATGTATATCAGTAATTGATAGGTTAGGCCAACGAGAAAGAAGGATGTAGAAAACAAAAATACACTATTAACAAGCTGTAAGATTGCTGAAGCCCATCTTAAGTTTAGAAATTGAAAATTAAGGTATTTCATGGATTATTTTATGGATTAGATGTTTTATGAGTTATATTTTTGGGATTAAATAAAATTTTATTTTATAGATGAAAGAATAAATTATACTCTATTAAATATTTGTGTTAGTTGCTCAGTTGTGTCTGACTCTTTGCAACCCCATGGACTGTTGCCTCCCAGGCTCCTCTGTCCATGAGATTTCCCAGGCAAGGAGTGGGTAGCCGTATTCCCTTCTCCAGGGATCTTCCCGACCAAAGGATTGAACCCAGGTCTCCTGCACTGCAGGCAGATTCTTTACCATCTGAGCCACCAGGGAATCCCAGATATTTGGAATTGACTGAAAATATATTGCGTGACAGATACATGTGAAACATTGCTAAAGCAGTCAAGGGAAATATATAACCTTAGTTGCAAACTTGAGAAAGAAGAAAGGTTGAAAAGTTAATGAATCAGAAAACAATGAAACAGTAAAAAGATCTGTAAAACCTAAAAACAAAAGACCTCTGAAATAGATAAAAATCTAACAAAAGTAATTATATAAAAATAAAGGCACAAATTTTTTAAAGTATCAGAAATAAAAAGAACATAACTACAGAGATTTTTATTCAGAAGAAAAAACTGAACTATTTCATACCAAAAATTTTAAACCTAAATTAAAGAGAATTCCTAGAAGATAATATGTATTACTAAAATGGGAGCTAGTAGAAATAGAAAATCTAATAAACTATCAAAATAACCAGTATCCAAGTTAAATCAGTGGTTTAAAAGTCATCCTTTCTAAAACTTTTTTTTATTGAGATATACTTTACATACAGTAAGTTTCACCCTTTTTCGTGTACAGTTCAATGAGTTTAGTTAATTATGTATAGAAATATAAACCCCATCACAATTAAGACATAGAGCAGCTTTATTGCTGTTAAAAATTTTCCTCCTGCCCTTTTTAGACGGCTCTCTCCCACCCCAGGCCCAGCAATGGTTGATTTGTTTTCTGTCCTCATGGTTTTGTCCTTCCCAGAATGTTACATACATAGAATCAGGAAGTTTGTTGCTTTTTCCAAATGCAGTTGGATTCATTTCTCTTGTGCTGTGTACTGGTGATATGTTTCTTTTTCTTATTAGCAGTATTCTATTACATGGTTTTGCCACACTTTATTCACTGAACTAATTGGAGGGCTTTGGGGTTTTGTTTTTCGAGTTTTTGACAATTACATATAACCGTGTCTCTGTGTCGCCTGGGACACGGAGACATGTCTGTGGATGTGCAGACTGGATGTGCAGCTGCTGGACCGTATGCTAAGGGTGAGTTTAATTCCATACGATACTGCCACCCTGTTTTCTAAAGGGGCTGTGCCATTTTGCCCTAACCATTCACACAGTAATGAGTTCTGGCTGATTTGCATCGTCACTGACACTTGGTATTGTCCATTCTTTTGTTTGGTAGTCGCTCAGTCATGTCCGACTCTTTGCAACCCCATGGACTGTAGCCCCACCAGGCTTCTCTGTCCATAGAATCTCGTGGGCAAGAAGACTGGAGTGGGTTGCCATTTCCTTCTCCAGGGGATCTTCCGCCACCCAGGGGTCTCCTACACTGCAGGCAGATTCTTTACCGTCTGAACCTCCAGGGAAGCCCTTCTCTTGCTTAAGCCATTCTAATAGGCATGAATGACATCTCACTGTGGTTTTAATTTGCATTTCCCTGATTAATGATGGTAAGCATCTTGTTATTTACTTACCATTTTTATATCTTTGTTCAAATCTTTTAACCATTTGTGCCATTTGTTTTTCTATTACTGAATTTTCGGATTGCTTTATATAGTCTGTATAGAAATTTCATGCAGTAGTCTAGGGAGAATGAACACATGTGTGTGTATGGTTGAGGCCTTTTACTGTTCACCTGAAACTATCACAATGTTATTTGTTAAGTGGCTATACCCCAATACAAAATTAAAAATTAAAAAGAAAGTTAGATTACAGTAAACGTCTTTTGACTGCTGAGGATACAAAATGATTTGTTCTTTGAAGATTTTTTTATGTAGATCATTTTTAAATTCTTTACTGAATTTGTTACAATTAAAAGGTTACATATAGTAGTTTATAGTTACCTTTCTTTAAAATATAGAAAAGATCTTTAGACCTAGCTGGTTATTTACATAAATTCTACCAAACTCTCAAGAAACAACTGCAAACTATTCTAGAACACAGAAAGGAGAGAGAAAGCTCCCAGTCATTTCATGGTATAATCACTAACAGAGCTAAGAACACATTGTAAGAAAGGAAAATTTGTAGGTCACCTTTACTTGCAAACTAAAGTAAATAAATTTACTTTATTTGGAATAAATATTACCGGACTAAAGTTTGGTATTAAATATTACCAAACTAAATCCAGTAATTGACGAAAAAAATCACGTCCTAGGGTTTACCTATCCCAGGATGGGTTAACATCAGATACGTTGGTTAACATGTATTAATGTAATTTGTCATATGATCATATTAAAAGAAAATCACAGTTATCTCAAAAGAAGCAGCAAAACATTGAATGAAATTTAATACTATTTGTGATATTAAAGAAAGAAAAAAGGTAGCATGTTACAAATAAAAGCTGACTTTTTTAACCTGGTAAACTACACCGGCAAAACACACCATGCTAATGGTGAAACACTGGAAGAATTATTTTTTTAATACTTTATTCTACATTACAATACTGTATTTGTTTTGCCATACATTGACATGAATCAGCCACAGGTGAACACAATCTCCCAATGCCAAAGCCCCCTCCCACCTCCCACCCCACGTCATCTCCCTGAATCATCCTGTGCACCAGCCCCATGCATCCTGCATCCTGCATTGAACATAGACTGGCGCTTCGTTTCTTACAAGATAGTATACATGTTTCATTGCCATTCTCCCAATGGAAGAATTTTTTTATGATAATAGCTAAGAGAGGGATTGGGGGCAGGAGGAGTGGGGGATGACAGAGGATGAGATGGCTGGATGGCATCACGGACTCGATGGACGTGAGTCTGAGTGAACTCCAGGAGCTGGTGATGGGCAGGGAGGCCTGGAGTGCTACGATTCATGGGGTTGCAAAGAGTCGGACACGACTGAGCGACTGAACTGAACTGAAGAGAAGACTACTCACTCTCACTGCGTCTATTCAACCTAGCCTCGGGGTCCTACCTAAAGAAATGAGAAGATGATTTCTACAGAGAATCTGTGTACAAGAGACTCTAGAGAACTCAGAACTTGATTAGAAGATTTGGCAAGATTGCTGAATATAAGATTAATAAGGTGTGTATTTAATAGACGTCATATAACATCACTATGTAATCAATAGAGGTCATACATACCAGCTATAAGTAATAAGAAAATACAATGATAATTTTTTAAAAGACTATTCTTTGCAGGGTTCAAAACCACTGGGAGCTGTGATTCTGGTTTCTGTAGTTGATTCTCTAGTTCATCCCTAACGGGCCTGAATCTTCTGACTTTGCCTGTTTCCAGGTTCTGTGCTCTATGCGGATATATTGACTCCTTTGATTTGATTTTATTCCCAAGCCTTTATAAAGTAATTACTATGTTACTCATGACTTCCCTGGTGGCTCAGATGGTAAAGCGTCTGCCTACAATGTGGGAGACCGGGGTTCGATCCCTGGGTTGGGAAAATACCCTGGAGAAGGCAATGGCACCCCACTCCGGTACTCTTGCCTGGAAAATCCTATGGACAGAGGAGCCTGGTGGGCTGCTGTCCACAGGGTCACAGAGACAGAGACGACTGAGTGACTTCACTTTCGCTGTGTTGCTTACTTTTATCTAGCACTTATTTAAGAAGTTCGCTTTTTAGATCTAGAAAAGTTCCTCTCTACGTCAGTTCTCTGGAGCCTTCTAAACATGGATCAAATAGTCATTGTTGTGACCCCACTTTCTGTGTATAACAGTCTTTCCTCCCAAACTTTGCCCACCTTTGACTCTGAGCCTTTTGGATATCATAATCTTGTCCCCACAGTAATCCTGAAAAAGGCCTCTAAGCTCAACTCAACATTTAAATGATGGCCTTGTCTGCAGGAGGACAGAGGACACAACATAATAGATAAAAAAACACTTCCTCGTGTGCTCGCACAGCCAGGACTGCGTGACACCATTCAACTCTGCATCGCTTGAGCCTAACAGAGCCTTGTGAAAACATGGTGCCAATTATATTTTTAAGCGGATTATACAGAACTTCAGAGGACCAGAAAACAGTGATTTATTTTAGATTCTGTACAAGCAGGCAGGGAAGGTGCTGCTTTATCCCTTCTATCTGTTTTCCCTTCGCGGTCACTGTTCAGTCATAAAGTGACTTCCAGTGGGCCCTCCACTGAAATTTGCCAGGAATGGATAAGAGTGCAAATGCAGCCGCCCTCCCCCTTGGCCCTTAGTGTGACTCCTTCTCTTCCTACCGAAGGCCCATGCCCCCAACCGAAAGGGAGCCTCTGAGGCGTATGTGTGGACACCCACCGGCACACCTGTTCAAGACCCATCTTATAGAAGATCTTGGCCATCTGGACAAGGAAATAAATGCTCCCAAGTACCCAATATCCAGAGTGGGGTTTAAATGGTGATGCAGGTTTCCGGTGGACATACTCCCTTGGCCCAGGCAGCTTACCTGCGTGGAGGAGCAGAGTTGTTCTTGGGCACCAGGCTTAGGACAGGCTTCCTCTGCTTCCTACAACAAGCATCCATCAGCTTGTTTCCTGAAGAATTCTGGCTCAGTGCACTGCCATCTTGTTAGGTATCATCATAACATGTAAGAACTTGAAGAGACTTTCTTATCCCAAACTTTTCATTAACTGAGGAAACCAAGGCCAGAGAAATGAACTGACTTGCCGGTAGTCATATACGAGGTCAGCATTAAACATGTATTAGAAACCCAGGTCTTTCTCCAGAGACCAGATGGTGTATTTCTCATTCCTGTCCTTCTTGCTCTGTGTTCAGTGCCTATCACTATAGTTTCTGAATGCTTTCCAAATAGTTTTGCTTTTAGCAAAAACTGTGTTGCTAGTGAATAAAATTTGTCTATTGTATCCACAGTGGAAGGGACTCATGTGGGAAGGGCAGAGGAGAAAGCACCCATATGCTCTGCAGCACCCACATAATTTCAGTCTCTCCTAATTGTGAAATAATAAATTCCCATGGGATGAATGGGATACGTCTTTTAGAATCAGAAGTGGGCACCAGTGGACTATCAGATGGGCTGAAATGCCAGAAACCACGTAATACAGTGCGAGGAAATAGCTTTGTATTGTTGACTTTTTTTTAAAATCCATCTTCTCCCTTGAGAGAGCCCTCCAGAGAAACATCCCCGTGGATCCCATACTGGATCCAACTTGGCATCACAGATCAGCCATTGCTCATTCTTGACAGCTATAGCTGTAGTTACTGAGTGTATTTTTAGCCAAGTGAGAAGAGAATGATGAAGATAGCTTGAACCTCTTTTCATTTTATATTGATTGTTCTTTCAACAAATATTTATTGACTAATTTGGTATATGCTAGGTCCTGTGTTAGGAACTGGGAATCTAGAGGTGAACAAGGCCGATACAGTCCCTGCTCTTAAGTAGCTTCCAGTCTGTTGGGGCGAATTATATGAGACCTTCGAGAGGGTAGGGAGGTGTGTGAAAAACTGAACTGAGATCTAGGAAGCCCCTGGTAGAGCAAGAAACAAAAAGGAACTCTGTGTCTTTGAGTCTGTGTCTATTTTGTAAATAAGTTGATTTGTATTACTTTTTTAGATTCCACATATTAGTGATAACAGATATTTGTCTTTCTCTACCTGACTTCCTTCATTTAGTATGATAATCTCTATGTCCATCCTTGTTGCACAGATGGCATATTTCATTCTTTTTTATGGCTGAGTAGTATTCCTCTGTGTGTGTGTGTGTGTGTGTGTGTGTGTGTGTGTGTGTGTGTGACACACATGCAGTAGAATATTACTTTCTCCATTCATCTGTTGATGGACATTTAGATAACTTCCACGTCTTGTGATTACCAAAGGGGAAAGGGGAGGAAGCAGGATAAATTAGGATTGTGGAATTATTAGATACACACCACAATATAGAGTAAACAACAAATATTTACTGTAATAACACAAATAAATACAACTGTGCTGTTTACTGTATAGCACATGGGAAACTAGTATCTTTAATAGGCTGTAGTGGAAAAGAATCTGGAGCTGTTTACCTGAAACTAACACAGAATTGTAAACCAACTGTACTTTAATAAATAAAGTTATAGAGAGAGAGAGAGAAAAAGGAATGACTGAGTTAACAAATGCACTCTACTGGGCAAACCACGGTGGAGATGCTGGATGCTTCGTCACTGAATATGGCAAACGGTTCCCACCTTCATTGAGAAAATAGTGAACTACAGCCTGAAGGCTCACATGAGAAGTAACATTTCCATATTTAAAAGGCTTTAGAAATAGAAATCTAGAGGAAATTATGGAATAGTCTCCTATTTTAAAGCTGCTGAGCTTTAAAACAGACCCTTTAGCCTAAGGTGGTTTAGCCAGGATCCTGTTTGTATCTCTGAGTGATAAACTTAGGGAACCCCTCAGCGTCTGTCCTAGCTTGATTTACCTTTTTATGACTGACAGTGGTTGGTGATACTGAGCAATATGTATCTACTTTGTTATTTAGAAACTGGTGGTACAGTGCTGAAAAAATAAGTAAATCAAAAACAGCTCACTTTCATTACCCTTACTTCATAGTATATTCATATGAATTACAAAGAAGAGGTATTTTCTGAGCCAGCCATGTGGTCTTATGTTTATATATTTTTTTGCAACAGCTTAAGAAAATGTTTAGTATCTAGGTATATTTAGCCAGAAGAATACCAAATGTATCCAAGTCCATAAATAGACAGTGAAGCTAAAAGTTATGTGAACAAATTGTCTTTCCAGTTATTAGAAATGGTGAACACCTGATTGTTACAATCATTCATTCACCTTATCTCAGTGGCTCAGATAGTAAAGAATCTGCCTGCAGAGTGGGATACCCAGGTTAGATCCCTGGGTTGGGAAGATCCCCGTGGAGAAGGAACTGGCAACCCACTTCAGCATTCTTGCCTGGAGAATCCCATGGACAGAGGGGCCTGGTGGCTAGAGTCCATGGGGTCACAAAGAGTCTGACCTGACTGAGTGACTAACGCACACATACGCACACATCCCTGTTTCTGCCCTTCCAGCCAGCGCAGCACACCAAGCACCAGGACAGGGAAATCACAGTTATGCGCATGTTTCAGGTCAGTTTAGTTATTAGCAGTTATATCCTCAGTGGTGAAGAGCTTACTCTGGCTTAGAGGGTAAAGCATCTGCCTGCAGTGCAGGAGACGCGGGTTCGATCCCTGGTCGGGAAGATCCCCTGGAGAAGGAAATGGCAACCCGCTCCAGTATTCTGGCCTGGAAAATCCCTTGGACAGAGGAGCCTGGTAGGCTACAGTCCACAGGGCCGCAAAGGGTTGGACACGACTGAGCGACTTCACTTTATACCCTCAATGCTAATTTGTCCAACTTAGTGGAAATAAGACATTAAACTAACAGACTGAAAACAGGGGTCTCTATGCCTCAAATTAATTCAGCTGTGGCTAAAATGTGTTCCATTCTATAACACTGACTCTGTTGCAGTCAGTATCCTGACTGTAGGCTGTAACAGTCAGGTTCTTCTGTTAATGTTACATTGATGGATAGCACTTCTGTGAGGCAAGGACAAACCGTGGACTGAAAACCAGAATGGAAATTAAAACGCCCCAGTAAATAGGCTTGGGGGCAAGGCAGAATCTGATTTTGAAGAGCCATTCTTCCAGCAGGCTCTGCTGTTTTTATTTTAGAATCGTTAGCTGAGCAAGCTTTTAATTTTAAAATTAAAACGTATTAACTGCATCATACTTTTCTCCATGATTGTATTTTTTTAATATAAATTTATTTATTTGGAGGTCAATTACTTTACAATATTGTATTGGTTTTGCCATACATCAACATGAATCTGCCACGGGTATGCACATGTTCCCCATGATTGTATTTTTATTTTTATTTTTTATCTTTTTATTTATTTTTTTTTATTCTACATTACAATACTGTATTTGTTTTGCCATACATTGACATGAATCAGCCACAGGTGTACACGATCTCCCAATGCCAAAGCCCCTCCCACCTTCCACCCCACACCATCTCCCCGGATCATCCCGTGCACCAGCCCCAAGCATCCTGTATCCTGCATTGAACATAGACTGGTGCTCCGTTTCCTACATGATAGTATACATGTTTCAATGCCATTCTCCCGAATCATCCCACCCTATCCCTCTCCCTCAGAGTCCAAAAGTCCGTTCTATACCTCTGTGTCTCTTTTGTTGTCTCACATAGAGGGTCATCATTACTATCCTTCTAAATTCCATATATATGTGTCAGTATACTGTATTGGTGTTTTTCTTTCTGGCTTACTTCACTCTGTATAATCGGCTCCAGTTTCATCCATCTCATTAGAACTGAGTCAAATTTATTCTTTTAAAATGGTAATGTAGCTTTGTGGTTTAGAGAAGGGATCAGGATGAGGTAAGGAGCCCAGAAAAAAAAGGCTAAAGATAAGAGAGATGAAGCACCAAATTGATATGTGTATTGGAGAACACAGATAACTGCGAGATCTTGACACAGCTGAGAGTATAAAGTAATATACATCTGGTGATAATTATGTACCACAGGGGTCTGCAAGGTTGTTTCATCCATTCTCCATGTGGACTGAATGTTGTGTCCCTCCAAATTCATTTGTTGAAGTCCTGAAATAAGCAAACAAAGAACTGAGGATATTTCTGCGTGAGGGGTCTAAGTTATGTATCATAACTCATACCACCCTCGACACTCTAGCTCAGTTTGGGTGATGCTCTGCTAAGTCTACAGGATGTAAGTTAAAACAGGCATGGGCTCCACCTTCTTTGGGTTTTGGTTTATTTTAGTCATTGAGTAAACAGGAGATCCTAGGTATAGGGCCTCCAGAATATCCTGACTTTATGGCATTCTTGTGCAGGAATAGAGAGACTAACAAATAAATAAATAAACCTTCCCCCAAGGGGGAAGGTCATCCAAAGATTTCCAGGCATGGAGGATGCAGGTGAAGAGTAGAGGAAAAGATCTGACCTTGAACTTAACTTGGAAATATGCTTGATACTAAATGTTAACAGTTCAAATGGATCATTTTGAAGCTTTCTGTTAGAGACTTAAAACGTAACTGGATGACTTATCAAGAAGAATTAGGTTTTATCTATTGGTATATCTTCTTTCATGTCTGTGTGTTAAGTCATGTAAGTACAAGAAATTGAGTGGGTAGGAACAATTACAGTTTTTGAAACTCAAAAGGTATATAGAAGGGCCAGCTCTTCCAATCTGCGTGTCCTTTCTTTGAACCGTGTGCCTTCTAATAGCCAGTGTCTGAAATAATCACAGAGGCAGGTGACATTCTTTTCCTCTGTGCTCTCTCTGTTTTAAAACTCATCCCCACAAATGATGTGAACGTTTGAGTTTTTAATGCCACTCCACAGTCAGCCAGTGGATTAGGCTACCTCCAGAGGTTAAAATGAGAGTGTTTCTGACCCACACTTTTGTTTCCCTCTCTTTCTACCAACATGCTTTTCTGGATAGAAATCAATTGATAAGTTAAAGAAATAAAAATAGCCATATCTTTCCCACTCCCTGATATTAATGCTGTCATCCAAAGAGAAAATAAGCGGTGGGTTCCTTCACAAGACTTGAAAGTAAAAATTCCTCTTCTGGCTGGAGATTAATGTGTCAGATCCTTCGAATACACAGGTTATTAGCAATCGTCAGACAGCCCTTAGAAAGCAGAGCCTGAGGAGGGAAGGCTGCTTACGTATGTATCATCATATTTACTCTTTAACATAGGCAGATCCTGTTTAGGAAGTTTCTTGGGAAAGCAAATCAAATGATGACACTGTGGATGTAAATTAATGTTAGCAATTAGACTTGTGAGGTTGTGGACATTAAAAAAAAAAAAGATCACTGCATGGAAAAGAACAAGTACAAAGATATGAGGACACATCGAAACGGAGAGAATTGAAGCTTGTACAGGCTGATCATTTTTATTTGTTTCTAAATATTCTGATCTGGGGTATAAGTCAGTGTTGTGACAGATTTGTTTATTAAGTGTAAATTTTATGTTACTTTTAGGGAAGGGCTGCAGACGTAGAGGTGCCAGGAAACGTAACAAGGAGGTTGGATCTCTTCTGTGAGTAGTTTCAAGAGGCATGTGGTTTCTCCCTGATGCCATGCGTGACCTCTGGAATAGTGAAAAGGCCCTTTCTTGCGTTTGTGCTTCAAAGGAAAAAACAGGGATGGCAGATAATGGCAGATAAAGGCAGGAGAGCATACGTTTTAGATGCATAGGCAAGAACTAATGTGATACTATGCAGGAGAAAAGACAGCCTCTGTATTGTCCTTAAGCATTCATACTTGGAAACTGTGTTTCCTATCATTGCAAATTTAGACAAGTGAGGCATACCCACTATTTTTCCAGAACAAAGGTATTAACTCCTTGCAATCCACAAGGTTGCAGATAGGGTCAATTTGAGTTCCCCTGAGCACTGCTGGGATTCTAGCCAAGGAATGCTGTTTCTAAATCTCCAAATGTTCTACTGGATTCTTTTTATGTTTTCCATAGAGAATGGGAAGCACTGTACCTATTACAGATGAATTTGTTTCTAAGAAAATTGTATCCAGGTTGATGGGAATTAATAAGTACAAAGCTCTCATGCTGTCAATCTGTAAATCTGGTTGATTTCAGCTCCTGTTTATTTGAAGGTCATGTTCACTTTTATCTAGTTCCAGTGGCTGCTTCCTAGGCCAACCACTGTGTTCTCTGTCTGGAATTTCACAATAGCCTCCTATGGTCTATTTCTGTGTACACTTTGGCACTTAATAGTCAGGTCCATATAGTCAAAGCTATGATATTTTTCAGTAGTCACATACAGATGTGAGAGTTGGACCATGAAGAAGGTTGAGCACCAAAGAATTGATACTTTCAAATTGTGGTGTTGGAGAAGACTCTTGAGAGTCCCTCGGATGGCACGGAGACCAAACCAGTCAACCCTGAAGGAAATCAAGCCTGAATATTCATTAGAGAGACTGACCCTGAAGGTGAAGCTCTAGTACTTGGGTCACCTGATGCAAAGAGCCAGCTCACTGGAAAAGACTCATGCTGGGAAAGATTAGGGGCAGGAGGAGAAGGGGCGGACAGAGGATGAGATGGTTGGATGGCATCACTGACTCAGTGGACATGAGTTTGAGAAACTCCAGGAGATGGTTGGTGAAAGACAGAAGAGGCTGACATGCTATAGTTCATGGGGTTCTCAAAGAGTGGGACAAGACTTAGTGACTGAACAACTCTGCCCTCTAACTACAGCGATGATATAAAAGTAAAAATATGGTCAGATTCCCTCCTAAATACATCTTGGTAGCTTCTAATACACTTATAGAGACCCAGGTCCTTGGTGTGACCGGAAGGCCCTGCTCGAGCTCGCCTTGCCTGCAAGCCTTCTGCACCCCCTCACTCGATCACTGTGGCCACACAGCCTACCCTGTGTTCTTGGTTTCTCTCCCATCACCTTGCCACACGTCGTCCTGGTGTTCATCCGAGTGAGCTCTTGGTATCCCTTTAGCCTTGTCTCGTGTGCCTCACTCAGATATCCTCCAGCTTACATCAGGCACCCCGTCACAGTTCTTCATCGTACCTTTCTGTTTCAAGGGAACTTTTTCAGCTCGCTGCCATGTCTCCCCTGCTAATGACCTAGCAGTTGTCACCCCCAGTAGACTACAAGCTATAGGCCCTCTGTCTCTTCAGTCCTAGATGTTCCTGGCAGGTAATAGGTGCCCAGTGATAGTTTTTGAATGAATCAGTGAGTGATGAATAGAAACATCCCCACGGGAGTGACCTAGACACCAGGGGTTCACACTGGAGGCTTTCGAGCCGCTGGTGATGGAACAAGTCCTGTTCCCATGATGCTGTGTCTGAGATATAGTCATCAGAGTTCCTGCTTCTCATCAAAAATCACTCCTGATAGAGATACTCTGTTGATACATTACATGCGAACCCTTTTACCTTCTGCCTCTGAAGAGTGTTTAAGGATTTCTAAATAGGCATGCAAGATAACTTATCTGCTAAAATCCAAACATAGGTATATTGACCCAGTAAAATGGCAATAGCTTTCAACAAAAGCTGTTCATGCGTAAACACATTTTTCAGCTTTTACTTTATCGTGATAGTTTTTTTTTTTCAATTGGGAAAAGAAATAAAACAGACATTTGAAAATTAGCACTTGCCCCAGTGAATGTCTGCTGTAATTTCTCAGTCTTATGGAAGATGGTAAATTAGGAAGGGTGGCTGATTTAATGTCACAATCAGGGTCAGTTTTACTCTATATAATAACCAATTATATTTAAACAAGTGAACATTGTGCCATAAAATCCTGATGATGAGGGGATAGAAATAAAGTTAATAAAAGGAAGCTGCACTAATGCAGGGTTTCCCAGACGGAGCTCGTGGTAAAGAATCTGCCTGCCAATGCAGGAGACATAAGAGACACAGGTTCCATCCCTGGGTCGGGAAGATCCCCCTGGAAGAGGGCATGGCAACCCACTGCAGTATCCTTGCCTGGAGAATCCCATGCACAGAGGAGCCTGACGGGCTACAGTTCACCCGGTTGCAAAAAGCTGGACATGACGGAAGCGTCTTAGTGCGCACACACACGTGCGTACATGCACACACACACACACACACACACTCACTCACTAATGGAGGAAACTGAAGCCACTGGCAATACCACCACACTCAAGGCCACCCATCAGCAGAATATTTCATTTTCCTTGATTAAGCAAGGTTGTGACAATTTCAGACCGTTTCTGTTCTGAATCTTTTTTTCCACCTGTCTCATTTAATACAAGTAATTGAGCCAAGATACCATGTTTAACCTCTGAACAGTCACATTAGAAATCTCAGGATCTTGGAATAAAATGTTCTTCTAGGATTTGCAAAAAAAAAAAAAGCTACTAGCCTCAATAGAAGACCTGGCCAGTGGTTTAATTCCCAACCCTGAAACCTGACAGATTGTCTGCTTATGGTGGATAAGTCACAAAACTATGGAGACACACTATTCCGTAAAGTTCTGGAGCGAAAATTCTTTTTTCTGTTCTACATACTCACCTTCAAAACTCTGTCCCTGTACCCTAGCCCTGTATGTATGCACTGCATATTTATTCACGGATTCCTCTTCTACTCTACAGCGGCACTCTTAATATTCCTTTTGCTCAGCTTCTTGAATCCTGCATAGTGAACTAGCTAGCTGGTTGGTATTTTAACATAATTGTTCTTCTACACTGTGTGATTATCAACTGGAGGAAACCCTCTGTAGATTGAACTCATCAATTGTCAAGTGCTTTTCTGTGCAGCTATGTATTGTAGGGAAGGCCTCTGCAGAAGATAACATGCTTGAGCACTGTTTACACCTCCCCAGTTACTTACTAAGGCTCAGGTCACTGGGATAAAGAAAAGGGTAGGTGAAGGGATGCTTCCCAGATTGCAGTTGCAATGATTCTAGCTTGTTTAACCCAGTTCCTCTCAAACTTTAGTGTACATATGAATCTTTTGAAGATCCCGTTAAAACGCTTGTTCTTGGGCTTCATCACCCTCCAACCCAGTAAAGGTCCTGACTCAGTAAATACTACCTAGGGCCCGTATATGGTCTTGTTTAAAAGCTTCCAGATGCTGTTGCTGCTGGTGGTCTGGTCACACTTTGAGTAGAGCTGGTTTAGTTTAGCCAACAGCAGGAGCAACCCACACATAACGATCCTCTCTCCGTTCTCTTTGCTACCTTTGCAATCTGTTTGTGTTAAAAAGAGGAAGAGGAAGAGCTGAGAAAACTTAGGAGAACCTCCAGTTATGTAACTCACAGAGTTGTGTGCTCAGAATATGGTGGACATGGAATTTAAAACAGTGTATTGAGTAAGCGATGAGTTTGTCAGTGGCTCAGATGGTAAAGAATCTGCCTGTCATGCAGGAGGCCCGGGTTCGATCCCTGAGTTGGGAAGATCCCCGGAGAAGGAAATGGCAGACCCACTTCAGTTTTCTTGCCTAGAGAATCCCCATGGATAGAGGAGCCTCGTGGCCTGTAGTCAATGGGGGTCACAAAAAGTTGGACATGACTGAGTGACTTACATGTTCACTTTCACTTCATTGAGTAACAGTGCTGTTTCCTGGTGATCTCTAGGAAACTACATTGTATATCCAGATGCAGAAAGTATGTTGCCAGAATCTGAGTGGATGGGAAAGCACAAGATGTCTCTGAAAAGATTTAAAAAACAAAACAAAACATGTCGCTTAACTTTTGCAATAAGAATGCCAATCACAAACTCCTTGGTAAGGCTCAGTGCTGATGCTTAAAATCAACGAAGAGCTCGCAACCCACTGGAGCCCCACCCTATTCTTGAAGGGTCTTCCTTGGGTAAAGTCAGATGCTTAGAATGCTCAGTTTTCTTGGGGAGGGGGTTCCCTGCTGCCCATGGGTTACTACCACCATGTTTCAGAGAGGTGGATGTCCACTCCCTCGATACCCCAGAGAGCCTTTGCAAAGGCTTTCCACACCAGCTAGAGGATGTTTGTCAAACTTGGGCTAGCTGGGAAAACATTGGTCTTGCTCATTGACCCAGACCTGCACCTCTGCAATTAGACTAGCACTTTCCTTTGTTTTCCCTGGGGGTGAAACAGTTGCCAAGTCTTTAACAAGCAGCCTCTAACAAGCCCCATGCAAGGAGCTATTGATTGGGCTGGAGGGAAAAAGCAAGTACAATTAAGCCTCAAACTAATCATCAGAATTCAACATTGACTGAATTGTTCCAGTGATTCATTAAAACTGCTCTCCTTGGCTTGGAGTATGGGAGTTTCTGGGTTCGGTGGTGAGGGTCATCTGCAGTGTGAAAAACCATGGTTCAGCAATTTGGAATATTTTCTTATTCTCAAAGGATCAAAAATGGAATGAATAAAAATGGTAATCTCTGCAGTAGGTTTTGTAATTAGAATGGAAAAGCAGGGAGAATTTTAGTATTTAACAGCATAGCCTATTCATTCACCGTATTTACATGAAGAAGTACGTGTATTTTCTTCTTTGTTTTTTTTGTTTTGGGCTTGAGAACATTGCAGAGCAACCAAAGCTATTGCCACATGTGTTGTAGATGTCTGGATAGACTGAGTGCAACCTTGAGTTTGTACAGAATTGGGTTGGAGGGGGAAAAATAACGTTTCCATAAGTATATTTGCATTTAGCAGCAAACACCTATTTTGAAAAATTCACACAACATCCTGATGTAATAGCAGTGTATACTACCCAGAGAATGTAATTGATGTTTCATTATACATGACTCATAAGCAAGCCGTGCCATTTAAAGCAACCTCTAAAGTGACAGATGGATGGACACCCACTGCCTAGCTTTTGGCCAGTCAACCTCTATCCAAGAAGGGTACTCGCTAAACGAGCTCGTGACCTTAACTTCTCTCTGCAGAGCAGGCCAGTCCACACTGCGCTATATTATGTCTTCATGGAGTGGCTCAGTCTGCCCAGGCTCAAATGTGGTTGGAATTCATTTTACGATACCATCAAAACAAAAAAATATAAATTTCTACTTAACTCTGCCTATTAAGGTTTATCACACATATGGCTTGGAAACATTCTATCTAAATTATTTTGCCCTGTTAGGAAAAAGTGCCATGCTGTTAATTTTATTACTTTTCTGGCAAATGTATTAGTGTTAAGCAGTAGACCTAATTGGCTGCATATTATAATTTGGATGTGATCACTGTGAACCCGAGATCTATACCAGCTTTAGACAGAGGTAGTGTCTGAGTTCTTTTCCAAGGAAAAACTGGAGGGATGCAAGCACAACTCTAGCAGCGGTTGGTTAATTGTTGCGAGAACTTACAAATACCTTTCACTAAGTTGGAAAGGGAATTATATGACTTTCGTAATAAATCATGGTAGAAATAGCAAGTGATACAATTTACAGGACTACTGTTATTTTCCTGACACCCCCAGGACCTACCGTAGCTTCCTAAAATGAATTTTTCTCATTCCAGACCAACTGAACTTTTTAAGCTGTAAAAAATATTAATACGGGGTAGAAATGCTTCTTTGCTTTGAACTAACTTTATGCTTCTAGAAAAGTTGCAAAAACCGCGCACACAGTAGTTCCTTATATCTTATCTTTCCTTGCTTTACTTAATGTTGGCATCTTATATAACCATGCGGCTTCCCTAGCGGCTCAAACAATAAAGAATCTGCCCGCAATGTGGGAGACCCAGGTTCAGTCTCTGGGTCAGGAAGATCCCCAGAGAAGAGAACGGCTTACCCACTCCATGGACAGAGGAGGCTGGCCGGCTACAATCCACAGGGTCACAGAGAGTCAGACATAACTGAGAAAATAGCACTTTCACTCACGTGCTATATAACCATAGTACATAATCAGGGAGAGGATATTAACATTGGTGTCATGTTATCAATCAAGCTACAGTTTATTGAAATTCACCTACTTCTCCATTAGTTTGATTTTCTTTTCTGGATTCTGTCTAGGCCATCAAGTTGAATTGAGTTGATATTTCTCTTTTAGTCTCCTGTAATCTATAGCATTTCATTTGTCTTTTTCATAAAACTGTATCTTAAAGCAGATTTTGTGTATTTAGTGACACATACTCAGGAAGATCATGTGTGTGTTTTCTTTCGATGGTGGGTATGATCATTGAGTAGGAAACACTTGAACTTCTGTTTGCTCGAACAAAAATATTCCAGGGGCCTTTCCAAAATGTTAATGATATGATAACTTAGTTTTATTCAATAAACTTTACTGATTCAGATTAATTTTTAAAAATCCACTAAGGTTTGGCTAAAAATAAAGATTTAATTTTAAAATATATTAAAGATAGATTGGGTTTTATTTCACTAGTTTTAGAAAGCTCTAAACTGATACGGATTTTTCATTTTAATTGTTGTCTAGGGGATCTTTTTACTGCAGAAAAGGCTGATTTGTAATTAGCATAAGTGTTGTTTATATGTCGTAGATTACTTCAGCTTCAAAAAATAGTTTTTTTCTTAAACATTCTCCCTAAGAAGTATCTTACCTTTTTTAACTATAAAAAAGTGTTGGCTAAGCAAAGATAAACCACAACAGAATCTTGCCCATAATCTACAAATTTCAAATTAGTGCTTCAAATTAATAGGTTTTTATTGTATGAGAAGCTCAAAGTTGTTACTAAAATAATTTTGGCGAGCAGTTGAACCATTCGTAAAGTAATCTGTTCCTCTTAGCCTAGCCTGTTTGCTCTCACCACAGTCACGTGTATACATGAGGGTTATGAACATAGCCCAGTGGGTAAAGTTGGAGGAATTCAGGATGTTGCACCTCTTCTAGTAAACAGTTGTTGAATGGAGATACATGCACATACCCCAGTTCCACAGACATTGTTTGATTCTTCCATTCTGTTTGAACTATTCTGATACCAACTGAGTGTACTCCAGGTCTGAACCCCCCAAAGTTACCTCTGACCCCACAAATTAAGGGCAAGATCCACCCGGTTGGCCTGACTTCAGAGGCCGGCAGCAAGTGGGACCCGCCACCTGTACTTTTGACTGAGTGCCTGCAAATCCAGGGGTTCCCCTCTGTAGTTCAGTAATTTTCTTGAAGGATTCACAGAACTCAGGAAAGCACTTATGACTACGGTTCTGTGAGGATTAGGGCTTCCCAGGTGGTGCAGGGGTGAAGAATCCACCTACCAGTGCAGGAGATGCAGGACTGCAAAGTGTCGGACATGACTGAGCACCTGGGCACACAGGCACCCATGCTCTTCATTCACTCGGTCGTGTCCAACTCTTTGCAACCCCGTGGACTGCAGCACGCCAGGCTGCCCTGTCCTTCACTATCTCAAACTCATGTCCATTGAGTTGGTGATGCCATCCAACCATCTCATGCTCTGTCGTGCCCCTTCTCCTCCTGCCTTCAGTCTTTCCCAGCATTGGGGGTCTTTTCCAATGAGTCAGCTCTTCGCATCAGGTGGCCAGAGTACTGGAGCTTCAGCATCAGTTCTTCCAACGAATAGTCAGGGTTGATTTCCTTTAGGATGGGTTGGCTGGATCTCCTTGCTGTCACTGCTCCTCCCTTCTCTCTGCATCCTCTCTTCCCTGATAACAGCTGTTTGAACCTGCTCTTTGGAACTCCAGGAACGTCGTGGAGGCTGAAATCTATTCCCTGCAGACAAGAAACAGACACAGAAAGGCTTCCATGCCCAAGAGCCCCACAGGGTCCTTGCTCACACAATGACAATGCCACTAAATATTCTTGTATACATTTTTATCATTTTTCTCTGCATTTTAAACAGTATTGGAGCTTAATTTATAGGTTTTTTTGATAGTTAAATTACCCCAAGTACTTAATGTTGATGCCGTTGCAAATCATGTTTTTGAAACTTCATTTCCCACCCATTTATTTTTAGTATGAAAGTGAAAGTGAAGTCACTCAGTCGTGTCCAACTCTGTGACCCCCATGGACTGTAGCCCACCAGGCTCCTCCATCCATGGGATTCTCCAGGCAAGAATACTGGAGTGGGTAGCCATTTCCTTCTCCAGGGAATCTTCCTGACCCAGGGATCGAACCCAGGTCTCCCGGATCACAGGCAGACGCTTTAACCTCTGAGCCACCAGAGAAGCCAGAAATGCAAATAATTTCTACATGTTGACCTTGTCCTTAGGATGTTCTAAATCTACAATCATATTACCTGCAAATAAGGTTTATTTCTTCCTTTCCAGTCTGTACTTGTTTTAGTTTTTTGTCCTCTGTGGTACTGGCTACCTAGGATATTTTGAAGCACATTTTATAATACGGTACAGTGTTAAATAGAAGTAGTGAGAGTGGACATCCTTGTCCGTTTCTGATCTTAGAGGAGATATGTTTAGTCTTTATTAACTGGGATGTTAGCTCTAAGTTATTCCTACTGCTGAGTCGCTTCAGTCGTGTCTGACTCTGTGCGACCCCATAGATGGCAGCCCACCAGGCTCCCCCGCCCCAGGATTCTCCAGGCAAGAAAGTGCCCTTAATTAGGCAAATTTCTTTCTCTCCATAATTTTGTGTGAGCTTTTTAAAAAATCATAAATGGATGTTGCTCCTTGTCACTTTTTTCATCTTTTGAGATAATGATTTGATTTTTCTTCTTTGTTCTGTTGTTAATATGGTAGATTGCAGTTTAAAGGCTTTTGAATGTTAGAGCAGCCTCACATTTCCTAGGGTAAATATCACCTGGTCACGCTGTGTTGTTCTTTTTAGATACTCCTGTACTTACTAAGGATCTTCATGTTTATGTTCCTGAGAGATGTTAGTCTGTAATTTTCCTGAAATGTCTTTGTTTGGTTTTACTATCAGGGTCGAGCTGATCTTGTAAAATGAGTTGAAAAAGGTTTCCTTCTCTATTTTATAATTTTTAAAATTGCTATTAACTTCCTTTTTAAATGTCTTAGAGAATTCAGCAGTAAAGCTATTTGGACCAGAGTTTTCTCTGTAGGAAAGATTTCAATTTCAAATTCAGTCTTTAACAGATATAGGGCTGTTTGCATTTTTTCCTTTCTTCTTATATGTTACGACTGGTCTTTCAAGCAGTTTATCTGTTTCATGTAAGTTGTTGAATTTATTGGCCTAAAACTGTTCCCAATATTCTTTTAGTGTCTATAGTATCTGTAATGATGTCCCTTAGTTTTTCTTTCATCCCTGATATTGACAAGGAAATGGCAACCCACTCCAGTATTCTTGCCTGGAGAATCCCAGGGACAGAGGAGCCTGGTAGGCTGCAGTCCATGGGGTTGCTAAGAGTCAGACACAACTGAGCAACTTCACTTTCACTTCACTGATATTGATAACTTACGAAATTCTCTTTTATTCTTAATCAGTTTTACTAGAGACTTATCCATTTTACCAGTCTATTCAAAGAATCAGATTTTAGTTTTGATTTTTGTCTGTTGTCAATTTTTTTCTCACTGATTTCCAGTCTTTATTATTTCCTTTACTTTTTCAGTTCAGTTTTGCTCCTCCAGTTCCTTTAAAACGTGAAGTTTATGTCATTGATTTTTTTTCTATAATCTAAGTCTTTAAAGTTTTATCCTTTTCCCTTTAAGCACTGTGTCAGCTGCATCCCACAAGACTGATAGACTATATTTTCATCAGTCAGTCATTTCAGTCGCTCAGTTGTGTCTGACTCTTTGCAACCCCGTGAATCGCAGCACGCCAGGCCTCCCTGTCCATCACCAACTCCCAGAGTTCACTCAGACTCACGTCCATCGAGTCAGTGATGCCATCCAGCCATCTCATCCTTGGTCGTCCCCTTCTCCTCCTGCCCCCCAACCCCTCCCAGCATCAGGGTCTCTTCCAATGAGTCAACTCTTCGCATGAGGTGGCCAAAGTATTGGGAGTTTCAGCCTCAGCATCAGTCCTTTCCATGAACACCCAGAATTGATCTCATTTAGGATGGACTGGTTGGATCTCCTTGCAGTCCAAGGGAATCTCAAGAGTCTGCTCCAATACCACAGTTCAAAAACATCAATTCTTCAACACTCAGCTTTCTTCACAGTCCAACTCTCACATCCATACATGACTACTGGAAAAACCATAGCCTTGACTAGATGGACCTTTGTTGGCAAAGTAATGTCTCTGCTTTTTAATATGCTGTCTAGGTTGTTCATAACTTTCCTTCCAAGAAATAAATGTCTTTTAATTTCATGGCTGCAATCACCATCTGCAGTGATTTTGGAGCCCCCAAAAATAAAGTCTGACACTGTTTCCACTGTTTCCCCATCTATTTCCCATGAAGTGATGGGACTGGATGCCATGATCTTCGTTTTCTGAATGTTAAGCTTTAAGCCAACTTTTTCACTCCCCTCTTTCACTTTCATCATTACCCAGTTTCTAATGTTTCCTGGTTTTCCTTAAGGTTTTTGTCTTGACCTATCCGTTTTATATATTGGTATTACTTTTGTATAAAAACTACTTTAAATATTTTTGGTTTTGAGTGAAAATTTGGTTTCATTATAATCACAGAATACATTTTGTTCAGCTGATTTACATTTATTGAGGCTTGCTTTATAGTCTCATGTATAGAATACCTTGGAGAATGTTTCACATACCCTTGAAAAGACTGCATTTTGCAGTCTGGGGTAAAACATCTTATAAATGACAGGTCAAGCTGGTTCATAGTGTTGTTCATATTTTGCTTGTTTTGTAAATCTTCTAGTGAATAAGGCCACTGGAGTTTTGAAATTTTCAAAAAAATTATGAGTTTGTCTACCATAGTGTCAACTTTTGATGAATGAAGTTTGGAACTCTGCCGTTTAGGACTGTTAAATATGTCTTCAAAGTTGCCTCGTATTGTAATGTAATGGCATTCTTTATATCTGACACTCTTCCTTGTCATGGACGTTATTTTGTCTGATGCAGTGTAGCTGGTCCAGCCTCCTACTGTGTGTGTCTGAATAATATATCTTTCTTTCATTTTTTTACTTTTGGCTAATCTTTGTCTTTATATTTAAAGTGTGTTTTGTTTGTAATTTCTGGCATGTAGTGGGTCTCTGCCTTTTAATGAGCATGTTATTTTAGTGGAATTATCATTATGGCTGGATTTAACCTACCATTCTTGCTGCTTATTTCCCATCTGTTCTCTGTCCCATTTTTATGCCTTTTTGTGGATTGAGTTTATTTCTAACATTAATTTTTCTGACTTGCTGTATTCCCTTGTTTTATTATTTTTGAATGCTCTAGGATTTAGTATATTTACAAACTACCTTTATGCCACTTTATATGTAAGGTAAGAACCTTAAAACAGTAAATTGTCATTTTTCTCCTCAATCCTCATGCTATTGTTGAAGTACATTTTATTCTTACATATATTATAAACCCCACAATATATTTTTATTACTTTTTCATAGGTATTTACCTTTTAAATAATTTAAAACTGAGAACAAGAAATCTTTTCCGTTTTGCTACTCTGTTCTTTTGTATAAATCTAAATTTTTATCTGATATTAATTTCCTTCATCCTGAAGAATTTCCTTTAATATTTTTTATAGTGGAGGCCTGCGTGCAGTGAATTCATACAACTTTTACTTATCTGAAAATTTGTTTTACCTTCAGTTTTGTAGGACATTTTCTCTGGGTATAGAATTAGAGGTGTTGAACTAATTTTTTTTCTTTTTTAATTTAAAGGTATTAATCCATTGTCTAATTCTAGAATACATTGTTTCTGGTGAGAAGTTAAGAGATTATTCTTATTTTTGTTTGCCTATATGTGATATATCTCCTTAGTTGGCTACTTTTGAAAGACTTTATCTTGATAATTAATTTTCAATAATTTGATTGTGATGTATATTACCTTATTTTACCCTGCTTGGGCTGTTGCGTTTTTAAATATTTTATAGTTTTTAAAATCAAATTTGGAAGAATTTAACTGTATTTTTATAAAAACTGTCTCTGCCTTCTCCTTTATTTTTGTCTTTTGGAATTCATATGTATACTAGGACATTTCAAATCATTCCATAGGATTCTAAGCTCTGTTCAAGTTTTTTTTTAATCTCTTTTCCTTTTTTTCAGTTTGGATAATTTCTGTCTCTGTGTCTTCAAGTTAACTGATATTTTCTTCTGCATTTGTTTAATCTTCTGTTAAAGCCAGTCAGTGAAAGTTTTCATTCAGATATAGTATTTTTAACTTAGAAGTTTTATGGGTTCTTTTTTAGATCTGAAGTTTTCTTTTCTCAGTTTCTTGTATATTCATCTTACTTTTCAATTCTTGGTGTAAATAAAGCAGTTGTGTAAGTTTGTGCACGTGTGCTTAGTCACTCAGTCGTGACCGACTCCTTATGACCCCAAGGACTGTAGCCCGCCAGGCTCCTCTATCCACGGGGTTCTCCAGGCAGGAATACTGGAGGGGGTTGCCCTGCCCTCCTCTGGGCGATCTTCCCTGTGTCTTTTATGTCTTCTGCATTGACAGGTGGCTTCTTTACAAGTAGTACCACCTGGGTACTTGTCTGTAAATCCCATTATCTCCATTATTTCTAGGTCTGTGTCTGTTGATTGATTTTTCTCCTGGCCCTACTTTATGCATTTTCCCACTTTTTCATTTGCCCAGTAATTTTTGATTGAATACTGAGCATTGTGCTATCACATTGTAGACGCTGGATTTTGTTTTACTCCATTACGGATTTGCACAGTTTTTCCATAGCTTGTTTTCACAGTTTGTTTTGGATGATTCTAGGGTGTTTTTTTTCCCTCCAGGGCTAGTTTAGCCCTTCTACTACAGCATTCTGGAGTATATACAGAATGCGGCCAGTGTTCAATGAATTTTCCCTGTTCTTAATGATCAGAATTTAAATGAGTCTGGTTTTCCAGTAATTTTTCTTTCCCCAGAAATTGTAGTTTGCACAGAGCTTTGAATATCAGCTAAAAACTCAGGAGAATTTCTGCACCTCTACTCTGTAGCTCTTTCATCTCTGGTACCCTCAATTTCTGTCTCTTCAACTCAACAGGACTGCTGAGCAATACTTGATACCACGTCTCAGTACCACATATGTAAATGCTTTCAGACAGGAAGCCAGGGAGATCACAGGGCTCATCTCGTTGGGATTTTTTTCCTTTTCTCATAGATCCCAGTGTGTTTTAACTGTCTGAAACATTTATTTTAGAAATTCTGTGCAGATTTCCAATTTTTTACTGTGAAAAGTCAAGTTAGATTTCTGTCTTGTCTAAAAGCTGAAGTTCTGCCCTTTCTGTAGAGTTTTGTATCCTATTTTTTCTCTTTCTCCCTATATATTTTGAAATATTTTCCATGCTTTTCAGAAATTCTCTTTTGAATGAATGGAGAACAGTTTTTCTAGTGGATATACCATCATTTACAATATAATCCCCCATAATTTACATAAAAACAATGGTCCTAATTGTAGTACTTAATATTAATGCACATTTTTTATTATTTCCATAGGATAAAATGAAATTATGTCAAAAGAAGTAGATATTTGCATGGTTCTTTGCACAGATTATGAAATTGCCATCCAGAAAGGTTATTTTAGCTTAAACCCAACACCTCTATATGAGATTGTGCATATCCCCATGACATTGTTAGTGCTGGATATTAAAATGTTTTTTAAAAAATATTCAGTTTAAGTAAAAATTGATATCTTATTATTGAAAAGTCATTCATCTGGACATTCATTATTTTATTATTGCTATGCTCGAATTTGCATAATACCTATTGGCCATTTGTTCATGTAAATCCCATCAAGTTAAATTCTCTACATGTTTTAAAGCATCAAATAGTGGAGAAATTCTTAAAATGAAAACAGCCACTCTCTGCATATTCAATTATGTGCTTCTCCTTTGCTGAAATGTTAAAAAGCATTTAAAATCAGGAAAAGGCAAGGAGGCCCACTGTTCAGGCTTCTATCTCATTATTGTGCCAGTGGCCTCAGTCACTGTAGTAAGAATATTATATTAAAAATGAAACATGTATATTTTCCTGTAAGAAACGAAGCACCAATCTATGTTCAATGTAGGATGCAGGATGCATGGGGCTGATGCACGGGATGATTCAAGTAGAGGATGTGGGGTGGGAGGTGGGAGGGGGCTTCGGCATTGGGAGATTGTGTTCACCTATGGCTGATTCATGTCAATGTATGGCAAAACAAATACAGTATTGTAATTTTTTAAATAAATAAATAAATAAATAAATTTTAAAAAAAATAAAATAAAATTGTTAAAAAAAAAAAGAAGGCTGCAAACTGTCATTGTAGATTATACAATAGTTTAGGTAAGCACACATACAGACATGAAGTTTCTAGACTAATTACTAGAAATTATAAAAGTTTTGAGCCAAGAGAAGCTGTAAGTAACCAGGTTTCAGCTAGATAAAAAGCAATTAAAACTCTGTTAATTTTAGAAAAACAAAAATATTAAGAAAATCCAAAATGGAAATAAAAAGATGTACAAAAACATTTCATTAACAGCCACATACAGCACAAATGTCTGATCCTGAGGGTAGCTGAGTCCAAGCAGAGGTTGCTGGTACCACCAGGCTTGGCTTTCATGCCCTCTAGTTCCATTAAAGTGAAACTGTTAGTCAGTCACGTCTGACTCTTTGTGGCCCCATGAGTAGCCCGCCAGGCTCCTCTGTCCATGAGATTCTCCAGGCAGGAATACCAGAGTGGGTTGCCATTCCCTCTCTAGGAGGTCTTTGGGACCCAGGGATCAAACCTGGGTCTCCTGCACTGCAGGTAGACTCTCTATCATCTAAGCCACCGGGAAAGCCCTGGTAGTTCCATCAGGAGAGTCTTCCTGATGGCCTCAGTTTCTCTTCCCTCTTCCAGGTCCTGTTCTAGCTACTCTTCTGGATTAGCTCAAGAACAGGAAAGACTACAGCTCTTTCCAAAACCTCTTGCTCCCTTGAGACGTCTCAGAGCGGTCTCTGGAGTGGGGAAAGCATCTGGTCTGTTGTTCATCCCTAAAGCTCCTGGTATTGATATGTGCACAAGAGTAATTGCTCGGTCTTTCCGGACTCAGTTGCTCCTTTCTGACTTGATCCAGAGCATCTACTTACCCCTGGGAAATCCCTTACCCCTGGGAAATGATATTTTATTAGAGGATGAGAGAATCAGATACTGTAAGCATTAAAATGTATTATGAACATTAAGCTTGCTAAGAGTATGGTCCATGGGGTTGCAAAGAGTCGGACACAACTGATGCGACTTCACACACATGCAAGAGACTAGATCTTAGTTTTCCCAGGTGGCACTTAGTAGTTCCCACCTGCCAATGCAGGAGACATAAGAGACCCGGGTTTGACCCCTGGGTCAGGAAGATCCCCTGGAGGAAGGCATGACAACCCTCTCCAGTATTCTTGCCTGGAGAATCCCATGGACAGAGGGGCCTGGTGGGCTGCAGTCCGTGGGGTCGCAGAGTGAGACATGACTTAATGACTAAACAGCAACCTCAAGAACAAATGAAATGATGTGACTCGATAGTGTTGTAGCTAAGGCTACAAGAGCAGTCATATTGCAATCTAAATAATCAAATCTATATGTTGTTATACAGTGTTTCGTGTCAGCTATATTTCAATAGAAATTGACATTTGTACAGTATTTGGAAAGCTGAATACTAAAGTATTAAGAAACAAACATATACATATATATATATACAGCCACACACAGCAAGAAGACATTTTGTTACATGATAAATCGCAGAATCAGTATTCAACAGGTTTATTTTTTAAATTAATTTTTGGCTGTGCTGGGTGTTTATTGCCGCGATGGACTTTCTCTGGTTGCGGCGAGTGGCAGTTACTCTCTAGCTGCAGTGCACAGGCGTCTCGTTGTGGCGGCTTCTCTTGTTGCAAAGCATGAGCTCTAGTCACATGGGCGTCAGTAGTTGCAACAAGCAGGCCCAGTAGCTGTGGTGCATGGGCTTCCGCATGCGGAATCTCCCTAGACCAGGGTTCGATCGCCTATCTCCTGCATTGGCAGGCGGATTCCCCAAACAGCGGACCATCAGGGAAGTCCAATCAACAGATTTAGAATTAGAATCTAATTTCTCTAGCTCTAGTTCTCAACTGAGGCATTTTTGCCCCCAGGGGACACTTGGCAATGTCTGGAGACACTGTTAGCTGTCACGGTTCAAGAGGGTGTGGCAGTAGGTGTTGGTGCGTCTAGCATCTGATGGATAGAGGCCAGGAATCTTGCTAAACATTCTACAACACAAGCCCTTGACAAGCAGCGATATTCCTCAAAATGTCAATAGTGCTGAGGTTGAGAAGCCCTGCTGTAATTCAGTTCCTCCAAAAGTTATGAATCTAGACCATCATCACCATAATAACTGTGAGCGTACATTAAGCACTTACTATATCCCAGACACATGCTAAGTAAATCCTGTGTATATTCTGATGGAAGTTCTGCAGCTAGTCCTGTGAGGAGGATGCTATTCCTGTTTTACATATGAGAAAACTGAAGCTTAAAGAGGTTTAAAAACTTGTGTGAGATTACCCAGTGACTAAAAAGATAAAGGTGAAATTCAAGCTGATGTGTCTAACCCCATGGGCCAGAACTTCTAAGGAGGCTTGCTTGCCTCCTGGGTTAGGGCCAGTGTGGGATTCTAATGTAAGCTTGCTCCTTGGTCAGTCCTTGTAGGTAAATGTTCTCATGACATGGGACAGGTTCACCAGGAGTTGTTCTTTTATGCTGCCAGAGGTCTGTTTGGTGGAAGATCTTGTTGTCCTAACACTTGACTTAACCTACAGTGACCCCTGTAAGGCCACGAGGCTGGTTAAAGGTGGAACTGAGAAAGTTCCCCCACCCCATTGCACATGCCCAAGTATCCATCCTTATGGCACTTGATTCCATCACCACAAAGGAATATCCTCGAAGCTTTTCCTCCTTTCCCCTTCCACCCGTTTCTTAGTTTGGGATAACTCGAAAGCAGAGGCTGAGGCAGGGGTTTGGGTGCAGGTATCCCATTTGGGAGGTGAGCTCAGGAATGAGGCAAAGTCAGGAAGAAAAGCCAATATTAAGGCATGTTACTGGGGTGCCAAGGAGTACGTCAAGGCTGTATACTGTCACCCTGCTTATTTAGCTTATATGCAGAGTACATCGTGAGAAACACTACTGGATGAAGCACAAGCTGGAATCAAGATTGCCAGGAGAAATATCAGTAATCTCAGATATGCAGATGACACCACCATTATGGAAGAAACTGAAAAAGAACTGAAGAGCCTCTTGATGAAAGTGAGAGGAGAGTGAAGAAGTTGGCTTAAAGCTCAACATTCAGAAAATGAAGATCATGGCATTGTCCCATCACTTCACGGCAAATAGATGGGGAAACAGTAACAGACTTTATTTCTTTGAGGGCTCCAAAATCACTGCAGATGGTGACTGCACCCATGAAATTAAAAGATGCTTGCTCGTTGGAAGAAAAGCTATAACCAACCTAGACAGCATATTAAAAAGCAGAGATACTACTTTGCCAACAGAGGTCCATCTAGTCAAGCTATAGTTTTTCCAGTAGTCATGTATGGATGTGAGAGTTGGACTATAAAGAAAGCTGAGTGTTGAAGAATTGATGCTTTTGAACTGTGGTGTTGGAGAAGGCTCTTGAGAGTCCCTGGACTGCAAGGAGATCAAACCAGTCCATCCTGAAGGAAATCAGTCCCTGAATATTCATTGGAAGGACTGATGCTGAAGTGGAAACTGCAATACTGTGGCCGCCTCATGCGAAGAACTGACTCATTGGAAAAGACCCTGATGCTGGGCAAGATTGAAGGCAGGAGGAGAAGGAGACGACAGAGGATGAGATGGTTGGACGGCATCACCAACTCAATGGACATGAGTTTGGGTAAACTCCAGGATTTGGTGAAGGACAGGGAGGCCTGGTGTGCTGCAGTCCATGGGGTTGCAAAGAGTCAGACACGACTGAGCAACTTCACTGAACTGGGTTGCCAGTGTGGGCAATAGGAGCTCCTGTACCCATTGCTTTGCTGCCGCTGCTTCACTTCAGTCGTGTCCGACTCTCTGTGACCCCATAAACAGCAGCCCACCAGGCTCCTCCGTCCCTGAGATTCTCCAGGCAAGAACACTGGAGTGGGTTGCCATTTCCTTCTCCAATGCATGAAAGTGAAAGTGAAGTCGCTCAGTCGTTTCCAACTCTTCGTGACCCCATGGACCGCAGCCCACCAGGCTCCTCTGTCCATGGGATTTTCCAGGCAAGAGTACTGGAGTGGGATGCCATCGCCTTCTCCACCCATTGCTTTAGGTCCACCCATTTCAAGCTGCACTTGCACTTGGGCTGAACATAAATGGCTTGGGTCAGAGAGTATGATGATGCAGGTGAGTGTGTACCCTTGAGGAAGGGATTGTTTCAGTGACATTGGGCCCAAGTTCACTTGGAACTGTACTCTGCAGCTATAGCTGAATTCAGGAATTGGGCCCGAGGCTATAAACCCGTTTCGTCTGAAAAGCTCACCAAGTGTAGTGACAGAGCAGCAGAGGCTCAGTAATTTCTCCCCTAAGTCCTGATTATTCTTCTGCTTCCAATAAATAGAAAAAGGCCCGCTGGTGTACCAGGGAGTGCTCAGGGTATGTGATCAGATGGGCCCCTGTGTGGTTGGTGTACTGCAGGCAGACTTTCTTCTGGATACATTCTCTCTTCTCCTTTTTCTTTCAAAATGCTGCTGGAATTATCTGGCTTTTCTGAAAAAGTTCTGGACAAATCCAATGAACAAGAAGCAATCATTAAGATTCCGTTTCCTCATGGCTGCTCTTGAGGATCGTACTTAACTAAATGGGAATTGGAGGGATGTGCTTTAAATTAAGACAGTTTTATAAACCCGGCATGCTGTGAAGTCTGAAAGCCATATCCAGAATGATAGATGCAACCTGGTTAGGTCCTGAGATAGGCTGGGTGAGAGGCATTACACAGTGCAATTTTGGAATGAGATAGAAGGAAGCAGAAAACTGCTTGAGTGTACCCTGTATTTTCTTTAAAAACCAGTGACCAAATAAATAAATTTAATAATAAAAAAAAAAAAAAAAAAAAAAAAACCCAGTGACCAACATTTTTTGGGCACTTACCGTGCATTAAGTCTTTTAAGGCCACCTTGAGAGAGTGTGGTAGTAAATTAGAAAATGTATATTCAGGGAGCATAGAGGCACTTGGGCTGGGGGAGAGCCATGTGAGGGTCTCCTATGGAGCTGACAGGGCCCTATTTCTTATCTCCAAGTGGTGGTTACAGAGTTGTGCTCTGAGTAATATGCAGTACATTCACGCTGTATGTACCTTTTATTAAAATGCATGACCTTTTGCAATTGAAAGGTTAAAATATTAAACATTTGTTTAATGACTAGATACAAAACTTACAGCTTCTGTAGAGGAGAGAATAATAGTAAGAAATAGGTAAGGCCACTGTTTGCATGATCTCACTTCATCCTTGGAATGCCCTATGAAGTCGGTGACACTATTATACCTTTCGTCCGGTAAGAAAACCAAGGCGCACAAAGATCAGATTACTTGTCCCAAGTCACACCGCTGTTACTGAATACGGTTCATGTGCCCAAAGCCCAGTGAGGTCAAGCAAACTGAGACGGGGTTTGGAGCAGAGAAAGGTTTATTGCAGGACCAAGCGAGAGGTAGCTTGTGTTCAAAGCTCCACTGGGACAAGAGCAAAGGGCCCCAGGGCCCCATGGAAGAAGCTGGTCACCATGTTCTTTCAGAGCAGCTGACATTTTCCTGCAGAAACCAGCCACTCTTCTCCATCTCTTGGGTTTCCTTTAAATTGAAAGTCACTAGTTAATTGTAGTTGCAAAGACAAGAGACCCCTTAATCGAGTTTCTCCAGACTTGACCCCCTTCCCGAGCAGGGTGCCAGTGGGGCTGGGGTTTGGTTTCAGTTGATAACCTTTCCGTCCTATGTCAAGTCTGATCATTTTTTTCAAACAATCTCTTCTTTCATACTGATGTCATGTGGCTGTGTTTGTGAAATGCGCATCTGAATAATCTCAGATGACTGTTAATAAAGGGCAGTTTAAATATCAAATTAAAATACATCCTTAGCTCTTAAGGGCTAAAATTTGAATGCCAGTCACATCTGACATGCTTGATGCAATCAAGCAAGCTTGTATGTTTGGTGACTAGTGTGTAAGTTTAACAAAAATGTGGTCTTTAGTCAGGAAGATGGGGTATGTGTGAATGTGCAAATGTATTTGAAATCCTTCCGGGCGGGCTTTGAAATTGACATATAACATAATTTTCAGTAATTCACCTTGTAATCTTAGCCCACGCAAATCACAGCGCTTCTTGATTGTTTCCACTGATGATTCTAGCACTCTAATCCTTCTGTCACCCTTTGGGTATTGTAACCATTTTTAGCTACTTTCTTTTCCCTACCTTTTCTCCTCACCCTTTTAACAGCTCACACTGAGCTTTGCACCTGGTAAGCCCTCAACAGATGTCTCAAATATATTAATGCACGCCAGAGCCTTTCCGCTCAATGCTTGATTTTTTTATGAACAGGAGGAGAATTTTAAATATTGATGTTGTGTGTAGAATCTCATATTACCTCTTCCTTAGACCAGGATGCAGCTCTCAGTGCCGGTCCTTGAAGCTGGTCGGAATCTAATTCAATATTCAGTCAGTTTCCACCTAGGCATCAGAACTTCAGAGAAGTATTTTAAACTTTTCTAGCACGGAAAAGAAAAAAATGGACTGAAGGTATGACAGATTGTTCTCCTCTGTCCATTTTTATTGCCCGGAAGCACCTCGGCTTCCTCATTGTGGATGAAGAGTTACATGTTCTCCATCAGTTACAGTCAAGCATTGCGGCTCCTTTCCTTTCTTCTGGAAGGCCGGGAACTCAGGCATTTGGCCTCATGGAAGCAAGAAGCCCCTTGCCTGGTTTTTTTTTTTTTTTTAATATAAATTTATTTATTTTAATTGGAGGCTAATTACTTTACAATATTGTATTGGTTTTGCCATACATCAACATGAATCCACCACAGGTATATGTGTGTTCCCCATTCTGAACCCCTCTCCCTCCTCCCTCCCCGTACCATCTCTCTGGGTCATCCCAGTGTACCAGCCCCAAGCATCCAGTATCATGCATCAAACCTGGACTGGCGATTCGTTTCATATATGATATTATACATGTTTCAATGCCGTTCTCCCAAATCATCCCACCCTCGCCCTCTCCCACAGAGTCCAAAAGACTTTTCTATACATCTGTGTCTCTTTTGCTGTCTCGCATACAGGGTTATCGTTACCATCTTTCTAAATTCCATATATATATGCATTAATAGACTGTATTGGTGGTTTTCTTTCTGGCTTACTTGCATGGGTTTTTTACCCAAGTCCTGATGGCTTATTGTACTTCGCCAGGAGGTCATTGCTCGGATACATGCCCCAGCAGGGCCCCTGCTCAGAGAGGACAGAGTTACCGAGCAAAGAACCCGTGCCCTGGAGCTGGAACCACCAGGTGGCCCTCTGGCCAGCCACGTTCCAGACTCAGTCTTTTGCCGCCTTTCCTGCAGTGCTGAGTCTTCGGCGCCCCGTCCGTCGAGTGGGAGCTAGAGGACTTACAATGATGATATTGAGGGTACCTGTGAACTGAAGGCACCTGGCCCCAGACAGGGCTTCCCAGGTGGCTCAGCGGTAACAAACCCACCTGCCAATGCAGGAGACGCAAGAGACGCAGGTTCCATCCCTGGGTGGGGAAGATCCTCTGGAGAAGGAAACGGCAACCCACTCCAGTATTCTTGCCTGGAAAATTCCATGGACAGGGGAGTCTTGAGGGCTACAGTCCATAGGGTCGCAAAGAGGCAGACATGACTAAGCACACACACACAGCATAAATAGGTTCTGAACAAATTTTTCTTCTCCCCTTTATTGGAGGGTTTATAAGAAACTTCCTTTCTCTGTTTTTCCTTTTCAGGCTTTCTCTTTGTTTTGTTTTGTTTTCTGAGTCACTAGGAAGAGTGAGGTGCTTCTTTTCAACATCCCTTATTCTTCCACAGCTTATTATACATATAGGAGAAGACAGCAGATGGGGCCTTGTGCATGGGAGGAAAAACATCTCATAGTGAAAGGCCAGTGTCCTGCAGTGTGTCTCTGATTAAGCTTGGGATGCTGGCTGGAAAACACTGGTTGACTCTGGAAATGATTTGAGCTTTTTCAGTGATAAAGATGAGCAGTTTCACGATCATTCGTCACTTTTCTCCTGATGCTGGGAGGCTCCAGGATCCTGCTTATCTTATGCTGAAGTGAATAGTCCTCAAATCAGAGGAAGTTGATGCCGTCTGATGCACCCGGCGGCTCCTCTGGTCCCTGGATCAAGGCAGGAGCAACAGCTTGGAGCACATGATTGGCCGCGTTCTTGTCTCTGCTTCCCACAGAGAAGTCTCAGAAGACTGCGTGTGCTAGAGTTTTAGCGCCTGTGACCTCAAATACCACACCCTGCGCTACAGGAACACTTCCAGCAGAACGGACATTTCCCTGAAAAGCTGACCTGAGTTTTTCATTTCCCTTCTCACTATTGCCCGTACTATCTCAGGAATCTAGACTCAGAGACAGAGACCCCAAGTGGGAAAGTGTGCTGAAGGATCTTTCTTGGACGGAGGCACCCAAGTCACACCCTACCTCCATCTGATGAGGAGGTTGCTTAGTGACAGTGCATGTGGTCTGCAGCTAACACCGACTTGGGGCCCAGGGCACGTGACCCGTCTCTAATCCTAGCTCCTGTTCAGTTTTGGTTCTTTCTCCCGTTCCCCATGGGGGAAGCACTTGCCCCCGGCAGTGCCTCAGGGCTGTACAGATCTTTTAAGAATTGTTCCCACAAATAAAGGGTAAATGCAGAAAGAGAATGAAGGGCTCCTCTCCCGGTCTACAGTCTAGTGCCTTCAAAGAACCTCTTCCTCTCTCCCTCTGTTCTGGCCTCCTTTCCTAAGAGGAAGTCAACCCTTTTACACAAACTAGGGAAACAGAAGACCCGGCAAAGCTGAGTTGATGAGGTGTCCCCACTGGGGCCTGCTACACCCACGCCATGCAGGGGGTTCCTAGGAAAATGCCCACGTGAAGTGCGTTCAGCGCAGAGTCAGGACTGCTGGCTGGCTTCTGCCCTCATAGGGTGGGGATGTGGGAGGGTGGCGTGGCCTTCCTGTGTGCGCCTCTCGTTTAACGCTGCAGGACATGGATGGCCTTGATAGCCCAGGACATGCTGCCCAGCCCGTCTCCCTGGCACCATCCAGTCATTTGTGGTGCAGTCAGGGCTGGAGGAAAGATAAGACACATTCTGTCAGGACGGATGTAGCCCCTGTTATCCACGTGACTTTAAAGTCTGTGTTTGCTGCTTTGGGAGAAAACTTACCCAGCATTGTGGCCTGTGAGGTCATCCCATTTCTTCCCCTTTTTGTAATTCAAATCAGTAACCAGTAGTTGAGAGCCAGTCTTCCAAGTGATAAAGAATAAGTCAAACTCCCCCAGACTAAAGGATGGATGGTGTTCAGACAGGTGTGCAGTGGATGGCAATGCAGGGCAGAAGCAGAGAAGGTTCAGAGGAGCTGGGGAGCTCTCAGTGGGAGAGGATGAGGCTAACTCAGGTCTGGGGGAGCCTGGCCAAAGAAATTTTACTCACACTGGATGTTTCCCGGGTGAGAGAGGCAGTGCCAACAGAGAAGATCCTTGTGCTCAGAGAGAATGCCTGGCTTACGGTGGAGGCACCAAGAGAAAGACCTTGGGTGGAGAGACAGGAGAGAGTGGTGGTTAGGACTCCAGAGCTGGACAGCCTGGGCTCAGCTCCCGGTTCTGTCACTTCATAGCTGGGTGACCTTCAGAAAGTTACTCAACCTCTCTGTGCTTGTTTCCCCATCAGTAAGATGGACACAGTAGTACCTCCTTCATAGAGTTGTTGTAGAGTCAGCACTCTAATGTGTCATGGGTCTTACTTTATTGATCATATGATATGTAATAATTTTATGGAATGCCCGTATAGTATGTGCTGTGCTTAGTCGCTCAGTTATGTCCGACTCTATGTGACCCCATGCACTCTAGCCCGCAGGCTCCTCTGTGCACGGGGACTCTCCAGGCAGGAATACTGGAGTGGGCTGCCATGCCCTCCTCACATGTAGTGTAACAGTCTGTAATTGTAACTTCAGGCCCCATGGCATAGGGCCTAATATGCCAGTCTGATGCATGTCGATTTATTCTGTAAGCAGTGGGGAGACTCAAAAGGGGCTTGAGGTGTATTTTATGTGGTCTGGCGGCAGCGTGAGGGTGAGAATGGGTGAGACCGTGGACAGGAAGACACGTCAGATGTCTCTTTCTGTCCAGACAGGGTGTGAAAAGGATGGTAATCAGAGCTGCCTGGAACGGGGCTATGGATAAAGTGATGGAGATCATAGGAATAGGATTCCACAGTGAGCAGATGAGGGAAGCGGGTGGAGGGGAGCTTAGTGGATTCAGATTTATCTCCAGCAGCATGAAGTTCAAGGCAACTCTGGGCTTTAAATATGTATATTTACATGCCTGCATTGGAGAAGGAAATGGCCACCCACTCGTCTTTTGCCTGGAAAATCCCATGGATGGAGAAGCCTGGCGGGCCCCAGTCCATGGGGTCACAAAGTTGGACACAGCTGAGTAACACACACACACACACATGCCTGTGTATGTGTGTAAGTGCATCTGTGTGCGTGCATGCTCAGTCACTTAAGTTGTGTCTGACTTAAGTCGTGAGACCCCATGGACTGTAGCCCACCAAGCTCCTCTGTCCATGGGATGCTCAGGCAAGAATGCTGGAGTGGGTTGCCATGCCCTCCTCCAGGGGTCTTCCTGACTCAGGGATTGAACTCGAGTCCCTTACATCTACCTGCATTGGCAGGTGGTTTCTTTACCGTTAGCGCAACCTGGGAAGCCCGTGGGCATCTATGCACGTGTCTGCATTTGTGTCTGTGTGTATATGTATCCATATACAGAGTCTGTGTTGTGCGAAGAGTTACAGGCAGTGTGATGGCCTGCCGTGTGTCTATGGTGTGATCGTGTGTTTGCTTCAGTGTGATCAAGGAGCAGCCTGTTCAGAGCCCTGGGGCCACCCCTCTTCCTTAAGAACTCATCTCCCATCAAAGTGGTTGCCAGCGTTTTCTAGATAGTAAAGAAAAAGAAAAATCCAGTGACAATTAAAATGATGCCTTAAAAATCACTTTGAAGAGTTTCAGTGCGTAAGGACTTGTTTTTGCATCTCGGTGCCTTGTGTTTTTATGAGGTAAAGTGAAGTGAAGTCGCTCAGTCGTCTCCGACTCTTTCCCGACCCCATGGACTGTAGCCCATCAAGCTCCTCAATCCATGGGATTCTCCAGGCAAGAATACTGGAGTGGGTTGCCATTTCCTTCTCCAGGGGATGAGTAACTTTTAATTAGAGTTGCATGACCTGTGACTGATTTAACCCCCAAATACATATTCCAGTTCCGTCTCTAATTAGACTAATGAAGAGAAGGTGTGATGAGCTTCCTCCACACCTGATCTAAAAAGAACTTTATAATTGTCAGAAGAAAGCAGGAAAGCTTTAACAACTTCTACACTCATGTACATCAACATAGCGCTTACAGGTTAAGACATCCTGACAGTGTTAAACTATTGCTCTACTCAAGTATGGGGCTTTTACTCCAGAGATGTGCTAACCTGTTTATCAACCTGGTAAGAATTTTAGTGACACTTGTTGAAGACAGGGAATGCATAGATGGGGCCGAGTGAGTGAGTGAAGTCGCTCAGTCATTTCCAACTCTCTGCGACCCCATGGACTGTAGCCCACCAGGCTCCTCTGTCCATGGCATTTTCCAGGCAAGAATACTGGAGTGGGTTGCCATTTCCTTCTCCAGGAGATCTTCCCGACCCAGGGATTGAACACAGGTCTCCTGCATTGTAGGCAGATGCTTTATCACCTGAGCCACCATGGAAGTCTAGAATGGGGCTGCTGCTGCTGGTGCTAAGTTGCTTCAGTCGTGTCCGACTCTGTGCGACCCCATAGACAGCAGCCCACCAGGCTCCCCGTCCCTGGGATTCTCCAGGCAAGAACACTGGAGTGGGTTACATAGTACTAATTTCTCCACTTTAAAATGCTTTTAAAATCTCTTATTTTTCCTTTGGTTTCTAAGGAGAATTACACTGAGAGGAATTAGAAGATGCTGTTAGGAACCATTCTTAAGAGAGAATATGGCATGATTTAAGGCCACTGGAGAAGACAGTTTATCCTTTCAGCCTAGTGATGTCCCCACCAGGCTGAGCGACTCCATCAGTGAAAGTCGTGCCTTGAGCTCTTTTGAAAATGAACCTGTGAGTTAGTGCTCCAGAAGTATTCATTAGACAGCAGCAGTTTGCTTTGGGTTGCTTCACTTGTTTAATGAACAGACTCCTTTAGAAGCCAGAGGTGTGACGTTTAGGCCTCTCAAGAAACAATTCATGGGATGAACGTTGAAAAAGTGACCTAAAGATACAGAATTTAGCAAGCTGCCCGAAGGCAGTGGCTCCCAGATCTTGGAAGGAGAAAAAAGGACCTAGAGAGGTGAAAGAATAAGTAGTTTTGATACTTAATTTCACCTAAAGCCGACTCAGCCTGTCCCCAGCTACTGGGTGTGGATAATGATTTAGAAGAGAGCTTTACTGCCTTTTCCTTGAGTGGCCAGATTACAGCTGAGTTTCCAAGGGATCAGATTTAGTAGTGGGAACATTCTAAAGATGTTGGGAGAATCCAAATCTGCATATTCTCATGATTGGAAGAATAGTGAGCCCTGGAGAGGGGGCTGTCACCAGAAAATAAATGAAGGACAAGGAGAGAGAAGCTTAATAGTTTATGCCTCTCTCTCCCCAGGTGCAAAGCAGAGAACAATTAGGGCGCTTATAATGGGTGCATGTCTCTTAAAATGAGAACTGGAAGGCCACTTAAATTTAAATCTTACAGCCAGCTCTGGTGGGGGAACATCACACTGGCCGACCTCTGTCTGTCCTTGGTGGTTTGAGGAGGGTTGGGGTGTTCTGTTGCTCACCGCTGAAGTTTTGACAAGAGTTCCAGCATCCCTAGCCATTCCTCTAAAACAGATAAAAAGAATATCAAGTCGAAATCAAGAAAATAGTTACGAATGACATCTGTATGTGTTGCTAGAAATGCTGGCCCTCATCACATCCCCTTCGTTAACTTGCATCCCACGCTGGGTAGAGGTCACTTTGTATTCAGGCCATCACAGTGACATGTGGTCAGGGACTGGGGGCTCAGATAGCCATGAGGAGGAGCAGTGTTGTAAATTGCAGTGCTTAAAGGTCTAATTAGCAGTGCTTAAAGGTCAGGCAGCACAAGTCTCAAAGGGGCAAGAGCGCTTGCTGTCTCAGGTTCAAGAAGGGGAACCAGTCCTCCCATCTTCAGATAACCCAAGGAGATGCCCCAGGATGTAAAAGGCTGAGCAGGGATTTTGTCAAAGGGTCTGGGGGTGTTGAGCCACAGAGAGCTCATTTGTGAGCATCTGTGAGGTCTCCTCTCCCCAGGTTTTAACCAGACACATTACCACTGGGACCTGGAGGTGTGCCTGCCTGGGCAGGCGTTTCTCCAGCTGACTTGGAAGAATCAGAGCATGGCTCCCCATCCCACAGAATTCCCTGACCAGTAGTATTCCCTGGGGTTTAGTTCATTAAGGGCAGATGTAATTAATGCCTGTTTCCGTGTATTTTCTTAAATTAATGAAATAGTTGTGTGTTTATGAAATGAAACCGCCTGAGGCCATTCAGACACACGTCCGTGCTAGTCCAGTGTGCAGGCTCTTTACCACTCCGTCTCTTGGCCAGTTTATTATCACTGGGACTCCAATTACCTCTGTGCCTCGTGGCCACGAATGCAGTTCAGTTGTTAGTCAAATACTGTCTCATGTATATCTAGAGAGGTCTTTTGATTAAAGACAGGATCTTATATTTGGCAGCTCCAGCTGCTGTAACAAAATGTCACACACTGGGTGACTCGGACAGAAATTTATTTTCTCACAGTTCCGGAGGGTGGACGTCTGGGATCTGGGTACCAGCATCGTTGGGTTCTGATGAGGACTGTCTTCCTATCTTGCAGACGGCCACCTTCTCAGTGTATTCTCATGTGGTGGAGAGACAGTGACAAAGTTCCTGGGGCCTCTTTTTGTAAGGACATTAACCCCATCATTAACCCCTGCCCACATGACGTCATCTACTCATTACCTCCCAGAGGCCCACCTCCAAATACCATCACATTGATGAACTTGCGGAGGGATGGAGGGGATGCAAATATTCATCCACATCAAGACCCAGATCTTGAAGTGCACCTTAAGGGCATTCAGGTAATATGGTGGACTGAGTCCATGACTTTGTCACCATGCCCTCCTGAAACACCAGGAAGTGATATTAAAGGGCAATAGACATATGAACCTATTAGGACAAAGAAAATAACAGCAGAATAATAGAAATAAAATTCAACAAAACTTTCAAAGCTGAAAAGCGGATGAATGGATTGAACAGACCAGAGAATGGTGAAAACTAACTCTTCACAGTTTGGGAGCCATGGGCCGGAAAAATTCATGCTACAGAAACCCAGAAAGCTTCAAGAGCCAGAGGCTTCAGCCAGCTCTAAAGACAGGGTGGAGGGTGCAGGTGGGGCTGGAAAAGGTGGATGCTTTAAAAGATCACGTAAGAAGCAGTTAGATCTCTGGATCCCCTCATTCACCCCATGCAGAGAAGCAACTGCTCCCTGCTTCAAATCCTGGCGAAAGAAGTGGAGCTGAGCCACTGTGGAGCTTGAACCAATGTGGTTATGGCCACGTGGGCCACGCCCACTGGGGTAGTGGGGCTCCGTAATGAATAACGTATGACTGCTTGCTGACCTGTGATGAGGCCCATCTTTTCTTCCACCCCTGCCCTGAGAGCTAGGCATGCCAGCAGCCAAGGCGGGTGTTTTCCAAGGAGACTAGAGGACTCTTAACTAGGGAGTGTGTTCGGGCCTTGGGAGAGCTCCCAGATATGGACAGTCTGGGATCCTCCACTAAACAACAGTATCTCCACCTGAAGCCCCTCACCTGATACTCACCTCACTGGGCACCATTCAGTACAGTCACCCTGGGCACGCGTGACCCCAGCCACAGAGCCCTTGAGATGTGGGCAGGAGGACTGAGGAGCTGGGTTTGTATTTGTGCTTGACTTTGATGAAGGGCTTCCCCGGTGGCTCAGCTGGTAAAGAATCCTCCTGCAGTGCAGGAGACCTGGGTTCAATCCCTGGGTTGGGAAAATCCCCTGGAGAAGGGATAGGCTACCCACTCTGGTATTCTGGCCTGGAGAATTCCATGGGCTGTATAGAACATGGGGTCACAAAGAGTTGGACACGACTGAGCGACTTTCACTTCACTTTATGAACTTAAGTAGTCATGGGGGTGGGAGTTGGGGTGGGGTGGCTAGGGGCTCCCATAAGTGATGGCAGCCGAGCCAGGAAAACTGAGAATTTGACTTTGTTTTTCTAAAGGTTCTGGCCTAGTTTTTACTGAAGCAGTGGTGTTAAGTTTTATACCCACGAGCCAATTCCTGAGGAATTTCCTTTCTGCCAGACAAACACTGTGTAGGTCACTGATCTTATTCTAATTCCGTATGTTCAAACCCTGGCCACCACAGCTGGACTTCCATATTTTTGCATCAGTGTAATGTCGTCCATGAGTAAGTAATCCTGCATCTGGGTTGCCGATTCCATGTGTTAATATTTATGTGATTACAGATTTGGACTTCGTCTTACACACACAAAAAGGCACAATTCCTTCCAAATCTTGTTCCTATAAGCAGGTACTATGATTAAGGCACGAGGGCAATTTGATTGTCAATCTATTGTGGCTTCATTTGTAACAAGAATAGAGTTAAGAACTGCTCACAGATTTGATGTCTGCGAATTCACCTACTCGCTAGCATGTACTTATAACCCCAGCATCAGGGCTTGCGACACCTTTGCAGTGATCTGCGGCCACGTGCAGAGCAGGGAAGAACTTGAGCCCACTGACAAAGCGCGCCTTCCCTGCTGAGACGAAACAAAGCAATCATCTGGCATCTTATTTCAGTTCTTGTATGGAACTAAGTGCCCTTTTGCAGTCTACCTAGTGCCGTGGTTTTTGTGTTTTCAGGCTTTTTGTTGGCGGTTTCTGTTTAAAATGATGCACTCACAGTGTGGAAGCCCCGTCTGGTATTTCTTACTGCGGGAAGGTTGTGCTGTGCCTTATGAAGGAAATGCGTGTGTTTGATAAGCTTTTGTTGAGGCGTGAGTCACAGTGCTGTTGGCAGAGTTCAAGGTTAATGAGTCAACACCATGAAATAAATATGTGAGGTGATAGGTGTGTTAATTAATGTAATGGAGAAATCTTCTCACTATGTGTACGTGTTATCAACCACTTTGTACACTTTAAATATCTTAAAATTTTATTTGTCAATTACACCTCCGTAAAACTGGGGCAGAAAAAAAAACAGAAACACATGTGAAGTAAAATTATGTGTTGATCCCTTGACAAAAACTGTGACCCGAGGCTTGAAGGAACCTAACCCTGTGTTTCCCTGGGAGAGATGGTTGAGTGTTCCTTAATCCAGTATTCTTACCAGTGTTAGAGAACATAGCAAACAGCGGGCACTGACTGGAATTACCTCCTGCTGCTGTAGTTTTAGGTACTTTTAGGAGTAATCTTCTTAAACATTCTTATGTACTTGCTCTGCTCTGATTTTTATTTGTATTCTTAGTAACTAGTAACCTCAGTGGCAGTCTTGCTATTATGATTATCCTCCTATGTTGATTTTATCTTGTTTTCAAGGCCAGCAGCTTTTTGAGGTGTTCTAGTTTACCTTGCAGTTTTCTTTTAAAAAAATTGACTCTCTATTTTTGCTGTGCTGGGTCTTGGTTGCTGTGCGCAGCTTTCTTAGGTTGCAGCGAGCGGGGCTGCCTCTTGCGGCGTCCCCGCTGCTCGTTGCAGGGGCTTCTGTTGTGGAGCACGGGCTCCGGGCAGGTGGGCTTCAGTACTGTGGTACAGACTTAGCTGCCTCATAGCGTGTGAATCTTCCCAGACCAGGGATTGAACCCATGTCCTCGGCAATGGCAGGCAGATTCTTCATGACGGGATCGCCAGGAAATCCACCTTTCAGTTGTTTTTAATGTTACTTCAGTGGAAGAAAACCACTGAAAATCATTTATAAAGGCTAGTCCTATGGATTCATAGGACTATCTCCAGCCAACAAAGGGAGAAATATATCATTCCTAAAAGTTCATCAAAATTTGAGTCTGTGGCTAAGGATTTAAATGAGAAAAATCCCAATATTTAGAGGCATAGTTCTTGTATTTTAAAAAATACTACAATGAACATAGTCCAGGTTAAATAAATGCTTTTCATGTGAAGATATTTCCACATGGAAAATGTCCAGATTCTGCATCTGTGTCTGGTTAATGTCTAATATGAATTTAATAATATTTAAGAAACATTTTTCTTATTCAAGTAAGACTTCCTTCTCGAGATTCATAGCACTGTATAACCATGCAGGAAGGAAAAAAAGACACAAAAGGAGCATAATGCTGATACTGAGTTAGTTCTGTTTATGTGTGTATGTGAATTAGAAATTATCTCAATCTACTAAATGGTAAAGATACATTATTATGTTTGTGTTTAAGTAATAATAAATATCAGTGTATCCTGAATCTAGTAAGTACCAGATCAGTGTTTTAGTCACAGTGGAGGAGGTTTAAAAAAAAAAAGAGAGATAATAAAAAAGGAATGAAACTACTCAATTCTTCAAATGAGCAGGAAAGAAAATAACCATGGATGCCTATAAAAGACTACTTGCTAATTTTAAGTGTGTTAAATGCTGGTTAGACTTCAAGGTAAGAGAATGGGTGACTGGTGTATACCAAGAGACTGAGGCCTGGTTCCCACTAAAGATTGGAATGGCCTTGAATAAGCCTTTTAGCCATAGAACCAAAATGTGTAACCCACTGTAGTATCTAAGCTAAATGTCCAGCATGTGTTTGGTATCTACCTGCTCATTAAACATCACAGCCACGTTATGTGGCTCACATCATCATTTCTGATCTACCAGCAAGGAAAGTGAGGCTCAGAGGGGCCCAGTAACTCGTCTAGGGTCACACAGCTAGTGAACAGTGGAAATGCAATTTGAGCTCAGGTCTGTTGGACTCCAAAATCTGTATTCCCTACCAAATGTTAAAACTTTATGCATCAACCTATATTTCTGGATTTGAGTTTGAATTGTTGGAGATAAGCTTCAATATTCTTATTTGCCTTTTCTCTCTCTAGTAGGTGCTGAAGTATAAATTGATGCATATATTTTTTAATGTTTTATACAGTGCAAACAACTGACACTGTTTCTAAAGAATCATATAGAAGTTGACTAGAGAAGTGAATCGTCTGACCAGAATTTTTTTTTTGTTCTTTATGTGCAGTTTGTTTATTTTTTTAATTACTTTATTCTACATTACAATACTGTATTTGTTTTGCCATACATTGACATGAATCAGCCACAGGTGAACACGATCTCTCAATGCAGAAGCCCCCTCCCACCTCCCACCCCACATCATCTCCCTGAATCTTCCTGTGCACCAGCCCCATGCATCCTGCATCCTGCATTGAACATAGACTGGTGCTTCGTTTCTTACAAGATAATATACATGTTTCAATGCCATTCTCCCAAACCATCCCACCCTCTCCCTCTCCCTCAGAGTCCAAAAGTCCACTCTATACCTCTGTGTCTCTTTTGCTGTCTCACATATAGGGTCATCATTACTATCTTCTAAATTCCACATATATGTGCCAGTATACTGTATTGGTGTTTTTCTTTCTGGCTTACTTCACTCTGTATAATCGGTTTCAATTTCATCCATCTCATTAGAACTGAGTCAAATTTTTGGCAGATATTGACTACCTGCAGAAATTTTAACTGTTAACTGTTGGGAAATCCTTCTTCCCTTTCCATCTCTCCCACCTGACTCCTTGATCTAAGGTCAATATGAAGTGCGTATCTGGCTGTTTTGAGGGAATAAGACTCAAGGAATGAAAATGCAAAGTAAGAGAGGTTTGTGTATGACATGCATCTGATCTTGACATTGACTCTCCATGTGACTGAAAGCATTCTGGAGTTCAGCCTTTGGATTTAGTTACTGACTGTCATGTGGAGTGCATACATCACTGGAATCTCTTCCAGCTTCTATCTCTTAGAAGATTAGAAAGTCCTTGAGTTCTCATACATTTGTAAAAATATTTGATTTCTTAGCTCTTTGATATTTGTCATGTATTCATACAACTTGACCCACTCCTGTACTCTTGCCTAGAAAATCCCATGGACGGGGGAGCCTGGTAGGCTGCAGTCCATGGGGTCCCGAAGAGTCAGACACGACTGAGCGACTTCACTTTCACTTTTCACTTTCATGCACTGGAGAAGGAAATGGCAACCCACTCCAGTGTTCTTGCCTGGAGAATCCCAGGGACGGGGGAGCCTGGTGGGCTGCCGTCTATGGGGTCGCACAGAGTCGGACACGACTGAAGCGACACAGCAGCAGCAGCAGACAACTTGCAAATACATACACTAGTTTCCAACCTATAGAAAAACGGAAAGCGATGCATGTGTATGAGAATATCCATGTAGATGTGCCTCTGATGTATTGTGTGGATGATTTGTTAGGCTTGAAGGTGATGATTTTAGGTGTTTTTTTTTTTCCTGTGCTAGATTTTGTTCCCTCTTTGGGTTGAATGGCTTATACAAATTATGGCTTATTTGGAGCCATTTTTGCATTCTTTTTGTGTTTGACCAAAGAAGATATTCCTCAGAATCAGAGACCAGTGGGACCCCCACCCCCAAAGCATCTTCTTACTTTCTAAATGGTGGATGGCTTTAATGACAGCTCCCAGAAATTTTAATTCCCACTGGCCTCTAGGAATCTAGATTTAAACAAACTAGGCTTGATAAGTATGATACTGTAGAATTAGAACTGTGTCCTGGCTTTGTCACTTTGAAGGTATAATGTGTATTTTCTGAACTTCAGAAATACAGATTAAGGTTGTTGAAGTGCTTAGAAAACAATAACATCATATACCTTTACTACATTGTTAATTTCTTTGGTATTTTTAGCCAAGCACAGGCTCACAGCCTTACTGAGCTGTGTCCATAACCCTGTCTGCCTGTGATTTATGTCGGTTGACATCATTATGGAAATAGTGTAACACTTCGTTAAGTATTAGGAAATTAGGTGTTCTGTATTAATCATTTTACCAAAAGAGTCTCTCTCTTCGATGCCTTAAAGAATTTAAAAAATCAATTTCTCTTTGAAATATGTGCTTTCCCATTTCTCCTCAGAGTACAGTAAACCTAATTTTATACTTTCAGGATGCTTCAGGGTCCTTATTAAAACATTTCTTACTATGCATGTCCTGAATAATGATGCTCACAGGGGCTATTAAAGGGTGTAGAACCATTTGGTCTTTTTGCTTTAAAAATCCCTCCCCATCTCCATTTCTCTATGATGCTACTTCTATCCGGCTGCTTCTTGCTTTCTGATTTATGTTTCTATGGTCTAGAAAAGCAGACTACCACGCCCATTCAGATTATAACTAAAATTAAAGGAAACTAGCTGGGAGTGGGAGCTTGGGGAGCCCTCAGGATGATTTACCTGAGTGAGTTTTAATGTATGGATTTGTGCCATCCATTCTGCTGGCTGCATTGCTTTTTGGCTTCTTGCTGGCTAGAAAGTTGACTTCAGTTTAGATTTGTGAATGCTGTGGTGACTTAAAACTCTAGCAACTATTTCAAAGTAATGCCTGGATTCTCGAGAGGAGGACAATTCATTGAATTTGTTTCAAATCATTAGTAAAGGTGAAAGTTCTCTAAGCAGAAATAGATCAAAATAAAGAAAAAAGTATTACCTGAGTTTCAGATTCATACTCATTTAATTGGCTCGCCTGCTATTCCAGTGGTTTTTATAACTGGGAAGGAATTGACAGGTATGGAAGATTTAGCTTCAGCTCACAACCTGAAAGCCTTTTTCTTCTTGCATATTTTTGCTGAGCAACCGTGAACCCAGTATAAATTTTGCAATTCCATTGAGGCAAGTTAAAATTTTAGCTGAACCTTCTCATAAACTGGCAACATGAGACTTGAAAATAGTTTAATGACCTCATTAGGAAATTCATCCAACCTGTGATTTTAGATAGGTGCATTTGAAAATAACCTTTTAGGTGTATTCTAAATGACCAAAGTCTGGTATGCTCTAAGCTAGTTCTATAAAATTCCCACCTCAAATTTGTAAGCTGAGACTTAGATTTTTTTAAAAACCCTTTTTACTCTTCAAATCAGTTTCTTATTTTGAGGGGTTCTTGGTAGGAGAATGCGACTTTTCTCTGTAACTGAATAAATCAGTTGTAGGCTAATCCTCAGTGGCACAGATGGTAAAGAATCTGCCTGCAATGCAGGAAACCCGGGTTCAATCTCTGGGTCAGGAAGATCCCCTAGAGAAGTAAATAGCATCCCACTCCAGTATTCTTGCCTAGAGAATGCCATGGACAGAGGATCCTGGCGGGCTACAGTGCATGGGGTTGCAAAGTCTAACACAACTTAGTGATTAAAACACTTTCAGCCCCTAAGTTGTGTCCAATTCATTGTGACCCCCGTGGGCTGCAGGACACGAGGCTTCCCTATCCTTTACTATCTTCCAGAGTTTGCTCAGACTCATGTCCATTCAGTTGCTAATACCATCCAACCATCTCATCCTCTGTCGCCCCCTACTCCTCCTGCCCCCAATCTTTCTCAGCATCAGGGTCTTTTCCAGTAAGTCGGCTCTTCTCATCAGGTGGCCAGAGTACTGTAGCTTCAGCATCAGTCCTTCCAATGAATATTCAGGAATCATTCCAATGATTTCCTTTACAATTGACTGGAGTGGGTAGCCATTCCTTTCTCCAGGGGGTCGTTCCGACCCAGGGACTGAAGCCAGGTCTCCTGCATTGCAGGCAGATTTTTTAACGTCTGAGCCAGCAGGGAAGCCCCTTCATAGATGGAGACATAAAAGTTTTAAAGGTGTAATTTTTTTATTGGCAAAGTTAAAGTGCTTTTCTCTCAGCTATGCAAATTAGGAAATGAGGGTAACTTTATCATGAATATTTAAGAAGGTAAAAATTCTACTTTGATTATAATTGACATAGGAAATCCTTAAGGTACTGTTCAAACAATAGCTACACAACCCTTACATGAAATAGAGGACCTCTGGGAAGTAGAGTAATACTACTTCTTACATATAACTTTCAGAATACCTAAAATATGTTACTGTCCACTTTCCAACAGCTTTGCTTTTTCCCTCTCACTTCTTTGAACGTGTTTCTTCCAGCTGCATCACTGTGTCTGTCTCTAAGGCTCACTCATTGTCCTTTTGTGGTTTCTCATCCAATTTCATTTCCCCGGGAAGCCCGTTCTCTCCCTTGATTTTATACTGAGACTTGTTTGGTTGTCCCTTTGCTTCAGATTTCTTGTCAGCTCTCCAGTTTGCATATGTTTGATTTGACCATAAGACATTTTCATTGGGATATCCTAAGTCATTCAAAAGACGAACCTATCTCACTCCCAGCACAAAGTCAGACCCCTTCCTTACCTCCCCATCAGGATTGGGGCAGCAGTTGAGTTCAGTGCAGGAAGGGATTTGATATAAGAAATTAGGCACTTACATCACTTGGAGAATGAAAAGGTAATGGAAAGTTATCTGAGTACAGTTAGATAGGAACAGGCCTGTTGATTCAAACTCAGAATTGCATTCCCAAGCAGAAATACTCAGGGGAAAAACAACAACAACAGCTTAGCAAAAGTAGAAGAAACAGGAGACTCTCAGTCCCTTAGAACAGAGTTCAAGAGGAAACCAAGAAAAGGACTCAGTTACTAAAACTGGAGTTCCAAAATCAGAGTACTTGGGCAGAGCAGGGGTAGCCACGGTTCTTAAGACCAGGTTAGATGTCTTATTCTCCACTCCGTTTCCAATGCCTACCTGTATGCCTGGAACATAGGATGGGCTAAAATCAAAACATAACAGGAAACATTATTGGAAAAAAAGTTGAATGAAATCCACAGATAAAATGTTCAAAAATTGCTCATTGACTTGAAGCAGAGCAGACAGTTGAGGTTTGGTTGTCCTTCCTGTTAGTATAGAATCCTATGAAGTCTCTGGGCACAGAAGGCCGAGCAGAATCTGCCTTCTGGTTGGAGTGAATCTTCCGTTGAGATTGAGCACATTCGGTGAGATGTATTTCACCTTGTGTTTCTCTAAAAATGACATCAGGCACAAGCTGTTTAGATGCTACATTTAATTCCTATAGCTCTCAATTAAGTCAAGAACAAGGTTTATTTTAAAATCCTGTCAGTTAATATTTCCATTTCAAAAGCCTGTTCAAATTTTTGTGGAATTTTAACTTCATTTAATTTGGTAACATGTAGCATTCTGCTTTTAAAATGATAATTAAAATAGTTTAAAAGCTTCCTCAGCTTGTTAGATCTGTTGTGTAGACCTATTTTTTGTTTTTGTTTTTTTTTTAGGGATTCATTTCAGTAATGTGACTGAACCTCACATACAAACATACAACCTGCCCATGTTGTTTTAATAATATTGGAAGGAGCTTTTAAAAAGCAAGAAGTTTGGAAAAAGAAGCTTAAATTCAGATGTCATTCAAAATTTGAGTTTCTTGAAATTCCCTAATCTCCTTTCTTCTAATATCCTTTCCAAGAACCACTATAAGTAAAATAGTACATTAGACTCCTTTTTAAGGAAGGATATTCAATATAAGATAGATAACCAACAAAGTCCTACTATGTATCACAGGGAACTATGCTCAGTATTTTGTAATAATCCATAAGGGAAAGGAATCTGAAGAAATAGGTGTGGATATATGTATAACTGAACCATTTTGCTGTACATATGAGGCTAACACAACAGTGTAAATCAACTACACTTCAATTAGAAACTAGAAAATACATTCAAATGGCCCATCATCCCATGCATCAATTTCTTCTATTAAAGTAGAGGTTCGTGTGGGTAACCCTCTGCAGAGAACCTCTCTGAATCATTAACTCAGAAGAGGTTACAATCAGTTGTTGGGAGAACCGGTTGAGATCTTTGTTCTGGTTCTGATTAACGAGCCGGGCCTTCCTGGCTCAGGTTCTCACAGGGCTGACTTCTGCCTTCCCTTCCGATCCCAGCCAAGATCCCACCTGGCGTGCCTACCAGGTGACTCGTCCTTCCTCTGAACACACAGCATCCCCTGCTGTCTCCCCACTTCACTCGGCCCTGAGCTTGAAAACTCTGCCCAGAGACCTGTGCCCTCATCTGCCCCGCACAGTTCGCAGACACTGAGGCCTCCCACTGCCCTCCACAGCCCACGCGCAGTAATACTGACAGGTGTCCATGACATCGTGGCCGATGATGTAGTCATGGCGATTACAATCTATTTTATTAAAAGGGAATCACTGTCTTTGGGAAGCACTACAGAAAATTAGTGGTTGAGGCTGCCAAGGTAATCAGTGGACAATCTTTGGCACTCTGGATGTGAAATACTTCTGGAAGTATGAGATGTTAGATTTTGGCTTGGTTTTGTCCTCCTCTCTTTTTTATTTTTTTCTTAATTTATTTTTAATTGAGGAATAATTGTTTTTCAATATTATGTTGGTGTCTGCCGTACATCAACATGAATCAGCCATAGGTATACATATGTCTCTTCATTCTTAAACCTCCCACCCCATCCCAACCCTCTACATTGTCACAGAGCCCCAGTTTGAGTTCCCCTTTTTTTTTTAAGTATAGTTGATTTACAATGTTGTTAGTTTTAGCTGTGCAGCAAAATGATTGAGTTTTATATGTATTCTCATATATATATATAAATATTCTATTTCAGATTTTTTTCTAGTAATAGGTTATTACTAAATAGTGAGTATACTTCCCTGTGTTATCCGAGAAGGCAATGGCAGCCCACTCCAGTACTCTTGCCTGGAAAACCCCATGGACGAAGAAGCCTGGTGGGCCGCAGTCCATGGGGCTGCTAAGAGTCGGGCACGACTGAGCGACTTCACTTTCACTTTCCCTGCGTTATACAGTAGATCCTTGTTGGTTATCTATTTTATATATAGTAGTGTGTCTATGTTAGTCCCAAATTCCTAATTTACCCCTCCCCTTCCAGTTTTCCCTTTGGTAACTATAAGTCTGTTTTCCATATCTGTGAATCTGCTTCTGTTTTGTAAATAAGTTCTTTTGTATTATTTTTTTAGATTCTACATATATATTTGTCTTTCTCTTTGACTTACTTCACTTAATATGATACTTCTAGTTCCATCCATGTTGCTATAAATGGCATTATTTCATTCTTTTTTATGGCTGAGCAATATTCTGTGGCGTATTTGTACCACATTTTCTGCGTCCTTTCATCTGCTGATGGACATTTAGGTTGCTTCCATGTCTTGGCTATTGTAAATACTGCTGCAGAGGCATTGGAGTACATGTGTCTGCACCCCAGTGTGTATACACTTTTTTCTTTAGAAAGTACAAAAGACAAAAATTAATTTTTCAAGGTGTACTGAGGAATGTTAATGGAATGTGCCTACCATCTGAAGCTAGTCCTGTGCCTTAACTATATTCAGTTTTTGGTGACTGAATAAATGAATAACCGTGTAAACTAGATTTGGGCACAAGCCATCTGAATTCAGAGGGCTACATACAGTGGTGCTTTCAAAAGCTGTCTCACTGGTAGGTTTAAATCGTTGGGATTAAGTCATCCATATTCCTTTCCCCCTCCTTTTATTTGTCCAAAATAAAAATAAAGGAAGTCTGGTTTCTGTATTTGGGAACTCCTGTGGTGTGACTTCTATGCTGCTGTATAGGTTATATTGCACAGGCGGTCCGTGCACGTGGGGACTGGGACTGAGTCTGTTCCTGTTGTCATCCACCTGGACAAGGAGGCCAGTCTCTCTAGAATCCTGAAAGGGGCCAAGCAGGCTCCAGGTGGTGGGAGAGGAAAATACATCTCTTGGATTCACCGGTGAAGCATCAGAGGCTGGTTGGGCCCCTTGAGATTGAAGAGGTGATGTGTCTCCCACCTCCTAACAAAAAAAAAAGCGGAGGGAGTTTTATCCTTCTTGATTTAAGTGACTTGTAATGAATTGGACCATTTCTACCTGAGATTTTCTTCTTTGTAAAGTTAAACTCTAGCTTTTGAGCAACTTAGGATTCCAGGTTTCTACATCTGAGGTTATGTCGATTCTCACGTATTATAAGCTTCTTTAGATCAAGGATCAAAGGCGTGAAAGTAACATTGGAGCCCTGAGGTACATTTTTTTTTACAGGAAAGCCACAGTTTTGTATTTAGTTTTGAAAGAAATGTTGTCAAGGTTTCTTTTGCTGTTTGTCCTTTTTTTTTTTTTTTTTTGCCACAGTGCTTAAAGATTTGTTCTTCCTCTTTCAACTAACAGGAAAACTCTATAAAGTTCCTTTTCTTGGGTCTTCTAGAGCAGGGGTTAGCAAACTATGACCCACAGGGCAAATCCATCTCCAGTCCTGTGTTTGTAAATAAAGCTTTATTGGAACACAGCCGTCTTATTCATATGTATGGTGTCTAGAGCTGCTGTGACAGAGTTGAGTATTATAGTTTCCATAAAGACAGTGGCTCTCTGGCCCTTTACAGAAAAAAGTCTGTCAATACCTATTTTACATAGCCACGGATTCTTTTTTTTCATTATAAATATATTCTCCATCTATTTGAAGCATAGAGTTGAAAACCTTACAAAATCTGTACTTGCTTCCTTTGGATGCAATTGTATTTCCTCCTAAATTTTCATTTGGGGAACTCAGGTTGAGTGACAGCATTGTTTCAAGCCCCATAGAAGTTTCAAAGAAAGAGAATAAGTGCATACCAAGTAGCCAGGTTTCTTCATAAACTGGAAGTGTTGACTCTATATAAAGACTTTCATCACACACAGTGGAAAGAGATAAGAATTTGCAGTGAAGTTACTGTCCTTCATGAATTGTGAAGAAATTTCTGAATAAGTTTCTATTTTGAAAATAAAAATGACAATAACAACGAAACCTTTATCTCTTTCTCTGAAAAATATAACCTTCCTTCTTAACTTATTCATCCTTTCCATGAAATGTATCCTTAGTTTTCCTCTCTAAAGAAATCAAGCCTTATAATCCCAGAGGGTCAAAGGAGGCCTTTAGCTTGTAATATTTCTGTGCCCTGCGGTGAATAAATGGCAACTTTTAAAAGCATTTACGCTCATAGCCAGATTATTAGATACTAGATTCTTATAATTTTCCTGCCCCTGAGTTTTGACCTCTTCAAACTAAGCTCATCTCCTCACACCCATTCGGATGTCTGCTTTTACAAAAGCAAAAATGGTGAGGATGTGCAAAGACTGGAGCCCTGTGCACTTTTGCTGGGGATGTAAAATGGTGCAGTAACTCTGGAGAACAGTATGGTAGTTCCTAAAAATAGTCAACAGAACTACCACATACAGGGTGCAGCCATTCCGCTTCTGGGTATGCACCCACAAGAACTAAAGCAAGATCTCAAAGGACATTTGCACATGCATGCTCACGGCAGAGTTATTCACCGTAGCCAAGAAGTGGAAGCAGCCCCAAGGGCCCGTGGACAGATAAATGGATAAACAAAATGCACTGTATATACAAATAAAACGGAATATTTATTCAGATGTAAGAAAGAAGTCCTGACAGATGCTACCACATGGATGGACCTTGCTAAGTGAAACAAGCCAGTCACAGAGAAAAGACAAATTATCTGATTTCACATATACGAGGTACCCAGAGGAGTCAGACTGACAGATACAGAAAGTAGAATGGTGGTTGCTAAGGGCTGTGCAGCAGGGAGAAGAAGGCGGAGTTACTGTTCAATGGGTACAGAGTTTTGGTTCCACAAGATGAAAATATTGGTTACACAGCCATGTGAATATACTTAACACTGCCGAACTGTACCCTTGAAAGTGCTTATGATGGTTGATTTTATGTATGTTACCACAGTGTAAGGCTAAACTGATGGAGTCCCTGGGCTAAGAGTTCTGACGGAAAGTATGACAAAGTCCAGACTGTTCTATTCCAGCTCCGTCTTCGTGGTTTCCCAGCAGTTAATTCGTCGCGTTAGCTCTGTGAGGTGACAGGATGTTTTAATAGGGAAAGAAATCAAATCAAGCTGACTGATCTGTTTTCAGGGCTCACGCCTGTAATGTTGTATAGACACAACCTTGGGCAAGATTTTCTATTAACTTGCTGACAAGGCCAGGGAAACCACTTTGTGGGTTTGTGAGGAAGAAAGAAAAGGGGTTGATGATTTACTTGGCCTGTGAGCACGGTTGAGGTCAGCTGGATTCCTGGAAGGACCACCGCGATCAAACACTTCATCCGCTCACTCACTCAAGCTGAGATGGTACTGCCTATGTGCGTCCTAAGTCATTTCCAGTCGTGTCCAACTTTCTGCAACCCTGTGGACTATAGCCCACCAGGCTCCTCTATCCATGGGATTCTCCAGGCAAAAAAAATACTGGAACCCTCCTCCAGGAGATCTTCCTGACCCAGGGATTGAACCGGCATCTCTTATGTCTCCGGCTCTGGCAGACGGGTTCTTCACCGCTAGCGCCACCTGGGAAGCCCGAGATGGTACTAACGATCATTAAATCTGAATTCTAGGGGACTTCCCTGGCGGTCCAGGAGCTAAGACTCTGCGCTTCTAATGCAAGGGGCCAGGGTTTGATCCCTAGTCAGGGAACTGGATCCCTCATGCCGCAACTAAGAGTTTGCATGCCACGACTAAGACCTGGTGCAGCCAATTAATAAAATAAAAATAAATAATAAAAATAAATTGCTGCCCTGGTCCAGATATTTCCTCAGATCAGCTCATCATTGAGAGTCAATCCCTAGAAATGAGAAACTGCTAGACGGTGTTATGTGGAAAAAAAGATCCACGCATGATGTCATAAAGAATCACTTCCAAGCAAAGAAGGAAATTGAATTCTGCTATTTTCATTGGTGAATTAAAGGTTGCTCGTTTGTCAGCTTTCACTGTGCATATAACAGTTACTTCCAAAGGAGTGCAAAAATACCCATCAGAAACAAAACTCAGAAGTTGCAGCCACAAAAGATGAATGGAGAGCTGAGCATTCATTTAAGGGCACACCATGCTGCTTGTCACATCTCACTGCCTTGTCATAACGGGGGTGGTGGGGGGACTAATGGCATCTGTAAGAACAAGCAGAGCCTCAGGGAGAGCTCTGAATAGCCCCATGCTTCTGGACCTTTCTTCTTCATTGCATTTATTTTGAGATTTCTTCTTTTGGCAGTGTTTATGTTTTTCAATTTTTCCAATTGCTGCCTGGGTAAATGTTCAGTTCACACACCTGCTATTCAGATATTCTGGGATTATTTTTTAGGGAATAGTAGCTAGCTACTGAAGGTTGATTTTTTTCCCCTCATAATACAGATGAATAATTCTCTTCTCCTATTTGAAGGTCATGGCTATTTGGCCACATTGTTTTTATCATTAGCTGGTGAATGCTTGGAAAAAGGATAGCCAAACTGTTTGTTTCTGGGTGAAGCATCTTACCTTATAAGAGGACAAGATTGAAATGGAAATGAAAAAGTACGTTTGGTGTGCAGAAAAGGAAAGAAGAGTCCTAAGTTACTCGGACTTTCTCTTAGATTTGCAAGGTTTTATTATTTAATACATGTGATTATTATGCATTTCCTCTTCATGAGCATTTCTGTCTTACTTTGGCATAAAAGTCTTTATGTAACTCAGTTTTTCAAGGACATAGCTGTATAGTCCTTTTTCAAGGACTTACCTGTATAGTTCTCTCCATTAGAAGTGATCAATGAGAAGTAACTGAGTCAATGCTGACTTTCCTAAACATGAACATCATTTTTCATACTCATATCAAAGAAAAGAGTGAAATGATAAATTTTTGTGTGACCATGTATTTCCTTTGGCTGGTTTAACTTTTTCCTAAAGTTCAATGGGATCCTAAAAACAATCATAGTTTATTGAGTTTTATGTGCAAGACCGGATGCTTTGTCTTCTTTTGTGAAACCTCATCTGGTGACAATTAAATCACAGCTAAGCTTTAATAAGATGATTTGAGAAATGAATCATGTCAATGTATGGCAAAACAAATACAGTATTGTAATGTAGAATAAAGTATTAAAAATAAATAAATAAAAGAAATAATCCAGAAAAAAAAAGAGAAATGATCTTACAAGCGACAAAGTTTTGGCCAGAAATGAGTGAATGTTACATCTTTCATTCTTTATGTATGCACAACTGTACACAGTTGTTTATTTATGGATAGTCTGGATAAGTTGACAGGCATATTCTGGCTTTGAGCACCTTATATGGGTAGTGTAATAGCCACACTTGAGCTTTCACACACTGGAATCATGCAGTTTGGGTTCCAGTGCAGTTTTTCACCTTGCAAGTTGCTTAACATCTTTATCTGCAAAATAGTGATAATAGTCCGAAGTCTCTAGAGTTGTTGTGAGACTTACAATAAAGTACTACATGGAAATGAGTAGTTCCTAATATTACACAGTGTGAGTGTTACCATGGCAATGGAAAGGAGAAATCAAGTCTTCATAAAAATATCCCTTTCAGGCAAAATATTCATCTGAATAGACATTGACATAACTATACATAGTATTTTCAAAATTTTTGTTCAAAAATGTTGACTTTAGTTCTGACTAGATAATAAGAACAAATAAAAGCCCTCAACTTAATCTGTTGTCTCTGTCTTATAAAGCATTAGAGAAGGAAGATTTACATCTCAACACTGCCTTCTGCAAACTTCATTGCATCAGAGTTGATCAGACCATGAGTGGGAAAACAAGCAGGGAAGTAGGCAAACTGATTTCCATTAGCTTGGCACCACACAGCCCTTTGAACAAATGCCATCTTATCTTTTAGGTAACAGGTGGTTGCTGGAGGTATTAAACTGTTCTGGGAAGAATTTCAGATTTCCTTCTTCAGTGCTTTGGGCAGCACTCTTCAATCATAAAACGATCAATAATAATTAGGTGTCTAGAATGAAATACAGTGTAGCATTACACTCCCTGCATCCGGAAGAGAAACTCACTTAACTAACTCGAAATCAATGGAATTTCTTTTTATTCCTGGGAGGGCACGGGGAGTGTTAGAGGTAGCAGAGAACCTGGTGGAAATGTGAATTGTAGCTTTGTACACAATCAAAAAAAAAAAAAATTAGATGTTAGGACATACTTCCCTCTGAGTAATAGAAACAAACCCTAAAGCATCAAACCTTTATTTCTAACAAATACTTTCATTCCACTGCATTCTTGATCACTGTTGGGCCACCTCTTCCACATTTAATGAAAAAGATCCCTTATAGTGGGTGATCTATAGGTGAAAGGATGAAGTGAAGGTTGTAAACAGGGCTTCATTTCAGTCGCTCAGTGGTGTCCGACTCTCTGCAACCCCATGAATCGCAGCACACCAGGCCTCCCTGTGCATCACCAATTCCTGGAGTTCACTCAGACTCATGTCCATCGAGTCTGTGATGCCATCCAGCCATCTCATCCTCTGTCATCCCCTTCTCCTCCTGCCCCCAATCCCTCCCAGCATCAGAGTCTTTTCCAATGAGTCAACTCTTCGCATGAGGTGGCCAAAGTACTGGAGTTTCAGCTTTAGCATCATTCCTTCCAAAGAAATCCCAGGGCTGGTCTCCTTCAGAATGGACTGGTTGAATCTCCTTGCAGTCCAAGGGACTCTCAAGAGTCTTCTCCAACACCACAGTTCAAAAGCATCAGTTCTTCGGCACTCAGCCTTCTTCACACCCATACATGACCACAGGAAAAACCATAGCCTTGACTAGACGGACCTTAGTAGGCAAAGTAATGTCTCTGTTTTTGAATATGCTGTCTAGGTTGGTCATAACTTTTCTTCCAAGGAGTAAGCGTCTTTTAATTTCATGGCTGCAGTCACCATCTGCAGTGATTTTGGAGCCCCCAAAAATAAAGTCTGACACTGTTTCCACTGTTTCCCCATCTATTTCCCATGAAGTGATGGGACCAGATGCCATGATCTTCGTTTTCTGAATGTTGAGCTTTAAGCCAACTTTTTCACTCTCCTCTTTCACTTTCATCAAGAGGCTTTTAGTTCCTCTTCACTTTCTGCCATAAGGGTGGTGTCATCTGCATATCTGAGGTTATTGATATTTCTCCCGGCAATCTTGATTCCAGCTTGTGTTTCTTCCAGTCCAGCGTTTCTCGTGATGTACTCGGCATATAAGTTAAATAAACAGGGTGACAATATACAGCCTTGACGTACTCCTTTTAACATACATTATTTTTCAGATCTTAGTTTTAAATAGAGAAAGAATTATTTCTGCTGTGTCTTATAAATCTCAGAAGACAAAACTGATGGTTATTCTGTTTCAATTTGGTCTGAATTTTTCCTCTGTAAATTGGAGTAGAGCCAGAGAGAGCACATGGAATCTGCAAACTGTAACAAACTTTCCTTAGCGCCCTCCCCAGAGCTTTGAGCCTGAGCCTGGCAACACTCCCTAAATTGCTTCTTACATGTTGCTTCCAGGATGGACCTCAAGAATAGTCTACCCTATTTTCAAAAATCTGAATTCTTAGTTCTGCAAAACTGCTCACCTCTAAAACTTTCTGTCAGCTTTCTTCCCCCAAAACTTAAGGTCTCTCTCCTGCTGTCCAGATACTGGAAGACATTAAGAGGAATCATTTTGTGTTGATATCTGAACTATTTAAAGAAATGACCAGGAAAGAACTTGTGGCTTGTATTGTCTTATGATCATCTTTTTCTTTCTAGTCTACTGGCCAGCTGTATAATTGCATGATATGGTGGTTAGGGTTCTTATTCCCCTTCAGAGACTATTGAATCAGTAAAAAGAGAAGTGGAGTTAGTAAGAAGGTCCTTTGAATGTTTTTGCTTTGGAAAATAAAACATACATTGAGAAAATTCATTAAACCTCAATGTATAGTTTAGCAGATGGTTTTAAAGCGAACATCATATAACTGCTGCCAAGTCTCTGTGTGTGTGTGTGTGTGTGTGTGTGTGTGTGTGTATAGAGAGAGAGAGCACGCGCACACACACGAGAGAGAAAGCTAGAGAGACAGCATCTGGGAATCCCTTAATGCGCCTTCTGATTTCAGGTTCCCTCCCCATCAAAGGTCACTGTCCTGTATTTTCATCATGTCTGTCTTTGTAGTTTTGAAGTTTAGAGACATACATCTCTAAACCATACATTTAGTTTTTCCAGCATTTGAACTTTATATAAATGGAATCACAGTATGTGTGTTCATTTGTCTTGCTCTTTTAACTCAGCATTACTTGTAGGATTCATTCATTTTTGTGTGTTAACTTTTTATTTTGAGAATTTTCAAACATGAGAGAATCATATGATGATATCATTGTACAATTGTGAGTTATATAGCCATCACTTAAGAGTTACTAAGATATGGCCATATTCATGGTTCTTTTTTTTAATCAAAATAAATGACAGACATCTCTAATCATTCATCTCTAAAAACTCAGGAAAATGTCCTATATCATCCAAGACCATTATCAAAGGTAGCAAACCTGATAGTAATTCCCTGATATCATCTAGAACTTCCATGGTGGCTCAAATGGTGAAGAATCTGCCTGCAGTGGGGAGGCCTGGGTTCACTCCCTGAGTTGGGAAAATCCCCTGGAAGAGAGCATGTCAACCCACTCCAGTATTCTTGCCTGGAGAATCCCCATGGACAGAGGAGCCTGGCAGGCTACAGTCCATGGGGGTCACAAAGAATCGGACATGACTGAGCAACTAAGCACAACACGATATCATCTAATATTCATATTTTCCCAACTGACTCCCCCAAACACTTTTACAGCTGGTTTGTTCAAACCAGGATCCAAATCAAGATCCATGAGAAACGTGCTGTTAACAACACAACTTACAGCTTAAAAACAAGTCTGTGATCCTTTTTCTCCTACACTTCATGGGTACACAAGGTTCTGGTGGGGCCTGGCTGCAGGCACTTTTCCCACAGTAAGAGGAAAATAAATCGCCTCATCTGTGCTAATGACATGTCCAACTTTAATGCTCTTTGGCTCCAGAAGAAATTATACTGTCTGCATTACTGTCAGAAAACCAATTATGTCCAAAGCCAAGCTGTTATTTTGGGCTTCCCTGGTGGCTCAGACAGTAAAGCGTCTGTCTGCAATGCAGGAGACCCGGGTTCGATCCCTGGGTTGGGAAGATCCCCTGGAGAAGGAAATGGCACCCCACTCCAGTATTCTTGCCTGGAAAATCCCATGGACGGTGGAGCCTGGTGGGCTCCAGTCCATGGGGTTGCAAAGAGTCAGATCCGACTGAGCGACTTCACTTCCCTTCACTGTAGTATGGAGCTGATCAAGGCTGTATCTAGTCTTTACTTATTCGGGGGATGGATAGTGGGCTGCCCATCCAGGGAGACCGCTGGAATACAGATGTCTCCCAACTGAAATTCCCACCAGGACCGCAGGACAAGCAGGTGGATGGCTGGTCACTCTGCTCCGTTCGGATCTTTCTGGTTGGTCACGCCTTGCTCATTTAATATGGCAGGACTTCGGGTTTTCAGTTCTTTTCGACTCAAACTTTGACCAGAAAGGTCTTTGTAAAAGATCTTGGCCCCTCTGTGTCCCTGCTGTGTTGGAAGAGCTGACCTCCCTGGCTCCTTTTACAACATATGCTTCCTGCAACCTGGCATCTATTTTTTTTTTTAATATTTATTTCTTTGGCTGTTTTGGGTCCCAGCTGTGGCATGAAGGATTTTCATTGTATCGTGGGTGATACTTCATTGTGGTTCAGACTCTCTAGTTGTGGCACACAGGCTCAGTTGCCTCTTGGCATGTGGGATCTTAGTTCCCTACATGCATGCTCAGTCGCATCTGACTCTTTCTGACCCCATGGACTGTAGCCATCCGGCTCTTCTGTCTCTGGGATTATCCCTGCAAGAATACCGGAGGGGGTTGCCATTTCCTCCTCTAGGGGATCTTCTGACCCAGGGGTCGCACCTGCAGCTCCTGCATTGGCAGATGAAAGATTTCCCCAGGCTCCAGGCTCCTCTGTCTACAGGATTATCCCAGCAAGAATACCAGAGGGGGGTTCCATTTCCTCCCTCTAGGGATCTTCCTGACCCAGGGATCGCACCTGTGGCTTCTGCATTGGCAGGTGAAATCTTTACCACTGAGCCACCTGGGAAACCCCTTAGTTTCCCGACCAGGGATCAAACCCACATCCGCCACCTTGGAAGGCGGATTCTTAACCACTGGACCACCAGGGAAGTCCCAGCCTGACATTTAGATCGGTGTTTCCCGAAAGATTTTCCTCAGAATAAAAGTCCCCATGGTCCTCTATGAAAGGGTTATATTGTCAAGTGAATTTGAGAGAAACGCTGGGTTAAACTGGTTTCTTCAGGTCCTCTCCTGCTAATGAATACAGTGGTCCTCTAGTGGTACATGGCATTTCCCAAAGTTACTGTCCTCAAACCCTTTCCACAGAGCATCTCTGGGGCTTACTGTTCTGCAGAACAGACTGTGGGAAGTGCTGATCTAGAGGACTTGGTTGTGATCACAAGCAACAATAAACAGACAATCTCATCTTCCGCCTCACGGCTGTGAAGAGTTTATCTAAGCTAGCTACCAGCCTTGGCCAAGTACAGTGGGTGGGTTGCCGTACTGGAAATGAGGAACTTCATTCACGTACTCACTCCACTTGCACTGTTGCTGAAGTTCATATTGTAACAATGGGGGAAATACGGAGCTATGCTTACGTGATGAAGGCACTGAACTGTTAGTTTCTACCCTTTGGGTGGAATTTCCTTTAAGTTTTTAGAGGGAAAGAGTTTTCAACAGTGCCTCTGTTTTGTTTTGTTTTTAATTTTATTGAAGTGTAATTGATTTACAATGTTGTGTTGATTTTCTGCTGTACAACAAAGTGATTCATTTATATATATATTATGTACATACATAATATATATATTCATTTATTTTTATATATATACACACATTCTTTTTCATCTTCTTTTCCTCTGTGGTTTATCACAGGGTATTGAATTTAGATATGCATAGGACTCCTGAACTCATCTGAGTTGGGAAAAATTTGGTGCTCACACAGATTGCTTCTAGAGTAACAGAATTTCTTGCATGTGTCTATCATACCATTCTGTCTAAAGCTAAGTATTTAGGATTGAATGTTTTTACTTCTTTCTTCAACACGGCATTTAGATTGACATGCGTGCTCAGTTGTATCCAGCTCCTTGCAACCCATGGGCTGTATACCACACTCCTCTTACCATGGACTTTTTCAGGCAAGAATACTGGAATAGGTTGCCATTTCCTACTCCCTTAGATCAACAGTGTTGTTGCTTTACTCATTTGTTTTCTTATGAAATAAGAGATAAATGGCATTGGTGCTCTACTCTTTTGAAATGGAAGACTTCTGGGTTCATTCTGTTCCTCCAAATCTTTGCTTTTCTTTCTCCTCTTTTATATATTTTGTATACACTTAACTTGGAGACTCTCTTCATCTTAAAGAAGACGGAAATAATGTAAATGTGGGTTGATTGTTTCATGTTGGGTTTTTCTAGTCTGTAGTTGTTGCATCATATTAATAATTGTCCTTTTTATGATGTCATATGGGAAGTAGAGGTAGATTCCAGGTTCCAGAGACTCATTCCATTTGTTACTTATAGATCTCTAGCCTAAATTCACTTTCACTGGAGTTGTCCAATTTTAAAGGGATAAAGGCTACAGATTTTATTGATTAACCAAAAAGTTCAGTCAGGTTTCCCCACACCATCTTACAGAAAAACCCAAATGAACTTTTGGCCAACCCAGTACTTGCAGGGAAGGCATAAGGCTCCGCAGTAAGCTGCTGTAGATTTTATCATTTATCAATTGTTTTTTCCCCTTCAAACTTCTATCCCATACAGAGTGTAATTTAAGGCAGTTGCACAGAGAATTCAACAAAGATAGATTATCCTAGAGAAATATATGAATAGCTCCCTGCCCTGGTACTCTGAGAAGAAGCAGATGACTAAAAAGAATTGATATTGCTTTTTTCCCCATTTCCTCATTTTATGAAATATAAGAGTTTCTTTCTTCCATCAGTACTAGAGCACATCAAAAGCACCCTCTGCCCAGTAAGTCTAGTGATACATACTAGAAAAATTCTTATGTGTTCCTGTGGGTGCCTGAACAGATATAATCACAGTGGCAATGTTTATAGGCCCCAAAAGGTGAAGCAGCTTAAACTTCCTTCAGTTTCAGATGGTGAAATAAGTTCTGCCTCTTCAGTTCAGTCACTAAGTCGTGTTCGACTCTTCGCAACCCCATGGACTGCAGCACTCCAGGCCTCCCTGTACTTCACCAGTTTGTGGAGCTTGCTCAATTCATGTCCATGAAGTCGGTGATGCCATCTAACCATCTCATGCTCTGTCATCGCCTTCTCCTCCCGCCTTCAATCTTGCCCATTTTCTGGGTCTTTTCCAGTGAGTCAGTTCTTTGCATTAGATGGCCAACGTATTGAAGTTTTAGCTTCAGCATCAGTCCTTCCAGTGACTATTCAGGACTGATTTCCTTTAGGATGGACTGGTTGAATCTCCTTGCAGTCCAAGGGATTCTCAAGAGCCTTCTTCAACACCACAGTTCAAAAGCATCAATTCTTCAGCGCTCAGCTTTCTTTGTATACATGACCACTGGAAAAACCATAGCTTTGACTAGATGGACCTTTGTTGGCAAAGTAATGTCTCTGCTTTTTGATATGCTGTCTAGGTTGGTCATAGCTTTTCTTCAAAGGAGCAAGAGTCTTTTAATTTCATGACTGCAGTCACCATCTGCAGTGATTTTAGAGCCCAAAAATAAAGTCTGTCAATATTTCCCCATTTATTTGCCACAAAGTGATGGGACCAGACGCATGATCTTCGTTTTCTGAATGTTGAGCTTTAAGCCAACTTTCTCACTCTCCTCTTTCACTTTCATCAAGAGGCTTTTTAGTTCCTCTTCACTTTCTGCCATAAGGGTGGTGTCATCTACATGTCTGAGGTTACTGATATTTCTCTCGGCAATCTTGATTCCAGCTTGTGCTTCATTCAGCCCAGCGTTTCTCATGGTGTACTCTGCATAGAAGTTAAATAAGCAGAGTAACAATAAACAGCCTTGACATACTCCTTGCTCTATTTGGAACAGTCTGTTGTTCCATGTCCAATTCTAACTGTTGCTTCCTGACCTGCATACAGATTTCTCAAGTATTCTCATGGTATTCCCATGTCTTTAGGAATTGTCCACAGTTTGTTGTGGTCCACACAGTCAAAGGCTTTGGCATAGTCAATAAAGCAGAAATAGATGTTTTTCTGGAACTCTCTTGCTTTTTCGATGATCCACTGGATGTTGGCAATTTGATCTCTGGTTCCTCTGCCTTTTCTAAAACCAGCTTGAACATCAGGGAGTTCATGGTTCATGTACTGTTGAAGACTGGCTTGGGGAATTTTGAGCATTACTTTGCTAGCATGTGAGATGAGTGCAATTGTGCAGTAGTTTGAGCATTCTTTGGCATTGCCTTTCTTTGGGATTGGAATGAAAACTGACCTTTTCCTGTCCTGTGGCCACTGCTGAGTTTTCCAAATTTGTTGGCATATTGAGTGCAGCACTTTGACAGCATCATCTTTCAGGATTTGAAACAGCTCAACTGGAATGCCATCACCTCCACTAGCTTTGTTCGTAGTGATGCTTTCTAAAGCCCACTTGACTTCACATTCCAGGATGTCTGGCTCTAGGTTGGTGATCACACCACTGCAATTATTTGGATCATGAAGAGCTTTTTTGTACAGTTCTTCTGTGTATTCTTGCCACCTCTTCTTAATATCTTCTGCTTCTGTTAGGTCCATACCATTTCTGTCCTTTATTGTGCCCATCTTTGCATGAAATGTTCCCTTGGTATCTGTAATTTTCTTGAAGAGATCTCTAGACTTTCCCATTCTATTGTTTTCCTCTATTTCTTTGCATTGATCCCTGAGGAAGGCTTTCTTTTCTCTCCTTGTTATTCTTTGGAACTCTGCGTTCACATAGGTATATCTTTCCTTTTCTCCTTTGCCTTTCACTTCTCTTCTATTCACAGCTATTTGTAAGGCCTCCTAAGACAACCATTTTGCCTTTTTACATTTCTTTTCCTTGGGGATGATCTTGATCCCTGCCTCCTGTACAATGTCACAAACCTCTGTCCATAGTTCTTCAGACTCTATCAGATCTAATCCCTTGACTCTATTTGTCACTTTCACTGAATAAGCGTAAGGGATTTGATTTAAGTCATACCTGAATGGTCTAGTGGTTTTCCCTACTTTCTTCAATTTAAGTCCGAATTTGGCACTTAGATCCATGTAATGGTAGGCGGTACTCAAAAAGAATGAGGTGTTTTCTGTATGTACCAATGGGAAGATTTCCAAAACATATACATAAATGAGAGGAGAAAAAAAGAGTTGTGGAATAATGTGAGCAGAATGAGCCCCATTTGTGGTTTTAAAAACTGTATTTATATCGTGTGGGAGTTTGTGGAAAAGGAGTGGAAAGAGACGAGGAAAGAGAGAATGACATTACCAAAGAAAGGCAGTGGTGAGAGGTGATGAGCTGGGTGTTTGGAAGGAGAGACAATGAAAAAGAAGTTTGTTTTCTATCTCTTAAATTATTTACTGTTAAAATGCTTCATCTATTTCCATAAATTTTCAGAATAGCATGCATTTGTGCACATGCAGAAAATAAAAAGAGAATGTTCTAGCTATTTTAAACAAATTTATCCAGCCCAGGCATTCACTAAGCAAGAACAAGCCCTTCCAAGATGCCAGTTTTAATTCTTCGATGTCAAATAAGCATAGGATTCCTTGGCTTAGCACAAATCCGAATGTATAGGGAAACTGAAAAAATTAATTGGAGGTGATGGGGAACTGGCTTTTAGTAAACATGGCACAAATGCAGTACTGGCCCAAAAAAGTTTACAGAAGTGCTTAAAACTGCTGTTATTTCATTACCAGAGTTGGTCTCTGGGCTTTGATGGAATTTACTGTTGAGAGCCCTTCTTTCACCAGGTTTCCTATTTATAAAGCTTTCACTCAATTGTAAACAGACTTCTGAGCAATAGGATGGAACATAAACTGTGGGGGAAAATCACCTTAGATTTTACTTTTGTTTACAAACCAGTGCAATGATAGGTATGTTTTTAAATGTAGGTTTTCTTCTTATTCAGGTATAGTGAAGCCAACAGATCGAGACGATTGCCGTTGAAAAGAGTTTGTTATCCTCACAGCTTGCAGGAGAAAGGGCATGCCAGGCCATGGAGGGCCAAAGCGAGTTGTTCAGGAGACAGAAAGAATGGGAGGAAAAGGTGGGCAAGAGCCTTTTTTCGTGGATTCCACAAGAAGCAGTGGGCAGGACAGGGTAAATGGGCTTGCCTGGCTGGTTTGAATCATTGTAGTGGACTCTGGGGCTTAAGGAGCCCCAGAGTTCTGTCTCCAATTGTCTAGCACCTGGCCCTATTAGGTGGTGATTAGGGCAGAGGAAGAGTGGCCTATTTTCTGTAAGAACTCTGTGAAGGAGGTGGTTGAGGGTGGGGCTCTGGATAGGTTAGTTTGCATAGGAAAGGTAGGCTCCCTGCGAGGGGCTGACTCTAGGATCAGCGTGGCCCCAAGATGTCAACAGATCAAAAAAATGGAAAATAAAAAGACGTGGTCAATAGATGTTGACAAAGGTGCAAGAATAACTATGCTTTTCAAGGTTTCTTGGATGACTTTTACATTAATATTGTGTTTAATGACAAGTTTAGAGAGCCTTCCTTAGATGGGCTAACCTTTTAATATGTTTTGGGAGCTGTATTGGGTACAGTAATTGAGAAGTCCTTCTCTTACTCATTTCAAGCAAGAAAGAGGGGATATGTGAAGCTTTAAAAGGTTGTTCAGGAGGCAGAAAGAATGGGAGGAAAAGGTGGGCAACTCTTTGAGTGGATCTACTTTTCTCATTCTTTATTGGTCTATGAAAGCCAATCAGTCATTTTCCCCCTTTTCCTCCTTAGGCTGTTTCGTATGTGGGTGTGGAATTTGAGACCGGATATCACTGCTTTAGCTTTTGCACATTTGCTTGTTTATGCAGCTTTATTTTGGTGTTTCAGTTGCCACAGGACTATCTTGAAAGCCGTTTACAGTGTTTTATATTTACTGCATTACTGCAGCCCAGAAATGTGGTTCTTTTGAAGATCCAAGGAGTTGCATTGTTGCTACCTAACCTATATTTTCATTTTGGTGGGGGAAGTCAGCTTCCTGCTTTTTCTGTTTTGGTTCTGTTGTGTTAGAGGTTACAGTAATTGGTTTTAGAAATGCACCTTTATGTGCCCGTGCTCATGCTCATATCTGACTCTCTGAGACACTGGGGACTGCAGTCCGCCGGGCTCCTCTGTCCATGAGATTTTCTGGCAAGAATACTAGAGTGGATTGCCATTTCCTCCTCCAGGGAATCTTCCCAACCCAGGGGTCAAACCTGCGTCTCCTGTGTCCGAGGGAGATTCTTTACCACTGAGCCACTGGGGAAGCCCCTTCCCCTTTATAGCTTTAGCTATCTTCACCATATCTAATCCTTGTATTTTAATGCCGCCCTCTCATTTACTGTGGCCTAAATTTAATTTAATCATCTGCTTAGATTTACTATTTTTGTTTTTAACTGCTGTTTTTGCTCTTATGGTCACTATTTTTTTTCTTCATTTCTTAACAACTCCATGCTTGTCTTCAGCATCCTTGTGTAGCTGCCTTCATCTTCTGCCCAGACTTCTGCAATCATCCAGTAACCGGCCTCCGTCCAGTCCGTCCTCCATGCTGAAGCGGAAACTGGTCTGTCAAATAACTCAGACCCGATCAGTTTCTTCACATTTCCCTTAGAAGAACGTGGTCAGGGAGGCCCTGCATGGCCCAGCGCCCCTGCCCCTCTGCCTGCATCTCAAACCATCATCCTCGGACAGGCGTGGCTGTGCAGTCACACCCGGCCTCCTCTCTGCTTGTCCACGGCACCCTGATCCCCGCTGCTTGCTCTGTCTGGAGCGTTTTCCACTTCCTCCCCGACTGCCCTGAGCTAAGATAACATACATTCAGCTTTCAGACCCAACTTGGTGGTCTCTTCCTCAGAAAAGTGACGTGAAGTGAGCTTGCTCAGTCGTGTCCAACTTTTTGCGACCCCATGGACTGTAGCCCACCAGGCTCTTCCATCCATGGGATTCTCCAGGCAAGGATACTGGAGTGGGGGTGCCATTTCCTTCTCCAGGGGAACTTCCCAACGCAGGGATTGAACCCGGGTCTCCCGCATTGCATGCAGGCACTTTACCCTCTGAGCCAAGCCTTCTCTAATTCCCCAGTTGTTGCTGTTGTTCAGGCACTCAGTCGTGTCTGACTCTTCTGCAGCCCCATGGACTGTAACCCGCCAGGCTCTTCTGTCTGTGGGATTTCCTAGGCAAGAATACTAGAGTGGGTTGCCATTTCCTTCTCCAGGGGATCTTCCCAACTCAGGGATTGAACCTGAGTCTCCTGCATTGGCAGGTTGGTTCTTTACTGCTGAGCCACCAGGGGAAGCCCCAACTCCCCCATGGAGGAGGTTATTTAGCATATGCTCTGATGGAAGCATGTCTTTTGAGGCCCATCTCAGTTTGCAGTCATGGATGAGGTGGCGTCTCCTTTGATGACTGAATCGCACCTCAGCCTGTGCTCTCTGGGAGGGAGGGGCTGTCCCGCTGCTTACCATCATCCCCAGCCCCGATGGAGTTCCTTGCACCATGGGCAGCTGGTCCTCAGTTGTTGACTGAGTGTGGAGAGACAGCTGAGGTCCGGATAACAGCAGTTGGCCTGAGCGCGTCCATATTCGGCTGGTGCTGGAGCTCTCGGACCCCCGTGTCCAGGGCTCTGCCCGCCTGCCTGCAGACCCTTCGTTTCTATCTGTGGCTCTGCTTCACCCGCTTTACTCCATGGTTTTGAAAAGCCCCTGGGAAACTTATTTTGTTGAAGGGAAATCTGTTCATTTACATGGTTCAGGACAGGACGACACTTCTTTATCCATCTGGAAGGTCGCTAATAAAGTTTTACCTTGAAAACCCCCACTTCATCTTGCCTAGTCAGTCTTTCCTACTGTGCTGCTGAGCAAATGTTTTTTTAAAATCAGGCAAAACTTTCTGACCTAATGGCACACACTTCTCTTCCCCTTCCCCGGGCATCCCCCTTCTGCACGAGAGCACTTGCTGCCCTCTTCCCACCATATCTTGTCCTTTGGTTCAGGACATAAAACTCCTTTACCTCCCAAAGCAAATACTGCTCAATAGTTTCCCCACTCACTTCTAACCCTTATCCTTCCATACAGCCTTCCTGCCCTCACTTCTGGGGGCTGTAGGTTTGTATACATCCATCTTCTTATTAATGTGTTCTCAGTAAGCTTTCTGCCAGTGCTAACATTTATTTTTCCTTCTCATACCACTGAATTCATGGTAATCTAAGGGAGAGCATTAGAATACATCTTTAAAATAATAAGTTTCAAAGTGGATAATCAGGGATTTTCAGTCCTGATATGCTTGAGGATAACCCAGAGAGCTTTTTACTGTCATATAGTTGCCGGGTCCCAGGCTGGACCTGTTAAATGGTGGCAGGGGAGGTATCAGTGTCTTTCCAGACTGGCAGAGTGACTTAGTGAAGATCGGACAGCTAGTGGGTAACAGAGTTCAATCTCAATTCTTGTTTCCTTGCTTGCTTTCTAGTTCCTACTCATATATTTTTGCATTAAATTCTATTGAGACTTGTGTGTGTTTAATTAAACTGTATCTAAATTTATCTGCATAAAATTGTTTTCATATTTTATAACTGATGTTTCCGACACACACACCCCCCCCACCCCCGCCCCCTGGATGACTGTGTAACCAAAGCAAGCAAAGAATCTCGAGCTGCCTGAAGGGGCCACAGCCACTTCTCACTCCCTCCTCTCAGTTTTTCCTGGATGTCAGCGCTGGAATAGCTTTGTTTCCTCTACAGGCCCTGCCAGTCCCCACACCCCATCCTGCCTGGAGCCACTGGCCTGCCCTGTGTGCCGCCCCCGCCCTTCCCCACTCATGGGCTCTGTTTCTACTTGACTTGCCCTCCATGACACCACTGATCCGAGGAAATGCTTCCTCTTCCCTCCCCATCCCCTACTTGCCTGAGCGCTTGGCTCAGGTTGGCTGGGTCCTCGTAGAGGGACGTTTGGGAACTGAACCATTCCTTCCTTCCTCGCAGGGAGCAGAGAGAGACGGGTGGGTGTCCCTCGGAGGTCTCCCCCGCCTCTTCAGTCTCTCCTCGGGAAACTGGGTACCAATACAGGGAGCTTTAGAAGGGATGTTTTCGTACTATCTTTTCATAGTTGAGAAGCGACTAAATCCTCAATAAGACAATAAGGCATGATCTGTATGAAATAGGTAATTAAAAGAGGAACCCTTTTGAGGAATCCCTTTCTGAGGAGAGGTCACACCCTAGAAGATGCTATGTGATGCAGAAGTTAAACCAAGGATGAAGTTAGCATTTCTGGCTTCGAATCCTAGATCCTCCTTCCGGTGTGGTTCTGAGAGATGGTTGAGCTGCCCTGTGGTACAGTTTCCTCAACCATATATCACAGTTAAATAAAGTGAAGTGAAAATGCCTGCATCGTAGGTGATTGGAATGTCTTGAAGATGAAATGAAATAAGCAGATTAAGATGCTGATCATAGTAGCTGTTCAGGTATCATTAGCTTACATTAATCAGGTATGATTTACAGAAGCTTTCCCACACATTATATTTTAGCACATCTTAAAATATGCTTTTTTTTTTTAAATGATCTTTGTTACCGACTCACACCTGCTTCCCTATGTTTTGCTTACAGCCCTGGAAAGGAAAATATCCATGAGGCAAAGCAGAGAGGAGCTGATAAAACGAGGGGTCTTGAAGGAAATCTATGATAAAGGTAAGGGGACCACTCCAGGCTCCGCAGGCCGCAAAGAAGCCTTGCTTGGAATCTGTGTGTGTTTCTCAGAGTAGGATTTTGTTCCCTGCATTGCTTTGTCGGAGTTTGAACCTGTAAAACTCCAGACACTTCTGGAGAGATCAGAGAGTGGAGCTGACAGTGCTGAAGTGATTGGTATTATCGCGAAGGTGAACCTCCCTTTTCTCAGCTTTGGAATCAAACCACAGGATGCTAAGGAAAGTGATGGGGCCCCAGGAATGGTGTCAGTACCAGGGGTGAGCCTGTTGGTGTCTGAACACACACAGCTGGGGTGAATTTAATTGCTTCGGTTCTTTCAGGCACTCGGGATTCCCAAGACAAATGTTAAAAATCTACAAGCATCTAGAATATCCCGAACAGCTTTTTTGTGTAGTTCATCTCCCAGCAGTAGGAGAATCAAAGTGGAGAAAATGATAAAATATAAATGTACACATAAGAGATTTCAAATGATAATATTTACAATGATTACAAATGCTCTGTGAATGTGTCCGCAAGTGTTCGCCAGTGATTTATCACGTGTCGTTTGCTGGTTGAACTACTGCCTTTAAATACAAAGGTACACAGTGGTTTACACAGCGTATTAACTAGTCATCACCGGCCCCCTGCCAACCCTTCTCCTTCCTCTCCACCCTTCCCCTCATCACCCTTCACTTAAAGCTTTACGAGAAATGTTGTTGAATGTCTGTGCTGTGCTTAGTCGCTCAGTCGTGTCTGACTCTTTGCGACCCCATGGACTGATGCCCACCAGGTCCCTCTGTGGGATTTCCTAGGCAAGGAGACTGGAGGAGGTTGCTGTTTCCTTCTCCTGGGTATCCTCCCGACCCAGGATTCAAACCTGCATCTCCTGCGTTGGCAAGTAGATTCTTTACCTCTGAGCCACCAGGGAGGTCCTTTAGGAGAAATGACAAACTCTTACTCCAGCTTTGTTACGGTCGTCAATACTCTTCAGGTCTTACTGTTTGACGCCAGTGTTGTTTGTTGGGCCAGATTATTAAATCACACGCTCTCCTTTAAAGATCCACCCTAACCGTCACAGTGATCTTGTAATTCTGACAGTGCACCACATTTTTGTAGGTCCTCTGCGTGCTGAGTTTGTGTCCTGACACCAAAAGGCAAGTGTGTTTCTAACCTGGGTGTTTTTCTCTGATTCTGCTGTCCTCAGTGAGTTGGTCCTTATCCCTCTGGTACAACTCAACCTCATTCACCCCTGTCATGGAGCATCCTGATGGCGCTTTTAAAGTATTTTTAGAACACTTTGCCTCTCTGAAATGCTGCAAGTCGTAAGGGCCTTGTATGTAATAATAAGATCTCCTAGGCAACAATTAGAGTGAAAAATCTGTCAATTTAGAGTGTTCTAAAACTAATGAAATAAAACCCAGTCTATTTTTAACACATTTTAAAGTTCAATCTTTATTTTTAGCCAACTCTTAAGGGTTTTTACAAGTGAATCTGAATTAGTAAATTTTATTGAGTAAAACTAAGTTGTCATGTATCCTGAATGTTTTGGAAAGGCCTCTGAAATATTTTTGGTCAGGCAAACCAGGAGTTCAGGTGTACCCTATCAACAATCATACCCACAGCCCCAAACACACACATGATCTTCCCATGTACATTTTACAAAATACACAAAAACTCTGCACCACCACTCACTGGTAGGGTGTGAAGTTGTATTATTTCAAGTTTCCTGGATTAGTTGGTGCCTCAGATGGTAAAGAATCTGCCTGCTGTGCAAAAGACCCAGGTTCAATCCCTGGGTCGGGACGATCCCCTGGCATAGGAAATGGCCACCCACTCTAGTATGTTTGCCTGGGTAATTCCATGGTCAAAGGAGCCCAACAGGCTACCGTGTAGCAAAGAGTTGGACTTGACTGAGTGACTAATTCTTCATTAATCATAGCCTTCTGGCACCTCCTGGGTGAGCCATGCTAGCCTTCTACTTCTGAGCAAGCCATGCCAAGAGACAGTTTCTTTGGCTGATTAGGCTCTCCAGAAAAAAAAAAGAATCCATAACTTTGTCACTTTGATCCAGCGTCTTACTTTCTGTTGTTCAGTCGCTCGTCATGTCCAACTCTTTGCAACCCCATGGACTGCAGCACTCCAGCCTTCCCTGTCCTTCACTATCTCCAGGAGTTTGTTCAAACTCCTGTCCATGGAGTCGGTGATGCTATCTAACCATCTCATCCTCTATTGCCCTCTTTTTTTGCTCTCAGTCTTTCCCAACATCAGGGTCTTTTCCAATGAGTTGGCTCTTTGCATCAGGTGGCCAAAGTATTGGAGCTTCACCATCAGTCTTTGCAATGAATATTCAGGGTTGATTTCCTTTAGGATTGACTGGTTTGATCTCCTTGCAGTCCAAGGGACTCTCAAGAGTCTTCTCCAGTACCACAGTTTGAAAGCATCAATTCTTCAGCGCACACCCTTCTTTAAGGTCCCCCAAACCCACCCTTTTGTTGATCTTAACTTTCCCTCTTTCATCTCAAACTCCTTTCTCCACATTCCCTCTCCAGTGAAGATGGGAAGTGTCTGACCATAGATACGGTATTCCACAGTTAGCATCCAGGGGCTATGACTGTCAGCACTGAAGCCTCTTCATCCAGTTCAATGATCCCTCCCTTCCCTCCATTCTTCCTGCAACCTTTATGTCTCTCACTGAAAAACTTCAGGAATCCTCTGAAGGAGAGAATACATTTTATTATAGTCTTTATAATTTCCATTATGCTTAATAACTGCTGCTGCTGCTGCTGCTAAGGCGCTTCAGTCGTGTCTGACTCTGTGCAGCCCCATAGACAGTAGCTCACCAGGCTCCCCTGTCCCTAGGAGTCTCCAGGCAAGAACACTGGAGTGGGTTGCCATTTCCTTCTCCAGTGCATGAAAGTGAAAAGGGAAAGAGAAGTCGCTCAGTCATGTCCAACTCTCAGCAACCCCACAGACTGCAGCCTACCAGGCTCCTCCATGGGAGGAGGGATTCTCCAGGCAAGAGTACCGGAGTGGGTTGCCATTGCCTTCTCCAGCTTAATAACTGAGTTAGGGTAAATATTGCCTGAATAACTTTCTGGCTTAATCAAGGAAGCCGTAGACCATTAGAGAAGACCCTGATGCTGGGAAAGATGAAAGGTGGGAGGAGAAGGGGACGACGACAGAGAATGAGATGGTTGGATGGCATCACTGACTCAATGGACATGAGTCTGAGTAAACTCCAGGAGTTGGTATGGACAGGGAGGCCTGGCGTGCTGCAGTCCATGGGGTCGCAAAGAGTGGGACACAACTGAGTGGCTGAACTGAACTGAGACTGTTAGAGCAAAAGGCCCACTTTATAGAGGAAGAAATGGGGGTGCATTGAGTCTGGGGGCTGCCAACCCACACTAGGAGCCGCCCCAGAGTTAGGAGCTGGGTCCTGTTTGAGGTCATCTCCTGGCACGTGTTCAGTCACTGGCTGTGGAGAAAAGGACTGGTCTGGCCCCCACCTGTCACCACAGCTTCCAGTTTTATTTTTCTCTTTGCGCTTATCAGTGTCTGCTTTTTTTCCATTCGGTGGTTGACTGGCCTTCCTCACTGGCACGTAAACTCCAGGAGAACATGGATCTTGTAGGCTTGCTGCCAGACCCCCGAGCCTCAGATAGAGAAGCTTGAGACAGGCTTACTCACCAGAATACTTACTGTTTGGATGATGAGGAGAAGTAAAATTGCAAAGCAAATTGTATTTACTGTAGATTTTTCTGATAAAAGCGTTGTTTTTCTTTTTAGTCACTGTAGCTATTAATCATATGACCTTGTATTCTGTTTCATCAGCTGTTAGGAACGTGAGTCCTGAAATCATTGCTTGGATTCAGTTCTAGTTCCACTTCTCAAGAGCTGTGCAAGTTTAGTCAACTTGCTGAACATCTCTGGTGCTTCTGTTTCTATATTTGAAAGTGTGGATGATAATATATTGTGGATGACATGAGATCACATATCTGCATTAGATTGCCAAAGCTGCCATAACAAAATACCAGAGGCTGGGTGACTTAAACTCCGGAAATGCATTTCCCCGTGGTTTTGGAGGCTGGAAGTCCAGGATCCAGGTGCCAGCGGGGTTGGTTTCTGGTGTGACCGCCTGTCAGCTTGCAGACAGCTGCCAGCTTCCTGTGACCTCACGTGGTCTTCCGTGCGCACAGTCCTGGTGTGTCTTCCTCTTTTCACAAGAAAATCAGTCCTGTTGGACCAAGGCCCACCCTTCGGACCTCATTTAACCTCATTACTTCCTTAAAAGCCTCATCTCCAAATACAGTCCCATTGCGGGTTTAGGCTGCACGTGTAAATGTGGATAGTCGGCGGGGACGGACGCAGTTCCATCTGTAACAATGTGCAGAGTGCACTGGGGGCAGTCATTCCATAAATCCTTGAGAGCTTGTTAACAAACCTCTATTGGTAATAATCTCATCGTCATCATCCTTTGTATTTTTGAAACCCTTGATGTTCCTCTTCTAGCTCAGGCCCCCTTCAGTGTTACGAAAAGACATTGTTGTCCCCTTTCAGGTTCAGGAATCTTCAGCCCCTTTCACAACTGTCTTACCATGTGGGTAGCCGAGAACCCAGCCCTCGATGTCTGATTTCATCGCCTTCTCGTCCTTCCCCTCTCGTCCTCTTAGCCTCTAAATACGTCGTTTGCTTGTCATCATCCTTCCCTTTCCTACAGCATCAGTCAGCGGCTGTGTCTGAGAGCCTAGGGAGTGGAACAGACAGACTGATTGCCACAACCTGAGTGAACAGCAAGAGGCCAAGAGCCTCGCATCCTTTTCCAAGTTGTCCGTTCCAGAGGTAAATTTCATAGGTTTTTCAGCCGTCCTTCCTCGTCGCCTGGCTGCTCAGTCCTCATTTGGCACCGCCTCCTGCGTCAGCACCTGAGTCTGGTCACCTGGCAGCAGAGCGCTGTCCAGCACAGATTCAGTCCCTGACAGCTGCCCAGCGGCCTCTAGTGACTGTCAGCCCGTCTGCCAGGGCCGGCCTGGGCTCACGCCGCAGCTACACTGTTTTGGATACGATATTGCTAATGCGGAAAGCAGTTTATCTTTAGTAGGTGAGCTTTTCTCTTCCAGCTCTTTGTTACTGATTTTGCTTAGTAACGCCTTACTTGTTTATAGAAGGTGTAAAGGTAAACTGTAGGGGTGTGAGAAGTGCACCTGTCTGGGCAGAGGGAGCTCAGAATTAGTGAGGTTTTGTTCTGGCTTCCCTGGTGGCTCAGATGGTTAAGAATCTGCCCTCAGTGCAGGAGACCCAGGTCAATCCCTGGGTCAGGAAGGTCTGGAAAAGGGAATAGCAATCCAGTCTAGTATTTTTGCCTGGAGAATTCCATGGATAGAGGAGCCTAGTAGGCTACAGTCCATGGGGTCGCAAAGAGTTGAACACGACTGAGCAACTAACACTTTGGATTATTCTGACAGTTCTCCTAGAAACTCCTTACCTCATTCTTGGTTGGTTTAGTCGCTAAATCGTGTCTGACTATTGTGACCCTATGGACTGTAGCCCACCAGGCTCCTCTGTCCATAGGATTTTCCAGGCAAGAATACTGGAGTACTTTTTTATACTGCATATATAATACAGGAGTATATTTTTCTTAGGTTAAAATCCCAAAATGGTCACAAATTTAACTCAGGCAAAATGAGAGCTTGGATTGAAAAGCAGAGATTTTCTCAATATCTGTAGAAACTAGCTCAGGAATCCTTCATTTAATGGAATGCAGGTGTGATGAGCAGGAGATACTGGATGGCTCATATTTTTATTGGTTTCCCTGTTGAATCATGGAAGTATAGAGTTCAGAAGAAAGTTTATATAAAACTTTAAAAATCAGAAAAGTGTTTGATCTGGATTTATGAAGGCCATATAAAAAATGTAGGAAACTTTGAAAACTATGAAGAAAATTTTAAACTGTTTAATCATGGTGGAGTAGGAACATAACGTTTTAAGTGCTTTTTCCTCCATTTCCCACATTTCTCACAATATAGATATAGCAGTTTTGTGAAAAGCACAGTGTAAACATTAAAGTGGACCATCATCAATCTGAAGAATAAAAATGTGAAACCAACTAATGGTGGAAAATAACCTATCATTTTGTAGACAGCTTATTTTTAACTATTCACCAATTTCATAATCTATTTTTTTTGAATGAGAACTTAAGGGTTCTCCTAGACTCCTGGAACGTTCATTCATTCAGCAAATCAGTACTGACTCCCCACTCTGGGCCAGGTGGTCAGGTGTCAAGCTCTAGTGATAACCGAAAGAGTGAAACCCTCACCTTCTCAGTTTACATTCTTCCAGAGGAGTCAGGAAATAATTAAATAAGCATATGATATCCTGTCAAGGAGTGATGAATACTCTGAAGGCAAACAAAGCAGTAGTGTAAGGAGATAAACTCAGGGTTGGGCACATGATTTTATATCAACGCAGTCATGGAGGCCCTCTGGAGGAGGTGATATTTTACACAGAGACCTAAGTGCCGTGAAACAGGAGCATTGGTCCTACTGCTGCTAAGTCGCGTCAGTCATGTCCGACTCTCTGCGACCCCAGAGACAGCAGCCCACCAGGCTCCCCCATCCCTGGGATTCTCCAGGCAAGAACACTGGAGAGGGTTGCCATTTCCTTCTCCAGTGTATGAAAGTGAAAAGTGAAGTCGCTCAGTCATGTCTGACTCCTAACGACCCCATTGACTGCAGCCTACCAGGCTCCTCCATGCATGAGATTTGCCAGGCAAGAATATTGGAGAGGGTTGCCATTGCCTTCTCTAAACAACATGTAACCTAATTCTTGAGCCCTTGAGTTGTCTTGATATGTACATTAAAGCCTCTGGCTGCATTTGCTTCTCTCCTGGTTCTCTGTAAATCCGGACATGTCACCCCCTACTCAGAGAAGTTCCAGGTTTCTCCAGCAGCCTCCCAAACCCTCTGCGCTCTGCCCTGCAGCCCCTAAGTCTGCTTCAGTTCCTGGGCGGTGCCTCCTCATAACTTCCTCTTGTGACATCTCACCTGCTTTCCAGCCCCTGACGTTGGCACTGGCTGCGCTGTCTTTGCAGCACCCTCTTCCCCAAGACATCGTTCACATGGTTCACAGCTCTTAATTCTTTGCCCAGATGCCACCTTCTCAACGAACCTTCCTTGGAAGCTCTGGATTTTAAATCGTTGCCTCCTCCCTTAGGTCCATAGTCCCCTGACCCTGCGCCACTGCGTTCTTTCTTTCTCTCTTTTTCCTTCTGTCTATTATCACCTGCAGTCTATAAACCACATATGTATTGTGTTAGCCTTTTCCTCATTGGTTTCTCCACACTGAAATGTGAGCTCCACCAGGCAGGATCTCTGTCTCATTTGCTCATGGACCTTATAGGCATCCTGCTGCCTGCATTGGTGCTGAGATATAGTCGATGTTCAGTATATGTTTACTGAAAAGAACAACAAATGCCAGCTTGAGACTGTCTGCATATATATATGACTTGGTCTGTTCACTTGTGTTGGCAAAATCCAGAAAACTAGAGCTCTGATCCCCCTTGTTATTCACTGGAAAGACTGATGTTGAAGCTGAAACTCCAATACCTTGGCCACCTGATGCGAAGAACTGACTCATTTGAAAAGACCCTGATGCTGGGAAAGATGGAAGGCGGGAGGAGAAGGGGACAACAGAGGATGAGATGGTTGGATGGCATCACTGACTCGATGGACATGAGTTTGAGTGAACTCCAGGAGTTGGTGATGGACAGGGAGGCCTGGCGTGCTATATTCCATGGGGTTGCAAAGAGTCAGACACGACTGAACTGAACTGAACTGATGATACATGAAACTTTATTGCCAATTATTTAAATAGGAAACATTATCTTGGATATATATTCATGTATAGAAAGAAAGTGTTAGCTGCTCAGTCGTGTCTGATTATCTGATTCTTTGTGGGATTTTCTAGGCAAGAATACCGGTTTGGGTTGCCCTTCCCTCCTCCAGGGGATCTTCCCGCCCCAGGGATCCAACTGAAGTTTCCTGCGTTGCAGGCTGATACCTTATCATCTGAGCTACGAAGGAAGCTCCTATATTCATGAATATGGATGCCAAATACTCTACATACAAATAGTGCCTTTAAGTGTAACGGAGAAGAATATCCAGAAAACAGTGAGCTGTTTGGCTGTTAGTAAAATAGTGCTGATTTTTCTCAGACTTAGCGAGGATCTCATGAGGTCACCTGGCTTGGCCTGTGTTGTTTTTCTAATGTGGAAATGAAGCAGCTGTGGCCCAGTGAGGTTACAGCCTTGCCTAAGGGCTCACAGCCAGTGAATGTAGACTCTGGAAAACTCTACTTAGACCTTCTGTCCTTCATTTGGAATTTATGTCGTTGTTATGGAGTCACTAAGTCATGTCCAACTCTTTGCAACCCGATGGACTATAGCCCACCAGGCTCCTCTGTCTCTGGGATTTCCCAAGCAAGAATTCTGGAGTGGGTCACCATTTGCTTCTCCAGGAGACCTTCCCAACCCCAGAGACTGAACCCGCATCTCCTGCATTGGCAGGTGGATTCTTTACCACTGAACCACTTGGGAAGCACTTGGAAGTTACAGGAACACACACAAAACTTTGTAATGTATTACCTATTGGTTATCAGAGGATACTGATAAGTACTGCTCCTAGTGGTTATTTACAAACGATCTCTACAAATAAGCATGATGCTGTATATAAAGAACATTCAGGATAACAGTGGCAAATGCTCTGTATTTTTCAACACTGGGTTTTGCGATGAAACCCCTGTTCTATCATAGTCCTGTCACGTGCTTTGTAGTGGATAAGTGTCTTTCACTCACTCAACCAGTGAGTTTGTATCACTGACCAGGAGGAGGAGGAGAGGGAAAGAAGACCCTCTCTCTCCACCAAAGGACATGCTCTTGCCCCCGTATATTACACGCATCCAGTCCCCAAACAGGAGCAGGGAGCTGGGACGTCCGGCCGTGTGCAGGGATGGAGTTGAGGCCCAAGCAGTTCCCTGGTCACTAGGCGACAGCTCGCTACAGTCATACCGAGACCTGGGGGAGGAGATCCATACTCCCACCAGCGCAGAAAGAAGGGAGGGTGGGGCGGGATGGGGTATAGGAGAAGTGTGACTGTGCCAGTGAGAGTCTTCCCTTTCCCCTGTGTGCTGGGAATTAGCGATAACATTTCACGACAAATAAGAAAGTGCACTGAGGTATGCTTTCTTCCTCCTTCATCAAGTTGGAGCAACATTTTGGAAGGTGTTATTTTTAATTATCAACACAAACAGAACCTCCTTGAAATGGATGACTCTTTTATGCGGAGTCTATATTTTTCCCCCACTCTCAGACATTCATGACGAAAAAGCCTGGTATTTAAATGAAAAGGTCGTCGTCTTTTAAAAATAAAAATAACAATTCTCTCCTGTATCAGAGGAGATGAATTCGTCGACTTGAGCCTTTTAAGTCTCGTTGTTTATCTGGCGTCCCAGGTGCATAGATTTTTAAAGCAGTGAAGTTTATGGGAAGTAGTGCTTTTCGCAGCCTTTCCCAGGCACTGTTATTTTGTCACATTTTTAGCTGTTTCTGATGTCTCACCTAGAATGGCATCTTCTGGAAGCTGTGATTTGGAGTAACTGTGTGAAAATGAAAAGAACGTTTACTTTGGCCTCAGTGACATAAAATCATTTATGTGGCACCTTGGCACCTAATGCAGTGGGTAGCCCGAGTGGGGTAAATTGAAAGCAGATTAAATGATAAAGAATGAAGAGAAATTGTGCTCTAGATTCTCTTCCAGATATCACTGTTCTTTCAGGAAATCACTATCCCAAGTGAAAAAAATTAATAAAGTAGTTTTTATTATAGCTGTGAGCAGACGTTCCCCAGCAAGTAGATTCATCTCTTGTGTGTTTGTTGAATGAATGCTTGTTATGTTGAAGGCATCATTCTGGGCGTCATGAATTCCAGGAGGGGCAAGTGAGCTCCCCTGACTAATAGAACTTACAGTCCCAGAATGAGTTCAGGTGCTTGATGGTTGCGACGAGGAAAGTACAAGATGTTTCGAGGGTGGGGTGTCTTGGACGCATTATCCAGGCCTGGAGACTCAGGGATAGCATCTTGGAAGGCATGATGTCTTCAAGGAAACCTGAAGGATGGTGAGGATTGTCATGGAGAAGGTGGGATGCGTTGGGGGAATGTTCTAAGTAGAGGGGCCCACACATGAGGAGGCACAGGTTGGGGATAATGCAAGAGAGAGCATGTCTGTATGATCGGGGGAGTCGGGGCAGAGCTTACAGGCAGGAAAGTGATGTTGGCTGCTTGTTCTTTGTCCCGAGAGCAGCGAGGAGTTCTGGAAGGGTTTTCTGCGTGATCGGATCTGCAGCCTCCTCACTGTGCCTACAGGGGAGAAGGACTTGGAGGGAGACCAAGGCCTGAGTCAGGAGTCCAGCTAGTGGACTGTCACTGGGATTTGGATGATGTGATGGCAGATGAGCAAGAATGAGGGTCATAGGAGTGGGAGTGGGGGAGAGAGGGGAGGAGAGGCTGGAGAATTACAGGAGATGGAGACGGAGTCAGGAGGGCCCGTGACTGCTTAGGTCTGGGCAGTGAAGGGGAGGGGTGAAGGCACGGCTCACACTCAGCAGTCTTGCTTGGAGTCTTGGTGGACAGGGGCGAAGGGCAGGTGCCTGTCTCCTAAGCTGGAAATGGAAGAGAAGCAGGTATAAAGGGACTATCCCGATGGTTTGACCACACTGAGTGTGAGATATCCAGATGTCTAAGCAGAGCACTCACGGCACAGATTTGAAACTCAAGAGGGAGAGCTGGGTTGGAGATGGCAGGTTTGGAATTGTCTGTGGATACGTGGTCATGAAGACATGTGGATTGATGGTATTTCTCCGAGAAGGTGCAGCATGACAAAGTAAGTACCCCTGATATAAAACCCCTCAGTACTCCAGCACTGAGTGATCTGGAAGTTAAAATGATCTGGGAATAAGAAAGCACTCAAGAACTAAGAAGTGGACAGGAAAATAGGAAGTAAGCCAGAAGTGTGTAGCATTATGGCAGCCAAGAGACAGGTTCAGATCAGGGAGAAAAATGATTCCAAAGCATTGGTTACAGACACATCACATAAGGCATGACCTTTTGATTATTTTTACGCTATTAATTTCAGGCTCTTTAGCTCCCTGTGAAGCCAGTATGCGGTCATCGGGTGTAAGTTAACCTGGTTCTTAGGAACTAATGGTTCTTTAACCATAAGTTTCTTAAGGTTTCAGAAAACAAAAAAACTTAATTCAAGGAGGTGAAACTAGTAAGAAAATTTAGGCCAGAGATCTTCCTGTGTTTTATCCTCTAAAGGATCCCATGTGCCTTTTCAGCAATGCTTGGCATTTGTCAGTGTTCATTTAATATTTATTGCATAAATGAGTGAGTGAATGACTCTCACATCGTAAAACCCAGTGGTGGGGCAGCACCAGGACTGGTTAGTACAATAACTCAATAACCTGGCGAAAGGGTGCCATCCTCAGGCTCTGACCCTCATGGTAACAGCGTGGCTGCAGTAGATCCAGCATGACATCAGACACAGCATCCAGAGGGGAGAGGCAAGCCCGTTTCCCTTCTTGGTGTTGCTTTCTAAGAAAACCTTGCCCCAGAGGGTCTCAAGAATTACTCTCATTTCTCATTGACCAGAATTCTCAAGAGATAACTACCTACCTTTTCCCCTCATTTTGACAGATGTTTCCATAAGCCAATGGGTCGTAAGTACAGTCACTCCCAAGAGCTGCTACCTAGTATAAGTTATCCTTGGAAGACCCACCACAATACTGCCCTTCCAACTGCCTATCTTAGGCCCCACCAATGAAACCAGGGCAGGGCACAGTACTCTGGGCATGACGAGCATCCCTGCCCACTTTTGATGCCTGATCGTGCCTCAGCTGCTGACCTGCACTGACGTTTGTAATGAGGAAACAAATCAAACTCTGGAAGGTAACAGTTAATAGAAGGGACACTAGTCACACTTAGAAAAAAGCTTTCCTGACTTTATACGTTTGCCTAGGACTCATGTAGAGTTAGACAAGTCGGCAGGGCACTGAAGCCTTAAGTGAAAGTGTTAGTCGCTCAGTCGTGTCTGACTCTTTGCACTCTTTGCACCCCAGGGACTGTAGCCCACCAGGCAATTCATGGAATTCTCCAAGCAACAGTACTGGAGTGGGCAGCCATTCCCTTCCCTAGAGGATCTTCCCAACCCAGGGATCAAACCTGGGTCTTGTGCATTGCAGGTGTATTGAAGCCTTAAGCCCCACACAAATATCTGTAAAACAACCACATTCTCCTCAGAGCCCTAAGTGCTGGTCCCAGCTCCCTTGTCTTCTGTCTGTAGAAGGTACAGGGCAGCTTCTTATCTCCCTGGACTCTGCTTTCTGCTTGAATGAACTCCCAGGATCCTAGCTGGCTCCAGCTGGCAAAGCCATGCTTGCCTTTCATCCCTTCTTATTGCTCCGAGCCTCCAGCCTGCTTGCTTGAAGACAGTCCGTTACCAAGCAGCTGGTCCTCCTGGAGTCTCTGGGAACACCCCTGGATGCATACTCTTCAGCTCCATTCTGCCCTTGCTTGTCCTCCCAGAGGGTTGCTGGAGGATCAGAGGACATAATCCATTTTGGGCTTTACAGCCCTTTCTGCCCAGAGAAAGCACTCAGTAAATGTCAGCGAGGGTCTCCACCAGACGTGTGACCTGGACTTCTCCTCTGCTGTTCTTTGATGCCTGTCTCCCTTTCCTGGTTCCCCTTCACCCAAGTCTAGACTCTCTGCTTCCACCCAGAAGAGCCGAGATTCGATCAGAAGGCTCCAGGACTCCTCCACAGGCCACGCCCACTTCTGGAGCTGTGTCTTGCTGCTGTCTGGGTCCCACCATCCACACGTGCCCCAGAGACATCTTTCGTCCCTGTGCCGCCTCCTCCTCACCACTGCAGCTTCTTTAAAGCAAATATCCACTGAACTGACCATTTGTTGTGATGGGGACCAGGTTAGCAATGCCATCTGAATCTCCCAGTTCCAGAAATGGGTTCATTTTTGCATATTCATTAGGTCCATTATTGTGAGTTTTAAGTCTGTTTTGACCGGGGCTGTCCAGCAGAATTTTCAGCAATAACAAGAACATTCCATCATCTTTGCCAGCCAGCAATGGCCATCGTAGCCATCAGCTACATGTGGTTATCAAGCCTTAGATGTGGTTAGGCTGACTGAGGAACTGCGTTTTGGTTTACATAAACCATAAAGATATGTTAGAGAGCAGCTCAGCTAGAGAAAGAGAACTGCTTAAATTTTGCAGCGACAAGTCCCTCTGACTTTCCTTCTCCTACTCTAGCCATTAAAGATTTTCTAAAAACTCTTGGATTCTCTATTAACTGTGAAGGGCCTGCTGCACAGCGATATATGATTCTGTGAGAGTTCCACTCTTGTGTAATAGCATAGGAGAGAAACTGTGTCACCCCATTCATTTTATATTCAGTCTCTGCCCCAGTTGCATTTTTGATATCAGAATGCCTAGGAATAGCAAGATGGTAAATCCTCTTTCTGCTGAAAACCTTGGAGCCAAGAGTCATTATCTGGAAATAGTGGTCACAGCCATCATACCTCATCAGGATAGATGATGTGAGAACCGATGGGCTCGGGTATAAAGGCTGCTGAGGACGCATAACTGTGCCCAGGCAGATGAAAGAAACACCTCTGGGAGACAGACACCACGGTTTGATACGAGGAGGTGCTTGCAATGAGGAAGCCACCGAGAAGCCATGTGAGCTGTGGTTTGCTGACTGTGCGGTCCAGTTAAAGGCAGAAAATGCTGATGACCCCATCAGGGAACAGCTACCAGGAAGTGCAACTGAAACAAGCTGCGCACTTCTTTTACTCAGTGCTACTTTTGTGATAGGAAGTCACTGCAACTCACACACTTCAGGGTTTTCAGCAAAGTCCTCTGTACAAGACAGGAAATACTAGCATCAAAATAGGATATTAAATCCAGAACAATAGCAGCTTTAAAAAAAAAAAAAAAAAGTAAGGTGATTCTCCAAGCAGGAAATCATATACCATTCCATTCCATGTTTAAAGTCATCCAATTTCAGTATCACGGAATCAGTTACATTCTGAGACTGAAATCCATCTTGCGCAGGTTTTCAAGATTCGGGTCAAAAGGATTCTGTGAGTTACCAAGATGCCTATGTCAGACGCAAAGAAACCTCATGCCTCTTGCACATTTGTTCTTCCGTATTGAAGAAAGTAGGGAAAACCGCTAGACCATTCAGGTATGACCTAAATCAAATCCCTTATGATTATACTGTGGAAGTGAGAAATAGATTTAAGGGCCTAGATCTGATACATAGAGTGCCTGATGAAGTATGGAATGAGGTTCGTGACATTGTACGGGAGACAGGGATCAAGACCATCCCCATGGAAAAGAAATGCAAAAAAGCAAAATGGCTGTCTGAGGAGGCCTTACAAATAGCTGTGAAAAGAAGAGAGGTGAAAAGCAAAGGAGAAAAGGAAAGATATAAGCATCTGAATGCAGAGTTCCAAAGAATAGCAAGAAGAGATAAGAAAGCCTTCCTCAGCGATCAATGCAAAGAAATAGAGGAAAAGAACAGAACGGGAAAGACTAGAGATCTCTTCAAGAAAATTAGAGATACCAAGGGAACATTTCATGCAAAGACGGGCTCAATAAAGGACAGAAATGGTCTGGACCTAACAGAAGCAGAAGATATTAAGAAGAGGTGGCAAGAATACATGGAAGAACTGTACAAAAAAGATCTTCACGACCCAGATAATCATGATGATGTGATCACTCATCTAGAGCCAGACATCCTGGAATGTGAAGTCAAGTGGGCCTTAGAAAGCATCCGTATGAACAAAGGTAGTGGAGGTGATGGAATTCCAGTGGAGCTGTTTCAAATCCTGAAAGATGATGCTGTGAAAGTGCTGCACTCAATATGCCAGCAAATTTGGAAAACTCAGCAGTGGCCGCAGGACTGGAAAAGGTCAGTGTTCATTCCAATCCCAAAGCAAGGCAATGCCAAAGAATGCTCAAACTACCACACAATTGCACTCATCTCACATGCTAGTAAAGTAATGCTCAAAATTCTCCAAGCCAGGCTTCAGCAATACGTGAACCGTGAACTCCCTGATGTTCAAGCTGGTTTTAGAAAAGGCAGAGGAACCAGAAATCAAATTGCCAACATCCACTGGATCATGGAAAAAGCAAGAGAGTTCCAGAAAAACATCTATTTCTGCTTTATTGACTATGCCAAAGCCTTTGACTGTGTGGACCACAATAAACTGTGGAAAATTCTGAAAGAGATGGGAATACCAGACCACCTGACCTGTTTCTTGAGAAAACTGTATGCAGGTCAGGAAGCAGCAGTTACAACTGGACATGGAACAACAGACTGGTTCCAAATAGGAAAAGGAGTGCGTCAAGGCTGTATATTGTCACCCTGCTTATTTAACTTATATGCAGAGTACATCACGAGAAACGCTGGACTGGAAGAAACACAAGCTGGAATCAAGATTGCCGGGAGAAATATCAATAACCTCAGAGATGCAGATGACACCACCCTTATGGCAGAAAGTGAAGAGGAGCTAAAAAGCCTCTTGATGAAAGTGAAAGAGGAGAGTGAAAAAGTTGGCTTAAAGCTCAACATTCAGAAAACGAAGATCATGACATCCGGTCCTATCACTTCATGGGAAATAGATGGGGAAACAGTGGAAACAGTGTCAGACTTTATTTTTTGGGCTCCAAAATCACTGCAGATGGTGACTGCAGCCATGAAATTAAAAGATGCTTACTCCTTGGAAGAAAAGTTATGACCAACCTAGATAGCATATTCAAAAGCAGAGACATTACTTTGCTGACTAAGGTCCGTCTAGTCAAGGCTATGGTTTTTCCTGTGGTCATGTATGGATGTGAGAGTTGGACTGTGAAGAAGGCTGAGCGCTGAAGAATTGATGCTTTTGAACTGTGGTGTTGGAGAAGACTCTTGAGAGTCCCTTGGACTGCAAGGAGATCCAACCAGTCCATTCTGAAGGAGATCAGCCCTGGGATTTCTTTGGAAGGAAAGATGCTGAAGCTGAAACTCCAGTACTCTGGCCACCTCATTGGAAGAACTGACTCACTGGAAAAGACTTTGATGCTGGGAGGGATTGGGGGCAGGAGAAGAGGACGACGGAGGATGAGATGACCGGATGGCATCACGGACTCGATGGACATGAGTCTGAGTGAACTCCGAGAGATGGTAATGAACAGGGAGGCCTGGCGTGCTTCAATTCATGGGGTCGCAAAGAGTTGGACACGACTGAGCGACTGATCTGAACTGAACTGATAGACTAGTCTGAATAATCCAAAGACTTCTGGCCGCAAATAGACATGAAAGATAAACTAGAAGAGTCTCTGACATGTGGATTCCGAAAATACAGGTTTAGTGATCCTAGAAAGTCCTGCGATGTCTGCTCATAATTCTGGTGGCATATAGATACTTTTAGACACACGATCACACTCTGACAATGACTTTTCTTCACTGGAAAAAAAAAGTACCAGACATGAGAGAGACACACACACCTACACACTGTAGTTTTAGTTTTTGTGAATAAGACTCTCAGCTTGTCTTTTTCAATGCCCGAGATTCAAAAACAGTACGAATTGTTAGTCAGTCTGCAGTGTTAATAGAAATGTAGTGCTTTCAATATATGTTTAAAATTCTACACGATGATATCTGTAGCACCATTTAGTTTAATGACTTCAACTCCTTGAATTCAAGCAAACTCCAGTGACCATGGAGCCATTTCCAACTTAGACTGAGAGCTTTTCATCTTTCAGTGAAATCCTTAGAGCTGCGGTTGATGGCACATCATTTGGCTGACAATGAGAGCAGCCAGTGGCTTTGAGGACAGTGATTTAGAAGATTACTGGGATTAACAGAAGCTTTTCAAAGCCGTCTATAATGACACCTATGTGGGTTACTAAACAGTGGCAAGGCAATGGCAGCCCACTCCAGTCCTCTCGCCTGGAAAATCCCATGGGCGGAGGAGCCTGGGGGGCTGCAGTCCATGGGGTCGCAAAGAGTCGGACACGGCTGAGCGACTTCCCTTTCACTTTTCACTTTCATGCATTGGAGAAGGAAATGGCAACCCACTCCAGTGTTCTTGCCTGGAGAATCCCAGGGATGGGGGAGCCTGGTGGGCTGCCGTCTATGGGATCAGTCAGACACAACTGAAGCGACTTAGCAGCAGCAGCAGCAGTGCCCCCTGAGTGGATGAACTTTTTTTCTACTCTAATGGAAAAAGTGTATCAATGTCAAGAAAGGAAAAAAAAAAAAGACATCAGATGAAGTCCTCGTTTCATAGCTCCCCATCACCAGTGACACTTGTTGGGAAAACACCTTCGGCTCTATGGGTCCCCATTAGCCACTCAGCAGAGATGCCCTTTTGGTCAATGAACATGTACTGAAAGCTACAACAGCAGCTCTGTCTCAAAGGGAAAAACAGTTAGCAAATACTTGCAGGAGAGCTCTTCCATGTCTTCACAAAGATGATTATTTGCTTTAACATAGGTGGCTGCACTTTTTGCTCTAATTATCGCTGTTGGCGATTGCCAGTAAATTGAAACGCGTTTGAATTTTCATAGGTCTGTGTGTGTGAATTCTACACATTGTGTTACCGACGGGGATGCAGTGTAGCTAACACTTCCTAATGTTCTGAGTCTGAAATTCTCCAGGGTGCTTCACTTTCATAATCATTTTTCCTTCTAGTGGAAGCATCAATGTAACTGTGATTTCATGACATTCATTGTTCTCCTCTACCGCAAGACTTTATTCAGAATTTGCATCCTAGCAATGCAGTAACTGTGGAGAAGGGGTAAAAAGTTGGGCTCAGAGAAAATAGCTATTCAAGAAACCTGAGGAGTAAGGAAGGGGTTTCCCCTCCCAACAAGAACTATTAGGTTTTCACTTAACTGAACAAGGCAACATGCCGCTGTTTGTTATATTTTTTGTACATGTAAGCATCTCCATTGGAAAAACATTAATGACCATTAAGCTCTATTCATGGAGAAGGCAATGGCAACCCGCTCCAGTACTCTTGCCTGGAGAATCCTGTGGACTGAGGAGCCTGGTAGGCTGCAGTCCATGGGGTTACTGAGAGGCGGACACGACTGAGCGACTTCACTTTCACATTTCACTTTCCCATCGGAGAAGGAAATGGCAACCCGATCCAGTGTTCTTGCCTGGAGAATCCCAGGGACAGGGGAGCCTGGTGGGCTGCTGTCTATGGGGTCACACAGAGTCGGACATGACTGAAGTGACTTAGCAGCAGCAGCAGCAAGCTCTATTCCTATCATGCCTAGCTCACTTTTGAACTTTGCCAGCGTGCCTGCATATTTCCTCTTGAGGACATTGTAATCAACCTGTGGCTCTCATTCTCCATTCCTGCTTTTGCACTTGACATTGTTTTAAGCACACGATTAGGGGTCAGCGTCACCCACAGGGTCATTTCATTTGCATTTCTTTCATTCCCAGCCAGGCCCTGCATTTCACAAGTGGCACCTGGAACTGAATTTTTATTTATTTGTACAAATACTCCACATACTTGGAATAGCCGTTCTTTTATTAGCTATGTTTGCCCATCATGTTGGTTTTTCTCCCTTATACTGGTTGAACAGTGTTTTATTTTTCAAATTAAAAACCTAAAAGTTTATGAGTAAGTTAACACATTTCTTCCAAGGAGTAAGCGTATTCTAATTTCATGGCTGCAGTCACTATCTGCAGTGATTTTGGAGCCCCAAAAATAAAGTCTGACACTGTTTCCTCATCTATTTCCCACGAAGTGATGAGATCAGATGCCATGATCTTCGTTTTCTGAATGTTGAGCTTTAGGCCAATTTTTTCACTCTCCTCTTTCACTTTCATCAAGAGGCTTTTAGCTCCTCTTCACTTTCTGCCATAAGGGTGGTGTCATCTGCATCTCTGAGGTTATTGATATTTCTCCCGGCAATCTTGATTCCAGCCTGTGTTTCTTCCAGCCCACCGTTTCTCATGATGTACTCTGCATAGAAGTTGAATAAGCAGGGTGACAATATACGGCCTTGACGCACTCCTTTTCCTATTTGGAACCAGTCTGTTGTTCCATGTCCAGTTGTAACTGCTGCTTCCTGACCTGCATACAGATTTCTCAAGAGGCAGATCAGGTGGTCTGGTATTCCCATCTCTTTCAGAATTTTCCACAGTTTATTGTGGTCCACACAGTCAAAGGCTTTGGCATAGTCAATAAAGCAGAAATAGATGTTTTTCTGGAACTCGCTTGCTTTTTCCATGATCCAGTGGATGTTGGCAATTTGATCTCTGGTTCCTCTGCCTTTTCTGAAACCAGCTTGAACATCAGGGAGTTCACGGTTCACGTATTGCTGAAGCCTGGCTTGGAGAATTTTGAGCATTACTTTACTAGCATGTGAGATGAGTGCAATTGTGCGGTAGTTTGAACATTCTTTTGCATTGCCTTTCTTTGGGATTGGAATGAAAACTGACCTTTTCCAGTCCCATGGCCACTGCTGAGTTTTCCAAATTTGCTGGCATATTGAGTGCAGCACTTTCACAGCATCATCTTTCAGGATTTGAAACAGCTAAACTGGAATTCCATCACCTACACTAGCTTTGTGTATTCAAAAGCAGAGACATTACTTTGCTGACTAAGGTCCGTCTAGTCAAGATTATGGTTTTTCCTGTGGTCATGTATGGATGTGAGAGTTGGACTGTGAAGAAGGCTGACGCCAAAGAATTGATGCTTTTGAACTGTGGTATTGGAGAAGACTCTTGAGAGTCCCTTGGACTGCAAGGAGATCCAACCAGGCCATTCTGAAGATCAGTCCTGGGATTTCTTTGGAAGGAATGATGCTGAAGCTGGAACTCTAGTACTTTGGCCACCTCATGCGAAGAGCTGACTCATTGGAAAAGGCTGATGCTGGGAGGGATTGGGGGCAGGAGGAGAAGGGGACGACCGAGGATGAGATGGCTGGATGGCATCACTGACTCGATGGACGTGAGTCTGAGTGAACTCCGGGAGATGGTGATGGACAGGGAGGCCTGGCGTGCTGCGATTCATGGGGTCGCAAAGAGTCGGACACGACTGAGCGGCTGAACTGAACACATTTCTGGCTTCCTTCTTATGTACCCTAAATAAATAAATATGTCTGTGAGTATATATGTGTCAGTCACCCTAAAACCAGAAGTGAAGTGAAGTGAACTCACTCAGTCGTGTCCCACTCATTGCGACCCCATGGACTGTAGCCTACCAGGCTCCTCCCTCCGTGGGATTCTCCAGGCAAGAGTACTGGAGTGGGTTGCCATTTCCTTCTCCAGGGGTATCTTAAAGCAAAACAAACAACAATAACAAAATTTTTTGGAATATTGTCGCATAGGTGACAGCCAGTTATAGGTAGATGTCATTCCTAAATAAACTGAATAAGAACAAAAATATCTATTTTAAAATACATCTTTCAAGCCAACTCTCTGGAACACAGCTTTTATATATTGGGTTAGCCACAGAGTTCATCCCATTTTCTCGTACCATCTTATAGGAAAACCCGAATGAACTTTTTGACCAACCAGTAGATTGTACTTTTAGAACATTAAGAAGAATTTTATGCAGGACAAGAGGTGAATCTCCATCTCTTCCGAACACAGACAGGTCTACTTCCTTCGCCTCCCATTCTTCTTCTGTTTCTCAGGGCTTAACTTCTCGCCCTGCTTTTCCTCACCTTTCACCCCAGCTCAGTCTGCCAAATTCCTCCCTGTCTGCATTTCTGCATCTGGCTGGCCTTGTCTTTCCCCAGGGCATGTCTGCTTCCTCCTTAGCATTTAGCACGATGCCTGGCCTGTGGTAGGAGGGGCAGGCAGAGTATGGTTCAGCTCCAGGCCTTTGGAGGCAGCCGCCCTGACAGTAGTTTCTCCAGGTATCCCATTCTCCAGATATCCCACAGAGCTAACAGCAGATCTGTTTGTGAGGCTCGGTGTGTGTGGTCCCACATTGTTTAAGGTAGGGTCCAAGTAGGTGTTTGTCAGTCAAATGAATTCATTCACCCTCACCTCTCCCTTCGCTCTCCTTAACATGGTGTAGCCTGACTTACCAGCATCTTCAGTTCTTGTGCCTCTCAAGGAAGAGCAGACAGTGCCTGCCAGGCCTCCACCTCAGTCAGTGGCTGTCTGGGTCTCACCATTCGTCATGACTCTGACTTGCACTCACGTCTGCATTCTTTTCTCTTCGCTTCTGTGACCAGATGCTCCCGTTAGGCATGTCTGCACCTGGCTCGTCTGTTACTTTTCTTCCCCACCTTGGTGCTCTCTCCAGCCCCATAGCCCTTCATGACAAGTTCATAATCCATGGTTAGACCACGCAACCTCCTGCTTTCTCTTTGCGATTTAAACCAACCGCCTCTGTTGTGTGTTATTCCCATGAACGACATTTCCTGCCCTAAACCTCACCATGAAAAGGCACTGTTGCTATTCTGGGTTCTCTTGCTTAGGTTCCTTGCCTCCAGTCCAGTAGTTCTCAAACTGTGGCACCCTGACCAGCAAAAACAGCTTTGGCATCACCCAAGAGTTTATTAGACACGTGTATTCTCAGTTCCATGCCAAACTTCCTGGGTCAGAGACTCTGGGAGTGAGGCCCTGGCGTCTGTGTTTTAACTATCTGCCAGGAAATTGTGATGCCCATGAAAGTTTGAGAACCACTGCCTTACTTGTCTGGTCTCCTCCTGCCTTCTCCCTTCCTCCTTTCCACACTTTATTAATTCTGGTAGGAAGTGTCTTAATACCTGGAGGTAATTGTACCATAATGTATGTGAAACATGAAAATGATTTCCAATACTCAGTGAGCTTTTGCTCGTTCACAGTAACGAGAGGCTGTGCAATGAAAGGTCAGAAAGAGACATTCAGAAAGCCATTCCATTTACTGTTGCATCAAAAAGAGTAAAATACCTAAGAAACTGTGATGATCTTGATAGGTGAAAGCAGAAATAGTCCATAAGACTCATTTTGTTCAGGAGAGTTAAATTCTTCCTGGGAGGGAAAACAGTTTTTCTAACGATGCTTATTTTAAAAATGCTAGTAATATGCTGATAACAGGACTGGTAAATAGTAAAAAGACATGGAGAGCCTAAACAGTCTTCAGAGATACAAGCTGTTATATATAAGATGTATAGACAACAGGGTCCTGCTCTATAATAGCACAGGGAACTATATTCAGTATTCTGTGCTAAACCATAATGGAAAAGAATATGAAAAGAGAATGTGTGTATATATATATACACCTGTGTATGTGTATATATACATATGTGTATGTGTACTGTGTATGTATATATACATGTGTGTATGTGTATATATACATGCCTGTGTGTGTCCACACATATATGTGTATATATGCACGTGTGTATATATTACATATAATAACTGAATCACTTTACAGTGGAAATGAATACAACATTGTGAATCCACTATTCATCAATAAATTAGTCTTTAGATGAGTCAAACTTGAAGTTGCTGAGCACTAGGAATCCCCAGCTAATTCCTCATAGCTTGATGATGAGTACATGGAGTTCATTACGTTCATGCTTCCACTTTTGTATACATTTGAAAACATCATAAGAATTTTAAAAATAACAGTTACTTTAACAGAAGCGTCTTTTTAATCCCCGTATTATATGAATCCAAATGAGATTTCATTTTTGTCATTGATCTATCTTAGTCATAAGTGATATCAATAATGAATGTGTCCTTATTGCATGGTTTTAATTTATTTCTACCAGATGTGTGCATATATATGTAGGTAAGTAGGTATGTCGATAGATAAAACATGGTTATCAATGTTAATATTGAAGAAATGACCAAAAGCCCAGAAATCTGTGTGGTCTGTACATTGCTGCTGTGTAAATTGACAAACCCTATAGAAAAATATCCAGGTCTACGGCAGTAGACATTAAAATATTAATACAAGTAAATGTCTTTATTGGACTCTCTTCTAAAGGGGCAGAATTCTAACTGCAGAGAAGATTTATACCAGAAGGTAATCTGCAGAGATTTCTGTTTTCATAATAGCATAAAATGTTGGCAATCCCTTTGTGACCAACCACAGAGAGATTAAATATAATCATTAAGATGATAACTATGTGAATTATAATGCTTATAAAATTTAAAAAAAAACAAGGTGAAATAAAATTTGATACATACAACTACGTATGGGAAAATAACTTTTCTGTTAGGGTAGAAATATGATTCATGTCATATTTCTCCTTTTTTTAAATTTTGTTTTTAATAAGATGTGTGTTTAGAAGTTGCAGTGGTGGGATTCACCCGATTGTTTCCTCTCCCAAATGATTTGGGCCTTTGTGATGTAGCAAAGGTACTTTTTAATCCATAGGGAGTTAAATTTTTTGTTGTATCTTTTCTTTCCCCCAATGTTGCATCTACAGTTCTTAGACATAAGTAGTCTAAGTAGCTAAAATATATATATATTCCATCACATCTTTGCCCCAAAGAAGCAAAACATGGCAACAACCCTGAAAGCCCTCCTCCTCTGGCTGTTTTAAGCCAGTACTTTTACTACACTGCTGCTGCTGCTGCTGAGTCGCTTCAGTCGTGTCCGACTCTGTGCGACCCCATAGACGGCAGCCCACCGGGCTCCCCTGTCCCTGGGACTCTCCAGGCAAGAGCACTGGAGTGGGTTGCCATTTCCTTCTCCAGTGCATGAAAATGAAGTCGCTCTGTCGTGTCCAACTCTTCATGACCCTATGGACTGCAGCCCTTCAGGCTCCTCCGTCCAGGGGATTTTCCAGGCAAGAGTACTGGAGTGGGGAGCCAGAACATCCAAAATCAGAATGGTTTCCCAGAGATGCAGTAAACCTGGTGGCACTTCCATCATCATTCCACCGACTGGGAACCTGAAGCAGAGGTGCTCCCCATGTTGTCAGTTTGAACAAGACAAAGTAAAGGACCCGGGACTGTCCGTTATGGGACGGTGCTGTGTTCGCGCTCACAGCCGCGGCTGTTCCCATCCTGGGCACTCTCAGTTCAGCTGAGTGTTTCCCATAGCCTTGGCCTGGTGGTCTGCTCTGCTCTTAGGAATGAGAAGTCATAGCCATATTGTTAATCACGATCATAGTGACTACTGCTTCCATTTGAGACATATAAAAAGGCCGCGTGAGGGGCTTTCCTGGCCAAGACTCCACACTCCCGCTGCACGGGGCGTGGGTTCCATCCCTGGCTGGAGAAGTAGCATTGCACATGCTAAGCAGCATGACCAACAGCAAACAAAAACCCAATTTAAAAAAAAAATTTTAAGGCCACCTGAAAAGAAAGAAAAAATAAACCCGCAGTCTCCAAAAATTAGTGCTGTAAATTGTCTGCTTCAAATGACTTTTTGAGGTCCATTAAAATTTTTTTCTATGTGTGTAAAATTTCAGGTCAAATATCATAAGTCCTTGAACCATATGCTACCTAAAGCCTGTCAGTTTATAAATTGCTTTGTTGAGCTTGCGTTTCATCAGGCCAGTTCTAAAGGAGGAGGAAAGGGGGGAGGTGGAGGAATCTTTTGCTGCCGTATCATCATTGTGTAGAAAATTAAAGCCTTGGGAGGAACACGGCAAAAGGAAAAGCTTATTTATCCATGATTAACCATAGAGTCATTTCACTGTTGTATTTCTTCGAGTAAATCATCTATCTTCTCGTTGTAAGGCAGGTAATTGCCTTGCTGGTTTCTGTGTTTCTGCCCAAACATAACTTAGAGCCTTTCATCTGGATATTTATTCATCTGGCTGGAACAGCTTTCAGTCCTCTTTAAAAATTAATTTGACTTTAATGTCTAGCTATCTAGGACTCCCCTGGGCTAGGAGGAAATCACACCCAGGGAGTTTTGATTTGACAAACGGCCGTTGTGTAGGAGCCTTTGATCCTCCACCGTGGTGTTAACTGGCTGCTCCTTGTCTTGCTGAGCTTTGACAAGATCAAAGTGTGTACGCTGCCCGGCAGAATCACTGATGGGCACCAGGAGAATCCTGGAACCTCCCAGAGACTCTGGGCCGCTGCAGCCCTGCAGCTGGAGCTCAGAGACCCCTAAACATGTGTCTACTTGGAAAGATTGGATGTGGGCAGAGGTGCTGAGTAGACAGGGTAAGTCTTTGCTAGTGCCTTGACATTCCAGGTCCCCATGCTTTTTGAGTACTTGAAGCTTTTGCTCCCAAAAGTAGGAATTCCTGACCTTGTTTTCCATCTCTGAGTCCTGCTCAGTGTTTCCAGGTTTTCAAAAATTATGAAGAAAATTTGATTTTCATTTTTGTTTAAAAAACAAATATAAAACATGGTATATTATGATTTTTAACACTTTTAAAATGTTAAAAATTTTGTAAATGTTTTTAAATTTTAAATTAAAGTGTAGTTGATTAACAATATTGTGTAAGTTTTAGGTATATAACAGAGATAAAAAGTGATACATATATGTGTGTGTATATGTGTGTGTGTGTATATATATATACACACTCTTTTCAGATTCTTTTCTCTTATAGTTTACTGCAAAAATATAGTTGCCTGTGCTATACTATAGGTTCTTATTATTTATATATTTTATATATAGTAGAATGTACATGTTAATACTAATCCTCTGCTCCCATTTCCCATTGGTAATGATAAGTTTGTATTCTATGTCTGTGAGTCTCTGTTTTGTTAAAAAAAAAAAAAAAAAGTTCATTCGTATCTTTTAATTCCACGTAAGCAATATCATATAATACTTGTCTTTCCCAGTCTGGCTTACTGAACTTAGTATGATGGTTTCTAGGTTTTTCTAGGTTCATGTTGCTGTGTATGGCATTCCCGCATTCTTTTTTATGGCTGACTAAAATTCCATATGGGCATCCCTGGTGGTTCAGACAGTAAAGAATCTGTCTGTAATGCAGGAGATCTAGGTTCGATCCCTGGGTTGGGAAGATCCCCCTAGAGAAGGGAACGGTTACCCACTCCATTATTCTGGCCTGGAAAATTCCATGGACAGAGGAGTCTGGCAGGCTACAGTTCATGGGGTTGCAAAGAGTCAGACGTGACTGAGCGACTTTTCACTTTCACAGTATTCCTTGTGGAAGTATATACACAGACATACACACAGCGCACATCTTTTTACCCATCATCTGTCGATGGTTAGAAAGATGGAGAGGAAACAGGCACATCACTGAAGATCCTTGGAAATAGTTTCCCTGGTGGTTAGAAGCCTTAAAAGCACAATAACGAGAGCAGACTTTATGTTCTGGTCTTGATGAAGATTGTTCAAAAGCGTCTAGACGCGAGTAGCAGGCTGTGTCACTCTTTGCCGCAAAGCAGGTGTATCTAACTCTATGGTCTCTTTCTCGTTCCAATAGATGGGGAGCTCTCCATATCGAACGAAGATGACTCCCCTGGAAAACGGGCAGTCCCTCAGCTCCAGCCAGCTGTCTCTGCCTGCCCTGTCCGAAATGGAGCCAGTCCCGATGCCCAGGGATCCCTGCTCATACGAGGTGCTCCAGCCTGCCGACATCATGGATGGGACAGGTAATGCCCCCGATAGACGTTGAATTGGTCCCCAGCATGCGGTGTCGTGGGCCTTCAGCCTGGATGGACTTGGGCTTCTGTTCTGAAGCCCCCTGAACATAAAGATCTCCTGGAAATGAGGATGGAAGTGACCAGTTTAGTATCGGGTTGGTCATGAAAGTTTGTTTGGGTTTTTCCGTAAAACATTATAGAAAACTTGCACAAGCTTTTCGGCCAACCCCGTACATGCTGAGTATAAAAATATGGAGGACATATCCATTTATTTTTCTACCATCTTTAAAAGACTTTAAAAACCTTAATCTCTTTAAAGAAGATAGGTCTTGTTTTACAATATAGATGATTTAAAACGTCATCGTTTTGTTTTCTGACATTCGTTTCTGCTAACGCTGAGCCCCATGCTTCTGTAGGATGTCTGTCTAAGTCACCTGGTCACAAAGCCCTGGTATGCCTTTGAATCCTCATCCCAATATAATGGTTAACTGTTACATCACTTTAGCAAACTGTACCAATTTACCATATAAAATTGATGTATTAATTGTCTACAACTTAACCGGTTAAGTTGTATCCTGCTGACGGGTGATTTGTGATGCCGTCTGACCATCACTGCCTTTTGGTCCAGATTCGCCAATATTCAGTCCCTCAGAAGGACTGCAGAGGGGTCCTCGTTAGCCAGATGGTGGCACGCTCCCAATAGCCAGTAAGGAGAGGCCCTTGCTATCAGGGAGACCAGCCTCCAGGGAGGGACCTCTAGGAATATCTGGAGTCTGGGGAGGGAGACCACATCCTTCCTCTGTCTACACTGTGTGCAACGTCTGCAACATGGAGCTCAGGCATGAGGCGGGAGTGATGGCGGTTCAGAGAGTCGGTGCCCTGCTTCACTTTGGGACCCTGTGAGCCGCTGCTCCATCAGTGAGTCCAGCACTAGTACCACCAGTGTCCCTTGAGCCAGGGGAGAACCTGGTTCTCCTGCGGATGATGTGCGAGGCGTCGATGCTGCCGGGAACACTGCTGCCTGGGAGCACTGCTGCCTGGGTCAGGGAGGACGGAGGAGGCAGGGAGGACTCGCGTGCAGGCTTTCTCACTGGAGCAGGGGCGGCAGCAGGGAGTATGCGTCTGAGTTGCATTTCCCTCCCAACTCCCCCCCTCCCAGCTGGAGAGACTGTCCCAACTAAAGCAGTAAACTGAGCTTTCTCTCCAGCCTTCCTTGTGACGTTGGGATCAGACGGATTTGATTTGTTGTCCTGAGATCTGTCGCCCTTGAGAAGTCGTAGAGTCTCCTTCAGTCTTCAGCCAGGTCACCGGTCTGATGGGAGGGCCTCTGCTACTGCCCAGGACAGCTCTTACCTGGAGCTGGTCTGGGTCCTGCCCCCACCCCCAGGGGAAGAGGAAGAGGCGGGCCTGGAGCAATAAGGAATGGGCAGAATCCAAAGGAGAAAACCATGCTTTTGGCGAGGGTAGGAAAGAGGAGCAGAGAAAACAAAAGAATGATCATTTGGAGCATCCTTCAGCTTGTCCAGGTGTATAGGAGGCAATAGGAGCCAGGGCCCCTGAAACTGGAGCCCGCCCTCTGAACACTGATGCGCAGCTTGGACGGCCCCGAACCTGGAGGAGCAGCCACCCCAGGATGTGGGGGTCACCCACCCAGCGTCAGCCCCTAGGCTGCCTTCAGACCCGGGAGCAAACAGCAGACACACCCCAGGGAGGCTCAGAGGGGCTCCTGGTCCTTGCTCCGCTGCGCCTGCACGTCTGTTGCTTGTCGCCGTGGTCCGTGAGTCGGTGTAAGCGCTCTGCCGAGTCGCCGGCCTGCGCTGCGCCCGCGGCTGCCGCCGGCCCCGCCTGCGCTGCGTGTGTGTATAATGTCCTCGTGTGTCATGTGGTTGTCCCCTCAGTGTCCGAAGAGAGTCCCTCTGCCAGTGAGTCTGGAGCCCTCCTGTCCCAAGATCCTTCAGCCAAACCAGTCCTGTTCCTGCCCCCCAAAAAACCTGCTGCTTCCCCCGGAGACCACGAGGACACCCCCCGTGAAGCAGCTCTCTCTCCTCAAGCAGCCCCCGCCCTGCCTCCCAAACCCACTGCCAGGATTGGCAACCACTTACCAGGTGAGTCAGCACGCCTTCTGGGGCCCCGCCGCCCTGCCTTCCCTTCACGGGATCCTTTCTTGCTTTTGACCTGAGAACCTTTGGCGAGGTCGCCCTGTGGGACACTTGGGTGTTTCTGTGTGTGTCTTGGTACATGCCGTTGTGACCTGGATTTGTGTGTTTGTGTCCGGAGGCATGAAGTATACACCTGCCAGCCACGTGCTCAGAGCCTCCAGCTGTGTGCACTGGTAAGTATGCCCGTTGCATTGATGTTGCTAAGTCAAGAGTGTTTGCCCATCTAGGTGGGTTAGATTCACTGTCCAAATCTTCGTAGAAATGGAGGAGCTTCCATTCTCTTCATCATGAGTTTGCTAAAGTGTTCAATTTTTTGTCTCAGTACTTGATCTGAAGCCCAGTGTATTTCTTCTTTTAAAATGTATACCTGTGCTGTTCTTTTTGGGAGAAAAAAAAAAAGCAAAGATAGTAATTTGCAAAATATTGTGGAAAGAGGAATGTTGTCTTAAAATGACTGCTTTTTAATTGAAGTGTGGTTGATTTATGATACTGTTATAAATCAGGTATATGGTAAAATGATTCAGTTGTATATATTTTTTCAGATTATCAGTGGGATTAACAGACACAAACCTCTACAGAAAATAAATAAGCTTGATAAGCATCAAGGATTTACTGTATAGCACAGGGGACTGTGCTCAATATTTTGTAATAACCTGAAATGACTTTAAAATTCATTGTTCAATGTTAGTTAATAAATGCACCTACAGTTATTAAATTGGGCATTTAGTGGAATTGCACTTTGCTGTACATTAGCACAGGAATTTGGTACCACTTTCTGATTTAAAGTTGTGGTATAATCAGAGATTCAAGATTTCAGAGGGATGTTTCTCCACCCTTGATAATAATCCCACTCGATGCTGATTGACTTCCTTTTTATAATATAATTGCTGTTTTTATAAATAGTTTCTAATTGATCTCTGTACATTTTTGTAAGGTGGAATGATGGTGCAAGAATATCCATTTATTTTATGATTAAAAACTGAGTTTCAAAAAAGTGACTTTTTCCAGGCTGGTGGGAATTCTGCAGTAAAGCCAACGTTAGACCCTGTTTCCCGATTCCTAAATCAATCACTGTTGTTTCCAGGGTCTCAGGATGTCTCTCACATGATGCAGAGGCTTATTAGATTACAATTCAAATAGGAGTTTGTGTCAAGCTCCTCTATGAAAGTACATATCCATTCAAGTCAGTGTTTGTGGTTCAAAAGAGCAAGTTTCCAATTAAAGAAACCGTTCAACACAGTAGTAACACTTTAGTGTTCCCAAATTTAAATGCAGAGAAAACCACAAAGGAAAAGAGCCTTCTTAAGCCTCCCTGTAAAGATAACCACTGTCTATCATTACCTAACAGAAAAAGTGAAATACAAGTTTACTTTTTGTTTGCCCTTACTGATGTCTTATGAACTGGTCCTCATGTTACTAAAATATTCCACAAAATGATTTTGTTAGTTACATTGTAGGGGGTCCCAATTAAATGAGGGACCCCTTAAGGGGTTTCTATCTTCCTTATTATAAAAAACTCAATATCTCAACAATGTGCATATATTTTTATAAGCATTTCTGAGTTTTTCCTCACTTATTCCTGGTATGAGAATTGCCTAATCTGTTTCTAGAACTAAATTATGTACTTTTAAGGTCTATGTACATTTTAAGACTGAGATGCCAAATTTCCCTTGAGAAAGTTTGAATATTGAAAAAAATAAACTCCTATATATAGTACATATTTATTCAGCATACCTAATGTAGGCAGAAGACTGTGCTAGGTATCAAAATATGACAGTTCAGTATATATGTATATGGTATATATACAATTATGAACATATCCTCATTAAATTTCCAGAAGTAGAATGCCAGGATAACTACTGTTAGGTATAATCCTTGCAGTTCAGGACAGTCTGATAAAAAGACTCCTGGAGAGCCTGAAACTTGAGCCCACCCTTAAGGCATGAAGGACTTAAACAGAATGAGGAAAGGCTCAGAGGTGGCCCTGCTTGCAGCCAGTGACAAGGGGGCGGAGCTGGGATGGAGGGGCCATCTTGGGCTGTGTTGAGAGAGAGGGTTTACTAGGCCTACCTACCATGTGAGAATTTAGATTTTAGGCAATGGGGAGCCTTTGGAGGTTTTTGAGCTGGGGAGTGAGTGATAGGGTGAAAACTTAAAAATACATTCCTGGGTCATTATGTAAAATGAACCAGAAGAGAAGGTTGACAGCCAAACTGAGAAGCCAGTGAAGCCGCCTGCCTGTATGCCTCATTCTCCAGAAGCACTGAGGTGAAGTCGCTCAGTCGTGTCCGACTCTTTGCGAGCCCGTGGACTGCAACCTATTAGGCTTCTCAGTCCATGGGATTCTCCAGGCAAGAATACTGGAGTGGATTGCCATTTCCTTCTCCAGGGGATCTTCCCAACCCAGGTATCGAACCCAGGTCTCCCGCATTGGAGGCAGACACTTTAACCTCTGAGCCACCAGGGAAGCCCCCAGAAGCACTAGTTGCATTAAATCGAACAATCTGAGGCAGGGAGACACTTTCAGAGGCTGTTCCAGTTGTTGAAACAGAAGCTAAAATTATCAACCGATGGCAGTGGGAAGAGAGAGAATGGATGAGTAGATAAGACATTTTAAAAGAAGAATTAACAGGGACTTCCCTGGCGGTCCAGTGGTTGAGACTTTGCCTTCCAGGGCATAGGGTGTGAGTTCAATCCCTGGTCAGGGAACTAAGATCCCACATGCCTCTTGGCCAAAAAACCAAAACATGAAAAACGGAAGTCATATTGTAACAAATACAGTCAAGACTTTAAACATGGCCCACATCAGAAGTCTTTACAAAAAAAATAAAAATAAAAGAATTGACAGTACTTTTTAAAAACAAACACTGCCCTATAATTTATTTACCTAATTAAGAACTTTAGCCACAAGCCTGGCATTTACAGGACTCTCTTGCTCTGCTAGCCTTGTCTCTCTGGCTCCCCTTGTTCTTTCCCCAAGAGAGTGAATTTTACCCATTATCTGTACATCTCACTTCCATAGCGCTTGGGCCAAATGGATTAAAAAAAAAAAAAATGTGAAAGCTGATGATCTCTTACCGTATGTACCTGTTAGCCCCTTAAGTATGATGATGACGAGATAGGCACAGATGTGTACAGGGGGCAAGTGTGGTGCTTCCCCTTCGGGATTAAACTTGACTGAACTTGCTTCATTTTTATAAGTGAACCATCCGTCACAGTGAATCTGCATCACCACGAAGCAGCCACATTAACCCTGTTCTGTTACTAATTACTCTAGAGACATCTGGGCCGTGTCAGAAGGAATTAATAAACTGAGAATTCTAGCAGAACTCTAAATTGAGACTTAGGAGTTTTAGCGTGTTCTCAGTATCTGTTGTTCTGTTGACATTTTTAAAAGGACACAGACGACAGTTTGAAAGATACCATGTGTGAATAATAGAAAGTGACAGTGGTTAATGGTCCAGTGGATGCTGGAGGAAGCATGAACCTGGGCATGGACTACAGCTAGGTACATGCAGGGAGAGACTGGGCGTGGGCTACAGCTAGGTACATGCGGGGAGAGACTGGTTTGGGCTACAGCTAGGTACATGCAGGGGGAGACTGGGCGTGGGCTGCAGCTAGGTACATGCAGGGAGAGACTGGGCATGGGCTGCAGCTAGGTACATGCAGGGAGAGACTGGGCATGGGCTACAGCTAGGTACATGCGGGGAGAGACTGGGCGTGGGCTACAGCTAGGTACATGTGGGGAGAGACTGGTTTGGGCTACAGCTAGGTACATGCAGGGGGGAGACTGGGCGTGGGCTGCAGCTAGGTACATGCAGGGAGAGACTGGGCATGGGCTGCAGCTAGGTACATGCAGGGAGAGACTGGTTTGGGCTACAGCTAGGTACATGCAGGGAGAGACTGGGCGTGGGCTGCAGCTAGGTACATGCAGGGAGAGACTGGGCATGGGCTGCAGCTAGGTACATGCAGGGAGAGACTGGGCGTGGGCTGCAGCTAGGTACATGCAGGGGAGAGACTGGGCATGGGCTGCAGCTAGGTACATGCAGGGAGAGACTGGTTTGGGCTACAGCTAGGTACATGCAGGGAGAGACTGGTTTGGGCTGCAGCTAGGTACATGCAGGGGGAGAAACTGGGCATGGGCTGCAGCTAGGTACATGCAGGGAGAGACTGGGCATGGGCTGCAGCTAGGTACATGCAGGGAGAGACTGGGCATGGGCTGCAGCTAGGTACATGCAGGGAGAGACTGGGCGTGGACTACAGCTAGGTACATGCAGGGAGAGACTGGGCGTGGGCTGCAGCTAGGTACATGCAGGGAGAGACTGGGCGTGGGCTGCAGCTTGGTACATGCAGGGAGAGACTGGGCGTGGGCTGCAGCTAGGTACATGCAGGGAGAGACTGGGCGTGGGCTGCAGCTTGGTACATGCAGGGGAGAGATAGGCAGAAATACCTCTGCTTTGGCATTTGCTTCCGTTTAATCCAGAAAAACATAATTAACTTAGAGATTGCCTCATGCATTTTCTCTGTTCTTCAGCCAGTAGATAGAAGCGCTCACTCCCCCAAACTATCTTTCTTCTTCTCTTGTTGTTATCCTCTTTCAGCTTATCTCCAACATCAATATGCATGCAGTGGATGTAATATAGGATCAGGAGTTGCTGAGCATTAACTTCCTTTCCATTCTGGAAGGACAATGCCCAGCAGAGCTCGTTGCATAACCAATATGATCTGAGATGAATAATTTTCCCAACGTATCGTTCTTAGAAGGATGGCTGATCCCAGAAGAAAAGGGGAGTAGAAGCAAAAAATATTGTCTCCTACTTTTCCGAGTCTTTGTCAGTCACCTCTCCAGCCATCCTGGCTCCAGAAATCAAACGTTAAACATTGCCTGAGTAATCTATTCCTTCTGCATAAGATACTTGTGATTAGGTACCCCACAGGAGCCATTGCAATGAAGGATAATCAATTTATGTGATAGCTGAGTTTCACAGTCTGATGATCACACTTAGGTAATAATGGCAGGTGCCATTTTTGGAAAAATTTACAGTACTAGCATCTTTATTCTTTCTTTTTCATAGACGAGGAAAAGGAAGTTCCAAGAAGTTAAATAACTTAGTCATGGTGGCATAGCCAGATAGACTCTGTCTGTTTTGTTTTATTCCAGAGTCCTCACTTGTCACCATTAGTTTCCACTGTCTCCACTAAGATACCTATTCTTAAAATTTGTGACAATGGAATCATTAGTCTTCTTCGGATTTTGTTTCTTTTGTTTGGCTTTTTTGGCTCCTTGCTTTTTAATCTAAGAAATTAGAAAATCTGCTTTTTGGTGTAACTCAAAGATTCAGCTCTTTGAAAATAAATAACTTTTTAAAGGCAGTTGACTATAAAGAGAAAAAGTAGTCAAGTTGGGTTTCAAAGCACATACTAGTAAGAGACAGTCTGAAGATCAAGAATGGGGCAGATCGCATGGGAAGCACTTGACCACCGTTGGAAACATACAGTTCAGCAAAGAAAGGGAACTCTCGCTGATCCTCAAAAACGAGCCCTGCTAGTGTGCCTCTGTGGCACTGTCTTTAGAGCCTGAAATACAGGGAAACTTAACTGTGTTACCAGGACTGGTTGATTGCTAGTTTCAATGTTACGGAGTATTTGTAGCTGCAAGCTTCCCTGGCAGACAGCATCCACGCCCTGCGGTATTTTTTCAGCCCCAGCAGATGTCTAATGAGAATCCTCTATCCAGAGCTTGTCAAGGTGAAACCAGTATTTCTATTTAGAGCCTGTCTCTCTAGTTCTGAGGAGAGTGTCCACAGCGGGTGGTTCTACAATCACATTCTGATCTGTCAGTTCACGGGGTGTTTCTGTCGCTGTCTGATCGTCTGGCCCCATTTCTCCTCCAGAATATCCCATCCCACCCTCCTTGTTCTCCTTTTTTCAGCTTCCTCTCCAACTCTCCCAAATCCCCCAGCTCCTTTCATCTCTGCCTCTGCCTTCCTTCCTGGCTTTCTACTCAGAAAGTGCAAGAAAACGGATGATTAGAGCATCGGGACTCTGGACCTCAGCTGTGCTTTTAAACAGAAAAAATGGATAGTAACTCAGAAGCCTCCTAAAGAAGTTTAGGGGTCACAGTCTCTGGATAACTGATACTTTGAAGAAATGGGAAGTTTACCTGAGTTTAATCTTTAGACCCGTTTCTCCCTAGTATTCTAGTCCTGGCTGTCTTTTCTCAAAATACAGAAATTCTTTTCTTAGTGACTCTAAGGACTGTCTATTGATGAAACATGTTTAAAAGGATGCTTTCTGCTCCGACCTCTGTGATCGAGGCAAAAATTGCAGCCGAGTTTTTCGTTTTTTGGTAGTGCTGTTAGGGTGCAGATTTAATTCACTTGGCACTTTTCTTTTTTTATTTTTTTAATACTTTATTCTACATTACAATACTGTATTTGTTTTGCCATACATTGACATGAATCAGCCACAGGTGAACACGATCTCCAAATGCCTAAGCCCCCTCCCATCTCCCACCCCATATCATCTCCCTGAATCATCCCGTACACCAGCCCCATGCATCCTGTATCCTGTATTGAACATAGACTGGCGCTTTGTTTCTTACAAGATAGTATACATGTTTCAGTGCCATTCTCCCAAATCATCCCACCTTCTGTCTCTCCCTCAGAGTCCAAAAGTCCGTTTTATACCTCTGTGTCTCTTGTTGTCTCACAGAGAGAGTCATCATTACTATCTTTCTAAATTCCATATATATGTGTCAGTATACTGTATTGGTGTTTTTCTTTCTGGCTTACTCACTCTGTATAATCGGCTCCAATTTCATCCATCTCATTAGAACTGAGTCAAACCTCAACATAATAAAAGCTATATACGACAAACCCACAGCTAACATTATCCTCAATGGTGAAAAATTGAAACCATTTCCCCTAAAGTCAGGAACAAGACAAGGGTGCCCACCTTCACCACTACTATTCAATATCGTACTGGAAGTTTTGGCCACAGCAATTAGAGCAGAAAAAAAAATAAAAGGAATCCAAATTGGAAAAGAAGAAGTAAAACTCTCACTGTTTGCAGATGACATGATCCTCTACATAGAAAATCCTAAAGACTCAACCAGAAAACTACTAGAGCTAATCAATGAATATAGTAAAGTTGCAGGATATAAAATAAACACTCAGAAATCCCTTGCATTCCTATACACTAATAATGAGAAAGTAGAAAAAGAAGTTAAGGAAACAACTCCATTCACCATTGCAATGAAAAGAATAAAATACTTAGGAATATTCCTACCTAAAGAAACTAAAGACCTATATATCGAAAACTATAAAACACTGATGAAAGAAATCAAAGAGGACACTAATAGATGGAGAAATATACCATGCTCATGGGTCGGAAGAGTCAATATAGTGAAAATGAGTATACTACCTAAAGCAATCTACAGATTCAATGCAATTCCCATCAAGCTACCAGCAGTATTTTTCACAGAACTAGATCAAATAATCTCAAGATTTGTATGGAAATACAAAAAACCTCTAATAGCCAAAGCAATCCTGAGAAAGAAGAATGGAACTGGAGGAATCAACTTGCCTGACTTCAGGCTCTACTACAAAGCCACAGTCATTAAGACAGTATGGTACTGGCACAAAGACAGAAATATAGATCAATGGAACAAAGTAGAAAGCCCTGAGATAAACCCACACACCTATGGACACCTTATCTTCGACAAAGGAGGCAAGAATATACAATGGAGCAAAGACAGTCTCTTTAACAGGTGGTGCTGGGAAAACTGGTCAACCACTTGTAAAAGAATGAAACTAGACCTCTTTCTAACACCATACACCAAAATAAACTCAAAATGGATTAAAGATCTAAATGTAAGACCAGAAACTATAAAACTCCTAGAGGAGAACATAGGCAAAACACTCTCCGACATAAATCACAGCAGGATCCTCTATGATCCACCTCCCAGTATACTGGAAATAAAAGCAAAAATAAACACTTGGCACTTTTCTTTTTGTGTTGAACACATATAAAATTTACCACCTTAACCATTTTAAAATGTACAGTCAGTAATGTTATATATAATCACATTGCGCAGTGGATTTCCAGGACTTCTTCATCTTGTAAAACTGAAATTCTGCCTATTAAACAGTCTCCCCTTTATCTCTCCTTAACCCTGGTAACCACCTCTTTACTCCTTGTTTCTGTGAATTTCACTAGGGCTAGTTGCTCAGTTGTGTTCGATACTTTGTAACTCCATGGACTGTAGCCTGCTAGGCGCTTCTGTCCATGAGATTCTCCAGGCAAGAATGCTAGAGTGGGTTGCTATCTCCCTCTCCAGGGGATCTTCCTCACTCAGGAATCGAACCCAGGTCGCCTGCACTGCAGGCAAATTCTTTACCGTCTGAGCTACCAGGGAAGCCTGATTTGTCTTTCTGTGGCTGGCTTTTTTCATTTAGCGTGTTATCCTCAGGGTTCATCCACGTTGTGGCTCGCGTGGATTTCTGTCCTTTGTTAAGTCTGAATGGTGCTTATACTTTGTGTGTTTGTTGCTTTATGAGCAAAGAGCAAAGTACTCTTCCAACCCTGACACAGTTTACAAAAAGTGTTCTCTTATCAGCTCTCAAGAGTTGTAGATGGTTGTAAGCTACAGAAAATGTTTAATCTGAAGATGTGTAAACATGGTTCTAAAGAAATTCAAATAGTAAGAGATCAAATCCTTTTGAAAGAGTCAGGAAAAGCATGGTAGAAAAGGACGTATTTAAGACACGCCTTAGAAATGAACAAGACAAGTGGGGTTCGGAGGGGAGGTTGCCAGCAAGTAGGAGCAGGGTTCAGAGAGGCTCATGCTTGCAAGGCATAGGATGTTTACAACATGGCAAATGGCTCAGCTTGGCAGGAAAGTGCGATTCTGCTAGGGAGATCAAGAAAGATCCGGCCAGAAGTGGGTTGAAAGGAAACTGGAGAACCTTGAAAGCTGTGGTGAGGGATGTAACTTTTGGAGGAGGAAGTGGACATCTTTTGAGGACCGTTAGCTGTAATTGCTTGATTTCATCCAAGCCTGTCTCCTAGACGTCTAGGAGATCTTCCCAACCCAGGGATTGAACTTGGGTCTCCCGCATTGTAGGCAGACGCTTCACCATCTGAGCCACCAGGGAAGTCTCTCCTAGACGTTGCTTGGATAAAATGGATGCTGCTGCTGTTGGGTGGATTTACAACTAGATGGATGAATGTGACTGAGGCTCCCTGAAAATGAAGAGGGCACCGAGTTGCTGCCCTGGGCTCTTCCTCTTGGACATTGTTCAAATGTCCCAGGGGCAGGTTTCCCTTCGGAGTGGGGATTTGGTCTGCTGTGTTCCCTGAGGGTCCTTGGCCATTGCCCCTCAGCAGCAGGACAGCAGGCTGTGAGAGGCGCAGCGCCCCATTGCGGCAGTGCTGAAGGAGGAACTCGATGGTCGTCTGCCCAAGAGTTCATAGCAGGTTATTTTTTTCTTTAGGAGAATCTGTGTACACTGTTCTCCATCTCTGAGTGCTGCTGAAAATGAAATCTAACTCTCATGCGTTCTGTAATATTTAAAGGAAGTGTGATAGCCTAGGTAGAAAGGCCACCCCTCATGAGAGCAGCAGTTAAACATCGGAGTCATCCATCGGGCAAACCTGCAGTCCAGCCTACTTCCCAGTGTCAGCAAGTACACTGGGAATCGCATGGGGGAGTGAGGATGCTCTGCAGATGGTTAGACCAGCCACCGCCATCACTATAAATGCAAGAAATCTGAGCATGTCCTCCAACGATGAATAAATACCATGCAGCAGATGGATGGAGAGTTACAGATGAACTGTGGCCATCCCCTCTCTCCTTCTTAAAACATAGATCTAGCTTGAACTTTTTAGTTCAACCATGAATGTACTGCCTCTTTTTATCCCATGTTTCAAGCAGTGTTTATTTTTTCCTTTTTAAAATTTTTTCTATAATAGAAACTTCCAAACATATACATAGGTAAAGAGATTATTATGGTTAACCTCTGTGTACCCCTTGGTTAGACCAGTCTTGTTTCATCTTTAACCCTCTGACAGTCTTCTCCCATGGGATTATTTTGAATCAAACCCCAGATATCTTCCATCTGCAAATGCATATGTTTTAATATGTTTTAATGGGAGTATAATTGATATTGATTCACAGTCTTATGTTAGTATCTGATGGGTAGTGTGTAGTCAGTTGCGCACTCATGTCCAGCTCTTTGAGATCCCATGGACTGTGGTCCACCAGGCTCCTCTCTGTACATGGGATTTCCCAGATGAGAATACTGGAGTGGGTTGTTATTCCTTTCTCCAGGGGATCTTCCTGCCCCAAGGATGGACCCTGTGTCTCCTGCGTTGCAAGCGGATCCTTTCCCATCTGAGCTGTCAGGGAATGGGGTTACTTTCTGCTGTACTACCTCTTAATAGCGAGATGGTGTATGTAGTTTTTTGTTGTCTGTGATCTAAATTTACTGCCTTTGAACCTCACAGAGAGAGCCCCTGGTTCCAGGGTTCTGAAACCAGACCAGCATGTGTGTGTTTGCTTCCAGGACTTTGTGATTTTGATTCGACTCCCTCCTAGCCTCTGCCTGGATGGTCACGAACAGCAGTCCTCCCTGGCAGGCACAGCCAGCGCGGGCTCCCTTTCTGCTGCCCGCCTCCGGATCCTCTTACCGTCCTTTACGCCTGTCACGTGGAGAGCTCGGGTTCAGCCACCCAGATAGCAATTTCCTGGCCCTCTCGTTGCCTGGTCTCCCTGGGAGCAAGAGCACAAGTCAGCATCGGTGCAAAAATAAACCAGAGGATGTGTTTTTATCCATAACTTAAAAATCATTTCTTAACAAAATACTGATCTTAGGAACAAATGTGTGTTCTCATGATTATAGAGATATCTGCAGTTCTGACTCTGAGAGCACTTTCCTGACGTGTAGTTTGACTTTTACAAGATTGACTTTATAGTTGCAGGAGAGCTGATGTGCCCAAGTGACCCAGTTGGCAGGAGAACAGCCCCTCCACTGCCCAGTGTCACCAGCATCTCAGCGAGGCCACCTGGGAGATGACAGGAAAGATCCACTTAAAAGTGTATCTTTGCAAAGTGGCTCTGAAACAAAGTCAAGGGCTGGGGGTGCCTATGTGATAATGGCCCTTCCTTGAGGATTTTATCAGGCTCTGGACTTGGTCCTTACCACGGCAGGTGTCCAGCGTGATGTCCATCTGCTAGGCTGGTTCAGGAGACCTAGGCAGGCTGATGGCGTTGAAACCTAATCACTTGTTACTGTTCTGTCCCTTTCACCATGAGGGGTCAGTTAACATATTTTTGCCTTTCCAGGCATTTGACCAAAAAGGGCCAGACTACCTTACAATCCCTAAGGTGGCCCAGAGGGATGAGTGGAGTCATTCTTGCAGCCCAGGGAATCTGATGCAGTAGTTTGTGATGTTGTTCAGTTGCTCAGTCGTGTCTGACTATTTGCAACCCCATGGACTGCAGCACGCCAGGCCTCCCTGTCCCTCACTATCTCCTGATGTTTGCTCAAACTCATGTTCATCGAGTCGTTAACTATGTCATCCAACCGTCTCATCCTCTGTCGCCCCCTTCTCCTCCCCTCAATCTTTCCCAGCATCAGGGTCTTTTCCAATGAGTCAGTTCTTCACATCAGATAGCCAAAGTATTGGAGCTTCAGCATCAGTCCTTCCAATGAATATTCAGGACTGATTTCCTTTAAAATTGACTGGTTGGATCTCCTTGCAGTCCAAGGGACTCTCAAGAGTCTTCTCCAGCACCACAGTTCGAAAGCATCAATTCTTTGGTGCTCTGCCTTCCGGTTTGTGATACTGGACTCTGAACTCTTCTTAGAAACTTAAGTATGCTTCTTATAAACTCTTCATGTTTTTGAATGGATGCCTGTATTCACTAAAGGAGATCGGAGATTCTGACTCATTGGAACCAGGTGGCAAATGACTGAGAAATTCTTACATCACTTTTGTTCATTAGGATGCCAAGTGCTACTATCATTGATGACACTGTCTGATACAGAAGCAGTTACAAATGCCTCTGTAGGTGCTACAGCTGGTGCTAACTGAAAAGGTGAGGAGAGAGGCTCAGAGTGTATCCATTTAGTCCAGACTCGTTCTATGCGTAGACTGCAGTGCTCTGACTCCAGGCTCCACTACAGAAGTCATCTGGGGTTTTCATTTTCTTGTCTGAAGTCATAAGCCAGAGCTGTGTCAGGTTTGGAAATACAGTCCTCTTGGGTTTTATAGCTCTGTGACATAGCTGGGGTTTATTTTTCTTGTTCTCTGGAACTGGTTTTTGCTCTTTCCACTCCATCAGCAGAGACAGATTTATGAATATATTGCGTCTCGATCAGTCTGGCTGCAGAAGACCCATCCATTTCTAAGTCAGCAAGCAGAGAGCTTTGCCTGTACCCCATTTATCGTTACCAGTGCAGGAGGTCTTGTGTGTCCTCCCATCACCCATGAATATCCTGCATCAGGGAGATGCAAGTGTCGTGTTCAGGGAGTTGCTGTCAAGGTAAAGGAGGCATTTTTAACCCCTGGACTTTTAGATATAAAAGTGCCTGGGTCCCCAGGAAACATAGATATATTTCTTAGCTAATTAATAGCAGAGCACTTCCCTCGTGGCTCAGATGGTAGAGAATCCGCCTGCAGTGCAGGAGACCAGGGTTCGATCCCTGGGTCAGGAAGATCCCCTGGAGGAGGGCATGGCAACCCACTCCAGTATTCTTGCCTGGAGAATCCCATGGACAGAGGAGCCTGGAGGGCTACAGTCTATGGGGTCGAAAAGAGTCGGACATGACTGAACAATGACCCACACATGTGCACAGTTAATAGCAGAACATCCAGGTTTTCTGACTTCTGGTTCTGCATCCTCTCCACGGGGTCTCAGTACTAACGCAGGGCTGTGCGCATTGGAATGGCACACTGGAAGCTGGAGGACCTTGCCATTTTCCCTTCCCACAGGGCCGTGTTAGACTTGGAAAACTTCTAGGATGGTGCCTTGGAAGTCTCTGTGCTCCCTGACTCACTGTCACCAGGTCTTCTCACCCACTTACTCACAGTGGGTGTCTAGGAAGTCACTTATAATGCTGATGGACAGGGAAGCCTGGTGTGCTGCAGTCCAGGAGTCTCAGAGTCGGACACGACTGAGCGACTGAACTGAACTACCTATAATGAAACACCACGCACTCTGTTGCTTTCTCAGCTTCTATCTTCTGTCCCAGGCTGGGAAGGATCAGGCCAGGTGGACTCTCACAGGGCCAGCCAGAGTCCTATTCGCAACAGAACTCAGATGTGTGTCATGCTTTGCAGTTTACAAAGCATGTCCACATTATCTTGTCTGACCCTCACAACGACCCATGGGAGAATCCTAGTGTACATTATTATTTTTTTCAGAATGAATTAAGACAACATTTGTTACCTCTCATGGCAACCCACTCCAGTATCCTTGCCTGGCCATGGACAGAGGAACCTGGTGGGCTTCAGTCCATGGGGTTGCAGAGTCAGACATGACTAAGCAAGCAAGCAAGCAGATATTACCTATCAAGGACTATACTGGGTGTATTTTATACTCAAGCCCTCTGCTAACTTGTTTGGGGGTTTTGTAAAATTCTTAAAAGTGTCCTTTAGAGGAACTGATTACTCAGAGCTGCCCCTTCTTCTGGGATGACTCAACCCTCTCATCCTCTCACGTGGAGATGGTGTAGACGTGACTCTATTTACTTCTCATAATGGACCTAGAGGGTGGACAATACTCCCTTTCTAAGGAAGGGAAAACCGAGGCTCAGGGGGTGTCTTAGCAGAACAGCAGGGCTTCTTGGTCACGCTCTGTGACCCTGAATCCTAAAAGCGTGGGATGATGCAGGAATTAAAGCTGGGGGCTTTACAGTTACCTCTGGAGGGACACACTCTTAGTGGACTTGAACCTCAGCCTGGCTTCTAATCCCATGCCTGTTAGAAAGTGCCAGCCAAGAGGCTGTTTTCCCATTACAGTGGCGAAATTGCCGGCATTGCACATATCCTGAAAAAGGTCTCTTTGAAGATCCTTGGGTTTCCACACACAGAAGAGCACATCCCCCCTTTCTGCTGGCGAGCCTCAGTCTGACAGTGGGGTGGCACATGCCCCCAGCACCTGGCTCCCAGCCTGCTTCGAGCAGGAAGTGAGAGCCGGTGGTTGAATGCCACTCACACAGCGCGCTGAGTGACACTCACCTGCCGGTTCTTCAGCTGATGCATTTCATCTCAGGGCCCCACCCCGAGGGGCCACGGGCCCAGGTGGGCACTCATGGTGTTCTAGGTTTCCTCTGACGCCCCTGAACTCACGCCTGCCTCTCGCCTTCCTTCCGCCACAGATCCTGGTGCCCCCGTGAAATTGCCTTGCCTGCCAGTGAAGCTGTCGCCTCCGCTACCTCCAAAGAAAGTCATGATCTGTATGCCTGTGGGGGCCCAGAGCTCTCCCCTGGCATCCTACGCCGCCCAGAAGAGTGGCCCGCAGGGGGCGGGGCCCAGCACCACCACACCGTCCTGCCCTCGCAGATCCAGCATCAGCTGCAGTACGGCAGCCTGGGCCAGCACCTCCCCTCCGCCACCGGCTCCCTGCCCCTGCACCCCTCGGGCTGCAGGATGATCGAGGAGCTGAACAAAACGCTGGCCATGACCATGCAGAGGCTGGAAAGGTGAGGGGGCGGGCGGGGGGGCAGGGGGAGGGCAGGGGAGGGGGGAGGGGGCTTGTCTTGGGTGGCCTAGTGGGATTGGGGCATCTGACCACAGCCAAGGGGTAGGAGGACCAGCTCAAGGGCTGGCACTCCCCGCCAGCATGGGGCAGGAGGTCAGGGGGAGGGCAGCTTGAAAGTGAAATCAGACCAAAATCTGAATGTCAAGAGAAGTTTGGAGGAAAAAAACATCTTGCCAGTTGCCAGACTAGAACAATCACATTTATCAAGAGGTAGTGTGTGTATATATGGGACTTCCCTGGTGGCTCAGACAGTAAAGAGTCTGTCTACAATGCGGGAGACCTGGGTTCGATCCCTGGGTCGGGAAGATTCCCTGGAGAAGGAAACAGCAACCCACTCCAGTACTCTTGCCTAGAAAATCCCATGAATGGAGGAGCTTGGTGCAGGCTACTGTCCATGGGGTCGCAAAGAGTTGGGCACGACTGAGCGACTTCACTTCACTTCAGACTAAAACAATCACATTTATCAAGAGGTAGTGTGTATGTGTGTGTGGGGGAGGGGGGTGAGTGGTTAGGTGAATAGATGCATGGATGGATGGATAGTGCATATTGTCCTTCTGTAGGCATTAACATGTTTTGGAAATGTATACACATCATTATTAATGTGGTAACCCCAAGGGCGGGGAGATGGGAGAAAATCTTTTACTTTTATATTTCTTCTCTTTCTGTACTGCTTAATTTTTGATTTTGTGTATATTACCTTTATGATGTGAAAAGCCATGCAGGTGTAGAATAAGGAAAGATGATCGTGGCTAGAGCAGTGCTAGACAAGCAAAGAAAGGGAAGGAGCTGCGCCTCATTCTCACTGACAGAGGAAGCGGCAGATGAAGTCTGATTATAGGAGCTTGAGCCTTGAGTAAGTACCTACAACCAGTGAGGTCTCCTCTCTCATCAGATTCTGCTTCCAGGGGGAATCCAAGGACAGGCCTGTAGAAGCGACCCTAACCCCCTCCACCCAGGGAGAGCTCTCTCGTGCTGGTTCTGAATTGCTCGTGTGTGTGTTCAAATGCCACCTCGCTTGTGCCCAAGAGGTGGCCGTTTCCCAGTGTGATTCCAAGATGTGTTGCTTGACTTTGTTCTGTGGCGTGACCACAAGAAGTGTTGCAGTCTCGCGTGAGGCTGTGCCTGGGCTGGGGTCCTGGGTGCCTGCCCCAGGCTAGTCACCTGGGTCCTGCAGACGGGCTGCAACTGAGCCTCAGCCTCGAGAGCCTGGCCAGTCACCAGGCAGAGAGCTGGGGGCGAGATGGACACGGTTGGGAGCTTTCTTCCTTAGTTGCCCTGGTACCTCGGACAGTAAAGAATCCGCCTGCAGTGCAGGAGAGCCCCATTCAGTCCCTGAGTCAGGAAGATCCCCAGGGATGGGAATGGCAACCCACTCGGTATTCTTGCCTGGATAATTCCCTGGACAGAGGAGCCTGGGGAGCCACAGTCCATGGGGTCTCAAAGAGTCGGACACAACTGAACAACTTTCACTTCTCAGGTTTTCCTGCCTCTCTGTGGCTTTTTCCCTCCCTCTGTCTCAGCCAAGTAGCCTACATTTGGGATATTAATGACTCCCAGGGAAGTTGTTATCACTGGGAATTCTGACTCGATTGGTTCACATTAATATTACCCCTCACTGGGGAAAAAAATATTTGGCCCATTGCCAGCATTTTCAACTACTGTTCTTTTTAATGAATGTATCTCATATTTTTAAAGTCTTTACCTATTGGGCTACACCAAGTCTTAGTTGCAGCCTGCAGGATCTTTAGTTGCAACAAGTGGAATCTGCCTCCCTGACCAAAGATTGAACCTGGGCCCGCTGCATTGGGAGTGTGGAGTCTTATCCACTGGACCACCAGGAAGTCCCCCACCACTGCTGTTGTTGTTAATGAGGACAGCAGTGATGTGAAACTTGGGTGGCATTTTTTAGTCATTTATTTTACATATTTTATTACCATCTTAACCCTCACACTACTTAGGGAGACGTAAGTCCGCAAAGAACCTAAGGAAGACTGGATTCCCCCATACCAGCTACTCGAAAGAGTAGTCCACAAACTCGGTGCCCATCTGCAGAAATTGGACAGAAATTGAGACCAAACTTGTAAATAGTTTCATAGCAATTTGGCAACTGCTTTCATAAAGAAGACTAGTGATCCGGTAGTTGAGACTTCACGTGCAGGGGGTACAGGTTCGATTCCTGGTCAGGGAGTTAAGATCCCACATGCCTTGGGGTCAAAAACTGAAAAATATAAAACAGAAGCACTGTTGTAACAAACTCAGTAAAGACTAAAAATGGCCCACATCAAAAGATTTTAAAAAAACAGACCACTAGCAGTGAATGCAGTTTCCTCATATCTCCTGTAACCCTGAGAACATTTTTGCATCTCTTCCGGAAAGATCTGACCACCTGAAAAAGATGCTCGCCCAGCATACTAGTAGGATGTCTCTAGGTACATTTCCACTTAAAGCATGCCATTGAAAAAGTCTCCATTAAAAGTACTAACCAATAAGTCACGGGATATTCCTGATTTCCCCATGTCTTTGTAGAATATTTCAGTCACTTGTAGGCCAATGAATAGGTCTCTTGGACCTACACCGGATCAAGTTCTTTATTGAAATGAATCAGAGAGCAAGTTGGGAAGGAGGGAGATATTGGGATTTTGCAGGTGGATGAGATCAGAAGGACGAATTCCAGCATAACTCACCCAATTGTCCAGAAGGTCTGATTACTGCAGATTTCTTTCTTCTTCTTCTAATTCCCTTGTCTCAGTCTTATTTCTCATCTTCCTTTCCTATGAGAGACTTTTAAATCTTTGAAGATAATATTCCCTTTATCTAGTGGTTTTCCCTTTCCGGCTAATAATTTCATCCATCATGTATTAAGATGGTTTCCAGACCCTTTTCTGTCTTATTCTTGTTCTCCCAAAATTACTCTAAATCTGATTTGATTTAAATGGAGACTCTTAACCATTACCCTAACCTGTGCCTGATGACGGTAAAGTCACTTTAGTTAGCTACAGTGCTTGGTGGTGGTTCGGTCACTAAGTCGTGTCCAACTCTTCGTGACTCTCACATCCATACATGACTACTGGAAAAACCAGAGCTTTGACTAGATGGATCTTTGTAAGCAAAGTGATGTGGTGCTGGCTCACTAGATTTGGGGGAGGGAACTGGAGACCATCTTCTGTGTTTATCAAAGTCACTGGGTGGGTTCGCCAGTCGATCCCTGCATCATGGCTAAGTACATGGGCTCTAGAATCTAAACGCCAGGGTTTCAGTCTCAGAGATCACACTTCCTTTTGCCTTTGATTCCTCATCTTTAGAACAGGGTTAATAATAACACCACCAACCTCGATAGGGTTGTTCGTGAGGAACAAATGACGATCGGTCCACATCAGTCATCTTATTACACAGCATACGGTAAATGTCTGTAAATAAATGATAGTGAAAGTTAAGCAAAATTCTGCTAAGCTGCTACTGCTAAGTCACTTCAGTCGTGTCTGACTCTGTGCGACCCCATAGATGGCAGCCCACCAGGCTTCCCTGTCCCTGGGATTCTCCAGGCAAGAACACTGGAGTGGGTTGCCATTTCCTTCTCCAATGCATGAAAGTGAAAAGTGAACATGAAGTCGCTCAGTCGTGCCTGACCCTTGGCGACCCCATGGACTGCAGCCTTCCAGGCTCCTCCATCCATGGGATTTTCCAGACAAGAGTACTGGAGTGGTGTGCCATTGCCTTCTCCGACACACAAAATCAACCTTGAGTGCCCCTAGAAGGCATATTGCAAATTGATCCAATCGTGTTGGAAATTTTGAGTTGGTTTCCCAGCATTAGATCATCTTCGTTTATTTTCTTTTCACTGATGAGTCAGATCGTTTTTGAAGGTGACTCCACAGGGTGGCCCCAGGGCCTCCTTCCACAGCAGCATGGCTGCCTCCTGGGTCCACCCCTTCTGTCCTAGTTCTCTTTCTTCGACAGTGACTGAGGCGTGAGCCTGGTCGGGAGCCTCACTGTCAGCTGCTTTTCCTTCCCCGCAAGGAAAGAGCTTGAGCCCATCCCAGAGGAGCTGGGGAGGATGGAGGTGGATGAGGTGCGAGAGGCCCCGCTCCCACTGCTGCTGCCCACCCGTGTTACCCCTGCCCTGGCAGGGATGGAGAGGTGCTGCTGGGGCACGTGGTGTGCCTGCCAAGTGAGTCAGGGACGGCAGGCCATCGCTACGCCCAGCTCTGCTCAGAGCTCCCCATCCTGCCCCAGGAGCCAGGAGCCGCTGAGCGTCCAGACCCTGGTGACCGTGGTGCTGCAGGAGGTGGGAGGGAGGCTGACCTCTGGGTCTCTTTCCCTCCCTCCTCCACCTCCAGTGTTCCTGGAGCTCCTTACCCTCAGAATCTTCAGAGCTCGCTGCCCTGCTGGTGGTACAGCCCTGCACGAAACATAAAGGGTGCTGCCCTCAGAGCAGCTTGGGGTCTGCTGAGAGCACCCACTGGGTGACCAGTACCTGTAAGGGTGCAGGAGGTGGGGGCATCCCGGGGAGCAGGGCAGGGGGTCCGCAGGTGGGCCTCTCTGGAGAGCTGCATTTAAACTGAAATCTAAGAGACTGAAAGAACGGGGAGAAGATGGGGAAAGGAATGAGAGAACGAACATTCTAGGCATATTAAAGGAAGGAGTGATACTCCAAGCTGGGCGATGAGATTTTTAATAAGAAAAGGAAGTTGACAGTTATTCACCAGGTTTTTAGAGGACCAATCATAGAGAATGAGGGAAGTAACAGAAGATTGTCATCTGACGTAAGGAGAGCCTAGGAACCTTTGGAGAGAATCCAGGAGATCTTTCTAAAAGATCAGGCTGGCCCCTGTCCCAAGTTCTTTACTCGTGTGCTTCATGAAGAAAAACCCTACAGGTGAGATCGTCTGCTGATGTCCCGGTCAACCCTCTAATTCCATGTCATGAAATTAACCCTAATATGAATATTTTTAGAAATGGAATGGTTTTCCCAGAGGAGTTGTATATCTCCTCTGGGAAATACAGATAATTAATATAGATTAATATAGATAGTCCAGACCAACGATGACCAACCAGACCCAGAAAGGCTTCCAGAACCATCTTGAACTCTTATTAATGAGGACTGAGTAAAATTATTACTCAGTAAAATACTGAGTACTGCAGACATTAGCTAGGGATTACATTACTGCCTGTCCAGATTATTGGGAAAGGGACAGTTTCAAAATTGGACAGAAGAAATTGAAATCAATAACCCCCAAAAAAAACCTCCCTTCAATCTTCATTACTTCTATTATTCTATCATTATCTATAGACTTTTCAAAGATCACAGTTCGTTTATAATCTTAGTATTAAAACAGTTCGAGGTGACAATTACTTTTCTTTATGTGGCCTCCAGGGTCATGGGAAAAGAATAGCTCTTGGTCTTGAACTAGATGGGCCCTTGGGTTTCTTGCGGCTTTATCAGTCTGACATAATTACTGCACTGATTTCCGTCAGAGTTTCCACCTGCAAGTCGGAGCATTGATGTGATGGTGAGCAGATATGCCTTGGTACTGAGCAAAAATGAACCTCTGAATACCCGTGTTATCTGATTTGTGAAGTGGCGTTTATTTGAAGAAGTTTGGTATTTTGCTCATCGTTTAGCAAACAGCATATATTTTCTAATGAAATGTGTTTCCAGGGAAAGCATCTCTTTCTTACACTGATGACCATCTCTTCAAAATCTTCTGCAATTCTGGTGAGACATTTGTCTCTGACCCTTTGAGGCCAGAGTTATCAATCTCTTACTTTAGGCCAGTACTTCAGTTTTACAGCATATATTTATCATCTGTAAGTGCCTGCATGTAGATAATGTTTTGCAGTATAATTGCTATTTTAAGGGGTAGGATGAGATTTCAGAGCAAGGTAGTGTCACTTTGAGCAAGACAGATCCTTTCCTACAAGGCTGGTGAGCCAACTGGTCAGAGGAAGGTTAAAATGAGACTAGATGATTCATTAACATCTTTCGAAGTCTTAAAGGGATTAAAAAAAGGAAGTATGTTTTTCAGAAGAGAATCTGCGACTGAATTTTCTTACATGTGCATCAGTAGAAATCCCACCCTTGCCCGATGATAAAGTATCGATTCTTTGATCCTCTTAGAAACCATTTATCCAGAAGATTGTGCAGGCCAAAGATATTGAAAAGGCTAAAGGAAGTGTTTTAATAAACTAATGGATAATATCCATAATGATTGGTTTATGATAAATTGCTGAGCTTTAAGTACATCCCTTGCTGAAACAGCAACTACCAATATTGATGTTTACAAGTCATTACTCTCTGATCTTGCAGCAGCCTGAGTTTGGTAGGATTTCTCCATTTACCTGATGAGGAACTGAAAAAGCAAGATGCTCTACTAATGAGTGGCTCAGCTGGGACCCAAACGTGGTCCCCACTCCAGGTCTTGCCCTCCCGACCCCACATCCAGACAAGCATGACCTGGGACGTTGGCTGACGTCTAGGGACAAAGTCATGTGGAAGAACCACTGCTGTCTGGTTCCTCCATGAGAGATGGAGCATGCTCTTAGTCAGACTCTGGCTGTCATATGGTTTTATTCACCACATCCTGACCCCAGACACCACCTCAGAAATGTGGGTCATTGATCTCTGCTGCTGCTGCTGCTGCTGCTGCTGCTAAGTCGCTTCATTTGTGTCTGACTCTGTGCGACCCCATAGATGGCAGCCCACCAGGCTCCCCCGTCCCTGGGATTCTCCAGGCAAGAACACTGGAGTGGGTTGCCATTTCCTTCTCCAGGGCATGAAAGTGAAAAGGGAAAGTGAAGTCGCTCAGTCGTATCTGACTCTTAGCGACCCCATGGACTGCAGCCCCCCAGGCTCCTCCGTCCATGGGATTTTCCAGGCAAGAGCACTGGAGTGGGGCGCCATTGCCTTCTCCCCATTGGTCCCTAGAAGGACAGAAAAAGGGATGTAAATGCGTTCATTTGCATTCATTACCACCACTGGAAAAAAAGACTGAAAACACGTTCTCCACTCAGGAAAGCTCAGTCCCCTGCTCTATATATAGAATGGCATCTTTCCCTGCCGACTAAAGTCCGACAGAAACACAAGATCTCCAGTGTCGAGTTGCTTATCTTAGAAGGCTGTGATAAGCACCACAATGCATGGTTGCTTTCCTCCGGGAAGCTGATTAACTGTTTTCTAGGGTGTTAGTCAGAGAAGGCAGTGGCGCCCCACTCCACTACTCTTGCCTGGAAAATCCCATGGACGGAGGAGCCTGGCAGGCTGCAGTCCATGGGGTCGCTAAGAGTTGGACACGACTGAGCGACTTCACTTTCCCTTTCCACTTTCATGCACTGGAGAAGGCAATGGCAACCCACTCCAGGGTTCTTGCCTGGAGACTCCCAGGGACGGGGAGCCTGGTGGGCTGCCGTCTACGGGGCCGCACAGTCGGACACGACTGAAGCGACTCAGCAGCCGCAGCAGCCGCAGCAGCCGCAGCAGCCGCAGCAGCCGCAGCAGCCGCAGCAGGGTGTTAGTGGTTACTTCTGTCGTCTTCCAGCCTCAGGCACTGCAGTCTGTAGCATAATTTCTCACACATTTTTGGGCTCCAAGAAGAAACATCCTACTGAAAACTCTCTCTGAAAATTCTCTTTGTGACTCTGTGCGGTCTGAATGACAAAAGCCGTTCTCGTTGGAGTTTAATGTCGTTTTCGGCATCCTATTGGAGGGAATAAATTTTCTCTGTCCTTTCAGGAGGTTAATGTTGTCGTCTTCCCCCACCTCCTTTGGCATTTTAACAATGGTTGCATATGAAATCAGATGCCAGAAAGCAATGTCTCTTTATGACACGTTTTTCTTTAAAAATAGTGGTGAAATGAGTCCCAGGTATTTGCAGGGAAGATGAAGGGTTTTAAATAGTCAGTGATTTTTAATTTCAAAACCTGCCCCTGATTTCCTAGGAGAGTATCAAAGGTGTTTGATGACGGGTAATCCATGCCTGGGATTGTTCCCAGAGCTCTATATGCATCTCCCTATTATCATGGGATGGAGATACAGTGACGGTTATTAAGCTCCCTTGAAAGGGGGCCAACTGTGTAATGACCCTGGTTGTCACAGATGTCTTGGAATGCATTTCTTAATGAATTATTAAAAAAAAGCTGCCTCTCCCTTACCCAGTCATGAACAGGAAAGGTGAAACAGTCTCAAATTCTGTGGATTTCTTAGAAACATGTGATTGTTTAAATGATAGGAAAGAGTGGTGAGTGTGGATGGGGGCCCAATGGGTGCATTGCGTTCTTCGTCTTATTTTAACTTGGCTGCAGCAGGTCCTGGTTGTGGCACAGGAGGCCTTCAGTCTTCGTTGCAGCATGTGAGATCTTTGCTTGCATCACGAGAACTCTTGGCTGTGGCGCGTGGGGTTTAGTTCCCTGACCAGGGATTGAACTCAGGCCCCCTGTATTGGAAGTATGAAGTTTCAGCCACTGGACCGCCAGGGAGCTCCTGTGTTCTCAGCTGACGTGTCTCCTATTTGGTTTGCTGCTGTTCAGTCACTAAATCATGTCTGACTCTTTGCGACCCCGTGGACTGTAGCCCACCAGGCTCCTCCGTCTGTGGGATTTCCCAGGCAAGGATGCTTACTGGAGTGGGTTGCTGTTTCCTTCTCCAGGGGATCTTCCTAACCCCGGGATCGAACCCGCACCTCCTGCATCTGCAGGCAGATGCTTTACCACCCAGCCACCAGGAAGCCCCCTACTTCTTTTAGTAGCCCACACAGAGAGTTGGATTTTCAAAAAAGAAGACTGGCTCAGTGTTGTTTTGGATGGAGACGGCACCAAGGGGAGAAGAGACAGCTCTGGACTTCGCTGACATGTCGCAGGGACAGAGCGAAGGGGAAGAGAGTTCGCAGCATGTGCTTTTCACTGACTTAGGACTGCCTTTTTACTCGCAAGCTTCCTGAATCCTATTTTCGTGTGTCTCTTGTGAATAGCAGGCCTCCTATTTTAGGTAAACTTCTATTTGTTCCTTCTGGCTTATTCAGTTGTTTCATGAAGGAAAGTATTCAGGCACTTCCATCCTCTGGGGAGAAAGTGAGGACAAAGCAGAGTGGACATCCTCCCAGGCTTCCCTTTCACTGGAGGTGGCAGGTGATACGCCAGTGAACGTGTGAGATGCTGTGTCCCTACATCTACCCACTGGAGGAGGTACGAAGCGGGGGAGTGAGCATCACCCGCGATAGAGGCGCCCTCCCATCCTCCGGGAGCTGCATCCTCACCGCGGCCACAGGAAACCCACTGCATCTCTTCTTCTTACTCGTAACACATCTCAGGAGAGTTGCATCATTTGCAGCCTTTGAGATGAGGAAACAGAATCTCTTTTTTTTCCTCCCTGGAGAATAATGTAGGCCCTTTGGTGTTAATTCATTACAGAATGTCACATGAGAAGAACCCTTCTAGCCCAACCAGCTCACCATACAAAGCAGCCTGACTCTGGACAGTCTTACTGAAGGGGCCTGAGAGCCTGTGAGTGTAGAGCTGGGGAAAATGTGGCGACCATAGGCTCTCTGTTACACCTGCTATGCTCACATTGTCCTGGGTACCCTGGCCTTCTTCCTTGCACAGATCTCTCTGCCTTAGCTCTTTGCGTTACCTTCCTAAGAACCATAGTTCGCTATTCCCACATCTTTAATTCTCTGTTCATAGGACACTCTCTCTGCACAGGAAGACTATCTAAGGGTCGAGGATGATGATTTCAGTGAATTAAATGACGGGAACTGTATCATGACTACTCTGATTCCTAGAGACTTCAAATATTTGATTGACTTTTCCATCAGGTCCTAACATGTGGACAGAAATGAGGCTAGGATATGAAGAGAATGATAATCAGCCTCTGTCTTTGAAAGGCTTGTAGTCACTGGGGGCAGGGAGTAAATGCTTAGATATGTGACTATAATATAACCCGATAGGTGCTAGGAAAGAGGTGGGAACAGAGGCTGTGGATGCAGAAGGGGCTGGTTTCCACTGAAAAATCAGGAAAGGCTGCTCAAAAGAAATGGCATCAAGGCTCTCCCTGAGGTTGGGTGGGCTCCTGCAACCAAAGGCTTAGGGGCTAGTTGTGAGGTGGAGTGATGGCTGGAGAGCTCACAGTGGGCTTCAGTTCAGCTCAGTCGCTCAGTCGTGTCCGACTCTGCGACCCCATGGACTGCAGCTCACCAGGCCTCCCTGTCCTTCACCAATTCCCAGATCTTGCTCAAACTCATGTCCATCAAGTCAGTGATGCCATCCAATCATCTCACCTCTGTCATCCCCTTCTCCTCCTGCCTTCAGTCTTTCCCATTTTCTGGGTCTTTTCCAGTGAGTCAGCTTTTCACATCAGGTGGCCAAAGGATTGGAGCTTTAGCTTCAGCATCAGTCCTTCCAATGAATATTCAGGACTGATTTCCTTTAGGATTGATTGGCTGGCTCCCCTTGCAGTCCAAGGGACTCTCAAGAGTCTTCTCCTACACCACAATTCAAAAGCATCAGTTCTTTGGCTCTCAGCTTTCTTTATGGCCGGACTCTCACATCCATACATGACTACTGGAAAAACCGTAGCTTTGACTAGATGGGCGTTTGTTGCCAAAGTAATGTCTCTGCTTTTTAATATGCTGTCTAGGTTGGTCATAGCTTTTCTTCCAAGGAGCGTCTTTTAATTTCATGGCTGCAGTCACCATCTGCAGTGATTTTGGAGCCCAAGAAAATAAAGTCTGTCACTGTTTCCATTGTTTCTCCTATCTATTTGCCATGAAATGATAGGATCAGATGCCATGATCTTAGTTTTTTGAATGCTGAGTTTTAAGCCAGCTTTTTAACTCTCCTCTTTCACCCTCATCAAGAGGCTCTTTAATTCCTCTTTGCTTTCTGCCATTAGGGTGGTGTCATCTGCATATCTGAGGTTATTGATATTTCTCACAGCAATCTTGATTCCAGTTTGTGCTTCAACCAGCCCGGCATTTCTCATGATGTACTCTCCATGTAAGTTAAATAAGCAGGGTGACAATATTCAGCCTTGACATACTCCTTTCCCAATTTAGAACCAGTCCATTGTTCCATGTCCCGTTCTAACTGACAATATAGAAAAAGCAAGAGAATTCCAGAAAAACATCTATCTCTGCTTCATTGATTATGCCAATGCCTTTCACTGTGTGAATCACAATAAACTGTGGAAAGTTCTTAAAGAGATGGGATTATCAGACCACCTGACCTGCCTCCTGAGAAATCTGTATGAAGGTCAAGAAGCAACATTTGGAACCAGACAGTGTGCTTTGAAAGCCAAATGGCCTCTGTGGCTGGAACTCGGGGTGCATGGTAAAGAACAGTAACAAATCAGATTGGAAGGAATGAGGGCCACAGATGGCAAGGCACCCCCTTGTCCATTCCAAAGAGGGTGAGGTTTACCCAGTTGACAGTGAGACCCTTGAAAGGTCTTTTAATTGAGGGAATATCATGTTCAGACCTGTCTGACAGCAGCAAAGAGTTGTGTGGGTGGTGGTGAGAAGGAGAGAAAGTTCTGGAAAAAGTAAATCTTGAAGCCATTGCAGGGCTCTGCTGCTGCCCAGGTGACATCAGTACGAGACCAGGCTCTACCAGCTTCTACCGCCTGAGCTCAGTAAGGCCTGCATCCCTCTCGCTGTGACGGTGCCCGGCGGCCTCACGTTCCCTCTCTGAAATGGGAGTGTAACAGTAATTCTGATCTCACAGGGTGGCTATGAGGCTTACGTGGATTTATCCTGTGCCTTGTGAGCACTGAAAGCATCAGCTCTCATCATCATTTCAGGCAGTGGTCCAGGAAGAGTTAGGGAGACTCCCGCTATGAGGTCAAGGTGAAGGGCTCCATGGTCACCTGCAGTGTTAGCGCCTAGTCGCCCACCTGGGGGAGAAACAGTGAGCGCAACCCAGGTGTGATTTTTTTTCGTGTGTGTGTGTTCACCTAATGACACTGTTTACCACGTTGACTTCCCCGGTGGCTCCATCTGGTAAAGCGTCTGTCTACAATGTGGGAGACCCGGGTCTGATCCCTAGGTTGGGAAGATCCCCTGGAGAAGGCAATAGCAATCCACTCCAGCACTCTTGCCTGGAAAATCCCATGGACAGAGGAGCCTGGTAGGCTACAGTCCATGGGGGTCTCGAAGAGTCAGACACGACTTCACTTTCACTTTCACTTTACCATGTTATCACCATGGAATGTAAGGAATGTAAATTCAGGTTCGACAAGAGACTTTCACAAGTACAACAAAGCATTCTGTATATATCAAAGTTGCTACAAAGTGTTAGTAGCTCCAATTCTGTGCGATTCCATGGACTGTAGCCTGCCAGGCTCCTCTGTCCATGGAATTCTCCAGGCAAGAATACTGGAGTGGGTAACCAATCCCTTCTCCAGCAGATCTTCCCGACCCAGAGACCGAACCCGGGTCTTCCCCACTGCGGGCAGATTCTTTACCATCTGTGCCACTGGGGAAACCCAAAATCTGTATAATGTCTGACCAAACCAGCTTGCTCATAAATCATTCCATTATAGGCAATTTGTTTAATTGATGATTCTTTTAGAGAAAATAAGTATACTGCACACATTTAAAAAGTGCTTTTCATTTACCTTTCATTAGCACTTAAAATACACATTTCTATTTCAGAATGAGATCCATTTGACTTGGGAACAGACTCAGTGCTTAATCACCAAAGAGTGTTGACCTGAGTGGTCTAGAATAGAGCTGCTTACCTGAGTCAGCTTTGCCTCGGGGACGTTGACAGGTACTCTGGAAGGTGTGGTGACTCTTTCAGGCTGCTGGAGCATCATTTTGTAACTCACCCATCTGGGCCACGTAACAAGCCAAGATGCTTCCCTCAGATGGGTGCAGAGTCCTGTGTTAACAGGGTAACTGCTCCGGGAGCACAGCAGGAGCAGAGATAACGCACTCAGTGGAGCTGTCATGGTGTCAGATGGCTGGTACCGCCCCCAGCGTGCCAGCCTGATACACAGCAGGTCAAGGGATCTGAGCAGTTCACCCTTCAGCGAATGCTGCAGATTCCTGAGCACTAATCCCAGGCTGCATTAGAGGAGACTCACATGGTACAACTCTGAGGATGCGGCAGGTAGCAGAGCCGTCTGCATACTCTAGACCAGGGGTCGAACCCGGGTCTCCTGCATTGCAGGAGATTCTTTACCGTCTGAGCCAGCAGGGAAGCCCTATATTCTAGGCCAGTAGTTCCCAAATGGGCAGCTTTGCCCCCAGAGGACATGGGACAAGATCTGATGGTGCTCGGGGTTGTCACCACCAGAGGAGATGCCACTGGCATCTAGTGGGTGGAGACCAGGTTTGTTGCTAAACATCCTACAATACACAGGACAACCCCCTACCCCAAAGAAGCTCCCTAGTCCAAAAGGTCAACCATGCCAAGACTGATTTAATCAAAATGTGGTGTGTGTGTGTGTGTATGCACACATCATTGGTGGTACCTTAATGGAGTTTAAGACAAGCTTTTTAAAAGTTTTAATTGTTGTTATTATTGTTTTTTGTTCAGTCGCTATGCTGCATTTGACTCTCTGCGACCCCTTGGACTATAGCCCACCAGGCTCCTCTGTCTTCCACTATCTCCCGGAGTTTGCTCAAATTCATGTCAATTGAGTTGGCGATGTTATCTAACCACCTCATCCTCTGCCGTCCCCTTCTCCTTTTGCCTTCAAACTTTCCCAGCATCACTGTCTTTTCCAGTGAGTTGGCTCTTCGCATCAGGTGGTCAAAGTATTGGAGCTTCAGCAACAGTTCAGTTTAGTGGCTCAGTCTTATCCGACTCTTTGCGACCCATGAACTGCAGCACACCAGGCTTCCCTGTCCATCACCAACCCCCAGAGCTTGCTCAAACTCATGGTCATCGAGTCAGTGATGTCATCCAACCATCTCATCCCTTGTCGTCCCCTTCTCCTCCTATCGTCAATCTTTTCCAGCATCAGGGTCTTTTCCAATTAGTCAATTCTTCGCATCAGGTGGCTAGAGTATTAGAGTTTCAGCTTCAGCATCAGTTCTTCCAATGAATATTCAGGGTTGATTTCCTTTAGGATTGATTGGTTTGATCTTCTTGCTAGTCCAAGGGACTCTCAAGAGTCTTCTTCAGCACCACAGTTTGAAAGCACCAATTCTTCGGCACTTAGCCTTCTTTATGGTTCAATTCTCACATCCATACATGGCTACTGGAAAACCATAGCTGTGACTAGATGGACTTTTGTCAGCAAAGCAGTGTCTTTGCTTTTTAATACACTGTCTAGGTTGTCATAGCTTTCCTTCCAAGGAGCAAGCCTCCTCTGATTTCATGGCTGCAGTCACTGTCCACAGTGATTTTGGAGCCTAAGAAAATAAAAACTGTCATTGCTTCCAGTTTTTCCCCTTCTATTTGCCGTGAAGTGATGGGACCAGATGCTATGATCTTCATTTTTGCATGTTGAGTTTTAAGCCAGCTTTTTCACTCTCCTCTTTCACCCTCATCAAGAGGCTCTTTAGCTCTTCACTTTCTGCCATAAGGGTGGTGTCATCTGCATATCAGGTTATTGATATTTGTCTGGTCAGTCTTGATTCCAGCTTCTGATTCATCCAGCCGGGCATTTCACATGGTGTACCTACTCTATTGCTCTCCACTCTTCCCCAGTAACATATTAGACACCGTCCAACCAGGTGGGGGACTTGTCTTCCAGTGTCATACCTTTTTGCCTTATCATACTGTTCATAGGGTTCTCTCAACAAGAACACTGGTTTGCTATTCCCTCCTCCAGTGGTCCACATTTTGTCAGAACTCTCCACTATGACCTGTCCGTCTTAGATGGCCCTGCATGGCATGTCTCATAGCTTCACTGAATTAAGCAAGTCCCTTCACCACGACAAGACTGTGATCCTTGAAGGGGAAAATGCTCCTTGGCAGCAGTGGGATTCAAACCTATGCCCCCAAACAATCTGATACCTTAATCTAGCACCTTAGACCACTAGACTGTGCTACCCAGTGCCGTGTAAAGTTTTGGTGCATATTTATTTTAACATAAATTGTAAACACATAATTAACATAAAACTAGTGGACTTCAAATATAGCTCACACAGAAAAGCTAAGGGGTGAGGGATGATCAGTTCAGTTCAGTCACTCAGTCACGTCCGACTCTTTGCAACCCTATGGACTGCAGCACGCCAGGCTTCCCTGTCCATCACCAACTCCCAGAGCTTGCTCAAACTCTCATGTACATCAAGTCAGTGATGCCATCCAACCATCTCATCCTCTGTGGTCCCCTTATGATTAATGTGGAGTCACTCAGTTATGTCCAACTCTTTGCGACCCCATAGACTGTAGCCTACCAGGCTCCTCTTTCCATGGGATTTTTCCAGGCAATAGTACTGGAGTGGATTGCCATTTCCTTCTCCAAGGGATCTTCCCAACACAGGGATCGAACCCAGGTCTCCCACATCACAGACAGATGCTTGGATCAGGGGTCAGGAAACTCTTTCTGTAAAGAACTGAACAGTTGGTACTGCCCTGATGGTCCAGGGGTTGAGACTTCTTGCTTCCAATGCAGGGGGCATGGGTTTGATTCCTAGGCTTCCCTGGTGGCTCAGAGGTTAAAGCATCTGCCTGGAATGTGGGAGACCTGGGTTCAATCCCTGGGTCAGGGAATATCCCCCTGGAAAAGGAAATGGCAACCCACTCCAGTACTCTTGCCTGGAGAATCCCATGGAGGGAGGAGCCTGGTAGGCTCTAGTCCATGGGGTCACAAAGAGTCGGACATGACTAAGCGACTTCACTTCAGGGAACTAAGATCTCACATGCTGCACAACCACTGAGTTGGGGGGCGGGGGGGAGTGTGGGAGGAATGGATACTAAAGATATGAGGCTCCATTACAGCTTCTCAACACTGCCATTCTGGTGCAAAGGTTGTTGTGACAATAGGTAAATACTGTAGTCCTTTCCCCATCCTGACCATTCTAAGTTCAGTTCAGTTCAGTCGCTCAGTCGTGTCCAACTCTTTGCGACCCCATGAATCGCAGCACACCAGGCCTCCCTGTTCATCACCATCTCTCAGAGTTCACTCAGACTCACATCCATCGAGTCAGTGATGCCATCCAGCTATCTCATCCTCGGTCGTCCCCTTCTCCTCCTGCCCCCAATCCCTCCCAGCATCAGAGTCTTTTCCAATGAGTCAACTCTTCGCATGAGGTGGCCAAAGTACTGGAGTTTCAGCTTTAGCATCATTCCTTCCAAAGAAATCCCAGGGCTGATCTCCTTCAGAATGGACTGGCTGGATCTCCTTGCAGTCCAAGGGACTCTCAAGAATCTTCTCCAACACCACAGTTCAAAAGCATCAATTCTTCGGCACTCAGCCTTCTTCACAGTCCAGCTCTCACATCCATACATGACCACAGGAAAACCATAGCCTTGACTAGACAGACCTTAGTAGGCAAAGTAATGTCTCTGCTTTTGAATATGCTATCTAGGTTGGTCATAACTTTTCTTCTAAGGAGTAAGCATCTTTTAATTTCATGGCTGCAGTCACCATCTGCAGTGATTTTGGAGCCCCCAAAATAAAGTCTGACATTGTTTCCACTGTTTCCCCATCTATTTTCCATGAAGTGATAGGACCGGATGTCATGATCTTCATTTTCTGAATGCTGAGCTTTAAGCCAACTTTTTCACTCTCCTCTTTCATCTTCATCAAGAGGCTTTTTAGTTCCTCTTCACTTTCTGCCATAATGGTGGTGTCATCTGCATCTCTGAGGTTATTGATATTTCTCCCGGCAATCTTGATTCCAGCTTGTGTTTCTTCCAGTCCAGCATTTCTCGTGATGTACTCTGCATATAAGTTAAATAAGCGGGGTGACAATATACAGCCTTGACGGACTCCTTTTCCTATTTGGAACCAGTCTGTTGTTCCATGTCCAGTTGTAACTGTTGCTTCCTGACCTGCATACAGATTTCTCAAGAGGCAGGTTAGGTGGTCTGGTATTCCCATCTCTTTCAGAATTTTCCACAGTTTCTTGTGATCCACACAGTCAAAGGCTTTGGCATAGTCAATAAAGCAGAAATAGATGTTTTTCTGGAACTCTCTTGCTTTTTCGATGATCCAGTGGATGTTGGCAATTTGATCTCTGCCTCTGCCTTTTCTAAAACCAGCTTGAACATCAGGAGTTCACAGTTCATGTATTGCTGAAGCCTGGCTTGGAAAATTTTGAGCATTACTTTACTAGCATGTGAGATGAGTGCAATTGTGCAGTAGTTTGAGCATTCTTTGGCATTGCCTTTCTTTGGGATTGGAATGAAAACTGACCTTTTCCAGTCCTGTGGCCACTGCTGAGTTTTCCAAATTTGCTAGCATATTGAGTGCAGCACTTTCACAGCATCATCTTTCAGGATTTGAAACAGCTCAACTGGAATTCCATCACCTCCACTAGCTTTGTTTGTAGTGATGCTTTCTAAGGCCCACTTGACTTCACATTCCAAGATGTCTGGCTCTAGATGAGTGATCACATCATCATGATTATCTGGGTCGTGAAGATCTTTTTGTACAGTTCTTCCGTGTATTCTTGCCACCTCTTCTTAATATCTTCTGCTTCTGTTAGGTCCAGACCATTTCTGCCCTTTATTGAGCCCATCTTTGCATGAAATGTTCCCTTGGTATCTGTAATTTTCTTGAAGAGATCTCTAGTCTTTCCCATTCTGTTCTTTTCCTCTATTTCTTTGCATTGATCGCTGAAGAAGGGCTTTCTTATCTCTTCTTGCTATTCTTTGGAACTCTGTATTCAGATGCTTATATCTTTCCTTTTCTCCTTTGCTTTTTGCCTCTCTTCTTTTCACAGCTATTTGTAAGGCCTCCCCAGACAGCCATTTTGCTCTTTTGCATTTCTTTTCCATGGGGATGGTCTTGATCCCTGTCTCCCGTACAATGTCACAACCCAGCATCTAAGACATATTCTTTAAACTCAATGCTCTGTGACCTGACTGTGACAGGAGAGGGGACGCTGTTACTTACCCTGATTAGTAACATCTAAAACATTTACAGAGTCACGATGCCTGTTTGGTACACATGTTGTTGACAAAGCGTGATGTTTCCTCCACCTTGTGTGCATATGTGTGCATGGTTAGTAGGGTTTGTGTTTAACCAAAATAGACAGTCTTACAAGTATCACAATTTGGTGTTTGGATACAGCATATTGAAACAGAGCAAGTTCAAATTCTAACTGGCTCCTTGACCACCTGTGCCATTGTGGGCTTATTAATTACCCTCTCAGAGCCTTCATTTCCTGCTTATTAAAGAGAGGATAACAGACACCTCTCCTGCAGAGTTGTTATTAAAAGGTAGTGAGATACTGGATGTGGAAGTTTGCAGTGCAGTGGGTGGCACATTCAATAATTGTTCTCTTTTGCTTTTCTGCCTCAGTTCTTCCACATATTTGACTCGGTCATTAAGCCGTTACTAAAAATGCCAGTCAGGTCAGAGGCATGTATAGCTATGCAGTACACTAAAAATGCTCCCTGAAAATTAAAGGCTGATCTCTTCACTAATACTTTTGAGTATGACTCATCAGCCATTTTAAATGCACCTAAATGTCAGGGATTCCAGCCCAGCAAAGACAGTCAGCACTGACCGAGTGCTCGTTTCCTGGCAGCCACGGTGCCAGGCACCTGCTGCAGATGTGAGGAGGGCACGGTCCCTGCCCCTGAGATATCTAGCACTTGGCTGGCGGGGGCAACTCCTCCCCAGATAGTAAGCAAATGGATGTTCCCAGTTTTCAAAATTGTGGAATCTCCCGAGAACCTGGGCAAAGTGTTGCCCAAGACGAGTATTGAAAAGATAGACAGAAATCAGGAAGGTGAAGGTGAGGTTGGGAGCACATCCCAGGCCAGGAGTGGGCAGTGCGTTGTTGCATGTGAAGGAGGTGAACTGTGTGGGGACAGAGGTAGGGGGACGAGGCTGGGGCAGACGATACGAGTATTGCATTTCAGGCTGTGCTGAAACTGCTGCTTCCAGGCTAATGGTTTTCCCTCTCCTCTGGCAGTGACACCTTTTATTTAGAGCAGGTCTTCTAAGTGACCACACCATTCCAGAAGGTTTTTCCTTCCTGCCATTGGCCATCAGAGGTGGAGGCAAGATGTAATAAGAAGCTACATTTCAGTTAATTTAGTTCTTTGCTATGAATGGTATAGCCTGCAGTGTGGATTTTTGACAACTTTTCTGTATCAGTTTTGGAGCACTGGTTTTGTAGTCTAGGAAGATACTCAGGGTTCTAACAGATGAGATAGCCACATCTGAGTTTCCAAAAGCTGTCCTGGAGAACAGACTGATAGGGACAATGTCTAGAAACCACTTGGAGGGCCCTTTCTAGAAATAACAAGTGTGGGGCTCCTTTGAGGCCCTGCCGGTGGGCCACACGTGCTCCAGGCCTGCTAAAAGATAGGATTTACCCAGTTTCATCCAAGGAAACAGGCTCAGAAAAGTTAAGTCTGCCCGCGGTCAGAAGAGAGCAGATGCTGACACCACCAGGTCACTCTGGGGTCCCAGCACGTGGAGCTGGAGGTGAGAAATGGGACTCCGCCCCTTAGACCTTTCGCTTCCGAGTGCAGGACAGCCAGGGGTTTAAAAGGTTCCCATTCATTTACACGACACCTTAGCCGGAATGAATGCCCTCTTTTCTTTATTTTTAAACAGCTCGGAGCAGCGGGTCCCCTGTTCTGCTTCTTACCACAGCTCTGGTTTGCACTCGGGTGACAGCGTCACAAAAGCAGGGCCTCTGGGCCTTCCGGAAATCAGACAGGTGCCAACTGTTGTGATTGAATGTGATGACAATAAAGAGAATGTGCCTCATGAGTCAGACTACGAAGACTCTTCCTGCCTGTACACAAGAGAGGAGGAGGAGGAGGAGGAGGAGGAGGAGGACGACAGTTCATTGTATACCAGTAGGTGCTTCTAAACTCTTGGGGCATGGCGGGCGCGGGGGGTGGGGGTGGTGGGCGCGGGGGTGGGTGGGGGGTGGGGGTGGCGGGCACGGGGCGGCGGGCAGGGGGCGTGGCAGGAGCGAGGAGCTGCCCACCTCTGTGGATTCAAATCTGAGGTCCAGTGTTATTATTTATTCATTCGCAAAATGAAAGGGTAACGGTCTTCTGAACATCAGCGCTCTAGAAACTGCAGCATCATGCTGCCATCTCTTACCTCTTTAGATGTTCTTTCTTTCTCTGATTGCTTCCTGTGGGATGCCATGTGCGGTGCTGTGCTTAGTCGCTCAGTTGTGTCAGACTCTTTGCGACCCATGGACTGTAGCCCACCAGGCTCCTCTGTCCATGGGGATTCTCCAGGCAAGAGTACTGGAGTGGGTTGCCATGCCCTCCTCCAGAGGAGCTTCCCAACCCAGAGATCGGACCCAGGCCTCCCGCCTTGCAGGCGGATTCTTTGCCATCTGAGCCACTAGGGAAACCCCCATCCAAAAAAATTTTAAAAAGGCAAAGAGAAGAAAGCACTTTAAAATTCAATTCCAGTCTCCAGAATACACCAAAGTACTAACTGTTGTATATGGAACAAATTCATTTTTAGCATACCTCAACCTCTTCAGAAGTCTTGAATTTAAATTTCTTCTTTAAGGCCTTTCAGTGTGCTAAGAAACAAGGAAAAAGATGAAGAAAGCAAAGTTCAAAATCTGTCATTCTGATTGCAAAAAGTGAATGTTTCAATTGAATGAATATTGACTGATATTTGATCAAGGTTTAAAGCATGAACTTAAATAATAGCAAACTTTTACTGTGTGCCTGATAATAGTCTAAGATTTCATTCTTATCTACATCTCACAACCCCCAGGGGCATAAATTCTTTTTAGGGGGGCGGGGAGGCGGGGGTCTGTGCGGGGCGGAAGGAAATGAAGCAGCCAGGAGCTTGCCCAGAGCTTCACATCTGCTAAGAGGCAGCGCTGAGAGCTGAAGCTGCCTGGGCCTTACTCCAAAACCCATGTTCTAAAACCAGCAGCAGAACAAAGAAGGCAAGCACTTTGCAAAATCCAAGGGATCCCCCAACTTGGTGCTCCCCTTGTCTCACATACTGGGCTTCAGGTAATGAACTAAACTTGAGCACCGGAAACAGTCCTGCTCTTGAGAGAACCATGGAGGGGGCAGCCAAAGGCCATGATGTCCAGCCTATGCCTATCACTTTCTGCCCAGATGCTGAAGCATTTTATACCAGGGCTTTCCAGCCTCAGCACTCATGACGTCTTGGGCCAAGTGACCGATTGCCATGGCAGCGGCCCTGTGCATCGTAGGATGTTGAATAGCCTCTACTCACTGGATGCCAATAGCAGCCTCCCCACCAGACCCCAGTTTGACAACCAAAAATGTCTCTAGACTTTGCCAAATGTCCCCTGGGAGGCAAAAACTCTCCTGGTTGAGAAGCATGGATTTTTTCCAGATGGAAGGTGCTCAGGACCGCCTGTGTTGCAAAGCAGTGCCCGAATATTGCCTTTCCAAGAGCTTGTTCTCCCTCCCACCCCACACTGACCCCATGTTGCCCAGTCTTACCTTGCTCTGCACCCCCAGCCCCGCTGAAGCTGATCTGTCTTAATCTCTGTGATTCCCTGGCTTATCGCACATCACCTCTGAGCCTTCATACAGGCGGGTGCACTCCAGCCAGCTGCCTGTCGGTCTCATTTATCCTGCACGTGCCAGCCCCCTTGTCCTCCATCCTTCGCGTCTGTTTTATGCTCCACAGTCTGTCCTGCCCTGCTTTGTGATGTTCCCACCAGGTGGGGAGTTCATGGGGAAGCAGAGATCCCGTCAGAGGTTGCCCGTGTGCTCCTCACATTCCCAGCAGACAGGACATGCTGATGGCAGAGACTATGAAAGCGACATACAGTCACTTTCCTCCTTTGACTGAGGTCTCAACCACTCTCAGGAGTTCGGCTGTTATAGCCATCTCCCTGTCTTACACCCTGTGGCCCACAGCTGACTAGGGGAGCCCGGACCCCAGGTTGGTGATGGCTTCATTAATCCATCCCCCTCCTGCAGGCTCCCTGGCCATGAAGGTGTGCAGGAAGGACTCCTTAGCCATCAAGCTCAGCAACAGGCCCTCCAAGCGAGAGCTGGAAGAAAAGAACATCCTTCCCCGGCAGACAGATGAGGAGCGCCTGGAGCTGCGACAGCAGATTGGCACCAAGCTCACCAGGTGGGTCAGTGCCTCCTTGGGCTGTTTGAGGCGCACTCAAAATCTCGTTCTCTTTGAAAAGCCTATGGCCATGTTTGCGGTCCTCATGGAGTGAGCACGATGTAAAACACAATTTTATCCTGATGGTTTTAATGGCATAAAAACATAATGTGGCACTCTAAGAATAATCCCAAATTGGGAGAAGGGAGCAGAAACAAGTAAAATGATGTCCAGTGTTAAGGCAGTTGTTGTTTACTCAGTAAGTCATGTGTGACTCTTTGCAACCTGGTGGACTGCAGCCCGCCAGGCTTTCCAGTCCTTCACTGTCTCCCAGAGCTTGCTCAGACTCACGTCCATTGAGTTGGTGATGCCATCCAGCCATCTCATCCTCTGTTGGCCCCTTCTCCTCCTGCCCTCAGTCTTTCCCAGCATCAAGGTCTTCTCCAGTGAGCTGGCTCTTCACATCCGGTGGCTGTAGCACTGGGGCTTCAGCATCATTCCTTCCAGTGAATACTCAGGATTGATTTTCTTTGGATTGACTGGTTTGATCTCCTTGCAGTTGAAGGGATTCTCTAGAGTCTTCTCCAGCATCACAATTCAAAAGCATCAGTTCTTTGACACTCAGCCTTCTTTATGGTCCAACTCTCACATCTATACATGAGTTTCTACCTAAAAATGCAAAAATAGTTTTCTTCTAAAAATGTTTTCTCACTGATGCTATTGGTCAGACTCTCCTAAACCTCAGTCATTTGAATGCTCTGATAGTGAAAAACTATTTCAACTAACCGTTATTTGAGGGGTGTAGGCTGCCCTTCAGACGTGAACACAGCCCGCTGGGTGTGTGTTGTTCTGCCTTACGTATACAGACGGGGGCCAGGTGCAGAGAACCAGGGGGCCGACATGGCCATCTGCTGGGGTATGTGGTAGATGAAATAGAGCTAGAACTTAACTTTATTTTACATCAATCTTCTTCTGAGTCAATCGTGTCTGTATTATGCACGTATACCATGCTGCTGCTAAGTCCCTACAGTCGTGTCCGACTCTGTGCGACCCCATAGATGGCAGCCCATCAGGCTCCCCCGACCCTGGGATTCTCCAGGCAAGAACACTGGAGTGGGTTGCCATTTCCTTTGCCAATGCATGAAAGTGAAAAGTGAAAGTGAAGTCATTCAGTCATGTCTGACTCTTAGCAACTCCATGGACTGCAGCCTACCAGGCTCTTCTGTCCATAGGATTTTCCAGGCAAGAGCACTGGAGTGGGGTGCCATTGCCTTCTCCGTATATGTCATGCAGTAGTACTTATACATAACTTATTGATAAAGAGATGGCATATGTGGGTATGTGCTTTAAAAATTAAACTGAGTTCTCTGAAAGCTTCAAATCCTCAGGTCTGAGGGTCCCATCTCATAGCCACATGAGCAGGTCTTTTTCTTTCCAGGAACCTCTAGTCAGTGGAAATGTAGAGACCTCAGGACACTCCCTCCCCCTCCAGAGCCCCCCAGGTGCAAGATGCCACTGCTTTCTCTCTCTCGAGTCCCCAGCACTACAGAGTGGAATCTTAACCACTGGACTACTAGACAAGTCCGAGAACCTCAGCATTTGTATTTTGGGGAAATGCAATTCAAACCATACCAGTTGGGGAAGCATAAAGTGTGTCTACCTAGAAAAGGAGCCAGAAACTCAAATGCGTGCCCGGAGCCAGGTAGGTATTGAACATAAGGAAAGTAGGCAGTTCTAATATTATCAGGGTCTGCTGCAAACTGGGGTGAGATGAAAAGTCCACCCTTTATCAAAAGGGGTCACCTCTCTTCAGCTTCAGCCCCTGGTTGTTGTGGAGAAATAAAGAACCATTTATCTGATATTATGAAAAAACATCTGAATTTTTTTTAATGAAAATTTCAATTTTTTTTTAACATTGCACAGACCAAGCAGAATATAATTATGGGTTAAATTTAACCCCAGGATCATGTCTCAGCCTGTGCCCCTGGATTTAATTTCTGATATGGAAACCCTAGTTTTTCCTGTCTACAGGATAGTCCTAAATGCTGTGGGCATGCACTATACGCTTTGATGACATGAGACTGAATTCTTCAGTGGGTGATACATGTGGACGTGTGTGTGTGTGTGTGTCTGTTCAGTGACTCAGTCATGGCCAACTCTTGGCGACCCGATGGGCTGCAGCATGCCAGGCCTCCCTGTCCTTTGCTATGTCCTAGAGTTTGTGCAAACTCATATCCATGGAATCAGTGATGCCATCCAACGAGCTCATCCTCTGTTGTTCCCTTCTCCTCCTGCCTTCAATCTTTCCCAGCATCAGAGTCTTTTCTAGTGAGTTAGCTCTTCGCATCAGGTGGCCAATCTACTGGTACTTCAGCTTCAGCATCAGTTCTTTCGTGAAGATTTAGGACTCATTTCTTTTAGGATGGGCTTCCCTCATAGCTCAGTGGTAAAGAATCCACCTGCAATGCAGGAGACCCTGGTTTGATTCCTGGGTTGGGGAAGATGCCCTGGAGACGGGAAAGGCTACCCACTCCAGTATTCTTGGGCTTCCCTTGTGGCTCAGATGATGAAGAATCCGCCTGCAATGCGGGAGACCTGGGTGTGACCCCTTGGTTGGGAAGATCCCCTCAAGAAGGGAAAGGCTACCTACTCCAGTATTCTGGCCTGGAGAACTTCATGGACTGTATAGTCCATGGGGTTGCAGAGTTAGACACAACTGAGCGACTTTCACTCACTTCTTTTAGGATTGACTGTTTTGATCTCCTTGCCATCCAAGGGACTCTCAAGAGTCTTCTGCAGCACCACAGTTCGAAAGCATAAATTCTTTGGTGCTCAGCCTTCTTTATGGTCCAAATCTGGCATCCGTACATAACTACTGGAAAAAGCCATAGCTTTGACTAGATGGACGTTTGTCAGTAAAGTGATGTCTCTGCTTTTTAATGGGCTTCCCTAATAGCTCAGTTGGTAAAGAATCCGCCTGCAACACAGGAGACCCCGATTTGTCAGAAGGATCTGCTGGAGAAAGGATAGGCTACCCACTCCGGTATTCTAGCCTGGAATGTTCCATGGACTGTATAGACCATGAGGTTGCAAAGAATCAGACACAACTGAGTGACTTTCACTTTCACTGCTTTTTCATATGCTGTCTAGGTTTATCATAGCTTTTCTTGCAAGGAGCAAGTGTCTTTTAATTTCATGGCTGCAGTCACTGTGCACAGTGATTTTTGAGCCCAAGAAAATAGTCTGTCTCTGTTTCCATTTTTTACCCATCTATTTGCCTTGAAGTGATAGGACTGGATGTCATAATCTTAGTTTTTTGAATGTTGAGTTTTAAACCAGTTTTTTTCACTCTCCTCTTTCACTTTCATTAAGAGGCTCTTTAGTTTCTCTTCCTTTCTGCCATAAGGGTGGTGTCATCTGCATATCTGAGGTTACTGATATTTCTCCCAGCAGTCTCGATTCCAGCTTGTGCTTCATCCAGCCCGGCATTTCGCATGATGTACTCTGCATAGAAGTTAAATAGGCAGGCTGACAATACACAGCCTTGATGGACTCCGTTTCCAATTATGAACTAGTTTGTTGTTCCAAATCTGTAGCACCTGGGAATTAGCATCTTCTAGGATCCCAATTAATTTGAATGGGGTTATGGGGATTGATCATTAAAGAAATTTACTGTATCCCTAAAAAAAATTTTAACCCAGCTCTCTTTCAGGAATTTATAGTCAGTTGGTTTTCAGAATATTTGTCATTGACTGCAGAAGAATACATTAAGATGAATGAAGAAATTGGTTGAAATAGCTGTAGCTGCTTTTTTTCCTTAATGTGTATGAGTCTCAGAATCAGAAGGATGTAAGGGTAAAGCACTGGTCATTGTTGATAGTTTGAATCCGTACCTACGGCCTGAGATCCAGTATCACGCATCACGGGGCATCAGATGTAGGCGCCCCCTGTGAAAATTATCAGAATTCTCCCTCTTGCCTACTCCGTGGTACTTATCATTGTCTCGCTCTCTCTCTCTCTCGCTCTCTCTTTTTTTTTTACTATTTCCTTTTGTTTATTTGTTTGGCTGCCCCAGGTCTTGGTTGCAGCGTGCAGAATCTTTGATCTTCGTTGCAGAATCTTTAGTTGTGTGAACCATGTGGGATCTGGTTCCCAGAGCAGGGATTGAACCCAGGCCCGCTGCGTTGGGAGCACGGAGCCTTAGCCACTGGGCCGCCAGCGAAGTCCTTGCTCTCTTTTACAAAGCTGTTGTCTTTACAGTGACAGGGGCGGGGGGATGAGATAGGGGAGGTGGGGAATGATGCCCTGACCATTCCCATGAAACCTAATGTGTTATTTTCTCTTATATAGAATTTAATGTGCTAGAAAGAGAGAGTATTCTAAATCTGTATTTTATGCTCCTAAGTAGTTCACACTACAGGCAGAATATAAAATAATATATACAGAGGATTATGTGCGGCTTTAAATCGTCATATAATGTTCAAGGGAGAAACTTGAAATCCATTTTTCATGCTCGTAGCACAGGCAATAAAAGCAGTCTTAAATCCTGCCTTCTGACTGGAGCTTGCATACGGTTTGCGGTTTGGGAAAATCAGCATTAGGAGTCTAGTTCCAAGGTGGCAAATGGCATCTCCCCCAGACCTAAGGGCTGATGCCAAGTGTAAAGTAAGCTGGTACCTTCCCAGGCCAGGTAATTTCTGCTGCAAAAAAAAAAACTTTCTAAAAATAGGAATAACAATCAAAGGCGCTAGGAATTCAGTTCAACTTTGGCTGACTTGAGAGTGCTCTGAACACACACCCCTGTGACTCACTTGGTAGAAAGAGGGGAGGAAAATAGACTTGCGTGAGGTTTTGAAGGAGCTTCCTCATGCGTCTGGCTTTGCAGCCTTGCAGCAGCATTTGCATCCTCCTCTTCACCACTTGGGCTGTGATGAGGGACAGAGTGGAGAGGAGACCACAGGGGAGCGGGAAGAGGGCCTGGATATCCACTCGCCTTCACATCCGCAACGCACGGGTGGGAATGGCTCAGGTTGGTGGGCTCTGAGCCCTCTTGTAAACAAAACTGAAATTAGATACCAGCTACCAAGCTGCAACTGAGTGATTGGAATAAGCTAAATCTGAGCAAAATATGACAGGAATGGAGTTATTGAATCCTGTAGCGTTTGCATAACAAACTCGTGGAATCTTCGAGCAGCTCAGCTGTTTTCAGATCATTTGACACCTCCCATTAACTCACTGTGCAAAATAGAAAATCTTCTCTAAAAGCCCTTCAGAAAGGCTGACATCTTCTGAAAGGTGCTGAGTTGAGTCAAAGCTACAACCTGACGATGGAAAGTTAAGGGAAGCTACACGCTGGTTTTATGTTCATTTCAATGAATGGTTCAGACATTGTCCTGAGAAAGATTTAAGTGAGGTGTGTTAGGAGGAGGTGGAATACAACTTCAGGACCATGTTGGTAAAGGTTGTGGCCTTGAGGCGTGAGCCACACCCATCATGAAAAGTTGAAGTCACTCTGTCTTATCTGACTCTATACAGTCCATGGAATTCTCCAGGCCAGAATACTGGAGTGGGTGGCCGTTTCCGTTGCCAGGGGATCTTCCCAACCCAGGGATCAAACCCAGGTCTCCCGCATTGCAGGCACATTCTTTACCAGTTGAACCACCAGGGAAGCCACGCCTATCGTAGATATTGCCAACTCGGGTCCTTGAATTCTGTAATCAATAGAAGCTGATTAAGAGGCCAGTTGAGAGGTCCAGGCAAGGCTTTACTGGGACTCACGCTGCACCCACGGGAGCGAAAACAAGTAACAGGTGCCAAAGTGGGGCCGAGCTGGTTCCTTCAGTGGGATGAGGGTAGGGGCAGATGGGTAGGTTGGACGAGAGGAGTGCTTTAGGTGGTTTACTTACGCTCTTGGTGGTCCTGTGTGCAGGGGTCATGCCCAGGACCCTGCTTGGGCTCCCAGCACCTCTGAGATGGAGGTTGATTTGTGGCCCTTTTGCATCTTGTTCATAGTTGCCCCAACTGAGCATGCATGCAGTTACTTTGAGTCCCTGATAATTTCTTTGTATGCTATTGCTGGAGGAGATGTTTGTCCAGGTGTAAGCGCAAGTGCTTGGTTACAGCGTCGCAGGTCCCAGCTGGTCTCACAGGGACCCACAGCTGTTGAACGTGTCTCAGAGCCTTGCAGAGACTTCTGCAGCCTTGCCCTCTTGTCTCAGCCTCCAGCTGTTAAGAAATGCAGTGAAGACTGCGTTCTTGCCATCCTGTTGCCAGCGATGAGTCCCGACAGTGTGCCTGTGTGTGCCTGTGTGTGTGTGTGTGTGTAGGGGAGGAGTCAGTTTACAAGCTCCACACTGGATGTCAAGGAACAAAGCCACGTCTGTCGGGCCCTTCCAGTGCTCTGCACTTGGACTCGTGGCTGCCCTGCTCACCTGTGCAGTTTCCAGTGATACAGCAAGTGGGTAGGACCAAGGAGCTGCTTTTTGTCAAGCAGAAATAGAATTCAAATGTGTGTTTAAAACTTGCAAAGGGTTTTTTTTAAAAAAAAGTGGCCATCATTGGAGGATGGGGAGTCTTAGGTTTTTCTGTTTGTTTCGTTGTTGTTTTTTTGCGGGGACGGGGGGTGTTGGCCACACCATGCAGCACGTGGGATCTTAGTTACCCGACCAAGGCTTGAACCTGCACCCCCTGCATTGGAAGCTCGGAGTCTTAAACACTGGACCACTAGGGAAGTCCCTGGTTGTTTTTTTAATATGTTTTTAAATGGCTTATTATTCTAGTGGCTTTTCAAATTCAGAGCATAGAGGGGAGGAAGAGTACAGCTATCTTCAGCTGCAGACCAAGCAGAGAATGGGCGAGCCCTGAGTAGGCTGCTTTGCTGCTGTTCAGTCGCTCAGTCCTGTCCGACTCTTTGTGACCCCAGGAACTGCAGCACACCAGGCTTCTCTGTCCTTCATTACTTCCCTGAGTTTGTTCAAAGTGGTGTCCATTGAGTCGGTGATGCCATCCAACCATCCCATCTTCTGTCATCCCCTTCTCCTCTTGCCCTCATTTTTTCCCAGCATCAGGGTGTTTTCCATTGAGTCAGTTCTTTACATCAGGTGGCCAAAGGATTGGAGCTTCAGCATCAGTCCTTCCAATGAATATTCAGGGTTGATTTCCTTTAGGATTGACTGGTTTGATCTCCTTTCAGTCCAAGGGACTCTCCAGAGTCTTCACCACCACAGTTCAAAAGCATCAATTCTTTGACATTTGGCCTTCTTTATGGTCCAACTCTCACATCCATACATGACTCCTGGAAAAACCATAGCTTTGTCTATAGCATGGACCTTGGTCAGCAAAGTGATGTCTCTGCTTTTTAATACACTGTCTAGGTTTGTCATAGCTATTCTTCCAAAGAGCAAGAGTCTTTTAATTTCATGGCTGCAGTCACCATCCACATTGATTTTGAAGCCCAAGAAAATGAAATCTGACACTGTTTCCACACTTTCTCCATCTATTTGCCATGAAGTAATAAGACCAGGTGCCATGATCTTAGTTTTTTGAATGTTGAGTTTTAAACCAGCTTTTTTCACTCTCCTCTTTCACCTTTATCAAGAAGCTCTTTAGTTCCTCTTCACTTTCTGCCATAGAGTGGTGTCATTTGCATTTTGCTGATATTTCAAATAGGCTGCTGATGGTCACATTTTAAGAGGTTTCTCTTTACTCGGAAGAGTTAGATAAAGGAACGGCTTTTGGTTCTCCACAGGTTTTCCTCCTGCTCGTGGCTGGGGTCATCTGCAATGATGATTCTTGTTTGTATCTTAGCCAGTGTCAGAAAGAAAGACTCTGTTTCTCAGAATATTTGGCTGAGAAAGAGATCTCTATGTTTAGAGACTACCCCTCGGGGTGCTGGTCCTGACATAACATTGCCTAAGACTTTGGAGCCTTTGCTGTTGAGAAAATGCTCTCCCAGCCTCAGTTCATCTGACCACCTCCTCCCCAACCCTGCCAAGGTAGCTGCAAGTTGGGACTCGTTCTTGTAAGTGAGGAAACTGAGCTGTGAACCTTAGAGATAGTGAGTGGCAAAGAGAAACACACCTTCCAAATCCAGAACCTTCTATTTTAAGCCAACATGCTGAGAGCAACATTTAGTTTGGTTTCGTTTTTGTGTAGGGTGGGTGCCTGTGGTTGGGTGAGGATTGTGTGGGAGGGTGGGGTCCTGAACCAGTGGCTCAGACTTATGAGAGCAAACGTGCTCACGGGAGAGATAAGCCATGGGAAGAAGAAGGAATAGGAGATGTTCTTCCATCTTGGATTGAACTGGGCTTTGTCTTGCATTTCAGTAGCTCTGTCCATAATAAGTGGGTTTCCTTGGTGGCTCAGACGGTAAAGAATCTGCCTGCCAACGCAGGAGACCCAGGTTCAATCCCTGGGCAGGAAGATCCCCTGGAGAAGGAAACGGCTACCCACTCCAGGATTCTTGGGGCTTCCCTGAAATGAGTAGGAAGCTCTGAAACACTTGACATCGAGGTTTGGCTGTCAAGACACTGGTGCCTGATGCAGTGTGAGAAGCGGTGTGCATGGTTCCCACAACGTGGTCCCTGGCTCACTAGCATCCCCTGGTAAAATGCAGGTTTTCAGGTTCCACCCAGACTCTGAATCAGAGGGTGGGGCCCAGAAATCTGCTTTTTAACCAGCTGGATCCTGGTGCACACTGCAGTCTGGGAAGCAGTGATACAATAGAGAGCGATCAAAGACTGTGAAGCCAGGCCTGAGAGGGACAGCTCCATCCACCTTTTAACTAGTCAGGCTCCTGGAAGGCCTTAGTTTCTCTCCCTGTAAGACGGACTTTCCACTCGCCGTCATCTAGGAGCGCTAGATGAGTAATTCTCCACACTGTGGTAGATAGTGAATGCTAGTCCCTTCTCTCATTGTGAAGTTGAATTCCGTATTATGCTAGACTTATTATTCCCAATAAGTAATGCTAGCTGCCCTAACAGACAAAGCCTGAATTCCAGTGGTTTAAGCCATTAAAAGTGTATGTTTCACTGGAGTAAAGCCTAACGCGGGTCCGGCAGCTTCTATCCATATATTCATCGCGTGCTTCTAGAATCCATGGCTCCAGCATCTCCACAGCCAGGGAAGATGGTGTCATCAATACACCCATCACTCCCCCTAGTCCAATAAGCAGAACGAGGCTCATTTTTTTTTCCACAATGGGCTTTGTACCTGTATCACAAGGAGGCTGTTTGTGAGTTTCTTCACTCCTTTCACAACTGCATTTTCTGGATGTGAAGAAATATGGAATTAGAGCACTTTAGAGCTGCAGCGGACATTCACATATCACCACTTCTAACATCCTTCATTTTACAGTTAAACTGAGATCAGAAGAAATTAAGCTGCTAGCCAAGTTCACATAGTTACCTGGTTATACTGGGATCTGAATCCAAGACCTTTGACCCCAGCCAGTGCTAAAATTAATACCGTCAGGAAGAGGAGAAATGAATTCACTTCTCACTGGAAGAAACAAGCCAGTTATTTGTTGGAAAGGAGAGCCTGTCATAGGGCTTGGCTGATTTTCTCAATTCCTGGCTGAAAGAGAAATGACTCAAAAGTTTTGGATTAAATCTTTAAGAAACATCTTCAGAAATCAAAAAGCCCATGAGTAAGGAATCCTTGAATTCTCTCACGGGTAGTTTCTTTCACAGGCATCATTTCCTGGTCTGTCCCATGTTGCTAAAGGAACATTTAAATAAAGTGCCCATGAGAGAGCAAGGTCTCTGTCTTCACAGTTACTCACGGCTGGGAAAGTCTCATCAGTGACTCTGAAGACTGAGCAGACACTTGAGAAGACTCTGTCTGATGCCTTCGCCTGGTTGGTCTATTCAAGCGATTCTGTCATTCAGATGATAAATGAAGCTCTAGTCATTTATACTTAAGAAGTTTTTGTTCTTTGCTTCAGTGGTGAAGTTGGCATCTCTGGTCTCCAGAATAATTTCCATGGTGTGTAGCCCTCTTTCTGCCTCATCCACCAAATCTAGCCACCGGTTTGGCCGTCAGTGACTTTTCTGCAGCTCTCCTATTAGTACTAGCACGTAATTTAAGTAGCAGAACTGGATTACAACTGAGATGTTTGCAGTATACCAGTTTTTCATGGGTCCCGCACCATCTTTGTTTACTGGCAAAAAAAAAGAAAAACCCTCTCATGCAAAATGCTAATAAGAGTAATTCATTTTATTTATCTTCATTATATCCATTTCCCTCTTCTTGGTTTAGAATGCAAAGATTTTTTATAAAGCCTTGAAAATTGCTTATATGCTAATAACTAAATAGTAATTTTTGACGGAATATAAACGGGAAAAATCACCATCTAAAGACCCAAACCCTGGAAAATCGCTTTTCCCTCTGATTCTGAAGGCAACTCCTTTGAAATACAAGTGAATGCGCTTCTATTTTAGGATGTGTGATCATGAAAATTTTATGTTCTATGCCCACTGAACCATTAAAACAATAGTTCTTCAAAACGGGCAGGCTTGTTAGTGCCTTTGGGGAAAAAAGTAGGCAGACAGATAAACACCGTGCTGACAGGTGATCAGGGTGTGGGGAATTTTGCCCGCAGTATATGCAGCCCTCCTTTGGATGGTTGTGAGTCCTTGTGCTGTTTTCAGTGTCTGAAGTCGTGTCTGACTCTTTTTGACCCCGTGGACTGTAGCCCACCAGGCTGCTCTGTTCATGGGGTTTCCCAGGCAAGAATACTAGAGGGAGTTACCGTTTCCTTCTCCAGGGGATCTTCTGGACCAGGGAGCAGACCCACGTCTCCTGCATTGGCAGGTGGATTCTTTACCACAAGCCATGGGGGATGCTTATCTTCATGTTTTAGCTCATTAGGCTCCCTCTTGAAAGATGCTGAGACAGGTTCATTAAAATGAGACTCTGCAGAGCTGCCCTTCCCAAATTGGGTTGGACCAGTGAGTCTGCCATCTGCATATTCCACCCTGCATGGCCCAGGCAACGTCCCACGAGGGAGCCCGGGCACGGCCTCTTGAGTGACCCGGAAGCTGCTTCTGGAGGCCCGTGGGAGCTGAGTGCGGTGCCTGCCGCTCCTCGGAGCGTCACTCCATCTCATTCCTCTGTCGAGCTGCGCTCCCTCCTGTCGGTTTGTAACCACACGTAGCCATTTGGGGCCACAACCTGTGAAATCTGATTCTCACCCCACAGTCAACAGCATCTCTCAGAATGCTCAGGTGTTTCCCATGAAGGAGCTGTAAATTCATACAACCTTGTCCTAGTCTGAAGCACCATGAAAGTGAAAGTCGCTCAGTTTTGTGTGACTCTTTGCAACCCCATGGACTATACAGTCCATGGTATTCTCCAGGCCAGAATACTGGAGTGGGGCAGCCTTTCCCTTCTCCAGGGGATCTTCCCAACCAACCCAGGTCTCCCACATTGCAGGTGGATTCTTTACCAGCTGAGCCACAAGGGAAGCCCCTGGAGCACCATATTATGCTAGATATTATACCAGGGATGAAGTCCGTTCTTTTAAATTCTAAGGCAGTGGCACCCCACTCCACTACTCTTGCCTGGAAAATCCCATGGATGGAGGAGCCTGGTGGGCTGTAGTCCATGAGGTCACGAAGAGTCGGACACTTACTGAGCGACTTCACTTTCATTTTTCACTTTCATGCACTGGAGAAGGAAATGGCAACCCACTCCAGGGTTCTTGCCTGAAGAATCCCAGGGATGGTGGAGCCTGGTGGGCTGCCGTCTGTGGGGTCGCACGGAGTCAGACTCGACTGAGGCGACTTAGCAGCAGCAGCAGCGACTGGAACAAGTAGAGAAGCTACTCCTGGGACACCCAGGCAGCATCAGAAGCAGCGTCGCTGCGCTGGCGGCCAGTGTGGAAGGGGCTGGCCCCACAGACAGGGCTCCGAGGGAATCGCTTTATAGCAGGAGATGGGCATTGTCCTCAAGAAAGGAAGGCCACACGCCCTGCCAGGCCGGCCTAGTTTGGACATCAGTGTCAACAGAGGTGGTGAGTGTCTTCTTGTTTTCACTGTTGTAGCTAAACTCCGAGCCCCACAGGAGGAGCTGGGGGCTAGTGAGAGGAACACCAGTGAAAGTCAACTAGTAGCACAGACTTCCTGGGGTGCCAGGCTGGCCTCACCCATCACTAGCCTCAGGACAGGTGACAGGGTGGCACCTGAACCAAGCTTCACGCAGGTATGAAGGGATATTGTGGCCGCGGTCCCAGCAGATTTCAGAACTGTGGATGTGTGGGATATGTGTAAGCACAACACTTACTGCATGAAGAAAAGACACCTGTATTCTACACGCACACACACAGACACACAATGGCGGGAATGTCCGTCTTCTGGGGGAGGGTACTGTGGCTCTGCTTGAGAGCCTTCCACCTGCTTCTCCGGGGACGCTGGTCTGGCTGGGAAGGATGGCTTTCAGGGCTCTGAGTGACCGAGTGTTTCTGTCCGCCGTGTATAGGATTCTGCTTCCAGACAAGCTCAGAAAGTGCAGCTAGCGCTCTTTAAAGACGTGCTGGTCAGGCTCTGCTGGGAGATCACACCTCCCTGAGGGCGAGGGTCTGCGTCATCCGGTTCCCTCGGGATGGACTTGGGAGCCACTCTTGTGCCCCAGGAGCTGGTTTTGCTGGCACTTCCGGTGACAGACCTGCCGTCATGGGCAGCACTGCTGGCGGATTCCGTCCAGGCTTCCCCGTGCCTGCTGGTGTTGAGAAGCTCCTTGCCTGTTGGCTGGTGCCACTGTGAGCCTGTGACTTCCTCTGCTCTCACACATCCAAGTGCACGTGGAGCGAGTGAAACTGCATGTGTGGGTGATGTGCGTGTGCTGAATATCTGATGTGGACAGAATGCAAGGAAATGAAACAGGACGTGTATGTGTGTGTGTAACACACACTCGAGAGTGAGAGAGAAGACAGGCCTGCTGTCCCCCAGGCTGGGAGCTGAGGATGCTGTGGTCGACGTGGGCTGTGAACTCATGGTCTGTTTTGGGAACATACTGGATGGGATATAGTCTCTTCTTACAAGTGATCTGTCTCCCAATCCACTGTGTAGATCAGGCCAAGAAATGAGAAAAGGCGTTGATACTCATTTCCTGTGTGGTGACGGTCAAGCCTGTTGAAGCAACCATATCACATTCCATTTTTGCATTCTCTTTCCTCTTTGCCTTTCCCATTTGGTAGATCCATTCCTAGAAAAATAAACTGATTCCTTGATTAGAACTTGGGCTTCCCAAGTGGTGAAGTGGTAAAGAACCCGCCTGCCAATGCAGGAGACAGGAGACCTGGATTCAATCCCTGGGTCGGGAAGATCCCCTGAGTAGGACAGGGCAACCTACGCCAGTATTCTTGCCTGGGAAATCCCATGGACAGAGAAAGGAGCCTGGTAGGCTACAGTCCATGGGGTCGTAAAGAGCTGAACACAACTGAGCGACTGAACATGCATACATATGATTAGAACTCCATCTTTTCTGATTGTTTCTGAATTAGCAAATAGATTTTCTAAAAGTGCAAAAAGGCAAATCCAAAGTGGTTTAGACATTCCTGAAATCTACCATGCTGCTGGGAGAAAAAGACAGGGTATATATATATTTTTTTATATAAATAGATATATATATATGAGATAGATTGAAAAAGGTAGATGTGGAAGTTGTATGTATTTTGTGAAATATTATCAAGCCTTAGGAAAGCACTTATAATTTAATAAGAATACCTATATTCTTTACCAGTCTTTAATTCAACAGAGCTATTGGTTTAAAATGAAGCTATGCATTAAAATTGTAGCGTCACGGACCAGGAAACAGTATGGAAATGAGACTTTGAACAAAGGGGGAATTACAGAAGACTTGGCAGAATCAGGTGACCGAAAAAGAAATCCCCTCCACTTGAAGGTTTGAGATTCCCTGGGGAGTTTTTGTGATTCCATCTCCATGTTTCTAAACAGCATGAAATCTCATCTGAACTCGAGTTGTGATTTTTTTCCAGAAATAAGAGCTCAGAAGGGGCCCCGAGAGGCAGCTGTAAGAAAATAGCTGTGGTCCTGGAGAAGGAAGAGAGAGGAGGTCGGGGGTGCTTGGCACCTGTCTCTCAGCTTCTGTCAGCCAGGCCCTTGGGCCTCCCCCTTCCCGGGAGGTGCTGATGGCCCCCAGATGACGGGGGCCCCATTTGGGGAACAAGAAAGAGCATGAGCTGCACAGACCCCTGTGGGTCCTGGAGTCACTCAGGTGTCTCATCAGAGCAGGCATGAGCCGGGCGCCCTGGGCCAACCTCCAGCTCGCATCCGTCACCTCGCTTTGAAGAGTAACCAGGCATTGTGTATGTTGGATATTGAGGCCCACCAAAGCAGAGCATGGGGGAATCCGGACCCACGGTATTTTGTGAATGAATGAGTGGATGAAGAAGTCTGTATTCTTATGTCTGTCTTGTCTAGCACAGGACCCTTCTGAGTGGGGGCTTCTGTGCCCCTTCGAGGTTATGCTCTCATGACGCAGTCCAGCTGGTGAGTGGGGCACGTGGTCCTGCCTCCCAAAGCTTCAGCCCTGGGCTGCAGGGGACAAGATGGGCATAAATGGAAGAATCACAAGTACCAGGATACAGCAGGAGACGCAAGACTATTGTCACACGCCGTGGAAGCGCCTTAACCAAAAGGCTGGTGAACAGAGGAAGTGACATTTGAGGTTTAAGCTGCAATCTTGGGGATTACTGCCAGTTAGCCAGACAAAGAGGAAGAGAAAGAATGTTCAAACATAAGGAAAGGCATGCAAATCTGCAAATCCAAGAGAAGGTGGTTCTGTCTAAAGGACAGGATGGGGGAGATTCTCCGCAAGTGGCAAGATCACAAAGAATTTTATGGGACGTTGCGTGTTCTGAGTCCTTCCTTCAGACTCCAGGAAGGCATGCATAGCTTTCACACAGGGAGTGGGGTGATCAGATTTACCCCTCACAAAGGCCATTCTCGATAGGCTGGCGCCATGAGATGGATGCTGGTGGCCTGCTTTCTGGAGGGGCCAGTGGTGGGATGGGATGAGAGATGATTTGGACTTGGTGCTTGAGTGGCCACTGAGAGTGAAGTGCAGAGGAGGGGATAGTTCCTAGTTTGCTGGGTAGCTCACTGTGGTGGGAGGGGGATTTTACTGGTGGACAGAATAATTTATCCAGCTGGCAAAACTACCTGCCCAGAAGAGGAAGATAAATTAATTCTTTGGGGACTCGTTACTTTTGACGGCCTGTAGGAATCTAAAATGGCAATTGCAAAGGTGATCTGGGGCTCAGAAACATGGTTAGGGATGTCGAACCTGGAGTCACTGGCGTGTGGATGCTAACTGACGTCCTGAGTGTTGAGGACATCATCCAGGGAGCATGTGTGGGCAGATCTGGGTTTAATAATGACTAAATGAGCACCTATTGTGTTCTCGGTCCTCACCTAGGGACTGGGGACGGAGTGAGCCCAGGCAGAAATGCCCCAGCCCACGTGGAACTGACAGGTGCTAGAGAAAGATTCTGAGGGGACAGGATTCAGAGCTTCTCCCCTGCCCCTGGCCCCACCACGCCTGTCTCCACTTGTCTTGTGTCCCATCTCAGGAAACCCCATCTCTTCCTTCCTGCCTCAGGAAAGAGGGCCCTGCTTTTTGTCCTTCTCCACAAGCACCTCTGCGCTTTTCTCTTTCCATCCGTCTGAAAAGGCAGCTGCCTCCTCCACAGCGGAGATGCGGCAAAGAAACCAAAGTCAATTCAGCTTCCGCCCCGCCCTCACCCCCTACCCTGAAATGCAGTTTCAGAAATGCCGTTTTAGAAATCCAGGCTTGAAAATCAGAGCCCTCAGAACAATAAGCGGTTGTAAGGACTAATGAAAGCTGTGATCTTGCCATTCCAAAGTTTGTGGAAAAAACTCATTAGCTCTGGGAGGCAGGACGAACCCTTGCTGGCGTCAGACCAGCCAAACCGCCAAGGCCCGTGTCGCTTCTCTGGGGACGCTGTCATGCTGCTCTGCGTATATTAAAACATCTCGCTGCTGTTTGCTGGCAGTCTCCTCCTTCCAAGGCCAACACCGAATACCATTTGTTTGGGGATGGGTGTGTTTAGTTCACAGGAAAATGTTAGTTTGTTTGCTCTACTCTTGTGGTTGGTGATAAAGATGGAATTGTTCAGACTGATAAAAACAAAAACAAAAAACAATAATATCCATTCTTACATTTCGAAGAAAAATAGAAGGCTCATACATGGCAATGGATGGCAAATGACATTTAAATGGGAATCAGTGATTTTTCAAGTGGGTTTCTCTTGTGGCTCAGCTGGTAAAGAATCTGCCTGCAATGTGAGAGACCTGGATTCGATACCTGGGTTGGGAAGAGCCCCTGAAGAAGGGAAAGGCGACCCACTCCAGTATTCTGGCCTGGAGAATTCAGTCCATGGGGTCGCAAAGAGTCAGACACGACTGATTCACTTTCACTTGCACTTTCCTTTGGTGATTATTCGGTTCACAGTAAGTGGAGATCTCTAAGCTGTGGTCCATGGCAAAGAAGAAATCATCTGAGATGTGGAAACAGTGTCGCTGCTCAGAGCTGTTGTATAAACCAGGGTCACCTATATAATAGAGCTGATTAAATAGATCACTGAAAAGGACATTAAAGTTTTACTTTGGGATAATTCATTTTGTATAAAAGTTAAACTCCCCAAGTGGGAGTTTTTCTGTGTCATCTAGCATATGAGGGTCGTGTCTAGATATCAGGAGGAATTTTAATTTAATGTTAGTCTAAAATCAGATAAAACTACTTGAATCTACTGTCAAGGTGAGGATAGTGTAGAGTTCTAGTGCACTCAGAGGGCATCTCTACTTATATTCTTGAAATTAGTTCCTCGGGATTATTCATAAAATTGACCTGTTAGTAACTGTGCTCAGCTACTAACCAACACTTCTACACAAGCTTGTCTTAAGAGGAACCAAGCAGATGGGTGCTTTACTTGGTAAAGACGGTGGGCTGCCCGGGGACTCCCCTAAAATTCCGATGATGAATTCTGAAGCTAGAACTTTATCCCTTTGCATTGTGAGTTTGGCTCTGTTCAAAGACAAACCCTTCAAGGAAAAGTAATATTTTAAACTATTGTAAGTCATCCTTATTATAGTCCAACTTGAAAGAGTAAGTAAAAGCTGTGAATTGGCAACACCCTTTTTAATTCTGATACGAAACATACAGACCTCCACACGTCACTCTCCTTCCTACATCCTGCTGTCACAGTGAAGAGCGGTCCCTCCTCCATCTGAAAGATAAGGTCTTTTCTGCCGCTAAAACCCCAGCCCTTCCTGCCTTCCCAGAACTCCTACACTGTCCAGAGAGCCCTTTCCCTCCTTATCTATTTAACTCCTCACGGTCACCACCACTCCTTCTTAACCTGGATTCTTTCCATTAAATACAGGCAGTCTATAGTCACTAGAAACTATAAACCTCCTCTGAGCCTCCTTCCCCTTCTGTGCTCTGGTCCCTTCAAAGCCGGCTTCATGTCAGAGTCGCCCGTGCCTCTTGGGTCCATTTCCTCACCGCTGTTCTCACCCACTGCAGCCGGCCTCCATCCCCACTGCCCCCGAAAGAGCTCTGGGTGAGCTTGCTCGTTGCCTCCCTGGTGTTCCGCCCCGAGGGCAGGCTCCTCAGGCCTCGTCTGAGCTCTCCAGCGTGCCAGCCACTTGGTTGGCCGTGCCGTCTCCTTCCTCCGCCTCCATGGTGCCACGTTTCTGCTTTGCATCCTGCCTCTCTGCACTGCTCCTCCCCAGACTCCCTGGCTGGCTTGTCTTCCTTCATCTGAGCGTTATCGGAATTCTGTAAGGCTTGATCCCAGACCCTCTCCTCTTCTCTCATACTATGCTCTTTCCATTCCCCTGGCTTCAGAGAGTATCTATTTTGCAGACTAGTCTGAAATTTCTGTCGCTGGCCTGACCCTCTCCTCTCCGCCCGAGCTCAGTAGACCCACCTGCCTACTGGACACGTCCACTGTGATGTTGCGCAATCATTCTGACTCAACAGGTCTAAACTCAGATTCATGGTCCCCTTCCATCCTTCCCCCCATCCTCAAATGCCCCGGCTTCTTTCCAGTGTTCCCCACCTTCTCAGTAAATGGCATAACCATCCATCGAGCTGTGTAAGTTATGGAACTTGAGAGCTTTGCGGTATACCTTCTCCTTCCCCAGTGTCCACAGATGCCGTGTCCCCGTGGTCTGTCAGCTTGACTCCTAAAGGGCTTGCACGTCCTCCTCCATAGCCTGGCCCAAGTGCCCATCATCCAATACCAGGCGTGCAGTAGCCTCCAGGGCTCCTACTCAGACTGCCTCTTGCATCTCCCAGCCCATTCTCTGTACAGTGAACAGTGTGATATGTTGTAAATCTGAAACGTTCATCCCCTCACCCAGCAGGGCAAGGTACGCAGCTCTCTGTGCCTCAGTTTCCTGCTTTGTACAGTGGAAATGCAGGTAGTGCTATCTCCAGGGGCTGACCTGAAGAGTGAATGAATTAGTATTGTGCTTCCTAGAGCGTGCCTGTACATGTTAGGTGTTAAGGCAGCATTAGCTTATTCAGTTATACCTATTGTTTGCAGAGAGAGAAACACAGAGTTGAATGGGTCCATTACCTTGTCCAGGTGGGTTCAGGACGGAGCCAGCAGTAGAACCCTGGTCCCTTGACTCCTGAGCTGTTGAGCACTTTGTCATCAAGCCACAATATCATTCTCCTACCAAATCTCATTTTCAAAGTTGAGACAACTAACTATAGCACATGCCCTTTGGGAGAACTTAGCTGCATTTTATAGCTGTGATTAGCCTGGATATTATTCTCAGACCCTTTCAAGAGAAATGAAACAGAGAGCCTCATTTGAAATCATGTGTATTTAACGATAAGGCTGCCTAGTTAATAGCAGAATTTTCTCTGGTTAGCGTTCAGTCACTCATTGTTTCGTCCCCTCCAGACATCTCGCATAAGAAAAACAAAAGCAGAAAGGCTGGCAAAGAACCAGGCAAGGCATCTGCTCGTGGGATCCATGGGCTGCTTAGCACAAGCCAGTGAGCGAACCTTCTGCAGACACTTCAGGGCATAAGATTCTAAAGAACTGACCCCGACTTTTAAGATGCAAGCTCCATCTTGAGTCTGGAAGGGCTTCTTCAAAACATACTATCCCCAAACCCTAGCTTCCTGTGAAACCTTGGTTTTCCAAAATGGTCCCACAAAGGTGGCTGTGCATACCTACAAAAAGAACTAGTATTTGGCAGAAAAATAAATGGAAAAGTGAGCGAGAGACTCTAAGAAGCTCATTCTAAGTGGAGTCAGGAGTTATACCCCAGACCCATGACACTGGCTTGCTCACTTGTGTAATCTCAGCTTCCCCCCCTTGCAGTTGGAGAATGCTGTTTTAGAAAGGATGGGAAGACTGTTGAGTCCAAGTTTAGAGACTCGAGAATTGTGAATTTCCAGATACCCAGCTGGCCCTTATCAATGCAGATAAATACCTTCATGGGATGTTTTAGAAAATGAAGAATAGATGGAAAAATGTTCTTATAAACTTGAGAACACTTTGGGATTAACCATTTCCAGCCGTCTCCAAGGTGCTCCCAAGTGCCTTGAAGACAGATATCCTATCAAAACTCCTTTCTCTGGCATTGAGGCCCACTCCCGGTGTGCAGCCTATATGGCAATGATATTGGAGCAGCATAGAATCAGCTGTCAGCACTGGGTTTAAAACAGTTATACTTGGCAACTCCGTGGACTTTATTTTGAATCTGGTCTCTCTTAGTGTCCATGATGTAAGTGAAAATGTTAGTCGCTCAGTCCTGTCTGGCTCTTTGCAACCCCCTGGAGCGTAGCCTGCCAGGCTCCTCTGTCCCTGGAATTCTCCAGGCAAGAATACTGGAGTGGGTTGCCATGCCCTTCTCCAGGGGTTCTTCCCCACCTAGGGATTGAACCTAGGGCCCCTACATTGCTGGTGGATTCTTTACTGCCTGAGCCTCTAGGGGAGCCCCCGTGATATAAACATCTTGCCAGCTCTAGACGCTGGTTGCTGATGTTTTGGGAGGGACTATGACCTCTGCTGCTAGAACAGCGCTGTTGTCTACCCCTTAGTTCTCCTGGAAGGACTCGGGGGACCCTCAGACTCCTTCCACAGTGTTCTCACCCCACACATACCTCATCCCGATGAGGAAGCGGAAAACTGAATAATTGCAGGGTTGTTAAATAGTTTCCAAGAGTCTCAAAAATACCAACATTTCTGTGATGCTGAAGCCCATTGTGTGATCTTTCTTGGAACTTCATCTGGACGTGTAGTCCTCCTCTTTCTTTTTTTTTTAATGTAAGTTTCCGGCATACGGCATTATAATTCACCGTCTGTATATACTGCAGAGCAATCACCACCACAAGTCTGGTGACCACCTGTCACAGTACAGTTGACCCCCCGTCACCCATTCTGGCACCCCCCAGCCCCCTCCCCCAGTCACCATTATTCTGATCACTGTATCTGTTTGGTTTTGTTTTTATTGTGTGTGTCCGTTTGTTTGGGAGTCTTTTAGATTCCACATAGGCGTGAAGTCAAGTGTCTGCCTGTGCATGACTTATTTCATTTAGAATACTACCTTCATGATGTCATGAATGGCAAGGTTTCATACTGTTTAAGGTTGGATAATATTCCACTGTGTATGGGCAACATCTTCTTTATCCAGTCGCCCATCAGTGGACGCTGAGGTTGTCTCCATATCTTCAGTTCAGTTCAGTCGCTCAGTCATGTCCGACTCTTTGCAACCCCATGAATCACAGCACGCCAGGCCTCCCTGTTCATCACCATCTCCCGGAGTTCACTCAGACTCATGTCCATTGAGTCCGTGATGCCATCCAGCCATCTCATCCTCTGTCGTCCCCTTCTCCTCCTGCCCCCAATCCCTCCCAGCATCAGAGTCTTTTCCAATGAGTCAACTCTTCGCATGAGGTGGCCAAAGTACTGGAGTTTCAGCTTCAGCATCATTCCTTCCAAAGAAATCCCAGGGCTAATCTCCTTCAGAATGGACTGGTTGGATCTCCTTGTAGTCCAAGGAACTCTCGAGTCTTCTCCAACACCACTTAGCTACTGTAAATAATAGTGCAGTGAGTGGAGGGACACAGATTATCTTTTTGAGTTAGTGTTTTCATGTTCTTCAGACACAGACCCATGGGTGGGCTAGCTGGGTCATATGCTAGCTCCATTATTAACTTTCTGAGGACTCTGCATACTGTTCTGCACAACGGCTGCCTCGGTTTACATTCCCACCAACAGGGTGCCACCGTCCCTTTCCTCCACGTGCTTGCCAACATGCGTTCTATGTGGTCTCTTTGGTGACAGCCATTTGAACGTGTGTGAGGTGATAGCTCCTTGTGGTTCTCATTTGCCTTTCCCTGGTAATCACTGATGTTGAGCATCTTTTCATGTACCTGCTGGCCATCCGTGCGTCTTCTTGGAAAAATGTTGAGCTCCTCTGCTCATTTTTTAATCAAGTTGTTTGGTTTTTTGGTGGTTGATGTGCATTAGGTCTTTGTATAGTTTGGATTCTAACCCCCTGTCAGGTATATGGTCTGCAGGTCTCTTCTCCCACTCAGCAGGTTGCCTTCTTGTTTTGATGACGATCTCCTTGGCTGTGCAGCAGCTTTCTAGGATGAGGTAGTCCCGCTTGTTTTTGCTTTTGTGGCCCTTGCCTTTGGAGTCAGATCCACTAAAGCGTCTCTAAGAACATGTGGTGTCTGCTCTTCGGTGTCCTTCCCAGTCTCCGTCCTGCATGGTCCCCGCCTGCTGCCCGTCCCCGCCCCCTGCTGTTGCATCATAGCCAGTTCACATCCTGACTGTGATGCTTCACCTGCTATGGCTAAATTACATGCGGGCACCGAGCGCCATCCCTGTTCCTCTTCATTTGTCATCCCATGTCTAATGAGGCTCTGGTGGCGATGGGTGGGGATCAGAAGAGCAGCTATTGTTCTCTGCAGACAGACTTGCTTTCTCCCCGACTCCCTGGGGCCATGGGCCTCTTTGTATTTTGAGTCTGCACAGACATGGCAAGAGGCAAGCTCTAGCCTCAGGGTCAGGGGAGAAAGGCAGAGGCCATGATCTCAAAGTTAGGAGGCCCCAGCAAAAGAATGAGACTTCTGTGATGAGAGTTCACGGGCCTGGAGGCCGGGGGAGCAGGGCAGGGGAGGGGCCACCAGAGGGAGGAGGATCAGCTCCACGTGACATCACACCGAGTGGCTTTCCTGGGCTTGAAATTGAGGAACTGAGGAGGCGTTGGTGGTGAGCTTCAGTCTCTGAGAGCGCAGGATGGAACAGGCACCCCCCGCCTCTGACTCTGCCTCCTGCATCTGCGACGGCCGGGGAGATTAATGACCCAGGAGGCTATGACATGGTCCAAAAACTTTTCCTGGATTTTTTCCGCAGGCGACTGAGCCAGAGGCCGACTGCGGAGGAACTGGAGCAGAGGAACATTTTGAAACGTAAGTGACAGAGCCTGTGGCAAACGCTGAGGTTTCATGATCGCTTTGGTGATGGTATATCACAGCAAGCCGCTGGGCTTCTCCTTGTGTTTGTGTGGAAAGGATCGAGACCCTCTCTGGTGCTGAGGCTTCACCCCTGTGTGTTAGACCCCCGAGACAGACTATCCACAGAGAAAGAAGCTTCGAATCCACTTGGTTCATAGGAGCTCAGGGTCTCCAAAAAAAACCTGCCCTTGAGTGGGCTGCAGAGTCAGAGAAGCTGGAAAGTTCAAGCAAGATAACTTCTTGTTAAATGAGAGCTGGGGTTACCTTTAAAGCCAAATTGGCTTAAAAACTGCAAATACGAGACTGATGGCTAAAATAGGGCAGATAGCCGTTTGAAAACTAGAACCAGAGGATATGACTTTCTGCTGCAGCTGGCTGCTGCTGATAAAATCCCCCTCCCTCTGAGCAGTCAGTTGAAAGTCTAAGAACGCATTTTCCAGTGGAAATCCTTCCTGGCCTCCTCTTGGGCCTCCCACAGCCAGCTGCTGGAGTGGCTGCTGAGGCTCTCTGTCCAGAAAGCCTCACTGTCACTTTTATCTGTGGACAGAAAAAAATGAACAAACCTCTTGTTTGGTTTAGGACACAGAGATAATTTGAGTATGTAGAGAAAATCCATGTGGTGCTTAAAATATTTGTTTTAAAAATGCTAAAAGGAATCATCTCACAGATACCAACCAGCATTCCTCAGTTTAGGAGGGAGATATTCAATAATTGAAAAATAAAACCCCTCTGCTTCATCGCAGGATACTCTCATCAACACTGCCCTCTAGATGGTCAACAGATGTTTTTAGTTTAATCCAGACCCTTTCTCCCCACACACCCATCCCTTTCTCTCTCCAGAAAAGAGAAATATATGCTATGCAGTTTTTACAAAGCACACACACACACACCACACACACACCACACACACACACACACAACACACACACACACACACACACACACCACACACACACAAGTCACGTGAGGCCTCTGCATGAGTGACTGGGTATTTCCACCACAACCAAACAAAAATGTCCTTGATTCTCCTTTTCTGCCTTCCTCATCGTGGTCCTGTGACTTGGTCAGGGTCGTGTGGCTGGCTGTCGCGTCTCCCCTGGGAAGGCTGTGTTGTTGGGGTGGGGTTGTGGCCCAGAGCGCCCCTGCGCCCACATCCTGCCCCTTGCTCTCGGCTGTGGCCGCTGCCTCGCCCCCTCCAGGGTGGCGCCTTCAGCCCTGACTTCCTCGGGCCTCAGGGCACCTGACCTATTCCCCAGATCTCCAGGTTCGTGTAAGTGATTATGGTCTTCCCAATTCAGGGGTGCCTTTCAGAGTTTCCGCAGAGTTTACTTTGAGCTGAAACAGATTGAGAACTCTTTCAGGTGACTTCCCTATTTGGGGGAAACATTTGGCTTCTGTGTCTCCCTTTCTGTCCCAACTTGATTCCTGACCCGCTAAAAACTGTCCACATCAGAGGGAGGAACAAACAGGAGGTCGCTGATCTCTAAACGCAGAGATCCGGTGGGCGTGCTTGCTGCTCCTTCTGCCCGCCACCCGCCTCACTCACCTCCACGGTCGGCCGGAGGACTCTGCTCTGGAGGGTTGCACTTACCTTTGTCCCTAACCTGACTCTTACTTGTGAAGAAGCTGAACCCTTCTCGGGACTTGTTCAGGTTTCAGAAGATGCGTGCTTCTGTCAGCAGGGACAGAGGTTTTGGAAAGAGAAGGCAGGGAGTCCCCAGCTCACCTGGCTCCCTAGAGGCACCAGCTCCCGCGTCTCATCTGCCCAGATCCCCGGGAGACGATGAGCAGGCCCTCGAGCTGCTTTCTTCTCACTCTCCAGAAAGATGCTGGGGCTGCAGAGGTGGTTGCTTGTGTCGTGTAAGCCTCTGGGCTCAGGTTCAGGGAGCAAAGAGTGCCCAGCTGCTCCCACGGTTCCCTTTCATTTTCTGGCCTCTTCCGTCGTGTCCTGTTTGAGTAGCTGCAAATTGAGGGACCATTTGACCAAATTCAAACAGGGTCATCATTTTGCAGTTTCAAAACTTTTGGAAAGATTTATTTTTCCTGCTGGTTTTTGTTTTCTCCCACATTCTGAAACTTTGTTTTCTGAAATAGTTGTGTATTTTTCTCTCTTTTTAAAAATCTATTGTGATTGTGAAACAAAAAATGTTTTGTGGCATCAGAAGATACCCTCAAATGGTGTATTCTGAGAATTATCTGGGCTTTCAGAAACGGGAGGCAGCTTGTCTCTAAGGTTGCAGGAGGGTGGGCCACCAGCGTGGGCAGTCTGGGGTGGGGATGGTGCTGGAGCTTTGAGACCCCCTGCCTGTCTGGCCCTGGTGTGCTCCACTGGGTGCAGCCAATGAGACATCAGGCCCATATGAGCACACAATGAGCTGTCTGGTGGTATTGGCAGTGATGACCTCGAGGGCTTTTCCTGGTCTCCTTTTTTCCACTTGCCTAATGAGGTTGTCTTGGTACCCACTGTCTGAGAATTCATGACCCTGAGTTTGTAAATGGCTTTGAACTAAAAGTCTAGATTCCACTGGTGATAGGTTAGGGCCCCCACCCATCAGAGGGACCTCAGGAACACATGTAGGAGATGAGAGGGCAGGGTGCTGACTTACATGGCCCAGGAGGGGGCCTGTAGGATGAGGAGGCCCCCGAGTGGAGTCTGAGGCAAGTAACCAGTAATGAGAGGGCTGGCCTGCAAGCAAAATCAGATTGGGAAGAGGCGGTGTGTTTGAGGAAGAGAAAGAGCTGGACCGTGTGTCTGACATATTAGCCATGGAGTGTGCAGCCCGCCCCTCAGTTCCCTTGGGCCTGTCTGCCAATTTCCAAGCCAAAGAGCAGTAACCTAGGTGGTCTCTTGGGCCTCTACTGGCTCTGATACGCTGTGAGTCTATCCATTTTAACCCAGGGCCCTCGAGCTGCCTCCTGGGCGCTCACCATCCACTCTAGACCTTTCTGTCTGTCCTTCCCATCTGCAAATGCAGCTGTTGGGGGACGAGGGGGAGGGATACCCTTCTTCTGGGTCTGACTGGCTGACTCACAGTTTATCTCGGAGAGATTCGTTCATACAAAGGTGGTAATGGCTGACTAGTTGAATGGGTTTTTAATCCTGAAGAAATTCACATTTTTCAAAGGAACTCTGGAAGAGGAGGGAGGACCTTTCAATTCAAAGGAAGGCGCTCTCGTGTGGAGTTTGGGACTGCGGGGGCCCCCGGGGACCTCAGCCAAGGGCCAGATGTGGTGCTGCCCCATCCACAATCCCGACCCTCCCAGGCGGTCAGCGTGGCCACACCGTGTCCCTGAGGGGTGGGGAAGGGGTCTTGCGAGGGCCCGAGTCTTGCTGTGACTCATCCTTGTTCCTACTTGCAGGAGGCGTTGCCACTTGCAGTGTGAATTGGCTGGGGGTTGTGGTTGCTGGCAAGGAGGGGGCTGGGGGACCCCACTTCTAGGCACGAGGGGGTTGTACTTTTAAAGCTCTGGGCTCTACTGAGACCACTGACTGACAAATGTGTCCTGATACGATAAGTCAGTGGAGTTATGGAAACATCGTTTACGTCAGTGGTTTCAAATGGGCCCTTTTGATGCAGACGGTGCTGAAGCCAAGTCGCCGTGGTGGCCTCTGTCTGAAGGCATCCTCAGTTCAGTAGACGAGACGCAGGGGCACTGGGCCCAGGCTGACATTCATGGTTTTCCTCAAGTCAGACAGTACTGGGCTGCGATCCGGGCTTCTGTCCCAAGGCCTGGGAGGAAACTGAGGTACCCACGTCATCCGGCTACTTAGATGCGCCCACATTCTCTGCCCGCCACATCTCTGCTCCTTTCTCCAGGCCCTCTTACCTGCACACACCTAATGCTAAGCACCCCCATATTGCACTGAAAACATTTAAGCTCTCAAGTCTGCCCTAAGACGCTCCTTAAAAGTCAAAATGCAGGCCGTTGTGGCCCACACTGTGCCCTTCCACATGCTCTCCGGACTTCTTGGAAGATTCAAAGAATTATCAGGGCTTGCGAAAGGTGAGCGTTTTGCAGATCCAGCCTCTGTGTTTGGCGTCAGCCATGCCTCGTGTTGTTTCTCTGGGGGTCTGGCCTCTGTTCCTTCCAGGCGGGGCACCAGGTGCCCCCGACCACCTCACAATGAGACCCCTTAGGTCACTGTGAGGCCTGAGGCAGAGCTGAGCGAGGCCCAGGTCTTGTCCAGAGAAGGGCACCTCCCTACTCTGAGGATGCGCCTGCCACTGTGAGCAGCACCTGCTCTTTCAGGACCCACCTCCTTGCCATGTGGCCCCACCTCCTGATCCAGCATCTCTGCCTGCAGACCCCGAAGGAACCCCATGTGACATGAAGAAAGCGAAGTAGGGTTGACCCACTCACCCCCAGTTTGAAACAGTGCAGGCACTTGGAGACTGTCCCCAGGAGTAGAAGGGTGGCTGTGGTCCTGACAGGGACGGGGAACTCTCCTCATGAGACTGTGAGCTGCTTGGCCTAGAACCTGTGGAGGTTCAGAGACCACATCCTTGTGGGATGCTGCAACCAAAACCTAAAGCTTCTTTGTTTCTTTCAGCTCGGAATGAACAAGAGGAACAAGAGGAGAAGAGAGAGATCAAGAGGAGGTTAACTCGAAAGGTGAGAGGGTTCTCTGTGCCAAGGGGGCGGGGACAGGGGGCCGCCCGTCCCTCGGGTTCGGGCCTTCCCCGCTGCCTGCCCTGTTGGAGGTGACATCAGTGGGTGACATTCCTCGGGTGTCGGGACACATGGCTCTCCAGACTCTCCAGGGGCCAGCGGTCACACAGCTTCACAACCCTCAGTCCTGTTGGCTGGTGACATCTTATGTTGCTTCGTTTTGTGACAGCAGCCTACCCCTCCAAGCAACTTGATGGCAGGTGTATTATATTTGCAGTTACAGTAAATATTCTGTGGTTAAAAATTCACTGTAATTCCATCTCTCAATTGGAAATTCACTATCAACATTAGTAGTTCAAAATGTATCAGATATTTGCTATGACCCTGGAAAATGCAAGTTTTCCTTGTCTTCCCTGATACTGCTCCTGACCTACTACTCAAGAATTATTTATTATGCTAAATCCAATTAATTAGGAAAATGTCAAATATGCTGATAAACTAATGGAGATGTTTGAAAAGCACTTAGATAAAATTCAGGAAGATAGAATTTTTATATATTTTTCCATAAAAACCCCCAAAATGGATGGCTTGGCAATGCAATGTAGACCCACGCAGATCTAATCTGGAGTAACCTCTTTGATACGAAGCTCTTTATTTGAGGCTATTCTTGGGGGATGTTTAGAAATTTAATAATTGATGGTACAGAAAATACTTTTTCTGTCTGACTAGAGTGTTTTTAATCACTCTCCTACAGTGACCATCTTGAGAGAAAGATACTCAAAGCCTAAAGACAGTTAAGAGGCACATCAAAATTAATTTTTAAAGTTTTTATTAATGGTTTTTCTCCATGGACATATTATGCAAAGGAAGAAATTCAGAGATCCTGAAATACCATACCAGTTACTAAGGTGATGATTTGTTTCTCAATGCTTTCTCACCCTTAGAGCACCCCAAACATCTGGTGACAAGCCAAAGGCCATCCCAGTGAAAAGGAGTAAGATAAGCAAGGGTCTGAGAGCCACAATGAGAGCTCGGGCCCTCGCTTTGCCAGGTGCCCTCACCCCCGGTCCAGGTCTGGTTCTAACATCCTTGAGATCACCTAGCCTTTGGACGCAGGGCACCCTGTTTCCTGAGACTGAGAAGTGAAAGAGGCCAGAGGAGATGCACTGGATTGTTCTAAGTGGGTCCCGGAAATGATGAGGGCATCGAAGGGAGACTGGTAATGACCCCATGTTTCTGATACAAACGTTTAATCAGATTTTTGTAACATTCATGGGAGCTAACTGCTGGTACCCACCCCCAATTCTCCTAAACTTGAAGGTTTCTTGCTAAAAGCTAGTAATACAGAAAGACTTGGACATGAAGTTAATTCTCTTTAAAAAAAAAAAAAAGTATACGATCTTGCAGGGGAAATCTTGACTAACTGCATAATTTGGCAGGAAGGGGTGAGAGAAGAGGGTTTCCTCCCACACCCATCTCCCCTGGGAGAGCGAGGGGGTGGGGTCCCCAAATACTCATAGTTCTTGCAAGTCTTCAAGATAAATGCCTCTTCCTCCTCTCAGTTACCTCTCTCTTCTCCCAGGAAAAGTGCCTTGTAATTTCAGCATCTGCCATCCCCGGGGACTGGCTCGGGGAATTAGAGATAATGAGCTTGAGGAAAGGGATAGGCTGCTTTTTCTAAAGGAGAGACCAAAAGTACCTTTCACATCTGGCTCTGTGTGGGGCCTGGCAGCTGGTAGGGGAATCTGTACCACCTCCTGGCCCTGGACACATTCTGCTCCTCAGGAGCCTTTATCACAGCAAGACGAGATGCCAGAGGTCGGGGGGCGGGGGGGATGGGGGTGTACCTTCCCTCAGCCCCAGGATTGCCTCCATATCCTTCTGTCAAGACCTGAGAGAAAGAAAACACAGTAGCGGATGCTGATTGCCACAGCCCAGGCATTCTCTTCTGCCAAACTGAGACGAACCTAAAAAATCATATGCTTCATCTTTCAGTAGATGCCTGTTTCCCACTTCCAAAAGTTGCTAGCTAGCTTGATGGATGGGTGAGAAGAAGGGAGGGAGGCTGGCTGGAAGGAAGGCAAGGAAGAACTTTACCTGGGTAAGGTCGTATTAGTAGTGGAATCTGGGTCTGGACGTGTACCCTTTTGTTGAGCGTTTGCAAGTGACACTTTTGCTGCCGTGGATGGAAACAATGCTGCCAACCTCTGCAGCCTGTCATTCCCGGAAAACCAACTCTGGCTGCAGAGACTGTTTCCTTAGCATCCAGGCAGGTAACCTGGGTTCACTTTACCCGGAAGGTGAGAGCCAGTCGTGAGCCAAAGATGCCTCTCCTCAGCCCACATGGCTAGGCTTATGAGCCCTTGCTCAGGACGGAATCCCGGTGGTGGTTAGTCAGACTCTCCCAGCAGGAAAACCCAGGGCCCTCCTCTCTCACTCCCTGTCAGCATCTGGGCCCAGTTCCTCATCCCCATCAGATTCAGGCATGAAAAAGAGTCCCTTACCTTCAGAGCCAATCTCTAGATTTCTGTTCACTAAAGACTCTACCATAGACAGGCTAAGAGCAAAATCCAGACCATAATTTCCAGAAATTTAAATTAGAAATTCCATGCTTGCATGGCACACTGAACAAAGAGTACTGTTTGTCTGCCACCACAGGGTAAACCTTACCAGTCAGAAACACAAACCGGGCTGTGAGTAGGAGTCTTTATAACGCAGACAGACATTTATCATGATAACGAAGGACTCAACTGGCTCAGATGGTAAAGAATCCGCCTGCCAATGCAGGAGACTTGGTTCGATCTCTAGGTTGGAAAGATCCCTTGGAGAAGGGCATGGCTACCCACTCCAGTATTCTTGCCTGGAGAATCCCATGGTCAGAGGAGCCTGGCAGGCTACAGTCCATGGGGTTGCAGAGTCGGACACAACTGAGCGTATTATGGTAAATGTCTCTTTGTATTATAAGGACACTACGAAGCTCCCTGCACTCATCTGAGTCGGGACAGACCCCCATTTTTGCTGACAGCAAACCCTGACCATTGAGCCCGGGAAACCTCTGGTTTCCTGCAAGAGGCCACCCCTGACACCAAAATGCCTGGGAAACCCAGGAGAGACTGGAGCCACTCGGAGGGGGGAGCTGCATAGTGTCTAGACCGGAGACCAGTCACACCCACCATACCTGTGACCCCCAGGTCTCTCCTCCCTTGGCCAAGGGGTAGCAGCAGGCTGCTCGGGCCCCATCTGGAGCCTGCCAGTCAGTGCCGCCATTCTGTTTAGTGCCGGCCCGGCAGTCTTCTAATAATGTTCTTCCATTGTAGGCCAGTTGGTAGCGAGCTGGAATGTTCTGGCACCAGCCTGAGGTGTGTGGCAGCTGCATAAGATAGAGAGAACAGCCAGAGGTGGTTTGGATTTGCTTGCCTGTGTGTGTTTTATAGGCCTTTGTGCTAAGATTCTATTTGACTGCATCTTCTATGAATAGAATTAAACACAAGTCTAGGGCTTAGAGAAAAACTGCTTTTAAATAACATTGGCTGAACACGAATTGACGGCATCCTAAAGAGAGAGCAACTGTGTTGCTCCAGAAGAAATCAGCCTAGTGACAGGAAGAGATACTAGGAACGTCAGCCTCGAGCTGTGAAAGCACACAGGGAGGATGCTGGCGGGTGACACGGGAGATGGCGAAGTGACTCAGCTGCTTCATTCCTTCACCACAGACTTCTCTAGAGAACCCGTCCCAAGTCTTCCTCGGCATCAACGCGGCCTCACTGTGCCTTTGTGGGCACACCTTTCATCTGAGCTAGTGAGGGGCAGGGTCTCCATGATCGCATGAACCAACACACTAATTCCTGCGCACCCCAGAGTTTGCATGTACTTTTGTGTGTGTGAAATGCAAAGATTACAAACCCTTCTTGCAGAGAGTACTAAATTTGACACACACAGGTCAGTTCATGAGTCCAGAATAATAGAAACCTGTTGTGTAAGGTTTCGGTTCACCTGATGGGAAAGGCAGGTACGTGTGGGAAGACTCACCACACCCACACAGAAAGACACACTACAGTGTTGTTCAGCAGCCTGGCTGCTTGTCTGCATAGTTCTGGAGGCGGCTCACGAGACAGTCAGCTCCTTCACAGAGTCTGGAGAAGCCCCAGGGCCAGGAATCAGGAGCCCTGGGTCCCCGGGGCTCTGCCCTCCCTGGTGTGTGATGCGTCAGCTGCACCTCTCCACCTCGGGTTCTCATCTGTCCATTCATGGGTGGACCAAGTGATCTAAAACATGGCTGGTTGACCGCGTCTGTGTCTCTCTCCCGCAGCTCAGCCAGAGGCCCACAGTGGAGGAGCCCGGGAACGGAAGATCCTTATCCGCTTCAGCGACTACGTGGAGGTGGCCGATGCTCAGGACTATGACCGCAGGGCTGACAAGCCCTGGACCCGCCTCACTGCTGCCGACAAAGTGAGAGGGGTGGGGGAGGGCTGCCCAGGCCTCGCGGCCGGGCGCTGAGTCTCCAGCATGCTGCTGGGAGCCTGCACGGAGCCCTGGAGCAGAGCCGGGGTGTCTGGGTGGGCGCCGAAGGTGGATGGTCTAGCGGGCAGGCTCCAGGGAAGGGCCACACTCCTTCCGTTAGTTTGGTTGGGGAATCTGACCCACCAGCTCTGGAAGGACCCATTCTGAGGTGTCACCATGCATTCTGAGCTTAAATCCACCGCAGCAAGACCAGGGGGCTGACCTTGCAGTGTGCACCAGGGACCCCAGGATGTGGGCCAGGTAGATGGGCCCTCTCGCCGCCCGGATGAACAGCTCCGGGCAGAACCCCAAATCGAACTGTTTGCATCTTGGATTTGGTGGGGAGGGGATTCTTCATAGGTTCTAAAGGGGCTTCCCTGGTGGCTCAGATGGTAAAGAATCTGCCTGCAATGCAGGAGACCCAGGTTTGATCCCTGAGTCAGGAAGATCCCCTGGAGAAGGGACTGGTTACCCATTCCAGTATTCCTACCTGGAAAATTCAGTGGACAGAGGAGGAGCCTGGTGGGCTACAGTCCACATGGGTGTAAAGAGTTGGACACAAACGAGTGACTAACACTTCCACTTTTTTAAAGAGTACCTCAGGGTGACTCTGTTTCTCCCAGTGGCAAGAATCTACTTTACACACCTGTCCGATTTTGTTGAAGAGGCTTCCTGGCGTTTTCAGGAATAAAATAGAAGGTGAGCTGCTGTCTGCCTACTTCCTCTGCACACTCACGGGCTTCTCTTTCTTCTAGGCTGCCATTCGGAAGGAGCTCAACGAATTTAAAAGCACTGAAATGGAAGTTCATGAATTGAGTAGACATTTAACAAGGTTAGTATCAAGAGGTTTCTTTTTTTTTTCTTTCCTGCTTCAAATTATATTTACCCCTGGACTGAACTGTCCTCGCCGCTTCTGGATGACGAGTGCTGTGCCGTGGTGGGTGCGGTGAGAGGGGAAGATAAAAGAAAGATCCAAATGGATGGATCCACAGGTTCCACCGTGCTTACTGAAAGCAGAGGAGTGTGTGTGAGGTCTAGGCTGAATGCAGCCTTCTCAGAGCCTGCAGACCTAAGATCTGCTGAGTGCCAGACCACGATGGAGTGGGTATTTATGAAAACATAAGCTGAGGAGGAAAGGTCATTGCTGATTACAGCAGAGACCAAACTGGGGCAGGGTACCAGATCCACGTGGTACTTCTACATGGGGGTCACGCCTATGGTTCGGTGTCCTTTTCCCAGACAGTCCTGTGTGGTGCTTCTTGGCAAAACTGAAGGAGACAGAGAGATTGGAGGGGCTTACACAAGGTCACAGGGCTGGTTAGTGACAGGCCGTCAGCTGCCATCAGCTCCCTCCTTCTGCCTCTCTCCTTGGTTGAACGTTGGGAGAAACAGTGCCTGACTCAGGGACAGGAGTTTGGGGGTCCCCGCCTTGCTGCTGAGTCCTTACCTGGGCTGCAGCTCCCCTGGGGAGCTCCAGACTAAACTTCTCCAAAACCAGGGGTGTGCTGGATGGGCCTCAAGTTCTCCAGGGGTCCTGTGGAGATTTATTTGCCTTTGATTGGAGATTTAAGCCTCCCTGTGGCTGTCACAAACAAGGATGGAGGCTGGAGAGCTTGGCCTTGTCAGGTCCAACGCCATGGGCAGCCGCTGGGTCTTGACTGAGTTGTTTTGTATTCCTAGGTTTCACCGACCTTAACAGTCGAATTCCTCTTGAGTGCTATGCTGTCTTCAAAACATAAATTTATAAGAACCATAAGTGCTGGTATTTATTCACTTCCCCATTACGATGTAAATCTTATGAACTGCCTTTTTTAAAAAGAAGAAGGAAAAGAAAAGGAAACACAGGATTCTGTTTGCAAAAACGCGATGGTTACAGCCCAGCTGCTGGCAACGCCGCGGATAAGGGACTGTGCCCCGTCCCAGGCCAGGGGCACTGAAGACTTGCCCGCGCTCGGAGCGGCCCTGGGCCTCAGGCGGGCAGGTACCACATTCGCTGAGGCTCCCTGGAGCCTGTACCGCCAAAGTGTCTGTCACCTGAGTCCAGAGAATGCCGAGCCGGTGGATCTCTCCTGGGACGACTGTGCAGAAGCAGGCGGCCCGGATGTGGGGCCTGATCAGAAGGAGGCTGCTGAAGGAGGCCGCACCACCCATGCGGTGAACTACGGGGAGAGCCCTTCCCCGGGAGCCTGAGGTCGCCGGGCTGGCCTCAGCGTGCGTGCGCTCCAGGCGCGGAAGGTGCGCACGAGTGCCTGTCCTGTCCCCTCGGGCCGAGCTGGCTGCCTTCCAGGGAGCTCTGGTGTCGCAGGGGAAGGCTGTCCTTAGACGAGCCCAGAGTCACGGGAGATCTTACGCATGCCAGCAGCCCAACCTCTGCTGTCTCAGTGGCATTGCGTGCGAGCGTAAGGCCGCTGTGGAAGGCACCAAGGCTGGGGTGACCAACCTCCTGGCTGATGTTCATTCTCTCTGCGTGTACCCCGGGGCTGGGGACCGGGTGGCCAGGCCGGACCCTTAACAGCCTCCGAGTTGAGGAGCAGGCCAGGATCCATTCCTGAAGGGCTGGCTTCCCCCAGCAGGTCCTCCACAACCACCCAAGGCCCTTCCAGGCTGGCTGCCCCCCGGAGGTGTCCTTGTAGAAGCCCCAGGGTGGGGGCAGGCGCCGGCCCCGCCCACCAGGAGGTACCTGCTTCTCCAGGGAGCATCCCTCCTCTCCATCTGGAGGCTGGTGAGGGTGACAGAGGTCGGATCTCTATCCATCCTCCTCACCTGTGATCACAGGAGAGCGGTGGGGACAGAGTGTGGCAGAGGAGGGGCCACTCCAGACCCTCACCGCCCTTCGCAGGGGGCCGCCTGAGCTGCTTCCGGTTTCCTTCCCCTCCCGGCTGGCCGCGAAGCTCCGTCTGGCCTCCTGCCGTGATCTTGGTTGTTCCACCAGCTCTTCTGGTGATGGCTCGAGCCCTACCACACAGGCTCAGGCTTTAGGAAGATGCCAGCTTGGCCTTCACCAAAAAAAAAAAAAAAGGTAACCAGTTCCCACCCCAAGCCGCATGGGATCACATTACCCTGGGGCTGCCCCACCATCACCACGGGTGAGGGCGGCCTCCTCCTCCTCTGGCGCTCCCGGCTCCCTGGGGCGGTGTCACCATGCACCCAGCAGGGGAGCTCAGGCGGTGTTCCAGGTGGTGCCCGCCGGCTGGTGCCAAGCTGGCGCTCGCTCTCCTCGCAGCACCTGGCGCCCGGCCCTGGGAAGACGCGTCACCCCCTTCCTCTCTTCTCTGAATGTTGAATCCGGATAGTTAACCGGCGTGGGTGGAGGCGTTGTTCAGGGAAAATGTGGCCAGGGTTTTAGCATGGCTGTAAACAGTGTCTTCCCGAAAGACTTACTGACGTTTGAATGTGCAAATGGTGTGATGAAGGATGCGGGGCTCTTCCTTGTAACTCCTCTGCGTGGGCACGTGTTCCCGGCCGAGGTGCCCACCCTGGCCGGGGTCTGAGCCTGGGATTCTAATGGTGTAATGGTCAGCCTTCTCCTGGCCCAAGAGCAAGTCCTAAGGGACCTCATTCCACTACCTGGACGCCTACCACACAGGCCGGGGGCTTCTCTGCTGGCCTGGATTCCAGGCCTTTCAGATTCTTGGGAACATGATGCCTCAATCGAGTTCCCTGCAGCCCGCCTGCCAGGGGTCGCGGGTTCCCACCCAAAGTGCCCCATTGTTGCAGCCACTTTGCACGTGGAAGAAACTGAACGCAGTTTCTGCTTCTCCTGCAGAGTAGCTTTTTCCGGAAGTAACTCCCTGCAAATTGAAGGTGCCCCTCCCGTGTCACTGCCCCAAGCTAGGCTTTCCTGAGCCCAGTGGAAGTGGCTCAGCAACCTCTGTAGGTCACAGGATGGACCGTCTGCTGTCTTTCCTTTCTTGAAATCTTGAGGTATTTACAGAAATCTATCCAAATTTCCTTTTGCCACATTGTTAAAACAACTGAAAAAAAGGTGTTTCTTTCCAAAATGACAATTTGATATGGGGGAGGGGCGGTGGAAAAAGGTAGGCTGGCTGGTTTACAGTACACCTCTTGTTCTGAAAAAAGCTACAGTTTGAGCTTTTGTCATTTGCATTAGCACAAGAACAACCTGAGATTTCTCAAATCAGAATGTTTCCCTCTGATCAATCAAACACTGCCCGAGGTCCCCAACCTATCCAGGACTGAGGAGATTGCCATGGGCCTACCTGCTCCTTGAAATCGCTGACCTATTCCTCCCCAACGGCCCTCAAAGCTCTGTAAAACTTTAGCCTTTATGTCAGATTAGAGAAACCAAACGATGTGACGGTGGATGTGATGAAACCTCCAAGCTTATCTCCTCCTGCCTGTGAACGTGTATTTATACTTGCCGGATGAAAACCGTGATGTGTGCTTTGGTGAATGGAATTTCAGGCTCCCCCTGTGCACAGACAGTGGGCGAAGGTCACCTTAAATGACTTTTCCCTCCCATTTGTCTGTTGATCCCCCAAATGGTTGCTTTTCTCTGGTTGCTTCCCGGGTGTCTGTACATAGTTTGTCTTTGTGCCGGAGCACGCTCCCATGTTCTGCTTTAACAGATGACGGCTGTATGAGGAAGACAATGTAAATAGAATACAAATTAAACTGGAGCTCTATGGCCTAGGTTTTGTACAGACAGAAACTGCATGGTATTTAAATTATTGTTTGTCTCTGATGATGTATGCAGTTTCTTTAAAAACAAACCAAAAAAAAAGTCTTAAAAAAAAACATTTCCTTGACTCCTGTGTGTTTTTAATGACAACCAGCAAGAACCACCAAAAATTCTTAGATTGGTTGGGGGAGTGGTAGGTTAGCTTATCAGCAAAAGAACAAGAGTTATGAAAACACAGAACCACCTCCTATAGCTGGTACTGCTGAGGAAGGGAAGGAGTGCTGCCCACACATAAATGAACTTTGTAGGTAAGCTCTAGCATACAAAAGTTTTTTTTTCTTCTAAACATCTTTTAAAGAATATCTAAATGTATTTCCAGTTTTCTGTCCTTTAGTAATCTGGGAATGATATAAATTACTGTCCCCAAGCAAAAGCCCCAGATGACTTTGCTCATGGGAGTACATACATCTGCCTCTTTTCTCGAGCAACCTGAGTGTTTATCATGTAAAAAAGCCAAGACCTTTTCTCGCTTGACCTTTTGGTCTCAACGTGTCTTTCTGGAGGTTTTAGGAGAAGCACAAAGTGCTGCAGGGCGTGCTGGCTGCGTGTCAGGTGGTGACACTCCCGAAGATGCCCTTGGTCTGCCAACAAAGGAAGGTGGTTTGGGGAAGAAGACCCGGCACGGTGCCGCCCCCGGTGCCACTGCCAGGGATCACCGGGGTGTCCTTTCCTAGTGCAGACGCTGATGCTGCTGGTCCAGGCATCGCACTGCTGAGCAGCGAGGGCTTAGGAGATCCATCCAGAGGGACCCGGCCTCCCTTTGCCTGGGAGCCTTCATCCTCAGTGGGCCAGGGGACCAGGCGCACTGCTCGTTTCTTTGCTGAGCAGCAGTGGCGACGCCCTGCTGGAGATCAGCGGGATCGTGGCAGGGGTCTGGGCAAGCCCTCACCTGTGTGGGAAGAGGAATGCCAAGGCCCCAGCAGACAGCGGTGCTGAGTGGTCTACAGAAAGCACTGCAGGCCAAGTTCTCTGTCATTCTGCAGTCTTCCTCACTCCAGAATTCTCTGACCTTAACAAGTCAGAACTTGGTGGTAGTTACCTAGGGGAGCAAAAGGACTAGAGTAAGAAAAGCTCCAACAGGCTTTGTCCTGTAGGACAGAAGGAAAAGGGCCATCATCCTGAGAGAAAGCCCTTCACGCAGTGAAGAAGGTCGTGGCTACACATTCTCAACAGGTAGAGGGCCTGCTGTGTCCACCCTCTGGTCATCATAGGACAGAAATTATTGCCCCGCCATTACCTCTAACTGGACAGTTTTGGCCAAGTCTGGGCCTTGATATCCTCATGTGGAAAGTGGGGACACAACTCTAGGGGTCCTGTAGTGCCCTTAAGGACATCAGCTATCTAAGATTTGGGGTACCTGAATTTGTTAAATGCTTACTCCTTCGGGACCAGTGAGCTCTGTGTAAGTGCTGCTGGGGAAGGCTCTTGGGGAACAGCTTGATGCCACACCTGCCATGCCTCCCTGCCTGGAGCTGGGCTCCTGGGGGCCGCTTGGCACTAGGACCTGCGTGCTCAGGTGTCTTTTGGGGGCTCGTCCTAAAGCTGCTCTTAACCATATTATACCATCCCACCTCCCCTTCCTCTGGGCCAAGGACCCTGGAGGGGCCTTGGAGCTTTGAGCTGTGATGCTTAAAATACAGTTTGTTGTCCCCTACAGCACCCCCAAATTCAAGGGCACCTCAGTGATGCAGGTACTTACCCCTGATTATTCATCCAAGGACAAGTTTGACACCTGGAATGCTCCCTGGCTGGCTCCCGAGGCCTCGGTGCTATCCCAGACTCAGATGACTCCATGTCTACAGTTAAAACCCAGATCCCCCTGAGCTCCTGACCCAGGTGTCGAGGTGTCACAAAGCAGCAGTGTGGGTCAACCTGCTGCCCTGGGCGGAATCCCTGGCTCTTCCAGCCCTTACCAGCTGAGCAACTTCGGACAAGTTACTTAATCTCACTGTGCCTCAGTTTTCTCATCTCTAAAATGGGAATGATGGCACCTGTTTTATAAGCCTGATAGGACTGAATAAAATGTGTAAAGTGCTCAGCACAGGGTCTGACATAAGAGTTGCTGCTGAGTCACTTCAGTCGTGTCCGACTCTGTGCGACCCCATAGACGGCAGCCTACCTGTCTCCTCCGTCCATGGGATTTTCCAGGCAAGAGTGCTGGAGTGGGTTGCCATTGCCTTCTCCAGACATAAGAGTTAGGCCTTACTAAATGTTAGCTCTTGAGGACTTGGCCAAATGGTGAAGTAGGAAGACCCTGACCACCTCCCACGAGCACACCAAAAATTACAGCTCTTTACAGAGCAACTATTGATGAGAAAGGCTGGCATCCAGAGGAAAAGATCTTATACAACTAAAAATATAAAGAAAGAAGCACAAAATGGTTAGGAGGGACAGAATCTGGTTTAGTCAAGACCCAAACCCCAGAGGGTCTTCCAGGTGGCTCAGTGGTAAAGAATCTGCCTGCCAAGCAGGAAACGTGGGTTCAGTCCCTGGGCTGGGAAGATCCCCTGGAGAAAGAAACAGCAACCCACACCTGTATTGTTACCTGGGAAATCCCAAGGACAGAGTAGCCTGAGGGGCTCCAAGAAAGGTCATTGATTCTGCTATAGAAAGTAAAAATGAAACTACTCACAGTGCTGGAGAAGACTTTCCAGGTGTGTCAGGTATAACTGTCAAATGCAATAACCCACAAAGCGTCAATGAAATTACAGGATTTGGGGCCGGCCAAAATAAAAATAACTGGCCACAGCCATTCGTTTCTGCAAAAATCTCCCAGTCAGTAATAAGCTAACATTTGTATGATAGAAGGAAGGGGGGTGGGGCGGGCAGAGAACACATTTGAAGACATAACTAAAAGCTTCTCTAACCTGGAAAGGAAACAGGCCTCTTACCTTCAAAAGCACAAAGAGTTCCAAACAGGACCAAACCAAAGAGGATCATATCAAGATATGTTGTAATTAAAACAGCAAAAACTGAAGAGAAAGAGAATATTAAAAGGAGGGAAATAAAACAGGTTATGTACAAGGAATTCCCATGAGGCTATCGGCTGAATTTTCAGCAGAAATTCTGCATGCCAGAAGATAGTGGCATAATATTTTTAAGTGATGAAAGGGGGAAAAATCTATGAACCAAGAATACTCTACCCAGCAAGGCTTTTATTCACATCTGATGGAGAAGATCAAAAGTTACCCAGAAAAGCAAAAGATAAGAGTTCAGCACCACCCTACCAACCTTACAAGAAATATTAAAGGACTTCTCTAAGTGAAAAAGAAAAAGCCACACCTAAAATCATGAAAATTAAAGGAAAAACTCATTGGAAAAGGCAGTTACTTACAGTAAAGGTAGTGGACCAATCACATATAAAACTAGTAGGAAGATTAAAAGAAGTATAGCAAAATCATCTGTGAGTAATCATTTGCAATAAGTAGTTAAGGGACACAAAAGTTGTAAAATATGACGCCAAAAACAGCAAATGTGGGAGAGGGGAGTAAAAATGCTGGGTTAAAATGTATTTGAAATTAAGAGATCAGCAACTTAATTACATATACATATATATATATAAATTGCTATATATAAACCACATGGTAACTAACCATTGAACCAAAACTATATAACAGATACACACAAGAAAAAGGAATCTAAACACAACCCTAAAGATAATCATCAAATCACAGGGGAAAAGAAGGAACAAAAAAGAACTACAAAAATGCCTCAAAATGATTAAAAGAATGCCAGTAAGTATAATATATACCTACCCAAAGTTAGTAGAAGGAAAGAAATCATACAAATCAGAGCAGAAAGAAAGAAAAACAATAGCAAAAACCAATGAACAAAAAGCTTATTCTTTGAGAAGATAAAACTGATAAACCTTTAGCCAGACTCATCAAGAAAAAAAGAGGATACAAATCAATAAAATTGAATAACTGACACCACAGAAATACAAAGGATCATAAGAGAATCCCACAGAAACTACATGCCAAATAAAATGGACAACCTGGAAGAAATGGACACATTCTTAGACTGAACTAAGAAGAAATAGAAAATGTAAATAGACCAATCACAAGTAATGAAATTGAAACTGCAATTAAAACTCTTCCAACAAACAAATGTCCAGGACCAGAAGGCTTCACAGGATTCTATCAAACATTTAGAGAAGAGCTAACACCTAACCTTCTGAAACACTCCAAAAAACTGCAGAGGAAGGAACATTCCCAAGCTCATTTTACAAGGCCACCATCACTAATACCAAAACCAGGCAAAGATATCACACAAAATTATAGAACAATATCACTGATGAACACAGACAAGAATGTGCTCAACAAAACACTAGCAAACAGAATCAAGCAACATGCTAAAGTGATCATATAGCATGATCAAGTAGGATTTATCCCAAGGAGGCAAGGATTCTTCAATATATGCAAATCAATCAGTGTGATACACCATATTATCAAGAATAAAAACCATGTGATCATCTCAATAGATGCAGGGAAAGCTATTGACACAATTCAATAACCATTTATGATTTTTAAAAAACTTCAGAATTTTTTTCAGAAAGCGGGCACAGAGGGAACCTAGCCCAACATAACAAAGGCCGTGAGTGACAAACCCACAGCATACATAATTCTCAGTGGTGAAAAACCGAAAGCATTTCCTCTAAGGTCAGGAATAAGACAAGGATGTCTTCTCTTGCCAATGTTACTCAACATAGTTTTGGAAGTTCTAGTCACAGGAGGCAGAGAGGAAAAAGCAAAGGAATACAAATTGGAAAAGAAGAAGTAAAACTCGCTGTGTGCAGCTGACATACTATGCATAGAAAATCCTAAAGATGCTGCCAGAAAACTACTAGAGGTAATCGATGAATTCAGTGAAGTTGCAGGATACAAAATTAATGCACAGAAGCCTCATGCCATTTCTATACACTAACAACGAAAGATGAGAAAGAGAAATTAAGGAAACAATCCCATTTACCACTGCAACAAAAAGAATAAAATACCTTGGAATAAACCTACCTAAGGAGGCAAAAGACCTGTAGTCTCAGAAAACTATAAAACACTGATAAATAAAAGATGACACAAATAGATGGAGAAATATACCGTGTTCTTGGATTGGAAAAATCAATACTGGGAAAATGAATGTGCTACCCAAAGTAATCTACAGCTTCAATGCTGCTGCTCCTGCTAAGTCACTTCAGTCATGTCCGACTCTGTGCAACCCTACAGAGAGCAGCCCTCCAGGCTCCCCGTCCCTGGGATTCTCCAGGCAAGAACACTGGAGTGGGGTGCCATTGCCTTCTCCAATGCATGGAAGTGAAAAGTGAAAGTGAAGTCGCTCAGTTGTGTCCAACTCTTAGCGACCCCATGGACTGCAGCCCACCAGGCTCCTCCGTCCATGGGATTTTCCAGGCAAGAGTACTGGAGTGGGGTATCATTGCCTTCTCTACAGATTCAATGCAATCCCTATCAAATTACAAGTGACATTCTTCACAGAATTAGAACAAAAATGTTTACAAATTGCACAGAAACACAAAAGACCCCGAATAGCTACAGTAATCTGGAGGAATCAGGCTCCCTAGCTTCAAACTATACTACAGAGGCACACTAATCCCTCTGGAATTACTAGTGATCAGCAGCCCCACTTCTGGGCATAGACCCTGAGAAAACCGTAATTCAGAAGCACACATGGACCCCGTACCTTTAGCCAAACTTATACAATCGGAAATGAAAAAGGAGAAGTTACAACCTATATGACAAAAATTGAAATGCTCATAAGAGATTACTACAAACATCTACATGATAATAAAACAACAGAGAAGAAATGGACAAATTCCCAGAAATATACACTCTAATAATGAACAAGAAATAGAAAATATGAACAGAACAATTATTAGAAATGAAACTGCGTAGTAAACTCCCAGTAAACAAAAAGTCCAGGACCAGACAACTCTACAAATATCTAGAGAAAAATTAACAACTATCCTTCTCAAATTTTCCAAAATATTGCAGAGGAAAGAATGCCTCTGAACTTTCTATGAGGCCAGCATCATCCCAATATGAAAGCCAGAAATATCATACACACAAAAGAAAAGTACAAGCCAATATCACGGATGAACACAGATGCAAAAAATCCTCAACAAAATATTAGCAAACTGAATTCAATAACACATTAAAAGGATCATACATCATGATCAAGTGGGATGTGCAAGAATCCCAAGAATGCAGGAATGGGTCAACATCCTAAAATCAATTAGAAAACTGAATAAAAATCACATCATCACTTCAATAGGTGATCCTATAATCAATCAGGAAACTGTTCATTCTAAAATCAAGAAACTGAATTAAAAACCATATGATCATCTCAATAGATGCATAAAATTCACCATTTACTTCATCATTCATTATTAAAAACTCTCAAAGTGTGTATAAAGGGAATATACCTCAACATAATAAAGAATATACATGACAAATCCACAGCTGACATCATACTCAACAGTAAAACGCTGAAAGCATTTCCTCTAAGATCAAGAATAAGACATGAATGGCCACTCTATTTTTATTCCACATAGTATTTAAAGTCCTCACCAAGCAATCAGACAATAAAGATAAAAGAAATCCAAATTGGAAAGGAAGCACTAAAACTGTTTTATAGATGATAGGACACTATACTTAGAAAATCGTAAAGATGCCACCAAAAAAAAAAAAAAGATTACAACTCATCAATGAATTCAGTAAAGCTACAGGGTACAAGATTAATATACAGAAATCTTCTGAATTTACATACACTAACAACAAACTATCAAAGAGAAATTGAGACAACAATCCGATCTACCATTGCATCAGCAAGAATAAAATACCTAGCAATAAACTGATCTAAAGAAGTAAAACACATGTACTTGGAAAATCATAAAACACTGAAAAAAGAAACTGAAGACACAACAGATGGAAAGATTATACTGTGTTCATGGACTGGAAGTACACTGTTAAGATAATCAAAGTACCAAAGGTAATCTACAGATCAAATATAATCATTATCAAAATACCAAAGACATTTTTCACAGAACTGGAAAAAATCTAAAATTTGAATGCAAATATTAAAGACCCTGAATAATCCAAGAAATCTTGAGAAAGAACAACAGAGCTAGAGGTATCATACTCCCTGATCTCAGGATATACTGCACAGCTGCAGCAATCAAAACAGCATGGGACTGACACAGAAACAGACACAGAAAAGAGAGCCCAGAAATAAACCCATGCATTATGGGTGACAAATGAGGCAAGAACATGCAGCAGGGAAAAGGCAGCCTTTTCAGTGAATGGTGCGGGGAAAACAGGATGGCCACATGTAGAAGCAGAAAGCAGACACAAACCACTGCAGCCCAGTTAAGCTTAAAAGCTTCTACACAGCAGAGGAAGCCACTGAGAAAGCAGAAGGGCAGCCTAAGGGAGGAGTAGGAGAGGACGTTTGCAAGTGGAATATCCAAAATATGGACACAGTTCATACAGCCCAACAGCAATGAAACAGCCTGATTAAAAGAGGAGCAAACACCTGAAGAGGCATTTTCCTAAATAAGACATACAGATGGCCAACAGGCACAAGGAAAGATGCTCAGCACGGCTAATCCTCAGAGAAATGCAAACCAAAAACACAATGAGATATCCCCTCACACCTGTCAGAATGGCTACCATCAAAAAGACCACAAATAACAAGTGTTGGCAAGCATGTGGAGGAAAGGGAACCCTACCTAGTCCATGGTTGGTGGGAATTTAAATTCGTGTAGCCACTGTGGAAAATCCCAGTATTTTGTGTTGTGGTATGGAGGTTCTTCAAAAAACTAAAAATGTAACTACCATATGATCCAGCAATTCCACTCCCAGGTAGGGAACTATATGAAATAGCTGAAATTATTATATGATTGAAATGGAATAATAATAATTGATATTACATAAAATAATTGAAATGATCATATATGAAATTATGTGAAATAATTATATGAAGAAAATGAAAATGCTAACTTGAAAAGATCCATGTACCCCAATCAGTGTTCACAGCAGCATCATTAACAATAGCAAAGGTATGGAAGCGATGTAAATATCCATCAATAGATGAATGGGTAAAGATGATATAATATGTAAATATATGTGTGTTTATGTATGCATATGTATGTATATTTTTATATACATACATGTATGTATATTTTTATATATTATATATATACTATATGTACATTCTTATATATATACATATATAATAGACTACTACTTAGCCATAAAAGAGTGAAGTTTTGCCATTTGTAACAACATGGATGGATGGACCCAAAAGTTAGTATGAAATAAGAGACAAATATGACTTAATGTAAAATCTTAAATATATATATGCAACAAAACACAAATAGGCTCAGATATAGAGAACAGACTAATGGAAGTGAGTTAGCACACTAGGTGGGCTGCCGTCTAAGGGATCACACAGAGTCGGACATGACTGAAGTGATTTAGCAGCAGCAGTTACCACTGGAGAGAGGGAAGGGCAACCAGGAGGTTGAGAGGTACCAAAAGTTAGTCTTCAAAGACATGAGTCTCTTGACTATGTCAAGAGTGTTTAGATTTTAAATTTCAAACTTGATTATCTTACATTTAGCAACTGTGGTTTATGACTTCCTTACAAAATAATGTAAAATTTCTAACACTAAACAAACCTATGAGAAAACAATTATCTGTAGTTTCCCATTAGATTTTTAATTGAAGGATAATTGCTTTATGGAATTTTGTGGGTTTCTGTCATACATCAACAAGAATCAGCCACAGGTACACCCATGTCCCGTCCCTCCCATCTCCCTCCCCACCCCACCTGCCACAGAGCCCCTGTTTGAGTTCCCTGGGTCATACAGCAAATTCCCATTGGTTATCTGTTTTACACATGGTACTGTAGATTTCTATGTTACTCTCTCCATACCTCTCCCCCTTCTCCGTCCTCTCCTCCCACCTTGTCCAAAGGTCTGTTCTCTGTTTCTCCACTGCTGCCCTGAAAATAAATTCATCAGTGCCATCTCTCAGATTCCATATGTGTGTGTCAGTATGCAATATTTCTCTTTCTGACTTCACTCTGTATAATGGGCTCTGGTTTCATCTACCTCATTAGAACAGATTCAAATGTGTTCCTTTTATGGCTGAGTAGTACTCCATCATGTATATGAACCACAGCTTCTTTATCTGTTCGTCTGCCGAGGGACATCTAGGTTGCTTCCACGTCCTGGCTATCATCAATACTGCTGCAGTGAACACCGGGGTGCATGTGTCTTTCAGTTTTGCTTTCCTCAGGGTATATGCCTAGGAGTGAGATTGCTGGGTCAAAAGGTGGTTTTATTCCTAGCTTTTTAAGGAGTCTCCATACCGTCTTCCATAGTGGCTGTATCCATTTACATTCCCACCAGCAATGCAAGAGTGTTCCTTTTCTCCACACCCTCTCCAGCATTTATTGTCTGTAGACTTCTTGATGATGGCCATTCTGACTGGTGTGAGGTGGTGTCTCATCGCAGTTTTGATTTGCATTTCTCTGATAACGAGTGATGTTGAGCATCTTTTCATGTGCTTGTTAGCCATCTGTAGGTCTTCCCTGGAGAAATGTCTCTTCAAGTCCCTTTCCCACTTTTTGATTGGGTTGTTTATTTTTCTAGTATTGAGTTGTAGAAGCTGCTTGTATGATTTGGAAATTAATCCTTTGTCAGTTGTTTCCCTTGCTATTATTTTCTCCCATTCTGAGGGTTGTCTTTTCACCTTGTTTGTAGTTTCCTTTGCTGTGCAAAAGCTTTTAATTAGGTCCCACTTGTTTATTTTTATTTCCATTACTTTAGGAGGTGGGTCATAGAAGATCTTGCTTTATGTCATGGAGTGTTCTGCCTGTGTTCTCCTCTAAGAGTTTAATCGTTTCTGGTCTTACATTTAGGTCTTTAATCTACTTTATCTTTTTGTGTGACATTATGAGTGATCTAATTTCATTCTTTTGCATGTAGCTGTCCAGTTTTCCCTGTACCACTTATTGAAGAGGCTATCTCTGCCCTGTTGCCTCCTTTGTCAAAAATAAGGTATCCATAGGTGCATGGGTTTCTCTCTAGGTTCTCTATCTTGTTCCATTGGTCTATATATCTGTTTCTGTGCCAGTACCACATTGTCTTGATGACTGTAGCTTTGTAGTATAGTCTGAAGTCAGGAAGGTTGATTGTCTACCAAGTTTTACCATCTCTATTTTTCAAAACTATTAATTCCAATGTGCTTACACTTACATTCTACTTTTCCAGTGAGCCATCTTACATGAACAGTTTCTTAATTTTTCGTCTTATATAATCTTCCAATGAATTGATAGTCCATAAAAAACTTCAAGGGGCTTCCCAGGTGACACCAGTGGTAAAGAAACTGGTAGCGTTTCTGCCAAGGCAGGTGGACATAAAAGACCCAGGTTCAATTTCTGGATCAGGAAGGTCCCCCGGAAGAGGGCAGAGCCACCTACTCCAGTAGACTTGCCTAGAGAATGCCATGGACAGAGGGGCCTGGCAGGCTATCGTCCATAGGGCTGCCCGGAGTCAGACAGGACTGAAGCAACTTAACACAGGGCACCAAAAACTTTAAATGCTAGCTCTAATGCTAGCATAGGGCTTCTCTTGTGGCTCTGCTGGTAAAGAATCCACCTGCATGTTGGGAAGATCCCTGGAGAGGGGCCAGTATTCTGGCCTGGAGAATTCCATGGACTGTATAGTCCATGGGGTCGCAGTGTTGGACACAGCCGAGTGACTTTCACTTTCACTGCTTGACATATCTGTCTCAGAACGCCTCTAACTCCATTTGTCCCAGGCTCCTGTTTTCCTACTTTCTAAATCCCACCCCTCTCTGCCCCGGGGCCACTTCCTCCTGTCTTACTTCCTTTCTTAGTGAATGGCATTACCTTCCAGTGGACTGTGAACACCTGCTGACTAGTTCCAGAAGCTGCTCCACTGCTCCACTCCCGGGGCGTGCACAGCCATGCTCAGCAGTCCTGCTGCCAGACCCCTGGCCAGACATGAGCTTCTGGGCACCACTCTCCTGTCTAACGTCTGCAGGGGCCCACCGTCTCAGCAATAAAGTCCTGATCTTCAGCCCACTATCCTCAGAGTCAGTGTGGCCAGACACGAGCTTCTGGGCACCACTCTCCTGTCTGACGTCTGCAGGGACCCACTGTCTCAGCAATAAAGTCCTGATCTCCAGCCCATTACCCTCATAGTCAGCGTGGGGGCCTGGCACCCTCTCCTGCTCGCCGGGCCCCCCCCCCCCCCGAGCTCTGCGGCACCCCCCCAGACATGAGCTTCTGGGCACCTCTCTCATGTCTGACGTCTGCAGGGGCCCACCGTCTCAGCAATAAAGCCCTGATCTCCAGCCCACTACTCTCGGAGTCAGCGTAGCCAAACACGAGCTTCTGGGCACCACTCTCCTGTCTGACGTCTGCAGAGACCCACTGTCTCAGCAGTAAAGCCCTGATCTCCAGCCCACTACCCTCGGAGTCAGCGTAGCCAGTTCTCCTGCTTAGGGGACTGGGAGCCGACCCCCATGGGGTGTGTGACTCAGGAGCCCTTTGAGGCAGGTGTTGATGTGGACTGAAGCTTCCCTGAATGGAGTCCAAGAGAGGTCTCACTTTGGTGACTGCAGAACCATGAGGAGGGGCCAGATGACTCATGCGTAACCACCACCAACAGAACAACAAGCGTGTGCACCACGAGTTGCACCCTGTGGTGCCTCGTTTCCAACTCCAGCTGTCTTGGGCGCTTGATTCCTGATTGCCGCTGCCTCCCGCAGCTCCCAAACATACTCACTACACCCCTGGCTCCACCACACTGCACGATCTTCACGCACAATTTTGTGTGTTATTATCTTATTGGGATACAACTCCTTTACAATTGTTTTAGTTTCTGCCATACAACAACATGGATCAGCCATAGGTGCACATATATCCCCTCCCGCCCACCCCATCCCTCCCTTCTAGGTCTTCACAGAGCACCGAGCTCAGCTCCGTGTTCATACACGGTTTTATTTAATCCTCACAATGCCTCACGGCTTCCAAAGCTGAGTGTGTTTGACTCGAAAGCATCACCCACCCTCCCTGCTGGGCCAGTGCACACAGCACTTTGCTGAGTTCACACTTCCTCAGCTTCCATCCGATCACCCCAGATCCCTGACACAGGTGACATCACAGACCAGGAAAGATAGGCAACTGCCTCCCAGCCGTCAGGTTGGGAGACACTGTTTCCTTAACGCGGCCCCTCCCTCCCCGCTGCTGTGCACTGCCTGCCTGTGTGCCCACCAGTGGGGACCTCCCCCAGTGAGACAGGCAGCCAGTGTTTATGACTTCTTGCAAGGGAATTAAAGTCGAACGAGGCCCCTGCATAGCACGGGTTTACCTCAAGCTGCGGCGAAGGCAGGACGAGATCAGCATGCCGCCTGCTCCACAGAGGGAGAACACATCAGACCCTTAAATCACTCATGGGTGGGCAGCCAAGGCCCTCTCCTGTGCGCCAGTCTTGATTTTAAAGAAAACGGTTCAGCTGTTTATGTGCCATCGATCAAAAAAATGCTCTCCTTTCATAATAGGGAAGCCATGATCATCCATTCGTGGGGCAACACCGCAGGTTAACGCTGAACTCCTGAATCCCGTTTGCAGAGAAAGGGAGAGTAAACCACAAAAGCAGAATTTTACCAACTCTCCTCCCAGGCTGTGACAACCAGGTAAGACACGTGCTGCTCTGAGCTGGACTTCCACATGCCTGTTGCTTTTCTCCAAATAGACTTTGCATCTCATGATCTCAGAGGTTCTGTTTCCCACATGGTGATACCATGTCATTGCTGTTGTTGTTAAATTTAAAAAAAAAAATTAAACAACAGCAAAGACCAAATGAGGGAAGGGAGGGAGAAAACGCCCTTCTGTTTGTTTGTACGACCAGCCTGGAGCAGGACGGTCAGTCACTTACACCTTCTCCAGCAGGCATCTCACAGGTCCCTAAGCGGGTACATCCTTACAGGGCCCATGATTCAGCAGTCTCCACCCAGGAGAGGGCAAGCCTGTCTCTTCAGCTACGCAAATAAAAATGTTTTACACATGAGCTAATCATCTCAGAAACTCCGCACACAACACAAAGAGGATAAGAAGGCCTTGGGCGCTGGCCTCGTTCACACACTATGCGCTGCCTTGATGCTGGGTGGCTGGGACACTGTTCCAAGCCAGCATTTACATGCTCCCCATCAACCCCGCCAGCTCCTGTCTCACCTCTCTGCTCCAGACCCTCCCAGCCAGGGCAACAGAAGAAAAAGCCCCTCATCCCAGTTTAAATGTCTCGGGTCTTCCTCAGTGCTCTTCCCCAAACCTGGCTATCATAGCCCCACACCAGGCAGGACTCACCCCCGTGGTGTCCCTTTCATCATAAAGTGCGTGCAACACCACACTCACATCTAAGCTGCTTCCGAAGAAGGGACTTGGGGCTAGGCGGGGGGACACTGGCCGTGTGTCCCATACCTTCCTGTCCTGCTTGCCTTCTATTCTCACATGCACATAGCCCTGACCCCTTAAAAACTTTAGTTTCAATTAACTTGTTTTACAAAGGGGTAGGGGATTTTAAGTACATACCGTGCTGGTTACCTTTCTCACCCCAAAACAAGGGAACTGACCCATGAGTTCCATATCCGCCCAGAGAGACCTTATTTCAATCATATCAAATTTAAAAATCTAGGGATAGGCCACAGTGAGGAAATGCAGGCATTTTCAGACTGTCTAGCAGATGGTCGGAGGAGTGGACCCCCCGCCCCAGGGCCCAGCAGTGCGAGGTTCCCCCTGAGCACTCCTGTTTGGTCCTCTGCTCTTCGCGCTGGCGGAGAGGATGCCTCCTGAGAGCTTCAGTTCACTGTCAGGACCTGGCCTGTGCCCTCCCAGGACCAGCTGGCCCTGCTGAGTGGACACGGAGCAGGTGCTGAACTAGGGAACTGGGATCAGGAAAACAGAGCGCCGGCTTTAGGTTTGGAAGATGGTTGAGAGAAATCCACAGCCAAGAGGGGCTCTGATTTGGATGAAAGTGGAGTGGACGGCTGTGCTGTGGCTGGAAACACCTCCCTGCAGGCTCCAGGCAGCAGGAGAGAGAACGCACACTGACGGCTGCCCCCATAGCCCAGCCGGCTGCTCCAAGCAAGGAGCTGGAGTGCAGTCATCCGGGTTTCCACTGCAAAGCAGTGGGGGCACAGAGATGCTGCCGGGCCACCTTGCAGGACTCAGCTCAGAGGTCACAAGCTGGCAGAGGAAGGCTGAGGCAGGCTTCTCAGGGCCCAGCTGAAAGCTACTTCTCCTGTCGCCCTTCCTGTGAACAAAATCAGACTCTCGCTGATGCTGCTCAGGCCCTGAGTCCAAGCCCTTCTGGTTCCAGCAGCAGGTGCTCTGCTGCCCTCGGGGCACCTCTAATGGGAGCAATGAAAGGGGCATCAGTGCCTTTCTCCAAGCTTCACCCCTCAGGACCCCTTGCTGCTCACTCCAGCATCTTTGCAACCTCTCCATCATCTTTGAGCCCCATTCTACCCCAACACCAGCAGAATGAGTTCCGCACCTCGCACTAAGTTGGACTCTCTAATCCGTATTCCCCATTTTACAGGTGTGGGGACTGAGGTTGAAGGAACAGGATCAAACCATTAGGGAAACGGCAAAGCTAAGCTGAGCACCCCAGGCTTCTAACTCTCAATCCAGTTCCCTTGCCTCTACATGACTAGGGAATCCCACGAAGGGTGCTCAGGATGACAGCTGTAGCCAGATTTAAACGCACGTCTGTAGCCAGATTTAAACGCACGTCTGTAGCCAGATTTAAATGCACGCCTGCCCTGAGAAGGACTTCCCAGGTGGCAGGTTCCCAGAAACCTGCCTGCCACTGCAGGAGACATAAGAGACGTGGGCTTGATCTCTAGGTCGGGAAGACCCCCTAGAAGAGAGCATGGCAACCCACTCCAGTATTCTTGCCTGGAGAATGCCCATGGACAGAGGAGCCTGGTGGGCTACAGGCCCTGGGGTCGCAAAGGGTTGAACACGACTGAAGCAAGTGCTCCGCTAAACTGCACCTGCTCTGGTGGGGTCAGTTAACATCGGGCTCAGCAGCCTTCACACAATAAGAAACCTGCCAAATAGTCACTGAAGCACCTGGGTGTTTTTTGTTTGGTTGGTTTTTAACATAAAGGAAGTCTGGAGTAAAGCAGGAAAGAGCTTGTGGCACCAGAGATGTGGCACAGCTCTATTTTTTTGCACCATCATCCTCACCATGTGACTTCCATCCTTGAGGCTGCCTCACGTTCCAAGATAGCTGCTGGAGTGCCAGTCATTATTTATGTATTCCAGGCAGAAGTAAAAGGTAACCTGCCAGCTGAGTAAATCCGCTTTAAATAAAAACCTTTTATGTAAGTCCTAACTGATGACTTTGTCTTCTTATTGTGTATGTCTCTCTGCCTAAGAGACTGGGGAATGAAGTGGTATTAATATACTCCTACCTCAAATAAAATTAAGGTTTGGCTAGTAAGGAAGGGGAGGATGGATATGGTTGGTTGGCTGCCACAGAGCTATTCTTGGTACTGATTTGTGGTAAGGTTAGAGTGAAACTACTTCTGACCCAGCAAGGAGAGGGAACTATTCACAGAAGAAATCTGCATCTCAGTACTGAGATTCGGGTTTTGATGAATTAATTATATTGAGGTTTTGATCATGTGCTTTATAAACTTTTAGCAATATCCCCATCACCTAGAAATGAAGGCAGACTAATCTAAAATGACGAAATGGCACAGGCAGGCAGCGTGCCTGTGGCTTCTTTCTTCAGCAAACAGGGTTAGGCCTTGGACCAGCTGCAACCTGAAACCTACATTCCCTGGGGTCCTTACTACTCAAGCTCTGGTCCCCAAGGACCTGTATCATCATGGAGCATATTAGAAACGCACGACTCAGGCCCTACCCTGGAGCTACTAAAGCAGAATCAGGATTTTAACAGGGGCCCCAGGGGGTTCCCGTGCACGTTAAAGTTTAAGAAGCCACACTCAAACGTATGACTTAAAGATCTTGCAATGGGCCCTCTGATCTCCTAGAACATTTCCCAGGAAGCATAGCCCCTAAGATGCTGGGTGTTTAGTGAGACCGTAAGTCACAGTGTCACCTCTCCAACGAGAGCTCACGTTTTAACTATGAGTGCTCGTGACGCAGTGACACCTATCACTTACTAAGTACTTACTGTGCAGACACTAAGCGAGGGGCCCGTGTGTCCTCCTGCACTTACTGCCCTGAACAGTTCTGTACAGTAGCCGCTGTCACTACCACGTTGCACGGGGAGGAGACTGGCCCGTGGTACCCATCTGGGAGGCACCGAAGGGGTGCTAAGAGGACAGGGAGGGGCAGTGTTTAGGAGGGAGAAGCTTGGATCAGTGAAGCGCACTCTAGACAGAGATGGAGCCAGGATGCCTGGGCTCTTTCTCCCAAAAGGCTGCTCGGCTACCCGTGGTGACCTTGCATAACACGCACCCCTCCCCCCACCCCGCCACCACCCGGAACCTCACTTTTCTTATCTGCGTATCAGGGATGGGAGTCGACCAGATAACCAGCAGGCTTTCCTCCAGCTGGCATTCCTCAAGTCTAAGCATGACGCCCCCACACCCCGATCCTGAAGTCAGCCAGCCTTAGCAGCCACCAACCCTGACTTTATCAGGGTCATCCAGGGGCCGCCAGGTCTGGCCGGGAGCCCAACTGGGTCCAGAGACCCAGATGCTAGATGCTCCAAAGAACCACATACCTCCTCCTGAGCAATCAGAGGCAAATAAACACAGTTGCTGCCAGCCAGTCTCGCCACCCCCTGCTGACTGGACTCAGGTGCAGGGGAAGGAGGTGGGCAAAGCCGACTTCCTGTAGACCTCCAGAAATAGACTTGACAGGAGATGCTCCCAAGGAAACACCTGGCCATGCCAGACATTATGTGCCAAAGCTGCCTGTGGGGTTATTACCAATATGCCTACCTCATCTGAGAGGGCTGACCTTGCCACCCTCAGACTGGTTGGCAGAACGCAGCAGTAAGCAGTGAAGGGAGACTGCTCAGACTCAGCTCACAGTAGAAGGCCCCTGTACACTCCTGGCACCTCTGCAGGGCACACAGTCTCATCAGCAGACTTGCCAAGGAGGGTCTCCCTGTCACAGTGGCCCCGGGCCACGTCCCTCACTCACAAGCCCTGCACTGCCATGGACACCCGAGGCTCCTGGTGGCTATGAGTCTGTCTCCATGGTGACAGAGGACTGATCCACAGCCAGCACCAGACCCAAGGCAGAGACAGGCCCTTTCCCAGGGATTTATGAATTGGGGCCAGGATCCTGTCTCCAAGGCCGGATGGTACCACACACTCTTAGGACCACAGTGGGAGGCATCTTCCACCACAGTAATCTCAACTGCAGAGAGAGAAGTGAGCACACACACAGCCAGTGCTGGAGTCCCATCCCAGGTCCCTGCCCCACCCCCAGCAGGTTCTCGGCCTCACCCCCTGCGCTTGTAATCAAGTCCGCTTAAGTGAGCTAGCTCCAGAACCAAGATTCTGTCACTTGTCACCAGAGGAGTCAGACATTCGTGTATTCACCTGGTCACTCAGGGGAAGGCCAGGCAGGCTGAAATGTGCTTGGCACCAAAGGAAAAGAAAAGAATAAGACACAATCTGTACCCTCAGGGGACTCACGGGCTAGTGTGGGATATGTGGTGGTGGCTTACCGCTCAGTCCTGTCCAACTCTTGCGACCCCATAGACTGTAGCCCACCAGGCTCCTCTGTCCATGGGATTCTCCAGGCAAGAATACTGGAGTGGGTTGCCATTTCCATCTCTGGGGTATCTTCCTGACCCAGGGATTGAACCCAGGTCTCCTTCAGGCAGTCTCCTATATTGCAGATATATTCTTTACCAACTGAGCCACCAGGGAAGCTAAGTGTGGGATATAAACAGGTTATAATAAATCAATGTATTAAATGTGCTGAAAAGGGCACAGGGTACCATGGAAGGAAACAAGCCTGGGGCCGAAGCCAAGGGGCAGAGAGCCAGGAGGGCTTCCTGGAGGAGGAGGTGCTTGAGCTGGATCACAGAAATGGGAGGATGCAGCCCTGCAGTGGGGAGACTGTGTTCCCGACCACGAGGACAGCGGCACACCCCGCTGCTGCTGGGGAATCGGGGGAGGGGACACAGCATGGTTTCAGGGAGAAACCCCATGAGGAACTCTACTAGGTGAAGCAGACTTGTGCAAAGGGGACACAGCCCTTTGCAAGCAAGAAGCTGGCTTTTAGAGAGAAACCACATGGAGCAGAATCCAAGTTCAAGACCTAACCAAAGACTTCTGAACAACCACGCGTGAAAGACTACAGAAGCTCAGAGGCAGGAAAAGACACCTGCAGCCAGGACACGGACGAGCGGCTGCTATTTAGAGCGGGCAGAGCGGAGACAGGCCTGGAAGCACAGAGCCGACGCAGATGGAAGCGGAACCTGAGCCACGTTGTCAAAATGTCAAAAAGCTCTGTGCTTCTTGAAGTGCTTTCACATTAAACTCATCTGATGCTCACAAGCAAGATGAGGACTTCAGCCATTCTAGTGCTTTCCTGCCTGGTGATGGGGAAACAGACACAGACTGCGTGGTCTCCTTCGGTCACAGAACTGACGAGTTGGCAGAGGTTCAGAGCCTCCCCAACACCCTCCCTACCAAGGCTCCTTCGTTACCTCTTCTACAAATAAGAGGAGGGAATGAAGACCCACGCATCACAGAGTAACTTTCCTTGGGAACTTCTGGGCGAACCCAGGCCACCTCCACCCTGTGCAGCAGCTCAGGAGTGAGAGGGCCTTAAGACGGAGAACACAAAACATGTATTGTTCCAAATGTGTCTTCCCTGTGGGCTTACGAGCTCCAGTGGAGCAGATACGGCTTCCTCAGCAATTAAGCTGGGCCTCTAATTGGGAAGGTGCTCGTTTGGGGCCATAATTGGGAGGGTGCTCAAACGGACTTCACGATCGAATGAGAATAAACAGAACCAGTGAACCAGACAGAAAGCACAGGGGAGAGATGGAAGGTGAGGATGCTGTCTTCTGACAGTGGGAAGCAAACCACTCAAAGCTCTCCTCCTCACTGCCACCCTCACAAGCCTCACGGCATTAAATCCAGAGGGCGGCAGGGGTTTAAGGCAGAGATGCTAACACTTCCAGCAACATCCAGCTGCTCCTTGTTAACACTCCAGGGAAAGAAGGGTGACAGGAGAGATGACCAAAGAGAGTCCAAACAGGAGGTCAGAGGTCAGTGTGAGCTCCAGCAGGCCCGAGCATGTAAGTTCCTGGTAAGCTCCCAAGTGACCCCTACGTTGTAGGGATGATTTTGAGGTCTGAACACTGATATTCTACTGGGAGTTCTCTTTGGTCAGGACAAGCTTCTGGAAGGATTTTTTCCATGTCCTCTCAAACATATTTTCCACCCCCCACCCCAGGTGGTGGCCCTGCAATAAGGCCAGCTCCCAGAAGTGAGGAATTGTCGCCTCACCTAGTGATGAACTGCCCACTCACTCTGCTACCTCCAGAAGGAAAGGCTGGCAGAGCAGAGAGGAAAGGGAGGGTCTGCTGAGGAAGGAGGAAAGGCGGTCCCACCCCTGGCCTGCAGGCCTCCAGGGCAGTTCCTCCCCTCTGCCCTCCTCGGCCCCCTCCACCTGGCCTCCCGCCAGCAGCCACGGGCAGTCTCACTTGGCACCGGTTCTAAAGCAGAAACAGGGCTTTGTCCCATCCACCGGAGGCAAGGCCACCAGGTCCTGCTGCAAAACGCCCTCTTCCCTGTCAAGGCAGAAAAAGTGGCTTTTGGCCCTCAAGTTCTAGAACACCCAGCTGATGACAAAAATTACTTCTCTGGGACCTCTGGCGGGCCGTCCACACCCCCCCGCCCCTCCCCGAAGCCCCTATCCCGCTCCTGCCCAGACCTCGTGGTGCCCACCCACCCGCAGAGGCTGCCACTTGGGACCTAGTCCCAGGCACGTGGGCTCTGTCATTACCCTCCCACCCACACAGACGTCTTCCCACGTCCCACACTTTCTGGGTGGGGAGACCAAACCACAGTCCCAGGGGAACCTGGGCCACATGACCGGGCTGGTCAGAGTCAACGGCGGACACTTAGCAACTCAAGACCAGGCCAGCGTCTCACACCCGGAGCGAAAGAGGACGCAGGTCTCAGAGCTCCTTCCACACACTGTGAGTCGAGGGTTTACAACAGTTTGCAGGCAAACTTTCCGTTAACAACAACAACAACAAAGCCCATTATTCTCATGAATCCTGACCTCATTTCCCGAAGCGGTCTCAGACACACACACACACACACACAAGCCCGCGTAGGTACCATCCGTCAGTTCCCCTTGTCATCAGGCAAAAGCCACACACGCCCACCCCAGCAGTGCCCCCTCCTCAGACCTGGAGGACACCTCCAGGTGTTCAGGCGACACTGCAGGAGGCACCGAGGAGGAACTCAGTGTAATAACGTTAAATCCCCGTTTTCCAAGGCAGGGGGAGAACCCCACGTTAGTCACAACCAAAACCCCAGGTTTCTGCACGATCTCGACAAAACGTCTTGAAAACAGGGAACAGAGGGATATTTTCAATGGGTGTTTTCATTGGGGGCTGTGCTTCTCACAGGATGTGGTGGACAGACACATTTTCAAAATACTGAGCTTTCAGTAATATAAAATTCTGATATTAAAAGGAAAATGGATCCTCACCGACTCTGTGTCCCCCAGTCGGCCTTAAACCCTGCTGTTTCCAGAGGGAGCCGTTTTGCTTTCTAAAAAGGAAAACTCTTGATAACTCGATTGACTCAAAAACAAACCAAACCCCAGAGCCCAAAATGACACCCTATACAGCAGGCAAGGCTTTACCAAACAGGGTTGGACAGAATATACTTGCAGAGCATTTAATTTTGACCCCTTAGCAGTAGGGCTGTTGTCTTCCCTTTCCACTTGTTGAGACTCTCACCAGAATTTTCAGAGGAACCCCAGCCCCTGGAGCCCCCTCCCCCAGGAGCCCCAGGCACCCTCCTTCTCCGCCGCACCCCCTTTGCTCTGCGGCGCCTGTGCCCCCTTTTCCCAGCGCTGCGGCAAGAGGTGGCAGGAGCACTTACCTCAACCACCCTCCTGTGGGGAGACCGCTCCTCCTCCTTTCTGGAGCTGGGACTCACCGACATCACTCGACTTTATTTATAATCTTTATTCTACCGAAAAGTTGTACAAACTTATATGGTTTGTAATGGTACATGGCTCATGAATGAGATGGAAGTGAAATGTCTATGACTTTTCCGTGGGTTTCACTCACTGGCCAGCCGATGACGGTGGCGGGAACTCTTTCACGCACTTTTGCTCACGTCCCCCGCTGGAGTCAAAGTTCTTCAGGGGCAGAGGCGATCGCTGGATAAATGTAAAGTATTAGCTGTAAGCAGAATTTGCTTCAAAAAGTTTTCTTATGAGTGTTTTTAAAAAATTAAATACTCTTGAGACTCACAGACTTATGAAACGAACTTATGGTTGCCAGGGGAGTAAGGATGGAGGAAGGGATAGGTATGGCGTTTGGGATGGACATGTACACACTGCTATATGTGAGGTGGATGACCAGCAGGGACCTCGTGGCGTTTGGGATGGACATGTACACACTGCTATATGTGAGGTGGATGACCAGCAGGGACCTCGTGTAGAGCACAGGGGACTCTGCTCAGCATTACATGGCAGCCTGGAGGGGTCAGAGGCTGCGGGGAGCGGACACACATGCATGTATGGCTGAGGCCCTTTGCTGTTCACCTGAAACGGTCACAACGTAATATTAACCGGCTATACCCCAACACAAAATAAAAAGTTCAAAAGAAAAAGAAATTCAATACTCCTGAATATGTCACTGTCACAAGTGCCACTTGGTTTCAACAACTCTGAACACGTCAGGCAGGGAACTCAACTCTCAGAGTGACGGCTCCATAGTTTCATCATCTCCTCCTTGTGGGGGTGGAGAACCCAACTCCACCACTCGGGCTCCTGCAGGTCTGGCAGCTGAATGAGTCAGTCTCAGACAAAGGGCCCCGTCTCAAAGCCTGCAACTGTCCAACCATCAAGTTACCATCAGGGGACACCATGGCTGTGGGGGAGGCGTTAAGCTATTAACCGGAGCCTGCCCTTTCCACCAGAGAAGGCAATGGCACCCCACTCCAGTACTTTTGCCTGGAAAATCCCATGGACAGAGGAGCCTGGTAGGCTGAAGTCCATGGGGTTGCTAGAGTCGCACAAGACTGAACAACTTCACTTTCACCTTTCACTTTCATGCACTGGAGAAGGAAACGGCAACCCACTCCAGTGTTCTTGCCTGGAGAATCCCAGGGACGGGGAAACCTCGTGGGCTGCCATCTATGGGGTCGCACAGAGTCGGACAGGACTGAAGCGACTTAGCAGCAGCAGCAGCCCTTTCCACCGTAACTGCAGGGGTGGCAGAGTCTTCTCTGACGCCCACCCAGCTATATACCAGAACCTGCCCTTTCCACTATGCTTGCAGGGGTGGCAGAGTCCTCTCTGACGCCCACCCTGCATCTAATGACCCATCAAGAAAAAGCATGGTTCCAGCAAAGCATCCTCAAGCCCTCTCTCAGTAGGTATATGTAGACACATTTATGTTCAGTAATATTTCATCCCAACTGGCATAAAGAGGAAAAATCATAATAAGGACTTTATTTAAACAATCTAGCAAATGTATCAGAAAGTGGATTTAGATTTCAAAAGATTTAGAAAGTCAGCTTAGATTTCAACAGGTACTGCATCAATAACAAAAGTCATCAATAAAAGGAAGTTGTTCTTCGTTCCAGAAACGGACCTTAGAAAGTAACTAGCTTGGTGCTAATTAAAGCACAGCAGGGCAGGCCTGGTTACACACAGCTCACTGAAGCACCCACCCACCGTGACTCAACTGCTTTACAAGCTGAGAGCTATTTCCAACAACCTTTTGAAGTACTATTCAGAACAAGAAGGTCCTATTGCATAGCACTATCTTTAATATCGTGTGCTAAATCATAGAGGAAAAGATTATGAGAAAGAATATATATGTATATACAACTGAATCACTTTGTTATACAGCAGAAATTAATACAACATTGTAAACAGACTACACCTCCATAAACGTTTTCCTAAATGCTATTCAGAGTTGAACCCTGTATTTCTGTGTAACCAGAAGATGCCATTCCACAACACAGTGATTCCACAGAGACATTATCTTAAGTAATTTTACTGGAACAACAATTACATTTCGAGCACCAAAGCAAGAACCCTATTGTCAGTTCAGTAGGTCACGTCCCAAGGGGGAAGAAAAAGGCGCTGGAGCAGGCCTGGCTGCTGTCCACGACGTCGGGAATGTTCAGGCAGAATGGACCGGGGTCCCGCAGTGTTTGTGCCATAAGTCGATGGCCTTGCTCACGATCGCGTCCGAGCTGTCCTGGGGGATCTGTGAACAAGCAGACCAGACTCAAAGGCATGATTCTGACTTCAGCCTCTGTCTCATGCACTGTGGCATAAACTCGCGTCCACTGGCGTTCGCTGCTTTTCAGGAAGTGACTGCATGGGCAGCTGCTGCCAGATGCGTGCCACGTGCCCCCGGGGGCCACACTGAGGGGTGTGGGGTCACCCACCTGGGCTCGAATCCTGCCCTGCCCACTCCCGGTGGAGCCTGGGCAGGCTCCTACGCTCTCTGGTTCAGGTCCCCGTATCTGGGACGGGGCAAATGATAGCCCACTTCACAGGGCTCTTTACAGGGTTACAGGACGTGATTCACAGCAAAGTATTTAGCAGGGGCCCTGGCAGTGTGGGCCACTATTTATTACAATGAAGAGGGCTCTTTGATCCAACACACATTCACTGAGCTCTTATCTACCGGGCCACTGTTCAACTGTTAACACTGACTGATTAAAATAGATTTGGGGTCCAGTGAAATTCAGTCAAGCCTGAGTCTATTTTGACCTCTTCTTGCCTGGTTAAGGGTATTCTAAGATACAAAGATAGGGAAAAACAGACTCATTCAGACCTTTTTCAACATGCTCAAGTTTACACTTCAGCACATTAACATTTCAACTGGGACTCCACCAGACATAGGAAGAAAAATGAAAGGGCTTATGAGCAAAATCCCAAGAACATTCCTTTTCCACTAACAGGGATCGCTCGCCCTAAAGCGACAGATCTCACCTCCTCGTTTCCTGACAGCCTGCTAGTGGTAACTCTGGTCCCAGGTACACACACTCATGGAGACAGACCTGCCACTCAGACCAACAACCCCAAACAAAGGTGTGGACTATAAGCCACAGAGCAAGCTGAAACTTATACCAGGGGAAAATCATTTCTTATAATGCAAAAACATACTATACCGTCTCTGAAATAATTCAATGCCATAGAAAAATCTGGCTCGGCAAACTGAATTCCTTTCTAGATTCAAAGTTCAAGTGAAGCAAAGCACACTTACGTTTTCCAGAAACTTTGTTATCTTCTCTGCACTGTTCAGTGCCATAACTTTAATTTTAAAGGTTAAAAGAATTTCCACAGCTACAAAAACTAGTATCTTACAGGATCCACTTACAACTTTATCCCAAATCCTATGAAAGAAAGATGTAATCAAATTACAAGTCTGAAGTTGATGTTTACACCTAAACAGCTCAAGTTTCAAAATTAAATCAAATTACATCTTTTATGTACCATCATCCCTCAGTATCCCCAGGGAAGTGGTCATGGGCTCACTTGCTGTGCATATCAAGATCCGTGGAGGCTCAAGTCCCTCATATAAAGTGAGGTGGTGCAGTCAGCCCCCTGCATCCACAGATTCCACAACCAAGGATTCGACCAGCCACAAGTGTAAACACAGCCCAGGATCTGGGATCGGCTAACTCCAGAGATGAGCAACTGTGGAGACGGATGGCTGACCACATAAGCTTCAGAGAAGAGCTAATGAGGACACTGTCCTCCAGGAAGACGTCCTCCAATTAATATTTCAAAATTGACATTTTAGGGAAGGAAGTTCCTAAAAACCAAAGCTTCAAGTTTACTAACATTCTGTAATGCTAAGATACCTGTTACATACTAAGGAACAAGAACAAAATGGGGGAATGAAATATGAAATTCAATTTCATTTTCCAGTAAATTCCTTAACTAAGGAGCTAGCTATTAAATATACTCTAAATTAAATATACTCTAAAATCATTGTTCTGATAACTCCAATAGCTCTTACAGTCAGTATCATTCTCAATATGCTTACTAAGCACTGTCCTGTAATACTCTGTATATTGCCTTTTTCCTCAAGTGTTAAGTCCTGGGGGAAGCAAGACGGGACTCCAAAAGTACCTGTAACACATCTGAAATTGATGGAGGAGCTGAGTCTGAGTCTCCAGTCTAGCCCTTAGCTAGTTTAATGATGTCATAAGAGGTCTAAGAAATAAACATCTTTCTCCAGGATCTGCTCCATTTCTGGACAAGTCCACATCCATATATACTCCAGTACTCTTGCCTGGAAAATACCATGGACAGAGACCCCTGGAAGGCTGCAGTCCATGGGGTCGTTGAGGGTCGGACACGACTGAGCGACTTCACTTTCACTTTTCACTTTCATGCATTGGAGAAGGAAATGGCAACCCACTCCAGTGTTCCTGCCTGGAGAATCCCAGGGACAGGGGAGCCTGGTGGCTGCCATCTATGGGGTCGCACACAGTCGGACACGACTGAAGTGACTCAGCAGCAGCATATATACTCCTGGAGACTACTTCAGATGTGAATATTCAATAGCATCTAACACATTGAGGGCCTTCAATTTCTCTAACCATATACCCTAACATTTTTATATTTAATACTCAATATTTCTAACACTTCTAATTGTATATATAATAAGCAGAATCACCAGTTGCTATGTCAGCTGCTGGAGAAGTTAGCATCAAATGACTGCATGGTTCTAAAGCAAATTTATATTCTGAGATAATCATGTTAAAAAACAACAACAACAAAAACAGGACTTTTCTGACTCTGTGCATTCAGTCATATTTGAAAGAAACACTTGCCTCTGTAAGCTGGACTCGGGCAAGCACCCAGCGAAGCACTTCTTGAACCACAGCTCGTAGGGAAGTGTGGACACTGCACAGCAGGCCTTCAGGTGACTCAGCAGTCGGCTATCTTCCAGATTCAAGTATTGTTCAAAAGCCTTTGGCTAATGATCGAAGGGAAAGAGATTACTCACTTCCTGTGACTTAATGTTACCATATCTTACAGGCTGTGACGAAAAAGTATACGTGCTGAAAGCAAGAAGTGCTAGGAAACAAAGCTTCAGACTCATTCAAGCCACTGGTGATGCCACAGTCTCCCAGGTCAGCACTAACTAACCAGAGTAACCAACTGTCCAGGACAGAGTGGTTTTTCTGGGTCAGTCTCTCCTAATTGCACTAAGCAGATTCAACAACCTAAGACAAAAGTCCAGAGCAAAATTCAGTTGATCTGGAGGGCCAAGAAAGGTCCATGTGCTGGCTACTCCAGGGCAGGAGATTATAGGTTCACAGAAAGGAGCAGGCTAAGACCAAAGACACAGGGCAGGACTAGGTGCAGAGAGGGAAATAGGGAGAGAGGAGGTGAACAGGACTCAGCAGTCACCAGTCACACTCCCACTGAACCTGTGGAGTACACTGCACTTGGCAGGGAGGGTCAGACAACAGGCGCGTCCGGGAGGAGGAGCACTGTCCCCAGCAAGGTGTGCGTGAGAACTCCAGGCAGACAGGAGGAACCCAGGGGAACAAAGCTCCAGGCTCCCACTTGGAGGCCTCTCCCACGGAAGGTTCCACAGCAGCCGACACTGGAAGACTGGGAGCTACCAGAGCTGGCTCCCAGACGGGACTGCTGTACTTACAGGGTCCTCTGGCAAAGCATGGACCCTACAGGTCAAACCCTCAAGCCTGCACTCTCCATCCAGAAGGACACAACCAGATCAATGTATTACCCACACAAACGCAAATATTTTGTTGTTTTTAACTAAATATTTGGTTGGCCAAAAGCTTGTTCAGGCTTATGGAAAAACCCAAACTTTTCAGCCAACCTAATATCTGCACCTCTACTTCCACCAAAGAGGCAATTCATGACCCTTACAATATCCACCGCAGCCAGACACTGCTCCATGGAGGAAAGGGAGTGAAAGGTAAAGGCACCGTCCCTGCCTCCAAGGAGCTTCCAAGCTAGTTGGGACAGAGCTGCAAAGGGTTGACTACAACACGCTGCAATAAAGCTACCATGGGAATGAGCAGGAGACGCTGGGCACATCCAGGCGGAAATCTTAACCCAGAACCAGTTTCCCAGGAGAGCTGACAATTGGCTGGCCCACAGTGAGCAAGGACACGACTTGGCTGAGCAAAAATGGCCACAGAGTAATATCTGATCCCACTTAAAGGGTCAACAGCCCTACATAAAGGAGCTTCTAAAAAGAAAAAAGCCAAAAACTCTATAAGAGAAAACGCAAATGGCTCTAACCCATACAAAAAGATGCTCAAGCTAGCTAGAACAAAACAAACGCAACCTCACACTATCCCGAGGCATCTCCTCTCACCTATCAGGCTGGCAAGAACACATCAGGTCAGCAGGGCTACAGGGAAACAGGTGTCCGCATCTGCTGGTCACGAGGATGCAAAAGGGCGGTATGAGTGCTACAGAGGGGAACCTGAAAAACCCTGCTAAGTAACGTGTTACTTAGTAACATCTGATCTAGTCAATTCATTTCTAGAGCGTCTACCCCCAAATATACTGGCAAATATACTAAAGGATACATGCACAAAGCTATTCACCTGTAACACGGTGTAACAACAAAAGACTGGAAACAGCTCAGCCAGCCAGCACTAAAGAAGGGCTGAATAATCTGGGATGGAGTGGTATGCGGCCTCGACCAGGAATAAGGAATGTCTCTACATACTGCTTATGGCATAATCAGGTTAAAAAAAAAAAAAAAAGGCAGGGTGAAGAGAAATGTGTGTCAGATGTGAGTGCTAAATCTGACAGGGTGAGTACAAATACATATCCACGTGTGCTTTTTTTCTTTTAGTGGACGATGACATTCACACTGACGTTTTGAGGACACAGCAAATGGTGGATGTGATAATTTTATTTTTGTGTGTATGCTAAGTTGCTTCAGTTGTGTCTGACTCCTTGTGACCCCATGGGCTGTAGCCCACCAGGCTCCTCAGTCCATGGGATTTTCCAGGCAAGAACACTGGAGTGGGCTGCCAGGCCTCACCTCCAGGGGATCTTCCCCAACTAGGGACTGAACTCACGTTTCTCACCTATTGGCAGGTGGGTTCTTTACCACTAGCGTCACCTGGGAAGCAGCCGATTTTATACTTTACTATAAAACATTTAGGTTATTTCCAACATTTCCATGATCTTCAATTCTTACTTTAAGAAGGTAAAGTGGCCTTCCCTGGTTGCTCAGCGGCAGAGTTCACTTGCTAACGCGGAGACACGGCTCAATCCCTGGTCTGGGAAGATTCCACATGCCACGGGGCAACTAAGCCCGTGCACCACGCCAGCTGAGCCGGCATGCTGCAACTCCTGAAGCCCACGCACCCTAGAGCCCGTGCTCTGCAACCAGAGGGGCCGCCACAGTGAGAAGCCTGCACACCACAGCAAGGAGCAGCCCCCACTCACTGCAGCTAGTGGAAGCCTGCGTGCAGGAACAAGACCCGGCGCAGCCATAAATGAATAAATCTTTACAAGAAAAGAAAAGAAAGCACACCTCAACAGAAGGCACAATCTGACAAGAGAGATTTAACCGAGGAATTTATACTAAACTTAGAAAGAGGCTGCTAATAGTGTTAAGAGGGGAGAAAAAAACTCTCTTTAGGACAGCTTTTAAAAATTGTATCAATGGCGAGGAAAAAAAACCTTTAATGACTGAACACAGTTAAGACTGAGATGGCTTAAAGACAGTCTGATCTGAAGAGAGATTAACAGAGGCTCCCCATGTCACACCACTGAAGCTGGCCTCCACTTTCATTGGCAATCAGGGGCCTCATCAAAAAGACCTTCCAAAGGGTCTTAGAGAGGAAAGCCTGATGGAGAGGAAAGCTCTCCCCTCCTACAAATCAGAACATAAAGGCGTCATCGGCAGAAATATTCTGTGGATACCAAAAGTCTATCACTGTGCATCACACGCACAGCTCCCCAGGGTTACGGAACGACATGTGCTTTGCGATGACAAGTTTGGTAAAAACCACAAAGATCTGAAAAGATGACAGACAAGATTACAGAAACTCTAACAAAAAGCTGGGCAGAAGAGATCTAGTATACAACAACTAAAATTTCAAGCTAGATTTAACAAAGTATAACTAAAGAATTTTTTTTAAACCTGACTTTAAGTGCTTCCATGATGGTCTAGCAGCTGAGCCTGCACTCCCAATGCAGGGCCCAGGGTTCAATCCCTGGTCAAGGAACTAGAACCACACACGCCGCAACTAACGCCTGGCACAGTCAAATAATTTTTTAAAAAGAAATGAAAGAAATTGCATTGTTTCTGTACATAAATTAACATTAACAACCTAAGGAGAAAAAGCATATAACCACCTAAATAAGGACAGGGGAAAAAAATGGTATGAAAATATCTCCTAAAAGGCTCTAAAAGACCTCATAACCCCACAACTAAAGACCCTGCACAGCCAAATAAATAAATTTTTAAAAATATTAAAAGTTTTTTTTAAGTTACTTGATGGCTACATGAAATAGCAACACAAAGGAAATGTAGCTTTTCTTATATTAATACATCCTGAACTTTTAAAAAGAACTTTTGCAACTATTAAAAACTATGTCCTAGACACAATAATGCACCTGTGAAAAATCCTTTCTTGATGATGATGAAATTAAGGTTTAGGGGACATAAGGACACTGAGTATCTTGCTGGTTCTAAAATTCTTTTCTTTACACATTATTGATTGGAGATATCATCAATATGTCTTTTCTTATGCAAACGTTATTGACCTATGATATATTAATACGTTTTTAGAGGGTGATACAGAACTGTGGTGTTGGGGAAGACTCTTGAGAGTCCCGTGAACTGCAAGGAGATCAAACCAGTCAATCCTGAAGGAAATCAACCCTGAATATTCATCAGAACATCCAATACTTTGGTCACCTGATGTGAAGAGTCAATTCACTGGAAAACACCCTGATGCTGGGGAAGATTGAGGGCAGGAGGAGAAGGGGACGACAGAGGATGAGATGGTTGGATGGCATCACTGACTCAATGGACGTGAGTTTAAGCCAACTCCAGGACATGGTGAGGACAGGGAAGCCTGGAGTGCTGCAGTTCATGGGGTCGCAAAGAGTCAGACATGACTGAGCAACTGAACTGATTAACATCACTGTGCAAACCTGTTAGAGCTTAACCAGAGCAGGGAGGGGGAAGAGGGCAGTGGGGCACCTGCTGGCTGAAGTCACGTTACAGTTCACCCTAAGAGGAACAGAGTAACGTCTGCATCTTATACCAGTCACAAAGATTCAGCCCCTCACCAGCTAAAGGACTAAAATTTAAAATGTTCAAAAATTTTTAAAAAGCTAGAAGCTTTCTAAAGAAAAAAAAACCCTGGCATTAGAAAGGCCTTTCTAACTAAGATACAAGAGAAAAAAAAATACTGATAAAACCAATAGTATCACTTTCATATCTTTATACAACAGCAAGAAATATTTTCAGAGAAAATATTTAACTTACATAAACATTCAGCATATAGCAGTAATTCTTACCCAAAAAGGGAAGATGCAAACAAAATAGAAAGGTAGACAAATATGACTAATAGACATACCTCCAAAGCTGCTTAGCTTCACTCAAAATTAAGGCAATGGAAATTAAAACGGGCTACCACTTCAGTATCAGGTCGGCAAAATTTTAAGAGATTGATACTATCAATTATCGGCAATGGGGTGGAAAACAGGAAATCTCAAACTGGTGGGGGAAGCAAAATTGGTCCAACCTCTGGGTGAGTAACCTGGTAGCAAACACATTTAAATATGTCTGTTGCATTAGAGCATTTAACATATAGGTAATCCACCCTAGAGAAACACACACACACACGGGAACATGTCACGTACACGGAGAGGGCTGTCATCGTGGAGCCATTACACTAAATTAGGGCAAATTCTTAACAAGAAAGACTATGAGAACTTTTTCAGTTCACTTGCTCAGCTGTGTCCGACTCTTTGCCTCCCCATGAGAATTTTTAAGTGGTTCTAAATGAGTGACTCTCAACCCTAGCCTCATTTCAGAATCACTGAGTTTTAAAAAACTAGAATTCTGAGGCCCTACCCTGGGAGACTCTGATTTCACTGCTCTAGTCATTGTTAAGAACTCTCAGGTGGTACTAACAGGAAGTCAGGGTTGAACACTACCCATGTGTAGTGACATGGAAAAACTTCAACACATGAAGTTTTAAACAGAATCATAGGGCTGTATGAACAGTATATTTAAAAAAATTAAATATGTAAAAATATGTATAAGATGTATACACATACATGTGTCCACAGGTATGCACTCACACCCCCATCCGCTCTAACGCACATAAAATGATTTAGACAAGGGACTTCTGGATGGTTCAGTGGCTAAGAATCCACTCACCAATGCAGGGGACACAGGTTCAATCCCTGGTCCTCGAAGATTCCACATGCCACAGAGCAACCAAGCCCGGGACAAAACCACTGAGCCAGTACTATAGGACCCAAGTGCCTCAACTACAGAAGCCTGTGCTCCAGAACAAGGGAAGCCACCACGATGAGACGTCCCAGCACCACAACTAGAGAGGAGCCTCTGCTTGCCACAACTAGAGAAAGTCCAGGCATAGCAATGAAGACCCAGCACAGCCCAAAACTATATTTTTAAAAATTGACGAACACAAGCCAAGTTGATAACAATGCTTACACCTTAGAAAGTGGGGGACAGGGAAGTGTGGGGGCAGGTCACCGGCAACTGTGAATTCATCTGGATTATTTAATCCTCCCAGAATGTATCTGTTACTTGTGTTCTTAAAAATAATGAATTTTTTAAACAATCCATCAATATGTGATTGCATTCACTCCAATATTAAGAAAGGCTGATGAAACCGTGGTACAAGTTTGGACCTCCTAACTGAATTAGGCAGCTAAGATTCCATTCACATATGCTCCAATGACATGCTTTATTGAGATTAAGTGAAGTTTCAAAATTCTAAGAATTGAACTTTACCTAATAGAAACATGTAAAAAGCAGTCCTGGTCAGGGCTCAGGGAAGCTGAAGGCTGAAGGGACTGGCCCACCGCAGGGGTAGAGCGGGGCTCCCCAGGCGCGGCCAGCCTGCGCCCCACACCTGACCCTGCATCCTGTACCATGGTTACTGCTTTCAGCAGAATTTCCAAATGAGACAGTTCAATGCCTTAAGAAAAAGACTCGTTTTTATAAAATGAGAGAAATGGGAGGAAAAGCTGAGAAGTAGAATGGCAAAGGACCCCTGATACAAGGATGACCCAAGTACTGGTTCTCCCGCTTCCCCGGTCAGCATGGCAGACCACCGGCTGCCCAGCTCACATCCACTCCCCTCTCCTTCCTCAGGAACAGAGTCCTTGTTCCAATGTGAGATCACAGCCTGCCCGGCTCAAAACCAACCAACCACATTCCCCAGGCTCCCCTGCAGACCGGGGCAACCTAGAGACACCCTCCTCACTAATGGTCATGCAGAGCAAAGTCTGTAAAGAGGGGCAGGCTGGCCGGGCTTGGCACTTCTCCTCTACCTTCCCTTCCTGCCCAGAGCACGGATGTCAGGGCTGTCTCTCCAGCACCATCACGTGATCACGAGAGGAGTGTCGCCCCTAGGAGCACTGGAGCAGGAGGACAGGGACCCAGGTCCCTGCCCATACCACGGGGACGGCCCAGCGCTGGGCTGCCTTGCCCCTGGACTTCTGCTTACATGAGAGAAGACAGTAAAGCGTCTACTGCTTGGGCTTCCCATTACATACAGCCAAACGTAAACCTTAGTACCTGAGTGATAATTCCAGATCAGACAGAGAATACTATAGAGCGGGGGGGTGGGCAAGCTACAGCCTGCAGTGGCCAAATCCAGCCGTGGCCATGCCTTCATGCGTTACTATTTTGTGTGACACCTGTGTGTGTGTGTGTGTGTGTGTGTACACTCAGTCATGTCTGACTCTGTGACCCCATGGACTGTAGCCCTCCAGGCTTCTCTGTCCATGGGATTTTACAGGAAAACTGCTGAAGTGGGTTGACCACCTCTTTCTCCAGGGGATGTTCCCAAGCCAGAGATCGAACCCGAGTCTCCTGGGTCTCCTGCATCGGCAGGTGGATTCTTTACCACTGTGCTGCCTGGAAAGCTGTGTGACTGCAGCAGGCACACAGAGACCACCTGGCCCAGCAAGCTGGAGATAGTCACTTCCTGGCCTCTTACTGCTGACCCCCACCAGAGGGTCCGCTCGTAACTGCAGCGCCACCAGGAGGTAAAGGCACTTCCTGAGGACCCCCCACCACCACTGCTCAGCCCCAGCCCACAACAGCCACAATGTCACCCCCTCACCAGCTGGGGCAGAGTGTCCCGGTACTTGCTATTCAGCTGGTTCACGAAGCAGCGCGTGATCCAGTAACAGTCGACGCTATCTTCCACCATCTCTTCCATGGCCTTCGCGATGGCAAGAAATACTTCATCTTCTGGCTCCTGAAAAATTAATAATAACTCTCAAGAAGGAGGCAAAGAGAAAAACAGAGGATTCTTTAATAAAGATGAAGCCTTACTCCCTAAATTCTGAAGCAGCCAAAATAAGTCAAAATGGGCCCAAAAGCACCCAGTCCATTACTAAAAAGACAACCGAGGGGAGATGAAGAGTAACCAGGGAATCTGAGGCAGTGCTGCTTCTGAACACTCAGGCTTCAGGCTGAACATTCACAGATTTCCCAGCTTCTAACATTAAGCCCAAAGAGTCAACGTAAACCTAAAGCAAAGGACGACTCTCCACCCAAAAGTATTCTCAGTGCTGGAAGAGAATTCCTTTCAAACAGATGTGATAAAACAGCACAAATAATACAGACAATTACTGTCAATACGGTAATTTGCAAAAATGACCACAAAGGGACTAACAAGCATTTTATTTCAAAGCATTCATACACATCTTTAAATTTTGCTCTATCTCTAAGCACTTATAAAGCTAAAACTGCCCCTAGAATCAGAATTTAAGGAATCAGAAGAATAGCATTTCTCAAACCTTGTGTCAACACTCAGAACATGAAAGTAAACCAAGTAAATTTCAAAAGAAGTTTCATAAAAACTGGAATCTGCTTGAAAAATCTGTTTTCAATCACTGCACCTTATACCAAAAGCTTTACATTTTCATCTAGGATTTAACAGCTAAAGGATTTTAACATTGAAAAGTTTCTTTCTACTCCTCTAACAAGTCCCAAGTTAAATCAAACCTCCTATTTTAATAGAAAAATTGCATTTTAGGCCTCCTTTCCACTTATTAATTTTCCACAACATGTCAAGAGCAGCAGAAAGGCTCCTTTCGTGGACTCTCGCCTGGCCTTGGGCTCTGTGCTCCTGAATCCAGCAGCTCAATGCTGCTCCCAGCTACTCTAAGATGCAGCTAGGAGGACCAGCGCCCTTCAGCTGAAGTCAGCTTCTGTTCCCAGCCATGGGTTCAGTACTGCTACACAGCCTTATTAAAAGATAAGAAAAATACAGCTGACTGGGGCTTGGAGGCCAAGGAGACACGCGCCCAAAATGAACACTTGGGACAGCATGTCTGCCCAAGGCCACGGTAGAGGTATCTGAGCCTCATGGCTGGACAAACTGGAAACATTTAGACCTCGAGCTAATGAATAATCTAACCTAACTTCATATATAGTTCAGGAACTTGTGTAGTACCATCAACTAACTGCATTTTGTCAATGAGAAATAAAATTTAAAGACGTTCAAGGGTTCCAACTATTTCCTGGGATGTTCTCTCTTGATAAACTTTATAAAAGTGAATAACATATAAGATCTGTCCATGGGACCCACAGCATCCTCAAAAGTTAAAGAAAAGCGACTTCCCTGGTGGTCCAGAGGCTAAGATTCCTTGCTTCCGATGCAAGGGACTCGGGTTTGATTCCCAGTCGGGGAACTAGATCTTACATGCCGCAACCAAGACTCAGCATAGCCAAATAAATAAAAATAAATGTTGTAAAGAGAAAGAATAAATCAAAGCTTCACACTGCGGTTAGCAGGTTGAAATCTACTACCACCCCAAAAAATATAGAATAGCATAGTCTGCAGACAAGTCCCCATTCATAACAATTCACTCTGTTTTAGCCAAAAGTTAAAATGCCTATGTGAATTGAAGCCCAAACCCAAGAGCTGTAGTCATTACTTTGCCTGCCCTCCTCCACTTCCCCCTTCTCTTCCCTTTATAAACAATAAGCAACCCTAGTAACCAGAGTGAGCAGTCTGTCAAAGAGCAAGCCTACAAAGGAGTGTGGAGCCTGTGAAGCTGAGGCCAAGTGGCAGTCAACGACCAGAGGCCTCTAGGGCCTGCAGGCGGGGGCCAAAGATGTGGCTGACTATGCTGGTTACAGACAGAGAAAGGAGTGAAGAAATAAATACAAATAAGAGGTTTCCATTAGCTTCAATGAAACTGCCAGAGAAGGAAGCTGCAAGTATAGAAAGGGTGAGGGCGAGAATGAACTTGTGATTACTGGCAGTATTAGCATTAACTAACATTAATTAACTAGCATTAACAGTTTTTAACACAAAGATAAGCATATGTGTGTGTCTATTTCCCAGCTCTGTCCGCTGAAGGAGCCTACAAGCAATGACACACCAAGGACAATGAACACATCTAGCCCCCTGGTCTTGGTTTCTAATGACAATCTTTAAAAATTAAAAAGATAAAAGGAGGATTATTCCAGGTTTGGGGAATAGTATAAGATGAACCTGGAGTATCTTTTTGCTCCAGAAAGTAAGGCAGGGCTCAAAATGATGGGAACTTGTCCAGACAACACAGAAGTAAGCTTGAAGCGGCTCCCACTAGGCCAATCTGGGACAACTTTAACATTAAAATAGTGGCAGCAATGACTTATCGGCCTCTGAATAAAAGAGAAATCTATAAATTCATACTGATAAAAGGGAAAACTCTTCCTTATCAAAAAGCCATCTAATAAATGCAGAAGGAACGAAGGAGTCAGAAGGTCACCATCTGGCAATCAGCAGAGCGAAAACTATTTAAGGATTGATATTTGCACAGCCTCAAAGTACCTCTCTGACAAGTTACTTATTAATTACAAAGAGAAAAAAAGCAACCATGCAGAAGCCTCCCAGACATCGCCTTAACCAAGTGATCAAAGCAGCAAAAGCAGTTAAGAATCACAACTTCTGTGGTTTTCCTTCCAAAAATTCACAACTAGACTTCGATCACAAGGAAATAAATGAGAAACACTACTGGCCAGCACGCTTCAAAACTGTCAAGGTCACGAAAGACAGACGAAGACTGAGGGACTGATCCAGATCAAGGCAACTAAGAGTAAGTATAATGCAAGACCCTCGATTGGATCATGGACCAGAAAAAGGACACTGGTGTGAGAGTCAGCAAAATTTCCGAAACAGCCACAGATTAGTTCGTGGCATTGTATGAATGTTAGCTTTCTGGTTTTGATAAATAACCAGAGTACAATTGAGACCTAACATGTGAGCATGCTGCTGCTGCTGCCAAGTCACTTCAGTCGTGTCCAACTCTGTGCGACCCCATAGACAGCAGCCCACCAGGCTCCCCTGTCCCTGGGATTCTCCAGGCAAGAACACTGGAGTGGGGTACCATTGCCTTCTCCGTTGAGGATGCTAGGTGAAGGTAACTGAGAACACTACTCTTTATGTAAGTTTTCTCTACATCTAAAATGATTTTAAATCGAAGCATTCAAACATAAGGAAATTAAAATCAACAAATGGTAAAACTAGTGGCTGAAAGTTTGATAAGTTCTGAAGCGAACTTTTATTGTTTATGATAAAGGGCATTATTGGGACACCTGGTCATGTGGAAATGAAGATGAGGTGTAGTACTGCATCAGTGTCAACTTCTTGGTGTTGGTGACAGAACTCTGGTCACCAAGGGAAGTGTTCTCATCTTTAGCAAGCATGACTGCCAAGAGTCTGAAATAATGGGATGCCACATTTACATCTTATTCTCAAATACTCTGGGGGAAAACAGGTATACATATATAGGAAAAATGACAAAGCAAACGTGGTAAAATGTTAATGACCAGGGAATTGTGATAAAGGTTAAATGGGAATTCTTGGTAGTAATCTTGCAACTTTTCTGTAACTTTGAAATTACTTCAGAATAAAATTTTTAAAAAATTAGGGAGACTGGGTCAGATTGTACAGGGCTATGCTTTTATTCTACAAAAAAGAGCCACTGAAAGGTTCAAAGGCAAAACATGACGTGATCAAAGGCTGGCCAATGGGGCAGTCGAGAGTCGAGCCAAGGGTCAAACAGAAGCGCCACTGACCAGGGGAAACGAGGGCCTTCGAGGCAGCTTCCCAGACTCCAGCCGGTGCATGTAGAGATGGACTTCAATCTGAGGGGTGGCATCACTGATGAAGCGGATGACTTCCAAGGCATGAAGGACATCAGAGTACTGCTCCTTGCGATACATCATCACCTGGGCGTGGGACTCATGGTGTGGAGGCAAGATTCCTATAGAGCCCCGGGGTGGGGGACAGGGAATAAAGATAGTAAAACACAGAGTCACCAACCTGAACCCCTCCTGCATGAAAGAACCCTGTGAGATGCTGCCTACCACAATCAGAGTAGAGGTCACAAGTATTTACTTGTTTTAGTAATTTACACTATAAATTTTAAATATTAATACAATCAATATCTACATGGCAACTGCATCACTGATATCAATGAAAAATGAAATGACATCATCAATTCAGTTCAGTCGCTCAGTCGTGTCTGACTCTATGCGACCCCATGGACTGCAGAATGCCAGGCTTCCCCGTCTATCACTAACTCCCCAGAGCTTACTCAAATTCATGTCCATCAAGCTGGTGATGCCATCCAACCATCTCATCCTCTGTCGTCCCCTTCTCCTCCTGCCTTCAATCTTTCCCAGCAACAGGGTCTTTTCCAATCAGTCAGTTCTTTGCATCAGGTGGCCAAAGTATTGGAGTTTCAGTTTCAGCATCAGTCCTTCCAATGAATATTCAGGGTTGATTTCCTTTGGGATTGACTGGTTTGATCTTCTTGCAGTCCAAGGGACTCTCAAGAGTCTCCTCCAATACCACAGTTCAAAAGCATCAATTCTTCAGCACTTAGCTTTATAGTCCAACTCTCATATCCATACATGACTACTAGAAAAACCATAGCCTTGACTAGACAGACCTTTGTTGACAAAGTAATGTCTCTGCTTTTTAATATGTTGTCTATGTTGGTCATAACTTTTCTTCCAAAGAGCAAGCATCTTTTAATTTCATAGCTGCAGTTACCATCTGCAGTGATTTTGGAGCCTCCAAAAATAAAGTCTCACTGTTTCCATCATTTCCCCATCTATTTGCCATGAAGTGATAAGACCAGATGCCATGATCTTGGTTTTCTGAATGTTGAGTTTTAAGCCAACTTTTTCACTCATCTCTTTCACTTTCATCAAGAGGCTCTTTAGTTCTTCTTCGCTTTCTGCCATAAGGTTTATGTTATCTGCATATCTGAGGTCCTTGTTATTTCTCCCAGCAATCTTGATTCCAGCTTGTGCTTCATCCAGCCCAGGATTTCTAATGATGCCCTCTGCATATAAGTTAAATAAGCAGGGTGACAACACACAGCCTTGACATACTGCTTTCCCGATCTGGAACCAGTCTGTTGTTCCATGTCCAGTTCTAACTGTTCCTTCTTGATCTACATACAGATTTCTCAGGAGGCAGGGAAGGTGGTCTAGTATTCCCATCTCTTTAAGAATTGTCCACAGTTTGTTGTGATCCACACAGTCAAAGGCTTTGGCATAGTCAATTAAGCAGAAGTAGATGTTTTTCTGGAACTCTCTTGCTTTTCCGATGACCCAACGAATGTTGGCAATTTGATCTCTGGGTTTCTCTGCCTTTTTTAAATCCAGCTGGAACATCTGGAAGTTCTCAGTTCACATACTGTTGAAGCCTGGCTTGGAGAATTTTGAGCATTACTTTGCCAGTGTGTGAGATGAATGCCATTGTGCAGTAGTTTGAGCATTCTTTGGCATTGCCTTTCTTTGGGATTGGAATGAAAACTGACCTTTTCCAGTCCTGTGGCCACTGCTGAGTTTTCCAAATTTGATGACATATTAAGTGCAGTACTTTCACAGCATCATCTTTTAGGATTTGAAACAGCTCCACTGGAATTCCATCACCTCCTTTAGCGTTGTTTGTAGTGATGGTTCCTAAGGCTCACTTGACTGTACATCTGAGGATGTCTGGCTCTAGGTGAGTGATCACAGCATCGTGGTTATCTAGGTCATGAACATCTTTTGTGGATAGTTCTTCTGTGTATTCTTGCCACCTCTTCTTATATCTTCTGCTTCTGTTAGGTCCATACCATTTCTGTCTTTTATTGTGCCCATCTTTGCATGAAGTGACATCATAAAGCCTTTGAATAAATATGCCACATAAATTCAAGATAAATCATTATTGTAACTAGCATGATTTAATTCAAGTTCACGGTTGTCATCCTGGGGCCACCCTTAGCTCCTGGAAGCCTATCTCCGTCTCTGTGCTTGTCCGCTAATTGCCCCCTCCAGCCACAGTTCACATGTTGACGCCCTCATCCCCAGTGGGATCATATTTGGGGGCAGGGCCTTTAGGACACGATTAAGGTTAAATGGGATCACAGGGTGAGGCCCTAATACAATAGGGCTGGTGTCCTTACAGGAAAATGAAGAGCACAGGAATTAGCATGCTCTCTGTCAAAAAGCAGAGACATTACTCTGCCAACAAGGTCCATCTAGTCAAAGCTATGGTTTTTCCAGTGATCATGTATGGATGTGAGAGTTGGACTATAAAGAAAGCTGAGCACTGAACAATTGATGCTTTTGAACTGTGGTATTGGAGAAGACTCTTGAGAGTCCCTCGGACTGCAAGGAGATCCAACCAGTCCATCCTAAAGGAAATCAGTCCTGAATATTCATTGGAAGGATTGATGCTGAAGCTGAAACTCCAATACTTTGGCCACCTGATGTGAAGAACTGACTCACTGGAAAAGACCTTGATGCTGGGAAGGACTGAAGGCAGGAGAAGGGGATGACAGAGGATGAGATGGTTGGATGGCATCACCTACTCGATGGACATGCATTTGAGTAAGCCCCGGGAGTTGGTGATGGACAGGGAGGCCTGTTGTGTTGCAGTCCATGGGGTTGCAAAGAGTTGGACACGACTGAGCAACTGAACTGAGCTGTCTCTCTCTGCCATGCAAAGACATAGCAAGAAGATGGACACCTGCAAGCCAGGAGGTGATGCTTCACCAGGAACAAAATCAGCCAGCACCTTGGTCTTGGACTTCCCAGCCTCCACAACTGTGAGAATGTAAGCTGTTGTTTAAGCCACTCAATCTGTGGTGTTTCAAGGCAGCCCTGGCTGACAACAAGCCCTTTCATCTCAGAACCACCACCAACTGGTCAAATCCTTTCCTTTGCCAACAACTAAAACTTGGTCACAAAGTACCCTACTTTTACGAGAACAAAACCCTCCAATTTTCACTGATGAAATGACCTTACATTTCAATGCCATTCTATATTCATTAATACATTTAGACTTTGGGGCAAGAACAAAGGCATGGAGAAAACACGGAGGAAAGAGCAGTGGAAGGGCCTTCAGCCAACTACAACACCCGGACTCTCTCAGACATCTCTCCTGGCGCATGTTTCCTCCTTTGCTAGAGGCGGGAATTGGGTGGTTACAGATTTTCCCAAATGTTCTCCACAGAATATTAGCCCTTGAGGTCTCCATGATAAAAAGGGTACCAGAGTTGAAAAGATTTGTGAAGTGGTAACAGTGAATTTAAGGCTTTAAGTTTTGCTCTAAAGAAAAACATCTTTATTTATTCTGGCTTCACTAAACTTAAAGAAACTGTTTTGCAGCACAAGCTCCAGAATCAAAGTTCCCAGGTTTGAATCTACAGTGAACTGGCTGGGTGAACCTCAGCAAGTTACTTGCTCTTCCTGTGCCTCAGTTTTTCCACCTGAAGAATGGGAAGAGTAACACCCATGTCACACAATTGTAATGATTAATAAATTAATATACATAAAACACTCACAGTACATAGCACATACTAAGCTGGTTAAGTGTTAGTATATTTGATTATGGAGTTCTCTTTGGTGTAAACAACTACAGATCCAGTACGCTAAAGAACATTCTGGGAAACACAACTTGGATGAGCTTGGGGCCAGTTTAATGACAGAACCAGAACTCCAGCACAGCACGGCAGCTCTAAATTGCCAGTGCATTAACCTCAGGAACAAGGAAGATGGGACATCCCTGGCGGTCCAGTGGTTAAGAATCGCTTTCCAATGCAGAGAATGCAGGTTTGATCCGCAGTCGGTGAACTAAGATCCCACAAGCCACAGGGCAACTAAACCCGTGCACCATAACTAAAGGAGGAAGACTTAACCTCTTGTGAGTCCCTTGGACTGCAAGAAGATCCAACCAGTCCATCCTAAAGGAGATCAGTCCTGGGTGTTCACTGGAAGGACTGACGTTGAAGCTGAAACTCCAATATTTTGGCCACCTGATTCGAAGAGCTGACTCACTGGAAAAGACCCTGATGCTGGGAAAGACTGAAGGCAAGAGAAGGGGACAACAGAGGATGAGATGGTTGGATGGCATCACCGACTCAATGGACATGAGTTTGAGTAAGCTCCGGGAGTTGGTGATGGACAGGGAGGCCTGGCGTGCTGCAGTCCCTGGCGTTGCAAAGAGTCGGACATGACTGAGCGACTGAACTGAACTGAACCTAATAAGGCAAGCCAGGAAAAAGAGTTGATGAGCAGCCCGACGGGCCCTGGTGCTCAGTTGCAAAGTATGACTGTCCATCTCACATGAATCCACAGGCATTATTGGTTAATAAGACACACTATTTCCCAGCAGAAATAAACACTACAGGCACTGCCACCTAAAAGGCACCCTTAGAAGGCATTTATTTCGCTGGATACTGGAAAAGCTAAGATTTAAGAAATGCTCTGGGAAAAACTAAGATTTTTTTTTTTTTACAAATTCTCTATATTTTAACTGCACAGTGACCTATTAGAAATATAAGTGTACAAAGACGGACAAGATACACAACAGAAAAGGCACTGTGCAGTCAGTGGTCTCCAGCACGGCACGCGTTCCCTCACTGCCTCCTCATTACATAATTAGACTTGGTTCTAAGGGTTTTTCAAGTCCTGAAAATACACTGTGGAAAGAAAACAAGGTCTATAATCCAGCCTAACTTCAAAAGGCTTCTACAAACCTGCGCTCTGCCATTTACAAGCTACAAGGCCTCAGGTAAATTATTTAGCCTCAGTCTTTTTCCCCACTGGTAAAATTGGAATACTAATATTTGCCTCACAAGGGAATTCCAGGATTTTTTTTTTTTTTTTTGGGAAGAAAGAAAAGGAGGGTGGTAACAGATAGGTATTTTTGGTGTTAACAGGCTCAGAGATAACAAGAAAAAAAAAAAGATGCTTGACTCAGAAGGATGCTGCCAGTCACTTCAGACACCTAATATACTTTTTATTTCACAAGAATCCAGGCAAGGTCATTTTTCCTTCTCTCTCAGGCATCTTCATTGGAAGTTATTTGTGCTTCAACAAAGTAAACACTCTCAAAGCAAACAGTTCCTTTTTTGACTCTGATAGCACTCATTAGGAAGTTATACCTCTGCAGCTGGGAGTCACAGAATAACAAATCAAGAGCTCAACCCTAGGAGTTAATTAACTCAATATTCTCATTTACAGATGAAAAAAAAGAGAGCGAGAGAGGGCTAGTGGGGTCTTCAAGGTGACCCAGTTGACAGTAAAGCTCAGACCAGTTCTCTTTTCTCCCAGCTCAATGCTCTTCCCATAACCTGTTTCAGGGAAACAAGTCTGCCTCACCGTCTCTTCTAATGCCCCTAAATCAAGGGTCCCCAACCTCCAGGCCATGGACCCATACCTCCTGTCGGATCAGGGGTGGCATCCGATTAGAAATAAAGTGCACAATAAAAGTAATGTACCTGAATCATCAAGAAGCCAGCCTCCCTACCCCAGTCTGTGGAAAAAACTGTCTCTCATGAAACCAGTCCCTGGTGCCAAAAGGCTGGGACCTGCTGCCCTGATGCTCTCAGAGTGACACTCAGGGCTCTGTGCTGAAGTCACCTTCTTCCAGAGTTTCCAAACTGAGTGGGGATTCAGGCTCTGAGGTTAGTGCCCAGTAAACGTCCTAAAAAATCCTTTTCTGACTGATAAGATACCAATGACTCCATCAATTCGACATTTTGAAGATAAAAGTTCCCAGCTCTTGGGAATCATACCGAGTAACACCTTCCAGACCAACGCACGGTACATGGATGGGAGAGGAAACCTCTGACTGAAAGTACAAAGTTTCTCGATATCTGGAGGAAGAAAAAAAAAAAAAAGACGCTTTTCATGCTGATCATGATATGTAAAAACACATTTTATCTTTTAACACTGAAATTAGAGTAAGACATCTCTTTGGAGGAAGGTTGTTGCACAGTGAGCAAATCCAGAAAAGACACTAGACTGATTTCCAGCCCAGGTGTTCCAAGTAGCTATTCAAAAACAATCAGTGTTTCACAGCGGAGGGGATGTATTTTGCATATTTATTACTACATTCACCATAACATCAGTGGTGTTTACTATTTATAGAACTTACTTCATTTATTCACACCGCAAGCTTGTTGGGTAGTTGTTTTAAAGATGCAGAAACTGAAGCTCACAGGAGATTAAGTGACTGGACTGAGTTAACATCCCTGGCAAGGAGCACAGTCAGCCTGCAAACTCCCATACTCACCAATAAACCACATTCAACCACATCCTGGACCTCAATTCCCCTACTTGTCAAGTGAGAATTGTAATACTTAAAAAGCACAGACTGAATAGTGAGGATCAAAGATCAGGTGGGAAATGTTTTGAAACTTTAAAAACACTCTATGCATTTAAATTACTATTTTTAACTATGGCTCGGTTTATCCTACTTTAATTAGACACATTAAAGACCTTATTATGATTGGCTTAGAAGAAATAAAAATGTTAATCCATCATGCAGTCTCAGTATTTCCATAAGAGAAAATTACAGCAAGAGTTGCTACAAATTTACCCAGAAGCTAGGATGACACCTCTAAAAATTAAGAAAATATATGGGTCTAATAAGAGAAAAAATATTACTAACTTAAAAGGCCTTTCAAAAGGTCTGACTCTGACTCAGTGAAGTATAAACTTGAAAAGTCCTTCAGTTCAGTACAGTGGCTCAGCTGTATCAGCTCCTCCCAAAATATACCATTCTCCGATCATTCTATCACTAAAATAAATATATATATATAAAATATATATACAGCAAGTAAAATACCTTTGCAAATTTTTTTAACTTTAAGTCTTTCTTAATTTAGTACAATATTGCTTTTTATTTATTTATTTTTTAACGTTTTGGCTTTTTGGCCACAAGGCACATGGAATCCTAACCCCCCAACTACAGATCAAACGTACAACCGGTGCACTGGAAGGCAAAATCTTAAACACTGGACTACCATACAAGCCACCAGGGAAGCTGACAAAAGGCGAGGGACTCAAGTCCTTGGACATCTTTTAAGTTAATGCTTCAGAATACCTGGGATGACTGAGAACCAACAGGTTTAACTTATAAAACTCACCTAGACGGTCATCTTTTAGGAGAATTTCTAATGATTTCTTCTCTTCAACGCCACGAAACCCCACTTTTTCATAATATACTGAACGAAAGTTTCTCTGGGAGTCCTCAGTCATGTTTCATTCTTGGAAAGACAGAATAGGGAGTGAAAAAAAGTGAGCCTAGAAACAAAAAATAAGAATTGAGAAAAATTCCGTGATTTTCTTCAACTCTTCCATGAATCTGATACACTATGATAAATGGTCTGCCCTTGCATAGGACTCAGTATTAAACCTTCCTGTTTACACAACTCTAATACGACCTCACCTATGCACCTTGGCCCAAAACCAAGATATGAAACAGAAGTCCCCCAAGCTACTCAAACAGATGGCACAAGGTTCATGCCTTAGCATTCCTACATAACTTAGGAGAGAACCTAGCACAATGGTATACTCTGCAGCCATTAAACATGTTCAAAGAAAAAAGTGAAAATAGGAAGACAGACAAAATGTCACACAAAGTGTACTACCAAATATACACAATTGGTTTTGTTTTAAAAAATAGTATGTATTTTAAAAAATTAAACTATTCTGAAATGTTAACAGTGGTTATCTTTAGGCAGCAGGATTCCAGATGATTTTAATTTTCTTTGGCTTAGCCTTGTTTTCTAAAATGGGTGTTTTGTTAAACAAGAAACTAAGTTATAAAGAGAGAAAAAAAAAAAACCTAAGTTCCTCACTCACTTTTCCTTTAAACACAATTCTATCAAATGTAATTGTCAAAATTCAAAACCCACAACAGATTAAGCATTAAATTATAAACCAGAAGAGGGGCAGGAATGTAGCCTGGTTGACAAGAGATTCCACACAGTTGGAGACAAAATAACTTAAAATCTGACATTAGAACTCAAAAAGTTCAGGGGTCTCCAGGTTCTTCCACAATAACCTTCAGCAGATTGAAGTCATCAAGAAATGGTCAAATTAGGTTTGTGTTTTAAGAACAGAGTGGATGTAACACAGTTTCCAAAACGTGTAGCACTGCACGACCCAAGTGCTTAAAGCACCGGTGCAAAAATATAACCCTCAGGTTTTACAAATTCTAAGATGTGGCCAGGGCAGCGTTGAACTGCTAGACCGCCAAGTTCTTCCTTACTGACATGATACCCACTGAGTCGCCTGGGGCACAGTAAAAAAATAGAATTCGTTTAAATTGGGCTTCCCAGGAGGCACTGCTGCTGCTGCGTCACTTCAGTCGTGTCCGACTCTGTGTGACCCCATAGACGGCAGCCCACCAGGCTCCCCGTCCCTGGGATTCTCCAGGCAAGACTAGTGGATATTAAAACAAACCAACCAACCCGCCTGCAAATGCACATGTAAGAGATGAAAGTTCGATCCCTGGGTCGGGAAGCTCCTCTACAGAAGGAAACCGCAACCCACTCCAGTGTTCCCGCCTGGAGAATCCCCTGGCAGGCGACAGGCCATAGGGTCGCACAGAATCGGACAAGGTTGCAGCAACTTGGCGTGCGCGCAAATTGAGGAAGTCTAAATGGTTCTGAGCTTTTAATATTAAATGAATGTTTTTTAAGAGCAGAATTCCAAAGCATTAAAACGCTACACGAGGTGGGATTTATTTAAAAGCAGCATCCAAACAGCTGCAAGGCGATCCGGTGCCTGCCATCTAAGGACCCCCATCCTCCGACTGCAATGCAACAGCGAACGCGTCCTCCAGGAAGAAGTAATTTTTAAGTCTCCTTCACGCCCAGGAGCGCCCACCTGACAGGAGATGACAGAAACACGCCCTAGGCCAAGACCGCCGGTCCCACTCTCCCTAACATGCTTCACCTCTAGGAGTAGAAACCACACTCGGGTTGAGGCCGCGGAACCCAAGCCCGGCACGCCGACTGGCCGGCAGGTAAGCGGCGACCTGAGGGGGGCCGGCCCCTATCGGCTGGGCGGAGGGAGACTTCGGGAACTCCCGCGTCTGGGAGACAAAACCCCCAGCCGCCGCCGCCGCCGGGAGTGACGTCACTTCGACCTCAGGGGGCGGTGACGAGTGCCCGCGTGCGCCGAGACCGCCGCCGCCGCTCCGGAAGTGACGTTTCCTTGACGTCAGGGGGCGGTGCCGAGAGCACGCATGCGCTGAGAGCACCGCCGTCGCTCCTGCACCTTATGGCTGTAGACTGCGCCCCAGACCCGGGAAAGAGTAGGTGCAAGTCCGACTAATAACTCAAGCCCCTCCCCGCTACGGCACCCCCTTGCTCCCCCGACTCATTTCTAGTCCGGAGAATTTGGCGTCTACCTTTCTCCCGCTGTACCGGTCGGTGCGTGCTGGGGATGCTTCTTTCCAACCCTGCCCTGGAGGTGATCGCAGAACCCCAGGAGGGTGCTCCTTAATCTCTCTGCAGCGGCAGACCCCTGCCTTGTTGTCACCTGCTTCCCTGTATCTGGAAATAAAATGACCCACCAAATGAGACGTGCAAAGCAGCTTCCTGAGAATTTGCTGTACAAGAGCCCCCCCCCCCCCGCCGCCGCTTCTCTTTGGCAGAAACACAAAGGCAGGAGGGGAAAGGCTGATAGTGGGAAAGGGGAAGGCTCCAGGTGTGCTCTCTCTTCGGAAGCTGCAGGCACGGGGAAGCTGCAGATAGATGAGAAGCCGGGTCTCCTGTGTGATCCCTCGTTAGCCGTGCCTGGCTTTCCCTAGTTAGTACTAAATTGAAAGCAAGGATACAATTAGGGAAGCTGTAAGTTATTAATCAAGCCCAGGTCAGTTGTTAACAGTAGTTATTGTTAAGCTTCCTGGGTTGTAAGGAAAGCTACCAGTCAGGCTGACTTTCTAGGTCTGTTGTAGTTAAAGGGGCTGATTTCCTTCTGGAGAGGGAAACGGTAACCCACTCCGGTATTCTTGCCTGGAGAATTCCATGGACGGAGAAGCCTGGTGAGCTACAGTCCATGGGGTCGCAGAGAGTCAGACACGACTGAGCTACTTCACTTTCACTTTCTGCTTTTATATATAGTGGACCACAGTTCTGCCTCTCAGATAAAACACTATAAAAATGAATATGAAAAATGAAGTTTAATAAACAAGGTAAACTAACGCCAACGTTTTAGACTCTACAGACAAAATTACTCTTTAATATAAAGTCATAAACACGTTCTCTGCTTACCTTGTCACAGTCCAGCACTGATTTCCGGGACACTCCTGTAAGCAGCACCCGCTGAGTGGGTGTTTTAACTCTTTGGGTTTGAGAGGAACCGTTACTGAGCCAGGTTTGTTTTGCTCAATACTCATCAAGCCAAACACTGAGACACCAAGGTGTGCAGCTGGGAGAGGGAGCACCAATCTCAAACTGCTTCCCTGAAGGCAAGAGGCTTGGGGTGCCTGGGGCTAAAAATAAAGCGTCAAGCGGACTGAGGCATGGGGAACATAGGGAAAGGTGATTGGGAAAAGGTGTGGGACGGTCATTATGCCCAGGTGTAATTAAGCTATAGGCCTTTGCATGTTCAAAAGATCACAGGGCAGACACACAAGCCCAGTTGAAGGGTCGCTGGTCCCATCCAATCTTAACCAGCTCAGCTCGAAGTAGACACAGCTGACTCCAAGTTCCTACAAAACAACTTGGGCAAACATCTTATTACAACACAAGTCAGTGTGCCCAACAGTACACAGTGAGGCCAGACAATACAGAAATCTTAAGTGTTTGAAGCAGGGAAAGTTTTATTGCAGGGCCATGCAAAGAGACAGGTGGCTCACACCTTAAAAGCACTTTTAGAGGGAAGGTGAGGGAGGGACAAAGCGCGTGGAAAGCTTCTTGGTGTGGGGTCCTTTGTTCCTGCAGTTGTCTGTGCAGGTCAGGTCTCGATGTTCCTGTAAACCTCTATCAAGTAGGTAACAAAAGTTATCCTGTCCTACAGCTTTTCATCTAAAGGTATAACACACTTAAAGGTAACAAGACTCATAAGTAAAGCAGCATCATTACCCTGCATTTTACTTGTTCAAGGTCCCAAGCTCCACTTTCGCCGTCTGAAGTCCAGGTCCTGGCTAAGAGGAGGGGGTCCCTGTGCGGTTGTGTACCCTGCCTGGGAGCATTTGTCTAGCACCCAGTCTGGGTCCTCCTGCCAGTCCCCAGGCCTAGCTAAGGGGGGCAGCTTTCAGCTGATGGTGCCCCCATGACGAGGTCCCCAGGCCCTGCCCAGCCGTCATCTCTGAGGGAGCCAGGTGCCCAGCACCCAGCCGGCCCTCAGACTCCTCAGGACCCCTAAACAGGGGACCTGGTCCTGTGGACTGAGACTCGGGGTGACCTGCCCCAGGGACCACCGCAATGCTGACGGTTGGCAGAGCGGAACCTTTAACAGTCGCGCACTGGCAGTCTTGCACACGCACGAAGAACCACGTGCCAGCCTGGCCCCAATAGGGCATCATTTGGGCCACGTGATGCTGGGAGGATGCACAGGCCTTAAAACGACCTTGAAAAGTGAAGACAGGTGAAACAGATTTGACCCGTGATTTCAGTCCACCTAAAGAGGAGTCTTCTTGTTGCCAATGGTTGGCCTGGCGATAGTGGTGAAATGGGAGCAATTAATCTGTAGATGAGGGAGGGCTTCCTTTAACAGTTGAAGGGTACCGTCTGGTACGATTCAAAAGACCTGTAGTGTTTTTAATGTGGGAATTTCTCCTAGTTCAAGTAAAGTTTCAGGTATTATGTCATAGCACCAACTGAGTGATAGGTGTTGGAGGTAGTTGAGAAGAACCAAGAGATATGGGGCATCAAATGCCAACTGTCACCGGAGAAGCCCAGTTTTCTATGAAGCCTCTATTGCAAGATGGTGTCTCCTCTTTTCTTTGAACAGGGAGAGTAAGCGGGAGCCCAATTGTGGAGAGCTCAGCTATTTTTATTCTTGGTTTTCAGTTGCCTTCCTTCTACAAGTATATTAGAGAACCATCGAAGACAGAAAACTACAAAGTATTGCTTTTTAGAAATGACTATGAAAGCTTTTATCACTGCTATACCCTTAAGAGCCTCAGCTCCACGCTTTTGAAATTTTAGGGAGAGTGAGCCTATAATTTCAAGATACCTTAAATAGCAAAATTTGAACCACGTCTTCCAAGTGCCATTCTTCATAAATCTATTTAGAATCGAGCATAAAAATCACCACCAGCAAATCATTTTCGTAGCCTATATGACAACTGAACATTCTTCTATTTAATTTTTCAGCACTGCTTTATTATAAGACATAGGTTGCAAAAAATAATAAGCTATTTGTATTTTAAGTGGAAAAGAATGAGAATCATAGAGTAGATCTGCAGCAATCTTCTGAGGATGGCAAGAAAAATAGACATTTCACCTGCGCCTTTAGATTCGCAATCAGGTTGATGGGAACAAATATCCCCAGGTCATTCACCTTAAAACCTAAGTAAAGAAACAAACAGTCGGCCAACCAGAGGTGTAGAATTGGTATAGAATTTAAAGGCTCCAGAGACAGTTTTCTATGACAGTTAACCTAGGGTATCCTCTAATGCACATCAATGAAGTCTCCTTTATGTACAGTTGGGAAGGTCCCCTGGAGGAGGAAATGGCGACCCACTCCAGTATTTTTGCCTAGAGAATCCCGTGGACAGAGGAGCCTGGCGGGCTACAGTCCCTGGGGTCACAAAAAGTCGGACACGACTGAGCGACTAATATATATTATTTATAATAAAGAGGAGTCAGGCTTCCCTGGTGGCTCAGACAGTAAAGCGTCTGCCTGCAGTGGGAGAGACCTAGGTTCCATCCCTGGGTTGGGAAGATCCCCTGGAGAAGGAAATGGCAACCCACTCCAGTACTCTTGCCTGGAAGATTCCATGGACTGAGGAGCCTGGTAGGCTATAGTCCATGGGGTCGCAAAGAGTCGGACACGACTGAGCAACTTCACTACTACTAAAGAGGAGTCAGTCCCATGAAGGGAGCTGCTTCCCTAAGAGCCCAAGTATGTACACAGCAGAGCACACAGGGGCCAAGCTCTAGAGGTGGCTAGGTCATGCCTGACTCTGCAACCCCATGGACTGTAGCCCGCCAGGCTCCTCTGTCCATGGGATTCTCTAGGCAAGAATACTGGAGTGGGTTGCCATTCCCTTCTCCAGGGAATCTTCCTGACCCAGGAATCAAACCCAGGTCTCCTGCATTGCAGGAAGATTCTTTACTGACAGCTAGGAGGGAAGATCAGATAAAGGATCAGATTAATAGCTCTAGAGAGCATCTTAGAAATCATCAGCGCAAAAGTCAGTCCACTTACAGGGTCAGCCAGCTTGTAGTGCAAGGGCTACACAGAACTTTAAAGCAGCGTGTGGTGATTGAATGTGAACATTGATGCTCCACCATCACCATCTTCCGTTCTCCAGCTCTGGGGGCCTAACCCTTGCTCAAGCAGTGCTTCTTCACATTAACAAGTAGAAGGAGCTTTGCTCCTTCAAGTCTTAGCTTTTAAGAATTCCACGTACTTCATGTGAACCTTGGACCTGTCACTAACTTTTACAGTCTTTTTCTTACCTTTAAAATAGAGCCGACAGTGGTGATGACATCATAGAGGCGTTGAAAGGAAGAAATGAGAAGGTGTGTGAAACGCTTAGCACGTTCCTGGGGATCATCTGCTATTAGTTAAAGGGGGCAGAACCTGGTAGCCTTGACGGTCTGTTTGCTGTGCTGTTTGCTGGTAAATGGAACGTATGGGTTTCCCAGGTGCGCTAGTGGTAAAGAATCCGCCTGCTGAGGCAGGAGCTGCAGGAGACGCCAGTTCATTCCCTGGGTTGGGAAGATCCCCTAGAATAGGAAATGGCAACCCACTCCAGTCCAATTGCTTGGAAAATTTCGTGGACACAGGAGCCTGGTGGGCTACAGTCCATGACTGACCATGCACACATACATAGGAACTAAGCCCCTTGGAGGCTATTCTTACCCGGCAGCCAGAGGGACCCTTTAAAAACAACCCTTCTCTGCTCAGTATCCTGTGCTAGTCCCCATCTGGCTCAGAGCAAAGACCAGTCCTCTCTGCATCTGGCTCCTCTTACGCTGTTGAATACTGGGGACCTGACTGTGTTAGGACCTTCTTTCATTCGTTCTTCCTTAAATGCTGTGTCCCCAGAGAGCCACAGCAGTCTGTTCCCCTCACCTCAATTTTGATCAAACGTTCCCTCCAAAGTCCTGTGCCAACCACCCCACCCCCAAATGGCAAACCCATTACCAGAATCTCAAGCTCCCCACACTCACCCACTCTTCCTTTCTTCCGCTACACTGATCTTAATCTTCACAAGCGATGCAGTGAGATTTTGTGGGCTTGGGAGAAGAATTTTAAAAGTCACAGGTGCACTTCATTGGAACGGATCCCTTGCCAGCCTCACCCCCTTACTGCCTTGTAACCTGACTGCCCTCTGGTGGTTAATTATTCTTACTAAAACGATGAAAATAATTGCACAGAACAATCCAGCTTCAAGATCAAAAGGGACTTGGAGGTCAGCCCGTTCCATTCAATATGATGGGCCTGAGAGTTAAGACTTCAGGCTACGGAAGCAGCAGAAAGTGCTGAGGAGCGGCACTGCATCCTTTAAATTCACCTGTGGTCGCGCAGTAATTATCAGTTACCCTTAACCTCAACCACCTGCCCCTCTTTTTTTAAGAGCTAAGGCAATAGAGACCCAGTGAGGTTATAGCTCTTAAGATGACTGTCTTCATTTTGAGCAGTAACCAAAATTAACATAGTAAAAAAAAAGTCCATTAAAGCATGATTGGGGAACATATGAATTCAGGTAACTGACATATCAAATCATATCTCCAAAACATCTGAAGAGGGACAAATCTGGATGGTTCTGGAGGCTCATTTTCGCCTTCATTTTGGCTATTGGGTGGAGAATTTGTTCAGCAGTTCTGCATTAGCTAATCACATAGGCAGACACCAGTTAAAGGGCCAGAGGCTCCCCTGTCTGGCCAGGGAGCTCCCCCTTAGTGTCAGAGCAGATCTGTGCTTCACGAACCCAACCCCATCACTATAAATATGTGAAAGATCAAGGGCACAGCCCCCCACACCCACCCTCCTCGCTTGATTGCAATCTTGGCCCCAGTGCCTGTTCACCCTCTAAGCCTCACCTAAACAGTGGAGTAGAATTGCATACACTGCCCTATTTTCTACTTGTAAAATTTTCCTCTAATAAAGTCTGCTTTTCCCTCACTGGCGGCTCAGACAATAAAGAATCCAACTGCCAATGCTGGAAACCCGAGTTCAGTCCCTGGGTCAGGAAGATGCCCTGGGGTAGGAAATGGCAACCCACCCCAGTATTCTTGCCTGGAGAATTCCATGGACAGAGGAGCCTGGTGGCTTCAGTCCAAGGGGTCGCAAAGAGTTGGACACGCCTGAGCGACTAACACACACACAAAGCCTACTTATTTTTTTTTTTGTTCTTTCTTTGCCTACCTTATTCTTGCATCATTTGGCTCTGGTTAGATGTGATTATAGACTTCCTGGTATATGGAAACCCCTGGTAAGAGGTCAGATATTGCTATGGCTTTATTTAACAAATAATGAATCCATTAACCACTGGTGATTATTTGGCCTTTGCCCTCTTTTACATTTTTCATGAATCTTTGGCCCTTTTGTGTCAAGATGGCACATAAAGTCAGATTTTCTTTTTTCTTTATGCTTCAGTAGGTTGGGAGGTTGTATATTTCTAGGCGCTCATTTCCTCTATGCTGTCCAATTTGTTGCCATATAATTGTTCATAATATTCTCTTTCATTTCTGATTTTATATTTGTGTCTTCTCTCTTTTACTGTTAGTCTAGCTAAAGTTTTGGCAGTTTTGTCTTTTAAAAAATAGATCTAAGTTTTATTGATCTTTTCTACTGTTTTTCTGGTCTCTATTTCATTAATTTCTATTCTTATCTCTATTATTTCCTTTCTTCTGTCAACCTTGGATTTGTTCTGGTTTTTTGGTGTGTGTGTTTATTTGTTTTGTCATTCCTTTAGGTGTAAAACTAGGTTTTTATTTAAGATCTTTCTTTTTCTCAGCGTAGATCTTCATCAGTGTAAACTTCTTTATTAGAACTACTTTTGCTGAATCTCATAGGTTTTGGTATGCTGTTTTTATCTTCATGTATTTCAAGATATTCCTTGATTTCCCTTTTGAGTTCTTCTTTGACTCAATGACTATTAAGGAGTGTGTTGCTTAATTTCCATATAACTGTGCTTTTTTTTTCTGCTTTCCTTTTGTTATTGATTTCTAGTTTCATACCACTGTGGTCAGAAAAGATCGTGGCTGGGAGATAAACCTGTCCTTCTTGTTCCGTGTCTCGGTTGGAGGCAAAGGGCCCCAAATTATTTTAAATCTTATCACTTTCTTGATTAAGTCTCCAAATTTCCACAAAAAGTTTTGTTAGAAAAATAGTTTAAGAAGAAATTTACCCAAGCAGCAATGCATTTGATAAGGCAGCCTGAGCAGCATGGAAGAAGGCTGTAGCACCTGAGCCTGGTTGCCTGCAGTGGTAGGTGAGGACACCCTGGAGGGAAGGACATTTGAGCCGAGTAGTATTTTTGTAGAAATGAGGGTGTTTTTAACAAAACAAACAGTACCCACTAACCACAAAGGAAATGACAGTGTGTCTGTGGAGAATGGGAGCCAGCCTAATGTTGAGGCAGTCCCAGCGCAGGTTGGAAAAGAATTTCCAGATACAGAGCATTTCAGATGGGAGTGAGCTGATTAAGAACAGAGAGCAGAGATACCGTGGGCACGGCGAGCACAGTGAGCCGATCTCCCGACAGACCAAGGAGGGTCGACAGTTTTCGTGGGTTAATAGCCAAGTTTTAAAGCCTCAAGACAAAGAAAATTCCTGCTGGAAGGTTGGCGTTAGATGATTGATTGGTTGGGGCGCTATAGAATGTTACTGGAGTGGGCATCTTTGCCTAATTGGGGGTCAGGAAGTTTGTAATGATCAGGGGTCTTTGGCAACGGGTACAAAGGGTCAGCTTCAGAAGTCAGCTTCAGAGGTGGCCTTGGAGGCAGGACTCAACAACGAGGTAGTTGTGTGGGTGTCACAAGAGATACGGCTTGAGGGCAGGAAGGGTCAGATGGAGAAGGTCCAAGAGCTGGGACCAAGTGTGGCCAGATGAGAAAGATTTGGTAACCATGGGCGTCAGAGACCTGGACAGGGAGAGAGCTGGAGGCAGGAGGGCCTCTCTCTGGAGGTGCAGAGCAGCTGAGAGGATCAGAGGGCCCACAGCTAGCCTGGGGCTCGAGAGTGAACCTGGATACGGGGACGTGAAGAAGCAAAATGAAGGGGTCAGCCTGGAGCAGGTTGGCCAGCTGGCCACACTTGCTTGCAAATCGGCAGAGCTTGAGGCAACACAAGTCTGCATTTGATGGAAAGTCCAGAAGCAGATATAGGCTCTATGTGTGCGTGCTAAGTCGCTTCAGTCTTGTCCAACTGTTTGAAACCCCAAGGACTATAGCCCACCAGGCTCCTCTGCCCATGGGATTCTCCAGGCAAGAATACAGGAGTGGGTTGCATGCCATATGAAAATGCAAAGCTATGAGGTTAAAAGCACCATGAAGAACAAACTCCAGCACATTCAATCAAGTCCTGCACAAGGTACAGAAGGACAACTCCCCCCCCGACTCAAGGTGAGGTGTTGCCAGTCTTCTTTCTGCAGTGAAAACTCTGCTCGGTGCAATTCTTAAGAGAAGCAGCAGAGGGCAGCAAGAGCAGGCGGTTGGGAACTTCATGTCTAAGCAGCTGTTGGGATTTTGCTGGGTTTCCACCAAGGTCCAGCTTTCCAGGGGTTGGGGAAGGCAAGATGGACCCCCCGCTTGTCAGGTAGACGACAGATCTATCTTCGTGTCGATGGAAAGGTTGAGCAAGGCAACAAAGACCCCTTTACTCCCTCAAGTAAAAGAGTCACACCTACCTGCATTGGGTGGCTCCTGTTCTGAGAGCTGTATGCATCCTATGTCCAATAACTCGTATTTTTTAAAAGGAAGCAATTGGCGTTATTATCTTATAGAAGGCAGTGGCGCCCCCACTCCAGTACTCTTGCCTGGAAAAGCCCATGGACCGCGGAGCCTGGTGGGCTGCAGTCCATGGGGTCGCTAAGAGTCAGACACGACTGAGCGACTTCACCTGCACTGGAGAAGGAAATGGCAACCCACTCCAGTGTCCTTGCCTGGAGAATCCCAGGGACGGGGGAGCCTGGAGGGCTGCCGTCTATGGGGTCACACAGAGTCAGACACGACTGAAGTGACTTAGCAGCAGCAGCAGCATATCATAGGAAATAAATTCAAGTGGATGCAACTTGTAAATGGTTGCTATCTGGCTCTAGAATCCGCACACTTAACCTATGTTGTGTTAACCTCTCTGTGAAGAAGTACTGGTGTGTGTGGGTGTGTGTGGGGGGCAGTGGCTGTGTGTGTGGTATGTTTACTTTTTGGTGCATAGTTTTTGTCAGCTGTTTAGATCTAAGGTAAGGTGAGGAACTTGCAGGTATTTTTTATCTTTCTTATTAAAACCCTGTAAGGCAGCAACAAGATTGCTGGACCAGAGTGACTTTAAGGGTAGTCCTCTGACTACTGCTGGTCTGCGGACTGTGCGTGATGGTCTGCAACCCAGTAAGTACAGCAATTCAGAGCATACCCTCAGACACTGACACCAGTTTGAGAGAGTCGTTTTACGCCTGTTGAATCTACTAATAAAAATTGAGGGCTTGTATTTGTCTTTTTAATTTCATTTTCATTTTATTTTATATTTCATATTTCATTTTATAGTAACTCATATTTATTGCATTTGAGAAGATATAAGTCCACAACAGATAGGAATTTAAAAAAAAACAACTGGTTTTTGCCACAAGACTGCATGAGAGCACTAGAGTTCGTAACACAGGCATAAAAGTCTGTAGGATTTTAGATCTGTTCCTTTTCCCTGGGGAAATGAACACGCAGCACAAGGATTAAAACATGGAACATGGAGGAGTTATTCCAGTAAATGCTCCAGCAGCTCCGCTGAGGGTCATGATTAAAATATAATGAAGGAGGAGGAGGCAGAAGTAAAGGAGGGAGGAGAATAATGAAGATGGAGAGAAGTGGGGAGGAAAAAGCTTAATAAGACTTTTATTATTAAGCCTTATTAATGAGGAACAGGATCCTCCCCATTTCTGATAATGACCCAGGAAAAACACAAAATTATAAAGAAACAGATGGCGCGTGGAATCTTTTTGTTCAACACCTGCCCTTGGGTGTTGCTGAAGCATCTTTCACACGTGCATTTGATACAGCAAAAGATCCAGACATCCATGAAATAACCAGGTTTCACGCTGATTTATTCCTAGTCACCTATCACGCAAAATACTTGGTTTTCAGGTGAAAGAAGAGCCCCTGGCCTCTTTCAAGCTTCAGCATCAAAAAGTTGCTGTCTAGGAATGTGGGGGAGAAGAGCTCTAGGAGAAGTGGCATTTCTCAGAGGAAAACAAAAACAGACAAACAGCTTGTTAAGGCAGAGATAACACTTTTAAATGGCGCCATGGAATGTGTTAGAGGGAAAGAGGGAGAAAACACAGTATCCTTTGTTCACTGGCAGATGTCTTCCTTCTTTAAGGAGATCAAGGGGAAAGTGCTTAGCTCAGCCCTGACTCGGGAGTACCTGCCGGGACTTGCAGAGAGAGACACCCATCCGTGTCATATGATTTGCAAGAAGTCAGAGTCAGCAATGACTTGGAGGTTTGAGCCTGAGCACCTGCAAGAATGGGGAAGACAGCAGGTAGAGGCTTGGGGGGAGAATCTGGACACTGGCCAATTTTGGACATAGTGATTCAGAGATGTCTCTCAGACATCCAGCGGCAATGTCACGTAGATGATCGATCTCAAGTCTGGAGATGTCAGTGAAGCTCCTCTCAGCTCCAAATCCACTTTTCAGTGTCTGCTCTGTGATAATGGAGCTGAACCCTGTGAACATTTTTATTTTGCTCTCTGGCGTGATACTGAGTGTTCTTAGCAGAGAGCCCTGGCAGGACGCTGCATTAACACCACCACCACAAAAGGGTTTCTTCTGCTGCTTTTGGTGAGCCTTTCTGAATGGTAGCTTGCACTGTGCGTGCCATCTACAGAGCTCGGCCTCTGCAGCGCATGACAGCCAGTGCCAGCGCCTGGCAGGCAGCGGCACCACACCCCCCTCACGGACAGCTTCCTCCGGGGCCGTTTTGTGCAGCTCTGCCACTGTTCACATAGCACTGCGGATATACTGGTATCACCTGGCAACCATTTCCCCACCTTCCCTCAGCCTCCTGATCTCATCAGTCACTGTTAGGGACGGAGGGTGAGAGGAGAGAGAAAACACTTGCCTTATTTTCGGGAAGAAGAAGAAAGTGAGCATACCAAAATAAATAAATAAGCAACCGACTCAGGAAACACTCTCTCCATCCTGGCTCAGTCTGCTGTTTTTTTCTTTTTACAGGAGTCTTTACCTCAGCATGGGCTTCCCTGTGGCTCAGAGGATAAAGCGTCTGCCTACAATGCGGGAGACCCAGGTTCAACCCCTGGTTCGGGAAGATCCCTTGGAGAAGGAAATGGCACCCCACTCCAGTACTCTTGCCTGGAAAATCCCATGGACTGAGAAGCCTGGTAGGCTACAGTCCATCGGGTCACAAAGAGTCGAACACGACTGAGCAACTTCACTTTCACTTACATCAGCATGGTGGGGTGGGCGAGCCCCGTGAAGATTCATCGCAGGCTGGTTGGTGTACCATTTGTGCAGGGTCGGGAAAAAAAAAGTGGGGGTTGGGAGGAGTCGGGAGGAAAGGTGAGCAGCTAAGGAGAAGTGAAAAGAATCAGAGGTCCGTGAACATGGGGGCACTGGGCTGAACCTGCAAGCGGGCTGCCCTCCAGATGGACTTCTGAGTGCCCGCTGGAGCACTACAGGGCAAAGAAGGAGTGCAAATCACTGCAGTGCTTCCTTTCTGGCATCTGTTTGTCTGAGTAACAGGTCCTTTTAGACTTGACTCATATCTGTAAATAGTACAAAAATACAAAATTGACTAGCTCACAATCTGGAGTTGGTTCATCCTGGAGGAAGTAAAATCAAAACATTAATATTAGCAACTCTGTGCTGAAGAGCAGTTCCAACCTTTTAAAAGCTCTTAGAATCTAAGATAATTTGGAGTGTGGGGAGGAGCTGGGAAAGACTTTAAGAGACTATCAACTAGCCCTCTGACTTGAAGAAAGGAAGGAATTTTGAATCTAGTTTGAGAGATGAGGGAACTGAGCCCTAGAAAGATGAAAGATTTAACTTTACTGAAGTCCAGCAGCAAGTGGGGTGGAGCAGGGCTTAGAAATCCAAGCGTCCCCTTTGGGCAATGCTCTGTCTTACCTCCTGTGGTCTCTTTGGCTGACCAGTGATCACGATAAATTACGAGGAATGAATTCCTTCTGTGCTGGGAGGAGGGCGTGGGGAATAGACAGGTGGTCACCCACAAGGGTGAAATCTACAAGGAGAACAGCAGGAATGGTTCTTGAGCCCCACCTGGCCATTAGAATCACTCGAGCTGTGATTGGGTCCTCCGGCAGGTGAGTTAAATCAGAACCTTGGGGTTATGGGTTGGCCGGGGGAGGGGGTGATTAGAAGATGCAGCCGGAGCTGAGACCCATTGTCTAGAACCGTGATGCTTAATGGAGATAATGGCTGGCCCCACACTGGCCTGGAGGGCTTGCTGGGCTCAGGCCCCGTGTTTCTAGGGTTTTGGATAGGACTGAGGAGTTGTGTTTTTAACAAGCTCCCCTCCCACCCTGTGATGCTGCTGAGTCAGGGGATATACTTTGAGAACCACTGCTCTACAGGTAACTTTGCAAACTCTCCCTAGCCTGAGCGAGCCTGTTGTACCCCCTAGAGTGGGCTCAGGGAACACAGGACAGGACCAGGGTGGTTCTGATTTAAAATCCCAACAAAAATGATCACGGAGCTCCCATCGTAGTTGGCATCATTTCTCAGGAGTCCTGCAGAAAAATGCTGTCCACTAGCAACCCAGAATATACAAAGCAGAATCGAATGCCGATTATATTTCTTTCCTTAGCTGAAAATCAAGTCTCTTGAAACTCATCCCAGAACTAGTTAATTTTCAGAAGATAGTTCGAAAATGGCTAGAAATGGCCTATTATCAGGCACCCAGGCAAGCCAGCAACTGGGAGAAAGGGCTTTATCTCACAAATCCCAGCTTGCCAGGAGGATCTCCGTGGGGCTTGCCCTGACTCCTTTACTTCACCTTACAGGGTAATTAATGGCCAGGACCTCAGTCACACAGAATGAAGTCTGAGAACCGTGTGATCTCAGAGGAAAGGCAGCAGTGAAATGAAAACCCCATGGATGGGGCCAGCCTTCCAGCCAGACCTCTGCGGCCCCAAGGATTCTGTCTCGAAGATGATCTGTGCGCAGACCAGGAGAGGCCTCAGTGGCTCATAGAAAGGGCGTGTGCGCTGGTAGAAGCCTGATAGAGGGGCACGTGGAACAGAGTTCATGAATGGGTAGACAGGCAGTGCTGGGGGCATCGTGGGGTGGTCGGGAGGAGTGACGCCCAACGAGACCTTCCAGAGAAGCAGGTGTTAGGAATGACGTAGGGAGTCGAAAGTTGAAAAGCATCTCCAATGAAGTTACAAGTTCAGGGCCACGCCTCACCAAACCAAAGCCTCCTCCTCCAAAATGTTGAAATGCTGGTGTCTGCAGCGACTCGGTCAAGCCCTCCAGGGAGAGACAGAGCAGTGGGAAAACCCTCCTCTTCACGAGAGTCACCTCACAGCAGGACCTACTGATGAGGCTGGGTCAAACTCCCAGAGCCAGGCCACCTGAATGTGGGAAGGAGGCGTGGAGGCTTTTACAATAAAAATGGGAGTTTAAGTGATCCCTTCACGGGAGAGACAAGAATTTAGTGTCTCAGTAACTCCTCTAGGTGACTAAAATAAGTTGTGCACCTTGGTACCCTGAGTCCATCTGTAGCCAAGGCAACACTTCCCATGGACTTGATGTCACACCACTGGACAGAGCCTCTGGGAGAACCTGCCTGGGGTGACAGGTCCATGAGGCTGTGGTCCAGGCCAGCTCTTGTTCCCTCTGATCTGAACTGCTCCAGCGTCCACGAATCAATGGGAGTACCTTAAACCCTACAGATCCCCCACATGGTGCTGAATTTCAGGGCATGTAAAACTAAGATCATGGCATCCAGTCCCATCACTTCATGGCAAATAGATGGGGAAACAATGGAAACAGTGAGAGACTATTTTGGGGGCTCCAAAATCACTGCAGATGGTGACTGTAGCCATGAAATTAAAAGACACTTGTTCCTTGGAAGAAAAAAATATGACCATCCTAGACAGCATATTAAAAAGCAGAGACGTTACTTTGCCAACAAAGGTCCATCTATTCAAGGCTATGGCTTTTGCAGTAGTCATGTATGGATGTGAGAGCTGGACTATAAAGAAAGCTGAGCACCGAAGAATTGATGCTTCTGAACTGTGGTGTTGGAGAAGAGAGTTCTGTGGACTGCAAGGAGATCCAACCAGTCCATCCTAAAGGAAATCAGTCCTGAATATTCATTGGAAGGACTGATGCTAAAGCTGAAACTCCGATACTTTGGCCACCTGATGTGAAGAACTGGCTCAGTGGAAAAGACCCTGATGCTAGGAAAGATTGAAGGCAGGAGGAGAAGGGGACGACAGAGGATGAGTTGGTTGGATGGCATCACTGACTCGATGGACATGAGTCTCAGCAAGCTCCGGGAGTTGGTGAAGGACAGGGAAGCCTGGAGTGCTGCAGTCCATGGGATCGCAGAGAGTCAGACATGACTGAGTGACTGTACTGGACCGAACTTATCTGAATAGGCTCCTCGTGAAAAGGTTTTTCCGAACCCTTTAGCTGGGTGAAGGATGTCAAAACGCCACTGAAAAAAATACGAGGAAGCGTTAACGTAGACTCTGGGGCTTTTTGCAACCAGGGTTGAATTGTTTCACAAGCCCTGGACTCATTTCCACAAAGCTTTCAACACGGAGGATGAAAGGCATTCCAGAGCTGAAAAGGATTCGGTCCCCACCAGAGCCTGGACTGTCTGCGGCCATGCCAGCTGTCTGCTGACTTCTGACAGGATTAGGAGAGAAACTTTCATCCACTCTCACTCTGGTAATAGGCACCTGTGGAAAAGGGAGCTTTTGCTTCTGAAAAGAAATAAGGACAAGGGGACTCTGGATGGCAGCAAAGAGGCAAAAAGAGGAGGCATTTCCAAGATGTCGAGCTAGCTGACCTGAGGGGAGGTGGGAGAGGAATTGAGGGGCTGCGGCTCCATTACCTGGGAAGGTTAAACTTTTTTAAAATATATTGTGGTTAAATATACGTGCCGTGCCCAGTTACTCAGGCATGTCTGACTCTTTGTGACCCCATGGACCCCGGGCTCCTCTCTCCATGAGATTTTTTTAGGCAAGAATACTGAAGCAGGTAGCCATTTCCTCCTCCACACGACCTTCCTGACCCAGGGATTGAACCCCGTGTCCCTGGCATTGGCAGGTGGACACTTTACCACTGGGCCGCCAGGAAGCCCCAACAAGACACAGAATTTACCGTCTTTAAGTGGGTGGGTCAGTGGTTCTCAGAAATTCGCATGATTATGTAACCACCACCATCTGTCTTCAGAGCCTTAAAATTTTTAGTTAGAATTTTTCATATAGATTTTTTTCGACAAAGCCATGAAAAAGAATGAAGTCAGTGATACAGGCTACTGTGGAAAGAGGTCAAAAATACATTAAGAAAAAAGAACACGATGCCACCGTGTGTACAGCACATATAATCTTGGTGTATGTATTGGGATAATTCCAGGGAAAGGTACAAACTGTGAATGGGTGGTTGTTTAGTTGCTAAGTCGTGACTCTCTTCTGCAAGCCTGTGGACTGCAGCCTGCCAGGCCCCTCTGTCCATGGGATTTCCCAGGTAAGATTACTGGCATGGGTTGCCATTTCCTTCTCCAGGGGAATCTTCCTGACCCAGGGATCAAACCTATGTCTCTGTATTGGCAGGCAGATTGTTTACCACTGAGCAACTGGGGGAGCCCTGTGAATGGGGGTTACCTCTAAAAAGTGGATGAGGGCCTTGGATGAAACGGATTTTAACTTTCATTGTATAATACCTCCTTGAACAGAGTGGGCTATTTAATAGATGCCTGTGTCATTCACATTTTTAAAAATCTCTTCTGCCCCCAGACCAGGTCAGGTGGTTTTTGTTCAGGGAACCCTTCTGGTTCTGATGCTCTGCTTTGTTTGGGAAACAGGGCTTTGAAGCAAGAACTTCCTAAAGACAAGGGTTTAGACACCCAGAAGGGGTCTTCAGATTTCAGAGCATCTCTTTTCAATTAATTGTGTATTGTTTAAGTCATATTCAGTAACCATGGGAAAATTTTATAGTTGAGAATAAGGGCCATGCCAAAGCTATTTCTGCCACACTCGGGGGTTCTCAACATTTTCGTGTCTCGCATATCTTTGGCAATCTGGTGAAGCCGATGGATCCCTTTTGGGATAATGTGTTTAACCCCCGGAATAATGCTTTTGAATGTATAAAATAAGGTACCTATGGCTACAAAGTAACAAATTACATTGTCATAGTTATCCCCCAATTTTTAAAACTTGGGATAGGTCAAGGTATGAGCTTTTTATTGAAGTATTATTAATAAATAAAAGATCTGGTGGTAGTCTAATGATTTCCATAATTTTAGAGAAGTGACGAGGATACATGGTATTTCAAGATATCTGCAAAATCCAGTGATGAGATCTGAAGATATATGTGATTCTTAGTGGGGGTAAAGTCACAGGCACTGCTCATCCGACTGGAATTTGGTGCCACAAGTGAAGAAGATGCCAAGCCTCAGTTAGAGTTTGTGGAGTGGTGCATTTTGCTGATTTGGTTTGGAGTTTTTTTCTTTCTATCCAAGTTCAAAGACTCTGGCCCAACTGGAGGATGAAGGGAGAGCTCAGTGGACAGGGAGAGAGTCCAGCTGGGGAATGAGAGCAGGCTGGGAAGGGCTGAGACAGAGCCGGAGGAGGGAAAGGAATCAGCCTTTGCCTGGATGTCCCCGTCCACATGACGAGACCCAGGACAGATCTGAGGACTGAGGTGGGGGCTCAAGACAGCAGAGGCCAGGCTGGGTGCAGCTGATGACTATCAGTCCTGCTGGAGCAAGTCTGCTTCCTCGGGAGATTGCTTTCAGAAAAGCTCCAGCGGGAGAGGAGAAAGCAGGCTGTAGTGATGGCTTGGTGGGCAGGGTCTCTGAAAGCTGAAGAGGGATGAGAGATTCTGTGTGTTCAGAAAAAAAAAGAAAAAAGGCTATCTGGAAGATTCCGGAATGTGTCAAAGGACAGGGTGAAAGGGCAGCTGGTGAATCCTTGAAAACTTCAGGTTTGAGGCTGGGGGCGTGAGGACTGCAAATAGGAAAAGCAACATGAGCGGAGGAAGGGATGCAGGGTGCACTTGGGGTCTGGGGCTCACTTAACACAGAGGCTGGTATGGAAATTGTTCCAGCAAATGCTGGCTGTTGGATCGCCGTGCACAGCTCCAGAAGTGAGTCAGCCGGACGCTGCCAAGTTCTGTAAGAATTCCGCCCTCGTGCTTTCTCATCCGCTGTCCTCCTCCTCATCCAAGCTGTTCTCAGAGCACAGATCAGGCCTGTCAGCCACAGAGCAACCGCGTTTCAGATATCTCATGTACCCTTTAGTTATCTCCAGAACTTTCCGTATCTCAAATGCATGCCTCTGACCTGTCTCCAGTTCTTCCCTCCTCTCTTTTACCCTCGGCATCAATATCCACTCTTGCTTCTGCCCTGTATTCCTCCTGCTGCCCAGCCAATCCTATAACCCCAGTTCCTTCTCCTTTTTCCCCATACCTCCCCACCCACTTGCTTCCTCAGTGATCCAGTCTTCTTAGCATCTCACAGCCTACGCAGACCTGCTTGTCCCAGCCTGGCTTCCTTCTGCTTCATGGCAGAGCCTGAGTGCCAAGGCAGATCCCTGAGTTCAGCACCATAAGGGGGCCAGTGCTCCACCTGACAAGCAGCCTCAGAAGGTCTGGAAAGACGGCAGGGCCTCTGGCCTTGCTTCCCTGCCTGCAGTTTCACCAGCTATTATGCCTGCCTGGTCTCTGGTTTTGAAAAGTCTGGAGTGACTCCCCAGGAGGCTTCAAACAGCTCTGGTCTGGCTTCTGCCTGGTTTAGACCCCGCAGCGCACTCTAAAAGGGAGGTAGTCACTTTGGGGGACAAACTGCCAGACTGGGGACTCCCTGCGGCCTCGTGGGCTTGTAGACATCATCTCCACATCCACTGCAGCTGCTCATGGCCCTCTTAGGGTTCCTCCTCCCCAGGGTGTTCTTCTTCCAAGGCGCTGATGGCCAGTGATGAATGGGTCAGAGACAATGGGACTTCCGAACGTGTGCACCCCAGAGGGTAATTCTGGGATTGAGCCCCATCCATGTACACACCATCAATCAAGAAAGGAATGAATCTATAACTGCCCAAGAAGTCGCTCCTAAAGTTAGTCCTTCATCCTCCCTTGTGGCCGGAAGGGAGAGTCTGGTTGGACCCCAGGTGATCACAATCTGTGTAACTTTAAGAGAGAAAGGTGCTCCCTGCCTTGGGGTATTTCTGAAGAAGTCCAACCACCAGCTTAGATGTGAGTTCCTCCTGCAGGGCTGTGCTTGGACCACAGCAAACCTGCAATGGATATCCTAGTGCAAGTCACCTCTCAGCAATTCACCAGCAGCTGGAGACTCAGAGATAGGACTCAAAAGGAAACCTGACCTTGAATGAACAAGGCAAAGAAGTCTGAATGTTTCGTATCAGCTTCTTTGTCAAAGTTTTGGTTCAAGTAAGCTATCGCGCTGTCTTAAGTGGTCGTAACATGGCTCAAACTCTGTGAGGTGGTGTCTGGTTCCATTTCTATTCTCTGCACCTCCTGGCCAACCTTCCAGCAGGGGGCACTGCTACTGACTGGTGCATGTAGGCACGGGCTAGGAATATCTATCTAGGCAGAGGGATCTTTTCTGCTTAGGCAAGATTAAGGTTAAGTGTGGGCTGATAAAGGGCTTCCCAGGGGCGCTACTGGTAAAGAACACTCCTGCCAGTGCAGTAAGAGGCGTGGGTTCGATCCAGTATTCTTGCCTGGAGAATCCCCATGGACAGAGGAGCCTGGAGGGCTATAGTCCATAGGGTTGCACAGAGTTGGATGTAACTGAAGTGACTTAGCATGCACACAGGAAGATAAAATGGGAGCATACAACTTAGAGTGAGGTGGAATTGATATTTTTTCATTTCTATACAAACTTCTGCATACTTAGTAGATGCGTATTTTATTCTCATAACAATTGTAGCAGTCATCCTGTGTTTCAGGTTGTATCACACAAACTTGTCGCTGCTGCTGCTGCTGCTAAGTCGCTTCAGTCGTGTCCGACCCTGTGCGACCCCACAGACGGCAGCCCATTGGGCTCCGCCTTCCCTGGGATTCTCCAGGCAAGAACACTGGAGTGGGTTGCCATTTCCTTCTCCAGTGCATGAAAGTGAAAAGTGAAAATGAAGTCGCTCAGTCGTGTCTGACTCAGCGACCCCATGGACTGCAGCCTACCAGGCTCTTCCGTTCATGGGAATTTCCAGGCAAGAGTACTGGAGTGGAATGCCATTGCCTTCTCCGAAACTTGTCACAACAGGCGCTAAAAATACACAAGAGCAAAGAAGCAGAAGGTAAAAACAGAAAATGGTTCTGTGTGTGTGTGAGTGTTTAAGTGAGTGTGTGTGTGAGTGTGGTGGGGCAGCGGGGGAACGGAGGCCGACAGGCACAGGGGGACACAGAGTTCTCTTTGTTTGATCCATCAACTACAACCTGAATGACTTGCAATGTAATTGCAACTATTCTTTTAAACCACAGTCCAGAGACTGTGAAAGCGCTGTGATCACATCCTGGGGTTCAGTAGAACACAGCATAATCCCGTTTCTGTAACAAGAAATAAGCTTATATCTGAGAGAAACCAGCATCACAAAGAAATCCCAAACCTGTGAAGGAACAACCTGCTCTTGGATTGAAAATGTACATAAGTGCTCAGGAGCGTGGAGTCTTTCACCAGGGCTGGTTCCCAGGCCACGTGGCTAGAAGAAACTCAGAGAACTGGACCCCACGCACAGTAGTTTACAGCTGGGCACATGGCACTTGCAGCTTTGAGAAAGAAGTCCCTCTCACTGCCTTTTTCAGAACCAATCTCAGACTCACTGCACTGTCCAAAGCATGAGATGTCACACGTGGATCGTCAGGATCCATGTGAACACAGGCATTTGCTGCACCTTTTTGTCTTAATGGATGGGCTGTGTTCTGAATGCATTAACATCACTACCTGCTCATGAAGAAATGAACAATGAGATCTCAGCTTCTATTTCTTCCTATTTCCTGGTTTTACGTGAAGGGAAAGCATGGACCAGAAGAACTACCTGTGTGTTCTCTAAGACAATAGAGGGTGGGAAGGCCAGCCTAGCCACGAGAGACCTCATCCACACAGATCTCAGATTCGGCTGACCTCAGTCCACGATGGTGGCCCTTGAATGCTGCTAAGAACGAAGCAAAGACGCTCTCGTAAAGAGTCAGCGGAGCCTGTTTGAATGTGTCTTATAGAGCTTGGTGGGAGGTGTTAGGTTAAGATCTTGGTAAGTCAGAGAATCCTAGAACTTGCTCCCCAGTCTGAGGTCTCTGTTGTCATCTTGTTTGCCTGGTTTGGGCTTACTCACTCACTCACACACACACACACTCCGAGTGGCCTTAGGCAGGTTATTTCCCTTCCATGTCCACGTTTTCAAAATTAGAACCAGGATTTGAGCCAGATGTTCCAAAGTGCCTCCAGTTCTAACTTCCAATACATCCACCATCAAAAAAAGCAGAGTGGATTCCACTGCTCAGTCTCATGGGTGCTGACACCAGAAGAGATCCCCTCTCCCCGACTAGACACACACCCACACCCCAGATGCACCATCATCATTCCCAGCCCCATTCTTGCTTCACAGCCCACAATTCGACCAGGTACCTAGCTTATCAGCTAGAGGAACCGCATCTAATAAACAGTAAAGCAGCTGGAGTTACATCTTCTCTTCAGTCTTTATTTGCTACTTCCATTCCTTATTCCCACCAGCGTCAATTGGGGAGGACAGCGGGAAGCCACATTTGAAGTGGCACATGCCAGCTGGCTGGGTGATGGTAAGCCGTGGCCCCCAGAGCATCGCAGACATAACACGGGCATCAGGCCCGGAGCACAGACTGTTCACCCCGAGGGCCTGGGAGGGAAGGCCACCACCCACAGCAGTTCAGCTTGTAAAACACTAAGAACAGTTGCATTCATTGTCTTTTTTTTTTGCTTTAATAATAAAAAAAGGAAACCCAAACCTTCTATAATTTATAAGCTATGTTTTGCTATCTACATTATATATAAAATATAGACTCTGTTTACTTTATAACACACATCTTTTCCTCTTGATAAATAGCTCTTTAAAATATCTAGTTTACATGCCTTGACTTTTCATAGATAAGTTTTTTATACATATACATACATATATATACTCATGTTTATAAAACACAATAAATACATACTCAACACTGACAACCAAACAGATGCAATTTTGGTTAAAAAATAAAAAACAGTAAAAGCACCAGGCAACAAACAGAAAGCCATAATCACTAGAAACTTCTGCCTCCCCTGGGCAAGGCACAGGGCCAGAATGCTAAACACGGCTGGACGCCGGACAGAGAAAAGGGCAGCAAAGGAACAGGGTAGGTCGCCAGCTTGGGTTTTGTTTCCCAGCTGCGGACAAGAATTACCAAGCAGTCATCGGGTTTATGGGGAGAAACCTCAGGGCTCTGCCAACAGCAACATAGCCCTTGTGACGGCTGCAGGGGCCAGCAGAGACCCCCGACGGGGGAAAGACCGCGGACAGCTGGGTTGCTCTGGGGACCCTGTTCACACCACCCCGGCAAGCTTGGCTGCCGCGCCAAGCACGGAGCCCCTACCGGTGACATGGTCTTGCCATCCCTCCACTCACTATTGCCGTGCACAGACGAGGGCAACGGAGTGGTGCAGTGCTCTAGGAGCCTGACTGAGAGCCAGATGCTCGGGTGGCCCTCTCAAGGGCTCCAGCAAACAGGAACACGATGTAGCAGAGAGAAAGTCAGCAGGTCACCGCCTTCTGCTGCTGAAACTGGTGTGGTCACTCAGGTCCGCGGTGCTTACTGACTTCACCTCCAAACTCTGACGACACCACTGAGCCCATCGCCTCTGAGAGCAGCACTGAAGGTTTGCACACCTCTTGGGAGAAGTCCTAAAGGCCAGTTCAGGGTTGTCCCCTCAAAGCTGGGGCACTGCCCTGTGTGATTCTCTGCCGGGGCTGCGGCAGGCTGGGCGGGCACCTGGGGGCTGCAGACAAGCATTGTCTCATTACCTGTCTCACTGTCCCCAGAGGGAACTGAAGTGCAGGGCTCCGAGAGTAGAGTTTAAAAAGAAACTCTTCAGGGTTGTGGCCTCTGCTCCGTGACCCGCAGGCTTTGGAAGCCTGAAAACGGAGAGACGGTGGTGGAACAGGAGTCCTAAGCTGGTCCAGGCCTAGATCTGGACCCATGGGGCGGGGCCTAGGAGAGATGACCTCAGGGAATCTCAGAGGTGAGCCTCTGAATGTATGTTCCCCATCCTCGCCAGACACAATACAAATTATAGACCATTGTTCACATTACAGTCACAATGGGAAATTCTAAACAGCTGTCTTCTGACTACATTTGAGACGTAATTTTTTTTTAAGTGAATTCAGCTTAAGAGCTCAGGGAATACAGTCAGCTGCAGGCCGCAGTTCTCACGGCAACTCTTCTACAAACTAGCCCTGGGACCTCGAGCAAGTCGTGCCACTGCTGTGGGCCTCCCTCTCCCCATCTGAGAGCTCTGAGATGCTGCAGGAGGCAGGATGGGACTCTGAGTCAGAAAACTGGGGTTTTAGTCCTGGCTGAGAAGTGCCATATTCAGTTCCTTTTTTTTTTTTTTTTACATTACTTAGCCTCTGGGGGTGCTAGAGAAGACTCTTGGGAGTCCCTTGGACAGCAATAAGATCAACCAGTCGATCGTAAAGGAAATCTACCCCAAATAGTCATTGGAAGGACTGGTGCTGAAGCTCCAACACTGTGGCCACCTGATGCCAAGAGCTGACTCATTGGATAAGACCTTGATTCTGGGAAAGATTGAGGGCAGAAGGAGAAGGGGGTGACCCGAGGACAAAATAATGGGAAGGCATCATCAACTCAACGGACATGAGTTTGAGCAAACTCAGGGAGATAGCTAAGGACAGGGATGCCTGGTGTGCTGCAGTCCATGGGGTTGCAAAGAGTTGGACATGCGTTAGCAACTGAATATCAACAACCACCTCTTGGGGGTTCAAAAGGAACTACTGAATATATTGGCTCTGAAGTCCCTTCAGTTGCAGCTGGAGTTACTTTCTCCCCAGGGTACCCCTACCAATGCTGAATTTCCCCCATTCCGCCATACCCACCAGGATAAAAGTGATGCAATTAGAAACCTCATCTTTGACCACAGTTCCAATTCCACAGCTGCGGCTATGGGACAAGATCAAGAATCAAGAGAGTCTAAAGGTACAAATGCCATGCACAGCTAACATCCAAGTCAGATGCACTGTCAACGCCCCGCTCCCTGAGAAGAGACATTTTCCTATGTTATTAGGATCAGCAAGAGCACAACCCTGTAATAATCAGCCAACAACTTCTTAAAAGTCCTCAGCTCTGCGGTTGGCTTCATCGCCTGCCATCAGAATAAACTTAGGAAGTTGATTTTAAAGGAAGCTGAGTGATATTTCCAGTTTGGAAGAGGAAGAAAAATTAACTCTTCTATTTGCAGCTCTACAAGGAAACTTCTGGCAGAACAGCAAATGTGACACCCAGCTCCATGGGGAGGTGATGACAGCCACAGAGGGGAGCCCCACGCAGGGCACAGTGTCGAATCACTGTGGCCCCACAGTCCCCGACAGGGTTCAACAAGGAGTGCTTTCTTGCCCAGCAAAGAACTGCAGAGGTGCACACCTTCCTTCATGGGAGACCATGAGGTTTGGAGGAGAAGGAAGGTTTTTGGATTCAGGTGACCCCCACACACACACCTTGTACTTCATAGTTTTGTGACCCTGGGCAGGTGACTCATCCTCTCAGCCTCAATTTTCTCATGTGTAAAATGGGACTAACAATACCCAATACTATAGGGTGGTTTTATGGATTAAATAAGAGAATGTACTTAGCTCAGTTGGCAACGAATCCACCTGCAATGCAGGTGACCCTGGTTCAATCTCTGAGCCGGAAGATCCCCTGGAGAAAGGAATGGCAACCCACTCCAGTATTCTTGCTTGGAATATCCCATGGACAGAGGAGCCTGGTGGGCTACAGTCTATGGGGTTGCAAAAGTTAGATACAACTGAGCAACTAAACCACCACACTTAAAATTCCCTAAACACAGCACATGATCAGGAGATGTGGGCACACAGAGAGGACCGAGATGGCTCTCTACAGAGGGAAAAAGGGCCTGGGAGAACTTCCGCTTCAGCTGGAGTCGGCCAGGACTGCCCTTGGAGGCCCAAGGTGGGCTGAGGAGGCCCTGAGGTCCCCTGCCACACCTCTCCCAGTGGGGTGAGGAGTCGTAGGGGGAGCTGACAGGGGTCACCAACTCTCCAAGAGAAACCTCAGAGAATCCAAACCTTCCAAATAAGCATAGGGCATTCCCAAACACTTGTGGGCACTGGGTGAGCACCTTTACACCTTCTCTCAGAATCTGGAACATCTTCTGAGGCCACCTAGTGGCATGAGCCAAACATCAGAGGCCCCCAGAACAATGATGGGGACAAACCAGGCAAGTGGGGACTAACTATGATGACCTTGAAATGGAGCCTCCATTATGCTGGACCCTTGAAACACATTCAATAAGGCAGAGAGAGAGGGGGCTGGATGACTCCAGAAGCTTCATCTAAGCTCCAACCCAGCCAAGGGTACCCACCCAGTCCCCTGAGGGTACTACTACGGGTGCTGGGCTGGGACAAAGTCCTAGAGAAGGTTGTTGAGAGCTGGAGATTTCAACTTTATATTGTGGCTCCTAATAAAGTCTTTGCAAGTGGCAGGACTGGGGCCAAAGGAGCACTAATTAAGCCATTTACTGTAGCTTTTCTATTAACAAAATGAACCATTTAGGCCTTTTCTTCTACCTGTTCCTGCGTCTACTTTTCACATGCATTTCAGTAGATAAAATTTGAGTACATGTACTATTTTTCATGCTGCTTTTAAGAATATATATTCTTCCATATACCCCAGCCTCAAATGAGAATTTTTGTTTTAGACACTAAATATTCATCACAGAGCTCAGAGATCTTTGTGGGGAAAAGAACTTCCAAGTATTTAAAGCAAAGAAACAAAACTGAAGCCCCAGGAACAGCCCTACTTAGATTATAAATGACTTAGAAAAACGAGACCCATAGGGTCACTAGTTTCCTTTCTTTTCATACTCAATCCCAACCCTTTGGGCCAACTAGAAAAAAAAAATTCTTTCCACTCAGTTTCTACAAAAGCTATTTCTCCAGAGAGGAATTTAGGAGAATCTGAACCCCAAAAGTCCATGGCATGGCCTTCCACTCAAACTCTCACTGGAAGACTTCCATGCTACCAAACTTCTAGTTTTGAGCTGTTAGCCACAAAAGCTGGCATGCTGATTCTGTCCATGGAAAAGGAACGAATGGTATGATGGAGAGTTGTAGCTGACTAACCTTCCCACATGGCAGGAAGGCCCGGGAAGCAGGGAAATTCTTTCTAGGAAGATGAATCCTACTCCTCTGTGCTAGAAAATACCAACATTCCCGGGGTGTTTGGACATGGCACCACCACACCCAGGGTCAGCCTGGGATGCATAGTGTATGAGGATGGAGGAGCAAATGATTGGACAGTTAGTTCGTTTTGAGACTTTGCCTGCCGAGAGCCTGGGGTGCACTCGCAGCCCCTTAAATTCCCTTCCAGTTCCACTGCGAGCCATCTGAAAAGACTCCAAATGTTACTTCTGTGCCAAAGACAACAGCTGGGTTTCTGTGACTCTGAACAGACTCCGTAGACTTACAAGTAACCCTCTCAACAGCCAACCTCAACAAACATTCTATGTGTGGTGAAGAATTAAGAAAAGGAAACAATAGGATAAGTCCTCATTTTCAAAATGTATTTGACTTAAGCTTTCTTTCAAGACCAGGTCTGAATTCCCGAGAGGGATTTTAGTGACAATGGTGGTAGAGAGCATTTATAAACGTGTGTGTCTGTCTGTCTGTCTCTGGCCCTTCCCTCTGGCACCGCCTGCTCCAAGCCTGCAGTTTGCCATCTCCAGTAAAAGCTCAGTAAGCAGAGGGCGTTAAGAGGGACAGGAGGCCAGGGGAGGGAGAAGATGTTTTTTCCTATATTAGCTTCCTCAAGCCTAAGCAAACTATACACCTCAGAGGGTTCTAAAACCCCATTTAGAAATACTGAAGATAATGTTCCTTGTTGTCCTTTTAATACCTAGTCAAAAGGTTTCACTCTTTTGATGCATGAGAACAAAGGTCCAAACTAAGGAAAAGAGTCTTGACATTTTCTCCCCCAAAGGGAAGACAATTATATCTGTGTGAACCTGAAGGCTTCCCTTTTAAAATCCACAAAGTGGGGGACTCTCCTAGCAGCTTGCCAGGAGAGAGGGACGCAGGGCTGGCTCACTTTCCCTTTTGCTGGGGACTTGCCCCTGCGAGCCTGGGGGGCTCACAGCTGCCCCGGGGGCCTGGACAACAGCCCAGGAGCCTGTGGTCAGACCCACACCTCCATCCGGCTGTCTCCTCCGACCTCTGAAAGGACCATGTCTATACTGCACTGGAAATAGTTACAAGGTAGCTCCTTGTGGGCTTTTAATCCTGACACATCCAAAGGGAAATTTTCTTCTCTGCCTTGTCTATTTCGGGGCCCTTGCCCTCACCTTTTGGCTCCAGGGAGCACAATTCTTGGCTGGCCCTTCTTGGACTCCTTGACCTGGCCTCAGGCCAGGAAAAGGGCAATAAGTCAATTAGGAAGACACCTCCTCCCTCCAGCTTTGGGGGCCCAACCTTCAAGAAAGCTGTATACTTTGCTAAAAGTACTTTATCCCCCGCAGACCCTGTAAGTGGCTTCCTGGAATCTGAACTTTCTCTTTAACTACCGATCCTGCCTCTCCCCCAGACGAAGGGGCTGGCGTGGCCACGTAACGATGTGCCTTCTCCTGCCTGCTGAGCTCGCCTGTTGGATTCAGGGGCCCTGACTGCACAGGGGCATTTGGCTTGCAAAGGAGGCCAAGACGGGGTTAGGGGGTGGGGAGCTGGTGGCGCGATGGATATAGTGCAGAGGCCAGCCAGCCCTCCCGGCTGCTCACAGTTGAAGGTCAGGGAGAGGCAGCCTCCCAACTCATTCTCGATTGGGGCCCCTCCTCCGGGTAGGGGCTCGCCCTCCCAGACCCCATTCCCACACACTGCCCCTTTCCGCTTCCTGGCCCCCAGACTCCTCGAGGCCACCTCTCCCTTCCCCCCCACCCCCCACTGTCCCCCACCCCCATCCTCTGGCTGGAGGCCTGGGTCACGCCGGGTCCCCAGTCCAGGCTCCCCCAGTCCGGGCTAGCAGTACAGGGACATCCTGCTGCGCCGCATGGCCTCGCTGATCAGGTAGGCGGGGCTCAGCTCGGGCTCCTCGGTCATCACTGCGATGTTCTGCCACTCGCCCGTCTGGCTGGACCGCTTGATGGTGTCCACCACGCACAGGGCGTACAGGCAGTCGTCGAAGGTGGCAGCCATGGTGAGCGGCCGGCCGTCCCACGTGCGCCCGATCGTCCTGGTCCTGGAAGGCCTGGCGCACGGCCTGCATCATCTTGATGGTGCCGCGCAGGTAGGGCGAGGGGATGTCGCTGAAGGCCTTCTCGGGCAGCAGGGAGTTGCTGACCGGCGTGGCGTCCTGCACCAGCAGCTCCTGCTCCGGGCGCTGTTGCGCTGGCCGTACAGGTCCGTGCCCACGGCCAGGAGGCGCCCGGCCGAGCCCACCACGGTCACGTCCTGCTTGAACTCACCAGGCACGTTGAAGTTGAGGGTGACGGCACAGCACACCCCGCCCTCCAGCACCATCTGGAAGGTGCAGAAGTCGTCGCTGGTGATCTGGCGGATGCCCTTGATGTGGTCGGTCTGCTTCACGAAGGTCCTGAGCAGGCCATGGGCCTTGACGGCCTTCTGGCCGGTGAGGAAGGTCAGCAGGTCGATGATGTAGGTGCCCACCGAGTGCAGCCCGCCGCCGCCCATCAGGTCGTCGCAGCTCCAGTTGTACTTCTTGCCCAGCAGGCTGCCGCCGTGAACCTGCACCTCGCACACCAGCAGCTCGCCCACGTAGCCCTCCTCGAGGAGCTGCTTCATGCGCACGAAGGCCGGCAGGAAGCGCAGCACGTTGCCCATGACGCTCATGAGCTTCGGGTAGTAGTGGGCGGCCGACATCATGCGGAAGGCGTCCAGCGGCGTGGCCGCGCGGTCGCAGATGACGTTCTTGCCGATGCCTGCGGGCGGAGCACAAACAGCTCATCAGGACGCTGGCGCCGAGCGGCAGACAGGGGCGCTGTGGCCCCCACCCCACCCCCTCACCTCGCTCCGTCCCCATTCGCGAACCGGGAAGCGAATGGGGCTACTCTTTTTAGTAGTTGCTATTGTGTGTGTGTGTGTGTGTGCACGCACACTTAGTCGCTCAGTCGTGTCTGACTGTGACCCCATGGACTGTAGCCCGCCAGGCTCCTCTGTCCATGGAATTCTCCAGGCAAATATACTGGAGTGGGTTGCCATGCTCTCCTCCAGGGGAATCTTCCTGACCCAGGGATCAGGCCGGGTCTCCACCAGGGAAGCCCAAGAATACTGGAGTGGGTAGCCTATCCCTTCTCAGGGGATCTTCCCCACCCAGGAATCCAACTGGGGACTCCCGCATTGCAGGCAGATTCTTTACCAGCTGAGCTACTATTATCCTTTTTAAAAGTTTTATTTATCTTTTAAAATTTTATTATTTTTAATTGGGGGAGAATTGCTTTACAACAGTTGTGTTGGTTTCTGCCAAACATCAACATGAATCAGCCATAGGTATACATATGCCCTCTCCTTCTTGAACCTCCCTCCCACCTCCCACCCCATCCCACCCCCTAGGTTGACGGAGAGCACTGGGGTTGACCTCCCTGTATGACTAACTACTCTTATTACAATTCTAAAACATCTTATTACACCTTTTATTTATTCAAAAATAACATTCTATATATTTCAGCATTACTTTAAATATTCAAGTCAAATTACTTTAGTATTAAACTATCACAGTGATTTAAATATTAAGATTTATTTTCATACATTTAACTAACCTATACTTTACAAATATTTTTAAATATTTGCCAATATCAGGTGTTTCACTTAATATTTTATTTATATTAATCTATAACATTTCATATATAGTTTTATTTGTAAAATTAAAATATTTAAATATAAAATGTTCTATTAAAGTACACAATACGGGTTTTACATATAAAATATATTTTGTCCAAAGTTATCTTATATGTGAAATGTTTTACATATTTTTATTTGTAAAATATAATTTTTATTAAAAATATGTGTAGTGAAATACTTTTTATCTGGACAGAACTGGAATAAAGATGAAATCATGGCCAATGTGAGTCTGATAAAGTATGAGGAAGAATTTCTTAACTGCATACTTCAAAAGTCTAAGTTTTTACCTGTCTCTCCTACAACCACCAACAAAGGATTATGTTTTGTGTGTTTTCTTGTTTATTTTGCATTATGGGTTAGGGCTGGCAGCAGTCACAGGTGTGTTTGTTTAATGTTTTCCAGTTCCTCATGAGAAGAGCAGATATTCCTTATATCTGAGACATGGGCGGTGGTGACTCAGCCCTCATCTTGTCTGGGTGTGGGGAGACTGGGGGTGTTGGCGCCTCTGGCAATGGAGTTGAGACCAAGTAAGAATTATGCTCATAGTGGCGTACCGTGCACGCACCATGACTATACTGGGTACATAAGTTCCAGGGAGATGGATGCCCTTTAGGAAACTAAGCTGTTCTGGATCAAGAGAAGACGAAGGATCAAAGGCTAGGAGAGTGAAGGGAGAAGAGAATTTACTCCAAGATAAAGTCAAGGGTCAGGGAAGAAAAACTCAGCTGAACCTGGAGAAACAGTCATCTAGAACTCAAAAAAATAAAGTAATAATTTAAAAAATTATACAGATTTATTAGCAAGCCAGATTGGGGAGCTTTTGAAATGAGGCACCTTGCCTCCTATGAGGTCTCTGCAGCGCAGTCATGTTCTGCACACAGACCCCCACGATGGAGCACTCCAACCACAGACAAGGGACAGGCCCAAGGGAGATGGCGCAATGAGACCCACACCCATCCCAGTTGTCTTGACCACGGGAATCTGACTAGACAAAATCCATGAACACTGCCCCCCATCTGAGCTAAGAGGGTCCTGTGGAAGACCTACGACTGTGAGTGTCTGTCCGGTGGAAATGCCTGGGCAAGGTTATAGGCACGTGGGGCTCTCATTTTCCTGCTCGAAGAGCAAGCGGAGCAATGGAAGTGCCTGGCACAGATTGGAGAAAATAAATACAGTCGGTGGCTGTCAGTTTCCAAGTGTACATCAAATTCTGGCCCCGAGTGAAAGGCATGGAGCCCACACACCAACCCCATCTCTTGGCCTCCTCTACATTAGCAGAGATGGGCTGGCTTTCCTGATGACTGTGAACGAGCAGCAAGAAGCTTCTTGAACTCTGAGCAACCAGCTGAAGACTGAGGCTGCAGCAGAGGGATAAGGAAACCCTAGGTTGTGTTACCTAAAGTCCTGTGCACTTGTGTGACATCGTGTTCTGATAATATGATCCGATCGGCACTGGACTCCTGCTGGCGGGAGCAGATTTCTATGTAAACAGATTAGTAGGCCACCACTGGTACAGGTGACACAAAGTTGCCCAAATCTGCCTCACACCTGCTGGGGACAGGCTGTGGCCGCCCCTACACCCACCTCATGGTCTGCAAAACCAGGATCCCTGATGGCCATCTGCTCAGCTACCGGTCATATTAATGTCACATGAAAAAAGAGGTTTACCTGATTTTTCTACTATCAGAACTATAAGATAAAATAGTAAAAGAAAACATAAATTGAGAAAAATAATCCACTCCCCTCCACATACGCGAAGCAATCAACTCATGGGTAATTCTTTGAAGCTTTGTAGATGGAAAGATACTGATGAAAGCTACTGACTCCCTTTCCAGAAAAATGCATGCATGGGTCTCTCAAGATTCTGAGATATAGGCATCTCTTCCTTTGCACTGTTTAAGTATATTGTGGTTCCACAAGAGACAGCAGCTTCCTCAAGGAACAAGGTTGGGCATTCTAATTTCTTAGGTCTCCACGATGCCCGCAGCACTATAGCGGCATGCATGCATGTGCCAGAAACCAGTGAGCATTGCTGCCTGGCCCCACGTCTCTGCCTACCGTCCTTTTCAATGTCCACACTTTACAGATGGGTCTTGGCAACGTCTTGACACACAATACCATATCTTCAAAAATCAGAAGAGACTTCTAGGAATCTGTCATAAAGAAATCTTCTAAAATGCGATCACAGCTTCTTGCCCAAAGATGCCTCTCCCTGTATTATTTATTAAAGTGAAAAGCTAACAACAACGCAAGTACCCAACGATAGAAGAATGTATAAGTAGGCTGTAATACAGCCACATAATGGAAGATTGTGCAGCCATTGAAAGCGATGCTCATAAAGACTTTTTAGTGACAAGCAAAATGATTATGAGGTCATGTTAAGTGAAAGGGCTCTATTCATAGACATACTATGATCTCAACTCTCTCTTAAAAGGACAAAAAAAAAAGAGAATACATCAAAATGTATACAGTGGTTAATTAATACAGTCAAGACTGATCTTTATTTTCTTCATTACCATTTTCTAAGTTTGTATTTTTATGGTCAGAGAAACATTGGGTTTTTTTTTTTTTAGGGCCAAAGGAATCATAAAGACTTCATATGATGGCAGAAGGGCCCTTCAAAGCCAAGGTCCCAGAGCTCTCAGACCTGGCTCCGTTGTGCCCAGGGAGCTGGGAGAAGCCCCACCAATCCTGAACTTGTGATGCTGCTGAGGCTCAGGCTCCGCGGCCAGGTCTTCCCATCCATTTTCCCAAGACTTCATGATTCTGGTGACGGCTATGTACTCTCTCAATGGGATCAGTTCACAAAACTGTACCCACATCCCTAGCTCATGGATGGCCCCTAGGGTTCTGCAGGATAGGTATCTCTATCTCCATCGTAAGTTAAAAGATAACTCCTGTGCTGTGCTTAGTCACTTAGTCGTGTCTGACTCTTTGCAACCCCATGGACTGTAGCCCACCAGGCTCTTTTGCCAATGGGATTCTCCAGGCAGGAATATTGGAGTGGGTTACCATGCTCTCCTCCAGGGGATCTTTCCAACCCAGGGACTGAACCCAGCTCTCCTGCACTGCAGGTGGACTCTCTACCATGTGAGCCACCAGGGAAGCCCAGGAATACTGGAGTGGGTGGCCTAGTCCCTTCTCCAGGGAATCTTCCTGACCCAGGGATTGAACCTGCACTGCAGGCGGATTCTTCACCAGCTAAGCTACCCAGGAAGCCCTATGGAAACCCTTATAACGTACTGGGTTCTTTTATTGGACTATAGTTGCTTTACAGTGTTGTTAGTTTCTATTGCACAAAGTGCATCAGCTATACATATACATATATCCCCTTTTTCTGGATTAATGTATTGTTAAAAAAATAAGATATTGCTTCCAACTTCAAGGGAACCCCTAACTCAGAGCTAGCAGACGCCTCACATATCTATAAAGCACAGTTTATTTTCTCTCTTTACACAATCTTTCCTCAACCCTACTTCTTGGACCCCGCCCTCAAAGTCCTTAGGTTTTCTTGGCCTTCTTTTCTTCCCCATCAAAGTCTGCCCTTCCAAAATGCCCAGAACCTGAAACTCCCATGTCCTTAGCAGTTTAACAAGAATCGAGGACATGGGCTGAAGGAGTACCACTCTAACCGTGGACTTGCAGTCATCAGATACTCTGTGCGTGTGTGTGTGTGTGTGTGTGTGTGACACTGTGTGCGCATCCATGTGGCGCATTCTTCTCACCCCCAGAATCTGTGTGTGTGTGTGTGTGTACTGTGTGTGTACTCTGTGTGTGTGTATACTCTATGTGTGTACTCTGTGTGTGTACTGTGTGTACACCCATGTGGTGCAGAGCATTCTTCTCACCCCCAGAATCTGTATGTGTGTGTATGTACTGTGTGTGTGTGTACTCTGTGTGTGTGTGTACTCTGTGTGTGTTACTGTGTGTGCGTGCTGTGTGTGTGTACTCTGTGTGTACTGTGTGTACTCTGTGTGTGTGTACTGTGTGTGTACTGTGTGTACATCCATGTGGTGCAGAGCATTCTTCTCACCCCCAGAATCTGTGTGTGTGTACTGTGTGTGTACTTTGTGTGTGTGTGTACTGTATGTGTGTGTACTCTGTGTGTGTGTGTACTCTGTGTGTGTGTACTGTGTGTACATCCATGTGGTGCAGAGCATTCTCACCCCCAGAATCTGTGTGTATGTGTACTCTGTGTGTGTACTGTGTGTGTGTACTGTGTGTACACCCATGTGGTACATTCTTCTCACCCCCAGAATCTGTGTGTGTGTGTGTGTGTACCTGTGTGTGTACTGTGTGTACATCCATGTGGTGCAGAGCATTCTTCTCACCCCCAGAATCTGTGTATGTGTACTCTGTGTGTGTACTGTGTGTGTGTACTCTTTGTATGTGTACTGTGTGTGTGTACTACTGTGTGTGTACTCTGTTTGTGTGTACTGTGTGTACATCCATGTGGTGCAGAGCATTCTTCTCACCCCCAGAATCGTGTGCCACGTGAAGGGAGCCTGTGTTATCTATGTAGAGGGGTGGCACAGTCCACAGTCTGGTATGTCAGATGCCACTGACTGTGTATAGGGATTTTTCCCAAAGAAAGCAGACAGGTCCCTGCCCTCCAAATCACCCTTGTCAGCCTGGGCTTCGGGTCTGGTTCTCCAGAAATACCGTAGGTCCCTGGTGCCTTCCTGATTTTCATGACTTTGCAACTCGCCTTTCTTGCCACTCCCAGAGAAAGTGCTGGGGTGGGCTCTTGAGAAAAAAGCCTTCCCCATTTTGTGTTAGAAAGGAAATAATAAGCAGAGGCACCTCCCTAAGCCCGAGGCTCTGACCTTCCTTTGCTGTGAAAGTAAGTAGATTCTCCCAGGGAGACAGGAACTGAGGAGGTCAGGAAGAGGCCTAGGGCTGCCTGCCCTCAAAGGCTGCCCGCCGCCGAGGCAGCCATGGCTGACTCCTCACAGGGGAAGATCACCCGCCTGGGTTCCGCTTTGTAAATCTCAAGAGGACAGCCTGTGCCCTGGCACTCCTGGGCACACAGCTTTACCAGAAGAACGGCAGGGCTGGCCCCACAGCCCTGCATCCACACGCCTCTCAGAGCACCACACACACACACACACACACACACACACTCACACACACACTTCCTTTAGGTTTGGTGTTCCCATTGTCTTGTGGTGAGATGTGACCTTCTAAAGCAAAACATCCAAAACTTTAGGGCCTCAAACAATCTTAGAAAAAAATCACGCAGCAGACAGAGGCCCGGGGGTGGGGAGAGAGAACGAAGACTCAAGTGTTTACTGGAGACAGAGTTTCGGTTAAGGAAAGTGGAAAATTTGAGAGAGAATAATGAGGAGAGTTGTGCAATAATGTGAAATGTACTTAGCGGTACTGAACTATACAGTTAAATATGGTTAAAACAATATGTTTTATATTGAGCTTTACCACAACAAAAACAAACATTAAAAAAAAATCATGCAGCAGAGAATCAAACGAAGGGACTTGAGACACATGGACCCGATTCCACTCCGAATAAACAGGCAGTGTGAAACAGGCTAGGGGCAATCCTGAGTGCCCAGGGGAAAACCACTGTGTACTTGGCCAAAGCCCAGACATTTGCCGAGCAGCGGAAGAGTTTCAACCCTGAATACTCACTGGAAAGGCTGATGCTGAAGCTGAAGCTCCAATATTTTGGCCACCTGATGAGAAGAGCCTACTCATTGGAAAAGGCCCTGATGCTGGGAAAGATTGAAGGGAAGAGAAGGGGATGACAGAGGATGAGACGGTTGGATGGCATCACCGACTCGATGGACATGAGTTTGAGCAGGCTCCAGGAGATGGTGAAGGACAGGGAAGCCTGGCGTGCTGCAGTCCATGAGGTCGCAGAGAGTCGGACACGACTGAACATTTGTGCTCAAAGGGATGTAGAGGAACAACACGGTAGCAGTCAGTGGTCACCCTGCTGTTCCCTCCAGCAACACCAGGGCCCCACGCTCAGCCTGCTCCACACGGGGGGCCCTGTGACGACACCAAAAGCAGCTGTCTAAGAACCTTGCTGTATTTGTCAGGGGGTACAACGTGACTCTGGTGGATGGTGGAAAACACGCAGCAACTGGCCCGGATGTTGTGGGGAAGTCTTCCTAACCCACCTCCACGAAGACCATCTGCCCCTTTGCATGAGGACAAAGAACTTAAGTTGGGTCTTTTGGAAGCCTTTGGATTGGAACCAACTTACTTTATCAAGTTCAAGGTCCCCTTGTCAGCAAATAAAGCAAGAGCTCCCAGTGCTTAAGGTGGTGAGATTAATGCCTTCTCACCCAAATCATGGAGCTAAAGCTGGGGAGAAAATGAGATGATGGTAAATTTCTGGAAGGTGAAGGTACCATGTGCAAGGCAATACGCCTGCTCTTTGTTAGGAGCTTTACATGAAATCACTGAGGGTGTTTTACCACCATCCTGAAGTCCTTCGTGGGGAGACAGAGTGTTTCTGCTGAGTGTGTGCTAAGTCACTTCAGTCGTGCCGACTCTTTGCAACCCTATGGACTATAACCGGCCAGTCTCCCCTATCCATGGATTCTCCAGACAAGAATACTGGAGTGGGTTGCCGTGCCCTTCTCCAAGGGATCTTCCAGAATCAGGGACCGAACCAGAGTCTCCTGAGTCTCCTGCCTTGCATGGAATCCAAAGGTGGATTATTTACCACTAGCGCCACCTGGGACGCCCCCAGGTGTGCTGTGTAACTGATCCTAAACATCCACACCCTGGGAAGACTCAGTGCCACAGGGAAGGAGTTTTCAACCAAAGGATCCTAAAGTAGAATTCAGGCAGCTGCACCATCATGCCCTCCAAGCCCAGGGTCTCCACACTATGGCTGAGAACCCACCTGTCTCTCCAGAGACCAGAGTTTTTATGGGAGCTGATACTCCATCCCAGGGAACCTGCCCCCAGGAGTGGGGTAAGGGGTTCCCCATTGACACTTCTGGGGAAAGACACATTCTTTCTTCTGTCCAAACAGCAGTTGTGCTCTCCTGCCCTGGATCGGGTAGGTTATCCCAGGATGCCCAGAGAATCGCTGCCACCCGTCCACTTAGAGGCCTTCTTTAACACAATTAGCCTAGAACTTCAAAACATCCCTCTCTCCCAGCACATTTTCAATCACACACTCCCTTATCTTATCTGATCTTTGAGGCCAGTGCTCCTTTCCCACCAGTTCTTCCTGGTGATTCCAATTCTGTTGACAGCCCCTAATCTTCTGAAAGGCAGAGTGGATGCTGGTCCTACAGGCTGGCAGAGCCCCCACGAGAAGCCCCATAGGATTCGGCTTCCTAGTTCTCTCTCCCCTTCACACAAGATAAGAGAGGGCTTTCCCTGCATTTCCAGTGGGGAACTCATTCTCTTCCTTTATATTCCATTCCTTCAATATCTCTATGTTAGGCACACACAAAAAGACTAAAAAGATGAAAAGGAGCTCACAGTTTAGTAGAAGAAACCAACCAAGAAATGAGTAATTATGGGATCTAATAGATTATAGGGTCTAATAGAGGGATGGACAGTAAGAGCAGAGGAGGGGCTGCCCACCTGACTTGGATATGACACAAAGCTCTGCTGGAGAGGTGACATTTGGGCAAGGTTCTGAAGCATATGTAAGAGTTCACCTGTTTGTTCAGCAGCTTCAGGTCTCACTTAGAAAATGGTCTAAAATAAGAGTGTTTTTTAAAAAAATTCTTTTGAGATGCAATTTGAATTAAACAAGATTTGCACTGTTAAAAAAAAATAAAATATGTTTAACCTGGGTCTGAGAAACCACAAAAATTGGACTACTTACCAAAAATTGTGTGTATCCTGATATTAAATTTTCTGAATAAGGTCAGTGGAGTCTTAAAAGGGTCTCTAATTCAAAGGAAATCAAGCAGAGCTAACGTTTAGAGTGAAGAAAAAAAGTTTTTAAAGACCAAGATAAATCTCTGGTTTCAACAGAACTAGGTATTTGAACAGACAGGGCTACTTGAAATCCTACCTTCCTGTAGCCAGAGACACGGGGCCTTTGGTCAGGTTCACCCTCTGACTGCGACCCTCCACTTAGTCCAGCTCAGTCCCTTCCTTCCTTATTCCCATCCTACGGCCACATCTCCTTCCCCAACACACACACACACACACACACACACACGTTTTCTTTTTGCCGAGAATGCACATTATCAGAAATGACCTATCTAAACCCCACTCTGCCCTCTGGGCCTTCCTCCGTATAAACTGGGAGCAGAACCCCCTTGGAGAGGTTAAATCCTTCATCTTCAATCCCCATGACAGTTCCTGACAAACGACTTCCCAACTCAGCCCTAATCTGATGCGTTCTCAATACTCCCGACAGAATTTAAAATAGCAACCACCACCTTTCACGGAACACTGGCTCTGTGCCAGAAGAGGCTGCATATTTTACACACCCTTCCTTTTTTTTTCATGGACACAACCCATGAAGGCAGAAACGAACACTGTCCCCACCTCATGGACGCAGAAACCAAGCCTCTGCAAGGGGGAGCTGCTTGCCCGCGGCACCGCAACTCAGTGGTGAGGACAGCTGGGATCTGATCCCAGACACGTGCTCCCGTTCTGGCCGGCGGGCCCCACGTGCCTGTCACAGAGGGGCAATGCCCAGGGCACCACAGCGGGGGCTCCCAGGAGGTGGTGCGACTGGCCGCGGTGAGCACCAGAAACCGGGAGACGGTGGTGGGGCTGCCGAGGGCGCCCAATGCCCAGCCGGGTGAGGACGCAAAGTCTCCCACAGCAACGTCTAATTTCAAACCTGAGATGGAAATGGGTCAGGGGATTCGTCTTCAGCTCCTTTTGTCAAGGATGCTGTCAGTGGCCTCTGAAAGAGTGGGGGAGGCCAAGGAAAGGAGGTCAGTGTGGGTTAATAAGGATGGGACTTGATACTGAACTGAACTAGATGTTTAAGTGCTGTTCTGTATATAACCTGCCCTTGCAGACCAGCCCACATTCTACCAACCTCTTATGGACTTTCCCCCACTACTCTAGCTTGTCATCAGTCTTTCTCTTGCACAGGAACCCCTGTCAGGGGTTAGATTTTCTCAGATGGTTTCACATACAATGGTATATTCTAATTATAGCTCCTGTAATACCCAAAACAGGGAGAGCGCTCCTGACACACTTCTAATTCGGAGTTTCCTTATTGGTCCCTGGTAGCTCAGCTGGTGAAGAATCTGCCTGCAATGCAGGAGACTCCTGTTTGATTCCTGGGTCGGGAAGATCCCCTGGAGAAGGGACTAGGCTACCCACTCCAGTATTCTTGGGCTTCCCTGATGGCTCAGATGGTAAAGAATCCGCCTGCAGTGTGGGAGACGTGGGTTCAGTCCCTGGGTTGGGAAGGTCCCCTGGAGAAGGGAACGGCTATCCACTCCAGCATTCTGGCCTGGAGAATTCCATGGACTGTATAGTCCATGGGGTCGCAAAGAGTCACACATGACTGAGCGACTTTCACTTTCATTGGTCAGTGGCACACATTTCTTCCCAAGTGGTGCAGTGGTAAAAAAAAAAAAAAAAAAAAAAATCCGCCTGTGAATGCAGGAGACCCTGGAGATGGGGGATCAATCCCTAGGTTGGGAAGATCCCTTGGAGAAGGAAATGGCAACCCACTCCAGTATCCTTGCCTGGAAAACCCCATGAACAGAGGAGCCTGGTGGGCTACAGTCCACGGGGTCACAAAGAGTCAGACACGATGAAAGGACTGAGCACAAATGTGTACACCAACACCACGGCTAATACAGGTTGAGGAGATAATCTCAGGAAGCTTCTAGCCAGCTCCTTCTAGCTCCTTCCAGCCTGGACATCCCCAGGAGAGAAAGAAAAGCTCACCACTTCTAGCCCCAGGGGACCAAGAGGAGAGGTTTAGAAACAGCAGGTAGGTAGGCGGGAGCCAGAGACCTTCTAGGCTAGAGGCAAGTTTCCCAACCTCCCTGCCTAGAGGTGGCAGGGGCAGACACCCAAGTGAGGGGGGGCAGGGAGGTGGTAAGAGGGTCCCTGGGGGACAGAGGTCTGGGACTGGATGCAGTGGCTGCAATGGTCAGGACTTGGGGACAAAGGGACACGGCCAGGACCGTAGGTCCTGCCGTGTTGGTCCCAAAGAGCCAAATGACACGTACCACACGTCAGTGGTTATTATCCAGGAGGGTGGCCTGTGCCACCACCACCACCACCACACATGTGGACAAGCCAGGAGTCAGAGGCACCATCTGGACCCTAAGCCTCACTCTCACCATAGAAGCAGCCCCATTCTGCAGTCAGCGGCGGGCAGAGGGCAGAGAGCATAACTACTGGGCCACCAGACTCATGTAAAGAGACCAAGGTACTTAAAAGAAAATGTAAGTGATCAGGTTGGGTGAGATGACCAGATTCACTATCATTCTAATTCCTCCCTCACTTCCTAAGTGAAAGTGAAGTCGCTCAGTCGTTTCCGACTCTTTGCAACCCCCTGGATTGTAGCCTACCAGGCTCCTCCCTCCATGGGATTCTCCAGGCAAGAGTACTGGAGTGGGAAAGACAGGGCTTAGAATGGTGATCAGGATAGCTGCAGAGAAATAAAGAAATCTGTACTTCCTCTTGCTGATTATAGTGGGAGTTCTCTCCATACACCCAAAACCGTGGGACATGCCTGTTGGCTCCCAAAGCCACCTCCCCCGCGTCCCCGACAAAACCGCCGTCCCTAATTGTCGACAGCAAGTCAACACTCTTCAGAGAAATACTGTCCTCACTGTATATGAAATACGAATGGAAGACAAGACTTTAAGCAACTTCTCAAAGAAAAAAAAAAGTAGCAAATGCTTTCCATCTAAGAGGAGTTACGCTTTCGTGAAGGGATCAGAGGTATAGTCACCCAGCAGATGTTTTTCCACTTTAAAAAAGCAGTATACTTCACACTGTTTTAAACATAGAAAGATCCAGAAACACTAGATTTCTTCCCCCAGAGTCTCCTGCACACCAACAAGCAGTTGGAGATGAACAGTGGTTGTGCACGTGTAATAGACCACAGTCCCTACCAATCCCTATAGCTGGGCTATATTGTCTTTCTATATTAGCTTTATTAGCTATATTAGCTTTCTACTGCTGCCCGAAAAACGACCACACACATGGCAGCCGAATGCAGCTCCCATTTGCTGTCTTTCAGTTTTCTAGATCAGAAGTCCAGGCGGGCGCAGCTGGGTCTCTGCTTAGGGTTTCACAAGGCTGCTCCTGCAAAGAACAGGCTTCCCAGCTCAGACTGTCTGCCAAATTCAGTTCCTTGGGGCCGCATGCCTGAGGCCACTGCTGCTGCTTTCTTTGCAGCCTCTAGAGGCACCATCTTAAGGCCAGTAACAGTATCACGTGGAAGCAAATTCTTCCCACGCTTGGAATCTCTCTGGCTTCCCCTCTAGCTGGCCACCAGCTAGAGGGAACTCTGTCCTTAAAGGACTCCTGTGATGAGATTAGGTCCACCCGGATTAGGGCAAAGGTCATACTCAAATGCCTCCATCCCAGTTCCTTAATTTGCCTGCAAGCCCGAGAAAGAACCAAGCAGAGAAAGATTCTCAAGTATTTTCCAAGCAAAGGGCTTCAGACACGTGCCAACATTCCTTCCAGACCTCCCTTTGCTTTATGCTCTTGCAGTAGTTTTTACTCCATCAAATAGGACTCGGTGAGCTACTCTAGGCTTTTACAATCTATTATTAGTCTCCTCATTACCACGGAGATTGTGTCCTCAATTCAGGGCTCCCTGTAGACAGCGGTAATAGGAAGAGTGCCAGGAAGGTGGCAGACACGGCCTCTGTGGTGCTGGAAAAAGCACAAGGAAGGGAAGGAGAGCTGAAAGTTACGACCCCACCAGGTGCTCAGGCTTCCCGTCAGCTCAGCTAAGCATCACACGGGCATCATCATCCCCATTTGTCCAGAACAGAGGACAGAGGCTAAGAGGGGTCGCCCAAGACATAGACAGGCGGCGGGTCTGCCTGCAAATTCAGCTCTGTGATCCCAAGGCTCCATGTCTTCTATTTTTCATGTCAGGAATTGCTACCAATGGGAGAGTGGGAGCAGCTTTAAGGGACTGAACCTCAGAGCGCCAGGTGGGTTGGAGAAAGAAGCCCAAGCCCTCTGGGCCCAGCTAGAGCCCAGCACAGAGCTGAGAAGCCATCAGGGAAGGCAATGGGGGTTGGCAGAAGCCAGTTACTGCTTGGAGGGGGAGGGCTGGAGGCTCCGCCTGGGAGGACCACAGCCACTGTCATCCTGGACAGGTAGACACACCTGGGCAGTGCCAGCTACAAACTGGCCCTTACCAAGAGCATTGCCAAGGACTGAACAACAAAGGCATTTGCCATCTGCCTCTACCTGAACTTGGTGCTGCTACAGCTGTTGACCTTTGACAAGTCCTGAGGGAGTTCAGGGTGGAGTGAGGCACTCTGTGCTCCAGGGAATCTGATAGGACAGGTCTTTAGATAGCTGGATGTAAGATCTTGATCCTTGCATCTCCTCGTGGAGAAGGAAATGGCAACCCACTCCAGTATTCTGGCCTGGAGAGAATCCCATGGACGGAGGAGCCTGGTGGGCTACAGTCCACGGGGTCGCAAAGAGTCGGACGCGACTGAGCAACTTCACTTTCACTTTCCTCATATCTAGAGAAGCACTAAATCCCTTCATGGTGACATCAGATCCTCAAACTAACAGAAACCCTTTTGTAAAATGAGTGCTTCCTGGCATTGAACTCGCCCCCTTCTCCAAAACCTTATATATTGACTTTCCCCCACTGCCGCTGTGGAGCATCTCTCAGAGCTCTCTGAGATGCTGCCTCCCGGTCTGTAGTCCTCATTTTGCCCCAAATAAAGCCTAACTCACAACTCTTGAGTTGGACATTTTTTTTTTAGTCGACAGCAGTGAACTTGCAGAGCAACTGAAGGAATATAATCAGGAGAGAGGATGAGGGAACAGGCTACGTGGTGACTGGGTTCCCACACTGAACAAAGGAAGCCCTCAAGGGCCCCAGCCTTCTGCACGCGGGCACCTGACATCTTGGCAGAAGGGACTGGGCAGCAATGGGCCTTGCCACACACTTCAGCCCTGAGGAACTCAGAGGCAGCAGCCAAGCCACCGTGGGGCCACACTCCTGCGCTGCCGTGAAGCCCAGGAACACAGATCCCTGGAGAAATAAACACCTCCAGAAATAAACAAGAAGCATGAGCCAGAAAGCTTCCCAGGAAAGGAAAGCAGCCCAATACCCTGAAACAGTGGATCTCACCCCTCAGCCAGAAGCAGAGGGAACAAGTCAGCTGTTGAGACCATCTTTAATTCAAGAGCTCCCGTTTCTGCTGATGGGACCAGACAATGATAAGAAACCCCTCCCACAGCCAGAAGGCAATCCAGAGCCAGGGCTGAGAACTAGTAGGTTAGCATAATCATTAACAAACCACTTTGCAAAGCACTCTCCAGGTCTTAGACCAGGTCTGTGACAAGGGGTGGGGAGGGTAGTGAGGATTAGAAACAGAGAAGTAACCTAGAATGAACTAGGGGTTTGTGTGCGTTTAGGGCGGAGTGGCACAGATTTGTGAGGTTCAGGGGCTGTCATGCACCCGCATCAGCCTGCTCCACGTGGGAATTTCCCACTTTGGGCATCTTGGCAGGAAGCAGAGCATCTTCCCATTATGGAAGCCAAGCCGGGGGTTGTTTCCCAGCAGCCTTTGCAGCAAAAGCACAGGCACACTTGGGTCTGGCCAGCCAGGGATGCTACCTGGGCCTGGTCCCCAAAGAAGCTGAAGTGTGGCGAGTCCAGGCCAGCAGGAGGGGTAGCAACCTCAACTTCCAAAGCAGAGACAGTGATACCAGTGACGGCCCCAGGACCAGCATCAATGCAAGCAACCAGGTCCCTCCACACTGGTGGGGCTCCTCTGTCTCATCCGGCCTCATTCCAGCTGCCAAAGTCTATCTTTGTTCTTTTTGTTTTCCAAGGCTGTCTCTCCGGGCTCCTGAACATTTCTGTGATGCATTAATGTCCTTTTGAAAAATTCCATTCTGATAAAATCAGGCAGGCAGGTTCTGTGGTTGGCAGTTAACATGCTTCTCTAGTACAACAGGTTTACAAGCTTTCTGGACTTCTTTCTGAGATTGATTTCAGTGCAGAGGAAGCATTGAGAGTCTATAAATAAAGCAGCCCAGGACCCCACGTGATTTATTGGAGCGAGGAAGTGGAATGGGGGTCGGGGGATGCAGACTGAGGTTCAGATTCTGGCATTTGGAACGGTGTGACCCAAGCCATCTGACACTGAGGGAGCTCGGTTCCCTTATTATGAAATTGGAATAATAACGCCTTCTTCACAAGGCTGCCTTGAGGGTGAAATGACATATAGGTACTATCCTGACAGATGAAAAGTGCTCATAAATGTCAGCTGAATTTAATAATGCATCCAGATAAAAGCTGCCCATGTCAGCTCCGAGAGCAACAAAAATTCAAAAGAGATGGGGTGGGCAGGAGATAAGTACAGGGCAGCCAAGGGGGCGGGTAAGGTGCCAAGACTTGAAGTCAAATTGGGTCCTAAGTCTGGCTTTGCCCCTGATGCCATGTGCAAACCATCTTGAAATGGGGCTGATATCTGGCCCCGTTGAAGGCAGAAGGAGAAGAGGGTGACAGATGATGAGATGGTTGGACGGCACCACCAATTCAATGGCCATGAACTTGGGCAAACTTCAGGAGATGGTGAGGGAGGGGGAGGCCTGGCGTGCTGCAGTCTATGGGGTCATAAAGAGTCAGACACGGCTTGGTGACTAAGCAACAACAAGCATCTGGCCCTTGCAGTTCGAGAGGACTGATGAGAATATGAAAGGAATAGTACTTAGGAAAGTCTGCAGGAAGAAATAAGTCTAATTCAAGAATGAAGGTACAGCTGAGACGCAGTAGAAAAATGTCCCCTGAACAAACAAATCTGCTGCATCGTTCTCTGCCTAGAATCCCAGGGCTGGATGCTGGGCGCTCTCATGAATGAAAACAAAGGGCAGAGCCGACAGGCACCGGCTGGGGTGCTGATTCACTTGACAGTGGGCACATCCCTGGCATTACTGGCTCTGTGTGAGGCCCAGGGAAGCAAGGACAGGGAAACAGAAAGGCAAAACCAGTGTGAGACATCCAGCTGAGCACCTTAGCAGCCGCTTCTGTAAATAACTGAAGCTCAGCCAGTGATCTAGGCTGCGGATCAGAACCCTTCTTTCCCGAGAACTGGCCCTCATCCTTGGTTGCCGCTGATGTTTGCACACATCTGTGCTCCCATCATCACTAGGATGAGGGTCTTGTCCACTGAGCTCAGAAACTACAAATGGGCAAGATGTGGAGAGGGTGAGAGTGGCAGGGGAAAGTTTACAACGCCCTTAATTGGGCCCAGAGATCCAGGCCACCCTGGAGCAACCCAGATGCCAGCCACATCCTCCCTGCCCCAGCCTTTTCTCTTAAAGAGACAGTGTTTGATTTTTCATCTCTGGACCAGCCAACAAACCCCTGCAACTGAGCCCATGAAGGTTTCAGCAGGTTTAGCCAACTGTGGCTGAAAGGCCCAGGTGCTGGCTAGGGTGAATCTTTGAAGGTCTTGTTGTTTTGTTTTGGCAACAACTTGTAAACAATGCAGACTCTTTTAAAGGAAAAAAACCTAGTTGGCAGCAACTTCCAGAAAACTGAGTGCATCTGGGTCTGTGTCTGCCTGAGCAATGCTAGTTGAAAGCCTGAGAAGCTCAAGTTTCATGGGCTGCCTGGTGATGTCAGGTGGAAACAACCCCATTTTACAGAAGAAACAGTGGGCTGAGTCAAGTCTTAATACTCTCTTCCACGTAACACTGGGAGACTCTGAAGGAGGCAGGGATACAGGCAGACGGGTGATAAAGGCTCTGAAGGCTCTCCATACACCCTGAGGATGCTCCTGAGTGGAAAGGACTCTCACTGACCCCAGAGAGGGCTCTGCAGGGCACAGCGCTGGAATAAGCCTGGCCTGGGGCTCCTGGAACACCTGGCCACTCAGCAGACTTGCACCGGACTGCAGGGGCTGCCCAGATGCTAAGACACAGCAGAAGCCCTAAAGATGTGCCAGATGCAGACAGAGAACAGGGACAGAGACCCAGGCTTGGTTCGCTCTGTTCCACAGTGGGGCAGGGTGTCGTTAAGACCCCTGGAGAGCAGACAGCTGTGGGCTGTTCCCTTCCCTCCTCCAACTCAACTCTCACCCACCTCACCCTGAGAAAAGCTTGTCACGCTTGATCACACTGATGTCTGCTTGTCCATCCCAGGAAGAAGGATTATAGAAACAACCACACTGATTGAAAGGATTCCGAGGTACAAAGCACCTGGTGAGGTGCAGCCGCGCTCGTCAGTTCCTCCTAACACCCTGGAGAGGCGTGTCATCACCGTGTCACAAACTGCAAAGCCAAACCCTCAAAGAATCGATGCCCAAATTCACACCCCAGTAAGTGGTAAAGCCAGGATTCAAACCATATTCTGGCTCCCTCCACGTGCCTGTGACTCATCTTGAAAAAGCACATTGCATGAGATATCACCTCACACCTGTCAGAATGGCCATCACCAAAAATCTACAAACAATAAATGCTGGGAAGAGGATGCAGAGAAAAGGGAACCCTCTTGCACTGTTGGTGGGAATGTAATTGATATAGCCACTGTGGAAGACAGAATGCAGATTCCTTAAAAACTAGGAATAAAACTACCATATGACCCAACAATCCCATTACTTACGGGGCATATACTCTGTATAATAGAAAAAGACACGTGTACCCCAATGTTCATTGCAGCACTATTTACAGTAGCTAGGACGTGGAAGCAACTTAGATGTCCATCGACAGATGAATGGATAAAGCAGCTGTGGTACATACATACAATGGAATATTACTCAGCCATAAAAAGGAACGCAGTTGAGTCAGTGCTAATGAGGTGGATGAACCTAGAGCCTAACATACAGAGTGAACTAAGTTAGAAGGTGAAAACAAATATCGTATATTGGTGCATATACATGGAATTTAGAAAGATGGAACTGATGAACCTGTTCTCAGGGCAGCAGAAGAGATACAGACACAGAGAGCAGACTTGTGGGCCTGGGGCAAGTGGGTGGGGGGCAGGGGAGGGTGGGACAAATGGAGAGAGTAGCTTAGAAACACGCACACTAGCACATATTAAACAACCACCGGGAACTGGATGCGTGACTCGGGGAACTCATACTGGGCTTTCTGACAACCTAGAGGGTGGGATGGGGTGGGAAGCAGGAGGGAGTTTCGAGAGGCAGAGGACATATGTAGATGTATGGCTGATTCATGTTGATGCATGGCAGAAACCAGCACAATATTGTAAAGCAATGATCCTTCAATTAAAATAAACACATTAAAAATTCATAAACTAAAAAAAAGGAAAAAGAAAAGAAAAGTACCTTATAATTCTAAAGCCAACTTCACAGGCAGTAAAATATGACTCCAAAGGAATCCAGTTGTCATCATGGATTTTCACGTAATTATTCATTTAACCCGTGAACACTTATTGAGGGCTTTCCTGAGGAAGCAATGGGAGGAGGTGCCCAGGCTCCGCCTGGTCTTGTAGTTTCCACGGCTACTTTCTGTGCTTTAGAACCATAGCTCCCAGCCTGAATGTCTCAGCACCCAAGGAATCCAGGGGTCCCAGACCAAACTTGCTGGGGAACAGCAGTGTATTTTTAATTTTTGAGGAAAACATAATAACGGTACTCGACATCCGTTGGACGCTGCGGGAGCTACTTCTCAGAAGGTTCACAGTTTCAGTCCTGAATCACACTCTCTGCCTTGCGACGGCATCCCATCTCTGTGAAGCTTGGCTTTCAGCAGTTGCGGTGATAAAAGCCGAACAAACAATCAAAAATGTCAGGCAAAACTCAAGGCAGGATGGGAAACGAGGGTGTAGTGTGCTAGCTGATTCTGTGGCTTGAGAAGCTGTGTGGCACCTGATGCATTCGTATCCCCGTGTAACTGATTCTGATCATTGAAGAAGGAAGTGCAAATATTTTTATTCTTTCAGAGCCGGTGCTATTTTTTCAAGTATCTGGGACAAATCTGTCTTCTTATTTGGACTTACTAAGTGGAATTGCCAGATCTAGGAGCACCATGAAAAAACTGCTGAGACATTAAGGGCAGCATGACTGGAGAGTGGAAACTTTTGTTCTAGAGCATTCTGTATAGCCCCTCCTCAACCCATGATCAGAAGTTCTCTGCTACATTCAAAATGGAAAACCAATAAGGACCTACTGGATAGCACACGGGACTCTGCTCAGCTTGCGTGGCAGCCTGGATGGGAGTGGGGTTTGGGGGAGAATGGATACAAGCATATGTATGGCTGAGTCCCTTTGCTGTTCCCTGAAACTACCACTGCTTTATTAATCGACTATACCCCAATACAAAATGAGAAGTTTAAAGTTTGAAAAGGAAAAAAAAAGTTCTCTAAAGGCGGAAGCCATCTTATCAATACTTTGGTTTCTCCTTGGCATAGAAGTGGCTCGCTGTAGATACTTTTTAGTGCCTGATCCTCATAGAAGTTTGAATCTGAAGAATCTGGACCTGACCTGAAGAAGCCGTTAAAGATCCACAGAGGTCCAGCGAAGCATGGGTGCAATGGGGGCTACGGATATTTCAAGCTGGTCCCACCAGCTGGGGGCGGGCAGAGTCATGCGTGGCACCTTCTTGATCTTAGAGAATAAACACCATTTTCTGAACTCTCTGATGCAGTGTAATACAATCAATTGCCTCTTAAGGGTTTTGAAGACACACGAAGATATAAATCACTTTAAACTTCTGAGATTAAGTTGAATTTATCAGCACATCAATGATCCTAGATCATTTTTTTTTCCAGTCTCCAAAGGCAAACTCATACCTCCAGGAAGGAGGGGCTCTCAGCACAGAGGGGGAGGGGCAGAGGTGGTGGGCATTAGCAGAGTTCACGTTCCAGCGCCTGGGTGTCTCCTGGCTGGAACTCTCTAGCAGGAGTTGCTTCTGTATCTGCTGTCCAGGACAGCACAGATAAACTGGTTGCTTAGCAACAGCTCAGCCGCTTCACGGGTAGGGGTAGAGCAGAGGAGGCGTAGGCCCACGGTGAGGCTGACATTATCATCTCAGGCCCATGCCAGCATCTCCAGAGAGGCCTGGCAGGAGAGGACTCACCCAGGCACTCACTCCCACAGGACTCTGGTCCTAACTGTGGATGACATCAGCAAGCTAAAAATGCCCCCCTTGGAGCGCATGGAACTATCTTTAAATGGTCTTTAAAACTTAGACTGCAAGGAGATCAGACCGGTCAACCCTAAAGGAAATCAATCCTCAATATTCATTAGAAGGGTAGATGTTGAAGCTGAAGCTCCAATACTTTGGCCACCTGATGCAAAGAGCTGACTCACTGGAAAAGACCCTGATGCTGGGAAAGACTGAGGTCAGGAGAAGGAGGAGACAGAGAATGGAGATGGCTGGATGGCATCACTGACTCAATGGACATGCGCTTGAGCAAAACCAGGAAATAGTGAAGAACAGGGAAGCCTGGCGTGCTGCAGTCCATAGGGTCTCAAAGAGCTGGACACAACTTATCGACTGAACATCAACATTGGCAAGCGGTGATGCTGGGGACCTTCTGTTAAGACCGATCACTCTGCAACAAGGAAAGTGGCTGAGTCCTGCTTGGCGCTAGAGACAGAAAGATAGCAGGATGGGGCTCAGAGAAGTCTCCAATCATGCATTCCTGCCAGGCTGGAAAAGGAAATAACAGAATTTTCCTTTCCTTTAGGTGTATTAAGGTTAAATAGTCATCAAGGGGCTTCTGAGTAGAACTTGTGAACTGTCCTGTTAGCTCATTGAATAGCTGAGTGACTTTTGAAAGCAGGTCAATTTCTGTTGGGGGTGAGTGGGTGAGAGAAGAGAGGGAAGAATTGTATTAAGTAGAGTCATGTAGGTGAGGGTCTAAAACAAGAGCCAGTCAGCCTCTTCAAAGCCTGAAAGCCTGCAGAATGGTCTCTGTGAAGTTAAAGCAGTCATAGAGCAGAATGATAATAAATAACAATAGAACAATAAACAATGATATGCAAGAATAAAGTCATGAACTATTCCCTCCTTAGTCGTGGCTGCCCTATCTGTGCAGCTGACGTCTCCTTTAGATTTTTTCATGCCCCATTTCCATCAAACAGCAGTTTATAAGACTCTGCTCTTATCAGTTACCTTAGGGGAGTGAGTTTGCACAATTATCCTTTAATTTTTTTCAAACAAGAGCTTTGTGTTTATGGACCTCTTTCCTCCTTTTATTCCCTGGCCCTAAAAGGTCATTACGTTGATGTACCAGATGCTCCATCTCACCCCAATTCCCATTTTTAAGCTCAGACAAACAAACTTGTGGTTTGTGCTGGACACACATCTGAGAATCAGCAGTTCCAAGGCCACTGTCTGGAGACCTGACTTGCAGTGGCCCCAGCCAGACTGCAGAGGAGCCTCGTACTCCTTGGGGGACACGGGGCTGTCCCCTGCCACCCAGAGCCAGCAGAAGCATCATTCACCTGGCAGAAGTCACTCTTGGGGGCCATCACGCACTCCCCCACCAGTGTGCCAGCCCCTACGAAGCCCTTCTCACCGAACACCTGCTGCTGCTGTGCCCGATGGCTTTCACAGGCAGCATCCCCTTCCCCACACACCTTGCTCTCAGGGGTGAGCAGTTAGTGTCTGTGGGTACGAGGCGGGGGACAGGGGTGGGTGGAGACTTCATGTGGATCCTGTTCCCAGACCCCAGCCCAGCCCCTGTGCACTTCCTCATCCGCAAAGTAAGGGATGGGGCTTCAGTCTCATGTCAGAGCTGAGCAAGAGAAAAGGATTCTAGGGGCAAGAAGTGCTTGTTAAAAACACAAAACAGTTTCCATCCTGTGTTCCATCCTCACCTCCAGCCCAGATCTCACTGCCCACTGTCCTAGCAGAGGTTCAAGGTGCCAGTCACCACCCCCCATCCCGAGTGCTGCCGTGTGGTTCTGTTTTGATGGTTTTTAAAACATTAAGCACCCTGTTACCCAGCCACTGCTCACAGTACGGAGAAGTTGCAATCGCCCTCTCCATCAGCAGAAGGTCTCTCTGATCTAGTGCCTCTATGAGCCACTAATGTTTGCGTGGACACTGGCCAGCGCACTTTGCCCCAGGTTCTCTCAGATAATTGACTCATTTCTTACTGGGGAGGGGATGAGTAGATAGTGTTGAGTGTGTTAGTCACTCAGTCGTGTCTGACTCTATGTGATCCCGTGGACTGTAGCCTGCCAGGCTCCTCTGTCCATGGGATTCTCCAGGTCAGAATACTGGAGTGGGTTGCCATTTCCTTCTCCAGGGGATCTTCTTGAACCAGGGATCAAACCCAGATCTCCCACATTGCAAGTAGATTCTTACTGTCTAAGCCATCGATAGGAACAAAGAAGTCAGAGAGCTTTTCAGGCAAGAAAAGAAGCCACACGGGCTTTCTGTGCCCATTCTCCCTGGCTCAGCATCCTTGTGGAAAGGCCCCCATGGACCAGTCCTGTGCAGCCCTGCGGGAACACGGCTACATCACAGCTCTCCATCCAGGTGGAGAATGGGGCTCCCCAAAACACCATCTTCTCCCTCTCTTGTTTCTCTGCAATCTAATGACACTAAAACTGCCCCAAGCATTCCTTTTTAATAATAAGCTCCAAGTTGTGCTGCTTGAGTTTCAAATCTTAAAAAAAATTGATTCAAAACAACCTTTTCGTGTTGTGGGCATCATACTTATTCAATTAATTTGTACTCTACAAAACAGTACGAGAATTTCCTTGGCCAGTTTCTTAAAGGAATAATGTATAGGTATTTTGCTAGCTTGCTAACTGATAAACATGTAACCTATTTTTAAAAGCCTTACTTTATCATTAAACATGATCTTTTTCACAATTTTTATGTAAATTTTGTATTTCACATAAAAACGAGACAGCTCTTCATGCAAGATATGGAAAGTTATACTAAAAGGACAAGATGCAGAAAAATAAGCCTGGTATAATATCATCTGTATAGACAGACATAGATATATATATTTGCTTGTATTTATGTAAAATATATCTGGAAGGGAACTCTGACCCGTAACACTGGGGGCCTGTGGGCAGGAAATGGGAGGGCGGCTTCTCAGAGTGTCGGCTTTTCTTCTCTCTGAATTTTAAGTGCATCACAAATTTTAAGAGGACTGGATAAAATTATAATTTTTGTTTGAAAAGGAAAAAAATAAGCTTTTCAATATCCTTTGGATGGAGGGGGGCCCTAAGCTCCAGAAGGAGGGTCAGGAGAGATTCGACCGGGACTCACCCATCAGTTGGCACATCCAGTCGTGACCTTGGGCATGGCCCTCTGCCAAGAGGCATGTGATAAGGAGCCTATAAATCACTTGATAAAACTCACATATCATGGCCTGGCCTCTGATAGAGGAATTTTGTTTTTCCTTCCCTGTAACAGAAGAGATTCAGGAGTTATCCAGAAATTCAGATTGCAAGCGGTGTTACAGGCTTGACAGGCTTAGGCATTGGGTAGATGCCAGGCCTGCCCTTTAGTGGCTGTGCAAACTCAGATAAGAGCATCAGCTTCCCAGGAGTTTAGCTTCCTCATCAGTAAAATGCAGGCAGTAATACCCCGAGGAGCAAATAAAGATAGTCATGGAAAGTGCCCGGCTACCGGTCTTCACTTGTGAATGAGGGACAAAGAACCCAGAAGCCACCACCACGGGGGAGCCATCCTGAGGTCCCTAGGCTGTGCTCCCCGCAAAAAGAAACTTCTGGGTGTAAATATCAGCCAGCGCCACTCCCAGCTGAGCAAGTCCACAGTCATAAGCAGGGGAAGCTGGGGACCTTCCCTGGGGCGGGCCCTCTCTGGCTTGCGTTACCCTGGGATCTGGGCACGGGGTGAGGAGGTGGGGGTCGGGGGTGGGGGGCGCGAGGGTCGGGGGGTGGGGTGCGGTGGGACAATTCCAGGCTGAGCTTGGGGTTCATTTATTCTAGAAAAATCTGACTCTGGGAGTAAATGTGCCAGCTGCTGACCCTAGGGTGAGTAAGGGTGGGCAGAGGGGAACGCAGGAAGGTCATCCTAGGGTGTCACCATCACCTGCCCGCTTCAAACACGCAGAAGTGGATTTAGAATTCGGGAGCCTGGGGAACAGCATTTATATGTTTAGTACGTTTTCACAACCACATGACAGACACACCTATGAAACTCCTCAACATGCAAACCAAGCTGAGGAGCAGTCTCGGTCCTTGTTCTAGGCAGTTCACTAGAAATTCTCCAGATGAATTTAGGCATCTTTTATTGAGCACATACTGTTTGCTGGCCACAGTAAAGGTGTTTATCTTTACTTTTCCCTGCAAAGTTAGGTGACTGCCTCCATTTTACAGATGAGGAAGTGGAGGCTGAGACAGTCTATTTCACCTGCAAGAGGTCACAGGTCAGGATGTCAACTCTGGTCTGAGTGGCCACCTGCTTTCAAATGCTCCTCTCAAAGTACAAGCCACACTAAGAGTCTGCTGGGTATACCAGGAGCAGTCTCCTACAGGACACGTAGCCTTTCCCAGGAGTTAGTACCAAAGATGCTGTGTCTCTTGTTGTGACAGGTTGAAGGTCAACATCTGAATCCCCAGCATCTATGAACGTTCCCTTATAGGATGGCAAAAGGGACTTGACAGACAGGACAAAGGGAAGACTCTAGAGATGAGAAACCAGCTTGGATTATCCAGGTGGGCCTGATGTCATCATAGGGTCCTTATCTGTAGGAGGAAAGCGATCAGAATGCATGGTAGGAGACATGTCACAGAGTCAAGAGGTCAGAGGGATGTGAGGAAAGTCATTACCGAGGAATACGACCAAGGCAGCATTTAGAAGCTGGATAAAAGGATTCTCCCCGCAGCTTCTAGCAGGAACACAGCCCTGTCAGCACTCTGAATTCAGATGTCTCACCTCTGAGAGTAATCCTGTATTGTTTTAAGTCCCTGGGACTCTTTGTTACAGCAGCCACAGAAATCACACACCCGATGTTTCATGTCAGAGGGAAGGACAGTTACCTCCCAGAAGGAGGGGAAACGCTTTGGATGGGCAGTGATCACAGGTGTGCAATGATACACTGGGAGACCCCACCTTCAGAGCTCAGAGAGAGGCCTGCCGAGAAAAGCGCTGAAACAAGGACAAGGGCACCTGCAACCATCATATCAGCAGCTCGGGGCACTGACCAGGAAGAATTCTCCAGAGGAGAACCCAGCAGGGACTGGGGACTGTGGGCCCCGCAGAAGCTGGCCTCGAAGGGAAAGAGGGGCGTCTGGCTTCAGGCCTCTCTGCTCTCTACTGGAGGATAGCCAGCCCCGTTGTGAGAAATTCAACCGCCCTGCCACTGCCTGCTTTCACTTCCTCACTTCCCAGGCCCTCCATCATCTTGGGGCAGCCCCCGCCATAGCCCGCAGGCTGGGAAGCAGCACAGATCATAAAACCCAGAGGGGACCCAGGAGAGACGGCGGGCCTTGAGAGCACCTGGCAGGGCAAGCATTCGCCTCCATCCACCACGTCAGAAGCCACAAGGCGGACCAGGAGAGCAGGCGGGAAACAGGAAACACACCGGGCCAAAGCGCAGCTCAGCCTGAGCAGGGACGCATCGCTAGAAGAGGCGCGGGACGGGCCAGGACACACTGGCCGTGGGCCTCTTCCTGGAGCGCTCTGACTGGACCGTTCGTGGGGGAAGGTGGGGCATGAACACTTTTATATTAAGTTTATCTTATATTAAAATAAACACAGACATGTGGAGCCAAATACACATTTTGTATTAATTTTTACAAGAAGAAATGTCTTCCTAGAAACCACGTCCCCAGATACTCCCTCGGTCTCAAGGATGCAGTCCCTTTTCTCAAACATTTCAGAGAAAGCCCAAGAAGCTGGGTTTAGGAAAACCTGCCTGCACTAGAGTCTTCACAGCTGTGTTTGACTCCTGGCATAGGCAGCCACTAGCTGTATCACGCTAGCTACTATATTGTTATAAATTATGTGATATAATATTTATTATTGGAGAAGGAAATGGCAACCCACTCCAGTACTCTTGCCTGGAGAATCCCATGGAGGGAGGAGCCTGGTGGGCTATAGTCCATGGGGTCGCAAAGAGTCAGACACGACTGAGTGACTTCACTATACATATAATACATAGTATATATAATATATCCTATATAATATGCATTATATAATATATACAATATATATATAACACATGTAATATGTAATATTATATATTATATATAATATACATTATGTATATGTATGTGTTTATATACACATATATATATAAACATACATACACACATATATCTATATAAAACATTGGCCCTCCTCAGCTTCTCAGTTAATGGAAACTTCTCACTTTCCTGCCAGCCAGGGTTCAGATGAGCCAGAGTTCAGACCAGCGCCCCAGAACAAGAACCATCCAAGGGCATTTAGGGGCTCAGAATCTTTTTAAAAAATCTCTCCATTGACAAAAAAGCTGCAGACATTAGTCGACTCCGCTCATTCTCTTTATTTCTAGCGCAAAGCATCAGCCAGTGAGTAATAATGCCAGGCATTTGAAAGGAAAGGGCTGCACAGGCACTTTGGAAAGCAGGCAGGTTTTTAAGAATGTAAAACATACATCAATCCTAAAGCCCAGCAACTCCACTCCCAGGAATGTACCAAAGAGAAATAAAACCATGGTGGGCTGCTGTCTATGGGGTCGCACAGAGTTGGACACGACTGAAGCGACCTAGCAGCTGTAGCAGCAACACAAAAAGACCTGAACATGAACATTCATAGCAATTTTATTTACAAAAGCCCCAAACTGGAAACAGCTCAATGTCCATTTAGTGGCTGAATAGGTAAAGAAATTGTGGTACACCCATAAAACGGAATCAACTCAGCAAAAAAACACAAATGAGCTCCCAAGACATGGAGAAAGATGGAGAAATGTCAGACACACTAGGCTGAGTGGAAGAAGCTAGATGGAAAAGGGTCCACACTCTAGGACTATTTATCTGAGCCTATTCAGTCAGCAAAGTAAGCTTCATGACAGAAAGCACAGCAATGGGTATCAGGCTGGGGCTGGGAGGGTAGAATATGGACTCCAAGGTCACTTGAAGCTTTCTGGAGTGATGGAAATATTCTATATTCTAAGACTGGGGTGGTGTTACATAGGCACATACATTTGTTAAAACTCAGACTGCACACTTAAGATGAATGCATTTTATTGTATGTAAAGCATACATCCATTAAGTAAAGAGAGAAACAGAGAGGGACAAAGAAAGAGAAGGATGTGTGTGTGATGTCCTCGGCATTTTCCCTGTTGGGTAGGCCAAGGCATCGTTTCTCTTTCTTCTAAAATCCTCTACACAGTAAATCGAGTAATCACTAAGAAGCTGAGTTTCACCCTAAAGGCATTATCATCTATGAAACCGTGAGAATGCAGATTTTCATGCAGAGGAGAGACCTCTGGTCTCCTAATCTACCGCAGAGAGTGTGAAGACTTGATAACAAGTGGAGGCTCTAGAATAGCCAAAGCACAAGCTAGGACACAGAAGTGGCCACAATGCCGGGGCCGATATTTTGCCAGTACACAGCCAATTAGAGGTGGAAAAAAATAAAAACATGTATATGTCAGTCGGCTTCCCAGGTAGTATGGTGGTAAAGAATCCAACTACCAATGCAGGAGACATGGGTTTGATCTCTGGGTCAGAAAGATTCCCAGGCAACCCAGGCCAGCATTCTTGGACTGAGCACACAGTCACGCAAATTTAGCCTCTGCCTTGAGATTTCTGAGTATCTCCCCATCCGCAGGACCCTTTCCCCACCTTCCGAAGGTCCAGCAAGTGGAAGGCTTGGCAGCGCCACAGCCAAACTCCAAGGTGGCTTCTGTGCTGATGGACTGGTGCCTGACTACTCTGGATGGGGAAATATTTTAATGGCTCCCCCACAGGAATGGTATGAGTCAGGAGTAATCCACCAACATACAATGATTAAAAGCGCACACATTTGGTCAGAATGGAGTGCTGCCAATGGAAAAACACAAAAGCAGGATTTTTTTTTTAGCCACATGCCATACGCTTAAGGGATTTTTCCACTTGTGAGCCCTGTTTTGACCCTAAATGCAGACTTGTGTCTTACTCACAGATCAATATTTTAATTTTTACTTTTTGGCCACGCCACAGAGCACATGAGATCTTAGTTCCCTGACCAGGGATCAAACCTACCTTCCCTGCATTAGAAGACAGATTCTTAATCACTGGACCACCAGGGAAATCCCTTCTAGACCAATATTTTAAATGATGAGAAAAGGGAAGAAACTTGGAAGAACAGAGAAAACACCATATTTGGTAACTGGAGGCCAGGGAGGAGAAGTGGGAACACAAGAGGCCCTGAGTAAGAAACTCTTTCCCAGGGCAGGGGGACTCTAACTCTCCATCCTAATAAGTAAAGTGAGATGAGCGACAGCCTTCTGTATCACCCCCTAGAACAATTAGGCTTTGTTGCTCAAGTATGGGGGAGGGGTAGGAAACAATGGTGGTGTGTCCAGTATCTTCAGTAGGGATTATTTCTCAACAGGTGCTTGGAGAGCCAACACCACCACCACACACTTGTGCAGACCCATGGAGCTACTGCCAGAGGAAATAATTCTGTTTCAGATTTCTTTATCTGCAATGAAGCAGGAGGGTTCTGATTCTATTTGATGAGGATTATTTGACTGTAGATGTTAGGCTTCCCTGGTGGCTCAGTGGAAAAGAATCCACCTGCCAATGCAGGAGACGAGGCTTGATCCCGGGAGAAGATTCCCCAGAGAAGGAAATGGTAGCCCTCTCCAGTATACTTGCCTGGGAAATTCCCACGGATTGAGGAGCCTGGTGGGCTACAGTCCACAGGGTCATGAAGAGTCAGACAAGACTAAGTGACTGAACAACAACAATCTGACTGTCGATGTTAGCTTTGTATAAGGTCAGAGACTCACTGTGCCTGAGTTAGATAGACTTAAATCCTCAATTCCAGAAAAAGAGAAAAGAGGAGCCATTAGAGAATGATGGAGACTTGAAAGATATGGTTGCCAGGCTCAAGGGGAGGACTTGTTTGAATCCTGATTTGAAAAGGCCAGCCATGAGGAGACGTTCTAGAGAGAATCAAAGAAATGTCAATCAGGGTTGTGTAGTAAATAAGAGCAAGCAATTCTTGTTAATTATTATTGGTCCAATAGTGGCCTGGTGGCTAACTGGAAAGTGAGGGAGGGAGGGAACTAACAGATGCTAACTTAGGTATTTATAGGTAGAATGTCACATCAGTACTTTGGATGCTACTTAAATAGTTAAAATTTTACTGAAAAATGAATGATCTGAAAGTTAAATTAGGAAAACAAGTCTTAATAATAGCATCAAAAAGGATAAAATACTTAGAAATACATTTAAGAAATATAAAACTTGTACTCTGAAAACTCAAAACAAAAAAAAAGACCACTGAAAGAAATTAGAAATTACTTATGTAATTAGAAAGATATCCTATGTTCATGGATCAGAAAACCTAATATTACTGAGATGCAATACTACCCAAACTGATCTACAGGTTCAACACAATTTGTATCAAAATCTCCCTCTTTTTTACAAATTGATAAGCTGATCCTAAAACTCATATGAAAATTCACCCAGAAGAACAAAAACAACCTTAAAAGAAAAAAAAACGTTGGAAGACATACACTGATTTTAAACTTAAGACTACAGTGATGCTGATGGTGTGGTACTGTCATGAGGACAGTCAAACAGATCAATGGAATGGAATTGAGAATTCAGAAATGAACCCTCACGTTTATGGTTAACTGGTTTTCAACAGTGGTGCCAAAACCATTCAATGGGGAAAGAACAGCCTTTTCAACAAGTAATGTTGAAACTAGATACACTTATGCAAAAGAATGAAGTTGGACCTTAACCTCATGCAAAAATTAACTCAAAATGAATCAAAGCCCTAAGTATAAAAGCTAAAACTAACCCTTGTGTTAGCAGGATATGACCGTGGTATCCAAACTCCATGGACTTAAACCTCGGTTCTGCCACTTCCTTGTTATGGCCAAGTAGATGGCTTAATTTGGCTGAATTTCACTGAAAATGAAGATACAATCAGTCTCATGGGGATGTTAAAAAAACTATATGAGGCAACACTGGCATCTCCCAAAACATGAACTCGGGCCATGTGAGGTCACTGTCAGCCATGTTCTTGGCACAAGAACATGTAAGCTACCGAGTGTACATGTGGACTTGGGTGCAAAATGTAAAAGGCCACTTCAAGATTTAAAAAGAAATTCCAATTTACAAAACGTGGTTTGAATTCTCCACAATGGATAATTTTGATGGAATCTGTAGTGTAAAACAGTTTGCTTCAAAGGGCCCAAGAATAGCATCCTGGAGTCCTCTGAGCCAATTTTACCTGAAGACATTGCCTATGGAGCAACCAGCACTTAACATTTTTGAATCTGGATGCTTTCCCATAAGGTACCTCATCCCAGGGAACCAAAAGCCCCACCATTCCTTAATGTATGTGTGTGTGCACGCTCAGCTGTGTCTGACTCTTCGCAACCCCATGGACTGTAGCCCACCAGGCTCCTCTGTCCATGGGATTTCCCAGGCAAGAATACTGGAGTGGGTTGCCATTTCCTTCTCCAGGGGATCTTTCCGACCCAGGGATCTCTTGCATCTCTGCACTGGCAGGGAGATTCTTTACCACTGCGCCACTGGGAAGCCCTCCTTTATTGCATATCTCACTTGTTTACATCACTGTCTGGTCCTTCAAGGTGATTAAGTTTCTATGCTCTATCTCAAATGCAGAGCAATTTTTGTTTACTGTCCAGCTTTCTTCTTACAAATGTCTGGAGAGCCTCTTTTTTTTTTTAAGACTTTTAAAGTTTGGGAAGACTTTAAAGTTCTTTTTAATACTTTCAATAACTTAAAAAATATGTTTCTAAAATATTTTAAAAGATAACTCAGACCAGCCCTGTCCCAATGGAGGTATCATACAAGTTATAAGTGCAAGCCACTTGGGGAATTTTAAATTTTCTAATAGTCTCATGAAAAAAAGTTAAAAAGAAACATGTTTTATATTCTTCTTCCAAATGAAGTGCCTGAAGTCTGGTGCGTATTTTGCATTTATAGTACATCTTCATTTGGAATGGCTTCATGTCAAGTGCTCAGCAGCCACACACGGCCAGTGGCTTGCGAATTGGACGGCACAGATACAGAAAACCAATGACAAACCATGCACTGTGAGATCTTAAAGGAAGCAGTGGGGTTATACAGAAAAAGAACATCAGCAGTAGAAACTATTTAAGCGGCAGATTCTAGGGCTTTGGTGGTCACGGTGGTGATAAGGGTCATGCTGAAGTCTGAGATGGAGTGAACCTGAGATCATATGCTTCCAGTGCACAGGGGAAGAGAGGATATTCAGAGCTCTCTTTTCTGCTCTGGTTTCTACTTCCATCCTCCCTACTCCATTCATGGGCTTCCCAGGTGACTCAGTGGTAAAAATCCACCTGCCAATTCAGGGTTCAATCCCTAGGTTGGGAAGATCCCCTGGAGAAGGGAAATGGTAACCCACTCCAGTATTCTTGCCTGGGAAATCCCATGGACAGAGGAGCCTGGTGGGCTATAGTCCATGGGTTTGCTGAAGAGTCACACATGACTTAGCGACTAAACAAACAACAACTCCATGCATGTTGGGGGTGGAACAGGACAGGGTCGAAGGAAAAGCAAAGAAGGGTAGGTGAGGCTGAGCGATCACCACTCCTATTATTCATCTCTGCTTCGAGCTTGGGGCCCCACTCAGCAGTGGCCTGAACAGCCTGGGGGTGAGGATCTTCCTACTGATCCTGACCTCCCCTCCACAGCTTCTGAGGCACCTTCTCTAGCTCCAAAAGCATGCCTTCTGCCTCTGCTCTTCAAGGAATATTATGTTCTCCCAACTGTGATATTTTGGGTCTTTTGGCAGGAGGTGGGCTGGGCAGGGGCGGAAATAACTCACGAATGTTCTCTGAACAAGGAATCAGGAAAATAGAGACATCTGGCCCCAGGATTTTGCTGGCTCCAGGGACATCACAGTAAAGCCACTAACACTAATTGCTTTCACGTCTGCTCCCATTTCTGGTGGAAACAAGATGCCTCCCTGGCTAATGGAAAACAAAACGTCCACTTGCTGTTTGTTTACCACGTTATGTAAGAATTCTCACTCCTACCCCAGCCCCCACCTTGAAACCCTTTTCAGGGCATCTTGCACAAAGCCAGCAGGAGCCCCCCATGCACAGAGAGGACCCCTGCATTCCTGCTGGGACTGTAGAACTCCCTCATCCCAGACTAAACCCATGCGGGGGGGTCGGGGGAGGCAGCAAGGAGAGACACACAGATGGAAAAGGGAAGGAACTCTATTTCTTTTTGATTCACACGTGCAGGAATATTTCTGATCCCCTTATTTGCTATGACGTACCAAGATCTGAACCTTACCTTCTGAATTCAGACTTCTGACTGGCAAAGAAGGGAAAAATACACATCCATCTGAAATTGGGGTTTAAGAACATGGACTCTCAACCCATTGGGCCTAACACAATTGCCCTTTAAAACAACATGCATGCTCACCAGGAAGCATTTTTTGACGGCCATGTTCTAGCTGGGTTGCCTGGGTCTACCCCTGTGGTTGGACTTATTACACAACATGCTCTATCTCCCCATCGACCACTGGCAGGACTGTATCCCATTCACTCCTCTATCTCCAGCCCCAAGCAGGGGTCTCAGCAAAGCCTGTGTGCAGTGCTTAGTCGTGTCTAACTCTTTGCGACCCCGTGGACTGTAGCCTGCCAGGCTCCTCTGTTGCCAAGAATAAAAACTGTTTCCCAGTATCCCTTGCAGTAAATTGGAACTTGGCCATGTGACTAAGTTCCAGCCAATAGGATATGATAGAAGCAAAATGTAAATTTCCCATGGTGCAATTCTCTACCTCTCCCCTTCCTGTGTGAATACTGACAGAGGACAGGCCATCTTGGGCCACGAAGCCAAAGACAACTCCCCAGGGATGGTGGCGCAACAAGACAGAGGCTCCTGGACCCTAGACAGCATGAAACATCAGACCTCTTTCAGAGGGGCTGCTATGTAAGAACAAACTGTTATTTTGGAAAACTGGGTTATGGTAGCTAAAATTACCAGAGAAGGCAATGGCACCCCACTCCAGTACTCTTGCCTGGAGAATCCCAGGGACAGAGGAGCCTGGTGGGCTGCCGTCTATGGGGTCGCACAGAGTCGAACATGACTGAAACGACTTAGCAGCAGCAGCTAAAATTACATGCTTAGAAGAAAAGAAAGGACAATACCCCTAAAACAGAGAACCCACTACAATGGTTATTTTATGTGTCAACTTGACTGGGGCACAGGGCGCCCAGACATGAGGTCAAACTTTATTCTGAGGTATCTGGGAGGGTGTTTCCGGCTGAGAGTAACTTCTAAACTGGACTGGGCAAAGTAGGTTGTCCTCCCTAACGTATGTGGGCCTCATTTAATGAACTGAAGTCCTCAGTCTGAATGCTGGGTAAGAGGTATCTATCTCTTCCTGCCTGACTCTCTGAGCTGAGACCTCAGTTTTCCCTGCCTTTGGACTCAAATATCAGCTTTTCTTGAGTCTCAAGCCTGTTGGCGTTCAGGTTAAAACTTACACCGGACTTGGACTGGAACTACATCCTTAGCTTTGAGACTCAGCCTCTGTAATTGTGTGTCCTAATCTCCTATGAGCTATCTATTTTTTAACTCTTGGCAACCATGGGTCCGGCTGAAAGTTTTTGGTTCTGTGACTAGAGAAGAAGGAGAGAACTGACTTGGGGGAGGGGAGGGAAAACCAGGGGTCTGTGCTACACTTATAATATTTGCTGAGACCCATGGGCTGAGACAGGGCTCTTATCTCCAGAAGCTGGAGATAAAAGTGGTGTGTAATAAGTGATCCTGTCAATGGTCAATGGGGAAACAGACAAGGCGTTGTCTAATTACACCACACTATGAGACAGAGAGGGATATAGACACAGATATAAATCTATCTCCAATCAGTTCTGATTCTTCAGAGAACCCTCATACAGCCACTATTTGGCTCTCATTCTGAGAAGCCAGCCTCTGGCTCTTCCTACCTCTCTTACTGCTGAAGAATCCCACATCCCTGACAAGATTACAGGCTCCTGGGATGTGGAGATACATCTTTTCCCTCACTCACTCTTCTCTCCACCTCCCTCTATACACTGCTTACTCCAGGCTGGACACAGAGCAGCACTTCTCGGCCAGACTGACTTAAACACTTGAATAAAGGATCATATTAAAAACAAAGCCATTTGTCTCCTCTTTTGGAGTATCTTTGCAACACCCTGTTGCAATGGCCAAGAATACTGTCCAAGATGGCCAAGTTCAAATGGCTTATCTTAGCATCAAAACCTTCTCAAAGCAAAGGTTGGGTTTTGTATAAATACCTTCAGTGTAGCCAGGAGGCTCTATGTAGCAAAAAGAAAACTGGGGGACATTAATTTGGAGGAAAATTATGATGAAACCAATGGGGTTCAGAGGATAAGCTATTGCAACAGGATTTAGTCAGACAGCTTTTCCTGAGTCACTGAGCTCCACCAGGAGAGAACTGCAGACACAAACCTTTTGTCTAACGTGGCTGGTGATGAAATAGGGTGACTCTGACTCGACTCCCTCCCTCCACACACCCTCCCAACCGACTCTCCAAGATTGCCCAACCAGAGAGCAGAAGTTCACAGAAGCTCTCTTCTTGGGTCAGCTCCCAAAGGACGGAGCGCTTGGCTTTGCTCCCAGATAAACTGTGATCCGGCAAAGGTATGCGAGAAGCGTGCCCTTCGCTACCTGACACCACAGAAGGGAGAGCCGCCAAGAGCCCCCCAAGAGCGTTTATCTCCAGGTAGAGAATGTTTCTGAACTGACAGTTTCGCTCTCCAGCTGGGGAAATAGCTGCCTGGTCAGAACACAATTGAACATGACCTTGGGCCCCAGTTAGGCAGGCGGAGGTTAGCTGCCTTTCCTCCTCGGGCTGGAGGCAGGCAGGGCCCATCGTCTGCTGGTACCTAATTACATTTTCTGCACAATACAGCAAGCACCTTATCTTGGGCAGCGAGGCCAGCTTCCTCTAGTGTCTCCCTCTGGTTTGAAGCAGAAGTTTGATAAGGGGCACATTTTGCTTACAGAAAAAAAAAAAAGAAAAGCCACTGTTAATTGTGACGAGAAGGTATTTTGTCTAGGGCTATTTTTTCTTCCAGTAAAGGTTTACATTTGCCTGTGAGAGTCTGCCCATGTGAGCCTGGCAGGGAGGAAAGAGAAGGTGGCCACGGGAAGGAGCTCAGAAGAGTAACTCAGGAAATGAAGGGAAGTAGGACAGTGGGTCGGAATGAAATCCTGCCACAAGCAAACAAGAGATGTCATCAACCGCGGACAGCGTGAGGCCGGCACAGACCTCGGCTCTTCACCTTCAGCGTCTTCAGTGTCTGCCTTGGCTGGGCTGAGACATTTGCTTACTGAAATGTTCACTTATCTGGGGACGACTTTATTGGCTTTTGCCTTCAATCTTTCCCAGCATCAGGGGCTTTTCTAAGGCTGTTGGTGCAATGACACATATTTATTAATTTGTTTTTGTCAACAACCCAGAAAAATCCAAAGAAGACAATGAAACTCTGAGTCCCATCAAACACCCATCACTAACTTACGTGACCGCTCTCCAGTGGTGTTTTTATGTAGGAAGAGGGGTAGATTTATAGGTAAGAAGTAGCTTAAGAGTGGAGTTTACCATACAGCAGCTTTAGTAAAAGGATTCCAGTACTGGAACTTGACAGATAAGAAAGAAACTGAAATGAAACAGAACCTGCTGAGTTCCTGAAAAGATTTGCGTTTTGCGCCTGGCAGGATTCTGAAGGCAGGATGGGCGTCCCAAGGCCAACTGAGGCAAATGACATGAGAAAGGCAGGTGTGTGGTTAGTCACTCAGTCGTGTCCGACTCTTTGTGACCCTTTGGACTACAGTCTGCCAGGGTCCTCTAGACAAGGGATTCTCTACGTAACAATGCTGGACTGAGTTGCCATTTCCTCCTCCAGGGGATCTTCCTGACCCAGGGATCGAAACTGTGTCTCCTGCGTTGCAGGCGGATTCTTTACTCACTGAGCCACCAGGGACTTCTTTTAAAAGGCAGGTAACTCAGGGAAATTAAATCCCGGGGCCTAAGAGGGCTGAACTCTTCCCTGACATTCTGGAGATATCCCTTCGGTCGAGATAAGGGAGGCCTGCTCCAGGGCTAGGCTCTAATACCCACGATGGTTCACCCTGCATTTGGGTGGATTAGCTGACTCTGAAGAAGGGGAGCATGTACGCGGTGCTGGTAAATTCTGACAGTAACAAGGAATATGGAGAGGAGGGTGCTGGTCACCAAGGATGCTGGCAAGAGGAAAGTGGGGAGCAGTGTGAAAGCTCAGGATTCATGTCAGGGGGCTCCCGGGAGAGACCGGCAGAGGTCTGACCAGTCTGGATGAAAAAGGAGAGAAAGAGCGAAGGAGGAAGAGAAGGGTGGGAAGAAAAGACATGTCTGGCTGCCCTGACGCTGAGAACCAAAACCTTACCTGCTCCCCAACCCCACCCCTCACCCTCTGTCTGGGCAACTAAGCGCCCGTCTTTCTTCAAAGCACCTTGACTTGAAGGCAACAGCGGAAATGCTTTCAAAGTAACCAGGACCTCGTACCCTCTGGCACAGTAAGGCCTCAAGCTCTCACCAGGCATGGCTAGGGCCCTCCCAGCAGCCAAGCTCACGTGTAGCCCTCTCAGCCACTGCCCTTGCCTCCCAGCCCTGCCAGAAGGAGCAAGGAGCAACAGATGGAAGGTTCCAGGCAAAGGGATGCCTAGGACCAGATAAGTCAGCTATGAAAACAGCTCCAGGCCGGCCTGTGGCCATCGGCCCTCCTCATCCTCCACAGGGTGAGGATGCACAGACACCCTGGCTGCTGGTTCTCCCCTGACCTCCTGCCGCCCAGAAAGGTCAGCGGATGGCCCCACGGACAAAGGCTTGTCCTCCCAGCCTGTGGGAGGAACCACGCTTGAGGGTGAAAGAGCATCTTGGCGTTTTCTTCTCCCAGCAAATTAAAGTGAGACTTCCCCTCGACAGCCTCTGGTCAGAGAGCTGGGCTAAGCCTTTGTTTCCGAGGCTGCACAGAAACGCTCAGCACACGGACTTTAGAACCAGGATGCCCAGTTGTGGCTCTGCCGTGTTCTCAAGTTCTTCATGCCCTTGTTTCCGCCTCTGTAAAATGGGGTGAATACTCGTAGCTACCTTAGAGCTATTGCAGGGATTAGAGGAGAAGGTCCTCAAGCAGTGCCGAGCACAGTGCCAGGACCCAGGAAGAGCCAGAAGGACCACTGATACCACTAATATCACTGAGCCCATAATGTGTGTTAGGGGCCAAACTGGGTCCCTGGAAATTCAGATGCGGACGTCCTCACTCCCAGGCCCTCAAAATGCGCCTGCACTTGGAGACAGGGTCTTTCAAGAGGTAATGAGTCACGAGGGCCAGCATGACCGGTGTCCTTAAAAGATGGAGCAATCAGGACACAGGCGTGTAAAGAAGGAAGTCCACGTGAAGACACAGGGAGATGGTGGCTGTCTACAAGCCAAGGGCAGAGGCCCCAGAAGAAACTGCCTGTGCCAACACCTTGAGCTCAGATTCATAGCCTCCAGGCCGTGAGGAAATCAATGTTGCTGAAGCACCTCCATCCACGGTACTGTCATGGCAACCCTGGCAAACTAAGACACACAAAGGTTGGCTGTTACTGTAGCAGAACTGACGTTCAGCCAGTGTGAACCCACGTGGAAGCAGAGCCAGCATTGCGTCTGATTGGTGATATCAGATATAAAGTATATTTAACATTCACCCCCTCTCCCACCTCTCAGTCTTATCCCAGTGGTGCCAGTCCTTGGGTGAGAGAATCAGCCTTTGGATGCACAGTCAACGAGAACGTGTCTGCCTTCCACTCCCCTCATCTTACCCCCTCTTCTGGGCTCACACAGTCCAGAGCCCTGCAACATCCGAGTACCTCTGCCTCCTTTCTTTGAAGCATGAAAGTTGCAACAGTGAAGGGGGGCTCCTCCCGAGCAAGGCCACCACCAAATCCGCATCTGAGAAGCCCTTGGGATCCTGTCTGCCTCAGAGAGTGGAGCATCTGAGAGATGTGACCCAGTTGCTATGACGACAAGCACACTGTTTGCTCAGCACCGTCCATAGGCAGCCTCAGTGGCATCCACTGTATGCATAAGAAGCCCAGGGAATCGGAGCTGGGCAAGAAGCTGTACTGGAGCACTGAGCGCACCCGGGCTGATGGCCCCCCGCCCAGGCTCTGGCATCACGTTAGCCTTGGCCATCACGTCCCCCAAAGTCTGCCCCCGAGACTACGTTCTGCTGTCTCCTGGCATGCTCTCTCTCTCGTAAGTTTCTGGCCACATGGTTTAGTGGGGCGTTTGCCCACGGTGCCCTGATCCTTTCACACTCCCTTGGGCAGCTGGAGAAGGGAACCAGAGGTGAACTTTCAAGCTCACAAATCTTCCCGGGGACAGGCGGCGGGGGGGTGTAGGTCACTGCTTGCTGGGGACTGTTTAGCTGTCAGTGGTCTCCACTCTCTCCTTCCACCAAGGTACACAAGCCTGGCCAGAATCAGCCAGGACAATGAAGAGTAACAATCATGCATTTGTCAGCCAAAGATAATCAAAAGAAGAGGTCTGGTCCAAGACAAACGATCAGAATCTTTTCTAATGGAAGGTACCCACGGAGGCATTGAGTCTAGAAGTGCTGGGAGCTCCCACAATGGCTGGAATTCAGCTCTTTACTCTCGTTATCCAAAGTAAGCCAAGGGTGAGGGCAACCTGAAAAGAATGTCGGAGCATTCTTTGGCCAAACTGGGGGTGGGAAGGAAAACACCGCTCTGAAGCATGCAACTGTCCCCTCCCACCAAGGCCACACCAGCTCCCACCGCCTAGCCCGTCCGACAGCCTGCGCTCCCCTCAAACAAGCATGTGGGTGAACCAACGCACTGCAGAAGCGAACAAACTCCCTGGCGGATCAGCCCCCAAGACTGCGCTGAGCAAACCAGGTTCAGTGTCAGAGTTCAGCTTGGCTCTGTCTTTCGAACAGACTACTGAGAACAGAAGTGCCTTTGGGAATTACGCAGCACAGAGATGCTCACTACAAAGAGGCCAGTAGGAGAGGTATAAGAGGGAGTTCCCTGGTGGGCCAGTGGCTAAGACCCCACGCTCCCAATGCAGGGGGCCAGGGTTCCATCCCTGGCCAGGAAATGAGATCTCGTGTGCCACAACTAAGACCCAGTGCGGCCAAGTAAGTTTTTTTTTTTTTAATTAAAAAAGAAAAGGCATGAGATGGATTAGCCCCTAAAACATCCCAGAAAGCAGGTTCTGGGGTCTATAAGTGATGTTTTCCTCTGCTTAACAGTTGCCAAAGCAAACCACATTTATTCTACAAACAGAGAAGGACTTGGTAATACCAGTCCCAATACTTGTTAACACCACTGGACTTGTTAATACCAGTCCCAATACTTGTTAACACTAGTCCCAGTACTTGTTAATACCACTGGACTTGTTAACACCAGTCCGATGCAGCTTTTGTCTACCTGTAGAAGCCTTCCACCTAAGAGGAGTCTTCTCTGTCCCCAGGTCAGGCTAACTGGCATTGAACCATATCTAAGCACACCCTAATATGCCAGGGGCTCTGGGGAGGCCAGCTGAGAAAGACAAAGCATGATCCTGTTCATCAGCATCTTGCCCTGTGGACGGGAAGAAGGCATGTGCATATTTGGGAATGACTGGAGATGGCAGTGCGGTCACACAGGAAGGAGGCCCAGATCGCGTGACACAGGCATAGGCATCAGTGCTCAAGAATTTGGAGAGCGCCCGAGTCAGCCAGCCCCGCCGCACGTCCACCCAGCTAAGCACAGCCAGCCAGCACAGGCTGGACAGGCCGGCCAGCCGAACTGCTGCTCTGGAACGGGGGGTTGGGGGGCGGCGTCTGGCAGCCCAGGGTGGCCACGGCTGTCTCTGGCCGGACACCCTTCCCAGCACGGGGGTCGGGGAGAGCCCGCCAGAGAGCAAACTCTAGCATCGCCACTTGCCACGTGCGCAACCTCAGGCCCTTCTCACAGGATCCCCGGGGCCTCGCCAACCCCAGCTCTCCGTGGAGATGGATAAACAGCATCCACGTCACTGGTGGTCGTGGAGAGGGCCTGGCACGCAGGAAGTGCCTGATACACGTCAGCTGTCAAGACCACGGGCCTGGACTTGTACAGGGTGTCCCTCAGCTAATGCCAGCAATCAGGATATTCAGTCTGAGGCGGGAGACAGATTCAGTAAGAGCAAGGAATTTTAATTTTAAACAAGACAAGGGAGGGAGGTTATTTACATAACAGAAACAGACTCACAGACACAGAAAACCACATCAAGAAGATAAACCAGGGTTACCAGAAGGGGAATAGAGTCGGGGAGGGATAACCTGGGAGCTTGGGATTAACAGATACGCACCACTAGGTATCAAATCAACAAGGACCTACTGAATAGCACAGGGAATTATATTCAGTCTGTTATAATAACCTACAATGGAGAAGGATAAATATATATGTATAACTGAATCACTTTGCTGTACACCTGAAACTAACGTAATATCATAAATTAACTACATTTCTCTCTTTTTTTTTTTTTTTAAAGGCAAGGGAGGGAGAGGCCCTAGAATGCCATGAATATGGTGTTAGCCAGAAAAGGCCGTAACTCAGAGTGTCGGCCATTGTCATCCCAGCTCACATGGTTAGAAGCAGAAGGCCGCCTGCTGTGCCCACGGGTGACCAGCGGCTGCAGTGTCCAAGCAGGGAACAGACTCAGCCTCGAAGGGAAAGGGCACCGGGATGATGTCCAAGGGCACCCAGCGGCAGGGATGGAGCCCACCTGTCTGCTACAAGGACTCGCTCTTCACGGCCTGGATTCAGGTCGCGCTCGAGCGCTTTGGCCCTTCTTGGGAAGGACACTTAAAACGTGCCTCAGGGGCTGGACCCAGACACCCTCCCTTCTCATGTCCTCTTAAGAGCTGATCCCCTGCCCCTCTTCCACTCTTCCCAGAACCTGAACACACGTGTCTCCTCATGAGATCACTCTAGCACATGCCTGCTTACTGGAAACGTGACCTTTCTTTGCAGCCTGTCTGCCCTGCCCTTCACCCACCGAGAACCTTCATCCCTGACATCCCCTCCGCAGGAGGGCGTTTTCCCTATGGGCATGAAGGCAGCATGGTTGAGTCAGCCCATCCCCTCTACCCACCTTGTCTTGGCCACCCAAGCTCAGAACACAACACAAAGCTCTCAGCACCTGGATGCCACTAGGGGTGGTCCAGCCCTGCAGGTAGCAGAGCAGGTAGTATCCCGGGATACCTTCCCATCCTCATCTTCCCTCGAGGTGGGGCATCTGTCCACATCTGGGACCACAATGGAGTGTGAAGAAAGTGGCTTTAAGTAAGAGACCAGAACCTGTGGGCTTTGGCTTCAACACCTGAGAAAGTTGACTGATTTGATGGCTTACTTCCTCAGCAGGCAAAGATCTGTTTTGGACCATGGAAAGGGCTAAACAAGATGATGAACGCAAAGCATGCAGTTTAGCATTTGGCACGTGAAGGCCACTCGCCTACCCCATCATTAGTGTCGTTTATTAGGATCAGTGTTCAGTTTTATATTCATTCATTCATTCAGAAACACTGACCCTGTGTTCCTACCATGTGCCAGGCAAACATGTGCCTGTCCTTCCTCCTGGAGCTTAGGGTCTCGTTGGGGAGTCAGTCGAGAAACAAGTGAAGAGAAGGAGATAGCATTTCAGGTCGTGGAAGGTCTGGGAAGTAATCAAACACAGTTTGTGACAGGGAATAATGAGAGAGGACGTACTGTCAATAGCGAGACCAGGGGAGCCCTCGCTGAAGCGACATTTAAGCTGAAATCTTAAGGATGAGAAAAAGTGAGAGAGGAGAGACAGCACCCAGGATGGTCCTGGGTTGTGTGGAAGCATGGCGGGTCCAAAAGGTGACAGTCAGTCAGTCTGGCCGGTAAGTCATCACAGAGGCAAGTGTCCCTCAGTGAAAGGGGAGAGCGGGCAGCGGATAAAGCTGTCAGCCGCAGGAGGAGGTTTGGTTCTGATCCTAAGGGTGATGGGAAGGCTCTGAAAGGTTTTAATAGCTGTATTATACTTTCTTCAATTATTCACAGCAAACATTTCTATCTCTCCATTATCGAGTACTCCACATGTGCCAGGCTTTGCAATAAGTTTTACATGCATTACCTAAGCAATACGGCAATGATGGGTACTAGGGGACAGAAAGGTGGACAGGCTGGAGATGTACATGAGAGTCAAGAGCGGTTAGGCTTCACTGGTAGGATGAATGGGGTCCAGGGGAGAAACCAGCTCAGACACGACCACTGCAGTAGTTCTCTAACTACTTACAGGATCGTAATTACCATCTCCACGATTGTTATTTAACCAAAGGACAAGATTAACTCAATTAGGCAACTTGTTTATAAAGCACCAACTATAAACATGACACTCTGAAGGACAATGTGTTCAAAAAGAAGCATGTGCTGGGTTACCCTGCACTCCAGCGTACTCTAGGACTCCATGCTGGGTATTCCTACTGCCAATGGCTGAGACTAGAAAGAGTTTCCAAAACAACCTGACAACAGCCCAGTAGTCCAACTGATTTAAGGCAGCTCCAAGGGCAAGTCTGACCAGCGTCCACATAGTCAACGCTCTTGTTTTCTCAGGAGTCATGTATGGATATGAGAGTTGGACCACAAAGAAGGCTGAGCACCAAAGAATTGATGCTTTTGAACTGTAGTGCTAGAGAAGACTCTTGAGAGTCCCTTGGACTGCAAGGAGATCAAACCAATCAATTCTAAAGGAAATCAATCCCTAAATATTCATTGAAAGGACTGACGCTGAAGCTCCAATACTTTGGCCACCTCATGAGAAGAGCCAATTCATTGGGAAAAGCCCCAATGCTGGGAAAGATTGAAGGCAAAAGGAGAAGGGGGGCAGCAGAGGATGGGGATGCTTGGATAGCATCACCGACTCAAGGGATGTGAATTTGAGCAAACCCCGGGAGATAGTGAAGGACAGAGGAGCCTGGCATGCTGCAGTTCGTGGGGTCGCAAAGAGTTGGATACGATTTAATGACTGATCAACAACAACCAAGAACAAAGCCAGGAGACAAAGCTAGCGGCACAAAGCACCAGTGCTGTTAGCAACGCAGTGATGCCACTGGCCCAGACGGCGTTGCTCAGCCTGGAAGGGTCCTTATGGCGCCAAGCAGCCCGTCAGACAAAGACCCAGGACAGGTCCGCTCAAAACAGCAACAAAGCCGTCAGCCCAGGGACAGCCTCTCATAAACGCAGCAGGTAAAGAAATCCTGGGACATGGAGTTCTTTCCAGCACAGCTTGAATAATGCCATCCATCGCCACATCACTGTTGAAACAATAACATGTGTCTGGTTTGGGAGCCTGCTGGGAGATGAATAAGTTGAAAGAGTATAATCTACCCTCAGTGGAGAGCACACACACTCATTTTAGTAAGGATGCATTTGGGGAGAGGTGGACCGCACCTGTCAATGTACAGGTGAATTTTACAACAGTAAGCAGCAGGCACAATGAGGAAATGAAAAAAAGGGGAGAAGAGAAAGGGACTTCCTACAAATGCCTTGCGTCTCCCATCCCCTCGAGCCTGGGAGGATGGTCTGACTTGCAGGCAAGAAGAGAGAAAGGCATCAGTCAGGCTTACCTGGTCTGGCTGCAGCCACAAACCTGGACTAAAGCTGTCATTTTTAGAAGCCAGCCACTCACCTACTCTAAAATCTACACCAGAGCCACTGCAGGAGACAGGCAAAGACTACAAATAAGAAAATAGGGAAATGGACAGAAAAAAAAAAAGGCTGGAACTGCAGGAAACTGTCACTTCTTGGGTGGATAACTGTCCCTGTCTCATTAATTTCTCTTCTGAGATGCAGAAGTCCAACCCAGACACAGAGTCTGACTGACACAAAGCTGATCAAATTAGGTCTTTCTGTGGAATACGCAGCCATGTGAATGATTCCCCTAGCACAGAAGAAATTTTATTTTATTTTTAACCCTTGTCTTCAGTTTGCTCATCCTTCCTTTAACAGAATAAGCCAAGTCAGGCAGCCCCTGACATCTTGAAAATTATTAATGTGGACGCCCTAAAAAGTGGCACAGAGAAGTTTGCCCAAATTCAAACCCATACCACCACTGGAAGGACTCTCTCTCCTAAAGCCCACAGTACTGGGTTCATCAGTCACCACCTCTTCTTGTTTCTTATTCAACGCTTCCTTGGAATCAAAAGACGTTAAAGCCGAAAGGTATCTTAGAAACCAAGCTGTCCAGGGCTCCTATTCAAGATGAAGGAGCAGACCCAGCAAGGATGATGCTCGAAAGGCACACAGCTGGCAGAGCTGGAAAGAACAGCAAGGTCTCCTGAGCCCTGTTCTACGACATCTTCCTGAATACCGGGAACTGTTTCTCAGCCCTTTCTACTAAGCTCATCAATAATGCAGAGCCCTAGGAGGAGGCCCAACAGGTGCTAAAGCTCAAGCTCACGGGGCATTCAAAATGCATCCCAGCGACTGTCTGTTGTGTGTTTCCTGGCCGGACTGTATAGTTATGGAGCTCTGGCAGGTGGTTCCTGGTTTTGTGGGGTGTTTTCTTAAGTTCCCATTCAGCAAAAGCCTTGGCGTTGGGGGAAACAGACAGATGGTTCAGACTCAAGCCTGGCCTGCCGTGTTGGATTTCTCCTGCATTTCCTGTTGAAGAAAGAACTTGGAAAGAAAGATTCGTGACAATTTGAGAGAAAGGTGTCCTTCCAAAAGGCAACGGATGTGGCTGAGGTTTTGAGATGATTCCAAAGAGGGAATAGACAGTTTTAGAAGTTCCTGCTCTTCCCCGGGCGGGGAGGGAAAGCTTCGGAGGTCTACTCCGAGGGATGGAGTGAAGGCAAGCGACGTCTGAACTCACTCCTCGGTGTGCTGCTGGGGACCACTCCTCACGTCCCACTCTGCTACCATCCTCTGCCCCCGGGACCGCGGCAGGAGCTGTCGCTCTCCTTGCTTCTGCCCCTGCCCTCTGCCAACCCAGGGCACGAAGCTGGGCACCAGGTCACATCACCATCCTGCTACTGACCCTCCGGTGGCTTTGCAGCGCAGCTAACACAGAATTTGAGTCCTCACCATGCTTTCCGGGCATCCACGGTGCCTCCCTCCCCCAGAGCCCACCCGCCTCCTCTGACTCTCCCCCGACCCCGCTCACTCCCTTGGTGCCCCCTGGGCTCCCCTGTCACGGAGCATCTGAAACTGGCTCCCACCCTTCTGTGCTCGCTGTGCCCCCCCGCGGCATCCAGCCTCTGAACGTACCCAGCCAGTCGCCGGTCTGGCTTCCTGCAGGTCTCCACTCGAGGGTCCGAGGGGCCCCTCACCAACCCCTCCCTGCTCCACTCTCAGACAAGGCACCCATGCCAGCTGAGGGGCTGCAATCACCCCTTCGGGGCTCCTCCCTCCCCCTGCCCTCTCAGCTTCAAGTGGGCAGGACTTGGTCTGTCTGCTATCTTGTCTCCAGTGACAACCGGCACGCAGGAGGCTTGTTGGCCTGATTAGAACTGAACCCACACCTTAAAAAAAAAAAAACTAGGTCTTATGAAGAAAAGACTTATTTTTTACTGGAGAATCCAAGGCCAGTTGGATCCTCTGGGTTCATAGACCTGTTTCCAAATAAAGAGCCTTCCGTCTGTCCACACAGCCCTGCGTCTGCAGGGTGGCAACCAAGACACAGGGAAGACGGCTGCGAGGCCTGCTGGGGAGGCCGAGGGGGTGAGATCGGAGCTCGACTTCCCGGAGGGCCAGGGCCTCTGGGGCTCAACATCCCAGCTCCACGAGAGCAAGGGACGTGGTTGGTGAGGGGGCCCCTCGGACCCTCGAGTGGAGATCTGCAGGAAGCCAGACCGGCGACTGGCTGGGTACGTTCACAGGTTGGATGCCTCGGGCAGGGCACAGCGAGCACAGAGGGGCGGGAGCCAGTTTCAGATGCTCCGTGACAGGGGAGTCCAGGGGGCCACCAAGGAGTGAGCGTGTGTGTTTTCTCGTTCCAACATGGCTGTGCTCAGTCATCAGTGGCGTCCACTCTTTGTGACCCCATGGACTGTAGCCCACTAGACACCTCGGTCCATGGGATTTCCCAGGCAAGAGTACTGGAGTGGGTGGCATTTCCTTCTCCCTGGATCTTCCGAACCCAGGGACCGAACCCGCATCTCCTGTACTGGCAGGCAGCTTCTTAACTACTGGGCTAGCAAAGAAGCGCATGCCATTGATTTGTATCACAGAGAAATGGAATTAAAGAGCTGCATGCTCTCTCAGTCTCTGGAATAAACTTGGTCAGGTATCTAAACTATTAGGAGTTTACACAGCAGGCTGACATACCTCTCCTTCAACAAAGGGGCTGACTTTCCGAGTCAGGAAGCAGGCACGGGGCCACCCTCCTCCATGTGGAAGTGTGACATGGTACCACAGCAATACAGCAGTGTGTTTTTAGAGTAGTTTTTTAAATTCCATGCCCAGTAATTGTGTTTAGAAGAATTCACTCTAAACAGGACGTACAAACCAGGCAAAAAGCTCTGTGCTTAGATATTCATCTAAGTACAATTTATAATAGAAAAAAGCTGGAAACAACCTAGGACTGATAACGCACATAAAATTCTTAGCCCAGCAGTGAACTCTGCTCAACAGTCTGTAATGACTCAAATGGGGACAGCTTTTGAAAAAGAATAGATACAATTTATGTCTAACTGAATCACTCTGCTATACACCTGAAACCAACACAGCATTGTAAATCAACGATACTCTAATTCAAAATAGGGCTTCCCAGGTGACTCACTGGTAAAGAATGCTCCTGCATTGAGCAAAGGAGACATGGGTCTAATCCCTGGGTTGGGAAGATCCCCTGGAGAAGGGAATGGCAACCCACTCCAGTATTCTTGCCTGAAGAATCCCATGGACAGAGTCGCCAAGCAGGCCACAGTCCATGGGGTCCAAAGAGTTGGAAATGACCAAAGACACATAAAAACATCCATTAACTAATATAAAATAAACATTTTTCAAAAATCATAAAAACAAAAAAATCTTAGCCCAGTGCCTGGCACACAGGAAGTGCTCCATAAGGAATATATATATAACATCTTATTGTGAGTAAATAAAGTGTGGTACACTGTAGGATGGATACTTTAAGCTTTCTTTTCCCTCCCCATATTGGTGCAGTCACATGCCTATAAAAATCCAAGGAAAAGAAAACTAGGCAATTACCCTTCAGCAGGAGACAGTCTAGGATCTGTGTTTTCGAGACACCCCGTCTATCTTCTCCTACCTCTCCCAGCCCTGTATTTGCAAGCGCACGAAAGGCTGTCCACCCACAAGTTCTGTCCCTTCTACCTGTACTGCTGCCTTATCAGTATTTGTTAGCCTTCCCTCTGAGAGGCAGATTAAAAAAAAAAAAATCATTCCACAATTCAACTGGCATTTTTAGCATCTAACACATTTGTGCCTTCGCTGAGATGAAAGTCACAGGAGCAACTATTTAGGTTACTGGGTCAGAAGCCCTTCCTGTCTGCAGAGGGTCTCCAGTGAGAGTCCAGAAGGCCTGCTAGGTAAGTATAGCCTTTCTCCGGGGCTATCAGTCAATCAGACATAGCAACCTGCGGTGAGACAATCAACGACAGGTTTCTTCCTCTGGGAGATATCAGGGGGCAAAATCTGAAATTATAAGCTATACTTTCCTTGAGGAGAAATGGGCTTCCCTAGTGGCTCAGATGGGAAGGAGTCCACCTGCAACGTGGGAGACCTGGGTTCAATGCCTGGAGTGGGAAGATCCCCCTGGAGAAGGGAATGGCTACCTCCTCCAGTATTCTTGCCCAAGGAAGGAAAAGCACAGATCAATAGGCTTTCAGAAAGCTCGGGGTTGGCTGGGACCCTCCTCCATCGCCTCTGCACATACACACAGAACATGCGCGCACATACACACAGACCTACTCACCAACACACCAATCACACACCCGCAAACATACACACAAGCACACAGCTGAACACACAATGTGCACAGACACACAGGCACACAGATACACAAGCACAGTCTCCACTTTCACTAACCATGCCCTCCTGCAGTTAAGGCTGCGAGTCAGTCCTTAGGTTGAAATGACAACAAAAAGAACATTAAGTTCATCTTTATGGTTTGTGATGCTGGTGAAAACCCCAGGCGGAACCAGAGGTCCATGAAACTCTTGCCACCCGGTCAGATGCTCTGAAGAGTATCTCAGAGCAGAGAATGTTATAGCTACAAGGGACCAGAGAGACCGCACCCCCAAAACAGAGAAGGGTGCTGAGGTTTAGCAAGTGATGCTCAGGGTCCCCAAGATACAACACAGAGTCCCCATGTCCTCCCCAGCTCCAACCCCAGAAGCCACCCAATAAACACCCCCTTCATCCTCTCACTTCCCTACTTGCTCAGAACTTAGTTGAAATGTCTCCCCTGGACAGAAGCAGACATTCCCCCAAAAGCAGCAGCTCATCCAGATCTACACCGCGACCTTTCACAAGGAAGTCACACGCTGCTCCAGGTGGACACGAACACAGAGAGAAAAGAAAGGCGCCTTCCTTTCAATTCAGATCATTTCCATCCCAGAAGGAAGCAGGTGTTCACCCAGATACCAGTGGGCTGGCTCCTTTGTTTAAACAAAAGGCTTTCCTGAAAGCTACAGAGAACCAGAGGCCAAGAGTTCTTAGCAAGAATTTTCTTCTTGGTGGAAACAGGAGGTGCTCTGGTGGGAAGACCGTACCCTGATTTGACAGTTCCTGACAGTCAGCTGGCAGGGCTGTGTGAATGAGTGTGACTGGGAGATTTTACCCAAGGAACCAGTTTACATACAACTTGCTTTAACTGGCTATTGCCGCTACATCTAATGCGATTTTAAATATAGATTCTCCTAGATGAGGCACATGCATGGGAACAAACGTGATTCTCACAAAAAGTGGTGTCTGAGGGGCCCCCATTCCCCTCACAGCAGGTCTGCTGAAAGCAGTCTTGAAAATGTATAGAAGGAAATACAAAGAACTGTGATCCTTTTTTGCTTTTAGTCCCTAAGTCATGCTCAACTCTTTTGCAGCCCCATGGACTGTAGCCCACCAGGCTCCTCCGTCCATGGGATTTTCCCAGGCAAGGATAGTGGAGTGGGCTGCCATTTCTTAGGTCAGGTATCTCCCGACCCAGGGATCAAACCTGGGTCTCCTGCATTGCAGGTGGATTCTTTACCACTGAGCTGCTGGAAAATTGTGATCACTTCTGATTGATGCAGAGAGCGTTAGAAAAATGTCTTCCTTTCATATATCTGCATCATTTTGAAGTTTTACAAAGTTTTTCTTTTTTAAATGTTTTGGACTTAAGCATCCAATCTAGGGAACTACCTGTGAGCACACCCATATGAAGATTATAATATTAATAACAAGTGTAATAATCTAAAACTTAAATAACTTACCACAGGCCAAGCAGCATTTTTGGGACTTGATACATATTAACGCATTCAATCCTCTTCACAACCCTCTGAGTTACATCCTACCACTGTCACCACGTTACAGATGGGAAAACTGAGGTTGGAAAGATTAAGTCACTTGCCAAAAGCCCCAAAACTCATAAGAGACAGGGCCAAGATTAAAATGCAGGCAGTCTGGTGTCAGAGGCCAGGCCGCTGGCCACGCCTCCAAGGTTCCTGTTCCACCAGACCTGAGCTAAGATAGGATTCAGAGGGAGCAGAAAAGGGCTCAGAAGCCCATCGGACCCACTTCTGGGTATATAGTCAAAATTATGGAAAGCCAGGTCTTGAAGAGGTATTTGCACATTGATATTCACTATAGCATTATTCATAAGAGGTGCAAGCAACCTGCTGCTCTTCAGGAGGAAGAAATGGCAACCCACTCCAGTATTCTTGCCTGGACAGAGGAGCCTGGCAGCCTGCGGTCTATAGGCTCGCAAAGAGGCGGACACGACTGAAGTGACTTGTACAGACTGATTTCGCACGTACAAGCAAGCTACATACCCATCAACAGATGAATGGATTTTAACAATGTGATATACACACATACCCACACTGAAATATCATTTAGTCTGAAGAAGAGAGGGAATTCTGACACCTGCTACAGCGTGAGTTGTCCTCATGGAGGCACCTGGAGGGCATCCTGCTAAGTGAAGCAAGCCTGTCACAAAAGCACAAACGTTATATAACTCCATTTATATGAGGGGCTTAAAGTAGGCAAAACCAGAGAAAAAGTAGGCTGGTAGTTGCCAGGGGCTGGAGAGAGAGGGAAATGGAGAGTTACTCTTTACTAGAGGCAGAGCTTTAGTTTAATAACCTAGACAGCAATATTAAAAAGAGACATTACTTGGCCAACAAAGGTCTGTCTAGTCAAAGCTATGGTTTTTCTAGTAGTCAGGTACGCATGTGAGAGTTGAACTATAAAGAAAGCTGAGCACCGAAGAATGGTGCTTTTGAACTGTGGTGTTGGAGAAGACTCTTGAGAGTCCCTTGAACTGCAAGGAGATCAAAACAGTCTATCCTAAAGGAAATCAGCCCTGAATATTCATTGGAAGGACTGATGCTGAAGCTGAAATTCCAATACTTTGGCCACCTGATGCGAAGAACTGACTCATTGGAAAAGACCCTGATGCTGGGAAAGATTGAAGGCAGGAGGAGAAGGGGACGACAGAGGATGAGATGGTTGGGTGGCATTGCCAACTCGATGGACGTGAGTTTGAGCAAGCTGTGGGAGTTGGTGATGAACAGGGAAGCCTGGCATGCTGCAGTCCATGGGGTTGCAAAGAGTTGAACGTGACTGAGCGACTAAACTGAAATGAGCTTTAGCTTTACAAGATGAAAGAGCTCTGGAGATGGTTGGTGGTAATGGTTGTACAACATTATGAATGTAGTGAATACTACTGAACAGTACATTTAAATCTGTTAAGATGATAATTTTTACATTATACATCAGTTCAGTTCACGAATCGCAGCATGCCAGGCCTTCCTGTCCATCACCAGCTCCCAGAGTTCACCCAAAGTCACGTGCATCAAGTCGGTAATGCCATCCGGCCATCTCATCCTCAGTCGTCCCCTTCTCCTGCCCCCAATCCCTCCCAGCATCAGGGTCTTTTCCAATGAGTCAACTCTTTGCATGAGGTGACCAAAGTATTGGAGTTTCGGCCTCAGCATCAGTCCTTCCAATGAACACCCAGGACTGGTCTCCTTTAGGATGGACTGGTTCAATCTCCTTGCAGTCCAAGGGACTCACAAGAGTCTTCTCCAGTACCACAGTTCAAAAGCATCAATTCTTCGGTGCTTAGCTTTCTCCACAGTCCAACTCTCACATCCATACATGACCACTGGAAAAACTGTATTTACTACAATTTTTAAATATCTGAGGAAAAAAAATCAAAATGGATAAAAACATCTGAAGAGTGTGAGCCTGTGGGGTTGCTCCGAGAGACAACTAGGCTGCAATCCTCCTTTGGGTCTGAAAGCTTGTGCATCTCCACAGCATGCATCCTCCTGACCAGTACACTCAACCTGAGCACACATGCCCTGGCCCCTATCAAGAGAAAGCCAACTAGAAAGAGGCTCCATGTGGCTCTTCTAGAAACTGAAATAAAAAAGACCTCCATGTTCACCACATTCTCCTGGAAAAGAGGAAAAGGGTCTGGGCCACCACGCTCACACAGCTGTGGGCACAGAGACCGAGTCTGAGGGGCGCCATCTGATGAGGGGGGGCAGCTGAGTCAGGCTGCAGCTGGCGCCCAGCCCTCTCCCGCCCACCTGCCTCCTGCGTGAGGCTTCCAGACCAAGAAGGCCCCACACAAGGCAAGCCTCAGGCCCGGCCTGCCTGCTCCTACGAGACAGGAGATAGGAGCACCAGGAAGCCACAGAAACAGCCACAGATGAGGCTCAGAGTCCCACAGACCCCTGGTCGTTCCTCCCCAGCTCCTACTGTGTCCTCTGCATGACAGGTGGCGTGGAAGCTCCAACTAGGGGCAAGACACAGACCCGCCAGCTCCCAGTAAAATGACTGCCACTTCTCCTCCCGGCTTCCTGAAGCAGCCAAGGGTCGCCGGGGCACCGTCTGCCCCTTCTGAGCACAGGAAGCTGCATACTGAAACCCCACCCCCACCCCCACCCGATGCTGAATGGACATCCAGCTGATGTCCTGCAGGCACACAAGAGGGCAGGTCACAGCGAGAGCCCAGAGCAGGCAGGGGAGAGCCCCCAAAGCTCGGGGGGATGGGCATGGCAGACCCCAGAAGGACCACTCCTCCCCTGACAAGCTGGACGGGACTGGAAGTAAGCTCGAGTGGGGGCTGAGAGCCCTCCACCGAAGGCAGCAGGTTCTCTGGATCTTTCTCCTGCTCTGGGGATGGTGGCTGAGTCTCCTGGGAAGACTGGTGCCAGGGGCTGGGGTTTAAGTTCAACAATTTCTTTTATTCCGTGTCTCAGGGCAGATTATTTACCATCTCTGGGCCTCAGGGTTTCTCCCCTGCTAAGCAGGACGAGAATATTTACTTTGTGCGGTTGTTGTGATAGCAGACCCTGGGAAAGCAGGGTTTGAAACCACAGCAAGCTGGAAATGGCCCTGACGTCGTGTGATGTGGGAACCCAGAGAACACACACAACAGCAGGGGCTCACAGCGCACGGAGTTTCTCCAGTTTGCCTTCATCATCCTGACATTACACTCTGCAGGGCCTGCCCAGGACCCAGGCCATGGGTCTCCCACAGCCTGAAGCCTTGGAAGAGAAAACGGGCCTGGGAAGTACAAGGAGGAGACTTCAGCCATCAGAAAACCCGGTAACTGCAAAACTCCAAATTACAGACTGCAAGGCTCAAGGGAGGGAACAGACCAGAGTGAGGTGAGAAGGGTTAAAAACACGATTTTTAAAAGTACTGTTTCTCCAAAAGAGACAGACTTAGAGAATGGACTTGTGGTTGCCGGGGGGAAAAGCAGGGGAAGGAACAGGTAGGGAGTTTGGGATGGACATGTACACGCTGCTATATTTTAAACGGATAACCAACAGGACCCCCTGTACAGCACGTGGAACTCTGCTCAGTGTTACGCGGCAGCCTGGACGGGAGGGGAGTCTGGGGGAGAATGGACGCATGTATGTGTGTGGCCGAGTCCCTTCGCTGCTCACCTGAAACCATCACAGCACTGTTAATGGCTATACTCCAACACACACACAAAAGGTACTGCTCCTCAGCAAACTCCTCTGATGTCCTCGGGACACTCAGTTGACACATGCCTGAGCTATGTGCATTTCAAAGATGTCACCATCACGTTTGATAACAAAGGAAGGCAGGTGCCACCACCTGCTGGGCCAGGAGCCTTTGGACCACACACCTCGGGGATGCTGGGGCCCTTGATGGGCACCTCTCCATCTCTGGACACCAGACGAGCCTCAGGATGCTGTGGCCCCCAAGCCTGGGAAGGGACCACGACACTTGGAGCTCAGCTCTGCCCCAAGAGAACAATGACTGGTCCCCAGTGGAAAGCTGATGACAGCTTCCAGCCGGGCCAAGAGCAGAGGCCTGGGAGCGCACGAACCTATAGCAGCATGATCGACATTTACACGCACGGGGCTGGGCATCCCGGGGCACCAAACAGGCAGGAAATCCAGGGGGAAACAAGCTGCCCTTGCTACCAGCCAAGTGTTAGCGCTGAACTCCCTTCTCTTCTTAGTGTTAGAAGAAGGCAACCAGCCACCCTGCGTCTGTAGACGGCTGGTCCCTTCCCCAGCTCTCGAGCCCGGCTGAACGTCCTGGCTCTGGTTTCAGTGCCTCTTGGGTGAGAAGGTGAGCCCAGTCTGGGGTGACACTCATCAGTGAGTGGTGTGAAAGCCGGGGGCTGGGGAGGAAGTGGGGAGCAAGCAAAAGCAGAGGGGAGGAGGTGCCGCGGGAGCCCATGGCCAACGGTGGAAACGCGAACTTGACGTTGTCATGTTCCTGTCACCTTCTGATCTCCGGCACCCAGGGTGACAGCACCGGCTTCTTCTTTCCCCCGCCTTTCACACCCATATGTGCAAGACCACTTCAAGGAAAAGGAAAAAAAGACTCAAGTGTTTAAATCAAGAAGCTGATGAACCAGCAGAATTCTCTCTCTACACCCAACAGAAGCGTCAAGAACCTTCTCTGAGGGAATCCTCAGGCCTCCTCCCAGGGCAGGGAAAGGGGCCCTGCTTGCCACTATCTGCACTGTCTACGCGTGCCTCTTGCAACAGCTCTGAGCTGAAAGGGTCCCTGCCATCCACCATCAGGAGCAGAGGACTCTCCAATTATTTACTTACTACACAAGGTCCACCAGGGACCACGTCTCTGCTTTTTCCTTGACCTGGCTCACAAGCACCACGTTAAGACATCCAACTTCTTGATCATCCCAAACGTGGAAACAAACATTCTAATAAGCACCAGGGTCCCTGGTAGAGTCACTCGGGTACTGCTGATACAAAAAGCTTGGTGAGAAATGTAGTCAGGTGCTGCCCTGGGCCCCTCACTCAGACACTGGGTTTCTTAGAAACAGCTCTCTGCCCAGAACTTTCTGGAAGAACCAGACCCGAGCCCAACACAGTAATGTGTCATGAAATGGACTGAGTGGGTTGGTAGAGAGTGTGGGATGCCAGCTCAGTAGAAACCCAGACAAGATCCTAAGAACGTGAGCCCAGACGTGTCTCTACAAAGAAGTGCTCGCAGGTGCCTCACAAATGAAACACGGAGGGAAGACCCAGGAGGGACCGAGGCAGAGGGAGTGTCTGTTCATTCCGGGAAAGAAACAAAAGCAAGGGCATCTCCATGCAAGATGAGAGGCCCTGGTCGGCCACAACCAGTCATTGGCCTAGGCCAGGAAGTGACAAAAAGGCTGCAGGGAAAAGCTGATCCCTGCGTGGCGGGCGCTGTGCTCCCAAAGGGCTGCATGGCCCCGAAACGAAAGGGTGGCTGCATTCGGGAGCTGGTCCCTTCGCATACCATCAACCAGGACTTGCAGCTAGCTTGCTGATGTTTCAAAAACTGCCCAACTGCCTCTGTGATGCAAAGGAGGAAGGTTTCAGACACTATAAGGGATTAAAGTCCATGGTCCTAGCAAGCAGAAAGGTGGGTATTTCCTGCTGGCCAAGATCTTGGAGTCACTCAGGTACTGCTGATACAAAAAGCTTGGCTAGAAATGTAATCAGCTGCTGCCCTGGGCCCCTCACTCAGACACTGGGCTTTTTAGAAACAGCTCTCTGCCCAGAACTTTCTGGAAGAACCAGACCCGAGCACAACACAATAGTGTGTCATGAAATGGACCGAGTGGGTTGGTACAGAGCATCTTTTTCAAAGAGCAGAACAGAAAAAGAGTTATCCAGTGTATTAAGTTCATCACCTTCCAGGATGGCTACAAACTCCACCAACGCCACCTTCTCTTCTCCAAAGAGGACCCCTCCCTCCCATCAGAACATCCACCCTAAGGAGTCTCGATTTCCAACTTTTTCAGAAAGTTACTTCCAGTCATTGCAGTAAAACCTTGTATGTGCTTAACTCTGTTTAATATTCACAACCTGACTGACACACTTAAGGAAGCTGAAGCTTAAAGAGGTTAAGATGTTCGCCTCATATTTGGCCTTCTGGAGACCGCCGCCGGTCAAACACATCATAGGATTGGTTTTTAAGCAGTCATCGCAATGCCGAGGCAGAGAAGAGGGAAGAGAATAAACAACTGGAAATCAAAGAAGAATATGGGTTTCTGTAATTTCAAATGGAGCTAGTATGCCTGCAGGTCTGAGAAAGTCAGACCACAGAAGTACGGGCTGTCCTGTGCACACCTAATCCAGGGGCTCTGGTGCTCAACCCTCCCCAGCGACCGCTGCCAGCTTAGGAGGATGCCTGCCCATCTCAAATAAGTGCAACACCTGTCATTCTGAGCCTTCCACTATGGATTCGAGAAATGTCACATCGGCATCTCAAGAGTTCTCTTGGCAAGCGGAATGGCTGAGCTAGTGATACAAGTTGTCCTTTACTGAGCTCCAGTGATATGTTGGGCACTGGGCTGTGTTCTCTCTCTTTCTCTTCCCAGGAACCATATGTTAGATAATGTTAGCCCCACTTCATAGGCAAGGAAACAAAGCCACTTAGCTCGCAAACTTCTCCACGGTCTTACTTGAGCCATGGTTCTCAACAAGGCTACCCATGACAGGGAGAAGGAGAATATTAAAAAAAAATAATCAGTGCCTATGTTCCATGCCCATTTATGATCCAGAATGTACCCTGGACATCCAGAGTTTTAAGAGCTCCCCAGGCAATTCTAACACACAGTCAAGACTGAGAACCACAGCACCGGGGCAAGTAAGAGGAGGAGGAAGGATTCAAACCCCATTCTCTGATTCTAGAGCCTGTTTTCCTATAGGACCGTCCACGGTGAAAGCATCTGTCACTCAGTCGTGTCCGACTCTTTGCGACCCCATGGACTCCCCATCAGGCTCCACTGTCCATGTAATTCTCCAGGTAAGCATACTGGTGTGGGTAGCCATTCCCTCCTCCAGGGGATCTTCCTAACCCAGGGATTGAACCCAGGTCTTCTGCACTGCCGATTCTTTACCATCTGAGCCACCATGGAAGCCTCCATGGTGAAATGAAGACCATTCTGCGTAACAATAATAATTGTCACAAGAAACCTAAACAAGATCGACTCTTGCCATCCAGGCTGCCCAAGTCTTCCATCCAGCTTCAGGCCTTCCAACTGAAGGATCAGCACGAGTTCCCTGTGAACCATGCCTCCCTCCTAGACTGGAATCAATCAGTCTTCAGACACCTGCTCTCAGAGCTCTCCCTGGGCAGCTTTCCTCATTGCTAGAAAACCAAGAGCTCAGACTTCTTCCCATCCCTGGACTGGCTTGGTCTTCTGGAAGCAATTCTACCAACAAATGTTTTCAAAAATCAAAACCAGATCTGTTTCCTATTAAATTAGAGAACAGCTTTCTATGTCAACAGTCCTTGGGTTATTACCCAAACAACTCTACTTCGTTTTAAAAAATGCAAAGCCCTTTAAATACTTTAAAATAAGCACTTATGTCATCTTCTAACAAAGCTTCAGTTTTGCCAAACCGGTCCCAGCGTATGTCCGTCCTGTTCTCAAAACATTCTCTCCTTTTCTCCTCTCTACAGATCTTCCCCACATGATGGACGCGGACCATGGCAATCTTCTAGATTTTCAGATGGACAGGAATAAAGGGTGGAATTTGGCCTGATACACTGATGGCTGCATCAGCTATTCAGAAAGTAATCAGACCATCACAGGGAAGTCCTTCCACGATCCATGACGGCCAATGTTAATATTATTTCACTGCATGGTAAGCATTTAGCGGTAAGCCCTTCTCCTCCAGAGTGAAGGCAGCAACGTGCTCTCAGTGCTGAAGAGAAACACATTTGCTGTCAGCTCCTTGGATGCGGAGGTGAGCTGGGGATGTAGCCCAGACCAGTACTGCCTGTTCCTGGGTTCACATGCTGCATCCTGTTTACAGGGAGCCAGCCAACCCCATGGTGTCATGGACTCCACAGGGCTGAGAAGCCAGGAGGTTAATCTCACCAACTCTTGTGGGTTTTCACCCACTGTTACCTCAGACAAGTGACCTAAGACCCAAAGCCCAAGTTTCCTGAAGCACTCCGAGACCCCCTCCAGCTCTGCCGGTCCGTGGGTACCAGCGTGGGTGTCCGCCCTCCTCCTGTGTCCACCCGACATGCCTGTTGCCACCACATCCTACAAGCTTCGACCTCCTCTTTCTGAACCCGTGAGGCTTCTGGTGAAAAGCTTCCTGGAAAACAGCAAATCTGAGATCACTGGAAACGATGGGTGTCTTTCAAACGAAATTCAGCCCTCATCACAGACACATGTGTATCCAAGGACAAAGGGGCAAATGTTTCAGAGTTCGCTTCAATTTCATACTTTCAGCAAAGACTTTACCTTTGAATCTTCTCAGCTCCACTATAGAAAGCAATCTCTAATTATTGAGTGAGGCCCTCCCCCAAAGGTCACTAAGTTAATAACACAAACAACAGCCCGCCTAAAACAGCCCGTTCATCTCACCAGTAGCATGCTGACATCCCGTCTTCTGCACACGGCGAGGGGACTAAACACGGCAGAAAAGCCATTAAGCCTCTGGCAGAAGGCGAGATGGAGGGAGACCAGGGAGGGAAGCAGAATTCTGGTGGAGGCGACAGACGACAGCCATCCAAACTCTTGTCACTCCATCTCTGTAAAGGGCCAGATCTCCTGAGGTTCGTGGAGCACCACTTTATTCATATGTGAATATTGAGGAGCTAATATGCGTCTCGATGAGATCTCAAGACTGCCCGGTCACAGCCCCCCGTTTGATTACTATGGTAAGGTACCAGGCCCCGAATTTAAGAAGGCCAAGCTCCAAACCCACCCGCCCCCTGCCAGAATAGCCATAGCATTCAAATGATTTAGGAAAACAAAACTCCCCTTTGACATTTTTCTCAAAGGCCAAGACAAGCAGATCATGTCCCCTGGCAGTGCCTGGGTTCGATCCTCTCAAAACCACAGTCTGAAGCTCACAGACAATTCCTCTGCCTACAGAACCATCGGGAATGACCACTGGGTCTGCCACCTCTGTTATCCCTAACACGTTTGCTTTCAAAAGAAAGGTAACATTTCCTCTTATTCCAGCAGAATCAAGAGATGCACTCTGGGAAACACGCTAACGCTGCAGTCCAGAGGATGCACCAGTGTAATAACGGCACATGTCATCTTTAACAGACCAGTGGCCTCGGGCCACACGTGACACAGATCTGTCTGGCTGAGTCACATGGTCTGCACATCCATCCTTGTCCATCCTTAGCCTCTCGGGCCGGACACCACAGTGAGGTCCGATCGCTTAACACAGCACCACTCCAGGGACCCAGGCGAGGATGGCGGCCTTATTCAAAGAAACGCACAGGGTTTACATTTACCAGGTGATCAAAACTAAGACCACCAAACTGGACAGAGATCTGCTGATGTGATTCCACTGAGAACGTGTAACCTGAATTTAACAACGAGGAGACCCAGTCAAACCCCCACATGAGAAACATTCTTTTTAAAGATGAAGAAACCATATTCTTCTAAAATGTCACATCACAAAAGGCTGAGACAGGCTTGAGCATGTTCCAGACATTGCAATTCACATTGGCTAAAGAGACATAACAACTGAAGGCAGTGCCTGACCCTCAGCTGGATCCGGGTTAGTGGGGGAAAAGCCACAGGACACACTACCAGATCCGCTGGCAGAACTGGAATATGGGAGGCAGATGAAAGCACTGTATCAAAGCTTAAAGCCACCAAAGCTGATCCATGTGTGGTAGTTACAGAAGAGAACACCCCAGTTCTTAGGAAATACATACTGAAATACTTGAGAAGTTGGCAGGGCCATGATATATGCAACTTACCCTTAAACAATTAAAAAGAAAAAGAAGTGTGGGCATGTGTGTAGACAAACAGCACAAGCAAGCACATACAAGCGATAAGTGTTAACAGCAGATGAACTGGGGTAAAAGATCAATGGTGTTCTCTGCACTATTTCTTATTGTAAGCTTGAAATTAATTCTAAATAAAAAGTCAAGAAAGTGATGCTGAGGGCCTGAACTGGAGCAGCACCGGCCGCAATGAAGCACAGAGGAGAGTAAACTCTGGGGTGACTGGTAGGATATGGGGGATACGGGAGAGAGATACCTAGGGTGGCTTCCAAGTCTCAAGAGTGTGAGCCTGCGGGGCTTGTGGTGCCAAAGGATTGATGCTTTTGAACTGTGGTGTTGGAGAAGACTCTTGAGAGTCCCTTGGACTGCAAAGAGATCCAACCAGTCCATCCTAAAGGAAATCAGTCCTGAACAGTCATTGAAAGGACTGATGTTGAAGCTAAAATTCCAATACTTTGGCCACCTGATATGAAGAACTGACTCATCTGAAAAAAACCCTGATGATGGGAAAGATTGAAGGCGGAAGGAGAAGGGGATGACAGAGGATGAGATGGTTGGATGGCATCACTGACTCAATGGACATCAGTTTGAGTAAACTCCAGGAGTTGGTGATAGACAGGGAGGCCTGGTGTGCTGGGGTCCATGGGGTCACAAAGAGTAGGACACAACTGAGCGACTGAACTGAATAGAGGCAGGGAAGGAAGCTGGCCTAGCAGGAAACAGGAGATGCCTCTGAATAAAGGTATGGTTTTAATGGTCCCTTCAAAGACATCTTTCTTAACAACTTTTCTAATTGGCCACACCTGACTCTGGCTACAAGCCAATCTACACAGGTATTTTCCATTAATTGATACTTTTGCTTTGCAAGTGCCCAATTGTTGCACTCAGGTAAAGGCTGGCCCCTCACTCAGCCCAAAAGGAAGCCCTAGAAGGCAGAGAAGACTGGTCTCCACGGAGCCCATCATGCACCCCAGCAGGCACGTGACACGGCCAGTTCTCTGCTCAAAGGAGATGCTCGGTAAAAGCACTGGCCAGCAGTTTCCCTTATCTGCCATTTTAGCCCCAAGGAAAGGGTGTTCTTATTGGTCTTCACTACCAAAGAGGGATCATGTGAACAATTCTGAAAAGAAAACAAGTTTCCAAATGCCATGGCAACACTCAGACTTCCTCACCAAAGCATGAGGAGCAGCAGGTCTGCCTACTCCTCGCATGTTATTTGCAGGACTCAGGGCCTTGCAGTGGTTCTTGAAGGATAAGGAGAAACACGCTTAGGCCACATGTAGGTAAAGGCAGCATCTCACCCCACTGAACTGTCAGGGGGATTTACAGGCTCTCAGAACAGCCTCTGATGGTCATACTTCTAGTAACCGCCCTCCAGGGGCTACAGGCCTGGAGTCCCTCCTGAGACAGCGCTGTGCCTGCAGCTGCTGACTTCCAACTCTTGCCTCTAGAGACAGAGCCAAAAGGGCTTTGGACGCAGGGGCTAATTTTAAATGCTGGAACATGAAACGTGGTAGAGTGATCTTCTGCCCTTAGAAAGCCAAATACCCAACCACCCGGGCAACCCAGGCCACCTGCAAGCAGAAAACACAGACGCTTAGACAAACAAATCTGTGTTTGGGTTCTCGTGGCCCGTGAAAGATATGGCAGCCAAACACAAGAGTTCGTGCTCTCCTCCACTTACGGTTCTTGCCACAAAGGGTGTAAGACGTGGCCTCCCCAGAAGAGAACTCTATTCTCAACAGAATGCTTTCCTACAGCATTCAGGAAAAGCCATGTGGTTTCTATTCAAAGTTCACATAAACAGTCTAAATATGTTAAGGTTAAGACCTTGCATTTCCTCTCCAGTGATCTTTCCCCCATCCATAAATTTTTTCTCACTTATATCAGACTAACTGGCTTTCCTGACTTGGCTCCAGAGAATCTATAACCTTATTTGATAAAGAATTTTGCTGCCAGAGTTGCCCTGATGAGCAGGCATGCCAGCCAACTGTTTCAGAAAATTCCCTCTTTATTCTGGAAAGTCAAGCTGATTTTTTTACACCTGGACTAGGACTGCTCTGGCCTCTCCATGGACAGGGCGACAACCAGATTCTCCGTGCGGCTGGTGGGACATCAGTGCTAAGGAGGCGATGTTCAGCGATTTTAACTTGCCTGAAGCTCCTCTTAGGGCAAGCAGAGGAACCCAGAACCCAGATGCCATGAGTTAGCACCAGGGGCGACACTGCCGTGTGGGGCTTGCCTTCACTGGCTTTCAGTCACTTTAAAGTCCATGAGTGTGGGACTCCTCAAGGCCACTCCCAGGCTTGGAAGGAGGTGAACTGGTAGGAAGATCCCCAGAACTCAGCATAGAGTTATACCCACAGCTGTGGCAAGAGTACTAAGCAAAACCAGCAAAAAACAAAGGCATGTGGAGTGACGTCTGGGGGACACCAGGCTCAAGCCTCTGAGAGTCCTCTCCCAGTGGAGCCACACGGGAAGCCCTTGATTCCTCCAGCAGCCAACTATGACCACAGGGAGGAAAACCCAGCAGAGACTCGGTGTCCAGGGTTTTATTGGAGACTGGTCACATAGGCACCCTCTGCCTGGCATGTGCCAACATCCCAGATTCCCAGGAGACAAGCTGGTATTCAGTATAAACTACACTGTTTGCACAAACAGGCAGTGGGCCCTGATTACTTCTTAGGGAAGGTTTTATAACAGCACAGAGAACTGTTTACCAGTCAAGCTTCCAGATACCAGCCAAGGGTCAGTCTCCCCACCAGGCCCTTCTGAGCGGAGCAGGCTCAGGCCTGTGCAGCGAGTAAACCAAGACTCGACCTAAGGGATGTGCATCCCAGACCCCAGCAACCCAGGATCCTCCTTATTAAGCTTCCCACCCGCCTTGATGTCAGTGTGGTTCACACCTGCTGGCCGGCTGCTTCCACACACAGGCCTTCCTCTCTGTCAGCTGTGATGGTCGTTCTTTATACAGCATTGGCAGCTCTGGCCAGAGTCCTTGATGGACATCACAAAGATTCTCAGAACCAGAAGGGCCCTGAAAGAACACTGGTTCATTCCCCTCAGGATACAGATGAGGAAAGAGACCTTAGGGAGGCTAAGTGCCCAGATTAAGCCTGCCTCTGAAAGCCTGTCCGTCTTCTGCCAGACCCTCCCAGCCTCTGACACTGAGCAGGCTCTGATCCATGGCCTTCAGCCACGACCCACAGGCCGAAGAGACGAGAAACAGATGAGCAACGTGGAGGGCTGGGCCCAGGGAGCAGCCTGGCTGTGTGATGGGGCCTGGGGGAGGGCTGCCTAGCGGTTCAGTCCTGGTGAACACGGAGCACGCAGCTCACCGAGCCCAGTGCCTCCCCATCCACACGAGGCCCGCCTGCAAGCGTCCTGAGATTTTATTAGTGGAGTCCTCCGAGCAGCTATCAGGCAGGCAGTGGTTTGACAGCTCCAGGGGCTCCTCGGCTTGAGGCCAGGAGCTTGGGGGTCAAGAGCAGCCAAAGGCCAAGCAGCATCCCTTGGCCCCAAGCAAACGAACTGTCATCCCAAAGCAGCGGAAATGCGAATCAGCAACAGGACCGGCAACACCAGACTGGAGCAGTAAGGAGCAAGGTCAAGGGGTGGTCTCCCAAGGTCATTGATAATCATCCCAGATCAAATCCACCTGGAGGGAGGGAGCCTATGTGCTGCTTTCTTAAACCTCAATTCATTCTCACTCACAGAAGAGAAGCAGACACGTGGGAATGTGAGGAAGGCTAAAGAGACCCTGGCCTGGCTCTGCCTGGCTACTCTCTTAAACCGAGGAGGCAATAGAAAGGCAGGTTTGGACTTCCGTGGTGGCTCAGTGGTAAAGAATCTGCCTGCAGTGCAGGAGATGCAGGAGACATGGGTTAGATTCCTGGGTCAGGACGATCCCCTGAAGAAGGAAATGGCAAACCACTCCAGTATCCTTGCCTGGGAAATTCCATGGGCCAAGGAGCCTGGTGGGCTACAGTTCATGAGGTCAAAAGAGTCTGTCACAACGGAGTGGCTAAACAACAACAAGGCCAGGTTTGGGTGGCGGTAGTTGCTTTCTAATGTGCAGACTGGGAACCAGGAAAAGCAACAGTGAAAAAGAAGCTCTGATGGGAAATGAGACAGAGAGCCCCCAGGGCCCTGGCTGGAATCCTTCCCAAGGCTGAGCCACGGCCTCTCCGTCTGGGGCTCCGCAGACATCGTATCCCCCGAATCACAGCTCTCCCACCCCAGCCCCGTTAGATCCGCTCCTGGAGCTGGTTTCTGGGACCTGCAAGAAACACAGGCTTAAGGAATGCAGGTAGCAACAGCTGACCAGACTTCGCTCCTTAATTATAATAAAGGAAGACTGTGGGAATGGTCCAGATGAAAGGCGTCTGGAGACCCAGGGGCAGGGATGGCCAGGCCCGTCGAATGAGACATCTACCCTTAACACCTCCCCGGGCCTGGTCCTCAGCTCAGGGTGCTGGAGCCAGGCTGAAGACAGACTGCATCCCTTTAGAGTTTTCAGACCTGACCACCCAGTTAACCAACCCTCTGCATTCCTTGTCTATAAAATGTCTGACTGTACAAGCCCACCAGCCTTTCCCAAACTCTGTGGTCCCAGATTCCCAGATTTTAAAAAGGTAATAAGATGTGTTAGCTGGAACTTACATATCACCCCCATGCTTTTCTGCAGAAAACGTGCAAATATGCACATGATGTGCGAAAATAAATGAATGGCTTCACACTCGTTCAGCTCAGGTACTGTAATCAAAAGAGTTTATACCAACCAAAGAAAACATTTGATTTTTGGAGTTGAGTTTTGGGGTTGTTTTTTTTTCCTCAGAACTGAGGATTAAGGGACCGTAGTCCTGAATCCATCTCATCAGCTCACTGGGTGGATAACCCGGTTAATCCAGACAGAGTGCTCTGCAGAAGGCCTGCACCCGCCTGACTACCTTGTTCCATGTCTCTCACTGGCTGCAAGCTCCTTAAAACCCAGAGATAGCATCTTAGTCATGTTTTTCTCCACCTTAGCACGTAGCAAAGTGTTCTGTGCATAGCAAGGCTTGAATAAATGTTTGTTAAGTGAATAAACCTAGTTTCAAAGACAGCTTTTTTCAGTATTCAAAATACAATGGATCTTTGCAAGTTCCCCAGAGGGAACAATTACTTCATCATCTGAAGATGTGAGAACCTAGAAATTCAGGTGATCTGTAATGCTTTCAATTCACCCTTTTGAAAACATCTTTAATAACACAAAAGGCTTGCAACTTTAAAACAAGCAAGTGAGTAGCAGAGGTAATAACAGAAGCAACTTATATTTAGTGAGAGCTAAATGTGCCAAGTCTTGTTTAAAGAACCTTACGTGTATTAACTTATCTGATCCATCAACCATTTTTTTTTAAGTCGCCCCATTTACTAAAAGGAAGCAAGCCAGTAACTTGCTGAGGAACACACAGCTACCAAGTGGCAGCTGTCAATCGCAGGCTATCAAACCCTATAACACACACTCCCACGGCCTCGCCTACAAGGTGAGCACAAAACCCCCTTTTGCCCCTGTTATGGGCTGACCTGTGTCCCCCACCCACCCACAAAAGACGCAGTCCCAACCCCGTACCTGTGAAGGTGACTTTATTGGGAAGGGGATTCTTCACAGACCATCAGGTTAAAATGGGGTAACTGAGTGGGTTACCCCAACATGACTGGTGTCCTGATCGAAAGGGGGACATTTAGACACAGACTCACAAGCAGGGAGAACACCACTGAACATGAACGCGGAGATGGGTGGATGCTCGCCAAGCCAAAGAATGACCAAGATGGCCAGCGAGCCACCAGAAGCTGGGGGACAGGGCTGGACTGGGTGCTCCCTGGGGCCCTTGAAGCAACCAGCCCTGCCGGCACCTTTGATCTCAGCCTTCCAGCCTCTAAGGCCTGTGAGAAAATTACGTCCTGTTGTTTACGCTGCCCAGTTGAGCCTTGGTAGGGCAGGTCCGGGAAGCTAATAGAAGCCCATCAAGCTAATAAAACGAGGCTGGAGCCAGCAAGGCTGATGTCTCATTCTCAGAGACTGTCCTGCAGTAACAGCTGCTGACACCACGATGCACGCATGCAGGACCAGAGAGCAACAGATACAGGATGCTCGTGGGTTTCTTGTTTACAGCCGTGTCCCTAAATCCTATTTCCTGGCCTCTCAGTGACTTCTTCTAAAATCAAACCAAGAGAAGACATTTCTGTGCTACTCAGTCGCTCCCCAGAATGAGCAACAGCACACCCACCGCTTCACCCACGCCCACCCCTTCACCCACGCCCACCCCGTCCATGAGCACATGTCGTTGTACACACCCACGCACCCACCCACCATCACAAAGCGGCTCTTCCCTCACCACTGCGTAAGACACTGCCTCACTCTCCATCTCCCATGGAGCTCAGCCTGCGGTGATTCAGAGGTGACAAGTGACAGCTGGGGACAGATGCCGACACATCCCAGTCTCTCTGGGGGCTGCCTAGAGGAGACAGAGGTGGCCCCCACATGGGACACCAGAGTAGAGTTGGAGAAGAGGAAAATGGGGGACCCCAGGACCTGGCTTCGTCCTCTGATTGTCACTCCTATCTGCTACCCTGACACGAAACCCCAAGTAGAGTATGCGTACACTGGGGTGAGATTTTACACCATCCGATACTGCGGCTCCCAGTGGAGTTTAGGGTTTGGTCATCTGAAGCTCCCTGATCGGAATCTCTGGGCATGTGCACCCATCACACTGGGTCCTGTGCGCACACACACACACACACACACACACACACACACACACCCACCCCCCCCCCCACCCACCCAACCCCACCTTCTGCCCAGGCCCCTGCCAGCATCCTTAGGGATTCTGGAAGCTTGGTAGTGAACATGTACACCCCAAGATGGTGGTCAGGTTTCTGACTCCATCCAGACTGAGTTTTACACTGAGGGTTGGTTCTCTCAGAGGTCCCTATCGCTACAGCACCGTGGTAATTCCAGACACCCATCAGGGTTTTGTTTCCTGTGGCCTCAGCTCACAGAAGCCGTGGAGAATCGTCCCAGGCAGGGAGGCTGCCACAGGCAGGGAAAGCAACTTTGTCTCCGGACTGAAAATGGTTGTAGAAATGCGAGAGATGATAACACAGGTTATTTGTCAAGAGAAAACCCTCGTGATACTGCACCACAGATTGACAGGAAATTGCTGAAACTGAAGAAAAAGGGGTCTCCTTCAGCCCCAACAGGACAAACCAGAGGTTCCGCTAACCGCCCGTCAGCAGGGCCCTGCCTGGGCCACCTCGCATCCTGCTGGAAGCAGGGAAGCCCGTGCAGAAACGTCTCAGCTGCGCTCACCACAGCCGCTGCTGCTAAGTCGCGTCAGTCGTGTCCGACTCTGTGCGACCCCATAGACGGCAGCCCACCAGGCTCCGCCATCCCTGGGATTTTCCAGGCAAGAGTACTGGAGTGGGTTGCCATTGCCTTCTCCAGCGTTCAGTACAGACATCCACACAAAGCACCACATTAGATCAGGAAGAGCACAAGAGGTCAAACTGCCCCACGTGGCCTTTCTGCATGTCTGCGTCTGTCCACCCGCCTGCTGGAACCTGCTTTCATGTGGAAGGGACCGTGACTCTCCCAGGCAGCCTCACCTGCTCCCCCAGACGGTCATCGTGTAACATCCGCCTGGTCAGCCTTCTGCGGACATTTCCAGACAGATGCCATGGGACTCTCAGGCTTAGTGGCCCCTTGGCATGTGGGATCTTCCCAGGCTAGGGATCACACCCGTGTGCCCTGCATTGGCACACTGGCCCGTATAATCAAGGCTCTAGTTTATCCAGCAGCCACATACAGATGTGAGAGTTGGACTATAAAGAAGGCTGAGAGCCAAAGAATTGAAGCTTTTGAACTGTGGTGTTGGAGAAGACTCTTGAGAGTTCCTTGGACTTCAAGGAGATCCAACCAGACAATCCTAAAAGAGATCAGTCCTGAATATTCACTGGAAGGACTGATGCTGAAGCTGAAGCTCCAATAGTTAGGCCACCTGATGCAAAGAGTCAACTCTTTGGAAAAGACCCTGATGCTGGGAAAGATTGAAGGCAGGAGGAGAAGGGGACGAGAGAGGATGAGATGGTTGGATGGCATCACTGACTCAATGAACAAGCTCCGGGAGATGGTGAAGGACAGGGAAGCGTGGTGTGCAGCAGTCCACGGGGTGGCAAAGAGTCCGACACGGCTGAGCAACTGAACACCAACTGCATTGGCAGGCAGATTCTTAACCACTGAACCATCAGGGAAGTCCCAAGGGTCTCCACTTTTAACAAGTCCCTCGTGCACCCCCAACAGATCCTTGGAAACACTCTGAGAAACTAACGCAGAAAAAGGCGCAAGCCCAGGGAACACGGGAGCTGGGACTAGAGCCTGAATGACGTTACACTTGATACTTCCCTTATGCTTGGAGCATTATTGATTATTGATGGAGAGCAGTTATTTCCCACTGTCAGCAACCATCTGTAACAAATGCCTGCAGCTGGCTGTGATTCAAGGTCAGCAAGACATCCTCAACGCAGTTCTAAACTGGACTCTACAACGTGCGTTCTTTGGAAGTGGACGTCGCTAGAAAAGTGAGCTCGGAGCTTTCACGGGCCCTGTCCTCACTGCTCTTGCACCATTCACTTGGGCTCCTTTAGCGACAGCCTTCGGTCAAAAGCAAAGAGCATTTTCTATCCAGGCAAGAGCAGAGGCTCCAGATGAGATTCCCGGAGCTCAGACTGAGGTGAGTGGTTCAATGGGGGTGGCTCCTCTCCTTCCCAGCAGCCTACCCCGTCCTGGAAGCCAAGAGACTGCAAGCTCTTAGAGGACAGAGGCCCCACTCCCTTGCTTCCAATAGATTCAAAATAAACCTTTGTTGAGTTGTCGCTGAGCTGAACTTCAGCAATTCCAGTGGGCCTCCCCAGAGGCCACAGATGACCAGTGTTGAATGGAGAGGTTTTGGGGGGAAAAAAATGGGAATTCTATTAGTCGTGGGAATTTGACCAGAATCTGCCTTAGGTTTCGTTTCCCCCATCTCTGGCGGCACCGATGCCGCCCACATCTGTGGGTTCCAGGGACGTCACGGGTACACCAGGAGTCACAATCCCGTGGGGCACAGCGAGTCCCCTTGAACGTGTCATGCTTGAAGCTGAGAGGCAACTCAGAAGAGCCATGTTAGGGCCCAAAGGGCAAGTTCAAATTTTGTCTCTGAGTTTGTTTTGTTCTTTTTTTTTTTTTTTCCTGTCCTGTTTTTGTACGTGTTGGTTTTGGTGGTTTAATCACAGTTGTGTCTGACTCTTGCAACCCCATGGACAGTAGCCCACCAGGCTCCTCTGTCCATGGGATTTTCTAGGCAAGAATATTGGAATGGGTTGCCATTTCCTTCTCCAGGGGATCTTCCCAACCCAGGAATCCGACCCAGGTCTCCTGCATTGCTGGCACACTCAACCAACTGAGCTAAGAGGGAAACCCTTTGTCTTTGTGTCGAGTCTATTTTTCATCTCCCAACTTGGTTCTTTGGAAGCAGGGGCTCCATCTCATCACACTCTGCCTCCTTTGCAGCCGCTGGCTGAGTAGCTTGAAGGTACATGGCAGGCTCCATCGCTGCTGCTCCGTGATGATGACGACAGGCAGCCCCCTTCGCCCCCCCACCCCGCAGGCTGGCATCTCTGTGTCACTGAGCCAGAGCCGCTGGGGATGGGGGGAGGACGCCCCGGTTCCGAGGGGGCGGGAAGCACCTGCCCTCACAGGCATGGCCCTGCACAGACCCTCGCCACGAGGCCGTGGGAAGCGCCCTGGGTCTCCTGAGTCAGCCGCCACAGCTGCGATTCCTCCAGCAGCTGCGGTCGGTGGGCAACCCGGGGCCACCGCCCCCTCTTGTTTTTCCATCCCCTGTCAGCTCACCCCTTCCACCCTCCAGGGCAGGGCGGTGCCACTCTCCTCTTGAACTGCCAGCCCTCCTTCAGTTGCTTCCTGTCAGCTGAATCTGCGAGGGCCAGCGGCTCTCTCCCACCATATCTGGTATGCATGGGGTGCACCCTCTCCTTCACCGCGCGTTCCCTCTGACTTTAGAGAGAAGCCCATCACCCCACCTCACCCCAGAATCGGCTATTCTCAGAACACATGGGATACGGGCTGTCTCCTCCAAGACAGCCAGCAAGCGGAGGACCAGTCTTCCCAGCTCCAGGAGTGATGGCCACCCAGGATGTCTCCTGTACACCATCGGGGCATCCGTGTGTACCAATGAGTCACCAAAATTCTGGGACACAATGGGGCCACTCTCAGCCTGTTCAGGCCTGAAGCCTAAAGCCCCAACAGCAGATCCAGGTGCTGACTGCCAATTCCTAGCTGTGTAACATCGGGCAAGTGACTTAACCCCTCTGTTTCTCCATCTATAAATGAAAACTGTCACTTCTTCAGAAGGCAGTGGTAAGAATTAAGTGAGATGCCTGGCACACGACAAAGGTACTTTTAACAGAAAGGGCTGCATTTCTGTGCAGTGGCTTCTGACATCGCTCATCTTCACTGCTATCACTGGAGCCGTTTAAAACTCCTCTCGTTATCTACACCCTGGTGGCTCAGATGGTAAAGAATCTCCGTGCAGTGGGGAGACCCAGGTTCAATCCCAGGGTCAGGAAGATCCCCTGGAGGAGGGCATGGCAACTCACTCCAGTATTCTTGCCTGGAGAATTCCATGGACAGAGGAGCCTGATGGGCAACAGTTCACGGGATCGCAAAGAGTTGGACATGACTGAGCAATTAACACTTAATATTATTTATACAGAGAGTCTCTTTATAAATGGTCTCTTAAGGACTATTTAAAAATGCAAACATTATTTATATTATTTACCAACACGTAAATAAGATAAAAGCTCTTAGGGGCCTGGGCCATTTACAATAATTCCAATTGAGGGGCTGGTTATTTTGTCCCCAGTTTTTGAATATCTTGAGTTGAGGCTCTTCCTAGAATTTCTATACTGATGGTGGCTCAGACAATAAAGAATCTGCCTGCAATGCAGAAGACCTGGGTTCAATCCCTGAGTCAGTAAGATCCCCTGGAGGAGAAAATGGCAATCCACTCCAGGATTCTTGCCTAGGAAATCCCGTGGACAGAGGAGCCTGGCAGGCTACAGTCCAAGGGGTCACAGGGAGTCAGACTTGACTGAACAACTAGCACTCAGAATTTCTATCCCTTTTGTGCCCCTCCCACTGGAGCCAAAATGAATTGGCAGAGCATCTCAGCTCACTTCTGGGTTCAACACTAAGCAACAGGCTTGAGCTTCTCCCCTCACCTTCAGTCTGGCCAACTATGAGGCCCTGCTTGAGAAGAAACTGATTTCTGCGAAGCAAAATAAGCTGACATATGTATCCTGCCAAACCCCAGCTCAGTCAAGGTTGATTCTTACTACCAGAACTTTTTGGAGAGTGAGGATGAAGTCACCCTTCCCCTATCCTTTCCTGGGTCCCCTAATCTTTTCCAGCAGAGCCCTGAGGTCAGTGGAGTAATGGATGTTTTCCAATTCTAACTGCTAGAATTTAAACAAAATCTGTCCAGAAAACCTCAAATGTCATCACCAGCTTTGCAAACTACATACAACAGCAGCAGCAAAAGAACCCAGTCTGATGTTAACCTCTGCCTCCCAGTTCCCACTGGCCTCTTCCTTTGGGCTATGACACCTGCTTGGGAAGAAGAAAGTCAAGAAAGCAAGCAATGAAAGAAAAGCACCTTGTATTCAGGTTGCAAATGCCATCAAGTCGGTGAAGATGAGCTAAGATTTCATTAAGCAGAAAGCATCTCTCTTTTCAAATCAGCAAGTCACACAGGTGAGCAATCAAGCAACTGAAAGGGAAGAAGGGAAAGGTGTCCTAAGGACCATTTAAAAATGCAAAGCATGTTATCTGTAACACCGCCCCGGGCACTTAATTAACCGTGTGCCCCCATCAAGCCAGGCTCTCCTGACCACCAGACTCCAGAAAGCTGCAGGTGGCCAGCCTGTGGGGGTGGGTGTCCTAGGGGTGTGGGGGCAGGGCAGTCCCCCAGATCTGTGCTGTCCACCACCGGAGCCACCAGCTACATGAGAAGACTCTCATTTCAATTAATTAAAATGGAATAAAATGTAAAATTCAGCGCCTCATTTGCACTGGCTGCATCTCACGTGCTCAAAAAGCCATATGGGGCCAGCGTCTGCTGCATCAGATAGCACATAATGTTTCCAGTAGAAATTCTACTGGACAGCATCCCTTCGGGTCACAAGGCTCCCCAAGTTCTTTCCATTCCACCCGGGTTTCGGTCTCAGTTTTACTGCAGGTGCCTCTATCCAGCGCTGTAAAACTGGGTCAGTGGGACAGACAAGCTTTTCTTCTTCATGAAACAGCAGAGAATAGAAAATATCATGTGCCAGTGACATAAGGGGAAGCGCCATGGGATAAAACTGTTTCAATTTGATGCCACTTTATTGAGACACATACATGCATGTTCTCTATGTCGATACATTTATAGTTATATATCTAAGGGGATGAAAGAGGACGAGATGGTTGTCTGGCGTCACTGACTTGATGGACATGAGTTTGAACAAACTCAGGGAGATGGTGATGGACAGGGAAGCCTGGCGTGCTGCAGTCCACAGGGTCACAAAGAGTCAGACACGACCGAGCGACTGAACAACATAGTTCTGTACCTACTTGGCCATGATGTGCAACATATTTCTTCCTGTGGTCAGGGCCAGAAGAACTTAGACCCTCTGCGCCACAGCGTGCTTCTATCCTGTAGACACTGTCTGTACCTTTGACCCCGCTCACCTTCCCCCCTTCCAGGATGACTCAAATCACAAGGGAGTGAGGCCGAGCGTCTACGCCGTAGCATCACACGTGGGTTTTCCTGCACACCTGGTTTCCCCTGTGTGCTCCTCCCTGTTAATTCACTACCCCTGGGCACAGAGCCAGGCAACTGAAAGGACCGAGACACTTGCCTGGGCTCCAGGACTCACACACGGGCAGAGGCAGAGGGGAGGCAGGGGAAGACAGACCCACAGCCTGGCCAACACTGATTCTATGGCTTGTGAAGTCTGGCTCTGCTACATCTATAGCCAAACAGAGCCGAACAGAATAAAGATGAAGAAATGCTCAGAAATCACCCTTGCTGCCTTGGACCATGCACTCCTCCTGCTCCAGCTGTTAGGTCTATTGGCCCCAGGGGCCTAAAGAAACTGGAATACCCTTTCCCTCATTGGACTTCCCTAGTGGCTCAGAATCTGCCCACAATGTAGGAGACCTGGGTTCAATCCCTGGGTTGGGAAGATCCCTTGGAGAATGGAAATAGCACCCCACTCCAGTATTGTGGCCTGGAGAAATCCATGCACAAAGGAGCCTGGAGGGCTACAGTCCATGGGGTCAGCAAGAGTCAGACATGACTTTCACTTTCCCTTACTAGGGTGGTAAACTTGATGCATCAACTTGGCTAGGAAATGACACCCAGTTATTTGAACAAACATTATTCTAAAAGTTTCTGAGAAGGTATTTTTAGATGAGATTAACATTTAAATCAGCAGACCCTGAGGAAAGCACAATATTCTCCATAATGTGGGTGGGCCTTGTCTAATCAGTTGAAGACCTTTCCTAGAAAAAGCTTGATCTCCCCTTAAAAGAGGGACTTCTGCCAGCAGATGGCCTTCAAACTTGAACTGCAACACTGCCTCTTCTCTGGGTCTCCAGCCTGCTCTCCTGCCCTGCAGGTTTCAGACTCGCCAGTATCCACAACTGCAGAAGATAATTTCTTAAAATCAATCTCTCTCTCATTCATATATACGTATGTGAATATACACACATACATAGATACATACACACATACAGTTGACCCTTGATCATTACAGGTTTGAACTGTGTGAGTCCACTTACAGGCAGTTTTTTTTTTTTTTTTTTTTCCCCAATAGTCACTACTACAGTACCACACAATCCACTGTTGGTTGACTCTATGCAAATAAAACTAGATACGGAGGAACTGTGGATATGGAGGGCCGACTATAAGTTATATGCAGATTTTTTTGACTCTGTGGAGAGGTGGTACCCTTAAACCCCATGATGTTCAAGCAACTGCGCACATACCCACAAACACACATCCTATTGTCTGCTTCTCCAGAGAAACAAGTTTCTCAGACTAACATACACTCATATTCTATCCCAAGAAAGCCTCCTCATGGTTCAAGGCATTCTCTTCTCTCAAATGCCAGCTCCTCTGTGAAGCAACCCTCAATTTCTTCTGCCAGAATAACTGCTGCTGCTTTGCTCGTTTCTGTAGTCTATCCCTTGTGCCACATTTTTGCAAACATAATTCTTGTGCCTTGCACCATGATTAAGATTTAGGTTCTAAATCTTGTTATTCAAAGTTTGGTCCATGAACTGGCAGCATCAGCATCCTCCGGAAACTTGTTAGAAATGCAGAATCCCAGGCTTCCCTGGTGGTCCACTGGCTCGCCTGCTAATGCAGGGGATATGGGTTCGATTTCTGATCCAGAAAGATTCCACATGCCGAGGGGCAACTAAGCGCATGACTGAGCCAGTGCTCTTGCTTTGAACTGTGGTGTTGGAGGAGACTCTTGAGAGCCCCTTGGATTGCAAGGAGATCAGTCCTAGGTGTTCATTGGAAGGACTGATGTTGAAGCTGAAGCTCCAATACTTTGGCCACCTGATGCAAAGAACTGACTCATTTCAAATACCCTGATGCTGGGAAAGACTGAAGGCAAGAGGTGGAGGGGATGACAGAGGATGAGATGGCTGGATGGCATCACCGACTCAATGGACATGAGTTTGAGTAAACTCCAGGAGTTGGCCTGGTGTACTGCAGTCCATGGGTTCGCAAAGAGTCAGACACAAATGAGCAACTGAACTGAACTGTGAATGAGAGCCAGTGCTCTAGAGCCTACGAGTCAGCAATCCTGAAGCCTACGAGCCTAGAGCCTGTGCTCTGCAACAAGAGAAGCCACCTCAACGAGAAGCCTGCAATGAAAAGTAGCCCCCACTCTCAGCAACTAGAGAAAGCCCATGCACAGCAGTGAAGATCCAGCAGAGCCAAAAATGAATATAAACAAATTTGAAAAGTTAAAAAAATAGAAGAAGAAATGCATAATCCCATCCCAGACCTAGGGAACTGGAGTCTGAAAGTTTGAAAAGATACTCAGGAGGTTCATATCACATTAAAGTTTGAGAAGCACTGTTTCTGAACAAAGCTCCTGAACTCCAAGGAGCTTGTGAAAATATCAACACTCAGTTGCCACCCTTAGAGATTCTGATGTCATTGGTCTGGGATGCAGGCTGGGTATCAGGATTCTGAAAATTTCCCAGGGGTTCTTACTGTGTAGCTAAGCTTGAGAACCATTGTAAATGAACCCCTCATTTTATAAGAGAAATTGAGACCAGTGAAGAGAAGGTCAAGCTACAAAGTGAGTTAATATTAGACCCCACCAAAGTTTCCTGTTTCCCTAAAAATGTTAAGGGGAGAGGGAAAAATCCATAGGCACTCTCAGCAAATTTTAAACGAAACCTAGGTCATCCAACACACAGCCAACGCACAACGCTGTCATGACACCAAGCGTCTCCTCTATAAAGTGAACCAGTAGGAACAGGTTCTATGAACACAAAGAACCACTCAGTCTAGGCTGGATCTTAGGAACCCTTCCCATTTTTAATGACTGTCAAACACTGAAACCAGGTATAAAATTAGTGCTGGGAAAGACAGGAGCCACCGTGGGCAGGGGCGACCCAAAAACATCCTATGTAGACACAGATCCTGCCTCTACTGGTGCCTTGATCTCCTGGCCCCTGGCTCTTTGCTTATGTAATTCCTGTGGAAGGCTCAAGCTGATATTATTGTGCTGCTCAGCGTTACCATGGCACGGACTTTTCATCCGAAGACAGGAGATAACAGGGAGAAAAGATGGGACGAGTAAACAGAGTTCTTTTCCTTTCAAATCCTCTCTGTACTTACCTTTACGCGGACAGGTGGAGCCCACTAACTGCCCTGCCAGGGTTATGATCAGTTACACCAGGTTTTCTGCCTGGCCACTCCCATCATACGCTTTATGTTTTAGGAAGGGTGCCTAATGTACAGCGGGCGCCGACCCGGGCGGACCCTCGCGTGAAAAGTTTGCAGCCAGATGACTGCCCACGTGGGACAGGGTGACGTTCTCTGTCACCACCTCCTATAAACTGTGCCCCGAACAAGCTCTGACCTGGAGTGCATATGTCTTTGGAGAGGAGACATGAATCTGCTTGATGGAGTGAATATGTCTTTGATCTGTGGCTGACAATGCGAGAGTTCTTCTTGCACAAAACTCTATCTTTCCTTAGGGCCATGGAGGACGATCTGCTTAATGAGGTACCTGCAAACAAAGCTAACCCCCAAATACCCACTGTGTCGATAAATTTGTGCTCAGCAATCATACCAAACCCCACTGCATTACTAGCTTGACAGCTGGTGGTGGCAGCCACCCCTGCAGATGAGCTCTCAGCAGTGGTATTAAAGGAAAAAAAAAAAAAAAAAAAACCCACACCATCAACGGCACAACGCATATGGGCGGGCGGGCAGGCAGGCAGGCACGCACGTGTGCACACACACACACCTAGGCAAATAGCCTTCCCACCAAGCCACACCAGTCAGGCCACTTTGCCCCTCAGAACACATTTCCTCCCTTGCAGATAAAGGGGAGACTTTATCTTCCTGGTATAAAAGAGAGCTATGTTTGTCTAACAGATTAGAAAACAACAACAGGTCAGGGTAACCAACCACATGACCGCAGCAGGAATAAAAAGGCACTCAAAAATATCTCCCAGACCCAGATCACTTCCACTGGGAAGCCACTGGGCTTCCCTGGTGGCTCAGATGGTAAAGAATCTGCCTGCAATGCAGGAGACCTGGGTTCAAACCCTGGGTCAAGATCCCCTGGAAAGGGAAATGGCAACCCACTCCAGTATTCTTGCCTGGGAAATCCCATGGACAGAGGAACCTGAAGGGCTGCAGTCCATGGGATCACAAAGAGTTGGACGCGACTGAGCAATTAACACGGATATAGATCACTTTGTCCAGTCAGTGCCAAGCTTTTAAAGTGAGTTGTTAGAATGCAAGCGTTGCAGGTTGGAACTTAATAAACTGACTCCAGCATCTGCATTTTACCATGAAAGTAATGAAAGGTCTAGAGAGGTGATGTCACTTGCCCAAGGTCATAGCTAATTAGTTGCGCTGTCGGGATAAGAATCACCTATCCAGGCCCCCAAACCAATACCCTCTGGTTGCTCACATCTCCAGCCACAGCCCAGGAAGGGATTCCCACAGACTGTGAGGAAGCTCCCAGAACAAAGGTTCTGAAGCTGTGCACCAGCTACACCGGTTCAGGTTTGCCTAAAAGGCATGACTTCTGCAAAGAAAAGGGAAGTGAAAACTGGAAGTATTTCCACCGCACCCCCTCTATGTTTCTCTGAAAGGCTGCAGCCAAGAGGAGCTTCACTTCCCACTCCGGGGCCAGGTCAGCTGGAAGAGGAAAATGACGGAGCTGCCCCAGCTCTTTCCCACAGTGTTTGGGCTTTGGCTGCACAAGGTTAGAATTATAAAGAAATCACCCTACAACCAAGAGCCTGTGGCTTCTCCTCGGATTCAGAGTCACTTCCGAGTACCTTCCTGAACAGCTGCAGAGCTCCTAGGCCCTCAAGCATCCACTTCCACTTCCTGGAAGACCATCTCTCCCCTTTGGGCAATGCTGGACTAGTTTTTACAGATCACAAACGTCTGCACGTGCCTGGGGACAACTGTCCCAGATTTTAAGGATCACGGAATATAAGAACTAGAGAGTCAATTCAGCCAAACATCTTCCCCATGTTATGGTCTCTTTCCTTTGAGCAGGAGAAAAAAAAAAAAAATCAATGTATTTTTTTCTATTAAGACCATTGAAAAACTGAAAATTTAAAGAAGAAATTAAAATCCACAATCCCATGGCCCCATTATAACCATTCTTAGGATTTTGGCTGATTACCTACCAGGCTTTAATTTTCTGGGCCAGTGTGTATTTTAAGCAAGGCTATCATCATCATATACAATTACTTTCATATCCTTTTTCTTTACTTATGGTTGTATCAAAAAAATTCCCCATGCTGCTATTGTCTTCCCATACATAATTCCAAAGGCTATTTAGTATTTAATCAACTATATTTACCTAACTGCTCTCCTACTGTGGGACATTTACATTTGTTCCTAGTGTTTCATGACACAAATAAGGCTTCACTGAACCCTATTGTGTGTGCAGGTTTTTTCAGAGTTATTATTTGAAGTTATTTCCTTCGGAGAGCTTACCAGAAGTCAATCTCCCTTTTTTTTTTTTTTCCCATTGTTGGAGAAACCCAGGCCTGGAGTGATTAAATGTCTGATAAGGTAAAACGAACAGCCTCAAGGGACCTCGGTTCCGTCCTGACTCAGCGGTCAGCGCTCAACTCCTCCGAGACTCAGTTTCCCTCGGGTGTTAGGGGATCGCAAGCCTATCAGTGTCTCTGTCCACCATGGCACACGGCCTCCCAGGAGACACCAAATCACCCACCTGTCCCCCTGCTTTTCGCATCAGCTGCTCAGGAGAATGACCTGGTCTACGCTCATTGTGAGATCAGAATTGTTTAAACAGGCAGGGGCCTTGCAGTCCAAGCCCAGGCCTTGCAGACTGTGGCAGCTGCAGTGGCTGTTTCTCCCTCCACCCCCGAGTCCTTGGCGCTGAATCCAGGTCAGCCATGGACTCTGACAGCCCTCGCTTCATACCTGAGTGTGCTGACCAGAGGGCGCTGTGTTGACGGTAAACACACACAGGCCTGCACTTGGGGGCTTCCCAGAATCCCGCCGTGCAGGCGGTGGAGCTGGCCTGAGTCTCCTATCAGACTTCTCGAGGACAGGAGAGGCCACTGCGCCTGCGACCCCTAGTCACACCCCCAGGGGATCCATGCAGGTGCAAACATGGCCCCTCAGCCAGAGCATGCGGGACCGACAGAGGACCACGCACTCCTGTTTGCATCTTGTCTACAGCGGAGTTTGTATTTATTTCTGTCCTCTTCAAACAATAAAAAAATAACCAGGAGAGAAGGGAAGACAATGAGACCACCATTTCTCAGGCTCTCAGCATCCTGCTTAACACCTGCAGGTCCCCAGCTATTGTCCCGGGGTGATGGAATCAGATGACGTGCACTCCAATTTAGTCACCATTTCCCCCTTTTCATCCTTCGTCTGTGAAAGCCCTATAGCCCGTGTGCATACGGCACATGGATTTTGTAGCACATCGTGTTGGTAGATACACCAGCTTTGGAGTCAGGCGCTCCCACGCTGAATTCCATTTCTCCTCTGCTGGGTGAAACCTGACAAAATAGCCTGTTTCATGGACTCGAAGAACTGCCACGAAGACCAATGGTGATTTTACTTATTACCAAGAAAGAAGAGCTGCTGCCAATTAAACGATGACCTGACATCAATTATAAGTCAGTTCCCTATTTTAGATGATAAATGTAAGGGCGGGCGGGGGGGGATGTGTCCTAGGTAAGTCAATGAGGCATGATATTCAAGCTCTCTCCAGTGGAACTTCTCACTTGCAAGATGGAGACATTACATGCCCGACCGGGAAGCCTGGTTGTAAGGTGGGAATGAAGGGACACTTGTGCCCTGGACCTGGTCCAAAGTACTTGAGAACATGTTAGCTCCTCATACAAAGCTTTGTCCTGTATTTTCCAAGTCTCCTGCAAATCTGTTATCACACTTTCATAGTTTAAAAAAATACAAAACATTTTAAATTTCAAAAAAAGAAAATGTCAGTTCCTCTTCTCATTCCAAAAGGGATGGGTAGGTTCTAGATAAGTTAGACGTTCTTATCAGAACAGTGAGCATATCTCACACGTCTTCTCAACACCCTCCATGACCTAGAACAAGGCCGTACACATTCTTGGCATCCAATAGATGGACAGTGAATGCAGCGTAAACTCGTTTGAAAGCTGATGTATGCCCACGTTCGGCACCCCCGTGGGAGGGTGTGGCCGCTGCAAGTCCCCTTGGCTCTCCCAGGACCTGTCAAGTGTCGAGCGCGTCTCTTGTTATCATCCTGGGTCATGGGGACTGGAAAGGAGAAAAGCAGATGGCAGGTACACATCCTCATGGAACTCGCACGTGGGCAGGCTGTGGACGGCAGCCCACTGCACTAGGGTCAGCACTTTTGGCTCCATCTCAGGTCCACAGACAAGCGCGGCACTTGTGGTACCTCGGCCTCCCGGCGAAAGCTGGGCTGCCTCTGTGCCGTGGATGCGAACGGCTGTGCATATGAAGTCAGACAGGCCGTGTCCCCAGCGGCTCTCAACCTGTCCCCAGGCCTCTCTGAGACTGCACTGTGCCATGTAAACAAACATCCCACGTGGGTGATGCTGGAAGGAGAACAGTTCAGACAAACAGGACTGTGTAGCATGGGGGGATTTTCCCCAAAAATGTTTACAGCTCCTGTTTTCTCCTCTAGTGCCTCTGGAAAAGGTCAGGGAAAGAATCTCATTTCCTACCACCCACTTTTGATTATTCACAGTCAGGTAGAAGAAGAGAGGCACTGCCAATGACAAATTTAAATGACAAGTCATCCGAAATCCTGATGCCGCCCTTGACTTGAGTCAAGAGACATCACAGAGCCACCCACTGCTGCCTCCAAGCTCCAATTAGTTGGAATTTCACAGTCCCGGTTCCCTAAGGAACGCTCACACAGATGGGTATTGCTTTCACAAAGTTAATGGGACTTGAAAGGGGAAGAAAGCAATAAAAATTACCGAAATAGCAATTACCTATTCGTGGAGGCGTATCTGCTTGAGCGCTTGTGTGGCCTTTGCCCTCGGATGGAGGTAGGACAGGGGAGCAGGGAGAGGAGGAAGAGAGTCAGAAACCACGTCCCCACCAGGGCTGCAGAGCACCGGCTATGGAGGGGGAAGGCAGGACGCTCCCCCACCCAGTGCCAGGCCGGCCCGCAGGGTTCTTGCAACATCGAGGGGCATCAATCTCGCCCCTCCCCAGCCCCTAGACGCAGACTCCAACGTCCCTCTGCTTCTTTGTGCTTTTGGGCTCTTCATCGTGCTTTCTCGGCCAAAGGCGAGAAAAACCTCAGAGGGTTGCTGAGAGGCCTAAGGAAGCGTCTCCTGCGAGGGGAACCTGCATTCCTGCCCTGGTGTCACTCAACTTCCTCTGGGGCCACCTGCCACCCAAAGTCCTGCGGGAGTTACATCACTTACCTCTGGTTGCCCATTTCTGTCCTCTAAAGAGGATTTTACGAGACATACCCCAGTACTTCTTATTAATAACAGAGTCCTTACTAACAAATATAGGAGGTGGTACCTATACATCATTAAACATCCACTAATCATTAGCACCTCATTCCCAGGAGAAAAGGAAACACACGCAAAAGTTTGGATTTCTCAAAAATCCCTGTTCAGATCAAGAATATATGACTGCTTTGCTCACAGCCAAATTTCCCAGTCCAACAGAAGTTTCTACAATGATGGAAATGTTCTACACTGCACTGACCAACATGGTAGCCTCCAGCCAGCCACTTGCGGCCTTTGAGCACTTGAAAAGTGGCTACAGCAATTGAGGACCCGGATTCTTTATTTGTTTTAATTTATACAAAGTTAAAGAGCCATGTTTGATTAGTGACTACAGTAATGCAAAGACCTAGAGAGTGCCTGGTATACAGTGTTAGTCGCTCAGTCATGTCTCACTCTCTGCAACTCCACAGATTTCGCCCACCAAGCTTGGGATTCTCCAGGCAAGAATACTGGAGCCAGTAGCCATTTCCTTCTCCAGAGGATCTTCCCAACCTAGGGATCAAACCTGGGCCTTCTGCACTGCAGGCTGATTCTTTACTGTCTGAAGCCACCAGGGAAGCCCTACCTGATATACAGCTGGTGCTCAATAAAGACTAGCTCAAGGGAAGAATGAATGGACACTTACTCACCATCCTAAGTCCTGATTAAGCAGGATTCCCATGCTTTTGAGCACCCACTTTAAACAAATCCCTGTTTAAGTCCACGACCTTCTGAGTTAGGTATGTTTATCATCTCTGTTTTACAGATAAAGAAAAGGAGGCTCAGAAAAGGGCAGGAGCCCCAGCCATGTAAAATGTAGTAAAGCCAAGACTCAACCCCACACAGGAGGACAGGCAGCCTCTTAAAAAACTAGTCAACTTTTCCACTGATGACAAAAGCGTTCCGATACCGCACTTTAATTTCTACAGGATGACACCAGATTCAACGATTTTTTCTTGGAAACTTGGAAAAGGAAAGAATTTTTCCTTTTGAAACAGAGCAATGAATACACAGTGTTTCACATTTGGGAATCTTTTAAGAGCCTAGCCAGACAGCGCACCCACTGAGCAAGGACCTCCCGGGTCCCCAGTCAGGAATTAACGGTGCATCCCAGCACTGGGGCTGCTCTGTGAAATCAACTCCCATGACAGCCGACGCCTCTGCAGTTGCCTCCTGGTCATTATTTAGGTCATCACAGGAGGTTCTCACCTCCTAAGGGTGACAGGCACGTCCACCTCTCATGCACTGAAGTGTCCTTCTCCAAGGAAATCACTCATCCCTTCTCACCCAGTGACTCACAGCTCCAGGCCTGCCTCACCCCTTGGGCCATAAAGAAAGAACGTGAAGTCGCTCAGTCGTGTCCAACTCTTTTGCAGCCCCATGGACTGCAGCCCACCAGGGTCCTCCGTCCATGGGATTTTCCAGGCAAGAGTACTGGAGTGTGTTGCCATTTCCTTCTCCAGGGGCTCTTCCAGACCCAGAGATTGAACCCAGGTCTCCTGCATTGTAGGCAGATGGTTTACCCATCTGAGCCACAAGGGAAGCTCTTAACTATAGAGGTGGAAAGAACTCTGACATCTATACACTACCTACCACGTGTGTAACACACAGGTAGTGCAAAGCTGCTGTATAGCACAGGGAGCTCAGCCTGGTGCTCTGTGATGACCGACATGGGTGGGATGGGAGGATCAAGAGGGAAGGGATAGATGTGTACATACAGCTGATTCACATGGTTGTGAAAACTAACAGAACATTGTAACAGCAATTATATACCAATTAAAAAAATAAACTAAAGCAAGTTAGAGCTAAAAAAAAAAAAAGTGAAGAAGACAGGCATCACCATCCGACAGAAACACAAAACCTGAAGATGATCTCGGCCAGCTCCATCTTCCTCTCTGCTGACCCTCCCTCCCTCACGGCAAGGCCCTGGCCCACTCCATCAGAGAGAGACAGTCCCTTCACACTGGGAGCACCCGGGGTTAACAAGGGTTCCAGCTGCTTCACACCTCTTAAGACCCCTTGGGTCTCTCTCAATGGGGTTTTTCCCAATGCCCCCTCCCTTAAGCTGCTTCCTCTGCCTCCCCCAGAGCTGTCACCATTTGGGATCCGAGGGCAAGAGGCAAGTGGCGCTTACTCCTGACAGTGGGAGGGGAAGACTTGCTGACTATATATATATTTAATTCTAGGTAAGAAAATTTTTTAAATTCCAGACATTTTTAAACTGCTCTTTCTCCGAGGCAGTCAATTCATAGGAAACAATTTTTCCCAGAGTGCTGCTACAGGGCCAAGCGGTTCCTTGAAGAGGATTTTACATCCTTTCAGTTATTTACATCAGACGGTAATGAATCTGCCTGCAATGCAGGAGGCCCAGTTCCATCCCTGGGTCAGGATGATCCCATGGAAGAGGGCATGGCAAGCCACTCCAGAATTCTTGCCTGGGAAATACTGTGGACAGAGAAGCCTGGTGGGCTACAGTCCTTGGGGTCACAGAGAGTCAGACACGACTAGGCAATTAACACCCTCTTCTTGGTCCAGTATAAGCCCCACCTCCTCCAAAGGTTCTTCCAAACCATCTCACCCTCAGGAATAATCTGCAGTTCTCAGCTCTCAGGCAGCATCCATCATTTGCAAGGCCACCTCCTCGGGGACCCGGGCTGCCCAAGGGGAAGGGCACTGGGGACCAGTGTGGTCTGTTCTCACCGCCCCGTGCATTTGATCTCTAACCTCAAACTCAAGCTCCTCCCTCAGCCAAACAAAAGCTCATCAGTGAACTGGGGCCAGCACTTCTAGAAGACAGCAGGACTTGTCCCAGAGGAGAGGAAGCCCCTCCCAAGCCTCACTGGTGCATCTCCCATTCCACCCACATTGCACTTTCCATGAAGAGAATCCTCCTCAAACACTTCCTCTGCTTTTCCCCTTTCTTCTGGCACCCTTTATAGACTGGCACTGGCAAGTTACCCAGGTGGCCAGCCCTTATTCCGGTGCTGATATTTTGGGGTTACTCATGGGCCTGAAGCAAACACTTCCTGCTGCTGCAGAGGAATGATTCGTTCTGTGCTTAATCACATACTTCGTTGCATTTCTGTGTCCTTGCGAAGGCTTATCTTCTCTCAAGAACAAAGATTGTATCTTACTATCTAGAGTATTGCTCACCACAGCTACAGCCATCCAAAGGCACTTATTAAATAGAAATGGTGGAGCAGGGGATGGACTCTCTCTCCAGACACTGGACAAAATAAATGACTGAAAGTTCCTGGAGCACCTCTCAAAAAAAAAAATCTTCGAATTGGGAAAGGTCCTCAAAGGATGTTTAGAGTACCATCAGGGCCCCAGGCAACTCAGGAGCCCTCGTCATCAGCATCTGCTCACACGATTGTCTCACTGTTTTAAATAATGAACCATTTCAATGAATATTTGGCAAAGCTAATTTCACTTGGGTTGAGAATTAGTTCAGCTGTATCTAGTTTCAAAATCAAAAATAAAGAGTAGCATTTAAAACCCCCAAACCTACCCTAAGTTAACAACAAAATCGTAAAACGTTGCTTCCACCTCAATAAGATGACAACCCAATTTAAAACTGGTCAAGAGCTCTGAATAGACATTTCACCAAAGAAGATATATGACTGACTAATAAGCACATGAAAAGGTGCCAGACATTATTAGTCATTAGGAAAATGCAAATCAAAATCATGAGATACCATTATGCACTGACTATAACAGCGACAAGTGGAAAGACTGACAATATCAAGTGTTGGTGGTGATGTAAGGAAATTAGAATTCTCCCACATAGTTCATAGGAATACAAAATGGTGCAGCTACTTTGGAAAATACTTTGGCAGTTTCTTAAGTTAAATATACATACTATGCATGCATGCTTAGTCACTCAGTGGTGTCTGACTCTTTGAGACCCCATGGACTGCAGCCCTTCAGGTTCCTCTGTCCATGGGATTTCCCAGGCAAGAACACTGGAGAGGGTTGCCATTCCCTTCTCCAGGGCATATTCCTGACCCAGGAGTGGAACCCAGGTCTTCTGCATTGCACGCAGATTCTTTACTGTCTGAGCCACCAGGTAACCCATCAATTTCTCTCCTAGATATCTAGTCAAAAGAAATGAAAACATGGGTCTATAGAAGGCTTTTATGCAAATGTTCATCGCAGCATTATTTATAATAGCTAAAAACTAGAAACAATACAAATACCCATCAAATGGTGAATGGATAAAACAAAATGTGTTCTACGCATATAATAAAATATCATTCTGCAATTAGAAAAAACAATGAGCTCCTGATACATGCAACAGAATGATAACAAAAACATGCAAGGTAAAAGAAGCCAGGCTTAAAAGACTACATTTATACGCTTCCATTTATACGAAATTCCTAGGAAAGGCAGATCACTGTTAGCAGATCACTGGTTGCCTGGTGCCAGGGGTGGGAAAGGGGTTTGGCCAAAAACAAGCATGAGGAAATTTGGGGGATGTTGGAAGTGTTTGAAGCTTTTGGTGATGAGAGTTTCACAAACATCTATGTTTACTAAAGTCATAAAATCAGTTACAACGGTGAATTTATGATTAAATATAAAGCACGTCTCAGTAAAGCTGTTTTGCTTTTTTTTTTTTTAAGTAATGCTAAAGCTGCAAACCAACTTAATTTGGTGCTTCAAAACTGGGTAGTTTCAGTTTATGGATATTAAAGCTAACTAAGAGAGCATCTCAGTACCCTAAGGACTATTCTAGTTGGAAATTGGAAATTTAAAAAACAGTTCGTATCATTTAATGTAAAGTTACTTTTCCGCAATTTTTCATACTCATTAACAATTCTCAGGGAAAGTCTAGAGGCTTCCCTGGCGGTCCAGTGGCTAAGATTCCACACTCCCAATGCAGGGAGCCCTGGGCTTGATCTCTGGTTGGGGAACTGGATCCTGCATGACGCAACTAAGACCTAATAAATAAACAGCCAAATAAATAAACTTTTTTTTTTTAATAAAGTCTAAACCCCAAGGCATCCTAGACTTGCCCAAACCTGAGAGACCAGTTCCCCACAGCCCTGCTGACAGGTCAAGGGCTGTCAGGGCGAGAGGTCCATGAGACTCCCAGCCAGGAAAGTCTTTTCACAGCATTCCCTTTGAGTTGAGCCTGAAGCACAAAGGAACTCCCCCGCACCCACCCAACATCTTCCAGCTCCTAAGCCAGGCTCAGTGAGTGCATGTATGCTGAGTCTCTTCAGTCGTGTCCGACTCTTTGCAACTCTATGGACTGTAGCCCGCCAGGCTCCTCTGTCCCTGGGACTCTCCAGGCAAGAATACTGGAGTGGGTTGCCATGCCCTCCTCCAGGGGATCTTACTGATCCAAGAATCAAACCTGCATCTTTAATGTCCCCTGCATTAGCAAACGGGTTCTTTATCACTAGCGTCTCCTGGGAAGAAGCCCCAGGGGCCCACACCTATCAGCTGAGTCCCCCACAGCGGCTTCTCCTAGTCTTTCTAGACCCACACTCTTGGCCAGGTCTGCCAGGCGTCTCCTTGCCCAGCTCCCCTGGCCAGGTGGCCTTGGTCCAGCTGAAATCCATACTTGTCCGGATTCTCCAGAGAAACAGGATCAATAGAATATGGATAGAGAGCGGGGTTTAATTTTAAGGAATTGGCTCATGCCATGAAGAGGACTGGCAAGTTCTAAAATTTACAGGACAAGCCAGCAGGCTGGAAACTGGGGAAGAGCTGATGTTGCCATTTCCAGTAGGAGAGCGGTCTGAAAGCAGAAGTGCTCCTTTCTCGGGGGCCTCAGTCTTTCCTGCTCCTGACACCTTCAAGGCCTTAAGCTAATACTTGAACTCAAAGGGTCTCTGCCTCCTGGTGGTCCTCTGCTGATACACACCATGCAAGAGGTGCTCCGTGAAGACCTGCAAACCTAGATAAAACTCCATGGAGATGGTCATGTTCATCTACTCTCCCATGTGCATCCTAAATTTAGTAATAATGTCAAAGTTGGCATCACTTGATCCCCATATATATTCTTCTCTCTACTGTTCTACCATGGTCACTGCAACAGCACCAAAATGCCAAATGTATAATTTCACAAAGTAGATAAAGGACCCCCATCGTCAAGAAACATCCACAGCTGTAAAATCTTTAACCAAGTCTGTGTTCTTATAATCAGCACCTGTGTGGAGTGTGGACCGGCTCAGAATGACCACTCTTAATCCCTCCACCTGTGCCCTTCAGGAGACTGGTCCCGGCAGCACTTTGTGATGCGTCCTCCACATGAGAGAACCACCAAAAGGCTGGGTCAGGAGACAGCATCAGGCAGGAACAGGAACACCTGGGGGCAGGGAGGACTTCCCTTTTCAGGAGCGAGACAAGTAATTTTTGTGTTTGGGAGCTGCATCTGAACAGTGTCCCACCCACCACATGGGCGCAGGAGGCAGAGGAGGCTGCTTGAGAGAGATATGCTTGATAAAGGCGACGCGCAAAGAGCAGAACTCAGAATGGTGAAATTCCATGAGTTCGTGGGTTCCAGGTACCTACGGAAACCCAGCAACATCCCTGCCCCGAGCTCCATGAGGTGCTCTGCGTTCTTCCCACAAATGAGCTAAAATCTTCCTGGAGGACGGTGAGCACCTAGAAATACACCATCAGCACTTTGGAGACTGCGTATCTGTGAAGCCAGGACTGAATTTTCAGCACGGATGCCATCGGAAGCCTAGTTTACGCACATTCCCTTTTTAAAATAAGGAAACTTCAAACTCTCCGGAAATACCACGTGGGACTGTCTAAATTACTGACCACACTGGGGAGAGGTAAAACCAACATTTACTGAGCTGATGCAGACAAAGGGGGGTGGGGGAGTCAGTGAGCATGGACTAAGTCTTTATCTTGCCTCCCACATTTAAACTGCCACGCCAACTCTATATATAGTATCCTTAACTCCATTTTATTGATGAAGAAACTGAGGCTCACAAAGAATGTTACCTCTGCCAAAGACACACAGTTGTAACCTGCCAACCTTTCCCAACATTGGTTACTTTTATGTATCACCACATCTTCAATCATAAGGCTCTTTGATGGATCAGGATGTCCTTGAATCAAAATAGAGAACTAATTGCCTATTTCTTTTCAGTGAAACCTTTAAAACACGTTATTTACTTTCACTTTTTTTTTTGGCAGGGGCGAGGGGGGAGTGGTTCTTTCCCAGTTTCAGGTATCAAAATGTCCAACTTCTTCATTTGGCTTCTCCCCGCTCCAAAATAAACTTCTGCAGAATTGTACGTTTGCAAAGCCAGATACCATCAACAGTCATTCACCTGAGCCTAATTTCAGTTAGATGAAATGAAGCTGGTGATGCTTGACTTTTCCTAACAGTAAATAGAGTCATTTTTTCATTTACATAAAGCCCCAGAGCTTTCTCAACTCTACACCAAATCAATAGACCGAAATCATTTCTCTCTGTGCTCAGGGGCAGACACTCAGAGAAAAATGCAATTTCTTTTACTACAGTCTTCAGACAGGAATAGATGGAGAACAGACCTTGAAGGAAGAACAGGAAATGCAGGGTTTGCTGGAGTTTCAGAACGGTTACTATCAACTCCAAGTACACCGTGTGGTTATCTGCAGCCGTATCTCTGCTCGTGTGGCAACGGTGACCGAGGGGGCCCTGTTTCCTCCCCGCCTCTCCAGGCCTGTCCCCGCAGCCCTCCTCAACCTTGAGCAATTTGCTGACACTGTGAAGTAGGGCAGAAAAGGACACAATGCTCCCAGTCCGCAGCTAATGATGCCAAACAAGCTGGGGCAAGATCAGAGTGGAGCAAGTTCAAGGCTCAATGAAACCCTACAGCCTTATTTAAAGCAGCATCCATCCCAGGGGGAGACCTCCCGAGGGAGCCTGCACTGTTTTCTCTAAAAATCGGGGCAGGGACCATGAGAACAGATGTTGCCTGTGACACATAAAGGCAACAGGTATTTTAACACAGTTCCCCTGCCAGCTTAACAACTCATGGTGGGGGACGCCTTGTTTTCCCAAAGGTAGAGAACCATCACACCTCTGTGTCTGGCTGCTACAGCATCTGTGCCACCTGAGAGAGATGGATGGAAATTTTGCATCTTGGGTCCCACCCTGGAATCTGCATTTTGACAAGATCCCCAACCACAAATTAATGTTTGCAAGGTACCAGGCTACTGCACACCGGACAAAAATATTCTGTATTTACTGACATATCCTGTTGATAAGCAGAGCATTCATTCATTCGATGAAAGGCATTCATTTGGCAATCAAGAAATATTTATAGCGTGCCTATGATGTGACTCAGGGCCTGGCACCGTCTAGGGGAGATAAGGCAACCTGGTGAGTCAAGCAGACAAAGGCCCTACCACCTCGAAGAACTTAATTCTAACTGCACAGACAAATAGCAAATAGAAGAATAAGCAAACACATAAAAGAGATTATCATCACCTTTGATAAAGAATCCATGTATTTATCCTTTGAGCACACTGGCCTGCAAGCAAAATGCCGTATGCACTAGATTATTCATTACAAATCTGTATAAGCAAAAGGCAGGAAACAACTGAAATGTTGAGTCACGGCTGCTGCTGCTAAGTCACTTCAGTCGTGTCCGACTCTGTGCGACCCCAGAGATGGCAGCCCACCAGGTTCCCCTGTCCCTGGCATTCTCCAGGCAAGAACACTGGAGTGGGGTGCCATTTCCTTCTCCAATGCATGACAGTGAAGTCACTCAGTCATGTCCAACTCCTAGCGACCTCATGGGCTGCAGCCTACCAGGCTCTTCCGTCCATGGGATTTTCCAGGCAAGAGTACTGGAGTGGGGTGCCATTGCCTTCTCCTGAGTCACAGGGAACTGCTTAAATAAATTCTGGTTTATCCATAGAGTGAAATCCCAGGCAGCCAAAACCAGGAAGACCAGCACTTTAACCTTCTGAGTTTCCCGTATCCACCTGTATGCATGTGTGCGTGCTCAGCTGCTCAGTCATATCCTGCTCTTTTCGACCCCATGGACTGTAGCCCACTAGGCTCCTCTGTCCATGGAATTTTCTAGGCAAGAATACTGGAGTGGGGTGCCATTTCCTACTCCAGAGGATCTGCCCCACCCAGGGATTGAACTGGTGTCTCCTGCATTGGCAGGTGGATTCTTTACCACTGAGCCACCTGGGAAGTCTAGTATAGACTTTCAAAAATCCTCAAAAGGGACAAAAAAACATAACCATGATTACCACCAGTTGAATGACAGGGATTAGGGCACACTTCCTCCTGTGTACTATCTTGAATGTGTTAGAGCTTTTGAAATTTGTGTCATCTGAATACATAACCTACTTAACATTACTGAATTAAATCTACTTTTCACACAGATGCTTTAATGTGAGTGCAAGAAAAGATGGAGGTACATGGTGCTGAGACTCGGGAGTGGAGTTTGGGTCAAGATTGAGGAAGGGGCAGGATTTCAGGAAGAGGTACCACTGGGGCTGAACCTGGAAGGGTGAAACAGGCATCCATCACACACACGAGGCAGAAGGGAGTTCCTGACAGAGGAGTGGACGCAGGAACAAAAGAGGGTCTTTCCAGGAAACACCCGCAGTTTGGTTTAGTTGCAGGGCGTGGGGTTCCAGAACCACCAGCAGGACATGAGGCTGGACAGAGGCGAGGTCTTGCCTGCTGTACCAAGAAGTTGGGGCTTTTCTTAGAAGTGATGAAAGCAGGGAGCAGTAACATGAGCAGGTTTGCAACTCTTCGAGGTAATTCCAGCAGTAGCGTGGAAGGTGGACAGAGGCAGGGGTGGAGGTGGGCAGACTGGAGCCTAATTCAGATGAGATAAGGGCCTAGTTCCTTCTGCGGGGAAGCAATGACGTAGACGAGGCAACAGACGTGCGAACAGTGGGGAGTCGGCATCAACCAGATTTAGGAACTGATTCCATCAGAGGGGTAGACACAAATAAAGGATAACGCCAACCATCTCACCTGGGCTGCCACTCTTTAGGAAGGAAGTGAGGCAAAGGAGCAAATTTAGGGGATGGGAGAGGAAGGCATGACTATTTCCGGGAGGCGGGGGGAAGCACAGTGGGAGGTTCATCTGTAGCTGTATGTCCTTGAGAAATTCGACTCCAGCCTCGTCTGTAAAATAGGGCCAATAGTCATCCTAGAGGATTGTTTTAGTCATGGAACGAAACATGTCATAGATCGCACCTACCCCATTGCGCATAGTAGGCATGTGACAACAGGCAGCCCGGACGCTGTAGAAATTATACGTTGTAGAAAAATGTCTCCAACAGAGAAACGCTAACTTTGCTAACGTAGGAATTTCGGGCCAATTTTTGGGAAATCAGTGGAGGATGCTGTGGTTCAATCGATTGCAAGTTTTGCGTCTCCATCCTGGCTACTGCCCCTCACCTCTGACCAGTATGGATGGAGGGCACTGATCTCTTGCCATTGCTGGGCAAGCAACTCAAAGAAGGATAAGAGGAGGAGGCCAGGACCAACCAAGCTTGGCTTGTTTCAATTCCAGGCAAACACTAACATCTACAAACCATCAATGGCCAGGCCGGCCCCATAACTCTTTGGGGTTTTTCACTTCCTGTGTTGCATGCGTTCAACCTCCAACTGTGACAGCACAGCAAACCGAGATGACCAACCCATCAGGCACGCGCAGGTACAATGGAAAGAAGAGTCAAGTCTAGCAATTTTCCAGTGAAGATGAAGCCTCGAATGAGCCCAGTCCAATCATCTCTAAATCCAGAGCCTCCACATTGCCTACAATCAAAAGCAGGTGGTCTGATTACCTGTGAAATCAGGAATTTTAAATAATTTAAATGGCCAAGACTTACCATGAAAATATGAACAAACCCCTATTCCTTAGGCATGATTAAATCAAGTCTATTTCTTTCACCTCTGACACTTCGTTCTAAAAAGGTAACCCATCTGTCTTGTCAAGGAAAAAAAAAAAAAAATCAGGGGATTAAAAAAAAATAAGAACAGAAGAAGTTTCCAGAAATGTATCATTTGTGCCACTTCTCTCAAAGCCAGAAAACCGGAACATTCCTGTTCCCCAAACTGCTGCCCTCCAGGAGCCATGCTCTGCAGTTGCTCTGTGGGCCTGACCTTCAGGGCTGAGCTGCCATGCGGTGGGGGGGCAGGGGCACAGTGTTACAACAAGGTCTTTCTGATGTGATCAGTCATAAGCCCTCGAGCAGAGACAGGGCTCAAGATGGATCTGTTTTATATGCATTGCCCTTACAGATTTATGCTATAAGACAGTTATCATCTATTGAATATGCAGAATTCCATCGTGAGCACAGAGGCTAGCTACCCAACATATATATTAGATCAAACAGAAAAGAAATATTGTCCAGAACCCAATGACATTACATTCAAAACCAAAGAAACCCAGCAACAAAAGTCAGAAGCTTAATAAAATTTACGTGAAAGCTGACAGCTGTGGAGAGCCTCCTTAGATATCCTATCAGATGTCCCATCTGAGTCAACAACAGAATGGGCTGATAAACGTGGTTTTCTAGGGAGAGCGTGTTCTACCTCTGATCATAGTTCTGGAAAGATAGAATTTAAATATATGTACATGTCACCAACCCTAAATCCATGCCTGGTTTTAAAAATAAAACATTCTTTCCAAGATTGCATAAATTCCCACTGGTCTCTGGATGCTGTCTCCGCTCCTTCCCAGGGCTTCTCCTCCAACTCTTCCCTAATGTGGCGTCCTGGGCCCTAAGTGGGTCTCTTTTCCTGGCCAACAAAAATTCCAACTTTCAAGGGTGGGCAATGACATTTTCTCAGGCCCTAAGGAGCGAGCACAGAGTCGGACACGACTGAAGAACAACAAAGGAGTGAGCAACCATCCAGGTTCATATAAGAACTGCTGATAGACAGCAAAACATGCACCTCTTCCTCTGGGCATGGCAGGGACTCTGATACTCTGCTCGGAGATGGTCCAGTCTGCCTGGGTTAGGTGCGGGAAACCGGCGGTGATGGCTGTTAAGCTCATCCCCAACCTGCCTGTCACCAGGCCCTGGAACTACTCTTGCCAGTAATTAAGGAGGGACCATTGCATGTTCCCACATGACACTGGCAGCCTCTGGAAATACTGCATTCATCCCTAAATTACTAAGCTGTTACTGTTGAGTCGCCAAGTCCTGTCTGAATCTTTTGCCATCCTGCGGACTTGGCCACCTGATGCGAAGAACTGACTCACTAGAAAAGATCCCGTCTGGGAAAGACTGAAGGCGGGAGAAGGGGACAACAGAGGATGAGATGGTTGGATGGCATCACTGACTGGATGGACATGACTTTGAGCAAGCTCGGAGAGTTGGTGATGGACAGGGAGGCCTGGCGTGCTGCAGTCCATGGGGTCACAAAGAGCCAGACACGACTGAGCCGACTGAACTGACTGCATCCGACCAGGTTCCTCTGTCCAAAGGATTTTCCAGGCAAGAATACTGGAGTGGGGTGCCATTTCCTCCCCCATCGAACCGAAGTCTTCTGCATAGGCAGGCGGATTCTTTACCATTGAGCCACCTGGGAAGCCCTAAATTACTAAGATCCTACTCCAAAACAGCGCGGAAGTCAGTTATTGGGCAGCAGCACCTGAAAGTTGTCTTTCTGGTTTTATTAAGTAACTTTCAGACGTCCTAAAAGATATGCGCCCCACCCCCATCCCACCACTCCCACCATCCTAGCAAAGAGGAAATAATTCTCTGATTGTCACATCTCTAATCTTCCTCTAAACTAACAACGCCGCAGAAAGAAACTATCCTAGCAGGGAGCCACAGCTGCTGACAGGTAATCTATTGCCGGCAGGAAAACCCAAGACACGTGTGCAGCCCTTTATTCAGGCGTTCCTGGGCGCGCACCCGCCTCTCGCAGGCGCGCACGCAAACACACACATTCGGGCGCTACACACACAGCTGGCGACTTAGTTTTGTCTTCCTGCGAGCGGCTCATCCCCAGTCCTAAGCATTTCCTCCGCCTGATCGACTTCCCCGGAACCCGCGCCTCCTCCAGCCTCCGCGCCACGCACGTGGGAAAGCGCGCCCGAGTGGTGCCAGAAGGGAGGAGGGAAGCGTAGGTGTGGGGGAAGGCCAGGGATGACTGCGGCGAAAGCTCCGAGTGGGATGTGGGATCTCGGGTCCCCGGGGGCGCCGTAGGTGCCATGTAAGCTTCCGGGATGAAGAGGGGGCGAGGGGGAGAAAAGCAGCGGGGGAGAGAAAGCGAGAAGGGGCTGGGGGAGGTGGGGAGGGGTCGCTCACCCAGAGTCTTGACGGCGATCTGCCTGGTGAGGGGCGGCGGAAGGTTGATGCACACCAAGTCCACGTCCTGATGCAGCAGCACTTCGTCAATCCGGCTGGTGTAGAAGGGGACGCTCATCTCCTTGGCCAGCTCCTCCGCTTCCTCCTGCGTGCGGCCCCACAGCGCCTTCACCGCGAAGCCCTCGTCTTTCAGCAGCGGGATGATGACACGGGCCGTGAGGCTAGTGCCGAACACGCCTACCCCGGGAAGCATGGCTGCTCCGATCCGCCTGGTTCGGCGTTAGCTCGGGATCTCCGCTCGAACACGCGCGCGCACACACCACACACAAATACACACACACACACCCCTCTAGACAGTCTGGCACCCGGCTCGCCGCGGTGCGCCAGCCACCGTGCACCGGGCAGAGCGCCCGGGTGCCCAAGAACGCACCGATCTGCAGGAGGAGCGGGCTTGGGCGTCTCAGCTCGGTGACCGCTGCTGTGTCCGCCACGCGAGGCTCCGGTCCTTCCCAGAGGCGGCGGCAGGCACCCCGCCGGGGCGCCCGAGGCCCCGAAGCCCCGCGGAACCCGGGCTCAGGCGGCTCCCCCGCGGCAGCGCGGGCCGGTTGCGTGCGCCCCGCCGAGGCGGCTCCATGGCCGGCTCATCCCCGCGCGCCCGCGCCGCCGCAGCCGGGGACCGGCTCTCTCCCCCGCGCGCGTAGTTTACCGCAGCCGGCGAGTCGCACGCACAAGCCTCGACCAGACCGGCCAGGCTGCGGGGGTTGGTGGGGGTCCCAGCCCTCGCTGCCCGCCGCTCCAAAGGAAATAAACCGGCGGCCACCGGGAGGCCGGCTAAGCAGGAGGCTCGGAGGGCGCCGGACGCGGATGCGGAACGGCAGAGCGGCGGCGGCCACGACCCGGCGCCAGCCTTCTCACGCTGCTGCCATGTTCGCTCGCCGGGGCCGGGCTCCGGGCTCCCGGCTCCCGCGGGCGCGAGGGCGGAGTTGGTTGAGTTTGGCTGTCAGCGGCCGGGGGAGGCGGGGCCCTGGAGGTGCCTGCCCCGCCCCCGCCACAGCGCCGCTCGCCATTGGCCGCCGCGCGCCGCCCCCGCCCCCGCGCCGCCGGGGCCCCGGGTGCGCGCTGCGCCCCGGCCAGCACTCGCGCGGCTCCTCCCCGGCCCCGCCTCGTTCGCCTTCAGCCTCGCTCATCTCCCCTTTCTTCACCCTCCGCCACCTCCTTCATCCTATCCTCGCCTCTTCGCAAACCCTGCCCCGAACAAGCCAAAATAAGTATATCGAGGCAGGGCGCGCCCCATCAGGCTAGTCGTCGGTGCCTTGGAAGAGAGCAGAGGGCGCCGGGGCCCCGGGGAGGCCAGGGGAGGCGGCCAGGTGTGAGCAGCGAGTCATTACCACCTCCGCCCCGGGAACCACGCTGGACAAGCTCTCCTCGCATGCTCCCTTAATCTCCACACCGACCCTAAGGTTATAGGGAAACCCATAAAACCGATGATGTAAGTGAGTCCTGGGAAGAATCAGGGACTCGCGCAAGGTTGCACAACAGGTAAACCACAGGCCTGGAGTCGGAATCCCGGCTCCGGAGCTTGGGCGGTGAGCCGGGGGCGTTCTCCTCTCCAAGAGGGCCTTTGATCGTGCGCCACCCTCTCCGGGCCGCGCACGCAAGGTCCAGCTACCTGCCTCCCAGACAGTCTCGTCTTGATAAGTTCTGCTTCCTCGGGGGCCGGCGGCCCGCCGTGGAGAAAGGGATCCCAGAAACGGCTGCGGCACGTGTATATCGCGTCTGGGTTTGGAGACAAGAGGGGGTCGCTCAGCCAGAGGCCTCGCCAGCCTCTCGCCTCGCGCTTTGGCTCCTTCGCCATCACTTTCCGGGCCCTCCACTCGTTTGTCCCCCAACCTCAATCCTCAGCTGCCTCCCGAGCACTCGTGGAATAGCCGTGACGGGCAGGCCGAGGCTGACCCCGCGCCCCACGAGCAGTGGGGACTCTGGGCGTGTGTGGTTTCAGGCCCTATCTTTGACACCCCTCACTCGGCCTGCCTGGCTCGTAGTAAGCTCTCCATAAACATTTGGTTAATGAATGAATGAATGCTCAATGCCCGCTTTGCGCCCACCTGGTGCTAGGAGGGTTGACTCAAGCTGAAAGGCATGGGACCTGGCCTCTAGTTCAAAGTCTCTGGAAAGATCGGACATCTTGTCAATTTCGTCTTCAGCACTCAACCTGGCACAAGGTTCGCCTGAACGGATGAGTGAAAAGCATAATACTCGGAAGCTTTAAAAACAGCTTGTAACAACTGGCAATGAGGCCGGTGCCGTGGAGAGAGCAAGATACCAAAAAAAAAAAAAAAAAAGCTTGTAACAATGTTGGGAAGAGGCTGACCTCCAGAGGCCAGGTCACTCATCAAAGATGGCACCACTCATAGGCAACAGGGGACGTGGGGCTTGGCATTAGGGCTGGAAACGGAACTGGAGCGCCCGGGTTGGTGCCTGGCTGGGCTATTAATTAGCTGTGAAGCAAAGGAGTTCACCTCTCTGGGCCAGATTCTGTGAAATGGGAGTAATCATGGTATAGACCACTAAGGATTTGGGAGGATTATATGAGCTGGTTTTATAAAGTCCTTAGAATTTTGCCTGGCACATAATAAGTGCTACATAAATGTTAAATGAATGTGGAGAGTGGTCTTTTATCAACATGGTTCCTTGATGTGATGTGAGAGATGCTTGTACATGAGCAGCAACATCTAGCCAATAAAAAGAGTTGTGATTCTGTTCTTTTAAAAGGAAGTCTATCCCTAGCTGCTGTGTGAATAAAAATAAACCTTCCATCTACATGATATGAAAAGAAAATGATCACATTTGATTCTCATACGAAATGTGTAAAATAAACACGACCCCCATTTCACAGAAGATAAAACTGAATCCTGGCGGCAACTCAAGCTTACGGTCTAAAACAGAAGGCTTTGTTGCCAACCCACCTCCCAAACTATTGCTCCTTCAATTATCCCCGTCTCCACAAATGGCACTGCCAGCCCACCAGTTGGCCAAAAGCCTTGGAACCGTTCAGGACTCCTCTCTTATACGCTCTACAGCCAAGCATCAGCACATGTCTGCCCTTCTTACACAGCACTTCAGAGTCTGACCGCACCTCTGTCATCATGGGGTACCTGATTCCTCCTCATCATCACTACTGGGACCATGCCATCTGCCTCCTCAATGCTCTACCTGCTTCCACTCTCGATCCTCATTGTATGCTCCACTTAGCAGCCAGAGTGATCTTTTAAAGATGAGTCCGATCGTTTCCCACCATGCTTAGCATCTCCCATGGCCTCAGGATGGCCTGAAAAGCTCTATTGGACTCACCCACCCTCCCCCCTCCCCCCCACCCCCACCCCCCTGCCTCGTTCGTCTTCTCCCAGTTTCTGCCCCACACCCTACACCCTGGCACACTGGCTACCTCACCGTGCACTCAACAGACAGCCTGTCCTCTTCCCTGAGGCCTTTGAACTCACCACTCCTCTGCCCACTCGCACCCCCCACTCCGCCACGTATCTGTGTGGCCCACTCACTGACTTTACCCAGGCCTCTGAATACATCATGAGAAACACTGGACTGGAAGAAACACAAGCTGAAATCGAGTGCCGGGAGAAATATCAATAACCTCAAATATGCAGATGACACCACCCTTATGGCAGAAAGTGAAGAGGAGCTAAAAGGCCTGTTGATGAAAGTGAAAGAGGAGAGCGAAAAAGTTGGCTTCAAGCTCAACATTCAGAAAACGAAGATCATGGCATCCGGTCCCATCACTTCATGGGAAATAGATGGGGAAACAGTGGAAACAGTGTCAGACTTTATTTTGGGGGCTCCAAAATCACTGCAGATGGTGACTGCAGCCATGAAATTAGAAGACACTTACTCCTTGGAAGAAAAGTTATGACCAACCTAGATAGTATATTCAAAAAGTAGAGACATTACTTTGCCAACTAAGGTCTGTCTAGTCAAGGCTATGGTTTTTCCTGTGGTCATGTATGGATGTGAGAGTTGGACTGTGAAGAAGGCTGAGCACCGAAGAATTGATGCTTTTGAACTGTGGTGTTGGAGAAGACTCTTGAGAGTCCCTTGGACTGCAAGGAGATCCAACCAGTCCATTCTGAAGATCAGCCCTGGGATTTCTTTGGAAGGAATGATGCTGAAGCTGAAACTCCAGTACTTTGGCCACCTCATGGGAAGAGTTGACTCATTGGAAAAGACTCTGATGCTGGGAGGGATTGGGGGCAGGAGGAGAAGGGGACGACAGGGGATGAGATGGCTGGATGGCATCACTGACTTGCTGGACTTGAGTCTGGAGTGAACTCTGGGAGATGGTGATGAACAAGGAGGCCTGGTGTGCTGTGATTCATGGGGTCACAAAGAGTTGGACACGACTGAGCGACTGAACTGGACTGAACTGAACTGCTCAGATGTCCCCTCCTCAGTTGCCTTGCCTGAACATCCTATCTAAGATGACCTCTGTCACGTTTCATCCCTTTGTCTGGCTGTATTTTACTTTATAGCTCCTCTCACCACCTCGCATTGTATTAGATCCCTGTTTATCTGTTTATCATCTGTTTGTCTCAATAGACTATTAAACTCACTGAGATTAGAAAGCTTGTGTGTCTTGTTCATTGCTGAATCCCCCAGTGCTTAAAATTTGTATCTGGCCCCTGCTGGACAATATATATTTGTTGGACAAATGCTTACACGCGGTTCTTCTAATAACTATGTACTATTATGAGGATTGTATGAGTTCGTATTTATAAACCCTTTAGAACTGTGCCAAGTGCCATATGCAAGAATGGTTCAGGCCCTGGAGAAGTAAGGCTGAGGACCGTGATGCTCCTGCCCCTGACGGCCTGTTGACTGGGAACATGAATTACATGGCAATATAGCCACCAAGGTAGGGGCCTGCAGAGGGTAACTTGGGAGCAGAGAAAGTGAAATTGAAAAGTGAAAGCGAAGTCATTCAGTCGTGTCTGACTCTTTGCAACCCCATGGACTGTAGCCCACCAGGCTCCTCCGTCCATGGGATTCTCCAGGCAAGAATACTGGAGTGGGTTGCCATTTCCTTCTCCAGGGGACCTTCCCAACCCATGGATCGAACCCAGGTCTCCCGCATTGCAGGCAGACGCTTCTAACCTCTGAGCCAGCAGGGAAGCCCTGAGGGGGTAGAGAAGGGCTTTGAAATCAGATTGGGAAACTTTGGAAGACTTGCAGAGAAGGGAGTGGGCTGGACCCAGGCTTTGAAAGACTTGCTGGAGTTAGCTAGAAGAAAGAGGGGAGGAGTTTCCACAGAGGGAGGTGGAAAACAAGCTAACTCAAGGTGGGAGGGTGTGTGGAGGAGGCCAAGGTGTGATGGGGAAGCACTGAAAGACTTGAGCAGACAGTGCTCAGTCAGATTGCATTTGAGAACCGTTGCTCAAGGCTCTGTAGTGGAGGGAAGATTGTACTCATCACAGCCCTGCGTGGAGACCGCTGCAGTCATCGGAGAGTGAAGGAAGGAGGTTGAGTGAAGGCGCGGGCAGGGGACTGGAGGTGGGGCCACAGGTGCCTGCGATAAAACAGGGTGCTTTCAGCTAGTGTTGCTTCCTCACTAAGTCGCGTCTGACTCTTCTGTGACCCCGTGGACTGTAGCCTGCCTGGCTCCTCTGTCCATGGGATTTCCCACGCGAGAATACTGGAGTGGGTTGCCGTTTCCTTAGGGAATGAAATCTCCGGGCGTCCTTGCTAACTGGATGCGGAAGTAAGTGAGAAGCAGTTGGGGCAACTTCCTGTCCTGGGAGAGTGGAGAAGCTGAGTGGACGTTTGTTTCTCACCAGCTCGGCAGGCTTGATCAGTACTGAGCTGGGAGGGTCACACATCGATTCTGAGCTTCTGATAACACAGAGCTTTGACCTTTGAACCTGCGTGCTTATACCCATGATACTGTCCAAAACATCTTCTGGCTATTCCATATCTACTCCCAAAACCCTCTCTCACCTCGATCCTGAATCCCAACACAACCTGACATTTTAAAATAGTTCTGAAAATAGGCCTAGAATTTTCTTTCCCTTCAATCCGTGGATTACCTGCCAACCTTTATTGTTTGCATTTGGGTAAAGATTTGAGGCCCATTTTAATTTCACGTGATTGTCGTGTGACTCCAAACAGAGCATCCTAAACCTTCTTTTAGAAATAAAAATAGAAAGGATTTATTTTTTATTCACAGCCCTCACATGATTATGAAATGGAATTTTTCTAATATTAGTTTAGTTTTAATGATAATCTTAGTTTTCATTATAAAAGTCACTTACACACATTACAGAAATTTCAGAAAACAGGATGACATCCACCTTAATCTCTCTACCCTTACAAAGCTCCTGTAAATAATTTGGTTTGTTTACTTCCACAATTTTGGAAATACTTTGATGAAAAAGAGAAAGCCTTGCTATTTAAATCGCTTATTTCTTTGATACAAAGTAAAAACAGGCTTTGGTTATTTTTAGCTGAGTTATCCATAAATACTCAATATCCTTATGAATCTTAGTATTTGTGGAATGAAATCCTTTGCACTTGGTGGAAACAGAGCTTTGCCAAGTTGAAAAACTATCATAGTTATGACTGCCAACGATTCTAGAGCAATTCTAAACAGTTCTAATAGGTATCATGCTGAAAGTTTTTCCCAAACTTATCTTCATTAGTAAACTCTTTTAAAATGCCTAGTCATCATCATACTTTCAGTTCAGGGGAGGGAGAATTGTTGTTGTTTTAAATATTTATTTTTATTCATTTGGCTGTGCCAGGTCTTAGCTGCAGCATATGGGATCTAGTGACCTGACCAGGGAGGGATCAGATCCAGGCTTCCTGCTTTGGAAGCAGAGAACCTCTGTCACTGGGCCGCCAGGGAAGTCCTGTTGTTACTGTGAATAACTACCGTTTACTGGGTTTTTGTTATATACGAGGCATAAACTGAGCATGCTATATGCATTTACGCCTCAGAGCTTTTTCAGATAAGTAAAATTATCCCCATTGTTACAAATAAAGAAACCGCTACATAAAAAAGTAATCTGCCTGAGTGTGGTCATAAAGGGGAGTAATTGACTAAAACCCCCTGATTCTACAGATCATAGCATTGGAACCTCTAAGCCTGGGTGGGCGGTAACTACAGTTAAGTACAACAGTCTCTGTTTTGCCCCAGCAACAGGGCCCTGGGGCCTCTGGAGAAGATGGCGCTGTCTTTCTTCCGTTTCCCTAAAAGAGAGTCGGTGATCCCCAGAGAAGGGCTTCGCTACTGCTGCCATCAAGGCCAAGAGCGAGGTGCCTGATGGCGCTGCTGCTCCTGGGGAGCAGGGCAGGGACAGGACTGTCCACTCCAGGATGCCCACAGTCCCCTCCTAACAGGACTGACTCTCCCCCTCTTCTTTAAAAAGTAATTTTTTATTTATTTATATTTCTCTTTGGCCGTGCTGGGTCTTTATTGCTACCAGGGCGTTACTCTAGCTTCAGCAAGCAGGGGCTCCTTGCTAGTTGCACGGGCTCCTCACTGCCGTGGCTTCTCTCATTGCAGAGCTCGGGCTCTAGGGCGCAGGGGCTCAGTAGTCATGGTTCCCCGGGCTCCAGAGCACAGGCTCAATTGTGGCGCACCAGTCCAGTTGGCCTGAGACCTGGGGGATTCTCCTGGATCAGGGATCGAACCCTTGTCTCCTGAAATGGCAGGTGGATTCTTTACTGTTGAGCCTGCAAAGCAGGAGAAGGAAATGGCAACCCACTCCAGTATTTTTCCTGGGAAATCCCATCGACAGAGGAGCCTGGAGGGCTACAGTCTGTGGGGTCGCAAAAGAGTCAGATACTACTTCTACTGAAAACTCACTTCAGTCGTGTCCAACTCTGTGCGACCCCATAGACGGCAGCCCACCAGGCTCCCCCGTCCCTGGGATTCTCCAGGCAAGAACACTGGAGTGGGTTGCCATTTCCTTCTCCAATGCATGAAAGTGAAAAGTGAAAGTGAAGTCGCTCAGTCATGTCTGACCCTCAGCGACCCCATGGACTGCAGCCTACCAGGCTCCTCCATCCATGGGATTTTCCAGGCAAGAGTACTGGATTGGGGTGCCATTGCCTTCTCTGCAGATACTACTTAGCGACTAACAATAGCACCAGGAAAGCCCAAACCTCCCACTCTTGACACCTCTGATCTATTAAGTAATCAGAGAAAGAAAAGAAAGGCCTTGCTCCGTTGTATCTGACTCTTTGCAGCCTCATGGACCATAGCCCACCAGGCTCCTCTGTGCATGGGATTTCCCAGGCAAGAATACTGGAGTGGGGTGCCATTTGTCCTCCAGGGGATCTTCCTGAACCAGGGATCGAACCCACATCTCCTGTGTCTTCTGAATTGCAGGTGAATTCTTTACCACCGAGCCTTTGGGGAAGCCCGCTTTCAAACACTGCTGTGCTTAATTCCATCCATCCATGTATACAGTCTTCTAGAGTTTGCTTTCTTGACCACTACTTGATCTCCTGCCTGGAATATAAACTCTTTGGGTCCAGGGCTTTTGTTGGTCTCATCTATTGCTATATTTTCATGACCTAAAACAGTACTTGGTACCTCACTGATACATAAGAAATTTTTGTTGAGTGAATAGATTAACCACATAGATAGTAAAATGTTCTTATATCATATAGTGGCGTGGAAAAAATGATTATAGCACAATGTTATGTTTAAAAGCCAAAACAATATTGCATATATAGTAGCACTGCAAATATATATTTTTTTCATCTTCATTGGGATAAAATACACATAAAATTTTCCATTTCCATCATTAAGTATACAATTCAATGGAATTAAATATATTCAGATTGTTGTGCATTCAACTACATATTTTTAAGAAAACATCGCCTATGAAGTTAAAAAGAAATCTGCTACTTTCTACTGTCTATTTTAAATGTAAGAAAAAAAAGGAAAATACAAAGAAAAGAAAAATATGTCAACATTTCAATGACCTAACAGGTCTGGTCACACGCTCAGAAATTTCTTTCATCTCCAGGTCCAACTCTGAGTAAGTGAACTCATTGAGGGAAGAAGCCTGAAGAGTAAGTGAAAGTGACTAAACGTATCTAATTAGTTACAAGTGCTCTGAAATACCAAAAAGCATAGTTGACTCAATTAGGTGATTAAACAACAAATTTCTTATTTTTGTCTCTCACCAAGGCAAGAGAAGCTCAGATACCCTTTAAAGCACCATCAACAAATCTGTGTCTCTTGGAGGTTGGAAATGGCTTTAAAGGGTAGGAATGGCTTTCAAGTAATGCCCAGGGGCCTAGGCATCACAAGGTTAAGGGGAAAATACAGAACTTTTCCTCTTGATGTGTAAAAACTCTCAGGGCCCTTTGCTTCTTCACACTGGTGATTTCTCTGGAATAATGCCCTTCTGTGTAACTTTCTGCTCTCTCGGTCAACATGAGAAGGCATGGGGGCAGGTGGTGTAATTGCTCCATAAATAAACAGAAAGAATGCAGTTTGCTTTTATCCAGACAGATCAATAAGTTCATAGGAAAACTATTTATCATCTCAAATCATTAACACACTGCTTACATATGCAGATTAGCACACCAGAAAAATAACCCTTGTAACAGTCTGGCAGAAAGCAAATACTATTGGGAAAAGAATGATGTAGCCTTTGCAACTCAAATTTTAGGAACAGTTTCTGGTTTAAAGGGTTAGCACATAAAACAATATATGCTCCATTTTAAAGAAGTCTCTCCGATTTTTTTTTTTTTTTTCCTTTTCTTTGGTTGCATCGCGCAGCATATGGGTTCTTAGTTCCCTGAACAGGGATCGAACTCACACCCCCTGCTTTGGAAGTCTGGAGTCTTAACCACTGGAGCACCAGGGACATCCCTCTGTCTCCTATTTATTAATCAAAGAAAGTGAAGGTTGCTTGGTGGTGTCTGAGTCTTTGTGACCCCATGGACTGTATGTAGCCTGCCAGGCTTCTCTGTCCATGGAATCCACCAGGCAATTCTACTGGAGTGGGGAAGCCCAAAAATACTGGACTAGGTAACCTATCCCTTCTCTAGGGTATCTTCCCATCCCAGGAATCGAACCTGCATTGCAGGTGGATTCTTTACCAGCTGAACCACAGGCAACATGGAGAAGGAAATGGCAACCCACTCCAGTATACTTGCCAGGAAAATCTCATGAGCAGACAAGCTTGGTGGGCTACAGTCCATGGGGTCACAAAGAGCTGAATATGAGTTAGTGACTGAGCACAGAACCCCAAATCAAGCCCTTGAAGCATGCATATCTGGGCAGAGATACCATAATGTAGACTCTGGCCCTGTAGGTGTATGGCCTGAAGGGCTGGGAGACCCAAGGCTTGTTCTTGGATAGAGAGACAGAGGGACAAAGTGTGGCCTGGGACAATCATGGCAGAAAGGACATGTCATGCAACTCAAGCACAACGGGAGTACAGAGAAACCAAGGCCCTTCACTCACCCAAGGATGACAACAGAATTATTTAATACCTAGTATATCATAGACACAAACCAATCCTCTTGTTTTGGAAATCACAAGAAAGCTGGAGTAGCAATACTCATGTCAAACAAAACAGACTTTAAAATAAAGACTATTACAAGAGACAAGGAAGGACACTACACAATGATCAAGGGCCCAATCCAAGAATACCATTAATATGTATATGAATGTGGAAGTGCTATTTGCTCAGTCGTGTCTGATTCTTTGCGACCCCATGGACTGTAGCCCACCAGGCTCCTCTGTCCATGCAATTCTTCAGGTTAAGAATATTGGAGCGGGTTGCCATTTCCTTCTGCAGGGCATCTTCCCCCTAAGAATCGAACCCAGGTCTCCTGAACCGCAGGCGAATTCTTTCCCATCTGAGCCACCAGAGAAGCTCCCAGGGGAGCCATATATATATATGTGGGTGGTCCTCAGGTCCTATTTCACCTTATATGGACAGAATTTCCTCTTTTCTTGGGAGCCACATATTTTAATTTCAAATACTCTGTGACGATACCCAGAACTGTTAACCAAATTCTGGCTCCTTTATGAAATGAGACCTGCATTCATGGAAGTCATGAGATGCTCCAGGACTCGAAGGTGGCATCAGTGTAAGTTACCATGACCCACCTCTGCAGGATTCGTCAACCAGTGACTGCTGGGCACCTAGACTGGAGGCAAGGGTCTGCCCGGTGGTGGCATTACCCTGTTACTCAAGAGGCTCCAGAAGTAGCGGCGCCAGTTTCATTGTTAATGAGCTGGCGTTCACCTGTTCTTCCTTCTGTGGATAATTCTCATTTTCAGTTATTTTCCATTCGCAAAGATCTCTTGCCTGGGCTGGAGTGCCGAGCAGGTAACCTGCCTCTTCTTGCTTACACTGCAAAAACATAAATGAGGTCACATTTTTGTTGAATGTTGTAAAGAGAACCGGTAAAATAGTTCAGAGGAGCTGCTCAAGCCTCTTAGGACCTGTCCAACCCTGGGGAGAAAACACACACAAGAATGGAGATAGAGAAGCTGTCAAATAGAAACTCCAGTGTTTATTTAGGACTCTCAGGAGCGATATGAGTATGGGACTTTTTCTTATTACGGCTGCACTGGGTCTTCACTGCTGTGCACAAGGGTTTTCTCTCCTTGCAGAGAGCGGGGGCTGTTCTCTAGTTGTGGCGCGCCAGCTTCTCATTGTGGTGGCTTCTCTTGTTGCGGAGCGTGGGGCCCTAGGCGTTCAGGCTTCAGTACTTGCAACTCATGGGCTTAGTAGTTGCAGCACATGGGCTTAGTTGCTCCGAGGCATGTGGGATCTTTCCAGGCCAGGGATTGAACCCATATCCCCTGCACTGCAAGACAGAGTCCCTTTTTTTTTTTTTTTTATATTTCAAAAGTTTATTTCACAAAAAGTTCAGTAAGAAAATGTACACGAGACTCCACGCGGAGTCCGAGCTCGTGTGCTCCGAGTGCAGGGAGGGCGGAGACTGTGCGGGAGGGAGAAGCCCCTTTGGCCTGCCCTACGGAAGCCTGCGAGGGAGGGTGGTAATCGCTGCCCAGTCCAGTTGTCCAGATGCCCAGCGCCAACGCCAGCCGCAGGAGTCAAGAGAAGCCGCGGGAGATCATGGACGCGGCGGAAGATTATGCAAAGAAAGATACGGAGTATCTTCAATGATACAATCACAAGAAAAACCAGATCGAGTTTTGGGTTCGAATTAGTGATTTGACAGTGCAGAAAGCTGGTGAAGTTGTTTGGGTGCGTGCAAGGGTTCATACAAGCAGAGCTAAAGGAAAGCAGTGTTTCTTAGTCCTACGACAGCAGCAGTTCAATGTCCAGGCTCTTGTGGCGGTAGGAGACCATGCAAGCAAGCAGATGGTTAAATTTGCTGCCAACATCAACAAAGAGAGCATCGTCGATGTGGAAGGCGTTGTGAGAAAAGTGAATCAGAAAATTGGAAGCTGTACACAACAAGATGTAGAGTTACATGTTCAAAAGATTTATGTGATCAGTTCAGCTGAACCCCACCTGCCCCTGCAGCTGGACGATGCTGTTCGGCCTGAAGTGGAAGGAGAAGAGGAAGGAAGAGCTACTGTTAACCAGGATACGAGATTAGACAACAGAGTCATTGATCTTAGGACATCAACTAGTCAGGCAATCTTCCGTCTCCAGTCTGGCATCTGCCATCTCTTCCGAGAAACTTTAACTAACAAGGGTTTTGTGGAGATCCAAACTCCTAAAATTATCTCAGCTGCCAGTGAAGGAGGAGCCAATGTTTTTACTGTGTCATATTTTAAAAATAATGCGTACCTGGCTCAGTCTCCACAGCTGTACAAGCAAATGTGCATTTGTGCTGATTTTGAGAAGGTTTTCTGTATTGGGCCAGTGTTCAGAGCCGAAGACTCTAATACACACAGACATCTGACTGAATTTGTTGGCTTAGATATTGAAATGGCTTTTAATTACCATTACCATGAAGTTGTGGAAGAAATTGCTGACACTTTAGTGCAGATATTTAAAGGACTTCAGAAAAGGTTTCAAACTGAAATTCAGACGGTGAATAAACAGTTCCCATGTGAGCCATTCAAATTTTTGGAGCCAACTTTAAGACTAGAATATTGTGAAGCATTGGCTATGCTTAGGGAAGCTGGAATTGAAATGGGAGATGAAGAAGATCTAAGTACACCAAATGAAAAACTGTTGGGTCGTTTGGTAAAGGAAAAGTATGATACCGATTTTTATATTCTTGATAAATATCCATTGGCTGTAAGACCTTTCTATACCATGCCTGACCCACGAAATCCTAAACAATCCAACTCTTATGATATGTTCATGAGAGGAGAAGAAATACTGTCAGGAGCTCAAAGAATACATGACCCTCAGCTGCTAACAGAGAGAGCCTTACATCATGGAATTGATTTGGAGAAAATTAAGGCATACATTGATTCCTTCCGCTTTGGAGCCCCTCCTCATGCTGGTGGAGGCATTGGGTTGGAACGAGTGACTATGCTGTTTTTGGGCTTGCACAATGTTCGTCAAACCTCAATGTTTCCCCGTGATCCCAAAAGACTTACTCCTTAAAGAAAATGTTTTTCATTCTTTCCAGTAACCTGCTATTAATCAGGCTGTACCTTAGGTACTTAAAATATGCAATAAAATAAAAGTTATCCAAAGTGCCACAAAATTACTTTTGGACTAATTCAGTGTACGTTACTTTAAAAGAGAAAATTTTTATAACTTTGAACATGCTTCAGTAGGAAATGGTTAAACATTTTAATGAAAAATTAATATTATGTTAAAAGTTCATTTTGCATTACTACAATAAATGTTAACAATTTAAAAAAAAAAAAAAAAGAAAATGTACACGACCCAATTTTTCTCATAGTAGCAGCTGATTTCTCTGGGAACACAGACATTGTTCAAACTCGTCCCAAGGCTTCTAACGGGATGATACTATTTCCTCGTATTTACCATTCCACTGCTGTTCTGTTGCCCACGAGTTGCCATCTCCACACATTCATACATCATAAGACTCATAAAGGGGTCAGGTCCCCACAATATCCCTTGGACATGTCCGCCACCATTTAATTTCAATGATAACATCTTGTCCATAAATTTCTTCATCTTGGGAGGGGTGAGCCTTGCTCGTGGTGCCTACCCAGCAAGCCCAAAGAAGCCTCCACATAGAATTCTAGTTGTCCCTCCGAAAGGCAGACTCTTAACCACTGGCCTACCAGGGAAGCCCAAGGGTGGGACTTTGATGGCAACATCTGAGAGGGAAACTTGATTGTCATGCTTTGGAAATACAGGCTTGGGTAGAGCCCTAGGGAATGAGAAGAGGAGGTAAGAGGTTTCTAAAGCCAGCTATACCATGGACAAGTGGGCAGTGGGGTGACAAGAATTAAGAAGCCTGCTGTTATGGCCTCTAATTCTCAGATCAGCTTCCCTACCCAAAGTTCTGTGACACAGAGCAGCAAAGAGCAGCCCTATCTTACCAGCCAGAGGGTAAGAAAGGGGACAAGATGGAGAAGGACCTGCAGTCTTCTCCACCCGTCACTGTCAGCGAGGCTGGACTGATGCCTCCTTCTCTGAAAAGTGAGGATTGTCCTAGTGACTAAGGTCCCACCCTAATTTGCATAGCATTCGTTGTCTTGTACCCATTCATTCCAAGAACCCATTAATGCCTGTCAGGTACTTCCCTGGGCCGTTGGAGAAGTACTTGTGCCACAGGGGGAAAGAAGAGAAACTGAAAAGTAACTGGTCCAATAGAAAAAAATTTTTAATGCCCAAACAAATAAGTAGACTTGGGTGTAACTACAGACCAGTCCAAGTCTGGATCTAAAAGGATCTAGAAGGCAGAGGCTGCCTTTTCTTTTGGAGAAGGAAATGGTAACCCACTCCAGTATTCTTGCCTAGAGAATCCCATGGACGGAGAAGCCTGGTGGGCTACAGTCCCCGGCATCGCAAAGAGTCGGACTCAGTAGTGTGGCCTTTATAATACCTGTGGGTAGGTTTTGTAAAGTAGACCACTCCTTGAAAACTGGCTCCAAAACTCAGCCACCACATTTTTCTCTGAGAACAATGTTACATCCATTGCATGAAGACCTAATACCCAAATATGCCCATAATGGATGGCAAGCCAATCCCATTAACATTCGTAATATGCTAAAGAGCTTTGAAAAGAACACTTGGGTAGTTTTAATCCTTCAAGAACTCAAATAACTAATGCAACATTGTAAATCAACCATACTTTAATAAAATAATTTTTTTCAAAAAGAACTCAAACAGTTCTAAGCAGGAGCATGTAGCTCACCAATAAGCAAATTGATATATATAAGAAACATTTTTATCATTTGCATACTTGAAAATTTTCTGTTCCTATACTTGAGTTCCAATCCTATGTCAAAATTGTTTCCAAGATTCAGAAAGCTATATGGCACTAGAAAAGAGCTGAGCTCTCTTTAAGTGAAACATTTTTCCCTTTTTTTTCTTTTTAGCTAATAGAGACATGAAAATTTTTAGTGAATTACAAGAAAACTGTGGTTTATCTGTAAAGAGACCTATGGGATTCTTCATCTACTGTATAATCAGAAGACCAACTGATTATTTTCATTCTAACCTAAACTGTTATACTGATATCCATTCTAGATATTCCAAATGATTCAAATATACAAGTTATGTACTTTATAATGGAGTTCAATTCAGTTCAGTCACTCAGTCATGTTCGACTCTTTGCAACCCCATGGACTACACCATGGCAGGCTTCCCTGTCCTTCACCAACTCCCAGCGCCTGCTCAAACTCAGTCAGTGATGCCATCCAACCATCTCATCCTCTGTCATCCCCGTCTCCTCCTGCCTTCAATCTTTCCCAGCATCAGGGAGGGTCTTTTCCAGTGAGTCAATTCTTTGCATCAGGTGGCCAAAGTATTGGAGTTTCAGCTTCAGTATCAGTCCTTCCAGCGTATAGTCAGGACTGATCTCCTTTAAGATGGACTGGTTGGATCTCCTTGCAGTCCAAAGGACTCTCAAGAGTCTTCTCCAATACCACAGTTCAAAAACATCAATTCTTTGGCACTCAGCTTTCGTTATAGTCCAGCTCTCACATCCATACATGACTACCGGACAAACCATAGCTTTGACTAGACAGACCTTTGTTGGCAAAGTAATGTCTCTGCTTTTACTATGCTGTCTAGGTTGGTCATAAATTTTCTTCCAAGGAGCAAGCATTTTTAATTTCATGGCTACTGTCACCATCTGTAATGATTTTGGAGCACCCCAAAATAAAGTCTCTCACTGTTTCCATTGTTTCCCCATCTATTTGCCATGAAGTGATGGGACCGGATGCCATGATCTTAGTTTTTGAATGTTGAGTTTTAAGCCAGCTTTTTCATGCTCCTCTTTCACTTTCATCAAGAGGCTCTTTAGTTACTTATAATGGAGACTACCTTCTAATTAGGTAAAGCAATGGGAATAAGATTTAGGGGAAAAGAATATATTTTATTAGATTTAGATTGTGTTCCTAAGAGATTAAAATTTATGAGATTTAGAATGCATTTTTTACTTAAAAACTTATTTATTAAAAAGTTCATTAATCAAAAGTGTGTAGTGCATTACGCCAAGGTGCTCGTATCTATGTAACACCTACCAGGTTGATAAGTAGAATGTTACCAGCACCCCAGAAAGGCCCTTTTAACCGTCTCTATCACCATCACCACTCCCCCACCCCCAAAGCTAACCACAGTTCACCTCTAACAAAGATTAGTTTTGCTAGTTTTAAAATTTTTTATATAAATGGAATAATATAACATGTATTTTTGATATGACTTTCTTCATTGAATATGTTGTCTTGTAGAGTCACCCAGGGTGTGGTTCATTCATTTGACTGCTGTGTAATATTCCATTAAATAACTATACAACAATTTATCTGCTCACGCTACTATTCATGGATATTTGGGTCTGCTTACAATTTGGAGTTGTTAGAAATTGTGCTCATCTCAACACTCTGGTACATGTCTTTTTAATGCATATCCTGCAGCGATTTCTGTTAGGTATACACCTAAGAATAAATTGCTGGGTCATAGGTTATATGAATGTTCGATTTTGTGAAATAATGCCAAACAGTTTTATGAAGTGGTTGTAAAGTTTCATTTATTCTTGGCAGTCACGCTTTTTCTATTTCTGGCAACAGTAGAGTGGGTAGGATTTTTAATATCTTACAGGTTTCTTGGAACAAAACATCTTTTTAAACATAAACACTATTTGAATGAGTCAAGTTTAAAGTAATTAAGGGTTCAGAGATTAAATTTATGTCTACACTACAAATGCTTTTTTTAAAATAAGTGTAAAAGTGCTTGGGGCAAAATACATTTGGGATTTCCCTGTTACCAAAATATCTGAAAAGTAATTCCAGCTGCTTGCTCAAAATCATCCACAGCTGGGCTGGCCAGCTTCTGACCTGATATTGACCTGGTGTTTTCAATAAAATGGGTTTCCCCGAATGCTCAGTGGGTAAAGAACCTGCCTGCAAGGCAGGAGACACAGGAGATGTGGGTTCCATTTCTCAGTTGGGAAGATCCCTGGGTAGGAAATGGCAACCCATTCCAGTATCATTGCCTGGAAAATCCCATAAATAAGCGAAACCAATAGATACTAGGATCCCCATGCAAAACCAATATCATATCCATGAACTTAAGCAAATAAGCAAACATTTTCAATACAGCCATAGCCCCACCAAGGAGTGGGGCAGATTTGAAAGATTAAAAAAACGTTTCTGAGTCTGGAATTCTTGTTCTCCCTGATGTGGAAGAAAGGCGGAAACAGACAATTGAAGTTGGAAACCGAAGAAGTTTTTAAAAGGCCCCCTGGGCTGTCCCCTGCCAACTTGATTATTCAGAGTAGAACTGTCTTTCTTCCCAGGGCTTTTGAAATTCACTCTCTGGCAGGACTGTAAGAGAATGGACTCGCCAGCACCCCCTAGGTTCCTTAAGCAATTTCTTGCCAAGATCAGTAAGGTCAAGGGTGCCTATACTATACTGCCAGATCAGTCATTGCCGCAGACCTTCATAGTGTAGAGTACCTGGTTTGACCCCACCAAAGCAATTATCCAAAACACGATGATAACCATCATTAGGTGCCACAGTGGAGGCTACAGACGTAGCCACTTCTTAAAATCCAACTTATTTTTCAAGATTCATCTCACATCTCAGCCTTGAAGCCACCCCCAGGTGTCCCGAGCCAGCCCTATGGCCCCTTGTTTAAGAGCATTTTCAAGGATATGAACTCAGTGTAGGGTGTCTGTCAGCACCCTTGACCTCTACCCGCTAGATCCAGTGAGCACATCTCTTTCCTCCAGGCATGGCAAGCAAAAATGTCTCCAGATTGTTCTCCTTAAGGGACAAAATACTGTGGTTGAGAGTCCCTGGTCTGTGTGAATATGTGGTCACCATAACAGAACCATTAGCAGCACAAAGTCAAGAGCATATCATGCCTTTTTGGATTCGCCAAACTAATAACCCAATTCTGGGGAAACAGCAAGTGCTCCCCAAAATATTCATTGAAATGAATTTATCTGTCATCATTGCCACCTGACATCTTTCAGAGTAACTCCTATTTGTCCTTCCCATCTCACCTCAAGTGTCTCATTTTTACAGATGCTCTCCCCAAATCCAGACTTGCAAGGTTCTCTTCTTTATTTTGGTAAGGAAGTATTGCTATCTGTATTCTTCTAATTAGTTCCTCCAGCACCCTAGAAGACCAGGCTGTTGGCCCAGTATTTTCATTAAGGATACTAAGGCTCAGAGAGCTGATATGGCATGTTCAAGATCACAGAGCCAGTACATGACAGATTTGACAATGGGCCAGTCATGCAACAGGGGGCCAGCCTCCTAGAGGGCCAGAACTATGGATGCTGAGCAGAGCATCAAGGGGCCTGGCATTTGGGGCAAAGCACTCATCACAGAGCGCTTTTTTTTGAATAGACCCTGATGCTGGGAAGAGTTGAAGGCAAGAGAAGAAGGGAACAACAGAGGATGAGATGGCTGGATGGCATCACCAACTCAATGGACAACTCCGGGAGTTGGTGATGGACAGGGAGGCCTGGCATGCTGCAGTCCATGGGGTCACAAAGGGTAAGACACAACTGAGCAACTGGAATGAACTGAACTCATCACAGAAGAAAACTGGAGTTTAAGGAGGGAAGTTGGTCAGAAACCAGGACCAATATGGCGTGAATACAAGACTGCATGAGGAGGCGAACCCCCAAGAACACACTCCACACCAGCCTACAGCACCTGACTAACCCAGGGTGAAGGGTTACACCCCATGGTTAAGCCAACTGGTGAATCTGAGGATGTTAATAGATGCCTGGCCTTGGTCCAGGTTTGAGGAATGCTGAGCTGCGGGTGAGGAAAGGAGTCCGGGTGAAGTGGGTTACCCGTCATATGCACCCAAGTGTGTTGGGTTCCTAGTGTGACGGGTTCACTGTCCTCTCCTGGGGATGTCAGGCATGCATTTAGTCACTGGTGTGGGTAATCAGCACCTACTGTTGTGCTGGGCTGGTGATGGGCACAGAAGACGCAAAGGTAAGCACACAGAAGTGGTCCTTATCTCTCAATGCTAATCTAATAATTACACAAAGAAATGTTTAATTACAAACAGTGACAGGTGTTAGGGAGGAAAGGTGCTGTGGGCCATGAGAGCATGTAACAGAAGGGTATCACCTAGTCTAAGGACTGGGGACGATTTCCCTGAGAAGGTGATAACTGAGCTGAGATCTGAAAAATGAATAAAAGGTAATTATGTTTATGTGTGTTGGGGTGGTAGATGGCTCCAGGCTGAAGAAACAGCAGAGCAGGGTCTCTGAGGCGGAACCACGGGCGATGAGGTTGAAGAATGCAAGGCACAGCACACACAGCAGAGCCCTTTGAGGGGGAAAAGTTAGAGTGATTAGAATCAAAGAAAATAAGGCTAATGTTCCATTCAGTGTTCTTGATGGTGAAAGGTTCTCTTCCCAAGAGGACAAAAATAACATGCTCCTTGGAAAAGAGAGGTAGGCAGGCTTTGCAGGCAGGGCTTCCCTCAATGACAGGATCTTGGTGGAGTTGTTAATCCAGAGTTCAACCTGAGAATATCAAGCAATTCAGTCTCTCTCATTTTATTCAGCCAATCAGATTCTGGGGATGGACTCACATTGACCAAAGTCATGGAAAACAGATGTATAACTCAAAATGCCTATATATAGTTTTGTCCGTAATGCAATTGCCTGGAGAGTTGAAATACTCATGTCTATTGGTCAACGTACTCCCTTCCCTATAAAGTGGTCCACAGAGGAAGGCAAATGCCCATAAGCTTAATGGGTGAGGAGGAACTGGAACAAAGACTACTGTCAAATAATCCAGCTGACCATTCAATGCACCATATTCTATTAAGAGATGAGCATATAGTCTGGGCCCCAAATGAGAACACAGGGCTTAACAAAGAACTCTAATTCAGTTTTTGTTTTATTAAAGCCTTCAGTTGATTAGATGAGGCCTGTCCACATTATGGAGGGCAATCTGCTTTACTCTGAGTCTGCAGACTTAAATATTATTCGTGTCTAGAAAAATACATTCACAGAAACATCTGGAGTAATATCTGACCAAAGTGCTGAGTCCAGTGGCTCTTAGGAGCTGAACTGTGTCCTCCATCCTCCACCTTCCAAATTCATATGTTGAAACTCTAACCCCCAACATAACTGTATTTGGAGATAGGGACTGTAGGAGGTAATTAAGGTTAAATTAAAGGTGGAGCCCGGATGAGTAGGATTACAGGCTTTATGAAGTGCACACAGAATAGAGGTCACGTGAGCACACAGGAGGATGGTTGCTGCCTGCAAGCCAAGAAAAGAGGCCTCAGAATCAAACCTCTGTTAATGGCACCTTGATCTTGGACTCAGCCTCCACAACTGTGAGAATAAACTTTTACTATTTAAGCCACTCTGGTATTTTCTTATGGTAGCCTTAGCAGACTAATACAGTGACCCATCTAAACTGACACATAAAATTAATCATCATGCAAGCATTTAAATTAATTGGAGTTTACTTTAAAATACTCAAAAACACGTTTTTTAATTAAAAAAATAATCCAGGGAGGATAGATGAAATATGATTGGCAAAATGTTGATAACTGTCAAAACTAGGTGCTGGAGAAGTGGAATTTCATTACATTATTATCTGAAATTTTCTATCATGAGCCACTTAAAAGAAATATTCATGAGGCTACCGTGTCCCAACCCAATAATGACTGGAAGAATTCACACACCCTCTTTATTCTTTGGAAGATGAATGTTTTAATAATGAAATTCTTTAAGTACTTCTGTCCAGCTCTAATCTGTAGCTTCCTTTTTCCTATTTAGCCAGCAAGTTCTCATTAAGATATGACTCAAGGACATGGAGTTCATTAAAATGATCATCATATCACATGGTGGGTAGAACGCTGTCAAAAAAAATTCTCTGTCTCCAGCAGAGCATGTCATTCAGGGTTTCCTGCAACTGAAAAAGTCCAGTAGCTGAAGAAGGTTTTTCAGATTTGCCTTCTAAAGATCTAGATAAGGTACCACATTATCATGTAAATCCTTGTTACAAAATTTGAAACGTATTCAATATCATTGTTATGCTTCTGTAGTTCTCACACTTTGGGAAAGTTTAGAATAAAGTGAAAGTTGTGAAAGTCGCTCAGTTGTGTCCAACTCTTTGTGACCCCATGGACTATAGAGCCCATGGAATTCTCCAAGCTAGAATACTGGAATGGGTAGCCTTTCCCTTCACCAGGGAATCTTCCCAACCTAGGGTTCTAATCCAGCTCTCCTGCATTGCTGGCAGATTCTTTACCAGCTAAGCCACATGCTTCCTACTAAAACTGTATATAAATGCAAACATTTGTATCCAGCTTCCTCTGACTACATTTCTGTTTCAGCCAAGGAATGCTAAGTGGCTTCATCTGTTTTTTTTTTAAGAGCCAGAACAAAGTATTTAGGATCTTTGATTTTTTTTTTGAAGAATAACAGGAGTCTTTTCACCTAATAGTAAATATACTTTAAGAATAGGCATTTTCAGAAACCTCATCCTGCATATTGGAATCTGCAAACAAAAAAATTCATTATATTTTTTTCAGTATAGGCAGAACTAGGTCAGAGAACCTGTTGAAGTAGACAGAAAGGAAGAAATTCCCATCTGTTCTGTTACCCAAATAATTCATCAATGGGGTCCAAGCAGGCTTAAGGGACGGGATTCAGCAAAATGGTTTCTAAGTAAAAGTGGAAATCATAGTTTTGGGAATTTGTTTGGTGGGAAATTTGGACAGATAATGAGAGCCTTTTCAACCTGGTTCCCTGATGTGATCTTTCAATCCCGAATTCCAGACCCCTGACTGTCCTTATCTGTGCTGAGAGGTGTGGGCTGGGCGAGGAGAGAGTCAAGCTTCCACTGAGATGTCGCAGGGTCCCAGGTAAGTTTACCTGGGCTGCTGGGAGGGGCGTAGGCACCATGGGTCTCCCAGGCCTGACCAGAGAAGCCCAAACACTGTAGACTCACCGGGCTGCGTGCCAAGCGAGGAGACGGAACACCAGTGCCTGCGGGCGTCTCTGCCAACTGAATAAACAGAAACAAAACCCTCTGCAAAGGAGGAGTGGGTCAGCCTGACAGCATCAACAAATATCCAGGTCCGGGCAGAGGAACACCCATCACTGCAGGGCGACCAAGTCAAAGTCACAGACGAGCGCGTTTGCCAGAAAAAGAGGACAACGGGAGAGGGAAGCAGAGCCTGGAGACAGAGAAATGCGGGTTCTTCAACGGCTGGCATACGAGCCCTCAGGACACAGATGCCGGGAGAACCTCAGAAATAGCCTTTGGGTCGCCGCCAGGGAGCGTTTGCGTCAGGGCGGCAGGGCCGGCAGTGAGCTCTGGAGTTTGCCGGGCCTCGGGCAAAGCCACAAGCAGCGGCAAGGTCACAGGGGAGCCACGCAGGCTCTGCTGACATTGAGCTACTGGGATTTTCCAGAAACTACTGAGAGCAAGGACCACAGGAGGTGGTCCAGGCCCAGAGTCGGGGGACAACCTCAGGCGAAGTAACAGCGATTATCATTCTGCACTTTTGTACCAGAAATGCCTGCGACCAAGAAAGGACCCCTCTGAGGAGGGAGGGGGGGAGGACCTATGTGCTAGTTCAGTTCAGTTGCTCAGTCATGTCCAGCTCTTTGCGACCCCATGGACTGCAGCACGCCAGGCCTCCCTGTCCATCACCGACTCCTGGAGTTCACTCAAACTCATGTGCATTGAGTCGGTGATGCCATCCAGCCCTCTCATCCTCTGTCTTCCCCTCCTCCTGCCTTCAATCTTTCCCAGCACCAAGGTCTGTCTGCTAAGCAGCGTCCAAAGTCAGGCCTGGTTGGCAGAGACAGGCCTAGAGAAGAGGAAGTGCAAACTCCAGTGTCATGTCACAGGGTCTCAGGGTTCCACTGGGCTGGACCCTTGGGGACCCAGCAGCGGTCCCTGTAGCCTGCTCTGTTCCAGCCAGACTGCACTCTCTCTCTCCTGATGGCCGAATATTGCATGTCTTTTCTGGGTCTTTTCCTTCCTAGTCACTCAGGTTTCCAGACACACCCTCAGTCTTAGCCGAGGAGAACTGGCCTTGGGCTCCTGAAGAATATGGCTCCTCGAAAAACAGAAAAAGTACCACAGGAGTGCATGTGCATGTGCACGTGCACACACACACACACATATACCACCATACCCCTTACAGATTCCCTCCATAACCATCACCCTGCCTTTCTCATCTCTTCCTTAGATATAACTCATGTCCGACTCTTTGCAACCCCATGGACTATAGCCAACCAGGCTCCTCTGTCCATGGGATTCTCCAGGCAAGAATACTGGAGTGAGTTGCCAGCCCTCCTCCAGGGGATCTTCCCAATGTGGGGATCGAACCCACATCTCTTAGGTCTCCTGCATTGGCAGGTGGGTTCTTTCTCATTCAAGCCTCCTAGGAAGCCCCAGATAAAACTATGTTCCCACAAGTACTGGATGGGGAGCAAATACCCATTTTCTCTGGAGAAACACTCCTAGAAAGACGGTAACCCATGGACCAGAGCAAAGACCCACATATAACAGAGGGAATCGTCTACCACCATGTGGTGAGACTACCGCATATCTGTTATTATACCCGTTTTTAGGAATGAGGAAAGCTGAGGCACAAGGAGTTGCATCGTTGCCCAAGGTCATACACCATACCACATTATCCTATAGCTACCTACAATTTTCCTATTCCTACTGTCCTGCAAATCACAAACCTGGGCTAGGAAACAAAGTAGTCAGCAGATAATGACCCAAATAGGAAGTATGGGAAAGGGAAAGGCAGAGCCAGACAGGGGGTGCACAGCCAAAAATTCAGCCCATCAGCAGTCAGCTGCTATAGGTGTTGGCTACTGACTCTGGGTACACAGGCGACACCAACTTATTTTAAGCCTAAGGGAGAGGTTTACTAACAGTATCAGCCAGGACCTGGCAGGAAACAGATGGCACAATCCAGAGTGTTCAGCTGACAAAAATGTAATGGAGAGACTATTTACAGAAGGGCAGGCAGGATGAAAGGAAGCAGCGTGGGGCGATGAGGCCCCGGAAATAACGAATGCCGGAAGCGGTCACCACCTCTAGGACTGGCTGATGGTGGAGGGACCGGGTCAACAGAAGGCAGAGAGCGCTGGGGCGGGGAGGGGACTGCGGCCACCCACGGACGGCCCGGTCCCTTCCATCTCTTGCTGGTGCCTCCCCTTAGCAGAAAATTCAGGAAGCCCCGGGACACAGAGGCCTCCGTGAGGCTTCCCTGTAGATGCCCCCAACCACACGGCAGAGGAGGGCAGAAGACGAAGGGACGGGGGACGCAGGGGACGAGCGTCAGCCCGAGACCCACTCGTCTCCTGATCCCGCCCACTCGTTTCATCCTGACCCCGCCCACTCCTCTTCTGGCCCGCCAATCATCTCATCCTGACCCCGCCCACTCCTCTTCTGGCCCACCCGCTCGTCTCATCCTAGCCCCGCCCGTTCTCGTCTGGCCCCGCCCACCCCGGGACTGTTGGCTGCCTCTCTAACCCAGCCAAAAACTCGCACCTATTTAAGTGGACCAAATATTAAGGGAGCATCACCGTCTCCTGTGTTTCTTCTCCCGGGGTTCATTCAGCAGAGTCTTCCAGCCTAGCTTCCCCTAACAAAGGAGCGTTCTTCCCGGTCTCCCCACCTTCTCAAGGATGAGCGAAGCAGCATTTAAGAGCTGTTTTTCTTCTCTGCGCCTGTCTCTTAACCCTTGGCGTCTCTCTCACTTTTTTTTTTTTTTTAAATTTAATTCAAGAGAAAGGAAGCAACAGACACCAGATCAATTTCCAGACTGGCTGTGTTTACATCGTCGTGGGACAGCAGGCCCCTGGTTGTCTCTGTGTGTAAGGCACATGCGTCTGCTAAGGATTTCTGCTGAGGAAGGAGGGGAGGAAGGAGAAAGTGGGAGGGTCCCGAAGCTCAAAGAGGAGAGGAGGCACTTTCTCCTGATAACCAGGAAAACAGAGAGAAACAAGCTTCAAAGCAGAAAGCAACCTCCAAGGCCTGAATACAAAATACCCACTTTGGAGGGAGTGCTTGAGGCCAGACCCTAAGGCCCTCCCAGTACCTGGTCCAACTGTTTTGGAGATTTCAGAATCTCAAAGCTTGAGTGACAACTGCTTTGAAACCTTTGTGTGGTGATGGGAAAGGGCAAGTCGGAAGGGGAGTTTTTGTAATGTATCTCTTTTTGGTGATGAAGATGGATTTTATTTAAATTGGGGAAAAGGGCGGTTTTCTTACCCCTGTTAGATTTTTCCCAGGGCACCTGGAAAATCAGAAACCTGCTGAGTTTTGATAAGAGCTTCTCTCCGGTGGAGGATGGTTATACAAAACGGCAGGTCAGGATGAGACCCACTCAGAAACATGCTCGAGTCCCAAGTACAGGTGTGGTGAAAGGACAGACTGTAAGTGGCCAAGCCGTGTCTCTTCGTCTTGGTCTTGGGGATCCTACCCATTTTCCCTTACTGTTTTCACAAAGCATCCATGGTAGCAGCCAGGGATGTGGTGGAGGTAGAGGCCAAAAGTCCCTAGAAAAATGCCCAGTGGTGTCAGAAGTCTGGGCGGCTCCATTTCCAGTATTGCTCTATTCATGGGAGGGCTTTCAGCCTGGTCACGTGGGCCTAAAACCAGGAAGTCATCTTGGACTCCTTTCCCCAACATCCCATAGTCCAACAATCCCCAGGTCTGACTGAAAAAAATACACCTGTGATGTGCCCGGCACAATCGAGGTAGTGGAGGGGATTACAGGCATAAGGACCTCATCATTAAGAAGCTCGCCATCTTATCAGGTGAGACAGTAATCAGTATACAAACAGTCATCTCAGACTGCGTGTCAAACTGTTTTTGTCTATTGGGTGTAAGAAACTGGCTTAATTTCCATTCTGGAGAAGTCTTCAGGGACTTATGATCCGCGGTTCAAAAGTGTCGTCAAGGACCTGGGATTTTCCATCTTTCTGCTCCAGCACCTTGTTTCGCTTTATCCTAAAGCCGGAAGCAAGATGACTGTAGCAGCCCCAGGCATCACATCCAGATTTTACCAAAGCCAGAGGGAGTAGAGCGCTCTTCTCCTGTGACACTCCAAGGAGAGAGAGAGATCCTTCACTAGAACCACCCCCCCCAGACTTCCCTCAAATCTCATTAGCTATAATTGGGTCACCAGCCTATCCAGAACCAAGACTAGCAAGAGAGGAATAGAATTAACTTTAGATCAAAGGGGAGGGAGTCTCTGCCCCAAGGGGGTGTGTGGGAGGGTGTATTGGACCAAAATTCGGGTTCTTTTCAGGAAGGAAGAATAGGGGAGCAAATTCTGGGTTGGGAGCAAGTTATGTTGATTGCAATATATAAAGAGCATTTCAGAATTAAATGGGGTAAGAAGATAGAGGGGTGAGGAAAGGCTGCCTTAGATCTTACCTTATTGCCACTGGCTGGGGTTATGGTTGTAGCCTCTTAACTGGACCGCCAGCCACTGACCTTCCCTCTCCTCCATCTACTCCATGAACCCATTTTTTACGTTGTCCCATTGGATCTGCCTACAATGCAAATCTTGGGCTTCGCCAGTGGTGGCTCAACGGTAAAGAATTAGCCTGCACTGCGGGAAATGAAAGAGTCATGAATTCCATCCCTGTGTCAAGAAGATCCCCTGGAGAAAGGCACGGTAACCCACTCCACTATTCTTGTCTGGGGAATCCCATGGGCAGAGGAGCCTGATGGGCAACAGTCTATGGGGTCGCAAAGAGTCTAAAGCAACTGAGCATGCATGCACAATAGGAATCTACTTATGTCATTTTATTGGTTAAAATGCTCCTGTATCTCCTTATTTCACACTGAATAAAATAACTTTTAGTGTGATAAAAATCATTGAATACTTACCACATGCAAGGCAGTGTTCTAAGCACTTTCTGTTATGTTATTTAACTTACCTCTCAGGGTATAGGTGAGCTAATCAAACACTGGTATGTGTAATACACTACCACAAACCTAGTGGCTTAAACTACACAAATTCATTACCCTCCCTTCTAGAGTCCAAAATCAGTTTTAAAATCAAGACATCAGGAGCAGAGCGTTTTTCCAGAGGTGCTGCTTTTTCTTGCCTCTTCTGCCTTTTAGAGGCTGCCAGTGTTCCTTGCTTCCTGACCTTATAGCTTGACCTGTGCTTCCATCATCACCTTTCCTTCTCTCTTTTCTGATTTCCTGCTCCCCCTTCTAAGGACCCTTGTGATTACATTGGGCACCCCTGGATAATCCGGGATAATCTCCCGTCTCAAGATCCTTAACTTAATCACATCTGTAAAGTCCCTTTTGCCAGGTAAGATAAGATAGTCACAGAACACGGATATTAAGCAGGGATGTCTTTAGGGAGCCATGATTCTGCCTACCCCTCTCAAGGTCCTACATCAAGAAGTAGTGGAACCAAGGTTTGAATTTCAGGCTCTGCAACCCCTGGAAGAAGCCATCCCTCCCTCCCAATCCAGTTGTTTCGTGTTTAACTGGGAACGTCTGTCTTGTATGCCCCAGCCCCTCATGTGGCTCAGTGCCACTTAATCTTGGGACCCAGCTCACAGTGACCCCTATTGGAAAGGCTTCTTGCCTACTTTTCTACCCCTGGACCGTCAGCTGGACTAGATGTCCCTCTCCTCTGTTCCCACATACCGGAGCTCACTGCTAAACTCTCGCTTGTAACTCTGATGGGAACTGGCTTCTGCGGAGCACACGGAGCTCAGGCAGACTTGTTGGTTGGTTGGTTGATTGGCAATGAACCCATCTTGAATCTTGCCTCCTCCACATCCTCCAACTTTCTATTTCTGATTTCTGTAGCCAACAATGATAGGAGGTGAAGCTTTTTTTCCTCTTTCTAATTTATATGTGAATTAAAGCCAGCACCACCTTAAACTGTTAGACATTTATACTTTTATGCATTTATACTATTTATACCCTTATGCATTATGCTGTAGCCCAGCAGCCCTTTGGGAAGTTAACTCATCAATTGCTAATGGCAGAAGGTCAGAGAAGGACAAACAGAAAAAAAATACTGACAAATCAACCCAGACCCTTCATCTGAACCATTCTCTTAATTCTTGAAATTCCATAGAACTTTCTCATTTGGATCATATGCCATCCACCTGTGGTTCAGTTGGTAAAGTGTGTAGGGGGAGGGTAGCCCTGAACAACTCAGGCATGCAGCAGTCTCTAAAAATGGGTTATTCATGAGGATGGATAAAGAGAAATATACATGGTGGGGTGGGGAAGTGCAGGAATTTGAGGAGTTTTACATCTTGTGCAATAAAAGAAATTATCCATCCACCAACCACTGAGGTTTTAGAAAAGTAAAGTAGCTGTCCCGAGGATGCAAAGTTATGACCAGTCCCGGATTCAAAGCCAGGTTGTGAATCAGAGATTGGTTGGTTTTCTTCTGAATTGTGTTAGCATCATGTTTGAGGCTCATAGTCACTTATTTGAAACCTCGAGGGACTAAGCAGCTTTGAATTTAGAAGTTTTGAGATTTTAGAAACTTATGTTCATTAATACTTCTGTAGCAGAACATATTAATATTTTCACTAAATGGGTATAGAAGGCTCAGATCAGCCTTTCATCATCAGGCATGGTTGTACCACTAAATTAGGGATTTTCAGAGATTTTGGGGATTTGGGAGTTGCAGATAAAGGATTGTGGAGCGGAGCATCAAAGGAAATAAGTGTATGTACATAATAACGAACGTTTGTTGAACAGTGAATATTTGCCACACGTTCTGCAAAGCTCTGGACATGCATCACTCTTTCAGAAACCTTGCAAGGTAAGTATTATTACTATCTGCATGCTCAAAATCAAAGAACAGGCATGGGTAGGCTAAGTAATCTGCCTAAAATCACTTTAGTCCATCCATCCATTCATTCAGTCTCCGTTTTAATTAACAACTTACAGTTAAATTTTTCGAGAATAACCTTTTCTTATTGAATAGTGAAATATTTCCAGAATGACTGGCTGGACGCTGGGCTTTGATCTGAAAGTCAATCGTTTGTAGCTTTAAATTTGTGTTCACTTTGTATTCTCTTTCTTGCTTTCAGTTCAGTTCAGTTCAGTTGCTCAGTCGTGTCCAACTCTTTGTGACCCCATGAATCGCAGCACACCAGGCCTTCCTGTCCATCACCAACTCCCAGAGTTCACTCAGACTCACGTCCAGCAAGTCTGTGATGCCATCCAGCCATCTCATCCCCTGTCGTCCCCTTCTCCTCCTACCCCCAATCCCCCAGCATCAGAGTCTTCTCCAGTGAGTCAACTCTTTGCATGAGGTAGCCAAAGTACTAGAGTTTCAGCTTCAGCATCATTCCTTCCAAAGAGATCCCAGGGCTGATCTCCTTCAGAATGGACTGGTTGGATCTCCTTGCAGTCCAAGGGACTCTCAAGAGTCTTCTCCAACACCACAGTTCAAAAGCATCAATTCTTTAGTGCTCAGCCTTCTTCACAGTCCAACTCTCACATCCATGCATGACTACGGGAAAAACCATAACCTTGACTAGATGGACCTTAGTCAGCAAAGTAATGTCTCTGTTTTTGAATATACCATCTAGGTTGGTTGTAACTTTTCTTCCAAGGAGTAAGCATCTTTTAATTTCACTGCTGCAGTCACCATCTGCAGTGATTTTGGAGCCCCCAAAATAAAGTCTGACACTGTTTCCACTGTTTCCCCATCTATTTCTCATGCCGTGATGGGACTGGATGCCATGATCTTAGTTTTCTGAATGTTGAGCTTTAAGCCAACTTTTTCGCTCTCCTCTTTCACTTTCATCAAGAGGCTTTTAGTTCCTCTTCACTTTCTGCCATAAGGGTGGTGTCATCTGCATACCTGAGGGTATTGATATTTCTCCCGGCAATCTTGATTCCAGCTTGTGTTTCTGCCAGTGCAGCATTTCTCATGATGTACTCTGCATATAAGTTAAATAAGTATAGTGACAATATACAGCCTTGACGTGCTCCTTTTCCTACTTGGAACCAGTCTGTTGTTCCATGTCCAGTTCTAACTGTTGCTTCCTGACCTGCATATAGATTTCTCAAGAGGCAGGTCAGGTGGTCTGGTATTCCCATCTCTTCCAGAATTTTCTTGCTTTAGTAGCAACCAATTCATGCAAAACAGGTAGGTTTTGAACACAGCTTTGAATCTTTGAACACGGTTACAGGTCTTGGCAAGTTCAAGAGAAAACTTGTGGCTGATTCCATATATTCATTTGCTGCTTGTTGGACATCCGCAAGGTATTGGCACTTTCCCAGAATTGGATCTATTTCCAGTAAAGCAGAAGAGTGTGAACTTCTACTAACGCAGTGTTTTCAAATTAAAGTTGGATGACTGATGAAGGCTTTTCCTTAGTAATGAGACTCTAAGAGTGGATAATGAACTTGGCCATGAACAGTGTGTTCTCCCTTCCACATAACTCAATTTCCTCTAGAATGATAACCTTTGCCTTCCCTAAAGTAAGCTAATAAAACTCACAGGAGTGGTTTCCTTCTACTGTGCCTAATATTTTTAGATTAGACTTCCAATATTCTCAAAGATTTATTAGAAAAGCATCACCGTTCTAATAATTCTTGACACAGAAATTCTTGAACTCCACATAACCACTCGAATTCTGGAAGAACAATCTGTTTCATCTTTCACTTTTTCCCTTTTAGAACTTGAAACTATTGTGCAAAACAGAAGTAATCCTAGCTACCATGCATTTGTTTTGTGATTAACTGATTTTTATTATTTCAGGAAATTATAAAATTGTTTTTCCATAAAGGTGTTCTTTAAAAACTTGTTTCAATCTTAAGTGATTTTATTATGCCTAGGAAATGAAAATATCCTGATAATAAAGTCTAGTGGGGGAAAGGGTTATCTATAAAAAAATTCAGTATGGGCAACTTTGAACAAATTTATTCTTAAAAATAAGTGCCTTATGCTGGGGTGACTTGCCCTTCAATGTGGTCTGCTATTCAGTACTTTCTTAACAAAGCTCCCCCTGGTGTTTAATAAAGTCCAGTTTTCCCCAATTCTTTTTGGACTCCAAGTGCTTCTAATTATCTTCCAGAGTTATCCACTGATGCCTCACAGATTATTACCGAAGCTAGAACATTTGGCCAGATTTGGGAAAATGCTGAGTAGGTAGCAACTCCTCAGCAGGTGCTTGTTGAACGGACTGGGATAGTCTTACTAACCTCACACGATAAACCAGACAACCAAGGCAAAAATGCAACGGTTCTAAGCCTTCATCTCCTGGTTATGTGACCTTGGTCAAATTGCATCACTTCTTTATTCAACAAAATTCGTTGATTGTTAATCCATGCACAGTGCCATCGCCCCGCCCTTCTTGGTGCAGGGACACAGTAATGGGGAGACAAGTGTGGTTCTTGCCTTCACAGACTATTTTAAATAGAGAGTCTCAACTTGCTGTGTAACAGAATCACCCAGGGGAAATGGAAATTACCAGACGCCCCTCCTGGACCCCCTTCTTAGACGGCAAGAAGGGAGATAGGGAGGTGATAGCTAAAGAGTACAAGATTTCTATTTAGTCTAAAACTGACTCGCAGACATAGAAAACATGCTTATGATTGCCAAAGAGGAAGGAGGGAGCGATAAATTAGGAGTTTGGGATTCACATATACACACTGCTATATATAAAAATAGATAACAAACAAGGACCTACTCTATAGCACAGGGAACTATACTCAATATTTTATTATAATCTATAAGAGAAAAGAACCTGAAAAAGGAAAATACATATTTATATTTATTTTTATTATATTTATATTTATAAATATGTATTTCTTTTTCAGATTCTTTTCCCTTATAGTGAAAGAGAAAGTCACTCAGTTGTGTCTGACTCTTTGTGACCCCATGGACTCTAGTCCATGGAATTCTCCAGGCCAGAATACTGGAATGGGTAGCCTTTCCCTTCTCCAGGGGATCTCCTGCATTGCAGGCAGATGCTTTACCAACTGAGCTATCAGGGAAGATCTTTTTCCCTTATAGGTTACAACTTATAATTTTCCCTTATAGGTTGTATGTATTTCAGGTATATATATAACTGAATCACTGTACTATATATCTGAAACTAACACAATATTGTAAATCAACTATAGTTCAGTAAAAAAGAAATGTTATCAGGACTTTAGGGACTCCTTTGGGTCCATTATGATCACATTCTCATACTTTCTCAAAGTATCATTATTCTGACTTTTATGATAATAAGTTTTGGTTTTTTATTCTTTTATTTTGTATTTTATAATTGTCATGCAGCAAAATGGATGCCTCTACCGTTAAAAAATAATTAAATAAATGAAATGGACTGTGGTAATAGTTGCGCGTATCTGTGACTATACTAAAAACTGATAAACTATGTGTGTTAAGTGGGTGAACTAGATGATATGTGAATTATATTTCAAAGTTGCTTAAAAAAAAAAAAAGGCTCACACATTGTATAAGCAGATTCTTGAAAGAGGGATGATGGTTAACCAGGCAGAAAGTGGGAGTACAGAGAGAAAGGAAAGGGGAGAAAAGGAAGAATGTTCCAGGCAAATGGGACTGAGAATGACGTCCTGAACACGAGGCATCTGAGAAAATAGAAGAATTTCCATAAGTATTCTCTTTGAGGGAGAGAAGGGCCAGGCCACAGAGAGCTTTTTTCTCCCTGCTTTGTTCACTCCAGGCCAGGGGCTCCCAAAGCCTGTATGTTCCCTGGTTTGCAATCAACCAGAAGCAACTTGATCAGAGCATCACCTGGGAGCTTATTAGAAATGCAGTTTCCTCACCCTAGCCTGGGATGCCCCACACCAGACCTACTGAATCAGAACCCTAGGACCCAGCTATCTGGGTATTAACAAGTCCTCCAGCTGATGACCCTGAAGTTTGAGAACCTCTTCTCTTGAATTCTTACAAAGCCAGCTTCCCTGCTACAGAAGCCAGTGTTTTTGACAGTATAAATGTAGTGACGGTACCCCTAGCTTGAAATCCTCCAACCTTCCCCCGTGTGCTGGCTTAGAAGGCAGGGGGCTGACCCAGTTGGGTGTATACTTCTGAAGGCCCCTCTGGCAACCCGCTTCAGTATTCTTGTCTGGGAAATTCCAAGGACAGTGGTGCCTGGCAGACTACAGTCCATGGGGTTGCAAAAGAGTCGGACACAACTTAGCGACTGAAGGACAACAAGTGGCTGCTCCTTGGAGAACAGATTAGAAAGAGTAAGAATGAACATCTGGCGACAGACAAGGAGGCTGCTACAATAATCTAGGTAAACACGATGGGGAGCTGGACTTTCCCAGCAGCCTTAAGGAAGGAAAAAGCACATCTCCTTGAGAGAGGCGTAAATAGAACCAGCAGGATTGGATTTTTGTTTCCAGGTGGCTTCCTGAATCTTTTTATTTTTCATTTTTAAATTGTGGTATAATATACATAACATGGGCTTCCCAGGTGTCTCAGGGGTAAATAACTTGCTTGCTAATTCGGGAGATGTAAGAGATGCCGGTTCGATTCCTGGGCTGGGAAGATCCCTTGGAGGAGGGCATGGCTATCCACTCCAGTATTCTTGCCTGGAGAATCCCCTGGACAGAGAAGCCTGATGGGCTATAATTCATGGGGTCACAAGAGTTGGACATGACTGAAATGACTTAGCATGCACGCATGCATACACGCACGCATAACATAAAGTTTACCATTTTAAGTGGGTAGTTCTCTGGCATTAAGTACATTCACACTGTTGTCGAATCATCAGAACTGCCCATCTCCAGAACTTTATCATCATCAGACAGAAAGTCCACATCCATGGAACAAGTTCCTGTTGCCCCCTTCCTCAGCTCCTGATCACCTCTTTTCAGCTTTCTGTCTCTAGGAATTTCTCTGTTCTGGATAACTCCTATCAGTGGATTCAGGCAGTATTTTTCCTTTGCGTTTCTGGTTTGTTTCACTTAGCAGTTGGACACGGCTGAGCGACTGAATTGAACTGAACTGAACTGAACATATTCGAGGTTCATCAAAACTGTAACATGTGCCAGAATTTCCTAATTATGGATGAATAATATTCCGTGGTATGTTTGCACCACTGTGCTATTTAGCCATTCCTCTGTGGATGAACACTTGACTTGCTTCGATCTTTTGGATATTGTGAATGATCTCCAATGAACATTGGTATAATAATATCTATTTGAGTCCCTTCTTTCCTTTTCTTTTGGTATCTACCCAGAAGTGGATTGCTGGATCCTGTGATTATTCTGTTTAACTCTTTGAAGACCTGCAAACTTGTTTTCCCCAGTGGCTGCACCATTTCACATTCCCATTAGCACTGTATGAGTGCTCTAATAGCGCCACACCACACTAAGATTTGTTGTTTTGGTTTTTATAACAGTCACCATAATGGGTGTAATGTCTCACTGTAGTTTTGATTGTGTTTCCCTAATGGCTAATGATGTTGAGCATCTTTTCATTGCTCATTGGCCATTTCTGTATCTTCTTTGGGGTCTTTTTGAGTCTTTTGCCTATTTTTTTTTTAGAAATTTTTTTGATGTGGACCATTTTTTTAAAAAAATCCTCATTGAATTTGTTACAACACTGCTTCTGTTGTATGTTTTGGATTTTTGGTTCTGAGGCAGGTGGGATCTCAACTCCTGACCAGGAGCTGAACGCGAACTCCCTGTACTGGAAGGTCCTGGACCTCCAAGGAATTCCCTCTTTGCCCATTTTTTAACTGAGTTATTTGCAAGCTTTTTTCTTTTGCTTTTGTGTTGTGAACATTATTTATACACATTATTCTGACATCCACCCCTTATCAGATATATGACTTGCAAATATTTCCTCCTGTTCTGTGGGTGGTCTTTTCCTTCTCTTGATAGTATCCTTCGACCCTCAGTTGCACTGTGACTCCAGCGGTACTTCAGGACCCCGGGAAGCACTGGGAATTTAGCAGGAAGAAGGCATAGGATGAGGGGAGAGGGTGGTGGATAAAGGCACCGAGAATGTCGCCCATTAAGACCCTAGCCTGCTTCCCAGGGCTGAAATCTCAAAGCATAATCCTACTTGGCATGTCAGAAGCATTGTCTTTCTATTAATTCTGTAACATCTTCCAATTTCCCCAAAGCAAAAAGATGCCTTGGGTAATGCGGAGCCAAGATTTTTGTTAGTTTCTGAGAAGGCAAATGAAGATCCCACTGCAGGTGCCACAGAATACGCGAGACCCCAGAGAGAACTGCACAGCTGATGGACCCTGGAGCTTAGATCTTGTTAGCTTCAAGGTCAGTCCACCTCTGGCCTTCTGAGCCACTTGGGAACTTTTCTGAGGACAAAATCAAGGCTGCTCGCCAGCATTGCTCAGAGGAGCTACAGAAGAGGAGGGATTGGTTTGGAAGGAAGGTGGGAGCGGGTCTTCCCTGATCAGTTGGGTCTTCTCCTGAAGGGGGCCAACCCCACTCCTTGTGATCATAGACTGAATGGTTAAGTCCTCCAGATTACAGGAATAAAAAGCTGAGGCAGGTAGGGGACAATGCTCATTACGCCATCTTTTCTGGCTCTAAGAGGAGGGATTTTTCCATGAACAGTCTTCTCCCATCACCCATTCATCCTCAGGGGAGGAGCAGTCACTCATCAGATCGGTAACTCTAAAAGTCATCCCTTTGCCTTTTTCTTTGGGAAACAGAGTTTCTGCTTAGCACTCTCCTTTTTAGATATGATTCAAGGTCAAGCTCTACATCTCCAAATGGTGCTTCACTGCTGAGGAAAAATGTGCAACTGAGGAAAATTTAATTAACCATGCCTGGATTACTTTCCTGTTCTTACTACACAAAATATTAGAAAACATTGTTGTAAGGAGATAACAAAGAGTAGGTAGCAAATATATATATATATATATATAAGATCAAGCAATTGATTAAAAATAATGTTAATGTTGGTTTCTGGATTTGTGATATTTGAGGTACCTGTAAGCTTTTAAAAATTGTAAATTTTTAAGATTTCTTTTCTCATTCCAAATATGTATATACTTTCACATATAATTTCATACTAACAATTTTGTTGTTTTTCTTAAAAGAGTCACATATTATATAAGTATCAAAAACCTAGATTTTGAATCTAGAATCTCATAAAACCTAGATTCATTTCCGGTTCCCCTCTCCAATTAACTCCAAGATTCTGGAAGGCTAAAAACTCCTTTCCCTGGTCTATTTCCCATCCTAAGTCATCAGTCAGGTCATTCAGTGTCATCTATTAGAGGCGCCATCATGAGCTCAAATGGTATCAAAGTGATAAAAACATGCCAATAACACATTCCTTCTATCATAATGTCAACCATGGATCTGAAATCTGAAGGTTAAAATCTCAAAGAAGTTGAAGTCTAAAACTTTAAAATTCAAGTTCAAAGGAATTAATCAAATATTTTTGCCCTTTCAAGTTAAGCCTGAAATTCAAATTCGTTAGGTTAATTTTAAAATAAATGACAGTTTTTCCCCAGTTTCTTCTACTCGGTTCCAGTTGGCGGGAATCTTGGTGCCTTGGGTAGATGGACAGACTACCCAGGGAATGGTATGGCTATTCTGTAAAGAAAGTAGGGATGTCTTCACCGTTACTTCTTGAAAAGAAAGAGTGGAATTCTCCCCTACCCCCTAGGATAGTAAACAAAGTGCCATGGTAATTAATTTCTATTCCCTTCTCAGGCTCTCAGACTGATCAAGTCATCAGTTCCCCGATGAAAACTCCAAGCCTCAAGACTATGTCTCCAGTTGCTGGTATCTTCTGGAGAGGCAATGGCATCCCACTCCAGTACTCTTGCCTGGAAAATCCCATGGACGGAGAAGCCTGGTAGGCTGCAGTCCATGGGGTCTCGAAGAGTCGGACACGATTGAGCGACTCCACTTTGACTTTTCACTTTCATGCATTGGAGAAGGAAGTAACAACCCACTCCAGTATTCTTGCCTAGAGAATCCCAGGGATAGGGGAGCCTGTTGGGCTGCCGTCTATGGGGTCACACAGAGTTGGGACACGATTGAAATGACTTAGCAGCAGCAGCAGCAGCTGGTATCTTCAAGGCAGTGGTTTTCAACTGGGAGTGATATTTGTTCCCTAGGAATGCCAGCCTGGAGTGATTATGTTCCTACAGGATATCTGGAACGTCATCCATCACAGCACTTTTCAGAAGCGTTCACAAGAGGCAAGGCTGTGGGTGGCCCTGGCCTCACACCTACTCATTGGCAAAGCAAAAATAAACACACACAAAAATCCAAGCAAAATTGTGGTCCTTAGGGCAGTTATCCAGGCAAAAATTATGTTTAAGAAACCATTGTGTTGATGTTGCCAATGACATTGACAGCTGAGTGTTGAAAGAGGGCAAAGAAAGTCTTGTTGTCAACCTGATCAGGGGAGAGAACCAGTTAATCCCAAGAAACTATGAGTTGTGTGCATGTTTCTTTGGGAAACTACTTCTACTGAGAAATTAATTTTGCAAGAAAGTAGGGATATTTTTAATGCTACTTCTTGAAAAGGAAGAGTGGAAATCTCCCCTGTCCTCTGACATAGTAAACAGAGTGCCGTGGTAATTGATTTCTATTCCCTTCTCAGGTGCTCAGATTGATCAAGTAATCAGTTCCTGATGAAAACCGCAAGCCTCAAGACTATGCCTCCAGTGGCTGGTATCTTCAAGGCAGCGGTTTTCAACTGGGCTTAATTGTTGTTCCCCAGGTAGGGTTGCCAGATTTAGTGAATAAAACATACAGGGTGCCCAGTCAAATCTGAACTTCAGGATAAATAACAAATAATTTGTCAGTATAAGTCAGTTCCAAATACTGCATTATTTATCTGAAATTCACATTTCACTGGGCATTCTATATTTTATCTGGTAACCTGGTGGCACCCAGGGGATGGTGCTGGCAATGTCTAGAGACATTTTTGGTTGTGACAACTCCTGGGATGGGTAGAGGCCAGGGATGCTGTAAACATCCTACAGTGCCCGGAAAAGTCTCCCACCACGAAGAATGATCTGGTCCAAAGAGTCAGTGGTGCCAAGGCTAAGAAATCCTGCTCTAAGGCAAACCTTTTCCTTTCAGCTTCCCCAGAAAATAAGGCTCAAGACTCCTGCCTGGCATCCTGTGCCCGGAGCGGGAGCACATTCATTTATTTTTACCATCTCAGCATGACCCATTACCCACATTCACAGCAGAGAGGTAAGCATTCTTTCCTCTTCGCTTTCTTCTATAGCTCACAAGCAGCAGACCAAGGACATGCCGGCCAAGATAAGACAGCATGTATGTTCAGTTCAGGGCTGTGTGAGGGCCTGGCTGTGCCTTGAGCCTCGTTTTGGGAAAGCCCCAGTGCAGAGCCAGCCTCACAAAGCAGCCCTGAGGAGCTGGGAGTGGGGATGCAGAGGGCCCCGATCCATCTCATTCAGGCCAGACTTGCACCTTCCTGCCTGGGAGCCACGCAGCTGCACGTCTCATGAAGAGACTCTTTCTTTGCAGGGCCCAGGGATGAGGGTGGGGAGGGAGCCGGCAGCAGAAGGTGGAGATGGTGTGACGCGGCTGTTAATCAAACAGCTTTTAAAAGAGCAGGAGAGGAAGGAACCACGCGGGTGGGGGGAGGCTCTGGTTATGAGATGTGTACAAATTCGCGGGAGGTTCTCTGAGGATATTTATCCCGAGCCCTATTCACAGTTGTCCCTGAAATGAACGCCACAGCATTAGCATTCAGGGGTCATCGCTCCTTCTGCAACAGCGCTCATTCCCTTCCCTCCCCAGGGACCCCTGTGTCACACGTGTTGGTGTATGTACAAAAGAATGAACACGCACACTTAGCCATCCAAATTACAGACTTCTATGTCCCTGGGGGAGAAACTCCGCGCAGTGGAAGGACGGAGTCTTAACCACTGAACCACCAGGAAAGTCCCTTCTCTATACTTTGTTTTTTCTCCCTTTAACTACTGGTTCAGAGAGACTGAGGCTACACACTGACTAAAGATGCCCAGTTTAATGTTAGCATCCTGTACTTCCTGTTAGGAGGTTTAATTTCCCAGCGTTCTTACTTAGAAAATAGTTCACGGACACATGTCCTCAGAAAATATATGCTGAGGGCACATTACAGATAAGGCATTGTGCATTGGGCATAAACACTAACAAAGCGTGGTCCTATTATCGCAGCTAGATGCCCTGGAGAAGGAACTGGCAACCCACTCCAGTGTTCCTGCCTGGAGAATCCCAGGGACAGAGGAGCCTAGTGGGCTGACGTCTGTGGGGTCGCACAGAGTCGGACACGACTGAATCGACGCAGCAGCAGCAGCAGCAGCAGCAGGGGAAAAACTGCTGGTATGTTCTTTTCCTTTCTTTGATTAACTTTTAGCCTAAGGAATAAAAAACTTTTTTTCTTTTTTAAGCCACTAATTGCTGACTCAAGGAGAGAGAACGGGGTTTTTGAGAATTTAAAAATAAAACTCCATTTGGGTATTCATTAAGTCAAGCAAGATGAATCAGGCTTTTGGTTGTATAAAAACTTGGCTCTTTATGGAAAATCTGTCTTTGCAGTTCTCTGATTGCTGGAGAAAAGAATGCAAGAAACAAAACATAAGAAGAGGGGCCGGGTAGACAGTTTGCTAAACACCCGGTTAGGTTCAGACATGGCCTAGCATGGTCTCAGCAACAGCTGGGGGCCGAGGACTCGGGGTTGGGTGGGAGGCAATGGCAAGCTGATGTTCTCACTGGCCATTCATGCAGTTTGGGTCCAGTAAAGCCAAATTTAATGTCTGTAAATTCTCTCCGAGTTGTAGTGATTTACTGTATTTCTTTCTGGAAAGTATTACAAACTAAATTATTTATTTAACTGAAGTATAGTTGATTAACAATATTGCATTATCTTTAGGTGACCAGCAAAAGAGATTCAGTTATATATGGTATATACATATATATTTTAGAATATTTTTCATTGTATGTTATAATAAGATGTTGAATATAGTTCCCTGTGCTACACAGTGAATCCTTGTTGCTGATCTATTTTATATATGGTGGTTTGTGTCTGTTAATCCTATACTCCCAATTTATCCCACCCCTGTCCCTTTCTCCTTTGGTAACCAGAAGTTTGTTTTCCATATCTGTGAGTCTGTTTCTGTTTTGTATATAGATTCATTTGTATTATTTTTAGATTCTACATACAAGTGATAGTGTTAATATTTGTCTTTGTCTGATTTACTTCACCTAATATAATATTCTCTAGGTCATCCCCATTGCTGCAAATGGTAATATTACATTCTTTTTACAACTGAGTAATACTCCATTAAACTAAATTATTAGTTTAGAAAAAAACTGGCCTTTTCATCCATTATAAAAGTAGTAGCAATATCGAAGGGAGAAACTCCAAAACACAAAAAAAGTAAAAATAAGAGAAAATAATAGTTGAATCATATTTGACCCATAATTGAATACTTACAGAGATGACCTTTGCTTTTGATCTATTTCTTTCCAAGTTTCATTCTAAGCTTAGATTTTGGCTTAAAATATTGTGATGATGACTCTTTAAATCCAAGGTTATATCTCGTGTTCAAAAAATAAAAGCTATAATTTATGGAGCATTTACTATTTGCTAGTCACTTGGCTAAGCACTATATGTACATAATCCCACTTAATGGTCAAAACCTGATAAAGAAGATAACTGTTGATACTCACTCTTTTATGACTGAGAACCCGAGTCTGTTACTCAACATATAGTAAGTAGCCGCACAAGGTATATCCTACTTTTTCCACTTAACATTGAGCATGATCTTTTCCATATTAAAGTGAAAGGAAAGGGAAAGTGAAGTCACTCAGTCATGCCCGATTCTGTGTGACCCCATAGACAGCAGCCCATCCGGCTCCCCCCGTCCCTAGGATTCTCCAGGCAAGAACACTGGAGTGGGTTGCCATTTCCTTCTCTAATGCACGAAAGTGAAAAGTGAAGGTGAAGTCGCTCAGTCATGTCTGACTCTTAGCGACCGCGTGGACTGCAGCCTACCAGGCTCCTCCGTCCATGGGATTTTCCAGGCAAGAGTACTGGAGTGGGGTGCCATTGCCTTCTCTGTTCCACGTTAAAACTCTACTTAAAATTTCTTTTTCATTGTTGTCCAGTATATGAGTTGGTATATCCCAGTTTACGAAACATTCACCTACCACTGGACATTTGGGTTATGTCCAGTTTCTTGTGCTTATGGGTAATGTTGAACTTCTTTTATTTGTGACTATGGATAAGGCAGTGAATATCTTTGAGCAAAGCTATTTTTGGATTTAGATGTTTTTAAGGATAGACTTCCAAAAATGGAAATAGAACTACTAAAAATGTTTTGAAAGGAACTCTTGACTATAAGAGTCACCTTGATGTCCAAATGGGCTACTTAATTTCTCATCAGCAGTGGAAATTATTATTGAAAAAATAGTTGATTTTTATAGTACATTGTACATTTTATAGTTGACTTATAGTACATTGTTTATACTGAATTTTGCTTTATAAGGAGTCAGGTCAAAAAATTTTTTTCATTAATTTGTTGGCCAGATATAAACCTTTTTGATGAATTTTTAATCCAATTATCTCTTGGGGTTGTAATGTTTTTCTAACCAATTGCAATGAGCAATTCGCAAATATTTTGTCATTGGTCATAGTCTCAGTATAGTCCTCAGATTGCTGTTTCCTTTAACATTTGAATACCTTTTTGAAAACACTTGAAAATGTTTATTTAAACCTCTGGGTGTTTTCCATTGTAACATCCTTCATGTAACGTTTAGCTACTCACTTCTCTTTTCTCCAAGTAACCTGTTTTTAACTCTTCTGAGAGGTTTCTTGGTAGTATTTATAAAAATGAAGTTTCAAAACAACACAGAGAGAAAAACACCACCATCCTATCTTAACCCTAGCCTTACTTGGATAATTGGTTACTGTAAACTTCGCATCTCAAATCAGCCAGAACTGATTCATGCAAGCCAGCCCCAGGCATGCTTTGTGCTTTGCCATCCCCATGGCAAGTCAGCCTGGGTTTAATGGACGCTCATTATGTGATGTCAAAAAGTCTCCATTACAGCTACTTTGAAATTCTTTTTCCACACTGATCCGTTTCCTTTGTTCCATCCTCAGTGGAGACAGAACAAGCGGGACATTGTTTCAGGCAAGGATTCCTCATGAGTAGCACCAGCCCAGTTGTGCGGTGGGCTCTTGGTATATATTTCTGGGTTGAAGCTGATACTTAACATCATGAATCAGAACTATTCTCAGGCTTCCTTTCTCCAAGTTAAATGAACTAATAACTTTTTTTTAACCCCTTGTATCATTTCTGAGTCTCTTTCTTCTGGGAGCTCCCAGCCCTCTTGAAGCATAGTTTCCAAGCTGAGACAGAAAAGTCTGTGTCCTTGGGTCACCGCTGCCCCACAGCTCTTAGGGGTGGGCTGAGAACCACTAGCACTTTCACTGACAGTTTGGCTCACCCAGCGATGTGGTGTAGACAGTCCTTAAGCACCTTTTCCTCCCTGTCATAGTTGCAGGTGAGTCAAAGGTGTAAGGCCAGAAGGAACAGGGCTGCCTGGGGACAGAGCTGAGCCCTCAAGTCCAAGAAAGCCAGGCCTGAACAATCACTAACTGTGGCTCACAGTTCAGTTCAGTTGCTCAGTTGTGTCTGACTCTTTGCAACCCCATGGATGGCACCACACCAGGCCTCCCTTTCCATCACCAACTCCCGGAGTTTACCCAAACTCATGTTCATTGAGTTGGTGATACCATCCAACATCTCATCCTCTGTCGTCCCCTTCTCCGCCTGCCTTCAATCTTTCCCAGCATCAGGGTCTTTTCAAATGAGTCAGCTCTTTGCATCAGATGACCAAAGTATTGGAGTTTCATCTTCAACATCAGTCCTTCCAATGAACACTCAGGACTCATCTCCTTTAGGATGGACTGGCTGGATCTCCTTGCAGTCCAAGGGACTCTCAAGAGTCTTCTCCAACACCACAGTTCAAAAGCATCAATTCTTCAGCGCTCAGCTTTCTTTATAGTCCAACTCTCAACATCCATACATGACTATTGCAAAAACCATAGCCTTGACTAGATGGACCTTTGTTGGCAAAGTAGTGTCTCTGCTTTTTAATATGCTGTCTAGGTTGGTCATAACTTTTCTTCCAAGGAGCAAGCGTCTTTTAATTTCATGGCTGCAGTCACCATCTGCAGTGATTTGGGAGCCCAGAAAAACAAAGTCAGCCACTGTTTCCACTGTTTCCCATCTATTTCTCATGAAGTGATGGGACCAGATGACATGATCTTCGTTTTCTGAATGTTGAGCTTTAAGCCAACTTTTTCATTCTCGTCTTTCACTTTTCTCAAGAGGCTCTTTAGTTCTTCTTCACTTTCTGCCATAAGGGTGGTGTCATATGCATATCTGAGGTTATTGATATTTCTCCTGGCAATCTTTATTCCAGTTTGTGCTTCTTCCAGCCCAGCGTTTCTCATGATGTACTCTGCATATAAATTAAATAAGCAGGGTGACAATATACAGCCTTGACGTGCTCCTTTCCCAATTTGGAACCAGTCTGTTGTTCCATGTCCAGTTCTAGCTGTTGCTTCTTGACCTTCACAGAGATTTCTCTAGAGGCAGGTCAAGTGGTCTGGTATTCCCACCTCTTGAAGAATTTTCCATAGTTTGTGGTAATTCAGACAGTCAAAGTCTTTGGCAGTCAATAAAGCAGAAGTAGATGTTTTTTTGGAACTCTCTTGTTTTTTCGATGATCTAACAGATGTTGGCAATTTGATCTCTGGTTCCTCTGCCTTTTCTAAAACCAGCTTGAACATCTGGAAGTTCACGATTCACGTATTGCTGAAGCCTGGCTTGAAGAATTTTGAGCCTTACTCTACTAGTGTGTGAGATGAGTGCAATTGTGTGGTAGTTGAGCATTCTTTGGCATTGCCTTTCTATGGATTGGAGTGAAATTGACCTTTTCCAGTCCTGTGGCCACTGCTGAGTTTTCCAAATTTGTTGGCATATTGTGTGCAGCACTTTCACAGCATCATCTTTTAGGATTTGAAACAGCTCAACTGGAATTCCATCACCTCCACTAACTTTGTTCATAGTGATCCTTCCTAAGGCCCGCTTGACTTCACATTCCAGGATGTCTGGCTCACAAGCTGGCATTACATTGAGTTTTAGCCAGTTTCAACAATAACAAATTGTCATAAGCAGTGAAAATACTTGTCATAGATGCAAGATGATATAGTAAAGAGTGTCCTAATGACTCTATGCAACTCTCAAAGTGATTAAAATACATTCTGAGACTGGCATGCATTCCCCTTCCTTAAAATATCCTCAAGAAAAAAGAAATCATACTAATAAAAATGGTCATGTCATAAGCTTTGTCTCTGTGTCACTTTATATTTGAATAGTAAGATGGGCTTCCCCTGTGGCTCAGATGGTAAAGAAGGCACCCACAATGTGGGAGACCTGGGTTTGATCACTGCGTTGGGAAGATCCCCTGGAGGAAAGCATGGCAACCCACTCCAGTATTCTTGCCTGGAGAATCCTCACGGACAGAGGAGCTCGGCTACAGTTCTTGCAGGCACAAAGAGTCCGACACGACTGAGCAACTAAGCACAGCACGGCACAGTCAGATGGTGGAGGTTTTCACTACTATTTTGCAATAAAAGAGCTACAGATTGGGAAAGAGATGGGTCTTGACTGACATCCGATATTTTACTTCAAAACGGATGGTATGTGGTTTGAATTTTAAATCATTAGAAGTTTCTCTTTCCAGTGTTTCAAAACCTTGTTGTTTAGTCGCTCGGTAATGTCCAACTCATCATGACCCCATGGACTGTAGCCTGCCACGCTCCTCTGTCCGTGGAATTTCCCCAGGCAAGAATACTGGAGTGGGTTGCCATTTCCTTCTCTAGGGGATCTTCCAGACCCAGGGATCCAACCCACATTTCCAACATTGGCAAGCAGATTCTTGGGCAGACTAAACGAGCTTAGAAGCTGTGCAGAAATCTTGGTCACAAGTGAAATGGATCCCCAACAGAAGCCAAAAAGAGATGGGTGCCTTCACTCTGGGGTTATAGCTGCTTATGAACAGAGCAGTAAGATCCTAGTTTTTAAAAGGTTTCAAAGTGGAATCAGGAAAAAGATATGTACTATTTTCACCAGAAGATGGTCACAAGAAAATAGGAGAAAGCATGCAATCAGAATTAATTAAACTTCTAAACTCTATTTTAAAAGTCTTGGAATCCTAAAACATTAGTGGTTACACATTTCTAAGTTTACTAATGACTCTTGTCAAACTTTACTCATATTTTGTGATAGTTATGGGCTCTGAGGATAGGCCAAAATTAGTACTAGTAATAACATTCTCACCACCTTTCTGTGTACAAAGTGCCCTGACAAATTCTTCATGTGTTATTTAATTTTATGAAACATGTATTATTATTCCACTTTACAGATGAAAAAACCAAGGCTCAGGCCTAACCAAGACCACATAGCCAACATGTCTGATACCAAAGCTTAGACTCGTAACCTTTAATCAGAGCTGTTTGAAGCCTGGATGAACCACTACCTACATGGCCTTAACTAAGTTTCTTAAACATTCTGAGCCTTATTTTCCTCACATGTAACATGGATTTCTGTACTGCCACCTGTTGTTTTTGTCTGCCCAGCACCTAATTCTCCTTTGATTTCTAATAGCATTTTAATTTTCTCCTGGTGGCCACCCTCTTCTATTCTTGTTTAGTACATGTGACTCAGATGCGCTGATCTGCCTCTCTGGGCTATAGGAGGACACGTGAGCCGAGTCTGCCTGACTACCCTCTCCCAGCCTCCTGGTCCCCGTGATTCACTTATCAGGCTCTGTTTCCACCTGCTCGGGATCAAATAGCCACATACTTGCTTTCTCTAGAAAAACTGCTTCCTGCTGCTTCATAAATAACTCACAGCGAAGAGCTGAGACCATCCATAGGTTCCTGCGAGGACAGAAGGCAAGAGTGAACAAAGAAGTTAGCTTAGGCAGAAGCTTTTTCTACTCAGACTGAAGAATGAATCCGTTTTCTTAGATTCTCTCACTAAGTCACAATTGCTTGATTATAGGGATCTCTGGAAGGTCAAGGACACTGAGTTTGGATTCGCTACTAGACCTTTCCTTCGGCCTTTCAGAGGAAGGTAAGGAGGGAAACTGGAAGACAGGCAGTCCTCCGATGCTGAAGCCCGGAAGAAGCAACCATCGATTTTGCCTGGCAACGCCTGGAGAGTCCTTTCAGTGCTTTTAACCTTCCTTTGCCGAAAAGTCCTACAAAACAGTAGAGTATTCTTGCCAAATATATTTTAAATTGACCCTACTAGTAAGAAAAAATAAATAGAATATCAGCTACCTATAGCCTTTAAGAAATGACTACTACATAAAGCTAAAATTCCTTCTTTTATTGTCAGTTTTAGTGACCTTGGATCTAAATCACCTCTTCCATCAGTCCTTCAGAAGGTCATTTTTAGAACATGACTGTGAATATATAAAAACACAGGGAGAGACATCACAAGTGACAGTTTTAGTGTCTGCGGTCAAGGCGCTGAACTGGATTGATTTAGAAGTCCTATCACAGCAAAGTAACTGACCCTTCCCTGGCTGGTACCCCTCTAAGCAAGCTTTGAAACAAACCAGCTCAGCATTTAATTCATCTCTCCTTTGACTGTTAAAGTGGCCTGGGTTAAGTGTAGCCTTCTTCTGATGAATGATATAGTGTTGGATTCTTTTTCTATTAAATTACACAGTCCCAGGTTTGACAGTGCCTCACTCCCTGACCTTGGGCCAGGCACTTAATCTCTACATCCACGTGGCTGCTCTTAAAATGGAAGATGTTAACATTGACCTGAAGATTCAGGAAGGAATAACTTATTAATGATTGGAGAGCACTTAGGACGTATAAAACACTGTAAAAATCCCTTCCGCAGTAATATACAGATAGCATAAGCTAAGCACAAGGGCCGGTTGCCAGAGTGGAAATGAACCACATAGGTGCCATTTTGGTGTTCTGTGACATTTAAACAAAAGAAGATAGCCCTGTTCCATCACAAAGTTTTTGCCAAAGGGAGATTAGATCAAAGTAATGGCCACTTGTAAACTTTGCTTCTACGCATTTCCCTGTGGCTGTCCTGTAACGATCTGGCGTGACCCAAAGCCTTTTTCTGTGCCACACAGTCTGGGGCTTCCTCATTGCCTTTGGTTGTTTAGGTAGAATGCAAAGCTTTTCTTCTCAGACATGTCAGTGCAGAAAATGCTAACAGGTTTGGAGCATACAAAGGTTTGTCTAGAAACTGTAGTGGAGCATGTGCAAGAAGAGATGGGCAGACAAGTGAATATCTTGTCAAGCATCTTAGTGTTTTGATGTGTATTAAACACGTGCGAAGTAAATGTGGAGAATTTCCTGTACTGGAATGTGAAGCATCTCTAGGCCAAAAGAGGCCAGTTTAAGACAACACTTGAAAGAGATGGTACTCACTGTCACAGCGGACGTGTCATTCTTTTTGGCCGCTCAGTGTCTGTTCCCCATTTCAGTGTTGGGGGAATCCTCCTGCCTTAGAGGTTTTGGTGGGAGATAGAGTTTGCCTTTGCTCTAGAAGGCGAAAATGCAAAGCTACTTGGTTTCTCAAAGGACGACTGCAGGACGGAGGCATGGCAGGCTGAGGCACCTATACCAGACTTTGAAAACCGAAGAAGTGATACAAAGAACGAATCAGAAGGCCAAGTAGCAATGTGGAGGGGTCTCAGAAGAGATAGGTCCTCAAGCACGGACCTTCTCCACTCAACTCTCTCCTCCCCCTGCTCAACAAGTGTGAACAGCCTTCCATTCGGCACTGAACACTCATAAGTATGGAAAATTCAGACATCTAATTGAGGATGGATGGAGGCATGAAAGGAGAGCTATATCTTAAGATAAAGATGGAAAGCAAAAGACACAATGGGGAAATTCTCTTTGCATGAGTGTGGTCACTTTTTCAATTTCTTTAGAAAGATAAAAGTTATTGTGCCCACCAAAAATCAACAATATGTTGGATGTTTTATACATGAAAAGAAAGGACGAGACTCTCGGGTGTTAAGAATTCAGGGATGAGCTCCTCCACAGCCCACCCTCCAGCCCTGAAAGACTGTCCTTCTCATTGCTCCAGACTGTCTGATGCAGCCTTGGTCTCACTACCTTGTGTTTCTTACCACAGAGCCTGCAAACACCCGCCACCCCATTTCCTGTCCACCGCCACTCAGTTTAGCTCCTCCGTCAACATCACTTCTTCAGCCTGAGATGTGTGCTTGGTTGCTGTAGTCTATGCAGTCACATCCTGTGCACACGCACTGACCAGCTGCAGGGGTAAAAGCCACAAGCCACAGTGCTGTGTGGATCCCTTTTAGGCTAGGATGACACCTGGGGTTAGCTACCAGCTTAGAACTCATACTGGAACCCAAAGAACCTGAGGGGTTGTGCAGAGAGGGCCTTGGTCTCTTGCCTTCCTCCAAGAAGGACCCAACCTGTTGTTGGGAGTGGCCATGTGGCGATGATGTTACCTTGGCATGGTCTCGTGGAAACAAGTTGGAGCTGGGAAACAGAACAGAACCGAGTGGGGCTGGGCTTTTGCACAATTTCTGGATTGTGTTGTGTCTCTTGCGGTTTTGTGATCTTGATTCTTATTTTCTTCTTATTCTCCCTTAGAAAGTTTTAGCCTTCTCCTAGTGTGTCAAAATCAATCAATCAATGAAAGACATCAAGCCTAGGGGTTTATGTCCAAGTTTATATTTGTATCAGAGGCTTAAAGAGGACAGTCCACCCCTGAGGGGCAGCATGACAGCCAGCAAAGCGAGTGGCCCCAAGAAGATGGGAAAAGTCAGGGTGGGGGAGACTGTCTTTCCAGAGGTAAAGCTTGGCCTGTCTGCATTTCACTGAAGGAAGGAGGCAGTACCAACTCCCAGTATATGTGCTCCTAAGCTCTTACATCTCCTACCTGGTTATGCCAGGAGACCCTCGGTAGATAGGGTGAGTTATTAATAAACTTATTTGCTTCTTTATTTTTTTAATTGTTTTGTCCTGCTAGGGACCCATAAGTAGCATGGAAGAAAGTTGATTTTCTTTGCCTTCATTTGGGTTAAGATAGCCAAGCTGTTATCCTCTCAGTTCTGGGCTGCTTTTCCTGTGAGGTTGCTCATTATTTTATTGAATACATATTAAATGAATTCATAAATTGAGCATCTCCTATCAGGCACCGTGAGGGACTGGAAATATCACTGTGAGCACATAGAGATAAAAGGGTCATCTTCAGGGAAACTCACAGCCTGGTGGGCAGATAAAATTTAATCAAATGAACAGAAATACATTTGAAGTCTTCATTGGGATAACTGCTATGGTGCTTTAAGAGCCTGCATCAGGACAAGGGATCTACCTAGTGGAGGCTGGGGGAGATGGGGTCAGAGAAGGCTCCTTGAGGAAGTGATGACTGAACTGAGACTGAAAGGATGAGAAAGGAGTTACTGTTACGGAGTCCAAGGTTGCTCTGCTTGCTGCACAACAGGCCAATGGATTGGAGAGGAGGTGTTGAGGCAAGGAATTACAACTTTATTCAGCTGACTGAGAAAATGGTAGACTAATATTTCAAAGTAATCATCTTTATGGGGTCTGGACGCCAGGTATTTTTATGGATCAGAGATGAGGGGAGATGAATGAACAAAGTAAAAGGCCATTAATCTAGCAAATATCTCCTAGAATGGCAAACCTCAGGCAGGGGATGTGTTAATTTCTTCCATCCTGCAGTCTACAGGTGGCCAGGGTTCTGAACAAAGGCACTTTAGTTTACAGTCAGATAGAGGGGCAGGATTCTCTGAGGCAGGCCATTATGTATAATTACAATTACAAAAGCAATGAAAAGCAAATCAAAGAAACAGTCTCAGCATCGAGTAAGAAATAACTTTTCCCTGCAACATTACTACTGAGGGAATGAAAAACAAATATTCCAGAAACAGGGACCAGCCTTTGGTTTGGAAGGACAAGACCATCAAGAAATTAAGCTCGAGTTGCTCTAAGGATGGAAAGGATAGTGGTTGATGTTTCAAGAAGAGAAAGTAGCCTGATATTGGCAGAAGAGTCAGCTTTTCTAAGCCTGGAAGAAGGTATGTGGTTAAGAGATATGTAGTGGGTAGCTGTGAGTGGCGACCCCTGGGCCTTGATAGAATGTGATGTCCCAGAAGGGATCCAGCCTGTGGCTGGCGCCATGGAAGGTTGTAGTGATGGGCACAGGGCCTCCCCCACAGTGTGCCCTCCCTCCCCCAGTGTCTGAATGAAGACAAGGATTGACACCTGATGATTAACATCAAAACCACAAAAAGCAGCTTAATATGTTAAGGAGAGGCAGTACAGGCAGTGGCACGGACCCTTGTGGCTGGAGTCAAAGCATTTAGGCTCAAACCCCAGCTCTGCTATTCAACACCCTATCTTGACTGCCTTGTGTCTCAGTTTCCCTATCTGTAAAGTGGGAATAACTGTATATCTTTTATTGGGTGGGGAAGATTTTAACTGGTTAAGACACGTGAAGTTCTTAGGGTGTCTGGTACAAAGTGCCATATACATGTTAGAGAAAAAGTAGCAGCCAGACATAAGACCCTTCTCCAATTTTCTTGGACCCCATAGGGCCCCCAAAGACTGATATAACCTGTGGGAGCAAGAGGGGTTCCAAAGCAGGCGGGACTTCCAGCCAAACTGCGGGGGGGTGGTTGAGGTCAGAGTTGGAAAAAGAAATGTTAACATCACATTCTATGCACCCAAGTTCTCAGATCACCTCCCTTTAGGATTACTGGCCAGTCCAGAAACAATTCTATTCTTGGAAAATTAGTTCTGGCTGTAAGACTGAATCAAAAACAAAGGAAGATGACTGCTTTTAAGGAGATCAGACCCGGGAGCCACGGAGATCACAAAGTACTCGAGGCCTCGAAACTGGTCCCTTCCGACGCAGGGTAAGGATCTCAGCATCAGCGCTCGTCACCGGTGGGAAGGCCTGGGGAACCCCTGCTAACCTTCATTGGAAATAGCGTTTCAGGGAAATCTGTCCCAATATTTCACATGCTCTGTGGCCAAGTAGTGAGGTCCAGCTGCAGGCTCAAAGAAGAAAGCAGCTCATCCGTCTTTCACGACACATCTGGGAAGCTCACAAAGACGAGGGAACAGCCCGTCCCTTCCCCCGCCGGGACCCCGCCCCAAGAAAGAAATGCAAAGAAACAATCTTGGGCGACGAGCAGGCCCAGGGAAGGGCCTCCAGGGCTCGGGAGCCGGATCAGCCGTGGGCCTCCGGCAGGGGCCGCTGCAGCCCCTGGCAGGTGGCTCGAGCCGCTCCGCCCCCAGGCTCGTTTCCAGCCCCCGCGCCGGGGATCCGCCGCGGTCCCCGCCTCCTACAGGTGCGTGGGCGCCCGGGCCGGGCAGCGCTCTCCGCCGCCTCCCTGGACTCCGAGGGTCGCGATCGAGCAGAAGGGGGCCGGGTGGGCGCCGTGGAGGGGTCCCCGGGGCGGGCACGGGGGGTGGGGGTGGGAGTGGGGCGGCGCGCATGCGCGGATCAATTGCATCGGCCGGTTCCGGGGTCCGCGAGGGTGTGGGGAGGCGAAGGGGAAAAGGGCAAGGGGGGAAGGGGAGAGGGGAGGTGGGGTGCGGAACCGGGGGGCGAGGAGGCAGGGGCAGGGCGAGGAAGGGAAGGGAGCGCGGACCCCGTTTCTTCGGGTGGATCCAGCTGGCAGACCCCCACCCCGCCGGCGACTCGCGTGCGGAGGCCGGAGATCAGGGGTCTCGGCGCTAGCTGCGGCCGGAAAGGCGAGGAGGGGACCAGAAACGAGGCTGCAAAGTCAGGCGCCCGGGGCGGGTGGGCCTGGTAGGCCGCGGTGAAGGAGGCGGCGGCCCGGGGGACTCGGGGCAGGGTGTCCCCGTTGAGTAGAGGCTCTCCGGGCCCTGCTGCAGGCCGGGTGGCACATGGGTCGGCCTGGACGGGGTGGTGGGCGTGGAGGCGGGACACAGTTGTAAAGCTGCAGTTGCTGGGGGTATATCGGGTTGTGTGGGTGTGAGACGTGAACCGAAGGGAGAAGTGGGGGCCAAGGAGGATGGCGACCTAAGGCTTTTGGGGGACGGTCAAGAGTTGAGGCTTGACTGGGAGCTGGGAGCCTTGTGTTGGACATCCGCGGCGGGGTGCACTGGTGAAGCCCCGGGAGGGTGGGCGATCCAGCGAGGTAGGAGGAAAACCCGGAGCAGCGAGTGGTTCCCCGAGAGGTGATCAAAGGGGTCAGAGGCTGGACCTGATCCAGCTAGACCGCTGGGTTTAGCAAGGTGGAGCGGGCTGGTGACCTAGATAAGAGCCAGCGGTGGACTGGGGAGAGGAAGTGAGTCTCCCAGTGTTGATACCTGGGGCCTGGTACGTTGCATTTGTTTGGCTCATAGGTGATCAAAAGTATTTATTGAACACCCTTGGGAGTTTTTGTAGTTCCCTCTCGATGTATTTTAATGTTTTGCAAATGCTTTTTCTCTCGAATTTCTCATATAACCTTACATTTATTGTATTGTATTATTGTATTTAAGAATTGGGGTGCCCCCTTTCTCAACAAGGAACATAGACATTTTTCTGATTTTCTAATTGGGTAGGTGAGTTTCAGGTTTCCCAAAAAAGCCTGGTTAAGTGAGGATTGCCATTCACCCAGACTAATAATCAGTGTTTGAGAACCTATCCTGCACTCAGAAAGCTCCCAATGACTGGGATGAATGAGTTTATTTTCTTCCCTGAGGCCTTACTTGCCACCTGAAAGTCAAATCAGGGCAGGATAATTGGAGGCTTTACCCAGGGCAGTTTTCACCCTGAGGGCTTTTGGATCAGACAAACTGATGTCTTCCTCCTCTGACTCAGCACAGTGGGGGCCTTCTTACCCTCCTGATATTTGCTTTGGCGTTAGAATTGGGTTGAGTTTGTGGCAGCTAGAACTACTGCCCACTCTGATCCCCCAGAAGTGAAGTGAAGTCGCTCAGTCGTGTCCGACTGTTTGCGACCCCACGGACACTAGGCTCCTCTGTCCATGGGATTTTCTGATCCCCCAGAAAAGCACATAAATATTGACACAGAGGATTCTTCTGATGAATACTTTGCAGTAGCATCTTGAAAATGTTTCTCAGGTGGCACAGTAGTAAAGAATCCGCCTGCCAATGCGGGAGACGCTGGCTGCATCCCTGGGTTGGGAAGATTGCCTGGAGAAGGAAATGGCAGCCTATTCCAGTACTCTTGGCTAGAGAATTCCATGGACAGAGGAGCCCGGCTGGCTATAGTCCACAGGGTTGCAAAGAGTCAGACGCAACTGAGCGACTAAACAGCAACAACAAAGCATATTGAAAATAGACTTCTGCTCTGAGCATTTACAAATCGTGGAGATAAATTTCAGGGGGCACTCTTCTGAAACAGTGTTTGTTTAAAAAAAAATTTTAAGTTTTTTTTTAAACCTCGCCTTTGTTTTCACATTTACTGAGAGACTTGGAGAATATCTTGTAAATTAATGGAAAATTTAGCCAAACAGTTCCCACAGTCATTAAGAAAACTCGTGTATTTTTTGTCTTGTAAATGTTTCTTATTTAACATTACAATTTCGAATTTTATCTAATTTCCAGTTGACAATCAGCAGCAGTTTGAAATACTCCAGCTTTTTAGTACCATTTTAAGTTTTAACTACTAAACTAAAACATAGTTTTAGTTAAACTAAACTTGTAGTTTTTAACTGCAAGGTTGGATGGTATTTCCCTGGATGAAATACATCCAGTGATGAGCTATATCTGTTATGGATGAAGCCCAGTTTGTTTATCCATTCATAAATTGATAGGCCTTTGGTTTGCTTCCAGCTTTTGACCTGCTACTATCTGATAGGCCTGTTGAACATAAATAATTTCACAGCACACCAACATCAAACAAGGCTACACTGTAATCATGATGAATCAGGACAAAAATAAGACTTCATAATTAGGTCTGAAACCAGATATAAACAAGACCTTTCTCTAAACCACAAAAATGACAAAACACCGTCCTATCCTGGCTAATAGGAGGGCCTGTTGCCTCTTGACCAATCCCAGCTCAAGCTTTACTTCACTCCCTCCTCTTTAGATCATGTTCCTTGAAATATCCAATAAAAGGAAACTTTTCCCAGCAACATCCAGTGTAGATCAGAGCCTCCATCCATGACTCTCCCTAGCCTTACCCAACACAAGCCCAAATCCTTTTCTGAGTCCTAACTTCATCAAGCTAGGCCTCCCTGGTGACTCACTGGTAAAGAGTCTGCTTGCCATGCGGGAGATTCGGGTTCGACCCCTATGTTGGGAAGATCCCCTGGAGGAGGAAATGGCAACCCACTCTAGTATTCTTGCCAGGAAGTCCCATGGAGAGAGGGGCCTGGCGGGCTACAGTCCATGGGGTTGCAAGAGACACACTACTTATCAACTGAGCCGCCACCACCTCCAATGCCACCAACGTGCCTGCAGCCCCTCCCCGTGAGCTTCTCCCTCCTCAAACTTTGCTCAGCTGCAGGTGTGTTCACAATGCAAATAGCACAGAAGCACATCTGCTGAAAATCCTTGCCTCCACTCTGATCACCATACATCCTGATTCTCATCCTTATTCTTGTTACTAATGTCTTGGAGATTCTTCCTTTTTTTTTGTTTTTTAAACACATGCAAGTCAGTACTCTTTGCACTCTAGAATGCCATACAGGTAGAATCATACATGCATTCTTTTTTACGGCAACCATGCTGTGCATTGTGAATGTGTCCTTGCTTATTGAACTCATCCCCTGCAGATGGGCATGTAGGTTGTTCTAGAATCTTCCTATTAATCATAATAGTCTAAAGAACAACTGTGTAGATATGTCATGTTGGATGTGTGCAAGTCTCACTGTTGTAAAAATGTCTAGACGGGATTGCTAGGTCAAAGGGAAAGTGCATTTGTAATTTTGATAAGTTGTCCTCCAAAGGGATTGTAAAATATTGGGAAATGTGTTATTTTTCTATTTTTCCTATACCTACAGACCTTTAATCCTGAGTTCTTCCAACAATTTGCATTCTTCCACTAGGTAAAAGTCAGATATGTCAGCTACCCTTTTGATGTCATGGATCTGAATATTGCCTTTCTCTGTGTCTTTGTCTTTCTCCGCTATCCCTGTCTAACTCCTCAGGGATAGATAAAGATTTAGTCAGTGTGCTTTAAGACTCACAGATTTCTTTGGCATGATCTCATCTTAATCCCATTTGTTGTTATGGTACATATCTTTCTGGCCTCGTTTAGTTCTCAGTTAGAATTTATATTCTCATAGAAACTGTATTTTGACTCAAAGTCAAGCCAATGGCTCTCATATCTTTTTAAAAGTATCAGAACCTGTTTTTCAAATGAATTTTCCCTTCTAACTCCTTCCTCAACCTTTAAGGCTGTAGTTCTCAAACTTGAGTGTTCATCAAAATCACCTGGAGCTAGATGGGGGCCTGCCTGAAGAGTTCCTGGTTCAGTGGGTCTGGAGTGGAGCCTATGACTTTACATTTCTGATGAGATCTCGGGATGATGCTGGTCTGGGAACCATACTTTGTAAACCTCTGTTCTAGGCACCTCAGAGCACTTGAGAGTACACACTGTAAACAGCCGGTTTAGATGTTGTTTGTGTGAACACCATGAAGATTGCTACTGCAGATTTTTTTAAGGCTATTCTTTTATATATGTGTGTATGTGTATTTATATATATGCAAAGTCGCTTCAGTTGTGGCTGACTCTGTGACCCACTGGACTGCAGCCCACCAGTCCCCTCTGTCCATGGGGATTCTCCAGGCAAGAATACTAGAGTGGGTTGCTGTGCCCTCCTCTAGGGGATCTTCCTGACCCAGAGATCGAACCCGCACCTCTTTATAGCTCCTGAATTGGCAGGCCTGTTCTTTACCACTGGTGCTACCTGGGAAGCCCGTGTCTGTGTGTGTGTGTATATTTGTAGAAATATGAGTGTTTTCTGATTGTTTCTGTTTTGTGATTTTTCTAAAGTCCATCTCAATTGTTAGTGCAACACAGAAAACCTGATGCCACCTCTCTGGATCGTCCCAAACCGATTGTTTTCCCAGCTGTACTGTGGACTGAAGTCTCCAATCTCCACACAAACCAAGATTTGCCTAACAATGGCTCGTCCAAGTTCAAGTAGGTCTTTCATGCACGGTGCCATCACCTCCCTCTGCAGCCCACTCTCTTCCTTCCTTTTCTCCATCACTGGTTTCATGTCTGAGGGCGCTTGATCGGTCCAAGAGTGAGTTAGCCTTGGTCGCCACTGCCTCCTGGGGAGACCAGAGAGCCCACTCCGTCAACCAAGGAACCTGCTTCTGGTCTTGTTCAAACCTTCAGTGCCTTAGCACCAATTGGCTGCACTTGGAAGATGGCCTGTGCCCGGCAGACCCTGACTGGGTGGCCTGGGCCAGCCAGAGGCACTGCTGGTCCACACTGGCTTCTCCCGGCGTGGGCAGTGGAGGGGGGCCCCCACAGCTTGTGAACCACTCAGGCCTGGCTGCCTGGGACACAGCCTTCCCTTATCCCACCCACGAGGGCTGCAGAGCTGCAGTGCCCGGGACAGCGGGAGCCACAGGCGGTGCCAGGACCGAGGCTCCGCTGCAGGAGAGACAACAGCAGTTCCCAGTCTGGCTCTTCATCCTTATCCTGGGATGATGACATTTGGCTCAGGTCACCTTGTGATGCCCAAGTGCTCGGCGCAGAGCCTGGACACAGGAGCCCTCACGGAAGGTGAGCCGCCCCCCTGTGGTTCTGTGCTTGGGCAGGAGGATGCCTGCAGATGGAGGGCCAGCCCCCTGGGGCGCACGCCCCGGGCTGTGACCACATTCCCTGCTGCCGAGTCATTCTGTGCGTTCAGTCCCCTTCCGTTACCCCAGGTCTTCGAGGCAGTCTTGTTAAAAAGTCCGTCTTCCTGGAGCTGTAGAGAGTGTGTCCAAAGTGGGACGGAGCATTTGTTCACGGGGAGGGGCCCTCGTCCTCACGCTGGTAGTGATGCTGAGGGGAGCTGGAATTAGCAGGATCCTCCAAGGGAAGTGAACTTGGGGAGGAAGGGACGGCTTTTGGGGTCCAGTGGGCCTGAGGTCAGCCCTCACACCACACAGGCTTGCTTTTACTTTTAAGAAGGAAGATACATTCCCACTCGGGTGGTGTGTGTGTGTGTGTGTGCGCTCAGTCAGTTTCTACTCTGTGACCCTATGGACTGTAGCCTGCCAGGCTACTCTGTCCATGGCATTTCCCAGCCAAGAAGACTGGAGCAGGCTGCCATTTCCTTCTCCAGGGGATCTTCCCAACCCAGGGATTGAACCCATGCCTCTTGCGTCTCCTGCATGGCAGGCAGGTTCTCTCCCTCTGCGCCACCTGGGAAGCCTTTTTTAATCCTCACAGCAGCCCCGCTCTCTCAGGAAAGCACGCTTGTGCACATGAAACAGCTAAGGAGACCCAGACAGCAGAGGGCCAGCAGTTCACATAGGACCCCACTTGTGGGAGATGGTGGGGGTGGTGGGCAGAGTGGGGCTCAGAGCTTGGGCTGTTCACCCCAGACCCCCACCCCTTTTGCAGATGCTGTACTCTCACACATCAGATACACAGGGCCATCTTCATTGCATGGGAAGATTTTTATTTGGTGATCTTAAAAGTATAATTTCATGCAAGGTCAAGTTTCAAAATATAGGCAATTGAACTGGGACGTAAATGTCCCAATGAAACACTGGATTGACCAAGATTTTCCTCTCTTTAGATATGGCTGACTTCCGGAAGTGCTTTGCAAAAGCCAAGCACATAGTTGTCATTTCCGGGGCTGGCATCAGTGCTGAGAGTGGGGTTCCGACGTTCAGAGGAGAGGGAGGTTACTGGAGAAAATGGAAAGCCCAGGTTGGTAATGCTTCCAGAACTCTGAAAGGCTCTTTCTGAATGAAGCTGTTTAACAGAGTCTATATCAGAGGGAAACGTTTTGAAATTTACTGTGACCCTTTTATCCTGTTCTTTTTGGCATTGACCCTGTTCTTTTGGCATAGGGATCAAACCTCAGCAAAGCCGCCTCTTTTCTTTCTTTCTCTGCGTGTATTGATTATCCTTATTCAGATAACAATTGGATTTCCTCTAGTAACCAAAGTGGAACCAGGAAACTTTGGTTAGCATAATTCATTACTTTTCTATTCATGTTGAAATTAAGAATTACACATTTTTTAAAAGTTCCTGTGAACTTTCCAAATGAAAACCAGTATTGAGTTGTTAAAGGCTTAGGCCTTGATGCTCAAAACTTTGTACAAAGGTCGTTAGAATATAAGTTCTCCGGGGGCACGGAGTTTTTAAAATTCTATTTTTATTGAGATATAATATACATGCAATAAAAATCACCAATTTTAAGTGTGCAGTTCAGTGAGTTTTGACAGATGTATATATAGTGGTTCAACTGCCACCACAGTCAAGGTGTGTAACATTTTTTTTTACTTTGTTGAGTATTTATTTTTATTTATTTATCTTGGCTGTACTGTGCACAGGCGGGATCTTTGTTCCCTCATCAGGGATCCAACCCATGTCCCTTGCATTGGCAGGTGGATTCTTATCCACTGTACCACTAGGGAAGTTTGGAGGAATTGTGCTTTTAAAAATATGTATTTTATATATCCTGTTACTATAATGTATATGCTTTTTTTTTTTAATGTGTAGTTGTATGTGTGTGTGGACCTATAAAAACCGAGTTTTCCCACTATGGCCATTATAGCTCAGTTGGGCGTTTTGCATTTTACTTTTCTTCCTGGATAAATGAGATAGCCATCATGTCACGTGGAGCTCCATGAAAATGTGGCTTCCAGCCTAAGTTACCTTCCCATGTGTTGCTGTATTTTTGTAGCTCACCTGAGTGGAAGATGGGATGGGTTACGATCTTGCTGGAGAAATTAAACCTAATTTCTCCAGGGCCCCTCAGGAGCCCCGGGCCCCCACCCGTGTGAACCTTCCCACGACACCCCCGGAACTGTGTGCCTGCCTGCCCACAGCCAGGGGCGCCTGGGAGTGTCCTCCCACCCAAGTCCAGTGCCCCCGCAGCCCGGCTTCCAGAGCATCAGCCCCTCTTTCCCCCTGACCCCCGCCTCCTGCCTGCCCCCCAGGACCTGGCCACCCCCAGGCCTTCGCCCGGAACCCGTCCCAGGTGTGGGAGTTCTACCATTACCGCCGAGAGGTGGTGCGGAGCAAGGAGCCCAACGCCGGACACCTGGCCATTGCCGAGTGCCAGGCCCGGCTGCACAGGCAGGGCCGGCAGGTGGTGGTCATCACCCAGAACATCGACGAGCTGCACCGCAAGGCTGGCACCAAGAACCTTCTGGAAATCCATGGTGAGAGGCCCTCTGGCTTCCATGGGAGGGGGAGACCAGACCTGAAAACACGTGCTACTGGGGCCCAGCTGGGTCCACCGAGTCAGAGCAGCATGGTGCCAGGACCCCAGGGTCTGGCGCACAGACCGCCTGGCCTGGAGAAGCCTGTCTGCATCCCTGCATGCTCTTCCCTCCCTGGGGGTCCTGTTGTGGGGGCCCTGTGCTCCCAGATAGCCCCCACCCCACCCCAGCCTGGGCGCTGGGAAGCAGGCGTTTGGTCCATTGAACGGCTGGGGCTCTAGCAGGATTCAGGCTGCGAAGGCCTGGCATCCCTGGGAGGTCCATTTACTGTCCCTGCCCCACCCCGCACTGTGGGCACTGTCCGCGCTGGCTGTGTTCCTCCTCCACCCTGGAGCCTTAAGGGGGCTGCCAGCTCAGTGACCTTTCCTCCTGGGAGCCCACTGGGTCTGTGACACTGAGGAGCTTGTCTGGGTTCCCTCTGGTTTCCCTTCTCTGCTTTCACTGACACCCTCCTCTTCCCTCTTCTCAATGAAAATCTAATAAATTTGTTCACACAAGAGCATAAACGGGTATGCCAGAATTTCTTCCCAAGGGCATTTGATAGTCTGTGATGCTGTGTTGAGCCGCTCAGTCATGTCCAACTCTTTGCTACCGTTTGGACTGTAGCCCGCCAGGCTCCTCTGTTTGTGGGATTTCCCAGGAAAGAATACTGGAGTGGGTTGCCATTTCCTCCTCTAGGGGGTCATCCTGACTCAGGGACTGAACCTGCATCTCCTGCATTGCAGGTAAATTCTTTACTGCTGAGCCATCCATAGTAGCCCTATAATCGTCTACAAAAGAAATGCATTTCAAATTGCAGAACTTCCAGAAGCAGGGGCCCAGTGGGGCTCCATGCTCCCTTCCTCCAGTTTAACCATCTCCTCAGAAAATGAATCTCTGGATGGCCTGACCATCATTATCCTTTTGACCAAACACTACTGCGGGAGGGACAGGATGCCACAATTAGACCAGTCTGGAACTTGTGCCCCAGCTTGTTTTGGGGAATGTGATTGACAGCTTCATCAGCTTGGCGTGGGACAGAGGAGGGGGGTGGTTTCTCAAAGAAGGAGCCCTGGAGAGAATGGACCAGTGTGTGTCCCCTGCCATGTAGCCTGCTCAATGCTGGGCACACGGTGACTATGTAGTGAACTGAGGTCACCTTTTATGGGTTAAGCTCAGTAAGTCTTTGCTAGTTTTAATAATTATTTTCTTCATTTATCAGTTGATTATTTATTGAACTGCTTTTGTAGAAAAGATTCAAGCTTTACTAAGTCAAAATTAAGATTTTGGAAAACATATCCCAAGCTACTGTGCCTCCATCAGGCGTATTCTCAGAAAATCCTGCCCTTAGGGGTAGGTTGGCTTCTTCTACCCTGTTGCACATTTGGATTCCACCTGAACACCTGGCTGACCAGAGAGCTCCTTGGTCATGCAGTGACTTACTTCCTGTCTCCCTCTCCTCTCCAGATTGCGAAGTCCAGGAGGGCATGTGTTCTGGCTTCTTCCCTCTCACTACATGCCTTGATGTTTCCCCATGAAAGCTAGGATGGGTGCATTTGTTAAAGTGATGTATAGAAACCAAGTCACTTTGTACTCTTTTAGATGTGGAGTCTGGAGAAGGTGATGGCACCCCACTCCAGTACTCTTACCTGGAAAACCCCATGGACGGAGGAGCCTGGTAGGCTGCAGTCCATGGGGTCACAAAGAGTCGGACACGACGGAGTGACTGAGCGACTTCACTTTTCACTTTCATGCATCGGAGAAGGAAATGGCAACCCACTCCAGAGTTTTTGCCTGGAGAATGCCAGGGACGGGGAGCCTGGTGGGCTGCCGTCTATGGGGTCGCACAGAGTCGGACATGACTGAAGTGACTTACCAGCAGCAACAGTCAGTTGCTCCCGATTATACTAAATTCCAGTCTTGTTCAACTTGTGTTTTTCAGGTAGCTTATTTAAAACTCGATGTACGTTTTGTGGAGTTGTGGCTGAGAACTATAAGAGTCCAATTTGTCCAGCTTTATCAGGAAAGGGGTAAGTATACTGCACTCTGGAATAGGTGTGTGGTGTTTTGTCTCTTCAGTTGACTATAAACACGAAGAAGCTGAACATTCACCTGTGGCTCCCATGGACATTTATGAGACATAAAGCTAGAGACAGTACAGCTATACTGTAAGGGAAATATTTTGCTCACAGGTTGCAGTAAGTGAAAATAACAGGCTCTAACTCTATACATTATGATGCCAACATTGTATTTAAACACACATCTACCCTCACCGTGTTGACGTATCTGTAGGTAGATAAACATCCAGAAGAAAATCAACAACATATCAACAGGGACAGTAGAATTATGGCAATTTTGACTTCTCTTTTATATCTTTCTGAACTTTCCAACATGTCTATGATGAGCATTCACTATTGTAAATATTATAATTGGGGGAAAAATTAAGAGTAGACTCAGAATATTGAGAAAAATGCTACCTAGCCATCGGTGTAAGTTATACAAGTAACTTGTTAATATAATATCATTGCAGGTAATTGAAATTGCAGTGACATATATGATGCAAATCATGAAACTCTCCTTAGCACAGCAGTACTACACCCCCTCTCCCATACATATTCCCTCTTTCGAGGTAGAACCACTGATAATCAATTGTTTGTGTCTACCCTCCTCATCCTCTTGTAAGCAAGTGAGTATTCCTCAGGGGCTTTGTGCCATAGATGGCCAGGCAAAGAGACACTCTTACTGGGTCATCTTATTTCTTTGTTCTTTGATTACACCAGTGACATTCTTCCTTTTCCCATATCATTTGCTTCAGGGCTCCAGACCCCCAAACTCAAGATGCCGGAATCCCAGTGGAGAAACTGCCCCGGTGAGGAAAAAGACTTTGATCTGTGTTTGGTGCTCCAGTTTGAAAAAAAAAAAAAAAAGAAAGAAAATGAGTAGGAGTCCAAATCTGAGTTCACTTGGTGAGATGCCTCTGAAACATGCCAATGCAGAAACCAGCCCTGACCCATGAGGTCAAGGGTGAAAGGACAAAGGGTGAACCAAACCAGGCTTAAGAGAAGTACATCTGTCCTGTCCCTTTCTCCTCTGTGTTGTGGTGGGATCATTTGAGGTCTGGAACGTCTCAGAAGCTGCTGTGTTGTAGACGTTCCGCCGGCGTGTGTGAAGCGTAGTGGCTGGCATCCTGGACCTAACTGGTCAGGAAGCCTCAGCTCCTGTTCTCCTCCCCGTCTCCTCCTCATCAGTGTTACTAATCTCGGGCTACGGAGGCTGTAGGAGGTCTCACAGAGGTGAAGTTATGGGTCCAAGCAGAATCTGTGCAGATTAGCAATAGCAAGAACACTTGGAAAGATTTTTATGTCAGTGTTTCAAAACTTGACCTTAAAATGGCCTTTCCCAAAGTGTTTCATAGAGCAGCAGATCCATGTGACGTTGGTAGGCACTACTTGGAGAAAAAAGATGTCACATGCCCAAATGAATATGGAACCACTAGAGTGAACCAAGTTTGAAGCCTCTTGCTTTGCTGCAGAGCTACTCAGAGCACTGAATGTGTGAAAGTACCTTGTTACTCCCTAAAGAGCAATTACACTAACATTTCCCTGGTTTACTGAACCTTTTGAATTTTTCTTAATAAGGATTTTCATTACTAAAATCAGAGTTTTAACCTAAAAGAGTAAGTTTTCATGACTAAATTCTAAAGTTTTGATCTAAAATAAACTTGATTAGGCAATTAATATGATGAAAATGGAGTTTGAGGGAGATTATTTTAGAACATAAATAAATATGTTGACTAGAGACCTAGGGCAGTAGCTAGTGAAAGATGAGAGATTTTGGGAAATTTACACAGGAGAACTTAGCTACCGACAAGGCAAGAGAGAGGTGAATTGAGAGAAGATGAGGGAAGTCACTGATGACATTAGCAAGTGGTTTGTGTGTTGAAGGCAAATCTGAGTCTAGTAGTCCTCCTGGGTCCAGCTAACCGTGAGCACGGCTGTGCCTGAGTGGAAGGAAGTGGCTGGGAAAGAGAAAGCTATTTAGAAAGAGAAGGTCAAGGTTGGCTGAGACACATTCGCCAACAAATCACCCCAGTGCATCCAGACACAATAGAGACTTTATGATTTCCCCCATCCAGCTAGGCAGGCCTTCCCAAGAGCAGGTCTTGGGAGTGGGTTAAGGATGACACTCTTACAGGTGTGAAGAGGCAGGATGCGGGGGGCCTGCTGCGACCTCACGTGGTGTGGTTTGGAGAAAACTTGGACCCTGCCATCCTGGAGGAGGTGGACAAAGAGCTGGCCCTCTGTGACCTGTGTCTAGTGGTAAGTCACAGCCTTCCCTGATCTTTTCAAAGAACAGAAACAACTAAAACTAATTTGGGTGATGATCAGATCATTTCTTTGCCACTCTTGCCACGAGCTCAGCTCTCCTTTTCATACCAGGTAACTGATGGTAAAGAACCTGCCTGCCAAGGGAGGTTTGATCCCTGGGTCAGGAAGATCCCCTGGAGAAGGAAATGGCAACCCACTCCAGTGTTCTTGCTGGGAAATTCCATGGACAAGAGGAGACAGGGGGCTACAGTCCATGGGCTTCTAAACAATCAGACATGACTTGGTGACTAAACATGAAAAAAATCCTTCCTAAATTCTAGGGATCAGCCAAAGGGACGCCTCCCCATCCCATCTTGTCCCCCAGACATTCTCCATTTATCCTGCCCAGCTTACCTTCCCTCACACCAGCAGCCGCAGACTGGCCTGAGTTTCCATAAGGTTTTCTGCAAAGATGCTGCTTCTCCACCGTGTGGTCACTTCCGTTTGTTTGCTCTGCAGGTGGGGACTTCCTCCGTGGTCTATCCCGCGGCCATGTTTGCCCCCCAGGTGTCAGCCCGCGGCGTGCCGGTGGCCGAATTCAACATGGAAACCACCCCGGCCACCAACAGATTCAGGTACGGGGTCACCGGGGTGGGAGGCGGACAGCGCTGAGCAGGTTTGGACGTGGTCATCCAAGCAGCTTTTACCTGCTGTCCTGGTTTTGTAACACAGAGCTTGTGTTTTCTTATTTGGTCTGTAGTTGCTCTGTTGGAAGAAAACAACGTGCTATTTGTAGATTGATGGAAGAGAGCATTAACTGTAGATTGAGGCAGCCGTGTCTTTTTACAGGGAGTTTGCCGTAGCGTTTTCGCTTTTCACGTTTTGAAAGTTCTTCTTTGATGCTTTAGACTTTACTTTTATTCATGCATTGAATCTAAGTCTAGTAATGGCATTTAGATGCCGGTCAGCTAAAGACTCAGCACGTAAGCCAGGGAGACACCCACACTTAACTCCATCACCCACTGTTCTCCGTGGGGCTCCCTGGGCAAATCCTCTCTGGTCTTATTGCCAAGAATGCTTGTACTTTTGCTTTTTTTTTTTTTCACCCCTGCTTTTCTGTCTTCCCTTTTAATGTAGTTTATATATTCTTAAGAGTGTGATTTCCTTTCCAGAGTAAGGTAGACTATGAACTAATACATCAATATGAATAAATAAAATGTAAAACGTTACTGAAGCATCTTGGCAATATCTTAGTCAGTGACTTTGGCCTCAACCACGTCTCTTTAACAGTCTGGTGGCTGGGAGCTTTCTTGGTGACCCAGAGGTTAAGACTTGGCCTTCCAGTGCAGCGGGTGTGGGCTCCACCCCTGTTCGGGAGCTAAGATCACACATGCCTCTTGGCCATAAAACTAGAACGTAACAGAAGCAGTATTGTAACAGATTCAATGAAGACTTTAAGAATGGTCCACATTAAAAAAAAAAAAACACAACTTAAAAATTTTTTTCTAAAATCTGATGACTGGGTACCACTCAGGAGATTCTGATGTAACTGGTGTGAGGTATAGCCTGGGCTCCCCCTTTTATACACTTACTGGGTGACTCTTGGAGAAGGAAATGGCAACCCACTCCAGTGTTCTTGCCTGGAGAATCCCAGGGACGGGGGAGCCTGGTGGGCTGCCGTCTCTGGGGTCGCACAGAGTCGGACACGACTGAAGCGACTCGGCGGCAGCAGCAGCAGCAGCAGCAGCAGCAGCAGCGTGACTCTGATGTGCATCCACTGTGTGCGTCTTCACGTGAAAGGAAGATGAACTTGGCCGTTTTCCCTGCAAGTTCAGACGAAATTCTTGGAGTGTAATGATATCACTTCACAAGTTGGGCCTCCCAAAACCACAAACCTGCATCAGCTGCTACTCGTCTTCAACAAAAATTCTTCAGCTTCCCATCCTGAAAACCTGCAGTGTCTCTGTTGAAATAAACAGGCCTCTCACTGGTCTGAGACTTTGATCAGGTCTGAACAGCACCACCCGCAGGAACCACAACAGATGCTCGGTAGACCTTTTCGGAAGCCAAGACTCTTTGTACCACCACGTCTTGGAATTTTCCCGGATGAGTATAACTGACCAGTGAAGCCAGCGATGCTTTTATCTGGGCGTCATCAAAGCTGACATTTAGAAGAGGCGTGCGTGGTCATCTTCTCATCCTACTTGGGTTTTCAAACAGGGAACCAAACCCAGAGTGACTGAGAAGCTGGTTTAAACGTGCATCTTAACAAAGGCCGAAATTTCTCACATCTCACATGTAACAGATATTGGCTGAACTCTAGCCTAGGTCAGAGGTCAGCAAACTACTGCCTGCAGGCCAAATTCACCCACTGCTGCTGCTGCTGCTAAGTTGCTTCAGTCATGTCCGACTCTGTGCGACCCCATAGACGGCTCTGCCATCGCTGGGATTCTCCAGGCAAGAACACTGGAGTATGTTGCCATTTCCTTCTCCAATGCATGAAAGTGAAGTCACTCAGTCATGTCCGACTCTTTGCAAGGTCAGTGGACTGTAGCTGACCAGGCTCCCCTTTCCATGGGATTTTCCAGGCAAGAGTACTGGAGTGGGGTGCCAGTGCCTTCTCCGCAGCCACATGTTCCTATACTGTCTGTGGCTGCTTTTGCACTTAAACAGTGGAAGCAAGGCGTTGCAGCAGAGACTGTCTAGCCTGCAAAGGTGAAACAGTACGTCTCCGACTCTTTGCAGAAAACATTCTGCCAGCCCCAGCTCTAGGTTAGTAGGAAAGATGAAAATTGAAATGATACTGCCTTTTCACCTGATTTGTTACCTAAATAGGTTGCCGGAAATGATGCCTGCATTTTATGTATTTATTTATTTCTGCCTACATTTTCAATTTGGATTTCGCAAGACTGCTTCGACCTTGCACAAGTTGTTTGGATTCTTTGCCCTACTTCTAATTTAGAAACAGAGTCATGGTATTTGCCTCCCATCGAAATGTATTAATATTTCAAGGTGTTAATTAGTTCCTGTTTTGTTTTTTTTTGTCATTTCCACTGTCCCAGATGGTTATCTTGGGTGATTTTCTGAGAAACCATTAGACTAGGTATTTGGGGATTTAGGCATCAGGGTTTTGACTGTTTCTCAACCCCAGGGGTCTTTGGCATGTAAGGATCTGTATATTTGTTGAAGCAGAAATGGGATTAGTGCGCCCAAGGGACTGGGGTGCAAGGCCTTCCAAGGACAGTGGGCCCCCAGGCCCAGCACCCCCAGTCATGCAGCTTTCCATTTCTCTAAACTCTGGAATTTAGTCCAAGTCCATGAGTGTTTATTTAGCACCTACTATGTCCTAGACTTTGTTGTTGTTTAGTGACTCAGATGTGTGCAACTCTTTTGCGACCCCATGGACTGTCGCCCACCAAGCTCCTCTGTTCATGAGATTTTCCAGGCGAGAATACTGGAGTGGGTTGCCATTTCCTTCTCCAAGGGATCTTCCCCACCCAGGGATCGAACCTGCGTCTCCTGCATTGGCAGGAAGATTCTTTACCACTGATACTGTTCTGAGTGCTTGGGATAGGATATATTAGTAAACAAAATAAAAATCCTACCACGTGAAGATGGCCTCCTCACCTCAGAGGGCAAACAGTGAACAATAAGATAATAAATGTGCAAACTGTGTGGCCCATGAGAAGTGGGATCGGGCTGTGGGAAAAAGCAGAGGTAGAAGGAGGCGGGGGGGAGCAGGCGGGCGCGGGATCCAGGGGGTGGTGGGGGGCTTCAGAGAGACGGGGTCTGACAGCACTGGAGGAGGAGGAGCGGCTCGCTGAGGAGACCTCTGGGCCGAGAGCCTGCCAGGTGCCAGGACCACCTGGGCAGAGGCCCCAAGGTGGCAGCCTGCCCAGGAGGCCCGAGGGAGAGCAAGGAGGCTGGTGTGTGTGGAGAGAGGCCGGGGAGGGGGGTCTCCAGGAGGTGGAGGTGGTCAGTAGTGTGTGTGGAGGACACGTAACGTGTGTGCAGGGGACGTGTCCCCAGAGAAAGTGCCCTGCAGGCGGAGTTTAGAAGTCTCAGGAACTCTTAGCTAGAAACAGCTTCACAGATGGTCTCTTGTTTATGTCTGTACTCCGCAGGAGGGTGAAGAGGTTCCTTGTAGTTTATGGTTGGCTGCATTTGATAGGGAAGGCCAGTGCTCTGCCTGCCTGGATCATCAGGCAGCTGGCAGGACCCTGTTAGTCAATGCCGCGGGGCCCTCGTGGTCCCTTAACCAAAAAAGTCACTTAAAGCAAGAACAGTGAAAACAGGACACGTAAGCATCTCATTTTCATTTAAAGCATAAATGGGCACTCATTTACTTTCGGTTTTTGATAAAGCCAAAGGCCTTTTCTTTGAGTAGGAATCTGCAGATTGGGGCTCACCTTTGTTGCATAAATCATACTCATAGTCCTCCTGGGGGTGGTGGTTTAGCTGCTCAGTCGTGCGACCCCATGGACTGTAGCCCACCAGCCTCCTCTGTCCATGGGATTCTCCAGGCAAGAATCCTGGAGTGGGTTGCCATGCCCTCCTCCAGGGGATCTTCCTGGCCCAAAGATCTATCCTGAGTCTCTGGCATTAGCAGGCGGATTCTTTACCTCTAAGGCACCAAGGGAGCCCTAGAAATAGAATACCGACATTTAAAGCAGAGCTGCATTGTCCTGGTTTTAACTGTATCCTGTCGAGTCTGAATGACACAGCAACTTGACACCCACTATCACTATTTACAAAACAAATATGTAAGTGGGTTTTTCCACAGTGAGAACCTTCACATTTTTTCTTTTTCTCTTTGAACTTGTATCCTCATCCATCCTATTTCTACCACAGAAATTTATACTATATGTATTTTTATGCTTGAAAATATTTTGTTGACTATCGTTTTATATTTCTGCTTCAAAGTATACGAATTATTTATTCTCAGTTTCCTTAAAACTTAAAAATTGTTCCACGGAAAAGCTCTTCTAGATGGAATTATCACCACAGTAATTTATCCTATGTAGTTGTTGAAAACAACAAATAATACATTTTGGTTAATAATTCCGTAAAAGTCAAACTGTATGGGAAATGCATCTCTTAGTAGATGCGTGGAGCATGAGGTTTTTGAATTAGTTCAAGTGTCCACTGGCTTCCCTGGTGGCTCAGACGGTAAAGAGTCTGCCTGCTGATACAGGAGACCTGGGTTAGATTCCTGGGTTGCGAAGATCCCCTGGAGAAGGGAATGGCAACCCACTCCAGTATCCCTGCCTGGGAAATCTTGTGGACAGAGGAGCCTGGTGACTTACAGTCCATGGGGTCCCAAAGAGTTGGACACGACTGAGTGACTAACAGAGACACACACAGATCCACGCTGAGCACTGCGTACCATTAGAAGGAGGCAGAGTCCATGATGCTGCAGCCCTAATAGGCCTGTGGTCACGGGAAGCAAACCTGTATCCTAAGAAGATCAGATTTCCTGACTCACCACAGCGCAGGGGACCCCAGAGAGCCCTGCTACGTGTCCCCAAACAGAGGAAAAGGTGGAGTTACAGTAGGATGTGGAAGGAGGGTTGAGTTTAGGTGAAATTTCAGTGAAGCCGTTTTTATCAACTCAGCAGCTAGCAGGACTGTGTGTGTGTGTGGAGAGGGGTTAGATCCGCTCTGGCCGCAACGTGGTCGCAGGGTCCTGTGACCTTGGAGGTGGACGGGAAACACTGGGCCCGGACACCCCTCACCTGGAGCTCCGCGCCTGGGCTGGAAGTCAGGCTGCTTGTCTGTGGCCAAGTGACTGAGGTCCTCCAGGCACAGGAGCCTTTCATTCTTTACTGCCGTCATTTCCAACAGTGAAGTGTCTGACAGTGTATGACTTGGGGGACAGACTTCCTTAGTGAGCATCAAAGCAGTGGTCGCTCGAAGAAGAGGGCTGCTGTGGCCGGGTGCAACTTGTCTTGGAGTGGGGCGGGGGGATTGTGTTTCGAGTATCTGTGTCTCTAATTCTAGTCTGGGGGTGGCAGGCCAGATTTTCCAAGCTAAACACTCACCTATTCAATGTCAACTGTAATTCTTAGTTTTTGCTTTTTATAGAGAAAAGCAACCACTAAGTAGTCATGTACAGATGTGAGAGTTGGACCATAAAGAAGACAGAGCACCTAAGAATTGATGCTTTCCAACTGTGGTGCTGGAGAAGACTCTTGAGAGACCCTTGGACTGCCAGGGGATCAAACTAGTCAATGTTAAAGGAAATCAGTCCTACATATCAATGCTAAAGCTGAAACTCCAGTGCTTCAGCCACCTGATGCAAATAGCTGACTCACTGGAAAAGACCCTGATGCTGGGAAAGATTGAAGGCAGGAGGAGAAGGGGACAACAGAGGACCAGATGATCAGATGGCATCATCGACCCAATGGACATGAGTTTGAGCAAGCTCTGGGAGATGGTGAAGGACAGGGAAGCCTGGCAGGCTGCAGTCCATGGGGTCGCAGAGTTGGGCACGACTTGGCAACCGAACAACAATACCATGCATAAAATACTTAGAAACCTGGGCCACATAAACCCCGGGCGTGGAAGAATTGTGTTCTGGCCACTCAGATTTTGGACCACCTTCCATCGTATATGCTGAAATATCCAGAGTACTCCTGAATCGGCTTTAGAGATCTGTTTGGCAATTCTGTAAGAGCCTCTTTCAATTTTACTGAAAGCAAGAATGAAGTGGCGCTGTTTGTGTCTATCGCCCTGTCTTTAGAAACCCTTTGTTGTCTCAGATCCACAGCAGTGTTTTAGACATCCCTTGGTTTGGCAGCCCGTTAAGTTTTCACCTTCTGGGATAAGAGGCACCATGTAAGGTCTGGGATGGGTGAGGCCATGTGCAGCTTGCTTGGGTAAACAGGAGGAGGATGAACGTGGAAAGGGGCACACGGAAGAACAGGTGCGAGTCGGGGGAAGCCCCTGAGTGCTCTCTGCCTGGCCGTGCTTCCTGGGACGTCCTCAAGGGACTGTGCTGGGAGGAGCTTTCCAGTGGGCAGCCTTCCTCGTGCTGCGGGTGGTGGGAAGGGGTGGGGCTGCGGGAGGGGAGGCAGAAAGGTCAGAAATGCCAGTTGGTTAGGGGCGTCCATGGCACAGAGGGAACATTCTTGATCTGTGTTGTATCAAGAATAAGTAATATGACCAGATGCTTTTTTTTAAATTTTAAATTGTGCTCAGTTGATTTTCATTTATTAATAGTACAGAATTAGTTGGTTTCTTTTTTTCCTCCTGTCATAAGTGTTTTCCCTTGAAGGAAGCAGAAATCATTGGTTTTTCTTCTTTTCTCCCTCTTCTTTCTTTCATCTTTCTCTTTTTCCTACTTTTTAACTATAAGTCGGGGCTAGTTGTGAATTTCAGTGATTGGCGTGGGCCAGCTGACTCAGTTAAGATCCTTATGGTCTGCATGGTGTTATGAGGTTCATTTTCTCTTGTCCTTAGTACCAGTGAAGGCGGTTTTATGTAGTTGTATAAGAGTTTATAAAACTTAGAATTATGAGTTTGGCGAAGCAGTCACAAAATACAATCATGTCTCTCCTTCCTCCTTAAAATAAAATTCTCATTTATAGGCACCTAAATTCTAAATGCAAATTAAAAAAACTAAGATCATGGCATCTGGTCCCATTACTTCATGGCAAATAGATGGGAAACAGTGGCAGATTTTATTTTTATGGGCTTCAAAATCTCTGCAGATGGTGACTGCACCCATGAAATTAAAAGACATTTACTCCTTGGAAGGAAAGTTATTACCAACCTAGACAGCATATTAAAAAGCAGAGACGTTACTTTGCCAAAAAAGGTCGTCTAGTCAAGGCTATGGTTTTTTCAGTTGTCATGTATGGATGTGAGAGTTGGACTGTGAAGAAAGCTGAGTGCCAAAGAATTGATGCTTTTGAACTGTGGTCTTGGAAAAGACTCTTGAGAGTCCCTTGGACTGCAGAGAGATCCAGCCAGTCCATCCTAAAGGAAATTAGTCATTGGAAGGACTGATGCTGAAGCTGAAACTCCAATACTTTGGCCACCTGATACAAAGAACTGATTTACTGGAAAAGACCCTGATGCTGGGAAAGATTGAGGGCAGGAGGAGAAGGGGACGACAGAGGATGAGATGGTTGGATTCTATCACTGATTTGATGGACATGAATTTGAGCAAGCTCTGGGAGACGGTAAAGGACAGGGAAGTCTGGAGTGTTGTAGTCCATTGGGTTGCAAAGAGTCAGATACAACTGAGCAACTGAACTGAACTGAAATCCTAAGCAACTGCTTTTCCAAATTCCCTTGGGAATGAGGATGCCAATCCATACTGAAGTGTCTGCATTTGGCCTTGTCAGAAACTCAGTGAAAGAACTGGGCTCCAAAATGCCTAAGACTCCTATGAGAATCTGGATTTTATTCTGGCTATAACTAAGAAAGCTGACTTGCTGAAGCAGAATGCTCATTTTGCTCATAACTTTGCTGTGTTTGTCCTCTTGTTTCAGGTTTCATTTCCAGGGGCCTTGTGGGACGACTCTTCCCGAAGCCCTCGCTCCTCATGAAACTGAAACTGTTTCATAGCCATCCTGGGCAAGGAAGAAATCTCAGCGCATCTAAGTACCAAGCCACCAACATGGGAGGCAGTCTTGTGGATGGTGAGGCAAATACTGGAAAGTCTGAAAATATCTTTCGATTGCTGGGCAATTGTGTTTCTGCTATTTGGGCAAAGATAGACAGAGGGGTAAAACTCAGGTATTTCTGATTGTTGTGCAAGGTTTGGTGGGAAATAAAATCACTCTCTATGCAGGTAATTAATTGTATAAAAATGTTAGCCCAAGAGTTGTCTTTGTTTGGGACATTTTCTTTTCAGTGTTTATCTGTTTGACTGCCTTAACCTCAAGTTCGGGGCAGGGATAGCTTACAATAAGAACTCATGCAAGGATGGAAGAGAAAATTAGCAGCAAGGTAGAAAATCAGGATGAGTAAAAAGAATGATGCAAATATAGGTTAAACAAAGCTTCCTAAAACTGAGCATAGCCAAAGAGGAAAGGGAGGGGTGACTGTGGGCTGCTTCTCAGTGTCATATACGTGGAAGGACATTTCTCACTGTTATAAACACACACCCTGTGGGGTCTGCCAAGCTTCCCCAGACACGGAACCTGGAAGGGAATTTTCCCATGGGACTTAAAAAGTGTATGCTCAGAGTACCTTTTTTGTAAAGTAGGAAAAACACAGACTCCCCTTCAACTCCTCCCACCTAATGCAGACCCAGGGCTGCCCGCTGTCAGCAAGCACCAGAGACCGACGCGGGGAGTGGCCGTCTGCACCCAGTGTGGGAAGATCGGACAGATCTAACTCCTTTAGACCAGGTGGGCTCCCCGGGGTTACGCAGCTGGGTGACATCACTTCCGGCCCTTACAAAAGTGCATTTTCTCTCACACCCTTGGCTTTCGGAGAAGCCACATGTGACCTAAAGCTTTGTGCTACCTTTGCACGTCACGCCTTTTAATAAATGCCAGGGATCCTTTGCAGGGGTAGGAGGGGATTCATAATACTTATAATGTAGTTCCGGTATGTAAGATGGGGCTTCTCCGGTGACTCAGATGGTAGAGAAGTGAAGTGAAGTCGCTCAGTCGTGTCCGACCCTTTGTGACCCCATGGACTGTAACCTACCAGGCTCCTCCATCCATGGGATTTTCCAGGCAAGAGTACTGGAGTGGGGTGCCATCTGCCAGTAATGCAGGAGACACAAGAGACCTGGGTTCGATCACTACGTTGGGGAGATTCCCTGGAGAAGGGAATGGCAACCCACTCCAGCATTCTTGCCAGGAGAATCCCATGGACAGAGGAGCTTTGCAGGCTACAGTTCATGGGGTCACAAAGAGTTGGACACGACTGAGCGACTAACAGTTAATTAACACTTCTTTGTACATAATATACCATCATTCCCTTCTAAGAGGTTTGTTGTCGAGCTTTTCAAAACAGCACTCTATATACATTGTCCTGGTGTTAGCAGTGGTGGAAGCCACTGGTGGAGGAAGCCTGACTATATTTTTAATTTGTAATTTCTATCTGACCAAGGCCCAGATATTTCAGAACTATTCTTTGTAAACCCCTTCCTACTAGGCCATTGGTTCCTATAGCTTTTTTTGGTTCCGTTTCATACTTTTTGTTCGTGTTTTGGACTTCTTGTTTTTAAGCTAGGAGATGCTTCCAAGAGAAAAGGAAAACTAATTGAAAATACTGCAAAATTTATGTGAGGAGGGATTATTCAATTTAATATTTATCAAACATCTACTCTATGATAGACATTAGAAATACAGTGATGAAGAGGGCTGTACCTTCCTTCAAGGAGTTCACAAGAATTTGGTTGGGACCACTGGCACAGAAACTGTTACACATCACGGAAGCTACAGTAACAGGAAAAGATTCAGAGGAAAGTGCAGTTAGAGATGAGCAGGGTGGGGATGGGGTGGACATTAAAGTGCTTGAAAGGCTTTGAGAGGAACTCAGCCTGGGTGTGGGTTTTTCAGTTATAAATAGGAGTTCCAAGTGAGGACTGTGTACAAGAGCATGTCCAACTGCAAGGTAAGCGTGAAGTAGCTTGGTTTGTTCAGAGAATACAGAGAAGGCAATGGCACCCCACTCCAGTACTCTTGCCTAGAGAATCCCATGGACAGAGAAGCCTGGTAGGCTGTCGTCAATGGGGTCGCACAGAGTCGGACACGACTGAAATGACTTAGCAGCAGCAGCAGTTCAGAGAATGATGATTCATTTGCTGTTGTGTAATGGGTGTGTGCTTAGTTGCTCTGTCCTGTCCGACTCTTTGTGACCCCATGGACTGTAGACCACCAGGCTTCTCTGTCCATGGGATTCTCCAGGCAAGAACACTGGAGTGGGTTGCTATGCCCTCTTCCAGGGGATCTTCCCAATCCAGGGATCAAACCAGGGTCTCCTGTATTGCAGGCGTTTTCTTTACTGGCTGAGCAGGTGGGAGAAAATAAACACAAAGATCACTGAATGGCAACATAGGCTAAGAAATGAAATAGGTGTAGTAGGGGCGGAGCGGAGCATAAAAATACACTGTACCCGGGTTTCGATCACTTAGTGGAGGTCCGACGGGCAGTCACTGGGCAAGGTCCCGGGGTCACAGCCGGGAAGTAGGGGTCCCTGCTCTCACTGAGCTCAGGTTCTAAAAGTTGGGTGGGGGGGGGGGCAGTCTGGAGCGAGAGAGTCTGTGTGGACAAAGAACAGGCAGCGGCCGAGGACCGGCAGGGATGCCTGCGAGAGGGCAGCCGAGGTTGCCACACCGCACGCTTGGTGCCAAGATCGATGTAACTGTGGGTCTGTCCACCTTGTTTCTCCTCAGTGACAACAGGGCTGCAAGGCATGGGGTCCCGCTGCTATGGCGCACTCCCTCCTTTTGAAAGGGCACTTTTATGGGGAGTGTGGAGTGGAGGAAGCCAAATCTAAATACTGATTATTAGATCGACCCAGCGGCTCTCTGGGTCGTGTGTGGATGAGAGAGTTGGACCATAAAGAAAGCTGAGCGCTGAAGAATTGATGCTTTTGAACTGTGGTGTTGGAGAAGACTCGAGAGTCCCTTGGACTGCAAGGAAATCTAACCAGTCCATCCTAAAGGAGCTCAGTCCTGGGTGTTCATTGGAAGGACTGATGCTGAAGCAGAAACTTCAATACTTTGGCCACCTGATCCGAAGAACTGACTCGTTGGAAAAGACCCTGATGCTGGGAAAGATTGAAGGCGGAAGGAGAAGGGGACGATAGAGGATGAGATGGTTAGATGGCATCACCAACTCGATGGACACGAGTTTGAGTAAACTCCAGGGGTTGGTGAAGGACAGGGAGGCCTGGCATGCGGCGGTCCATGGGGTCGCAGAGTCGGACACGACTGAGCGACTGAACTGAGCTGAGCGGCTCTCTGAGCGGAAAGAGGCGGCGACAGGGCGACCGGGGCGCGAGGTCCTCGGGTTCTTGGGCACCGGGCGGCGTGACCTGCACCAGCCCGCCCCGAGGAGCCCAGGGATCCAAGCAACAACGCTCTCGGCATCCCCGCTAAGGCGGCAGCAGCACGGATCGGCCCTCCCTGGACACAAGCCCCCAAGCCCACCGGCTCTCGTAACCGTGGGCAGGGACCGGGCGTCTAGGCCCGCGGCGCGCAGGCTCCGGGATGAGTGGAAGAGAACGCCCGGCACTTTCCTTAGGCCACGCCCCCTACCTGGCTTTGCGCATGCGCCTCCGTACCGCGCGGTGTGGCCTCCGAAGCTGTAGAGGGCGGCAGAGCCCCGGCCTCCCCTACCTTTTGCGTCACTCACCGCGTGCGTGCGGCTTCCGGGTCAGAGGTCCAGACGGCGGCCGAGCCCCCGCAGGTCGGGACATGGTGCAGCTCCGTCCGCGCGCGTCTCGCGCCCCGGCGTCGGCCTCGGCGATGGTGGACGAGGGCCAGCCCGCCTCCGAAGAGGAGGCGGGGCACGGGCTGCTGCTCGGGCAGCCCAGCAGCGGCGCGGCCGCCGAGCCGCTGGAGGAAGACGAGGAGGGGGACGACGAAATCGACGACGAGGCCCCGGAGGAGCTGACTTTCGCCAGCGCCCAGGCCGAAGCGAAAGAGGAGGAGCGGCGAGTTCGGGAGACGGTGCGCAGGTTCGGAGCCCCGGGGCCGGGCCAGGGGCGGGAAGCGCCGCCTAACTGTCCCTCCTCTTTTCCGTCCGCCCTGATTCGTCGCGGTCTCTTCCAGGGACAGAGCGCTCCTGAAGGAGAAGAGGAAACGGCGCGAGGAACTGTTTATCGAACAGAAGGTTAGGGGTTTGCAAAGAGGGGGCGTTTCACGGGCCGGCTCGGGGCAGAGTTCAAGGCTACTGGGGTCTGGGGTGGAGGACAGCCGCCGGTGTTCTCTTCCGACAGCACCGACAAACGCATGCTAGTGCTCCTCGCTGTCCACCAGTTCAGAATAGGGTCGGGAAGGGGTGAGGTAGAGCCAGACCCGCTTCTGGCGCGCGGCGGAGGTGGTCATTGTGAACCTGGGTCGCTGTGTGGAGGCAGCGCTGCGTAAACGGAGGGCCGTGCAGAGGATGCTCGGTTCGCGCTCTGCTGTTAGGCGGAGATTGGCCGCAGGTGGACGTGACTGTGAATTGCCTTCGGTGTATAACGTGACCCGAGGGTTAGAATAAAGCGGGCACCCTTTCCAGCCTTCACGTCTTCAAGTGAAGTGGGAGTAGGCTCTGAGTTGCTTGGGCCCCAGTCTTCCCACAGCTCACAGGTAGTGGAGGTCAGTGTTCGGATCATTTATTTGCCTAGAGGTAGGGCTAGCCTTAAAATGGTAACTTCAGAAGCACTTCAGGGCGTGTTGTCCTGTTGCTTACTCTTTATTGAATTTTTTTAACGTCTTTAAGAAAAGAAAACTCCTTCCAGATACTATTCTACAGAAGTTAACTACAGCTTCACAAACTAGGTAAGTGGTGGATCTCGCTTTGTTACTTGTTTACATACAGTGTTTCAACGCTGTTTCAATGCGTGGATCTAGTTTTGTTACTTGTTTACATACAGTGTTTCAACGCTGTTTCAATGCTGTCTTGGTACATTTGTCTGAATTCGTTTTAAAGTCTAAATTAAAAAGCTACCCAGGAGATATTTGAATTTGGTGAGAAAGGTGGAGGGAAATGTTCCATTTATTTTCCGTCTGTGGCTGTTTCTTATTTTTGTTGTTCTCATGGGTAACTCTAGCTTCTGAGTTGCTGCTCTCGGTGAGTTCCTACAGTATGTCATTGTACTAGGGGCAGGGTAGATTAGATGGTGTGAATAAAGCAGTGTTTTGAAGTTCATCCATTGGTGTGGAGTACTAGTCTGTTATCCATAGGCTCCTAAAACTCAGCTTGTCCCGTGCTTGCCTTACCTACTTCTCCCTCCTTGTTAAAGTGAAGTCACTCAGTCCTGTCCAACACTTTGCGCCCCTGTGGACTGTGTCCATGGGGTTTTCCAGGCAAGAGTACTGGAGTGGGGTGCCATTTCCTTCTCCGGGGTATCTTCTGAACCCAGGACTCCTGCATTGTAGGCAGACGCTTTACCATATGAGCCACATAATTTTTCCCTCCTTGTTCCCCTTTTCATTTAGTATCTTTGCCATCCACCGTATGTTTAAAGCTCCTCTTTCTCCTCTGTGCTATGGCATCAGGATTCTATACTGTATTAAATTTAGATTAAATATTTGCTATTTTTTTCCTGTTCCCCTTTGTCTTCTCTCATTGCTTCAATTTAGCTTAGCCCTGCTAGAACAGTGGTTCTTTTTCCGTAGAAGAACTTTTCCAAAGAGTTCCTCAGTTTCTGAATACATCATGGTGGCAAAGTCCCTTTCATCTTTGAAAACCACGTTGTCACCTGTCCCTTCTTACTCCCTCTACCCCATCACTGCTCCTGCCATTTAGCTTTTCCACTTCTGTATAGACATCTCATTGTGTGTGGCCTTTGACTCTCTCCATTAGACCACACTTCTTGAGACTACCATTGTTTGTCTCCATTCTTGTGTCTAAAGTGTTCAGTCAATCCTTTCAGCTCTCTCCACATAGTGAGGCAGGCCTACCACTTTTCACTTTATGTTTCAAATACTGTATTACATAATTCTTAAACACTTTTTACTCCATCAGCCACAACGATCTGTTTCTTTGGAAGCCTGCTAATACACTTTCAGATTGTAAATTCTGATCCTACGAGCCTAGTATATTTTGTTGATCGGGAGTTGTTGACAGCGTACTGGGGAGTGACTTTAAGAATGCGCAGTGAACCTGGGAATGGTGGTAGTAGAAGGGGCGTGTCTTACTCGTGAAAGCAGCCGAAATTCTCTGGTAGCCCGGGTCATTGCGCTCGGCCTCCCAGTAAGTGTTCTGCTTGTTCCCCCTTAGTGTGAAGAAGTCCCCGGGAAAGCTGGAAGCAGGTAGGAACCATTCATGCACCCGCTCAGTAAGCGTCACGGGCATTTGCTGGTGTTTGCAAAAGTTGTTGACCCTGAGAAGGAGCATGGGAGCAGGCCTGGTGGGCTTCAGCTCCTGTGGCTCTGCCGGGTCTTAGCTGCAGCATGCACATCTGTTAGTTTCGCCCTGTGGGATCTAGTTCTCCCAGCAGGGACTGAACCTAAGCCCCCTGCACTGGGAGCAGTCTTGAATTCTAGCTTATTTTATACCATCACATACAAACCGGTGTGCAGTGATTATTTAAAGCAAATTCTAGTAGATATTCTTGATTTGTGCACAAATGCTAATGAGAAATATTAACTCAATTTTTAGTTAATTTGCAAAAGAAAAATGAAGAACGAGAGAAAGGAAGTGACTCTAAGAAAGCTAAAGTGCAGAAAGTACAGACTGTTGGGTAAGAAGTCGTCTTTGTGTGTAGGATGTAGAGGTGACCTTTGGGGGTTATTACCTCAATTAGTAGCAGTTTCAGATTGGGTCCTCTGTGGGAAATTTTGGGTATTTATATTTAAAAGTATTTGCTCTACTAAAATGTAAACACTAGTTGTAAAATAGCCCTGCAATTTTGTTTTATCATCTAACTTCTGCTTATATAAAATTAGAATTTGGAGATTTTTCTCCACTATTTGAATCAACTAACAGAAATACTTTATTTTGAAAATAAGTATGGCCTCATTTTTACCTTTCGTATTGATCACCAGCCAGAATAAAAGCTACGTGGCTGTAAGGCTAAAAGATCAAGATTTGAGGGATTCAAGGCAAGAAGCTGCCAAAGCCTTCATACAGAATTGTTTATATGGTCCTGGAACCAACAGAACTACTGGTAATTTCCTTACAGACTGTTTTTCTTTCTGACTGTGAATTAAACCAAAAATGATAAATAATCCTCTTTCCTAGTAAACAAGTTCCTGTCTCTTGAAAACAAGAGGTTACCGATGAAAAAGGCTGCAGCCCAGTTTTTGAATAATACTTGGGGTAAGATTTGGCTTTCTTCTCTTGAATCTGAGCTTTATATACTGCATAATGTTTCTTACGGAGCTGGTAAATACTCGGAAGCGTCTTTTTCCTTAGGTGGCTTCTGTCACTGTTTTAAAGTTGCTTAGAGAGCAGCTCAGTGTAGTATGTATGTGCACGTGTGCTTGGCTGTGCCCACCTCTTGTGGCCCCAGGGCCTGCAGCCCACCAGGCTCCTCTGTCCATGGGATTCTCCAGGCAAGAACACTGGAGTGGGCTGCCCTGCCCTCCTCCAGGGGATCTTCCCAACCCAGGGACCCGTGTCTCTGGCATTGCAGTCAGCTGCTTCTACCATTGAGCCACCAGGAAAGCCCAGTATATGTGTACATATAACAAATTTTAATTATGTAGAAAATTTGTGAATTGTTTCTTGGGAATTTTATTTCTTTATTCTTAACTGCACAAAACTTTTTATTCTAGGATCTCAGAGAAAACAAAATGCCAAGAGGTTTACCAAACGTTGGATGGTCAGAAAGATGAAAACTCCTAAGACGTAAATCAAAGCTAGATGAAGAACGAGTACTTTGTATGTATAGAACTTAGTTATTTAAAGAATGTAATTTTTCTGGGAAAAAAATAAATCACTTATAAATCCTTCTGGAAGAGTCATTTTAAGAATCTCAAGTCTTTTAGGGGCAGTACCTAGTCACACTTCATCCACCTGGCATATAACTGTGCCTCCTAATCTTTGAGCATCCTGGAAGCAGCAGTTTAAAAGGACTTGAATTCCTTATTTTTTCTATTTTTCCATTTTATTGACCACAGGCAGTACCCACACCAGGAAGGCACCTCTGCTACCGCCCCCGCCCCAACCCTGCCCCCGGTATGGCAGTAAAATTCTCTCACTGAAGCTCTCAGATGTGTTTGTCTCAGGTATTTTGGTGCCACTGATGAGAATTTCACAGAATATGTGGAAAAGTGCAGTATCCAAGTGTAGATAATCTGTTCTTTTAAAAGAAGGTTTCAGACTCGGTGTATAGCCAACAGACACCTTTCCCAAACCAAAGGATATGGTCATTCTGTTGAAGAGCTTGTTTATATTTTACTTTTAACCAGTCTGGGGGTTTGCTTTAAAACTGGCAAGTCACATGCCATATGATGATTATGAAAATAAGATTAATGCCCTGCTTTCTGTATCACCTATAGTATCAGGTTTGGCCCCAATCCAGGGAGGCCAGTAAATGCAAGGCAGTCTTAGGTTGCAGAGCTCAGATTTATAGTAGCAACCGTTCATTTTACTTGTTCTAACTTTATAATAATCCTAAGTATGCCAGTACCTAATGTATAAATTCAATTGACACTCTGGTATCTGTAGAAGTAAATTTTTAATGGCTGGTTAATTATATCACTACATTTTTATTGCAATATAGTACTCATTTTAAGCACTTAAAAATGGAAGGTGTACAAAGATTAAATTAAGACACAGTAAATTGACTAAATATTTGGTTTTTATATAAATAAAGGTCATAACCACACTGTTGACATGTAATACTGTTATAATACAACAGTTCAACTTGTGAGTCTACAACAGAAGTCATCTGTAGTTAAACAGGAAACAAAGTTGAGAAAGACCATGTTAAAACAAAACTACTGGGACTAACAGGTCGGGATTGTAAGTAGCAACAGACATATTCACTCAGCTCCTGAGTATTTCAAGTTTTACAGTACACATTAAAAATGATTTCTTCCATCAACACTATAAATTCAGACTGTCGGATGTTTATGCATTTTGCAAGTTACACTGATTGAATGCTTATATGGGAGCGGGGGTCAGAATACCTCCCCATTTGAAGTTTACATCACCCACATGCTAACACAAACACAACTTGTTCCGTTTCCTTCCCCCTCTCTCCCCCAACAAAGAAGGCAGGACTTTTTGGTTTCTTTTAGGTAATTGTTTTAGAGGATTTGTGATGATCAATTTGAATGTCTGGAATTCAGTAATATTTAACTCTTAGACAACTAAGAGGCTAAAGATGGAGAATAATTGCTCCTAACACTAAGTTAGAAAATCATTTGCATCATGCTGTCAACTAGGAAGCAATGTAAAGCGACAAAAACCTGTCCCCAGTACATAATTTAAAAACCTAAGTTTCAAATCAGCAGAGCTGGCCTGCTTCCATGTCGTCATACGCCACGATGTAAGTGTGAGCTCCGAAAATGCACGGCTAATGCAGATAGTCGTCCACTGTGGCAAAAGCGCAGGACCCGACGCCTGCTCGGGCCATCAGCCCCAGACACTGGGCGGCCTGCCCCACAGCCAGGGCCAGTGGGGGCTGCTTTGGCAGATTGTGGGTTTCTGAGGAAAAATAAAAGTGGAAACGCCAATTAGCAAGACATTTTAAACAGCATCTCTCAATCAGGAAAACACTACATTGCTTACAAAGTTACCAGTGCCTCTACTGCATTTAACCAGCTAAGTAGCAAAGGTGGTTTTTAAGCAAACAATACCTTGGACATTACTTTGACAAGGCACTGTATAGTCACTGGGTTCTCAAGTAGTAGTAAATTCTTGCAGAATTAAGACTTTGTTAGATATTCAAAAACTTCTACTTCCATATTTACTATGATGGGAATGATGTAATTTCTTATCTAATGTTTGCACTGGGGAGTAAGGGACATTTAGTATCTCTCTTCTGTTTGATCAAGGTCAGTTGACATTACCAGAGAAAAAGGCAGCAGGCTTTCAGTTAAGTTTTACTGATGGACTCTTCATCTTTCTGGGGATATGGCCCAACAGAGGCCACCTATTCCTCTCCAGGGCACAGTGGTGAATGCTATTTGGGTTGGTAAGCACACTGTTACACTTTTATTTTGGCCAAGGGAGGCACATCAGTTATAATTGTCCTTTAGAATTTTTTAGAATACAAAACTTGCAGGCATCACATACAATAATGTAACTTGAAGCACCACTGAGACATGAAGCTCTACAGCACAGCACAGTGTTTACACATATGCACACGTACACCCACAGCAGTGTGAGTCTTGTCATTCCTTCTGCAGAAATTATATTTAAGCACTGTTTATAGTTGAACTACATAATTTAGGGCACAATATATAAGACTTATCTCTCTCTCTCTCTCCTGGATAATGGTCCTAAGCAATTGACTACTTGAAATTATAATTCCCCTGGAGAACACAAGATTCTTAACTGTCATATAAAAACTGGTCACTTTTCTTCAAAAACTCTGAATCCGAGCATTACCCAGATACAAAGCAATTAGGACTTCATGATTACCTATAATGTAGTCATTTCAGAAAGATAGTTACAGTAAACTATAATTTGCCCTACAATTCTAGCACCGCCACTGAGTATACTTTTTACCAGTAGAACTAAATTAATTTTGTATAACCAAAGCAACATATTAACCAAAGAAAGTTCACATCATTATATACAAATTCTAAATGTGAGAAAATAATAACACAATACCAATTCCTATGCCAAAACTTCAATATTAAGCCACAACACAATTAATACAGGCTTCCCTGGTGGTTCAGACGGTAAAGCGTCTGCCTGCAATGTGGGGGACCCGGGTTCAATTCCTGGGTCGGGAAGATCCCCTGGAGAAGGAAATGGCAATCCACTCCAGCACTCTTGCCTGGAAAATCCCATGGACAGAGGAGCCTGATAGGCAACAGTCCATGGGAAAAAGAAGCAGATTACAGCCCCAGTATCAGAACTCTAAACCGTTCCCCTGGCCTTGGCTCCAGTCTCCTGCCTACACACTGACTGTGTGCACTGCCCTCATCTAAGTGTCTCACATGTTCTTCAAAGCTCCCAAGCCTAATGGCCAAACAGCACACAACAGACTTTGAACTGATAGCTCCCATTTTTCTTGAGGAGTCACTCTCATCCAAATTCCCTTTGAAAAAAATTGCTCAGATGTTCAAATGCCATTTTATGTAAATAATCAACCATATGTAGTTTATATTGGAGAAGGCAATGGCACCCCACTGCCGTACTCTTGCCTGGAAAATCCTATGGACAGAGGAGCCTGGTGGGCTGCAGTCCATGGGGTCACTAAGAATCAGATATGATTAAGCGACTTCACTTTCACTTTTCACTTTCATGCATTGGTGAAGGAAATGGCAGCCCACTCCAGTGTTCTTGCCTGGAGAATCCCAGGGATGGGGGAGCCTGGCGGGCTGCCGTCTATGGGGTCGCACAGAGTCGGACACGACTGAAGCGACTTAGCGGCAGCAGCAGCATGTAGTTTGTTTATAAATGCGTAAAACGTGCAGTTACTGAATTCATTTAAAGAGCCTCTGTTCAGTTTATAAGCACCGCACTCTGCTCACAGGAGTGGCCACCAGTCAGGGGACAGCGAGTCCCGTTTCCCTCTTTTGGGCCCCTGGCTAAGCCTACATACTGCTGCTCTCCCCACCCCACTCCCCCTTCTTTTCACTTGCTAAGGGCATGTAGTTAAATCTGAACTTTAATGCAAACAGCCTGCGTCTCCAAGAGCTGGGGCTGACAGCACTGAAGAGCCCCCTGGAGGCCCCGAGTGATTCAGGCCAGGAATGCTATGTCCACATTCACACAGACACTTGTTTTCCAGACTTGTTTTTTTTGTATCACAAGATACACCCCAATGTACTGTTTTTATTCCATTGGAATCCATTTAACCTGGGACTGAGATAACAGGGTTTTTTCTATACTGTGAGGTAATTTTTTTTAATGTAGAAAACATTTCCCTTAAGATTTTACCAAAGGATAAATGCCAGCACAAATACTGTCTCAAATACTCAAGAGACTAGTTGAAGCTGTGCTTTCTGGCTTCACTTACCTAATATTGCACTGTTAAGAGCTGAGCACACAGGTTCTCTCTGAATTGGGTCAAGCTGATTTCCAACTGGGCTGTTCCAAGGATCTGAATAGGCTAGTAAACTGAACGCATCCTGTTGAAAACAGCAATTTGATTAAGTCAGAGAGTTCAGTGTCTGCTCACTATGGCTTCAACTTGAGAGACAGGTAAAATACAACCTTAAGGCACTGAATTAACACTTAAACTCATTTACCCTGTGATATGAGACTGTTTTTTAACAACTAGATTATGCAGCAAAGTCTAATCTGTTTTCCTTTTACAAACAGCCATTTTCACCATCCACCACTTATACCTACAAAACATACAGGACAGAAATAAAAAGGAAAAAACTCATTCTTGTGGAATGGGCTACTATAGTTTAAGTTAAAGACAAAACATTCAGATGCTCTGTAATTAATGACCACTGATAGGAATGTGACATTAAAAGGATATGACCTGCCATATATTAAAAAAAAATAGTTGGGGGAAACTGGACACATCTTACTGGACGTCTTCCCAAACTCAGCAATCAAAAAAACAACTAGCTCCCCTTCAGGAACACTCGGGCGTTCCCACCATCTTCAGACTGCCCCTCCTGAAGCAACTGACACCCAGCATTCTTTTCAGGTGATGCCTCTTGTCCTTCTGTGGGAGGATATAACTACGGATGTAACTACAACAGTTTCAGGCGTTGGCCTCAAGTGGAGCTGCATCACCAGTGTAGCCTTTGGCAAGAACCACCTTCCTAAGTATCAGTTTCATCATCTGTATAATGGGGATTGGGCTTCCCAGGTGGCTCAGTGGTCAAGAATCCGCTTGCCAGCACAGGAGCCACAGAAGCTGCAGGTTCAATCCCTGGGTCAGGAACATCCCCTGGAGGAGGAAATGGCATTCCAAGGACAGAGGAGCCTGGAGGGATACAGTCCATGGAGTCGCAAAGAGTTGGACACAACTGAGCACAACCCCGCACAAACACATCACGGGGATTATAAGAGGTCCTATTTCAGTTTATGAGAACTCACTGAGCTAAAGAAATTAGCCATGTCAGTTCACCCTAATCTTTCAATGAAATGATAAATTACTGTTTTGCCAGAAATCAACACCCCAATCCAGAATGATATTATGATGCAGGTATAGACAGTTAGACTTGGGACACCTTCCTAGTTCATATGGGGTACGTGGAGAAGTGCTGGGGAAAACGAAATCAGTGAATTCAGTAACGCCACTCAAAATGCCGGTCACTGAAATGTGAAAGACAAATTCCTGAAGAATACAATCTTCCCAGGTAAACTGCTCCAGCATCCCTTGAGTCATCTTGCTAGTGGGAGAAGGCTTCCCAGTCAAGTCTGTGCTTGTCCTTTCTCATCTGAATTGGCCTCTGTGTTGTGGCAACTAGAGAAGAGCTGCCCGTTAAGCAGAGCCATGCAGTCTGGGGTTGACAACAGGAATACATTAGGCTGCCCCATCCACTGTCCTACACGGCTGGGCATTTCATTCACATTAGACCTCTTGCCCCAGCTATTAATGAAAACTGTTTGAACCACTTACACTATTGTTTCCCTGCAGTATCAAGGTGCTGGATACAAAGGGGTGAAAAAAAAAAGGCTTCATATTCCTGTTGATTGCAAGACCTGCTTAACAGTACTTAAGATAGCTTTTGCATCCCACAAAGCTACTAGATTCTGTTTCTGGTCCCTCCCAATCCAAATTTATTCATGGAGAAAGTACTACTATCCTGTGAAGCTAACTGATCCATCATTATTTCTAAGGACAGAGCTTTGCTCAAGACTTACTTCACCCTACCCACATCCATCTCGCCAGACGCCATCCCTACAGTGCACTGCAGCCCAGTTCAGCTGCTCAGCTGTGTCTAAGTCTTTGTGATCCCTGTAGTGCAGATAAAATTTTAAAGACTGAAGAATCTGTCCAAGGAATAATCGCATATAAAATTTAGACTCTGCTCCTGAATCTACATCCTGACTTGCTCCCGAAAGGTGGGATGCTGCAGCTCCAAATCTCACGTCAAGCCCATTCTGTCTACACCTCCTGGCATTTAAAGTATTGACAGAAAAAGATGGTGATGGTAGTCACTTACTGTGCACTAACACTGCAAGGAAGTGTTTCAAGGGCTGACGTGAACCATCTTATTTAATCCTCACAATAACCTTAGGAGCTGGATGCTTATGCCCATCTCAGAAGCAAACTGAGGCTGAGAGGTTACCACCACAGCTAGTACTTCCTGTACTTCTTTTAGTAAAAGTTTCTTTCAATCACCAATCTAAATACTCCAAGCAAAAAAGTCTAAGATTTTGGCCCAGTATTTTCAGTACGGTTGAACGAGTATTTATTGGACGAAGATGGGGATCACCAGGGCCTCGTCACTGCTGCAAGGACTCTCAGTCCCGGGAGGAAGGCAGACGTGTGAGCAGCTGGGCACCGGCTTGCTAACAGAGTGCCCGTGTCACAAGCGGCAGCCAGAGACACAGGCTGAGAGGAGAGAAAAGCCCTGGACGGTGGGAGCCATGGCTATGAGCTTAGATCCTGAAACACCCTAGAAAACTTCCATTTTCTCCAGTAGAGCAACAGAAGCTGTTAGTCACTCAGCCGTGTCCCGACTCTTTGGGGGCCCATGGGCTGCAGCCTGCCAGGCTCCCCTGTCCCTGGGATTCTCCAGGCCAGAGGACTGGAGTGGGTTACCATGCCCTCCTCCAGGGCCTCTTCCTGACCCCAGGACTGCACCCGTGACCCCTGCACTGGCAGGCCGGTTCTCACCACTAGCACCACCTGGGAGCTGGATATAAATTTTTATGACAGTAAGGACAACACAGAACAGGTTCACCACAATTGCCGACCAGATGAATGTTGCAATATGCCCGTGCACTTAAGGCAGGAAACGGAAAAGACCTGTAAAAGATCATGATCTTATGGGTTACTTTTTATTTTAGAAAAATTTACCTCAGTGGAAATAATTTGATGGAAATACGATATTTAGGTAGGACTCTCAAACCATACTTCTATTTGGCTTAAGATCAGTAGCAGTCTCTCAGCAGGATGTGCCTAAACAATTCGATTTCTGCTTCAGCTGCCCGATTAAGAGCCGCCTGCAGACTGGGGCTGCGTGTTCTAACCTGAGCCACCCAGCCCTCCAGCTTGGCCCTCCGCTCTGCAAGGGGCAGTACACAGCGGTTGAACAATTTAGGGCGCTCTCTCGGGAGCCACTGGCGGACTCAGGCAGGTAAGCAAGAAAAACAAAGACAACAGGAAAACAGGAAAGGACTGAGAAAATGCGAAAAAGGTCAAGCGAGCCCGGGTGCAGCAGGGACGCCCAACCCGTTTTCAGCCCGGGGGTGGCTACTCCAAGGGTCCGCCATGTGCCTGCTACTCCACGACTGAGGAGAAGCAGGACACGCAGGGGCCCTGTGGTCACTGAGGCAAACCCCACCTCAGCTTTCACTAACTCCGTCTCTCTCTACATACATATATATGCTTCAGAAGTTTGTGCAAATTAAAAAAAAAAAGATTAAAAACCCACTTCAGCTACCCATGACCTGAAATGAAGAATAAAAAAGCACTAATTTCTAATCCTTCTTAACCAAGGCAAACAAAAGTCCTCTCTCGGGGGCCCAGTCTCACTCAGATCTACCTGGGAGGAGATTAAGCCTGGGGAGGGTGGGGGGGGGTGAGGAGCAGCTCAGAACGCTGAGACAGTAGTCAGCATCTGCACAAAAGTCAGAGGTGCAAAATCAAAGCCATCCGTGTTCCTTAGATGATAAATTACCTCTTCACTTCATTCAACATATAATCAAGGAGTATCTCTGAGAACAGGCCATGTAATGCCCTTTTCTGTGCTTCACACAAATTACAATCAAAGAATAAGCCATGGAATTAAACGTTAAATTTTCAAAGGGACTACATAAAATGATGCTCAATTAGCATAAAGTTTTAACAAGAAAACACATGATCTAGTGTAAAAATGTCTACAAGTTCTTTTTAAAAAACATTTCCTATCGCCAAAATATCTCCTAAAAACATCACTTCTCTCCAGGGACAACTGAGGCCCAAGACCTGTTCATAAGTTCTTGTGAGGTCCAAACTATTTTCATGATACTAAATCAAGATAGTACTGGCTCTTTTCTCACTCCTATTCCCTCACAACTCCCCCAGTGGGGCTTTCCAGAGGAGACACGATGTATGAGTTCATAAAAGACTGAATGAAGAAGTAGGGACGAGAATCCAGCTTACCTTTATTAAACCTGGCATTAAAGAGATTTACAAAAATGTAAAGCAATGCCACTCTCTTCTCATTGTTTTATTTTAGAAAGATTAAGTAATACTTTTATGAAAAATACCCATGTAACGATTTGTTAAAGTGAATCAATAATTTTAGTATTAACTTCTAGTAGAGAAAAATCAATAAATATAACTCATACAAACGAAAGCCCTTTGGGAATCTTTAATCGGTTTTAAAGGGTTTAGATACCAAAAAGGATGCGAACAACTGCCTTAAAAGAACCCAGTACCTAGTAAGGAAGTTTCCCAGATGGATAGCTTTGGATATACCAAGTAATAATAAAGCCTGAGAAGTAAGTTTCTTAGCACTGTTGATAGTTGAAAAGATTCTACAAAATTGTATTAGGTTGATACAAAAGTAACTGCTGGTGAATTTTAAATCATTATAAGGAGGCTCAAACACATCTTTATTAATTAAAATAGGAACCATTACAATCAACACATTTTTGCCATCGAGAATTAAGCCTGTTTATTCCTGTAGCATAAAAATCCGTGCTTTGGGATTCGACGAACTCTTGGAAAGCATTTTCTGCCTCCTGCTGGTGCTGGAAGCATTTTCCCTGCAAAAAGTTGTTGCGGTGCTTGATGTGGTAGTTGGTTGGCAAGAGGTCAGATGAATATGGCAGATGAGGCGAAACTTTGTAGCCAAACTTGTTCAACTTTTGAAGTGTAAGCTGTGCAACGTGCGGTCGGGCGTTGTCACAGAAAAGAATTGGGCCCATGCTGTTGACCAGTGTCAGCGGCAGGCGTGGCAGTTTTTGGTGCATCTCACTGATTTGCTGAGCATATTTCTCAGATGCAACAGTTTCGCCAGGACTCAGAAAGCTGCAGTGGATCAGATGGGCAAGCAACCACCCAACAGTGAGCAGGGCCTTTATTTGGGGCAAGCTGGCTTTCACAAGTGCTTGGGAGCTGCTTCTTGGTCCAAGCGCTGAACTGGCTGTCACCAGCTGTCTATATAAAATCACATGTCACAATTTGATTGAGAAATGCTTCATTGTTGTTTAGTACAGTAAGAGAAGATGACAGTCCAAAATGACAGTTTTTTTGATTATCGGTCAGCTCGAGAGGCACCTGCTTTTCAAGCCTTTTCACCCTTCCGATCTGTTTCATATGCCAGATGAGCACAGAATGAGCGGCGCGGAGCTCTCTGGCAACTTCTCATGTAGTTTAAGAGGGACAGCTTCAGTGATGGCTCTCAACTGGTCCCTGTCAACTTCCAGCAGCCAGTCACGGCCCTCCTCACCTTCAAGCCTCTGGTCCTCTTTGCAAGGCTTCTTGAACCGCCACCGCACTGTGTGTTGGTCAGCAGTTCCTGGGCCAGATGCAAGTTGTCTCCACCGCTTTACGACCCATTTTGAACTCAAAGAAAAAAATCACTCGAATTTTCCTTTTGTCTAACATCATTTCTATAGTCTAAAATAAGTCATTAGCAAAAAAACCAAAGTGAGAAATGCACATTAAAATGATGTATAACATAATCACATTTATTTAAGAATGTATTCCAATATTATATGGCAAAGTGCAACAATGAAAACCTGCAATTACTTTTGCACCAACCTGATAGAATGATGAACATCTGCAATCTGGAAAAATCCAGTTGTGTGTGCCTTTTTATCTGGAAGTGCCAGACTGGCTTCTTGAACCTTCCTCGACAGGTACGTTCTGCCTCCTCAGGTGCTGTACTAAAGCTCAGTGCAGGGAGCTGGGGCGGTTACCTCGCCCTGATTTTACACACAGTTAGTGCTAGTTGCTGCTGCTCACTACCCTCTCTCAGCTCAGCTCGGGAAGGGATGGCGGGAGTCCTGAGGCTCGCCCTCTCCTTCAGTACCCAAAGTCTCAGCGTCAGGGCCACTATGTGCCATTTCTCCTTCAGTTTTTGGACTTATTTCAAAACCCTGAGAAGAAAATGTTTTAAAAACTGACACTGAGCCCAACCTAACACAGGGCAAACAAACACACCAGCACAGCGGCCGGGTTCCTGTTGCACAGGCCTCCAGGGCTGCTGGGACTTCTGTGACTACGAAAACAAATCCCATCCCTAGCTGACTGCAGCGCTGACTTACGGGGAGCCAAAAGTCCGTCTTCAGCTGCTACACAGAGCTGCGGCCAGCTAACTGAAGCGTTTCCATCCTGCCCACTATCACGTTGGCACAGGCATCAAGCCAGAGGAGACCTGAGAATGTGTCTTCACTCTTCTGCCGAAGACGACCCAACCCTTCGCCGACCACCATCAAAACAAAGGCCACATGCCGTACACTCAGTCGGCTGCAGCCCTAAGCAACGTTTACTAAAATCAAAGTATCCCACATTTCTAGTTTGATCAGCATACTCACATTTCTCCTAATGACTCTGCCAAGTTTACAGCTGAGAAAATAAAACTGAGAAAGCAAGTTGGTAAGAGGCACACGACACTGGGAAGCGCAGAACTGGGGTCTGACCCATGTGTTTCCTGAAATCCAGCGCTTTCTCCAGCAGAGCCTGGCCGCCTCACCCCGTCGCACGTTTTCACCCTCAACTGGGCAGGAAGCCAGAGAAGATCTCATGTCCAGGTTTCCCAACAGTCACTCCAGTACTACTCAGCGTTTTACAAAACGACATTCTAGTTTCATCCGCACGTTTATAATTTTTCAAGGGAAAACAAATTTACCTTCAACATTTTTTTATTTGCTGTGTTCTTGCCACATTCTCTCCTCAGCTGTTCACTCATCGCTTGCAGCTCTCTTCCAAAGTGAATCATTCTTTCTATGGCAGCTTGACTTCCTCCACACAACTGGCGCCTTAACTGGCTTGAATCAACTTCTGTAAGCAAAACAAACAGGTATTTTGCTACCTTACAGTTGGGATACAATGGAGAAACAAACATAAATTGCTTACAACATTTTGGATGTTTCATTTAGTAACTACTTCCTAATATTTACCTAAAGATGCAGTTTCTTTTTAATTTCTTATAATATGGAACCTTGTAGCTACAAGGAATACTTTCTCCAGGGCTCATGAGTCTAGGATCCAATATCTATCTAGCTTGGAGTTGAAAGTCAGGTGACAAGCTTTCAGTGTTACGATGTACATGTCTCAAGAAAAATGTTATGAAAAATTAAGCACAATTTTCTAAAAATATAGCAACATTGCCAAAAAAAAAAAGGAAAAAGTAATTACTTCCCAGGCTACTTTAACTGACATAGAACAGTTAGAAGGTAAGACAGTCTAAATGACTCCAATAAAAACACAGATGATACCATGCCTAATCAAAAGGGTTAATTACACTACTTTTAGGAAAAAATTTTACAGTTTATATATCTTGACTGACAATAATCACTGATCAACAATGCAAAAAGTATACATCACTAGTTAACAATATATAAATCACTAATCATGACGGTAACAGTTAATGTTTATGAAGCACTTACAGGCAGTTATCATTACACCCATTTTACAGATGAAGAAACTGAGGCAAAGAGCTCCTAAGTAATTCACCCAAGGTTACACAGCTATTAAGTGGCAGTTGCAGAATTCAAATCCAGGTGGTCCGGCTCTAGAACTCCTGCTCTTTATCCCTAGGCACAAATTATTCTTGGAATATTGAGGCTGCTTGCTAATATTAGATAGCATAAAACTAGGCTGCCTTTCAGTCATACTCTTTGCTTGAAAGAGTGAATTATACATCGGAACACATGATCCTAAACAAGAAGGTGGTTAAGTTATATTAAGTTTGCATTTATAAAATAGTTTCTAGCAATTTTAATAAATTCCCTTTAATATCAAAATATTATAAAATCAAATGAAAACTTATAAGCTTCAGTAATTTTCACTCTCCAATTGATGGGAAAGTTTGCTGCTTGTTTAACTTTATGGTACAATTTACTACACAAGTTGTCCACAAAGTAAAATTATGCATACTAATACATTTTTCAGCCACGTAATTTTGAGGGGGAAGGAACCAAGGGAGGGTGTCAAAACAGGCACCTACGACCTGCCAGGCGCTGAACTATGAACAGTCGCATATATTCAGGTTAAATGAATTAAAGAAAACCTGATTACAATTTATAAAATCATCTCTACACATGGGGCCTATCTATGTTGGCTATACTGAAATAGGTGCACAAACTTGTAGCGTCTCCAGCCTTACCAATCCTTTCAAAGGATAGTGAGCACCACTAAGCGGGCACTGCCGCACGACTGAAAGCGCCGCCGCCGCTGTGCAGAAACGGTTCAGCAAAGAAACTCCACAAGATGCTAAAAATCAGGCTCTACTCCCTCTAGCAATCCACTCAGAGACTGCTAAAATACGTCACTATCAAATCCAATGGCACACACATCTTTACACTTGACTTCTGTTCATCAGCTGTGAATCAGTACAAGTAAAAACATAACCTTGTAGTCACCATTTCTATTAAAAATGTAAGAAATATCACTGCAGACCCATTTCGGTGTCACAATCTTCCATTTCGTGGTCATGTTTAGAGCTACCATTTAGGAAACCATTGGATGAAGTTTCTCCAACTCCATTGGAGTAGTGATCTGTTTCCATGTCTACATCATTACTGAAAATGAAAAAAACAAACCCTAATTTTAGAAATAGCACACTTGCAGCTTAGTTTAATATCAATTAGTACTCAACTACAGAGCCTACTTATAAAACTGACTTCATAAGGCAACAGCAATCTGGAAAAAAGGTATTTAGTTAAATCTTGAATGTATTCAAAGCCAAAGATGTAGCTAACTTTTAACGAATTTGTAGTCCTGGAGATAAGGAAGGAAAAAGATACATGTACTAATATGTAGTGGCTTTAAGACTTCCTATCACTATGGAGAAATCTTTTTTTTTTTTTTTGGAGAAATCATTTTTAGCACATATTTCCCATTATCTTTCAAAATTAGATCTGCACTTCATTTAATCAACTCCTGCCCTAAAATACCACCCGCCCTGCCCCAAGCATGTAAGGGAAAAAACCTCCCTGACAAAACAAACCGCTCCTGGGACCTACCTCACTTTGCCTCTTTCCCTGCCCTCGTGCTTAGCTTGCTTCTACAGTACTTTTCCTCTAACAGTCTTGGCGTTTGGACATTTGTCCTTACTACTCAAAATTACACTCTTTCTCAAAGGTAAGTGATGACATGAAAAACGACTACTCAGTCTCATCCCCTCAGCCCTTTTCAGAACCCAACACTACTTTTCTCTGACAGGCTTTCTTACTGGCTGAAGATTCTAAATATACTGCAGAGTCTTAATTTTTGAAATGCTGTTCTGTAGACCCCTAAGGCGTTTCCAACTCGCCCATTTCACGCTGACTGGATGCATAACACGTGCTAAGTGGCCACACTAAGGTTGCCAGCGTTTGCCCTTCATTCCATCCACACCCCGAACAACGATATCTAACCTTCCAGATTTCTCCTATGAAGATCTAAGTAATGATTATATAGTCCAGAAGGAAACACTTGATGAAACTTCAGAAAATATTTAAATAAATAAAAATGATAGTTTCTCATTAAACAAGCAATGTATATTCATTTGTAGTAAAACAACAACATTGAATGCAGAGAAGCAAAAAGCACTTTATGCGTAATGCCAGCAAAGGCAACCACTGGCTTCCAGCCTGGGTGAGTGGGTGCATACACACTCTGTGCATAAGACCATCAAGGCACACGGACACGCAGAGATCTAGAAGAACAGGGCGTGGCCCCAGCACATCTCTGTCAGTTAGAAAAGCTCGTGTAGTATCTTCATGAAATTTGAGAATTGATACGAAATCATCCTGGAAGAGGTTAACAACTGAAGTGGGATTTTACAGCTTGAGTAGAATCTGGGATGGAGAAGGCGGCGGTGGGGGAGAAGAGCATTTCTCACGGGAGTCTAATGGAGAAAGCGCGAGTCTAGAGGTCAGACATCCTGGGAAGTAGTCATCGTTCTGCAACTTACTAGTTACTAATTATTCACCTTTAAAAAAGCCATTTACTCCTCTGGTACTCAGCTCTACATCTGTAAAATGGTTTTCACAGTTGGTTAATACCATCTTTGCCTACTTCACCACACGGTCACAAGGAAAGCCATCACCAACTAGAAAGTAACTGTTACTGCTTAACAGTTTAAGGCAGTTTAAGAGCTTACTCTCTTCTATGCTGCACACAAAAGGGGATGCTGTGTCATCTGCCCCTTCCGTTCAGCTTGCTTCCCTCAACTCAGGTAATTACAGGTCTCTTTAGCAACTTCCTGCCATGCGCGTAATATGTAAGTGAAAAACTCAACAAAGTAACTGCAATCCTACCTTCAAACTATGGTGGAACCATCTAATAATCAAAAAGCACTATTAATAAATACCATAAAGTATGATGCACTGAAGGCTTAATTGTTTACATCTCCATACAAAATTTTTACTATGATATTCTAATTTCACAGTGTGTCATCTCCACTGCCTACCCTGACCTCCTCAGCAAGACAATCCCTTTTCCTCCTGATGTTCTTGGATCATTTTTGTGGATTTCACAACTGTACCACATATACCATTATTTCAGTACACATTTGTCATTTCTAATAGATAACCTGGAAATTCTGATTAATCTCCAAGTTTCTAAACACAGAGTTTTTACATGCACTTCTCCAGGATCATATTTACACTGAGGGTCACTGTAAACATTAGGTGCTATCTCCTTCAACGGGAGAATTTTGCACTGATGCGAATTCCCCTGAAACGCAGTGTGACCCATCAATTCATGTTCTAAGACCAAACCAACATCAATCAAATTGATAAAAAATCCCTAAGAACTTGCCCTCACACACTAGCATTTAATTCAAATGGTTATATTTCACGAACCTCTAGGTTTCATGAATAGAAACTTGCGTATGTCAGAGTACCACGACGGCAACATCTCCTCTCAACGCTCTTCGAGCGGAGACCACACTAGCAGCAGAGTCTGACACCCAGCCAGCTTTCAACCCTCTCCTTGTGCCATATGTTTACTGAATGACTTAACTATTATATGCTATATGCAAGCTATTCAAATTAAAGGTAGGTTCTCATCACACACAAATATTTTTTGTAAAGTTAGTTATTTGCAACTCAGGAAACACTCATCACACTGAAAAAACCCACACACAGAGAAAAGATACTTGAGAAAAAAATAGTTGTATATGTATCATATGTCAACTCCAGAGCTTAAATACACTACAGCGACTTAACTTGGAAACATTAACAAATCGCATTTCTGTGACCACCGTAGGGGTCTGCGGTGGCAAGAAGGCAATAGAGAGCCTGGATCCGCCCCGTCACCCCTGCAGAGGGCGAGGGGTGCAGAGGAAGGGGAAGGGACGGCACTGGGGAACTGACTCCTCACCCTTTCACTCTCGCAGACCCCCAGTGGCCACCTAACTCCATTTTTCCAAACTATTTCAGACGATGCCACCCGTAACAGAGGCTGCTCACAGTGATGCCAGTGCTGGAGGACTCGTTACCTGGTGAAGCTGCTGGCCTGCTGCGACCTGGACGTGTTGATGCTGTTCAGCTCCGGTACGTTCAGACCGCACGGCTGGTGCTTACTGTGGCAGTACGCCTGATGTGCTTTGTTAGATATCACACCGTTACTACAGCTTTCAAAACCTGCGGAGAAAAAGAAAAGACACTTTATAAAAACAGAAACAAATCAGGCTGCAACAGATCTACCATGTTCTGATGATGTACTTAAATCTTTTATAATGTAGGAAAGTCAGTGGACTAATTAAATAGAAAACAAGTGGATAACTTCTTTGAAAGAACATCAGGATACTTAATTGTAAGCTGTAATCGCCTCCTGTATTTATTGAAGGCTTAATTATGCATCTCATTTAATCCCCTGCCATGAGGCCCAGTGTCACCATAACCCCATTTTACTAAGTACTCAGCGAGACCAAGGATCTGTCCCAGCCTGACAGGACACACGGTGTCCGAGGGACACGGACGAAGAACACAAGCGTGAGACCCCCACACACTGTGCAGGATGGTGATGGGAACAAGCTGAGAGGCAGCAATGCAGAAACGTGTTGAGCTGAGGAAGAAACAGCAAGTGTGTTGCTCTACTCTGTGAAAGCACAGGGAACAGTATCTGAGTTGGGTTTTAGAAAGTTAAACGTACAGAGGAAAGGTAAGACCTCGGGAAAAACAGAAAGAGACAAGCAGAGCAAAAAGACTGAGAAGGACCAGAAATAAATCTGTAGAAGAAAGAAAGGAGAGAACTTTAATTAAGCCTCACCGAAAGCCTCCGTGAGTCCAGGAGGAAGAGGACAAGCAGAGCTGACTTGCCAGCAGCCAGGCTGGGAAGGGAGGAGGAGAGGCAGCCTGGCTAGGAGCCGGGGGCTTCCGACACCACGGCCACGTCACTGCCTTTACACGCAGACTTGACCAAAACACACCACTGCCTTCTCATTACCAGAGATCTCAGATTTGACGTCTAGAGACAAAACTCGAATGTTGCCCTTCCTTTATGGAGATCTGTTAGTAACCCACTCTTAGAAACGGCTCATCTTGAAGTTACTTTCTGGTACCCAAAACAGACGAATCTGACTCGCCCACAATTTTTCTTCCAGTATCTCTTGAGATCAAATTACAAATGTGCAAAATGGCTGGCAGAAATGTCTACATTTTTTGTTGTTGTTCAAGATCATGAAGAAGGGTAAAAATCGTAAGATAGCATAAGACTGCATCTTACCAGGAAAATGTGCAGCAGCTCCTCTGCCCGACGCTAAGCTGTGGATGCTCACCCCATGGCTGGGGCTCACGCTTGGGCTACTAAACGGTCGAGGACTAACAGGATAGCTGTCCTGAGACTTTGGACTTCGGCCTCCCAAACACCGTACTTCACTATCTGTACCATTCACCATTTCTATAAACTGACGGACTCTAAAAAGAGAAAACAAAAATTTATTAGTTACCTAATAGCAACAGACTTCTACCAGGAAATACTTTAATAATTTGCATTTATCAGTAAGTCTGGCAGTTAGATAGGATACTAAAAATGCTAAATATGGCTCCATATACTGTACTGCTTAGAATATTTTAAGATTTCCTGAAAAATGAGAGTATAATGCAAATACATTGAATCACCTTTAATCAAGATTTACTAAGAAACTGAAAATCTGTCTGTAGCTATAGTAAACCAAAATGGACCTCATTTTTTTAACCTAAAACAATCAAAATAATATTTGCACTTGGATACAAATCAAACAGCACCTAAAAAGTGCCTGATGTAGTCTTATGTACACATCTACCTTCACACAAAATAAGGGCTTACTCCCCACACTTCCTCACCCCTAGTCCCATCTGCAACCTCTTAATCAAACGGGCCACATTTAAACTTTTACCCTAAAGCAAAGTAGTTCTGTCACTGGGTTTAGCATTTCTGATCAATTTTTATGATCATTTCTGATCTTTTTTTTAGCATTTCTGATGCTTAAAAGTTTAAATCTTAAACTTAATAACAGCTGAATTTTAAGATAACAAAGATTCATACAACCAACAAAACAGCCAAATGGCTATTATTTACTGTTAAAGAAATGAAAGAAACAGAAAACCATAAGTGTAAGTGAGGATGAAAAACTAGGATCTTGTCACTGTTGGCAAGCATGTAAGACTGTACAGGGCTATGGCATTGTGAGGACTGATTTTCAAAAATTAAAACACAGACACCCATTATGCTAAGGGAAGTAAGGCAGTGACAAAGGACAAACACTCCACGATTCCATTTACACGAAGTGCTCAGAGTACTCAAATTCAAGTGTACAGAGACAGAGAGGAGAATGGTTGCCCGGAGCTGAGGGAAGAGAGAGAAATGCGTGTCAGTGTTTAACAGGTACCAAGTTTTAGACTGAGATCATGAAACAGGTTCTAGAAACAGATGGCTGGTGGTGGCTGAAAAACAATGTGAGTGTACTGGAAACAAGGTGACTTTCAGAAAACTGTACATGTAGAAATGTCAAGTTTATGACGTGTGTGTTTTTACCAGGCTTCCCTGTTAGCTCAGTTGGTAAAGAATCCACCTGCAATGCAGGAGACCCCGTTTCGATTCCTGGGTCGGGAAGATCCACTGGAGAAGGGAAAGGCTACCCACTCCAGTATTCTTGGCTTCCCTGGTGGCTCAGCTGGTAAAGAATCCGCCTCCAATGCGGGAAACCTGGGTCCTATCCCTGAGTCAGGAAGATCCCCCGGAGAAGGGAAAGGCTACCCACTCCGGTATTCTGGCCTGGAGAATTCAGGGCTATACAGTCCATGGGGTCACAAAGAGTCAGACACAGCTGAGCGACTTTCACATATATTTTTACTGCAATTTTTAAAAATGCTGCAAACTTACTATAAGGCATTTTACAAGAGAAAAAACAGATAACCCATCTTCTAAGTAAGAGTTTCACATTTTTAAAATACAGGGATAGAATGACAGAAGAGCAAACACAAAGTAGAAAAATGCCTTCTATTTGAGAGTCCTCAACACAAAAGTGTATTCCTCAACCCGTTACTTAAATGTGCTACATTACAAAATTATATCTAAATACCTGAAACAAGGTAAAACAAAAATTAAAACTACTAAAGCAAGAAAATAATTTTGGTTATGTAATGCACATATATAATTAATATAACATTAAACTCACTTTAATGTGAAAAGGAGATTGGGATTTCTTTCAAGTAAACTTGGATATAACTGTTGTGTTGTTTCAATGGCTTCTCCCATTCTTCCTGCTAACACCAATTTCTGAATTCCTATTTAGAAAAGGAAAGCAAAAGATATATTTTATAAAATTAGAAAAGGAAACTTAGTAGAACCTCAAAAAATTAGTAAAAAAAAAAATCTTTAAATTGTGATTGAGTCTGCACTTAGTTTTCTAACTCAGTTTCTATTTTAAGGAGTATTTTCAGACAAAAAATCAATTAGGAAAAACAAATACTTTAATAAACTACTAAAAAAATTCAAACATATAAGTAATATAGGAAAAACAGCTGTTAAGCAATACTGATGTATTAAGCACTAAGATGAAAAAGACGGGTATATTATGCCATATGCTGTGGTGATGGTCTCACGGATATATACAAACTCATCAGGCTGTACAGCCTAAATAGGCATCGTTTTTCATATGTCAACCATATCTCAATAAAGTGGTTTTTAAAGAAAAGACCATAGGAGATATTAAAGAATATTCAAAATGTCTTATCAAATACTCCATAGCCTTTTAAACCCTGTACTAAATGAAAATTAGCCTTTGAGTAAGATCTGAATTCAACAGCCACTGAATGAGCATGCCCTGAAGGTTAGAAGATGAGGATAGGGAAAGATTAAGCAGACATCTCCTGTTTGCTACAGCCTATCCAATGTGGTGAGGAAGACAAGCACACCATCAGCTACAACACAGTTGCATCAGTGTTCTCTAACAATCTGATCTATGAAAGGTCTGTCTGCATCCCTCTTGTCTCGTTTTTGTCTCAACACCCTCATCAAGCCACACTCTCCCTGATGGACTAATGGCTCCAATTTGAGGACGGCTAACTGTGGATCAGGTGCCATGCTGATCTGCCCCTGTTGGAACAGGCCCCACAGCCCTGGCCACTAGCACTGGGACCTAAGCAATAAATACTTAAGACCAATACTATCTTAAATTTACATAGCAATTTAAGTGCAAACATCTCACACATTATCTCCACTAACGTCTAATAATCATGGACTACTTTACCTGTTGAAAAATACACACACACACATTCTTATTAAATGTTTACTTTCTGAAAACTCAAGAAAACATTTTTAAAGCAAAAGTGGCAAACATTTTAACAAAAATTTCACCACAATTCTATCCTTCTACATCCAGAATACTACTATAGTCCTGTGAATTTTTAAGGTAACCTTCAAAAATGTCAGTAAAAGACAATTTCAGAGGCATAATTTCAAATTAATAAATTTGGAAAAAATCTTTCATGAAAAAAATCAGGTTTCTAAAAGTCAATGTAACCCAAAACTATAATCTGAAAACCCAAGTTAGCCATGCACCACAGGTCCTTACTTTGTCTATTTTTAATGGAAGCTAATTCTTCTAGAACGGTCTGGTCTGTAGATCTGGCAAAGGCCTCTGCTGTGGCACAGTACCCATGGTGGACTAAATAAGATGAAACCATTCTTAAAATAAAAAGAAGAAACACACAGCTTTTAGTCAAGAGAATACATACGTCATACTACAGTTTACATACACAAGGTCTACCCTGGTGTCACAAAACCAGTCTATGCCCTGGGAACAGTGAAGGCTTTAATTACCTCAGGTGCAAAATCAGTTCAAAATATCATTTTGTCTTATTCACAGAGTTATTTCCAAAAGAACTGCAAATGCTATAGTGAGTCTACTCTGCCTAAAAATAAGTATTACCAGACAATCAAGGACACGAAATAACTTTGATTCTTAGCACTCCATTATCCCCAAGTCCTTTCCTATTATCTCCCACCCTTACTCAATCGTACTAGCCATAATTTCTATTTTACCATTATCATATGACTTACCCTAGTAAAGTGCTGGCATTTTGTAAAATAAAAATTTAAAAACAATAGATTAACTCTTCCTGTTCTGTAGCTTAACATGACTGATGAGTGAGTGACACTTCCAAAGAGCAAGCTGATTCTTTAAAAGCCAAGTGGTGTTTACAAGCATGGCATTTGGGTCTAATGACAAAACGTTAGAGAAACCGCTGACTAATCAATATTAGCTGAAACACCCAATGTATCTATAAATATTCAACTCTTGAACCTGCCTCCGTCTGGCGCTACTAAGGGCCCAGTAGAAAATGGTACGAAGCAGTGGTTCAGGAAGGGGACCGAGCTGGCAAGGGGAAATTTCTAACTAACGTATTTTTTTCATTTTATTTCATCTAAATGTCAGATTAATCTAAGAGGGTAGGGGAGAACATTTTAACATGAACTTCCCCCAGTGAGGATCTATTTTGTGAGGAATGGGGCAGGCGAGGGCGCTCTCCCTGAACCCTGGCTGCAGGACTAAGGCAGGTGATGCTTCCTCTATAGCCACCCGTGATGCTCAGCGGGAACCACTGGAGAGCATTAAGAGACAGGATCCCAGAGAGCAGTCCAGCCCAGCTCACACTTAACTCACGGTGACCAGGGGATTCTGAGTCAGAGCCACTACCCTTCCAACTGTGCAGGACAGAAACACTGGTGTCGAAACACAGCTCCGGGAAGAAGCTCGTTCTCAGAATCATCATCCTGCCCCAAATTATCTCCTCCAAAAAACATGACAAGTTTTATGAGATTTGCAAATTTAAGACTGTTCAGTTATATAGACATTTAAGATGAACTGTGTCAGACTTGAGGGTATTTTGAATTTTCTTGGGTTAGATTATGATAGTGAAAATGACTATTGAAACTTAACGTGTTTATTTTGAAGTCTGCACTATTTGGAGTTTTAAGAGCTACTGCTGTTCAGTACGAGTGACATTCACATGTCTTCTCGAGCCTTTCAAACAAAGGTGCAGTCTAAAATAGATGACTGTCACAGGGCTTGTATTTTCTTGCTGACTCCCATATTGAAATTCTACTTTTTCATAAAAGCTGCCTAATAAAACGAATTGTAAACTGGGGGTAAAGAGTGAGCTGAGACAAAGGCCATTCATGTACAGCGCTCTCACTAACGCCCACTATCTGCGCTGCCGCCGCCTGTCCACCCTGCTACACTGACTCGTAAGCATTTAAACTGCACTGAGGAAGCTAAGCTCCACACTCACGGTCTCTTGATTTGTATTCCCTTTACCTCCTCTTAAATGTCTAACAGAATATACAATAAGTAAATGGAGTTCTGAAAATTCTTTTGGCTGGAGATTTTTCGTCAGACAAAAAAAAAAATCCAAGTAAACAAAAATAGCTGATATTATTCTTACACAGTTACCCATTCACTGGAAAAATGTAGCCAAATCCTGAAAGGTGCAATGAGCACACCATGTCTATATTCCAGGATGTAAAATACACCATTATTCTGATGTTTATTCTTAATGAGCAGTAATTGTTTTTTCTAAGTGTTTATACCACTGCTGAACAACACAGCCAAGTTCCTGCCCCAAAACCACAATGTGAATTCTACAATCTTAATTATCTTTCTGAATTTATCTTCTGCACTGGCACTATTAATAGTTGAATCATGTAACTTATGGAAACCATTAAATCCCATTACTAAGGATAGCAAATGAATTAACCTACGCGATCTAGTGTCACTTTATTTCCTCCAGCAAATTAATAAATCAGACTAAAATACAATTTGGGACGCGTGTCACCAAACCAAGCATTATTAACACAGTAAGATCATTAGCACACATATGAAGAGATACCCAGTCTTTCACACCGAAAGGCTGAAATGTTCTACAAGAAAGGCACTCGTGAAGCCATCCCTGCGCACCCCCCACTCACTTCTGTATCATGGTCTGCCACTCCCCTTCTCGGTCTCCGATAGGAAAGCGGTCTATCTGTGCCTGTGTCTTCGTTCTCCACTCGCGCATATAATCTTCTATATCGAATACGAAAGGGTGCTGCCCAAAATTAGCATCGACAACTTCTCCTGGTGTCTGGAGCCCCACGGTAGGATATAAATTTGGCTGTAAGACAACACAGTTCACTAAATATCCATCCTTTTATGTTTAAAAAAAAAAATTCATTCTTTCAAATGCTACCTTTAAAATTACAGAATTGCAAATTTGCTCCACAAATATTTTAAAATCTCAATCAGAAACTAGTAAGAGGAAGAACTAAAGCAAATGATCAAGAAAAATACACAGCAACCTAAGCTACTTATTCATTCAGACCTTCTAATAAATGAAGGTACTTCTAATAAATAAATTCTTGCTCTTAAGAGTATGTCATACAGACTCAGGGAACTGAAACAGGAGCTCTGTGGCAGGCTGAAGAGTGGGCTAGAGAGGGAGATGGGCGAAGGTCTGGGAGGGACGGGACATGGGTGCACCTATGGCTGACACTTGTTGACGTATGACAGAAAACCACACAGTTCTGTAAAGCAATTATCCTTCAGTTAAAAAATTGAAAAAAAAAAAAAAGTATGTCATATAAGAGAGAGATTCAAGCATGACTCGTGTTTATCCTCTTACGTGTGATACTGCGATGTGCTTCTAGAAAGTACGCGTGGAAGCTGACTGCCACAGAAGAACGCCCTAACTGGGCACGCGCTAGTTTCAGTTTACTAACTCCTATCCTCGCTTCATCTGGAAGGCCTTTACTGAGGAATGGTTTAGGAACTTAATTATAAGCTAAACAGTGCCTTTAAGAGTAGAGATTCTTCACATAAAAATAGAATGCACACATTTACTGAAAGGATTTAAAACGTTCAAATTCATAAAGAAATGCATTTCCTCCAAGATACACTCCAAGACTTGAGGGTGAAACAAGTTCAACAGCTTCAAAAATTTGTGCAGAAAACACAGAAGTCCTTCTATTGGCTCTATCACTAGTTGTCACATCTGAAGGGAGAGTAAGTTACTGAATGTCTACTAAATGTCCGGGTTTCATCATTATAATCACCCTGTTACGTCCTCATCATCATGATTTGCACTGTGAGGATGGAGGAGCTGAGGACTGGGGGTAAATTAGCGTGCTCACAGTTGTCCTAGACTACGGCAGAGCTGGGACTGGAACACAGGCTTATTTAACACCAAAATCTAAGTTCAGTGTACCTTTCTGTAACTCCAAACCCTACTTCATCTTCAGTCTCTATATTTATGCCTATTTTGTTGCTTTAATGATTATCACAGGTATCTTCAGTACAAAATCAGGTAAAGATTAAGAGAATATAATGTGTGTAGTATAAGATGCTTAGATAGAATTTCACTGCAAAAAGCTAAGAAGCTATTTTTAAACTCAGGTGACCAATCAAGCAACCCAAATCAGAAACAGAAGGAGTACTGTGGCAATGTATTGAGAAAGACAGCCACACTGGGTTAGGGAAATGCATGGTGACACAACACACACACATGTACTGATTCTTAATATCAACAAACCTCACAAGTCAATAGAATTTTACGGTGAAGACAAGTGAGATACTCATTATAACCTTCTCATTTCACCAATGAGAAACGGAGACTTAGAGAACTTGCATGGTGTCTCCAAAAGCACCAGTCTGTTAATGACATGCAGAAAGGGAAACTCATGGCTCTCCTCCGAGCACAGTATTCTTTTCATTAAAGCCCATTACAAAATTGTGACATAGTTTAAAACAAAAGTATTTTAAGCCAAAAATCTTATGTCAAGAAAAAATGAAATTTATAGAAAAAAAAATCTGCCACACATTATAAGGATCAATATTCTAAATACGAAAAAATAATCTCAGAATATAGGAAAACAAAGACTACTAGTTCGCCTGCTCAATATTATGTGGCAGCCTGGATTTGAGGGGAGAATGGATACGTGTGTATGTATGGCTGAGTCCCTTTTTGCTGTGTACCTGACACTATCATAACATTGTTAATAGGCTATACCCCAATAAAATTAAAAACAAACAAACAAAATTACTAGTTACAAACAATTTAATTGGCAATAGATACACAGGCAATTTGAAGAAACATAAGATGATGATTAAAAATATAAAGAGATACAAATTGCATTTCTTAAATGCAAATTAAAATAAGCAGACTATTTTGCACCACAGATTAAGATTTTAAAAGCTGAGAATACCCAGGGCTGATGAAGGCTGAGAAAATAAGCCCTCTCATTCACTGTACACAGAAACAGGAACCAATATAACCCTATAAGAAAGATATTTGGCAAAATCTATTAAAACTGACAAGACAATTTTACTTTACTTCTTTCTTTCCAATTTGAATTGTTTTTATTTCTTTTTCTTGTCTGATTTTGAAATTATAGATTCAATTTCCTTGCTGGTAATTAGTCTTTTTCTTGTAAGAAATTAATCCTACAGAGAAACAAACATGTGCAAAGATATATGTGCTGCAGCATTATTTTTAATAGCAAATAAAAAATTAAAAAGAATGTCCATTCACAGGTAGTATTACATACCACAATCAGGGAAGCTCAGCCCCCACTATGAGATCTATCATCATTTTATGTCTAAGCAGAAACTCTCCATTAAACTGTGACAGGCCATGGATTTCTAGGATACACCCCATTTCATAAATGTCAAATATGCAAAAACATACATCTTTAAATCGTTGCAGTGCATCTTACAATAAGATATTATAAAAACAAGCAAAAAGAAAGCGTTGCAGAAAAAGGCGCAATACACATTACTAAATGAAGAAAGCAAGTTACCAGAATAATGCCTCAACTATGACCCATCCTCTTCCAGCCGACAGTTACAGACATACTGGCTAACGTAAGTTTAAAATAGATCTCGAAGGGCATACACTCAACACAATCGTTACATCTAAAGATGGTGAGGTGAGTTGGGGAAGAGTGATCACTTTGACAAACATCTCGTTTTCAGAGATGTAAAGCACCCTCTGGTTCCATAATAGGCAAGCCTTTTTTCTGTAAACATCCCCTCCACAGAGGCTGACTGCCATGACTGGCTAGTGAAGGATCACAGGTGGTAGGGACTCTAAGAGAAAGACTAACTTTTTCTTTCCTTTTTAAGTAGAAGAATGATATTTTGTGTGTGAAAGTCCCAGAAGATCTCACAGTCACAAAAATAAAGAGCTCTCAGAACCACTGTGTTATTAACAGAAAACTTACAACCACTACCCTAACCACCACTTTACCCACTGAGGCAGAAATGAACATCACCCTTGGCTAATTACAGACAAGGCAAAAACTGTAACTGGTGATTCTAAAATGGGACAAAAATGATCAGAAGGCAACCCTGAGCAGTCAGCGTATCTACAGCTAGCTATGCCTTTTCCAAATGATCATCGCTATCTATCGGTGAGGAACAAAATCTGCTAACTGACAAGCTGATTTACTTGCTTAGTGCCACAAAAACTGGGGGAAGAAAGGAAAAAAAAAAAAAAATCAAACCAGCTACATATGCCCTTTCTCCAAATCCATGTGACACGGAGAATCTGAGCAAAACGTCTGCAACAAGACTGAGCTACGTGGGCCCTCGTACCCGCACCAACACCCAGCCGCCCCCACCAGACGCTCTTCTCGAAAGCCTCTCCTTTCCACCCACCTTCCGGATCACCCCCTGTCCATTCAAGAGCAGGATCACGGCTACTTTCCCCCTGGATATACAACATCCCCCGTTTTTCTTGCTACTGTATCATTCTCAACAGCAAGCAAACACCCTGCTAAACCTAGCAATAAACCCGCCGGTCAATTCTTAGCCCGTGTGATGTGATACATCACAGTGGCATCTGACACGCTGGCTTCTTCCTTCCTTCTGGAGGGACCTTCAGTTGGCTCTAAAGAAGGACACCCAATTCTTGGTCCTCCTCCTGCCTCTCTCACTGGTCGCTGCTTCTTAATGTCCTGTTTCAGGCATACAATAAGTGATACCGATTGAAAGTTTATTAATAGATTTAAATATCTGAAGGGATCAGGGAATATAAACAGTCAGTCCTAAACAAGAAAGCGCTGATCAGAGTTTATCAGTCCCCACTCCCTTCAGGGCTATGCACGATGCATCTGACAAGGACAGAGGCTTAGATCTGGGGAGTAAGGGGTCTAGAATCAGCACTCCTTACGTCTCTAGATGCCGAGTCACCAGCATCTCCTGCCGGAGTTTCTGCAACAGCCCCCTCACAGTCGGCTCGCCTCTGTCCTTACTCCCCAGCTGCCGCCTGTCGGTCATCGCGGTGCATCCTGACAGCTAACACTCTGCACTGTCGGCGTGCCTCATTCAGAGTCAACGCCCAGGTGCCCACAACGGCCCCCACCTCGGGCCCGACTCCCACCGATGCAGTGTCTCTGCCTCCCTTCGCGCTCTTCAAGCGCGCCCCTAACCGCTCCCTCCGCCTGGAATGTTCTCCGCCTACTCACTTCCTCCAAAGATTCTGCTCAGCAATTACCCTGAACAGTGGTGAGCACACTGTACCACCTGGGTTCTGTCTTTGGTCCTCTCAAGCGCTACTGTGTTTCTTCCTTTAAAAAGTATTTAAAATTTAAAATATATTTTTAGCGCAGTATTTATTAAGGTCCTCAACTTGAAGAGTCCGAGAGGACAGAGACCTCCATCTGTTTTGTCGAATAAAAGCAAGCACAGAACTCGCCACACAGCGGCGGCATCAATAGACACTGAATTAGTAAATGACTGTCAGACAGCCATTTACTAAAAAAGCCCAGCAATAAAAGAGAAACATATTTCAAATGAATCCACAGGGATACTAAAACATGTCTTCTAAATAAACATTTCCGATTTGGTTCTCAGCCACAGCTAAGTTCCCCTGGGCAACGATGCCCAGTGCAATTTTGGGCTTACGTTCCGATGGTCCACACCAATGGCAGCTCAGGAAAGGCGTTCTGGTCTACATGCAGCATGGCTTATAAACTTAATTATCAATAAGACTGCATTTTAACTGTGAGTAGTACTAGTTTCTATATACTTCTTTTAATTAAAAATACACAACTACTTTTACAAGAAATTATGTCTTACCGGTAAGTCGGTGAAAGCGATACCTAAAAGGAAATGAAAATGGCATTAGACGTTGTTCTTCAAAGGCAGGGTGTGGCGACAACCTGAATTTCTCACCCAAAAGAAGGGAAAACATAGCAAAGGAAGAAAAAAAAATTAAAAAGCTAAATATAAAATAACAAGACTAAGTTTTCTCTCAATAACACTTATACAGGTCTGAGTGAATGCCATCCTGTTTCAAGCTCATGACCCTTGTTAGGGACACGCCAATTTTATTCATAGGGTACAGTTGTTGCCTCCAGGATTTCTGAAATGGTTGCAGATATATATTCAAAGCTATATGAGGAACCACAAAAGAAAACTGATTGCAAAATAATTACATTTAATTTCTGACACCTAAGCTGCTTCATCTGGCCTTGTTATTTAAATATTCCTTACCTAGATTTAGCTTTTAAATAATTTTAAGGGAAAAGGAAAGACTTTTGTTACAAAAAGGGGTAAAGAGAAAATATAGTAGCTTTGTTTACTTTAAAAATTCTCATAAAAATACATTCTCAAAGTTTTGATCACTCTAGAAAACAAAATTAGTTCCTCCTTCAAAGGACAAAGATTCAGCTGAGAATGTCTCTTAAATGCCCTCTGACAGTAATTTCAACAGTTATGTACCAAATACATTTGAACAATGGCAACATCACTGGAATAAATCTACTGACATCCCAAAGTGAGATGTAATCACCCTTAAAATATTCAAATAAATTACTTAGCTGAAAATAAGATAATAAACAAACCAGATATTTCTATAGGACCTCAGCCATATGTTTAAAAAGATTGAGCTCTATAATAATGGGAAGAGGTGGTCATGGTGAGTTGGCGAATCGCAGTTTTTCAGTTTGAACACACATTAAGACAAAATGAAACCATGCCAGCATCCCTCCCTCTATTGTGATGATCACCACCTAAAAAATGAGGGCCCTTCTGTTGAAACATTATCTTTAAGGCCTCTTCCCAGTGGAGAGTCTGTGGCTCTACAGTTGTGCTGTACCACCAGAAAATACAACTATCTGACTATTCATTAAAGTAATAAAGTTAAAAGGCAAACTGACTATAAATCTCTACTATGTATGCCTTGAAATAAATGTGAAAATAGAGCTTTGTAATTAAAATACTGTTTTTATGACTTAAAAACCAGTAAACTCACATGTTAACTTGTCAAAAGTGAAAACACTCAGATTACCTCTAGTTTCATTAAACTAAAGTGTATTGTGGGCCAAACAAATGTAAAGTTTATCCTAAAAGTTTCAAAAAACTTTTAAAAAGAACAAAGGAAATAGCAAGAATAAATAAAACATGACCATATATAATTTTACCACCTTTCATAAAACAGCAGCCTAATCACTTTCCCTCAGAAATGTCTATTGATAAAGACTGTCTAAATTTATATCGTTTAAGCAAAAATGTACTTTTGTCAGTAATTACTGAGATCCTTCCTCACTTTACCAAAAGTTCTAATGAAATATCCAACTTAATTCTATAGGATAACACTTTTGAACACTGTCAAATATATTAAACACAACCCATACATATTCAGACCACAAAAATGGCACTTTAACAAGCTGAACAATTATTTAAGTTTTACACAGAAAACAATTTTTTCCCAACTTCTTAATCTGATTTATCAAGAGACTTTTAGAAAAGTAACTGTCAACTGAAGAATGATAACAAAATTTAAAAATGCAGATGAATTAACTTGCATACTGAAATATTTCTCCTTTAATTATTTCCTCAAAACCCTTTTTATTTCTCTTTATATGGTAAGTAAATATACATTTTGAAACCTCCATGAGACAGAAACTAAGGCTGTACCAAGCTTTGGGGCACAAATTATCCACTTTGTGAAATACGAGGGAAAAGTAGCTGAGCGGCATTTTATCTCTAGATGCTAGAATCTGGTCCAGAGAGAAACCCATTACTCTGTAAAGCGTCAGCTCTCTAGGCTTGTTTCAACTACTTAATTCTGCTCCAGCAGCAGGACAGCAGCCATATACAGAAAATAAATGAACAGGGGGTGGAGGTGGGGTCGGGGAGACTGCTTCAATGCAACTTTACTTGGAAAGCAGACATGAGACTGGTCGGGCCCATGCGCCACCACAGCTTGCTGGCCTCTGCCCCAGAGGAGCAATTTTTGCTCACTGCACCCCAGCACCTGGGCCAGAGTGTGGCAAATGACAATCAACAACATTTACTGAGCACTCACTAAGTGTTTGGCAATCACTCGACTTCACACGCATCACTTCAGCTTGCCCTGGCAACCCCTAAAAGGTACATGTTATACTGATCTGGTTTTATGATCTGAGGCACAGAGCTGTTTAAGTGACTCCCCTAAGGTCACAAGCCGAAGCCAGGAGATAAACCCAGACAACTGAACTCTCCTGCTGACCACTGTTATCCTGACTCTCCATGTGCTTGAAAAATACATATTAAGTTTATGAATGAATAATACCAACTGTTTCAAACTGACAATTTTAGAACGTGATTCCATCAAGTACCCTTGTTCTTAAACAGCATCTCATGTGCTGCAGTTCATGGGGTCACAAAGAGTCGGTCACAACTTAGGGACCGAACGACAACAACATAGTTTAAAAACAGCTTCCTTACGCAACAGAAAATCTCAGTGTAAATGCTTGTGAAAATCTAATAGGAAAAAAAATAATATCACATCACCTGTGATCTTCTCAAGTCCCAAAATAAAATTTCTTCTCCGAAATAAAGTTTTTGCAAACTATAAAAAGATTCATTTTGGTTTTAAAAATGTCATCTTTGCATTACTGAACCAAAGGTCCTACCTAAAGGCAGACTTCTGGTTTAAGATCTTAAACACCTTAAGCAGCCAAGCCAATGAAGACTATCCCAGTTAACTGCTTCGACAAGTCAGACAGAGCCTGAAGAGCAGCAACACACTAAAAGGGCCGCCTCCTTCTGGAAGCCAGTCTGCCAGTAACAACCAGATCACAAATACACACACCACATATACATGGCATCCTTTATCAATGGTCTTGTACTGAGAAGAATGTTAAGAATCTCTGTGGACTTGTGAGAGCTTTCAAGTTAGCCAGCACAGAACTTCAGAATCAACAGTAATAATCAGAAGGAAAAGTTTTAAGCCAAATGTAACTATGACTAAGACAGCAACATTATATAAGGAGTATGTCGAGACACCAAAAACCCAAATAACTATTACCAACGTAGCCCAAAATTTAGAATTCTCTACTATTAAATTACAGACTAGTTTTTGCATTATATTAAAGAATATTTATTATATGTCTAAGCATACTACCTACAGTTTAATTTTTAAATATTGTTTATAAGCAAACTGAATTTTCTGCCTTTGGGAATTAGTTTATGCCTTCTTTCACTTTATCTCATCAGAAATAACCTGCTATAAATCAAGAATGTTTTAAACAGTTAAAAATCTGAAACTTTTTTTAAAAACATCAACCCTGCTATCCTTTATACTTATTTTAATACAAAACAAAGACAAAAAAAAAAATCTAAGAAAAGGGAGCATAAAAGTATTAAATCTGAAGTAGTACAGATATTTGACCAAAACCCCTAATTTCCTTGTTAGTCTTACAGCAGAGTGATTTTCTCATCCTTTCACTAATCTGTTTATTTGCCAGCTGTCTTTTAGAAGCTTTGTTATCATTTGCTCACTTTAGTTCTGCTCCCTTTTGCAGAACTAGCTTGTAGTTACAATCTTTATTAATTTTTTGTTAGCAGGCCTGATTTTTCGATATGTCAATGCCCTTCATTTGGCTGGGAGCATAAGCTTTTCCATGCTCTCTCATTACCCTCATATTATACTAAAAACTGATGGCTTTTTCTCGGCAGCCAGTATCTAGAAAACTGGATCATACTGTGCAAGGCTTTATTCAAAGCAAAGCAGAAAACATGTAGCATTTCCACTACTAGAATAAATATCTGAGCATGCAGTTCTTTCTAGTTAGTCCCACAGGTGTGATACAATGTGGCCTTCAATGTAAAAATTTAAGATTTTTAATTGAATATGTGCCCATTACATAATACTTCAGATTTAAATTTTCACCATTTTCTCAATTTCTACCTAGAAAGAACAAAGAAATAATTTCCAGAGGCATCTACTCATAAAGGAGAATTACATAATAAACATTACTACCATGTTGTAAGTACAATAACCATAACATCTGGCTATTTTAGTACCTAAACTATGTCCATTCTTGGTGTAGAAGCAGGTGTTGTTGATAAGGTTAACACAACAGCCAATGACATCACCAGTTGTAAAAGTTGGTCCATAAGGTTGTCCCGTTCCAGAAGAACAAAATGAATGTCCATCATCACCATGGTAACCATATGAATGTTTATCCCAGCCTAAAAGAGAAAGTTTCAGTATATTTACAGTGAAAAGTAAGGTTCCCCCGTACTGGAACTGTTCAGTAAATTTATAACAAGACAAGCAAGAATAGTACAATCTCTGTAAATTTCACCTTTGCAAAGGTAAAATTCCCAAGAGTACATTTAAATTCTCAACAATCACAGTACATAAATTCTGTATTAAAACACTGCTTACAACATTAACAAAAATACATCTGCCACACAGAACGCTAAACTATGTCTTAAACAAAGAGGACTCTTAACAGAAAAAGCAAACAAACAGCAAGACGCAGTCTCCACGCATATTTCCTTTGCTAATAGACCAAAGGAATTTTGCTTTGATTTGGTTTAAGCACACATGGAGTTTAAAACAACACACAAGATTTTTCTTTCAATTTTCAAGCAGTTTCCTCTACAGTTAATTTTTAACATTAGCAAACAGAACATCAGAAAATATAATCGAAGAATCACTTTGGTACAATTAATGGTTTTAGGAAAACAGTCTACCACTGTGTTTCACACCTTCCTTACTTTGCTTTTTTCTCCTTAGTTTACTTTTAGTATCAGTCTAAATACCCAGAGTATTAAACAACTGAAAATGGGGAATTCCTAAAAGTCAGGAATGTGTCGGGTAGGAGACAGAACCGACCACATTAAAACGTCTAACGTAGCTGATATCACTATGTACTAGAAGTTCAAAACACCGACAAACAAAACAAAAACAAGCAAAATAAAACAAGGCACGGCATATTTTGCAAAATAGCATAAAATTTATTAAAACCATTTAGCTTCAACTCTGAACTCATAAAGTGATCAAAAATATAGAAGATTAATGTACTTAACTATCTCAAGTTATTACTCGACATTTTTAGCCAGAGTTAGCCACAAGACCGTACTGTAACTCAATTACAAGTGTACCTGGCAGTCTGTTCATGTTCACACCTTGAGCAGAAAGGCCAATTCCCATGTAACTGTTTAAGAAAAAAAAGGAAGAAAGAAAAGCTGGTGATTATAGTTATACATAAGTATAAATTACCAAACACTCTCAAACATTATCAGGATTAAGCCCAAGATGAGATGCACAGGGTAGCTACAAAAAATTCTTCAAATTCATGAAAAAGCAAAAAGAGCAATATTAAGCAAACAACAAAACCCAGATTCACAGTAAATTCCTATAGCTATCATTCATAAACATACTCAAGAATTACTTATGTATTCTTACAATTATAAAAATCTTTCCAATTATCTACGCATACATATCTGGAATTAAGAATTCTAACAAAAAGTACAGAGGGCATGTGGCTTTTAAAAGGATACAGTAAAAATCTAGTTCCTCCCTCCCTAAACAAAGACATGGAGACATATTTGAAAAAAATCCAATTCAGATAAAAGCATCTGCAATACCTAAATATCCTAAAAAGTATGTGCTACAGGGTAACTATGTATTGGTTTTCCGAAAGCAAATTGACGATATGGACTTCAACATGAAAGCCTTAATTATTAATGTATAAAACACGAGAACAAAATTATCTCTACAAAAGAAATACTAGAGCAAAAGGTAATCATTAAAGTATATGATTCATTTAAAAGTTTTTAAATATTAATAAAGTCTGATAAAGGTAGTTCAAAATATAATGTAAGAGAAATTTTTTTTTTACGCATAAAGTACAAAAAGTATAAAACGTATAAAGAAATCCATTTACAAGCATTGATGCAAAAAGAAAAACTAAAAAAGCAAACTGAGTCCATTAGTTAACAATTAGTTAAACTGCTAATTGTGCAAGATTTAAAATGGTATTTGATGAATTCAGCTACCACTCGTAATAAAAACTCAAATAAAAATAAAAGGGAAGTACCTAAATAAGACACACTTTTTGCCAAATCTAATACAACAAGCAAGGTATTCAACAGTGAAACACTTAAGTCATTTCCAATAAAATCAGGCACAGAGATGCCTACAACTGTTAAACATTGTTTTAAAGGTGTTAGTTTAATAAGAGAACTAGGTAACAAGTAAATATTACAAGATATAAACATAATAATTGTGGTTGCTCTGATTATATACCTCGGAAACTATGGAATATACTACAAGTTTTTAGAATTAACTAGGTATTTTGGGAAAATTTAAGATCCCCTGGAGAAGGTAATAGACACCCACTCCAGTATTCTTGCCTGGAGAATTTCATGAATAGAGGAGCCTGACAGGCTACAGTCCATGAGGTCGTAAGAGCTAGACACAACTGAGCAACTAACACACTTTTGGAAACTGACTGAATGTAAGAAAAATATTTTAATTTCTTTTCTAGTAATAACCAGCTGGAGAAAGGAAGCAGAATCTATAGGTACCAATCGTAACTACTACAGACCCTATAAAACAGGGGTATCATTAAGGCTGGAGGCTTCCCAGGTGATGCTGGTCGTAAAGAACCTGCCTGCCAGTGCAGGAGACTTCAGAGACACGGGATCGATCCCTGGGTCGGGAATCTTCCCTGGAGAAGGAAATGGCAGCCCACTCTAGTATTCCTGCCTGGAGAATCCCACGGACAAAGGCGCCTAGCGGGCCACAGTCCACAGGGTTGCAAAGAGTCGGACACAACTGAAGTGACTCAGCGTGCACGCATACAAAATAGGAGTAAAGAGCCCAAGTAAAGCTCAAAAACGGTATCTTAAAAGTGCTAATAGATGAGCATTTTAGTATCTGGATAACATAACAGCGTAAGAATAGCAATCTTTCTAAAATCAATATATATGTGTACTGAGGTTCAAGATAAGACTCCAAATGAGTCTATCTTTTTAAAACTAGAAAAGGTGATTTTAAACTGCATATGTAAAAATAGAGAATTTTGATCAAGACAAAGTTAAATGAAAAATAACTTAGTGTCTGTCCTACGAGATACTAACCTTCACAGATAATGGAATTCACAAGTGCAACATGACCAACAAGAGTTACATGTCAAGGGACCCAATGACGACAAACCAAGAACATATTGGCTGTCCAGTCAAGACTCATTAAGTTGGTGTTCTGATTCAGCCCCTTTGTCCCAAATACAGCACACAATGTAACTATTTATGTTTAAAGAAAGTAGTGAGTTATAAGAGAACCTCCAAGAAGAAACACAAAGTAAGCAGGGACAGCTCTGGGCCTGCGGACACCCGTGGACGGGGAGGAGTTCCTCCCGAGGCACCAGGGGCTAACAGGCTCCCACAGTGCATCACCAGCTCTGCTCACTGCTTAAAGCCCCCAGGGAAGAGGCTCCCCCCTCCCGAAGGGAAGGAAACACAGATGCCACCCACAGCCGTGGCTGACGCGCATCGGACGCTGTGGCCTAGTGAAGCGGGAGGGAGAAGGAACAGCCTCTCAGCGAAGCCTGGACCAAGTTCCTGACTCCATCTGAGACTCAGCCTGCAAGACTCACCCTGAACAGAGGACCTGGAAACCCTAATGAAGACTGGCTTTCGACTGGGGGCCCAGGAGTTAGAAAGCAACTATAAACTGTAACCAAGAGAAAAGTAGAGAACTAGATAACAAAACGAAGAAAAATGTTTACCTTCCTAATTAAAATAAAGCCACAAAAACAAAATTCTAAAATACACCAAAAATGTGCCATGTTTAATTGTGGCCAACTCTTTGCGATCCCATGAACTGTAGCCCACCAGGCTCCTCTGTGCATGGGATTCTCCAGGCAAGCATACTGGAGTGGGTTGTCATGCCTTCCTCCAGGGGATCTTTCCAACCCAGGGACTGAACCCAGGTCTCCCACACTGCAGGCAGATTCTTTTTAAAAAAATTTATTTAATTGGAGGCTATTTACTTTGCAATACTGTAGTGGTTTTTGCCATACATTCACATGAATCAGCCGTGGGTTCCCCATCCTGAACCCCCTCCCCCCCTCCCTCCCCATCTCATCACTCAGGGTCATCCCAGTGCACCGGCCCTGAGTGCCCTGTTTCATGCATCAAACCTGGACTGGCGATCTGTTTCACATATGGTAATATACATGTTTCAATGCTATTCTCTCAAATCATCCCGCCTCGCCTTCTCCCACAGCGTCCAAAAGTCTGCTCTTCACATCTGTGTCTCTTCTGATGTCCCACATACAATGTCATCATTACCATCTTTCTAATATATGCGTTAATATACTGTATTGGTGTTTTTCTTTCTGGCTTACTTCACTCTGTATAATAGGCTCCAGCTTCATCCACCTCATTAGAACTGATTCAAATGCATTCTTTTGATAGCTGAGTAGTACTCCACTGTGTCTATGTACCACAGCTTTCTTATCCATTCGTCTGCTGATGGACATCTAGGTTGCTTCCATGTCCAGGCTATTGTAAACAATGCTGCAATGAACATTGGGGTACACGTGTCTCTTTCAATTCTGGTTTCCTCGGTGTGTATGCCCAGCAGTGGGATTGCTGGGTTGTATGGCAGTTCTATTCCCAGTTTTTAAAGGAGTCTCCACACTGTTCTCCATAGTGGCTGTACTAGTTTGCATTCCCACCAACCGTGTAAGAGGGTTCCATTTTCTCCCCACTCTCTCCAGCATTTACTGTTTGTAGACTTTTGATACTAACCATTCTGACCGGCATGAGATGGTACCTCATTGTGGTTTTGATTTGCGTTTCTCTGATAATGAGTGATGTTGAGCATCTTTTCCTGTGTTTGTAGCCATCTGTATGTCTTCTTTGGAGAAATGTCTGTTTAGTTCTTTGGCCCATTTTTTTATTGGGTCATTTATTTTTCTGGAATTGAGCTGCATGAGCTGCTTGTATATTTTGAGATTAATTCTTTGTCAGTTGCTTCACTTGCTATTATTTTCTCCCATTCTGAAGGCTATCTTTTCACCTTGCTTATAGTTTCCTTCGTTGTGCAAAAGTTTTTAAGTTTAATTAAGTCCCATTTGTTTATTTTTGCTCTCATTTCCATTACTCTGGAAGGTGGGTCATAGAGGATCCTGCTATGATTTATGTCAGAGAGTGTTTTGCCTATGTTTTCCTCGAGGAGTTTTATAGTTTCTGGCCTCACATTTAGATCTTTAATCCATTTTGAGTTTATTTTTGTGTATGGCATTAGAAAGTGTTCTGGTTTCATTCTTTTACAAGTGGTTGACCAGTTTTCCCAGCACCACCTGTTAAAGAGACTGTCTTTTTCCACTGTATATTCTTGTGCAGGCAGACTCTCTACTGTCTGAGCCACCAGGGAAGCCCAAGAACACTGGAGTGGGCAGCCTACCCCCTTCTCCAGGGAACTTCCCCACCCAGGAATCGAACAGAGTCCCCTGCATTGCCGGCAGGTTCCTCACCAGCTGAGCTACACAGGAAGCCCCCAAAAAGGTGCATAAGGCCAACGAAATACACAACTGGAACATGAATTCATTCCAGAAGACATCAATGGAGAGTATGATTTTTAAAAAAGCATTTAAAAATACATACATTTAGGATTATATTTTTAAAAAATGGAATCACCATTATTAAAAAGTACAGTGGAACACCAATATTTACTGAGATAGCTTAGCTAGTGATTTCCCACAACTAAAAATATTTTGGTTAAGTTGAAAGTGCACATCACACACAGAGAAAGATAAAAATAGACTCACACACAAACACACTATAGACTATCGATACAAACAAACTCCTAAAAGCTTCCAAAGAGAAAGGCAGATCATGTCAGAAGGAATGACAGTTAAAATGAAAGCTGACTTCTCTCCAGCAACTGCTGGTGACGGTAAAGCGCCGAGGTGAAAGGCTGTCAGCCCCGCACTTAATCCCAGGTGAAGCCTCATCCAAGAACCAGGGCAAAACAAGGCATTCTGCGGCATAATAAAGCTAGAACTCTGCTATCCACAAATGGTCACGAAAGAGCTATTTGAGAATAGACTTCAGTAGGAAGTCCAGTGAAACCAGAAGGAAATGCATGAGACAGAGAAATGACAATTAGCAAAGAAAATTATGAAATGTCATTAAACTTACTGAAAAAATATTAATTTTAAAAATTATAATCCAGTTACAACATGCAATTCAAAATTACCTGACCTATAAAGACACAGTATAACATGACCCCTCATTGGCTTTCACATGCAAGGAACAACTCAGAGGTGTGCCAAATTTATAGCAAGGACTGTGTTACTGTGACTATTAGCATTTCATTCTCTGTGCAGAGGGGAGGACTGGCACAGGGAGGTGCTCAATGCACATTTTCGAATGAATGAATAAATGAATGGTTAGTTTGACTAAAAATATTGCATAAATTAATGGTATGACATTTTTAGAGTTCAGCACAGCTTACTGCTAAAAGCTAAATATAGACAGATAAATATATTCATCTAATAAAAACATCCTATTCAAGAAAAAGGGGGAGAAATAAATCTGACTTTATTTGTAAATAACATTACTTTAACAAAAGATAAACACAAAATAGTCAGTAAAGTTAATAAGTGAATTTAAATACAGTTGCACGATACAGAATTACTATATAAAAGTATCTGTTATATTTGTATATACTGGCAGCAAACACTAAGAAAATAAAAATTTAAAAACAATTACATCTACAAAAGGACCAAAAAGCATAAAGCATTTAAGAACAAAAGACATGTAGAATTTCTCAGCTGAAAATTACTAACAATGATGGGGAAATTAAAGACGATGTAAATAAATGGAGAGATACATCACATTTATGGACTAGAAGACTCAATATTATTAAGGCTACAATTCTCTCCAAATTGATCTCTAGAGTGAATGCAATCCAAATTATACTCATGCTAGGAGGTTTCTGGAAAACTGACAGGCTGATTCTAATGTTTGAAATAAACAGGGTCAGAAAATATCCCGAAGAAAGTATGAGAAAGAACACAGATGTAGAACTTACACCATTTGACCTCAAGATTCACCTGACATAAACCTGAGTAATCAGAACAGTGTGGTACTGGCATTAAGGATCAACAAACAAATCAACGCAATGGATTCAGAAAGAGACACACAAGAGTTCCACACTTACCCAATCATTTTTACAAGGGTGCCGAAACGGTCCAAAAGAGTACCGAAGGTTTTTCTATCATCTGTGATAGAACTGATATCCATTTGCGAAAAGTAAACATTAATCTCTACCTCACACGACACATAAAACTCAACTGAAAATGGATCACAGTCCTAAACACAAAGATTAAACGTATAAGGCTTCTAAAAAGAAAACATGTAAAAGTATCTTACTTACATGGGGATAAAGCAAATACCTATTAGGACACAGAAAGCAAGAACCATTAAATAACAAACTCGTAAGTCAGACATCAACAAAATTAAACTCTGCCCCAAAGACATAAGACAATCTAATTTTTATAAATGAACAAAAGATTTGAACAGACACTTCACAAAATATCATAGAAAACTGCAAATAAACAAGAAGCACATGGAATGCTACACTGCAGGGATTATGAGTCACTACAAAAGGGAAAGTAAAAAACCACACTGAGGTACCACTATACATCCAGCAGAATGGTTACAGTTCCAGACTGACCACACCAGCATGCCAAGAATTCGGTACAATAAGAACTTTCACACACTGCTGGTGGGAATGTAAAATGGTACAACCCCCTTTGGAACACGGCTGGCAGTCTCTCCTAAGTCGGAGTGTATGCTTACCCCAAGACCCTGCGGTTCCACTCAGAAGAGAAATGAAGGCAACATGTGCACCCAGAAACTTGTATGACCATGCTCCTGAGAACTTTCTTCACAAAACAGAAAAAACTGAAACAGCCCACGTATCTATCAACAAGTGAACGGATTCACAACCTGTGGTATGTTCTACTCAGAAATAAAATGGAAAATGAAGTGCTGATACACACACCACGGATGACCTAAAAGTGTAATCCTGAATCAAAGAAATCTGCAAGAGCCTCTGCTGCGTGATGCCTTCTGCAGACATACCTCATTTTACTCAGCTTCACAGATACAGCTTTTCAACAACCAACTGAAGGTCTGTGGCAACCCCTGCGCCCACAAGGTCCATCAGCACCGATGTGCGAGCAGCATTTGCTTACTTTGTGTCTCAATCACGTTTTGGGAATTCTTGTAATATTTCAACCATTTCCATTATTGTTAGCATTTTTAGCAATTAAGTACTTTTAAATTACGGGTACACTTTTTTTTTTACATAATGCTATTGCCCAATGAACAGATGATAGCATAATGTTAACACAACTCATCTGCACTGGGAAACCAAAAAAATCCATGTGACTCGCTTTATTGTGATATTTGCTTCACTGTGGTGGTCTGAAACTGAACCTGCGATTTCTCCACAGTATGCCTGTATATGAAGTTCTGGAACAGGCAAAATGAAAACAATGGCACTTCTGAGACAGTGAGGACAGGGCCTAACTGGAAAAGAGGAGGAGGAAACACTTCTCTACTCATCAAATGGTACACTGCAGACTTCACAGTGCGTAACCTTTATGATAACTTTCAAAAGAGCAGTAAGCAAGTATCAAACTCTAGTTAACACTATGCATGCCATAATCATTAGGACTTAGAGTCTGCTTACTTGGAAATGCATTAAAAACTAAGATGGATGGCTGCGTGGACAGAGGAATGAGCAGATATGGGATAGAGCAATTACAGTCAGTTCTGCTATTACAATGTCTGCGTTCCTTAAAGTCACTGCAGTTTACAACATCATGCAATAAAAACCACAGAGCTTAAGGAGAAAATGGGTTTAAGAGCGCAATGTTCAAAAACTTCATATCTTTCTTAAAAAAGGTAAAAATCCAATTAAAAACTACCAAAATTCAATAACAATGGTTTTACACATGTGGAATTGTCAAGAAATACATAAATACTATAATAAATATGGCACCTTACACTGAGAAAGACCTAAAGGTTACTTGGGGAAGTTGGTGAAATAGAACGGCAGCTTGTGAGCTGTGAAGTGGTAGAAGGAGTTATTGGACAGGGAGATTTGCAACACCAGATGCGCAGGGTTGTGGCTCACAACCAGGAGTGAACCAAGACAGCTGGCAGCTGTCTGAGGTGTTGCATGACATACAAAAACAAGCTCAAATTCAACAGCAGTGAGAAAGTGAGAAGATTCGATGGACAAGCAGCTTATTGTGGTAGTACGTGCAGTAAGCCCCCTACATATGAATCTTCAAGCTGCGAACTCTCACAGATGCCAACGTGCGTTCACATGTCCAGTCACGCAAGTCAGTTCATGCGTCTGGCGTACATGGTCATGTGCGTGCATCCGCTACAAGTGGTCGTGCTTCTGTGTACAGTATCGTTATTTCAAGGATGCTCAGAAGCAAGCGGAAAAGCAGCGGTGACGTAGCCGGTACCGCTGACAAGGGCGACTGGTTATAATCTGTCAGAAAGCATCTGCATCACCTGTGAAGCAGTGAAGTGTTAGTTGAAAATGGACTTAACAGTGCTTGGAAAACGTCTACTGCAACTCTACCAATAAAATTTTTTTAAGAACTATAAATGCTATCTCAACATAGAAGAGAAAATGTAATCATTCTTAAAAATGCTCAATGAACACTGAAGCGGGGAAAAGATTTCTTAAAAAGCCAACAGGGAACAAATGCAATGGATAAAATAGTTAAAATCAAGGCTGATTATCACCCCAACTATAACAACAGTCATTTTCAATGTGAAAGGTCTAAATACAACAATCAAAAAGAAACTGACAGACTGAATGAGAGAATAAGACCCACAAATGCTGTCTACAAGAAACCTATTTTACATTATAAAGACACAGACAGATTAACATGAAGGGATGGAGAGAGGTACACTATGCTAATGCTGATCAAAGAAAGCTGGACTAGTTATATTAGTTTCAAACAAAGCAGATTTCAGAACAATTCTTAATGTTGATGCACCTACTAACAAAACGTCAAAAGATGTGAGGCAAAAACTGATAGAATTACACAGAAAAATCGTCAAATCCACTATTATAACTGGAGACATCTGTAACTGGCAGACAGAGCAGGAGAAAAACCAGTAACGATACAGAGAACACCATCAATCAGCCGGATTTCATTGACATTCACATCTAAAAACATCAGAATACACATTCTTTTCAAGTTCATAAAAACATTTACCAGGAAAGATCAGATTCACATTTTAAAAACTGAAATAATACAAGGGACACTCTGAAACCAATAATAAAGTTGAACAAGATATCAAAAGCTGAAAAATCTCAAATTATTTAGTGATTAAGCATCACACTGCTAAATAACAAAAGGTCACAAAGAAGATTTCTCAAAAGAAATTTTAAAATATCTTGGACTAAATAAAAATGAAAACATAACTTATCAAAATTTGTGGGATGCAGCTTAAAAAAGGTACTTAGAGGAAAATTTATAGTACTGAACATTATAATAATCTAAAATCAATAATTTATGCTTCTATCTTAGGAAATCAGTAATTAAGAAAAGTATAAGCCTAGGAAGAGAATAAATAATAAAAATCAGAGCAGAAATCAGTGAAATTGAAAACAGGAAACCTGAGAAAATAAAAACCAAAAGCTGGTTCTTCACACTGTTAGTCATCAGGGAAAAGCAATCAAAACCAGAGTGAGCTATCACATCACAACTGTCAGAACCAGTCCTTATCAAAAAGAGCCCAAATAACAAATACTGGCAAAGATGTGGAGCAAAGGGAACCTTTGTACACTGTTCATGGGAATGTAAATTGGTGCAGTCAATTAAAAAATAGTTTTAAAATCAGACTACCATATGATCCAGCAATTCCACTCCTGAAGACAATGAAAACACTAATTTTAAAAGATCCATGCACCCTGATGTTCACAGCAGCATTATTTCCAACAGCCGAGATATGGGAGCAACTTAAGTGTCACATAAATAGATAAAGAAGATGTGATGTCACACACACACACACACAGAGTGCTATGCAGCCAAGAATTCTGCCACTTGCAACAACATGGAGGACTTGGAGAGTATTAAGCTCAGCGAAGTAAGTCAGACAAAGAAAAAGAAATGCTATATGTTATCACTTATATATGGAATCTAAACTATAAAAGGAATACATATAACAAAACATAAACAGACTCACAGATACAGGAAGCAAGATAAAGCAGGGGATGAAGAGGCATAAACCACTATGCATGCACTAAATAAGCCACACGGGCATACCGTAGAGCGTAGGGAATACAGCCAGATTTCAGAATAGCTTTAAATGGAGTATAACCTAGAATAATAGTCACTACGCTGTACACTGGAAACTAATACAATACTGCAAAGCAATTATACTTCAATCAATACAGAGGAGGACTGGGAAGATTCCCACCCCGCCCCCGCCCCACCTGCAGCAAAGAAATCTAAAGGCTGGTTATTCGAAAAACTCAAAAGATTCTAGGAAGGCAGGAAGCGAAGGTCTGAAAGAGGTTAGTAATTAATTCCATCACTGCTCACAACAGAGAATATCTTTAAAGAGGAGACTACAGGTATTACTATAAAGTAATTTTCTAAGTGTAAAAATACACTAATGCCCCGCCTTTAAAAAAAAAAAAAAAAAAGGGCAAACAGACCACATAATTAAAAAAAAACAAAATTCAAACGTGACGAAAATGTTTAAAGCTTCCTTTCTCCCCTATTTCCACCTAACCACTTCCCCATATCTACAGGCAATTAGTGTCACCAGTGACTTGTGAGATCCGTTCATAGTCTTCTCTGGCATATCTGCTTATAAGTTCAAAAGGAAATAATAGAAAAAAAAACAAGAATCAGTGAAAATGGTTACCTATGGGGAAGACCAGGGTAAAGGGGGCCTTCTGTGAAGGGCCTTCTTGTACAGTTTTAATTTGTGAACAATGTAAATGTTCAGATGTGTTATTTAAACAAATATCAAAAGAAAAAAAACAATCCCTATAAATGAAGATAAATTTAAACAAGTGAAACTAATAAAATGTCAACTGGTGTGAAACTGTAAAAAAAAACCATGTGGTATTCAACATTCTTTTAGTAAAAGTATTGGTAACTATACATTTCATTCAGAAATGTATAGTTATGTTCTAGGACAAAGCAAATAAAATCATGTCAATAGGATTAGAAACAAGATTTTCAGAGTAAGAAAAGAGAGATTCAAGTGTAAAATTGGAGAATTAAAACTGGTTTGGAAACTCTGACCTTGAAATGCATTTGGGGGAAAAAAAAAGTATTCCTGGATGGACAGATCTGGGATAAAGCAAACAGCAAAATCCTAACTCTAAAATTAAGCTGGTATGTGGGTGTTCACTGTATTAACTTTTCTTGACAAGAGGAAAGCTGCTGAGATTCCGCACCACCTAAATCACAGAGAGGGCAGCCCTAGGATGAGGGACAACTCCTCACCAGCCTGTGCTTCTATCCCAGTTACTATTGTGGCATCACTTTAAACATCTCAACCAGCCCTCCTGAAAAACCTATCCAAGTGCCAAATCACCCACAGAAAATCAGAAGGTCCAGGACTAACAGATCACGTCTCTCTATTCTGGAACATTTACTTTTATGTAAGTGATTTCAGCAGTAGGCAAACAGCAAGCATGCAATATATCTGAAATAAACATGAATGGACTGGTTACAAACTGTTCTCCAATTCTGTAAAACTGAAATATGACTAAGTAATAATATATTCATTACAAAAAGCTATACAACCTTAACAGGCTTCCCTGGTGGCTCTGTGCTCAAGAATCCGCCTGTTAATGCAGACGACTTGGGTTTGATCCCTGGGTAGGGAAGATCCCCTGCAGAAGGAAATGGCAACCCACTCCAGTATTCTTGCCTGGAGAGCTACAGTCACGGAGCCACAAAGAGTCAGACACGATTTAGGGACCAAACATGAACAACAAATACAACCTTAACGCTATATTGAAAGATTGTGGGTATCTTCAAGACATTATTAAAATGGGATTTTCTCTCAATTTTTAATTAAACTCATATTAAGTATAAGTAGTGATATACGTAATTCGTATATATCTTAAACCAAGTTTTCATTCTTAGACTAATGTTGAAATTTCTTTAAATACAAGGAAAAAAGGCAGAATATACCCCAAAATAGCAACTGTAGTTTAGTATGAGTGGTAGGACTGCAAATGCTATTTAAAATAGTTATGCTTTTTTCTACTTCACAGGATTTGTCTGATTTTCCCTTTTGCATAAGAATACACTACCAGGGGACTTTCTCGGTGGTCCACTGGTTAAGACTCCAATAGGCTTCCAATGCAAGGAGAGGAGGTTTGATTCCTGATCAGGGAATTAAGATCCCACATACTGCACACAGACACACACAGACACACACTCTCACTCTCTCTCTCCTTGAACATACTGCACACGCGCGCACGCACACACACACACTCACTCTCTCTCTCTCTCTCTCTCTCTCTCTCTCTCTCTCTCCTTGGAAGAACATATTACCTTACAACTGGAGAAAATGTTCTTTAAAAAAATCCACATGCATTTGATGGGCATAAAATAAGTGATGGAGCAGGCATAGAGGTAACTTGGGATTTCAACAACACTGAAGATAGATAACCAACTCAAGAATAATTTAAGAAACGTGGTGGTTATGTATCTCTAGGGCACTTTTCCCACATTAACCAGGCACTTGTTAACTAACTAGTTCCTCCTCACCATCAAAATGCAGCTCCCAAGCATCTTGGGTGGTTTCAAAACGCAGGGAAAGAAGTATCCAAAACCCAAGCTTCCCTTGTCTGTTCTATAAACACCAATACCTATACTCTGCGCATGCCACAGGGCTGGGGTCTGCAGAGGAAAAGCTGTTCTTCCCGCTGCCTGCATCCAGGCCCCTGTTCTGTGCCCGACACTGTTCTGTGCACTGAGGACACGGGAATGAAAAAAATTTGTCCCAAGAGCCCTCCTCCTCCTCACGTAGGCTGCCTGTCACTGGTGCACCCTGCCTGGCAGCTCCCGGAACGCCAGCTCAGAAACCCCACCACACCTCTTCTCAGACCTCACGAGAAGCAGCAATCCTCAAATGTCTCCATTCTGCCTTCTTTTTTGCTGGCTCTTTACTGATTGCATTTCTCCTTCACCCAGCCTGAACTAAAATTGTCCGTCTGAAAGTTCCTTCACCAGTAAACCTCAACTACAACTGTTCTTCTAACTTCCTAAGCTGTAATTTTCCATTCTGCATCAATCATGCAATTCAACTTTCCTCCCCAGCCAGCTGAGTGCACAGTGAAAAATAATGTTACATATGTAAATTGCTGTCACAACAAATTCATGGCTTTATATCTCACAGTTCAACATTTTTACTTCTCTGATCAAGGTATATTTACTAAGTAACTATGAGTGGGACAACAGAGATTACGTTGTGAAAAAGATAAGTCTGTGCTCTAGTGGAGCTCACACTCTACCAAGGAAGACGGATCTTACATAAATAATTATGAATATGATGAAATGCCATGACGGAGAGCAGAAGTGCTATGAAAGCAGATGAAAGGAGTCTATCCTAGTTTGGAGGTGCAAAGGCTGTCAAGACAGGCTCCCCAGAGATGTTTCTGTCCTAATAAATTGCATATTCCAGCCCACATTCCTAACTTGCATTCAACCCCTCGACCCTACTCTGTCAGCAAAGGAGCTTGTTTCCTCAACTTGCCTTGGATTCCCCGGTGACTCCCTCTCCTTAATTTACACATATGACCAAGCTTCTCCTGCCCAAGCAGAAGCTGAACTCATTTTTTCTAGAGAGTAATTTGGCCATTTCATCATGTATCTAAAAGTGTACATACTCCTTCTTTTGATACATTAATTCTACTTCAAGATATGTTTCCTAAGAAAGATTTTTAAAAAATCATTTAACGCAAATGCAAAAATCATTTAGAATAGCGAAAAATTGGAGAAACAATTTAAATAACAAGAGAATAGCTAGCTTAATACACATACAATAGATGATACTGCAGGAAAAAAATAAAGCAAAAAGAAGAAAGATGACCAGAGCTTTTAATCTTAAAGCAAAAGGCTTACCCCTGTAAGTAGGTTAAAAAAATACATAGTAAGTAAATCAATAATAAAAATAGGCTATAAAACTGTTTAAGGAAGAGTAGAGCTGCGTAATAAAAGTGTATATATAAACACAGGAAGGAAACAAGTGGAATCATTAATAGAATTTATACAAGATGTAATTTTCTTCCTATTTTTCTGAAGGGACAGAAAATGACTATTTCCCATAATAGCCACACAGCTAGGCAGCTCCATTAACTCCGTGCCATACTCTTAACTCTCTAACACACTGCACTCACTCTCACCCCAACTTTAAGGAATTTGCTAGAACAAGGATTAACCCCCTCCGCAGTGACCAACCAGCAGACACTTCAGTTCTCCTTTTAACTGACCTCCTTGGCTTCTAACACCCAGGACTCTTCATGACCTTCCTTCTGACTCTGACCATCCCTGCTCAGAACTCTTAGCTATTAACACCCTTCTACATTTCCTATAAATGCGGTATTTCAGACGTCCATCCTCCGGCCTCCTCCTTTTACGCCACATACTTGGATGATCATATCCATCCTCATGGCTTCAACAACTTACATTCTGATGACTCCAAAATCCACTGACAGCTTTTCTCTCTCCTAAATCCCATTTATTTTTAGTCAAAGCCCTACTATTAATTCATCATCTGGATGTCTCACACTGTTCCCATTATCTGCAATTTCAAAGCTCCACTTCCCCTCCAGGATTCTTCATTATGTTCAGTCACAGCACCATCTATCTAATTGGCTGTCCCGGTCACCACCCTTCCTTCTTTGCTTTTTAACAGCTACCCTTACTATTCCCACTTCCCAATCAAGCCTCTTCGTTCCCTTTAAAGTCCTGAAGAGCTAACAAATCCATCTGTTTTTGTCATTGACTCCACTACACAGATTAAGCCAATTCAAAATCATCACGGCCCAACTGGTCCTCTCGTGTCTCTCAGACCTCTCTTTTCTGTATCAGAGTAACCGTCCCAACATGCAAATCCAATCGTTATCACTCCTCATTAAAACTAGCACCTAACAGGCAGAGATTATCCATTAGAAGTCCCTTCATGACCAACCCTAGACACATTCCTGCCACAAACCTTAGTCTCTCTTTCTCCATCGACAACAGCAGCATCAAGGATCTGCAGCAGGCACTGCGATAGCTGCTTTACTCGAACTATTCACAACCCTATGAGGTTGGCACTGTTTCCATTTTAAAGAAAAGGGAAAAGAAGTTTGTCAAAAGCATAAGGACACAGAGCTAGTGGCAGAAAAGCGAAAGTGATGTAGTCACTCAGTTGAATCCAACTTTCTGCACCCCTTTAACTATGGGGCCCCAGTCCCAGCAGGCTCCTCTGTCCATGGGACTCTCCAGGCCAGAACACTGGAGTGGGTTGCCCTGCCCTCCTCCACGGGATCTTTCCTAGCCAGGGATCGAACCCAGGCCTCACACACTGCAGGCATTCTTTACTGTCTGAGCCGCCAGGGAAGCCCTGGTTAGTGGCAGAGCCAGTATCCAAATCTCCATCTTTCTCATCCCAAAGTACTTCACTGTATTTTAGCAAAAGTAACTAAATCAGCTTCTAAAGCAGCTATTTGTCTTTGAAAACTCTGCTCAGGGACGAACTCTGGAGGGATTCCTAGGAAACCCGTCTGAGGAGGGTGAGCAGGTGGCTGAAGGACAGGGAAGTGAGAGAGACTTGTGTTCGGCTTTCTTCCTCTTCCGTAACTACACGCACACTTTCCAGAGGCTTCCCTGATTGCCACCCCATCTTCCAACAGAGCTGGTCACTCTCTCCACCACACTTCTCTGCTTTGTCCATACAGCTATTATTATACATGTTATGCTCATTTCTCATCTTACCGACACATACCTGGAAGGCAGGGACCCAGTCTCAGCCAACACATCCTTGTAAACCCTGGGTTCCCAGCAGAGCAGCTGGCACGTAAGAGGTGCCCAACAAGGGGAACTACCTCTTCTTCCTCTATTCTTTTTAACCTCTATCACAATTTAATCCTAGGCAACACCCTCAGAGCCTCACTCCCATCTCAGACTCTTTTCCACACTGTATGCCCTCCCCACTGGGTACCGTTTTTCTAAACAGATAAAATATCACTGCCTGATTCAAGAAGACTGAAGGTCCCCTTCTACCTACAGAGTATTCGCCCACAGAACTAGCATCAGGGCTCTCCAAACCCGATTCCAACTCCACTCGTACTTCTGTAAACTCTTCACTATAAGCCCTCAAGTCGCCACCGGTACCGGGTCAGGTACCTCAGCCAAAGACACCAGATGGTTCCATTCCTCCCACTTGGCACAGTCTGGAATATTCTTCCCCAACAAAGTGACTCAAATTCTAACTCATTTTCTAAGGCCTATCAAATACTATTTCCCTTATAAATCTGTTTCCTGGAGCTAGAATCATCATCTCCTCGGTTTTCCTATACAGTCGCTCATTCTTTACGTACTTAATATGCCTTCATCTAGAGTTATTCGCACAGACCTGCTCCCTGCCCTGCACCACTGTCCCCTCCATACACTGAACTCTGTATTCCTTGACGACAAGAATCCACATTCGGCTCACTCGATGCATTTACTGGGCTGCTGCTGCCTAGGTCTCTACTAGAATCTAGGGAGAAGGCAGAGACAAATAAGTTCTTATTTAAACTCACTCGGTTGCTGAGAGTGCCTGGCACACCATATAGCACTCTTGTTCAGCTCATTAAATTCACTACGTTAATAAATATATTGCTCAGTTGATTTCCGTCTGGGTTTCCCTTCACTGCTATCACTGACAGAAACTAGAAGGAAAGACCTTTTAAGGCCAGGGGTCGGGGGTGGGGAGGGCCTTTGATTTCTTTTCTACTCCCCCAGGAAATTATCCAGAAAAGTCAGGAAGCATAGAAGGAATGTTCTGAAGACTACATTTTATTATCAGCAGAATTTAGGAACAGAACAGAGACTGGATTACTTGCTATTCTCCTGAATCACACTGGCAGAATGGCATCAATATTTTGTTTGAAGAGCTAAAAATATCACAGTTGTAATAAATTATTCTAAGAATTTCCAAATAAAAATTTTATTATCTCTCACATTTATAACTAACTTTATCTCCACTGCCTCTATTAGTATGCATAATTTAAAACCTGAATGAAATTCCTGAACTGAAAGTACATTCATGAGACAAAGTCTATTACAAATTCATCCTGACTGTCAATAAGAATTAACAAGAACATAAAGTAAATATATACCCTTTAAATATGTCTCCTAAAAAATGATTTTATGCAGATAATGTGACTTAATTTTCTGGTTGCAAAGTGTGTTAGAAATTCACTTTTAAATTTAAAAATCTAGACTGGTGATTTTGTCCTAATAAAGTAAGCTTATTTTGCTGAACATACAAAAAAATTACATTTAAACGAAAATAAACATACATTTAAATGAAATTTAAAATAAATGAAAATCCAAGGCAGAAAGCAAAACATTGTTCTATTCAACAAGAGGAGCTTCCTTCAAGCCTCACTTCTTATGGAATGAAGAAATACAAGTAATAATCATCACAGTCACATTCCTAATTTTCCAAGGCAAACTAGAAATCATGCATTTTACAAACAAACCAAAGAGCAATTCATACCCAACTCCTGCCACTTTATGAAAAAACTTGCTACAATGACAATTTCTCTTAGAAAACTGCCATCTTGGATCCAAATACTTATTTACCTTGGAGAAACACATTGCTTTAAAAAAATTTAAACTCTCAGATGAACATATAGCACTACAAATGAAAGAAAACTGACAGCTGCTCTTTCTGGTTAAATCTTCACAACAACGTTAGAATTTTAGGAAGGAATTCTTGTATCTCTTGATAACAGTTCAATGTATCTCCAGAAAGACCTTCAGTTCAGTTTAGTCGCTCAGTCGTGTCTGACTCTTTGCGACCCCATGAATCGCACCCACGCCAGGCCTCCCTGTCCATCACCAACTCCTGGAGTTCACTCAAACTCACATCCATCGAGTCAGTGATGCCATCCAGCCATCTCATCCTCTGTCGTCTCCTTCTCCTCCCTGCCCCCCAATCCCTCCCAGCATCAGAGTCTTTTCCAATGAGTCAACTCTTTGCATGAGGTGGCCAAAGTACTGGAGTTTCAGCTTTAGCATCAACAGCATTCCTTCCAAAGAAATCCCAGGGCTGATCTCCTTTAGGATGGACTAGTTGGATCTCTTTGCAGTCCAAGGGACTCTCAAGAGTCTTCTCCAACACCACAGTTCAAAAGCATCAATTCTTCAGCACTCGACTTTCCTCACAGTCCAACTCTCACATCCATACATGACCGCTGGAAAAACCATAACCCTGACTAGATGGACGTTTGTTGGCAAAGTAATGTCTCTGCTTTTCAATATGCTATCTAGGTTGGTCATAACTTTTCTTCCAAGGAGTAAGCATCTTTTAATTTCATGGCTATAGTCACCATCTGCAGTGATTTTAGTCTGACACTGTTTCCCCATCTATTTCCCATGAAGTGATGGGACCAGATGCCATGATCTTCATTTTCTGAATGTTGAGCTTTAAGCCAACTTTTTCACTCTCCTCTTTCACTCTCAAGAGGCTTTTTAGTTCCTCTTCACTTTCTGCCTTAAGGGTGGTGTCACCTGCATATCTAAGGTTATTGATATTTCTCCCGGCAATCTTGATTCCAGCTTGTGCTTCTTCCAGCCCAGCGTTTCTCATGATGTACTCTGCACAGAAGTTAAATAAGCAGGATGACGATATACAGCCTTGACGTACTCCTTTTCCTATTTGGAACCAGTCTGTTGTTCCATGTCCAGTTCTAACTGTTACTTCCTGACCTGCATATAAGTTTCTCAAGAGGCAGGTCAGGTGGTCTGGTATGCCCATCTCTTTCAGAATTTTCCACAGTTTATTGTGATCCACACAGTCAAAGGCTTTGGCATAGTCAATAAAGCAGAAGTAGATGTTTTTCTGGAACTCTCTTGCTTTTTCGATGATCCAGTAGATGTTGACAATTTGATCTCTGGTTCCCCTGCCTTTTCTAAAACCAGCTTGAACATCTGGAAGAATATGGTTCAAGTATTGCTGAAGCCTGGCTTGGAGAATTTTGAGCATTACTTTACTAGCGTATGAGATAAGTACAATTGTGTGGTAGTTTGAGCATTCTTTGGCATTGCCTTTCTTTGGGACTGGAATGAAAATTGACCTTTTCCAGTCCTGTGGCCACTGCTGAGTTTTCCAAATTTGCTGGTATATTGAGTGTAGCACTTTCACAGCATCATCTTTCAGGATTTGAAAGAGCTCAACTGGAATGCCATCACCTCCACTCTTTGTTCGTAGTGATGCTTTCTAAGGCCCACTTGACCTTACGTGGCCAAAATAACATACGTGACTTGCTTTTGTTCCAAAAATTAACTGTTTGTTCTTCGCTTCCAAAAGCATTGGGTTGGACCTAAAACTGCACTCAAAAAGATTACCAGAAATAAATAAAATCAGACCAAAAAAACAATGGTTTTCGCCAAGAACATACAGGCGGTAGGTACTGTTTCCCATCTATCCATTTGTTCATTCATATGAGGACCGGCTAAAAATAAAGCCCTGGAATACAGAAATATAAAACAGTCCCTTATCCTTGGATCAATAAGTGACAATTACAGCAGTATAGGTACTATAATTTGTCTGCCCTCAAAGGAAAGGAAGCATGATAAAGGCACGATCTTATTTCGGGAAGGAGAAAGCACCACCAAAAAAAAGTACCTGTAAACTAGGACTGAAAGAGTATTAAGTTAGCTAATAAGCTTGGCAAATGGGGAAAGGGACAAGAGAAATTCATTTTTAATTTCTTGCCAGGTGATGGTTAACCGCTCTATCCAAAACTTGATTCCCTTTCTGCTCTCACCCCCTCTTCCCCTCCAGAATGAGACGTATTAGAAAAAGGAGACTGAAACCCAGGAGGCCCCTGTGAGGCCTTCCCGGGCACGAAAGCCCTTCCGAAGAGCAGACTAGAGCAGTTACTAACTAGGGAAATGAGGAACACAGAAACAAATGGAAAGCGCTCATTCAAAAAACGTAATCACAGCTTGCTAGTTCAGTGACAAAACAGAGCCCAGCCTCCCTCAAGGGACGCATGCACCAAGCTGACAGGTATCTCTGAGTTGTTCCAAGGCAACTGAGACCCCCCACCCCCACCCCCTCCCAGGAGGTGGATGGTGACTATGTGCTGACCTTGGACGGGCTGGAACCAGAAGGCTGATGATTAAGATCCCCAAAGCATCACCCTGTTATCTCACCACACCTGAGGAAAGCCCACAGGCTGAGCACACACCCTGCAGCCCTCACCTCTAATGCTGCCTTTAGAAAACCTGCCCGGAAGCCGCTGGGGAGTTTGGGTCTTGGGCGTAAGCCGCCCATCCTCCTGGCTTTGTGCTCGAATTACACACTGCTCTTCACCACAACCCGGTGTCAGAAGACTGGCATTGCTGAGTGCTGGGCAAGTGGACCCCAGTTTGGTTAGGTAACATTTTCTAACCTACAGTGTGTCCCATCCCTCTCCTGTCGGGTCACTTTATATTGATTCGGCTCTGTTCAACAGCTTACTTTCTGTCTTCTGGGGCTTGCCTCTCCAAGCCCAAGCTGGTAGGAAAGTGGGAATGGAGAGTAACTGGGTGCCCCACTTTGAGCCCCCCCGCAGCTCAGGAAAGAGAGAAGAACCTTGAATTTAATCAGGGTGAAGGCTAAAATGAGACTTGCCCTAAGAAGCACTCCATTCAACTGCACTCGTCAGTTCAGTATTCTTAAGTATATCTGTTACGTCCTTTCTTAACCATGTCCATAGTTGTTGACAAGAAATTAATTTAAAATTAAAATGAAAGAATTATTTAGTTTGTTTTTAAAAAAAAGAACAAAACAGGGCAGATGAGAATTAATGATTCTTCAACATCATTGGTCATTAGGGAAACGTGAGTTAAAATCACAAGCAACCACTAGACATCTATTAGAATGGCAGCAAGTTAAAGACAAACAAAACGACCCTGACAATACCAAGGGCTTCTGCGGAGGCACGGCCCCCGGGACCCCACACGCTGCTGGTGGGAACGGAAGCCACACTGCAGAACAGCTTGGCAGTCCGTTATAAAGTTAAAAAGACACTTAACGAACAACCCAGCCATCCCATTCCTGTGTATTTACCCAAGTTAAGTGAAAACTCACGTTTATGCAAAAACCTATACATAAATGTTTCTAGTGGCTATATTCCTAGTTGACAAAAAAAAAAACTGGAAATAATCTGATGTCCCTCAACTGAAAATTTAGTAAGGACACTGTGGTTGGTTGGTTCCTCCATACAACCAGTGATAACAAGGACTGATCTACCAATACATACTACAATAAGGATGAACTTCCCATGCATTATACTAAGTGAAAGATGCCGGGCTTAGAAGGCTACTATACTCTTTACACTACCTGACTCCATGTATATACCACCCTAGAAATAGGAAACTATAAAGGAAGAAAACAAATCAGTGGTTGCCAAGGGCTGGAGGTGGGCAAAGGTTGCCTGAAAAGGGATATGGAGGAATCTGGGTGTTGGTGGGTGATGGAAATGTTTTATATATTGATTGTGGTGATGGTTACAAGACTGTACACATCTGTCAAAACTCACAGACCTGCACGCTAAAACAGTTTAAGATTTACTACATGTAAAATATACCTAGTTTTAAAAACAAAAGAAATTCTGGCCACAAAAAGATGAGACTGAAAAATCAGCAAGGCGTTTAGTCATACATCGTGAAGGATCCTGCTAAGAAGTTATAGATTTTATTCTCAAAGTAACCAGTGTATTAAATAATCTTAAGAGAGGGACAGACACTTCAGTTCTGTATCAGGAGGAAGATGGGCAACAGTTATAGACTGGAGCGAGAGCAAAGCAGGGAGCGCCTGGGAGGCCTCAGTCACTCAGGGCACCGAGGACCAGCACCTGACCGGCAGGCCCTGTAGACGTGGACAGAGAAAGTCAAAGGCAGGAAATCTGCAAGTTTCTAGCAATAGTGAAACCAAGAGCCAGGCTACGGTTGAGAAAAAGATTTTAAATAAGCTAAATTTAAATGCCTATGGGACATTCAAATACAAACACCTGGCCCAGAGCACAAGGGAATATCTTGAGATGCAGTTTCAGATTTGGGACTGGCAGCCATGAAAATGTAAGGTCAAGGTCATACAGAGTATGTAGAATTAAAGGTCAAGAGAATTCTGGGAATTATCCTGAGCAACACCAGCCTTATGGAGCTAATGATGTAAATGTGAAGTTTAAAGGAACTGGGTGAGGATGCAGCAGAACTAGAAACGGCTCCAATGACGTGCCATTTCACTCTGGGGTCTCTCAACCACTTAACTCGGCTTCTCTGATTTTATCTCTGGCTTGATCACCCTGGGAAAACTGAAGTAGTTAAAAGTTACCGTGGAATCCAAGGCTTCACTTTGGACTTTCCATATTGCTGACGTTGATAATGTTTAGCAAATAAAGAAAAATAATCTATGGAACATACTTAGTCAATTAAACCCATAAGAAGCACTAAAAGGGGTGAAATGATTCACTTCAAATATAAGTAGTTACACATTTTAGTAACCTCACCTTGGGAGCTGGACAAACAACTCTAGAGATGCTTTAAAGGATCTCTGATACTACAATGAATTCATCAGGAAATACCACAGGACAGATCCAATGAGTCTATATAATCAGCTCTCATTCAGAGAGAGGTATGCACCGAAATTCCCTGTCGAGTGTCCTCAAAATGTCCATCATGTCCAAGGTCTACACCTGAAAATACTGATTAAGGAACTCTGGGGGTAAGACCCAAACTATGCTATTTTTATTAGTCCCCTAAGTGACTCTGATGTGTATACACACAAAGAGTGGTGTGTATACTGTGTGTATACATCACAGGTGTGTACTTTGCTGTGTACACACCACACACCACTGATACCAAGTTGAAAAGCAATGATACAAAAGTTAATTCCAGCAGCTACACGAAGTCAGTTGGAACCTTCTAAACTATATCCTAATCCTGCAAACAGCTGAGAGTGTACTAACATACATTTCCCTGATCTAAGCCTAAAATTCTGAGTCTCCACCCCTATAAAATATCTGTGAATCACCTTTTGGTTTTGGCTAACTATCTTTGAGAGGATTTAACTTCTCAGTGGGATTCAGAAAATGGCAGTGTTAAGAGAGGCATGGGAAATGAGGCATTCTCTCTCCACTGTTTCATTCCAATTCTCCGTTTCAACAAGAAACCTACCAGAAAAATCTGGTAATTTTATCAACTCAAGTGTTAACTTCAACAAGTATTTAAGCAGAACCAGATAAAACCTGTTACACTAGAATATTCAGATTCCACTCTTTCAATTACCAAAATTTGCCAAAAATTTCCAATTTCCCAATTACATCATAAACGGTTATGAATGAAAACAAAAATAATTATCCATAAACAAATTTTTCCCACCAAAATTTACACTTACCCATCTCTTCCCTTACTGACAATTTTTACTTCAAAATAATAAATCCCACAGGCTGCTGGTATTGGATGCGTGGCACGAACTGACGCCGCATCTTTTGGGGTTTTGCCATGACCTGCATAAGGAATAGGAAGAAAGACAATCAAGACAGATATTCAAATGAAAATCTTAACTCAGGAACGAACACAGCTGTTGAATGATATATACATTTCTACTCTCATCAGTACAAATAATCAAAGATTTAGTAACACACTTATCACAATTAATCCAACATGCAAAATAGCACAAGTTTAACATGGGACTCTTCACACAGTTACTAGTTTGGATGAAATTTCAGAATCTAATAAGCACGTTGAACCTAGTAATCCTTTTTGCAAATTAAATAAAATATTTTAAAGTAGACAATACTTTTAAGAGACAAAAGGATACACTTTAAGAACATGATGAGAATGAGATTCATTTTATTAGATCTAAATTTGCATATAATTTGTAAAATTCTTAAGCAACAAATTTTTGCCAAATGACCTTTTTAAACCAGAAGCATCTATATCACTGACTATTTTTTATACAATTAGACTGAATTGGTGAAAGAGCTCTTACTTTAAGAACTTACAAAACTGTTCTTTGACATACTTTGATCATTAATTCTATACAGAGGCTGATCCATAAAAGCTCTGTGGTCAATCACGGCCTACCGAGAAGCGTATCTGCCCTCCAGCTGTCTTTTCTTTTTAAGAAAGGAAACGAATATACCGTACTATTGCTGACAAAACCAGACAATGGCTGTTAAACTTGTACGTATCAGGTATTCCTCGATCTAATCGCAGGGAATGTTATTCACTAATATCACATCCCCCACCATGTCTACCACCCAAGACACAATTATCTTGAGAGCTAGCGTGTGAACAAAACCATGTGAGCAAGAGAAAATATGCCCAAATATGCCCATAAAACCAGCAGAAGAATAAAGACAGAAGCTGAAGCAGCACGTCAGAAAGTACTCAAGAGTCAATGAGACAAGCCCCACAATCCCCAAAAGAGCTGATGAGAAATAAAGCTCTAAGTCATTACTGAGGTGTTCCAGTCAGATATGCTTCACTCAGTACAGTCACTAATCTTTCAGTCAGACCATACCACTACCTTCATGGGTAGCAGAATTCCCCCTTCTTAAATTTAACATGATTGTTTTAAAATTAAACCCTTCTTGTAAGTCAAAAATTACATTGCCTATACAATAACCATCAGACATCACTGAGATCCTATCTTTTTCTTACCATACGCTCTGTCAAATTATCAATGCACATCCTATCTGTAAACAGTTGAGTGTACACTTGCAGTGCAAATTAGCACATGGTCACATGGCCTAAAAGAAACAGAATGAACTCAGCCACTCTAGTCTACGACCCTTCATGGGTGTCTTAAGTATACATACTATGGACACAAGTTTTCAGCCCAGGGGACAACTGAGAGGCGATAAACTGAGCTAGGCAGGTAACGGTGGAAGTAGCAATGTACAGATGCTGATAGAAATGCTTTAACGTAAGTAGGTGATATTCACGCTGAGCTAAGTGGAGAAAAATGTAACAGCACAAATCTGAAGAATGATATGCTCATCGCTTTTTAAAAACTGAAATTTTATAAATTATCGTTTTAGCAAAACATCTTCTACAGTAAAATGATGTTCAAACAATTGAGCTGCCTGGGAAAAGGTCATGTAAAGAAAAAGCATTTTTAGAATTTAGACAGCTAAAAATAAATCTAAAGAAAACCCCAATTAACCCAGGAGACCTAAATCAACCAGCCATTTATTTTAGTTTTGGCTTTTCTGAAGAGGTGTGCTCAATAAGGGAATCTGAAACTATATTTAATAACAGTATGTGATGACAGATGACATATTTAATACTATGTGAAAGGCACCATTCTAAAAGCACTGTATTGACATAGAAAACAAACTTACAGTTACCGAAAGGGCTGGGGCTGGGGTGGATATATTAGGAGTTTGAGATTAACATATATACACTACTATGCATAAAACAGATAAACGAGGACCTACTGCCTAGCACAGAGAACTATATTCAATATCCTGTAATACCTTACAATGGAAAAGAATCTAAAACATGTATATGCATGTATAACTGAATTACATGCTGCACATCTGACACACATACAATGTAAATTAAATGCACTTCAATTTTGAAAATGGTAAATAAGCAAATAAAAGCATTGTGTTTATTAGCTCATTTCATATTCAAAACAACCCAGGAAGTAGGTACTATTTATTACCATTTCACACTTGAGGAAGCCAAAGGAAGAAACTCAGGTGTCACTGCTGAGTGAGAGTCCCAAACCAGGATCTGTGCTGGGATTTAAATTCAAGAGCCTGATCCAGAGTGAGCCCTGAACCCACAGGAAGGATTTAGTTACCATGGCATTCTGGGATCACTTCACAAGCACTCCACCTCCTATTTAAGCTACTTCTATGAGAAAAGAAAAAGAAAACTAGTATTTGAGTGTAAACAATCTCTCAAAGCATTAGGTGCTTTTGTATAGATTTTCTCATTCAACATCTGTGAAATAGGTATAATTTAACCTCATTTTTAAAAATGAAGAAATTCTTACAGAGGTAATATAACTTGCCCCGAATTGGTAGAATCATGCATTAAATCCATGTCTGAATTAAAATCCCCTACATTTTACTACTGTGCAAAAATAACTGTAAAGAATTACACAATCTTAAATCTCCAAGCCTATTATATTCATTATGTTTTACCAAGACACTATAGAAAAATTCTGTAAAGGTTAAAGGATTTCCTTCATTTTAAAATTAACTTTAAAAGGTAAAGATCCAGGAGAAAGGCGAGATGTGAGATTAAAAGGATGCATACTATTTTTAGGTGAGACTAGTAATATCACAGCAAAGGGCCTGTTTCTAATAACATTTGTCGGCAGGAAGTATATCGCCTTAAATTTTGTGGTGACCAAAGTGCAACCTCACACGAGCGAAGTGCACACTTTAAAAACCACAGTCTTCAAGGTTAAGCGTTTTCTGGATGGTTCAAGAACAAAATACATGTGCTGCTTCAGGATTCTACAGCTAGCAAGGTCAGCTGCTCCCTTGCACACCATCTGCTGACTGCATTTAACTGGACCGTTCCGAGTAAAGCCCCCACCCCTAGAACCGCCACTCTCCAAAGAGCAGTCAAGTGCCGTTCTGAAAACATACCTTAGTCTTCCTTGTACCACTAGCCTTCAGTACAACTTACGTCCAGCCGAGAAAATGATAAACTTGCTGAAAACCCTGCCTGACCTCTCCCTCCCTCTGCGTTTCCCACCTCTTCCTTTCGGCTCCAGCCACGCTGCCCAGGCCAGGCGGTGCCCACACAACTCCTCGAGCTGGAGAGCGGTGCCCTTCCTTCTTAGCCTTTCTATCTCAGCTCAAGCTTCACTTCCTCAACTGTTCTTTCTCTAATCTCTCTGACTCAGTCTAACCTTGCTTATAGGCCCTCCATACAACATTCACACACATAACACTCATATGTGATTATTTTATTGTTTCTGCATTTCAACTCCTGGACCTCTCTTTTCCCCACGGACTTCCACTCTAATTTTGACCATTCTTCCTGGAGCCATGCTCTGGATTCAGACATCACCTGAAACTACTCCACGGCAGAAACATTAAATTCTAATAAAGTCTGTCTTGCTACTAAACACATTTCTTGAATACAAATTAGCTCATATGCACTTGATAAATACGGGAATGATGTCAGCATAATAAAGAAGTCATTCAGTTCATAACAGCTTTTCCCAGTACATTAATGAATTAAAGGGAAAATTTTAGCAATATACAAAAGGCCCTATATCAAAAGAGCGTGGATTCCTACAGAAGTGTATTCCTATTGTCCCTGGCGTTTGGTGGCTTCAGAAACTGCTATACTAACCACCACATTAAGCCATCTGGGAAAAATTCTACAGCAGCACAGACCAAAAGTGCCACATACTTCTCTGTTTATATCCGCATGGACTCATGCATCTCACGCCTACTTATTTTACACTTCGGGTTACAGTTCAAGGCCAGCTCATGTCTTCTGGACTCAGCTACGCCCCACTCAGCCACTGGGCGCTTCTTCAGCTGGCTGCTCTGGCACTTTGACACACCTCCATTTGTGTTTTCTTTTTGTTTGTTCCTTTCTGGCAATGCAAGATGCTGGAAGCTCATCTGGCTTATTTCCTGCCTCAGTCCTAGAATCAGTCATTTCTCTAAGGAGCTCTGGCTCCTTTTTGTGGACAAACGGCATTAGAATCCAAGATCTAGGTACTAGGTATGCTCACTGCTGGGCATCCCAGGCACAGCTGTGAAGAATCTACCTGCCAACGCAGGAGACACGAGACCTGGGTTCGATCCCTGGGTTGGGAAAACGCCCTGAAGAAGGAAATGGCAACCCACTCTGGTATTGTTGCCTGGAGAGCCCCGCGAGCCGAGGAGCCTGGCGGGCTGCAGTCTGTAGAGTCGCAGAGTCAGACACCAACACTTCCACTTCACTATGCACACTATACACACCCATACTTTTATGTAGTTATCTGTGTGAATATTAAAGTAAACAGCCAACTCCAATCCATTACCACATGGACTACTCTAACCACGTCGATGCTGAGAAACCTAGCTCCTACTGTCCACCATCCATTGATTTATCGTTAAATTCCAATTTACGTGGATAACAGCATCAGAACTGTTAACCCATATCCCCCTGAGGTACCGCTTATCAACAAGAATTTGGCACTTATCGACTTTCATTTACCTTTTACAGTTTTACAGACTCCGCTGATTTCCAGGTCAGTGCCTTTTCCCTCCTTTCCTGAGACTGTTTCATATATCTGCAATATAGCTAGATTGCTTTGTTACATTTCGCATTCTATCCTGGGATCCCCCAACCTTCCTCCCAAGTAATTTTTAAAAAATATGTACTAAACATCACTTCACATTGCTCAGAATGGCTATCATCAAAAAATCGACAAATAACAAATGCTGGAGAGGGTGTGGAGAGAAGGGGACCCTCCTGCAACTGTTGGTGGGAATGTAAATGGGTATCGTCACTATGGAGAATAATATGGAAGCTCCTTAAACAGAGCTACCATTTGACCCGCAGTCCCACTCGGGGCATGTTATCTGGAGAAAAACATGGTCCAAAAGAAAATCATGCACCCCAATATTCATTGCAGCACTGTTCACAACAGCCAAGACACGGAAGCAACCTAAACGTCCATCGACAGAGGAAAGGATAAAGACGTGGAACAGATACACAATGGAGTATCACTCTGCCATTAAAAAGAATGAAACAGTACCATCTGCAGCAACATGGTTGGACAAAGAGCGCCGTACCAAGTGAAGTCAGCCAAACAGTAGGAGAAATACTGAATGGCATCCCTTAAGTGAACTACTGACAAAACAGAAGGACTTGGAAAGCAAGCTTACGGCTGCAGCCTGGGGGGTGGGATAGTTAGGGACTTTGGGAAGCTCGCGTACACACTGCCACACTTAAAACGGATAGCCAACAAGAACCTCCCGTATAGCACGTGGAACTCTGCTCAACTGTCTGCCAGCCTGGACGGGAGGCGGGTATGGCAGAGAATGGATACGTGTGTATGGATGGCTGAGACCCTCTGCTAGTCACCTGAAACTATCACAACACTGTCAACTGGCTATGCCCCAATACGAAAGAAAACATTTAAAGTTTGGGGGGAAATGCATGTATTAAGGTTCACCTTAAAAATGATAATAATTCTATTTATCATTTACTTTTGGCTGTGCCGGGTCCGCGCTGCTGCGCAGGCTTTCCCCTAGCTGCGGAGAGCAGGGGCCACTCTTCCCAGCAGTGTGAGGGCCTCTCTCCGCAGCAGCTTCTCTTGCTGCTGAGCACAGGCTCCAGAGCATCCGGGCTCCAGCAGTTGCAGCTCCCGGGCTCCAGAGCACAGGCTCAGCAGTCGTGGCGCACAGGCTTAGTTACTTCAAGGCACGTTGGGTATTCCTGGATCAGGGATCGAACCCGTGTCTCCTGCATTGGCAGGCAGACTCCTTACCACTGAGCCACCAAGGAAACCCGATGCTTACTTCTGATTAAACAGAAACTTACATCGCTAACAGGGAAGACCAAGCCTGTCGGTTGAACGCTAGGAGGGATCAGCAGCCTGTGATATCAGGCACACAAGGGAGCAGGAAATTAACCAGGCTTGTATTTTATTAGAACTGTTATTTTTGTAGTGTTCTGATTACAAAGTTCCACAGGTTTTAAGTGGTCTGCCCCAGCCCTATTTTCTCCAAAAGCCCTGTTACTTTTAGTGTGCAATTCTGTGGAAAACATGAGGTTTTCCCAGCAACTCAGTTCTGGCATTACAGCGGCAAGGTCGACGTCTTCCCCAGGACACACCCTCCTAGCCTCTCTCCCTTCCTAAAGAACTCACTTCTGCACTTCAAAATCCAGGGAACTTCAGTCACTGAACTCTTTCTTGTTTGTTCTTCCTCTTTCAGGACGACATATGTGGTAATTATTTTATATGTGGTAATTATTTTAAAGTGTTCAAATGTCTTGATTTCCCTCATATACCTACCCTTCCATCACAGGCAGCAAAACCACAGCCTAAATCAACGCTACAAGCCATCTTCCCCACTCCTGTACCGGGCAGCTGGCCTTTGCTGAATAAACGTCCAAACACCTTGCAAACAGTCACCTCTGTGAACAAATAATGTCAGCAGGGGAGCCCCACCGATATCCACACCACACAGACATCTTCAGAATGAGGGACATGGCTCACACCCTCACCGTTCACTTTAGGCTCTAAGTCCTCTATCTGAATTCAGTGAGCAAACTGCCTCGCCTCCTGTCTCACACCACGGGACTTAAATGGGACTCCACCGTCGCACGCGGTCATGGCCTTCTCTCTGCTGCTTTTCTGCTAACTGGTGGCCTCTTTCACTGTCATCGAAGGGCCGGTGTGTATTCTCCCTTCTTCAAGGCCAAGCGTCTTCCGCTTCTGAACTACTTTCCTCCCTGCACATCCTCACTCTGCCAGCCTCCCAAGCTCGTATTTTCATCTTTCTCCTCTTTACTCTCCTTCCCTTCAAGCTATAAGGGCACAGTGTCCCCCAAATGCATACATGTTTCATAAAACTATATGCCTCTGTGTTATAAGCCATTGTCGGTCATGCTCTGGGGTTGGCAGTGAGCGTAACGAACTTTTCCCCCTAACTTTAGGGTAACAAAACCAGGTATCGTTACTATTTATCTTATTTGTTAAAACATGTTAAATCCTGCAGACATTTACTGGGACTCCATACCTCACACTAACATCATACTGTCACCTAACTTATGTCACTTCAGTTTTATACCCACAACCAGATTAAAATGAGACCTACTGAGAAATGACACAGTAGTCTCTAACACAGTACTGTCCAAAGGATTCTTAGGGATAATTTTAATTATGTGGATTTTCATTGTATATGCTGAAGTTAGAAGCTGATTTTCAGATATAAGTGAGCCACAATATTAGCGAGCCACAATATCAGCCACAACAAAGAAAAAAACAAAAAATCGGCCCTATCCTCCATCCCCCTCAGGTACTGCCTAATCTCTTTCCTCGTCTACATTCCTCAAGAATAATTTGTATTCACCATACTTTCTGCTTGGTCCCTTCTATTCACCCTGATTTCTGCCCCCGTCACCCAATTTGCACTGCTCTGCCTAAGGTCACAGTGATCTAACTTCCAAATCCAGTGGCAACTTTCCTGTGCCTCTTTCACTAAACCTGTCTGTTGCCTTTGACGCTAAAGTTCACTTCCTCGTTTCGGACACTCCACTCCTCTGCTCAGCTACTGTGGCACAACCCTCCCCCTGTGCAGGTGCCTCTTAACCACTTCTCCTTGGGCTCCCTCCAGTCTTCAATGTTGCTCTTGGCTCAGGATTCCATCTTCGGCCCACTGCTCTTCTCACTTTACTTTCTCTCTCAGACACGTGAGTTTCAACCACCAACTAGCGGTGACTCTCCAGTCAATCATGACCTCGACCTCTCCCCCAGGATCCCGTCCATGGTGGTACGTGCCAGCCCTTCCAAGGAGAAACTGCCCCCACGCTGTCCCTACTGAAACAAGACGGGCCCACACTCCCCTTGTGCCAGGAGGACATTTCCTAACAGCCATCACACCCCCTACAGGCGACTCCACACAGACGAGCACCCACGAGAAGACCACCAATTCGCAGCACAGCATATAATGAAAAGACCTGTCCAACTGAGAATGATGGCCATTAGCTAGGCCACTCTGAAAAGGCTCTTGGGAGTTTAAAATAGGAAAAAGGATAAACCAGCTAGTAGGGAGGAGAAGAAAACAAGCAGAAACTAGCACTATGGCTGAGTCACCTTAACATTACAACCAAGGGGGAATCACGAGCTCCAGCTGTGCGCTTACCTGCGCCTCACTGACTCCACAAGACCACTAGCTGTTCTTCTTTTAATGCTATTTCTTTGGTTTCTTCTGGTTTACGGGAAGACAGAGCACATGGCTGAGATTCACATTTTTACTTATCTCTAAATATACTGTAATATTTCCCTGCCATCATCACTGACATCACGATTCACTGCAAAAAACTAACAGGGCTAGACACCCAGCATTGGCCTCGATTTCTTTTTTTAATCATTCCATCATATCCTGTCAGGGTGACTTCAATACCAGATCACAGATATGTCTTTTCTTCTCTACTCCCAACACTGACCAACCAATTCAGGTCCTTATTTCTTCTATGGTTTGCAACAGCCTTCTGAATGAGTCTGCTACTTTCAGTCTATGGCCCCTGAATCCATCTTCCAATTAGTTGTGTAATCTGACAAAGATGAAAATGAGCCAGTCACTTCCTATTTAAAATCCTGTGATGATTCTTCAGTCTCCTACAGAATAAGATCCAAGCTCAATGAAATATTCTGTAAGGCCCTGGTGGATCTTTTCCCAGCCGTTCCTTGTCACACACTTACATTCCAACAACCTCATACTGCTTGCAGATCCAAACATTTAGAATCATTCTCGGCTCTACACTGTTGTTTATGCCTTTTCCCTTGTAACATCCAGCCCCTCCTCCTCCCCTGTATCATATCCATCTTTTAAGACTGACCATTGGCCTCATCCCCTTCAAGAGGCTGTCCCTCACCCACCAGCTTCACCCCTGCCCATGCAGCCTGCAGTGGACACCCCTCCCATCTTCCTCAGCACTTGGTAACACACCTCCCCACTACACATACTGTGCAAAGTCCTTGGAGCGCTTTGAATTCAAAGACAGTGTCTTACTCACCTTTGAATGCTCAGAACCTGGCACAAAATAAATACTCACTAAAAGCTTGCTAAATAAATAGACAGTTGGGCTTCCCAGGTGGGTCGGTGGTAAAGAATCTGCCTGCAATACAGGAGATGTGGGTTCAATCTCTGGGTTGGGTAGTTCTGGAGAACGAAATGACAATCCACTCCAGTATTCTTGCCTCGGAAATCTCGTGGACAGAAAGCCTGGAGGGCTGCAGTCCATGGGGTCACAAAAGAGTCGGACATGACTCAGTGACTAAACACAGCAAGCAACTGCTGCTGCTGCTGCTGCGCGTCACTTCAGTCCTGTCTGACTCTTAGCGACCCCATGGCCCGCAGCCCACCAGGCTCCTCCGTCCCTGGCATTTTCCAGGCAAGAGTACTGGAGTGGGGAGTGCCATTTCCTTCTCCACAACAAGCATTACATGCATCAATTGCTTAATAAATCATCATTACAAAAAAAAAAATCATGATTATCACAATCACTTAAATTCTTGCAGTTTTCAACAAGCACTCCTCAAAAAAAAAAAAACAGATGTTCTTTGATGTGGACCATTTTTAAAGTCTTCATTGAATTTGTTACAATATTGCTTCTGTTTATGTTTTGGCTTTTTGGCCCTGAGGCATCTGGGATCTTAGCTCCCAGATTAGGGATCCCCACTCTGCACTGGAAAGGGAAGTCCCTCAACTAGCATTCTTAAAGCAAAATTTTGGCAAAGCAAGCTTTTTTTTTTTTTAACTTGGTTTTTAAATTTCTTGATTTTTAAAGAACATTTTCTGTATCACCTCCCATAAATCTCAAAAGACATTTGTATTGGTAAGCAAGCAAATATGTGTTGAGATATTTGTTCTCCCTAAGAGAAGTGCAAGAAATTAGAAAGGCAATTAAATTTAGGAAGTGTTAAAAGTCTAATGACTGGTGATACTGAGGGGGAGGGGAGCTGGGCATACTAAGAGTTCAACCTGTTTGGTTACTGTTAATAATGTTTCAATTAGAAGGTGACACTGTTTACTTCTTCCTATCATTCCCAACTTTCACATTTCTTCTAAACTGCCCTAAATCAGTATAATCCGGGTGTCTGGACTTTTCCACCGCATTACTGTGTTCCAGGCAGCACCTTCCCCAGAGGGAGTACTTTCAACATCAACTATTCTTCAAAGTCAACTGTTTTCCAGAAAGTTCTAAATGCGATCACTGGATTTTATCTAGTTGAGACAATCACGTCTCAGATACTCTGCAGAACAGTAAACTCAGAGTCTGCGAGCATGAGCTTCCACTCTTGGCCTGCCTGTGTCGGGAGCTGTGCCTCCAGGCGCCCCCACTTCCTCGCGTCTTAAAGGAGAGCTCTACCACCCCATCCAAATCCAGTAACGTGCTCTTGGTGTATGTATCCGAAAGCTTCGCAAAGTACCCAGACTGTGGTAACGTCACAAATACAAGAATCCAACCTGCAACCGAAACATCCACAACAGTCAAACCTGCTGTCATATTTGTTAAAATGCTTTAAACTGGAATAAATCTATCATTATAACTGGGTCTAAACTTGTCATATTTGTATTTATTCAAAGCTAACAAGAATTTTAAAAATAAAAGGGGCCATGTTTAAGGATTTCAACAGCTGGTGTATGACTGCTAAGCAAGAAGTCTTTTTAAAAATTTTAACAGAGTAAATACACCCAATTCCCCTGCAATCTAATCAACTTTGTCTGTATGGCTGGCATTGTTTAACATCAATTCCCTCAAACACTTAAGGAACCCCACAGCTTCCAAAAAGAGTTAATTCCTACTGAGAAGAACTACATCTTCAAACCAGAATACATTCAGAGCAAAGAAATCTCTTTTTCAAAGGTAGGAAAAATCCTCACCATTCTGGAAAATAATTACCTTCAATCTTTTGAAATTTTACAGCATGCAAAAAATACTTCATGAACAGTAGTTTTCAACGTTACTTTGTGCCTTGAAGTTTGATTACCACTGCCTATGACACCTCTCCTTTGCTTAGATGCCCAGTAACTTCTCTGGTAGTCCACTCAGAAGGCACACAGAAAAACAAGAGGAAAAACACACATGCACACATTAAAATAAGAAGGGGGGGCTGTACTTGTGACAAGGGGGGAGGGAGAGACAAGGGAGAGACAAAGGAGAGAAAGAAAAGGAGAGCAAAGGATAACAAACAGCAAAATCTTTTTTCCAAAAATAATGGTTTATGTTTACAAAACAGTGAAGTTTCCAGAAAGTGAATCTTAGTATTACACAACAGAAAGTAATAAAGAGGCCAACAGGAAAAATAATTGAGACAGCAGTGTCATAAATATTCCAAACTCCAACCAATTTCACATAAGCTGTACTTTTCCCTGACCCGAATCAACAAGGAGTTCGTAAAACTAGTCAAGGCATGTTACAGTGCTAAATAAACTATAATCACAAATCTCAGATACCATGGAAATTCAGAGCTAGAAATTTCCTTACCAACCAACCACCTAGTTCAACTCTCATCACTCAGAGGAAGAAACTGAGGTCCTGTCTGGTAATATGCCTAAAATCACAAACGATGGCAGGATTCAGAAAGCTAGAATTCTTTGTTCAATAATACCCTGCAACTTCTGTCTCTGATTTTATAAGCTAACTATCAACCATAAAATTTCAAGTTCTGTCGAGTCTAACAAAAGCATTCTGGTAGTCTGATCAGAAGTGAACACTTCATTAGAGCACTGTTCACACAAAACACAAAATTAAGTAACAGCCTTCAGAGGAGGGTATTAACAAAATATCCTATCATAAAAAAAAAAAAGGTCTGATATTTTGACATTTTCAGTTACTTAGACTAAGAGCCATAACATTTAAAACTGAAAGTTCTTCTCTGGATCTATGGATAAAAGGAAGAAATATTCAACAAGGCCTATTTTTGTGTGTATTCTTTGCTGCCAAATCATTTGGAAGATTTCTGTGGCTATTCTCCTTTCTGATTAAATAGTAACTTATTTCTCAAGGTTCTTCTCAAATTTCAGTCCGGTAAACTTTAAGAATTTCACCACAATGGTTGTTTATACCCTCTATATCCATGTCACTAGGATCTGAGTAAGACCCTCCCTTTGAAGCCAATCAAAAATGAGGCTGCTTTGAATGTAAAAGCAGCAGGTTTGGGGCCTAAAAACTGGATTTGTTTTCAGATTGACTGATATAATGGATTGATCCCCCCCAGACATGTAAACTTGATGCATGCTATTAATTTTGGGCTACATTTCAAAAATTCCCATGGCAATGAATAATTTTATATACAATTAATCTGCTTAAAGCTTTGTTTTACATAGGAAAGATAGGTGAGGGGAGGAGGGACACAAGAGCACTAGCCTAAGGCCTTTTTTTTAAACTGCAGGTGGAAAACAGAAGCCAATTTTCTTTAAAACACTAAAAAACGTGTTTATTTTTTTAAAAAACAAATTCCTGTTTTCCACGAGAATTTATATAACGCCAACAACAAATATAGGGCATTTCCAATAGGTAGTGTACGTTTCTGCTCCCCCAAGACAACACGTCTTCCTGGGGTTTCAACCTCTCTCACCCTCCAGTTGCTTTTATGGAGATAACACGGACGACAAACTTCGGTCGCCGGTCCTTTGTCGTCCCCCTAGACAATCTCTGGCCTAATTTGGGGCAAAACCCCCACGGATCACTCCTCCCCCTATACATCCCTGCTCTCCCTTGATTAGAAATTAATACCCCAGAATCGTGCCTCTCTTCCCATTCCTCCCACCGCCCCCACGTAAGAGGAGAGCGCCTGACCCACTCCTGACCCACCACCACCTGGAGAACAATGTAAACCCAACTGAGAACTGGTAGATTTCCTCTATCCCAGCCCGACGATTTATCTCAAAAGGCAATCAGAAAGCGAGTTATGTCCTGTCATCCTGGATTCCCCCAGGTGTCCTGCTCCCGGCCTGGGATTACCAGCTCCCACTCGACATGCAGGGAGCCTTAACTGTGCACCCCTCCCGCGATCGACCCCCGCGGACCCCGAGCCCGGCCCCGGAGCCGCGGGCGGGGCCGCGGGCCCCGGCTCCCTGGCACGCCGCACGCCCCGCACCTTCTGTAATGCACCCGCAGGTTGTTCTGAGACAGGCCGATGTAGCTGAACTTGTCCTTCGGGCTCCAGGACCGCGGCAGCGGCGTCTCCTGCTCGTCCACGGCCGGGTAGAGGCGCTTCAGCCGCCGCTGCAGCTCCTTCTCCTGCTCGTTCAGGGCCGAGTCCCCGTGCGGGAAGGGGGCCGCAGCGCTGCCGCCCGCCGCCGGGGCCGGGGCGCCTCCAGCCGGACCGGGGCCCGCGGAGGCCCGGGGAGCGGGGGGGCGCGCCGCCGGGGGGCGGCCGCCGAAGCGGGTGGCGGCGGCGGCGGCGGGGGCGGCGGCGGCGGAGGGGCCGCGGTGGCCGGGGGCGGCGGCGGCGGCGGCGGCGGCGGCGGGTGCAGGAGCAGGGCGGCCGCCGCGGCCCCCAAGCCGCCGCCCGCGCCGCCGCCGCCGCCGCCGCCTGGCGAGCCGGCCGGAGACGAGCCGGCGCTGACGGCTGGGGGCGCCGGCAGAACTCCGGGCACCGGGGCCGCAGCCGCCGGCGGGGGCGGCGGAGCTGCTGCTGCTGCTGTTGTTGTGGCGGCGGCGGCGGCGGCGGCTGCCCGGACATCCCGGCCGCGACTCAGCCTGCGGCCGCCTCCGCCTCCTCTCTCTCCTTCCTCCTCGGCTTCCCGGGGGCGCTGTGGCGGCGGCCGCCGGCACCAGGCGCCCAGTCCGCCCGCCCCGGAAGCAGGCGGCCGGCCGCGCGCCCAGACGGAGGGAGCGCGACGGTTGGGGGGGGCTTGCAGCCGGGGTAGTGGGTGAGCGGCGGGCCCCGGGCCCCGAGAGAACGTTAGCCGGGCGCGGGCCCGGAACAAGGCGCCGAGGCCGCAGCGAGGCGGGGGCAGGGGGGTGAGAGCGCGGTGCCGGCCGCCGCGGCCGCTGCTCGCGGCTGTTTCCCTGCGGGCGGGCCGGGCCGGCGCGAGACGCTGCGCGCGGGCGGTGCTGCGAAGGGGCGGGGGCCGGAGCGCGAGCGCGGCGCGGAGGGCGGGGCCGGGCGAGGGGGCGGGGCCGGGCGAGGGGGGAGGACCGGAGCGCGAGACGAAGCGCGCGGGGGTGCAGCGAGGGGGGCGGGACTGAAGCTCGAGGGGGCGGGGGCGAGAGAGGGGGCGGAGCCGCGCGGGCGGCGGGGGGCGGGCCCGTGCGGGTCCAGCCGCCGGGTCCAGGCTGTTAGTGGGATGCGCGCGGTCAGGAGGAGGATCGCCGGCTGTCGGCGGGCCGGCCTCTGGTGTCCCCGCCTCTGCCGGGAGCCCGCCGTATCGCCCCGCCCGCCTGCCGGGCAGACTCTCCTCCTACCTGACTTCTTTTTTGTTGCCGTCGCCCCGCCCCCCCGCCACCGTAGTGTCGCCGCTGGCGCGGCCGGGCCGCTTCCCATCCAGGCGAAAGCAATCGGACCCTCTGGGAAAGCCGCGAGCCCGGTCGGCGGACCCCCGAGACCAGCGGGACCGCCCCGGCTCCCGGAGCCCAAATCGGGTCCGTGAGTGAACGTCCGGGGTTTGCCCGGGTTCTGCTCGAGCTCGTGCACCGGGGCAGGGCCCTGTTTGCCGCCTCCTCTTGATGACCCAGCTGTTCCGCATCCTTCACAGTTATGTTAATATCTATTTCTGAAGTGAAAGTCTCCCTCTTAAACCAGGGAGCGTCTTATTAATTGATTTTATGAAGCCTTAAAAGTGAACCCCTGGTGGCAGAAGATATCACTAATTTATTAGGAGTGCTAATAAAGAGTGGCATGTCATCGGAGAGCAGGAACACGAAATTACAAGTTGTATTTAGGAAGAGCTTATGCTGCTGCTGCTGCTAAGTCACTTCAGTCGTGTCCTACTCTGTGCGACCCCATAGATTGCAGCCCACCAGGCCTCTTCTGTCCCTGGGATTCTCCAGGCGAGAATACTAGGGTGGGTTGCCATTTCCTTCCCAATGCATGCATGCTGCTAAGTCCTTCAGTCGTGTCCGACTCTGCGACCCTTGGATCCCCAGGCTCCTCCGTCCAGAGGAGTCTCCAGGCAAGAATACTGGCGTGGGTTGCCATTTCCTTCCCCAGGAAGGGCTTCTAGAGGCGTCCAAACACTTTGCAGACTCGTTAATTTTCATAACAAACATCTTTATTAGGTAGCAATGAATTATGCCCATTTTTAAAAACAAAGAACTATTCACTGAGGTCGGCAGAGTCAAAAATAGGACTTCCCTACTTTGCAATTCCCAACAGTGCTTTGCTTGGTCGACTGATTGGCACAACTGGTCAAGCGTTGCTCTCCGACCCCCTCCCAAAGTTACTATTTTGTTTTCACCACTTCTCCTTAAGTTATCCTTACGTGGCTGGCAAAATCGAGCTTTACAGTGTGTAATCTACACGATATAAATTCTACTGTTTTGTTTACTTCCAAAGGTATTATGATGGTAATTGTTTGGCCAAATAAGCAAAGAACATTCCTTGCTGAATAGAGAATTATTTGTCTTGAAAACAGTAGGTAAATGGTGACTTAATTGAAGGCCCTCAAGGGCTGGCCAGAACTAATAGTCATTCAGTCTAATTTCTCCCTCAATTACCCAGCCACTAGATGCCCTGTTGCTCTTTAATAAGAATATCCGATAATTCTAACCTAGCACTTGATGACTTTTTTTCAAGCCACTGCACTTTTAAATTACATGAAGTCATTGTGTTTAAATTGTTCTAAGATTGTCACTTATATTACAGAAAGGAGTTAATTGTAAGCCAAGCTTTATTTAAATATTGGCTAGGCAAGGTAGAATAAGTGAGCTCCAAGTCTCATCCAACTTGCTTAAAGTAGTCACCAAGGTTTTATTTACGAAGGTGTATTTTCTTCTGTCAGTACACTGAGAAGCCATTTATAATTTTACATATGCTTAGGACAACTGAGAGAAGAAAAGTAGCTGATATTTTGTTGGAAGCTTTTTACAGGAGTGACTAGTTACTTACCAAACAGGCAGCCTCAAGAAATTAATGATTTCAGTTGTGTAAATTTCAGGATTCTGTAAAGCAAGCCCTTTCCTTATCCTGCAAGTTTCAGAAAACAGCAACATCATTTTAGACAGCCACAAATTTAGCATGTTTGTGTGCTGTCCTTAGTTCCTTGAGTCGTCTCCAACTCTTTGCGACCCCATGAACTGCAGCCCGCCAGGCTCCTCCGTCCTTAGAATTCTCCAGGCAAGAAGCCATTTCCTTTTCCAGGGGATCTTCCCAACCCAGGAATCAAGCCCAGGTCTCCCACATTTCAGGGGGATTCTTTACCAGCTGAGCCACCAGGGAAGCATCATCGTGTTTATAAAGAGACATAAAGGTGTTCATGCCTTTTGACATATTCCCACCAAAAAATTAGAACCAAGTAGCAAAATGTGAAGTGTTGAAAAAAATTAAGGCCTAAAAAGTTCAACAGGAAATACTGATAGATCAAACATGGAAGCAGACGAAACGCCCCGCATAAAGGGACTAGTTGAAGAGATTCCTCTCAAGGGAATCAGAAGCATATTTAGCAAATTTGTTAAAAACAATTTTTTTAATACATCCCCCTGGGCAGAGCAATCTCCAAAAGAAGGTGGACAACTAACGAGAGAACAGGCACGCCTTCCTCTTGAATCAGTCAGTAGATACAGGGCACAGTTTGTACCTAGTCCTTCCAGGCCTCTTGAATAAGCACAACCTGAAGTAGATTATACATTATTAAAGATGAAGACACAGAAAAGTGATTCTGATGTTCTAAATGGAAAAAGGCTATACAATAATTTGCCAAAATTACTACCAGAAAGACATGCGGGAAAAAAATCACAAAATTCTTCTACCATGCACAATTATAATACATAATTAAAGTCCAAGTGAAGTTGTTCAGTCATGTCCGACTCTTTGCGACCCCACGGACTACAGCCTACCAGGCTCCTCAGTCCATGGAATTTTCCAGGCAAGAGTACTGGAGCGGGTTGCCATTTCCCACTTCAGTGAGAGGTTGCCATCCCCTTCTCCAGGGGATCTTTCCAACCCAGGGATCGATCCTGGGTCTCCCGCATGGCAGGCAGATGCTTTACTGTCTGAGCCATCAGGGAAGCCATAATTAAAAGTAAAGTTTTATTACAAAAATATGAGACTTTCATTTAGAGACCTAGATGGTAAAAACCTATTAGCCTTGAACCTGTCGACAGTCATTTTACACCTATATTTTCAGTCCTTCCCATGCATTGCTATGATACTGATACACACATGTGTGCTGAAGTTCTCAGTAGTAAACAATTAGGAGCCAATTCTGACTGTCTTAAGTGAAAGGAACTCATTGGAAACATAATGGGGTGGACCTCAGGATTAACCAGAAGCCTAGACAACCAGGCCTAAAACAAGACCGAAAGGGGCCAGGCGACATAAATAGAGTAGCCCCACCACTGGTTCCATCAGCCACCATCAGATGCTCCCTCTGCCATCTTTCTGACCCCCAATCTTTTCATCACTCACTCAAGGTTCAAAGTTGGCCAAACCTAAATTGCAAACTCCTGCCAAGGGCTACCAATGAGTGGAGATTTCCAGCTTAGAGAGGTGCTAAGTTACTAAGACCTTCAACTCAGGGTGGGACTGAAGTGGCTAGAGCCTGTGGCACCTTCTGGCAGTGAGCAGTCACGTGAGTTCAGAGAACTTGACACCTGTAATTCATTTTCTTTGCTTGGCATGACATGGAGAGATCAGAACACACTGCCCTAATGGGACCAGGACCACTGATATCCACAGTCAAGGATTTTCCAGTACCAAGAAAGAGGTTCAGACCCTGGCCCATCAGTTTCAGTAAATGTCCATGACAGTATCCTTCTAGGCCCTGGAAAATGGGATGGCAGACTGCGCCATCTGTCTTGTGGTGGTAGGGTCTGTATTAGTTATCCATTGCTGCTGAACAAATTATCCCCCAACTAAGTGGCTTAAAATATTTATTATCATACAGTTTCTGTGGGTCAGAAAGCTCTTTGAGCGGGGGTAGGGAGGTGGAGGAGCTTATCTGGAGATCCATTGGTTAAGACTTCTGGCTTCCATGACAGGGGCATGCCTTCTATCCCTGATCCGGGAACTAAAATCCCACATGCCAAGAGGTGCAGCAGTGGGAAAAAAAAAAAGAAACCTCTTGGGGATTCATAGTGCCAGCTGGGGCTGAAGGATTGATGGGGAAGGATCTAAGCTCACTCTCACGGTTGTCTCTGGAGGATTGGACTCTGTTCTAGAGACCATTGGTCTAAGGGCCTTGGTTACCAGCTGGGTACTGGCCCTCTGTTCTTTGCCACATGGGGCTTGCTTCTTGAAATATGCCCGCCAAGGAAGCACTAACCGAGGGACAGAAGTCCCAGCCTTTGGAAACTGTATCACAGAACTGACATCCATTACCTTGGCCACAGTCTGTTTGTTCAGAGCAAGTCACTACGTCCAGCCTACTTTTAAGGGGAGAGTTTGACACAAGGGCATGGATACCAGACAGCAGGGAATTTCCTTGCAGGATGTCTTTGAAAACTTCCTCTTACAGGGTTGTTACAACTTCCAGTGACCCAGGGAGACTGCATTTGCCACACACACCTCAGCTATGTCTTCTCAGACAGGGAATTGGCCCACTTTTTCTGTAACGGGTTGTGTAGTAAATATTTTAGATTCCATGCATCTGTTGAAACTATTCAGCTTTGCCTTTGTGGATGAAAAGAAGCCACAGACAATACATAAACCAGTGGGTGTGGCTGTGTTCCACATAAAACTTCACTTACAAAAAACAGGCAGCAGGCTGAACTTGGTCTACACACTGTGATCCCAGTTCTAGAAAACACCTCTTATAAACTATCCTCAGTACTAAATAGCAGGACCAAGCCACTAGCAATGAACTCTCAGAAGGCAGCAAGGTGGCTTTATGACCAGTGACATGTGCCTCACCCCAGGGTCCTGGGCATGCCTGATGCCATACACGAACAGAGTCGGGATATTTCTGCCACAAATGTGTGGCAAGTTGAAGTGGACGGCAAATGGCAGAACAATGCTAGGAAGCTGCTTCAGGAAGGGGTTTGGAGTAGTGCTCAGTCAGCATTTATTAAGCACCTATTACGTTTGGCACCCTGTGTTAGATTCTGGGCACAGAGTCAGGGAAAGAATGAAGAAGGATTACAAAGACAAACAAGGCAACATAGAATCTAAGCCTTCAGTGAACTGAATCTAGCTGGAGAGACTGGAGTAGTATCCATGACTAACAACAGGGCTTCTCAAATCTGCAGGTGGGCATTTGCTGAGCGGCCCCCGAGATGCTACATTTCTAACAGGCTTCCGGGGGGATGCCACTGCTGCTGGTCCATGGACCATCCTTTGAATAACAAGGAGTTAGAGAAACAGGGGAAGCTCTTTAGAGACAGAGGCTGTAATTCACCTTCCTTCTGTGAGTTAGCCACCTATTTCCTGACATGTGGGCTGTACATCAGTCATCATTTATTTAGTGCCTACTCTATGAAATACACAGTGCCAGGCAGCATGTTGAAATTAAAAAGAGGGAAAAAGAGGGAAAGAGAGAGAAAGAACTTAAGCTCCTTAAGTTTTGTGGGAAAAAACACTACTTCCACAACCAGTTTTTCCAAGGTGGAGTATGAAAAGAGCACCAGGGCTATTTTTCTAATATCCCAGGGGAAGGAAAAGTAATTCTCCAACCGAACCCATTATCACTAAAATGAATTTTCCAGCGTGAGTTTCTTTGCATCTGGTAGAGCATGGAGATAACTATGTGCATATATGGGCTGCCCTGAGGCCTAAGGCAGTAAAGCGTCCGCCTGCCATGCAGGAGACCTGAGTTCAATCCCTGGGTCAGGAAGATCCCCTGGAGGAGGGCATGACAACCCACTCCAGTATTTTTGCCTGGAGAATCCCATGGACAAAAGCTACATGGACTGGCAGGCTATAGTCCATAGATTCACAAAGAGTTGGACGTGACTGAGTGACTAACACTTACTTTTTACTGTATATACATGTATTTTTTTATACATATATATTATATATATTCAGTTCAGTTCCGTTCAGTTCAGCCGCTCAGTCATGTCCGACTCTTGGCGACCCCAGTGAATCGCAGCACACCAGACCTCCCTGTCCATCACCAACTCCCGGAGTTCACTCAGACTTACGTCCATCGAGTCAGTGATGCCATCGAGCCATCTCATCCTCTGTCGTCCCCTTCTCTCCCCTGTCCCCAATCCCTCCCAGCATTACAGTCTTTTCCAATGAGTCAACTCTTTGCATGAGTTGGCCAAAGTATTATACATATATATATTTCATCATTATGGTCCTCAAAGAAGGTACAAAGCCTAATTTGCAATCTCAGTAAATATAAGAAGAAAGTAATTTAGTGAAGTGTCACCGTCTTTCATCATGATTCTATGTCATTATATGCCTCATAATTAATTTTTAAGCATTTTTGCTAGTTTTTTCCTTAACTGCCTTTAAAGACATGCAAGGAAAAATATGCCTAGCAATATGTGAAGCTTTAAAAAATTTTACTATTTCAAACATATCAGAACATCTGTATCTTAAAAACTGTTTTAAAGACTTTTTAGTCTTTCTCTGCTTCAACTGCAATTATCCTAAGAATATTCAAATTAGAAACAGATATCAATTGTTTAAAGAGGAGTCGCGTTTGCTGTGGAATTACTTGTCTTTCTCCTAATGTTATCAACAGCCTCGGTCCCTCAAATATGCCTTATGCTACTGTCCACCTGAAAATCACACATAGGTAACTGATTTTGGCTATAAGAGGCCCAAGACCTTTCCAAAATCCTCAAACTCCTAATTCTACCATAGTGTATTATGCCACCCCATAAAACTGATACATATAATGAGACTAATCTACATGATTAGAGAACACCAAAGTCACACTGACCCGGGGGCACTGAGTGGTGTTGGCTAAATCACTCAGTGACCAAGTGCGTATTTCCAAGTCACGCACTAACCTCATCACACATGTGATGCTATTTGTGCTTGGGCACAATTATGAACCTGAATTACATCAAGAACTTTCTGGACTGCTTCTAAAGACTGGGTGTTCAATATAGTATGCAAGTACTTATAAATGAGTGTGCAAGTTCTGCCCTGATCAGATACTTCCAATGTACATGTCTCTCTTTATCTCGACGTGATTGTGTCTGCACACATGTACACACTGTGACAGACCCAAAAATGCCCCTTCAAGAGATTCACCTGTGAATCTGTGCACATGACCTTCTTGGGAGTGGGGGTCTTTGCAAATGTGATCAAGGATCTTGAAATGAGATAGTCCTGGATTATCTCAGTTCAGTTCAGTTGCTTAGTCGTGTCCAACTCTTTGCGACCCCATGGACTGCAGAATGCGAGGCCTCCCTGCCCTCACCAGCTCCTGGAGTTTACCCAAACCCATGTCCATTGAGTCGGTGATGCCATCCAACCATCTTATCCTCTGTCGTCCCCTTCTCCTCGTGCCTTCAATCTTTCCCAGCATCAGGGTCTTTTCAAATGAGTCAGCTCTTTGCATCAGGTGGCCAAAGTACTGGAGTTTCAGCTTCAACATGACTCCTTCTAATGAACACCTAGGACTGATCTCCTTTAGAATGGACTGGCTGGAGCTCCTTGCAGTCCAAGGCCCTCAAGAGTCTTCTCCAGCACCACAGTTCAAAAGCATCAATTCTTCGGCACTCAGCTTTCTTTATAGCCCAACTCTCACATCCATATGTAACTACTGGAAAAACCATTGCCCTGACTAGACAGACGTCTGTTGGCAAAGTAATGTCTCTGCTTTTGAATATGCTGTCTAGGTTGGTCATAACTTTCCTTCCAAAGAGTAAGCTCTTTTAATTTCATGGCGGCAGTCACCAAATGTAGTGATTTTGGAGCTGCCCAAAATAAAGCCACCCACTGTTTCCACAGTTTCCCCATCTAAATGCCATGAAGTGATGGGACCAGATGCCATGAGCTGAGTTTTCTGAATGTTGAGCTTTAAGCCAACTTTTTCAACTCCTTGTTCACTTTCATCAAGAGGCTCTTTAGTTCTTCTTCGCTTTCTGCCATAAGGGTGGTGTCATCTGCCTATCTGAGGTTATTGATATTTCTCCCGGCAATCTTGATTCCAGCTTGTGCTTCTTCCAGCCCAGCGTTTCTCATGATGTACTCTGCATATAAGTTAAATAAGTAGGGTGACAATATACAGCCTTGATGTACTCCTTTTCCTATTTGGAACCAGCCTGTTGTTCCATGTCCAGTTCTAACTGTTGCTTCCTGACCTGCATACAGATTTCTCAGGAGTCAGGTCAGGTGGTCTAGTATTCCCATCTCTCTCAGAATTTTCCACAGTTTATTGTGATCCAAACGGTCAAAGACTTTGGCATAGTCAATAAAGCAGAAGTAAATGTTTTTCTGGGACTCTCTTGCTTTTTCGATGATCCAGCAGATGTTGACAATTTGATCTCTTGTTCCTCTGCCTTTTCTAAAATCAGCTTGAACATCTGGAAGTTCACGGTTCACATATTGCTGGAGCCTGGCTTGGAGAATTTTGAGCATTACTTTACTAGCATGTGACATGAGTGCATTTGTGCGGTAGTTTGAGCATTCTTTGGCATTGCCTTTCTTTGGAATTGGAATGAAAACTGACCTTTTCCAGTCCTGTGGCCACTGCTGAGTTTTCAAAATTTGCTGGCATATTGAGTGCAGCACTTTCACAGCATCCTCTTTCAGGATTTGAAATAGCCTAACTGGAATTCCATCACCTCCACTAGCTCTGTTCGTAGTGATGTTTCCTAAGGCCCACTTGACTTTGCATTCTAGGATGTCTGGCTCTAGGTGAGTGATCATACCATCGTGATTATCTGGATTGTGAAGATCTTTTTGTATAGTTCTTCTGTGTATTCTTGCCACCTCTTCTTATATCTTCTGCTTCTGTTAGGTTGATACCATTCCTATCCTTTATCGAGCACATCTTTGCATGAAATACTCCCTTGGTATCTCTAATTTTCTTGAAGAGATCTCTAGACATTCCCATTCTATTGTTTTCCTCTATTTCTTTGCATTGATTGCTGAGGAGGACTTTCTTGTCTTTCCTAGCTATTCTTTGGAACTCAGCATTCAAATGTGTGTGTCTTTCCTTTTCTCCTTTACCTTTCGCTTCTCTGCTATTCACAGCTATTTGTAAGGCCTCCTCAGACAGGCATTTTGCTTTTTGCATTTCTTTTCCATGGAGATGGTCTTGATCTCTGTCTCCTGTACAATGTCATAAACCTCATTCCATAGTTCATCAGGCACTCTGTCTATCAGATCTAGTCCCTTAAATCTATTTCTCACTTCCATTGTACAATCCTAAGGGATTTGATTTAGGTCATACCTAAATGGTCTAGTGGGTTTCCCTACTTTCTTCAATTCAAGTCTGAATTTGGCAATAAAGAGTTCATGATATGAGCCATAGTCAGCTCCTGGTCTTGTTTTTGCTGGCTGTATAGAGCTTCACCATCTTTGGCTGCAAAAATAAAATCAATCTGATTTCGGTGTTGACCATCTGGTGATGTCCATGTGTAGAATCTTCTCTTGTGTTGTTGGAAGAGGGTGTTTGCTATGACCAGTGTGTTCTCTTGGCAAAACTCTATTAGTCTTTGCCCTGCTTCATTCCGTATTCCAAGGCCAAATTTGCCTGTTACTCCAGCTGTTTCTTGACTTCCCACTTTTGCATTTCAGTCCTCTATAATGAAAAGCACATCTATTTTGGGTGTTAGTTCTAAAACGTCTTGTAGGTCTTCATAGAACCATTCAACCTCAGCTTCTTCTGCATTACTGGTTGGGACACAGACTTGGATTACCGTGATACTGAATGGTTTGACTTGGAAATGAACAGAGATCATTCTGTCGTTCTTGAGATTGGATCCAGTTACTGCATTTCAGACTCTTTTGTTGACTGTGATGGCTACTCCTTTTTCTAAGGGACTCTTGCCCACAGTAGTGGATATAATGGATTATCTCAGTGTGCCCTGAATCCAGGGCTTTATGAAGGGAAGAATAAGGAGATTTGAGACAGCCAGATAAGGAGGAGGAGGCTGTGTGAAAATGGAGCAAACAGATGGAACCGCAAGCCGAGGAATGCCAACAGCCACAAGATGCTGGGAGAGACAAAGACTGGATCCTCCCCCACAGAACTGGGGGGCAGTCCACCTGGATTTTGGACTTCTGGCCTCCAGGAGTTGAGAGAATAAGCTTCTGTTGTTTTAAGCCACCAAGACTGTGGTCACTTCTTACAGCAGTTGTAGGAAACTATCACACACACACTGCTCAGATTTTTCAGGTCTTAGGAAAAAGAGTTGTACAAAGTTGTTAAAAAGATCAAGGGTCCCAGTGGATTGGGGAAGCTACAGTGGTACAGCACTGCATCTCTCCCCCATCAGAACTGCAATGCTTTTTATTGGAATGTACGTTTTAATAAGATTCAGAGATCATAGGTTATCTAAATTTTATGCATCAATAAAGGCAAATCTAGATTCACTACTTGTCTTCAAAATTTTATAGTTTACTCTCTCTCCCTCCCTCTGGGTTCTAACCACTCTTCAGTAAAAAGGGGGTTATAAGCACTCTGCTGCTGCTGCTGCTGCTGCTGAGTTGCTTCAGTCGTGTCCGACTCTGCGCCACCCCATAGACGGCAGCCCACCAGGCTCCCCCATCCCTGGGATTCTCCAGGCAAGAACCCTGGAGTGGGTTGCCATTTCCTTCTCCAAAGCATGAAAGTGAAAAGTGAAAGTGAAGTCGCTCAGTCGTGTCCAACTCTTAGCGACCCCATGGACTGCAGCCTACCAGGCTCCTCCGTCCATGGGATTTTCCAGGCAAGAGTGCTGGAGTGGGGTGCCATTGCCTTCTCCATATAAGCACTCTGGTTTGATGGAAAAGTAATTTTGGGGGCTGTGCCTTTTATGTGTGTTTTTTTGAGATTTACCTATTTGTTTTATTTTTAGCTGTGCTGGGTCTTTATCGCTGCCCGTGGGTTTTCTCTAGTTGCTGCGAGAAGGGGCTCCTCTTTGTCGCAGTGCTCAGGCTCCTCATCACGGTGGCTTGTCTTGTGGTGGAGCACAGGTATGAGGTGCCTGGGCTCAGCAGCTGGGGCACACAGGCTCAGTTGCTCTATGGCACGTGGAATCTTCCTGGATCAGGGGATCAAACCAGCGTCCCTTGCATTGCAAGGCAGATTCTTAACCAGCAGACCACCAGGGAAGCAGGGCTATTACCTTTAACCATTACCTGCCTGAATATCATCTGTGTTGTACTTTACCCATTTAAACATCTGACTTTATGAGGATAACTTTATAGGATAGGTCAGGGGTCTTGTATCAGGTTTCCCGCAACAGACTCTGAGACGGAGTTTCTGATGCAAGTGACTTTGGGAGGATCATGCTCACAAGTGAAATATGTTAGGGAATAAGGGGAGCAGAAGAGCACAGGGGGAAGAGCCAGGCAAAAATCAAAGTTCAGGGAAGTCTGGCTTCAGTCTAAGGAGCTGGAGAGGGTGTAGCACTACAGAATTCCATGCCCAGCCCCGGCAAGAGTCCAGGACTTTTGTTCAGTTCAGTTCAGTTCATTTCAGTTGCTCAGTCATGTCTGACTCTTTGCAACCCCATGAATCGCAGCACGCCAGGTCTCCCTGTCCATCACCAACTCCCGGAGTTCACTCAGACTCACGTCCATCGAGTCCGTGATGCCATCAAGCCATTTCATCCTCTGTTGTCCCCTTCTCCTCCTGCCCCCAGTCCCTCCCAGCATCAGAGTCTTTTCCAGTGAGACAACTCTCCGCATGAGGTGGCCAAAGTACTGGAGTTTCAGCTTTAGCATTTCTTCCAAAGAAATCCCAGGTTTGATATCCTTCAGAATAGACGTGGTCCTTGCAGTCCAAGGGACTCTCAAGAGTCTTCTCCAACACCACAGTTCAAAAGCATCAATTCTTCAGCGCTCAGCCTTCTTCACAGTCCAACTCTCACATCCATACATGACCACAGGAAAAACCATAGCCTTGACTAGACGGACCTACCCCACGCCCAAGGTAAGAGAAACCCAAGTAAGATGGTAGGTATTGCAAGAGGGCATCAAAGGGCAGACACACTGAAACCATACTCACAAAAACTAGTCAATCTAGTCACACTAGGACCACAGCCTTGTCTAACTCAGTGAAACCAAGCCATGCCTGCAGGGCAACCCAAGATAGGTCGGTCATAGTGGAGACAGAACGTGGCCCACTGGAGAAGGGAATGGCAAGCCACTTCAGTATTCTTGCCTTGAGAACCCCATGAACAGTATGAAAAAGGCCAGGACTTTAGTGACCAGTATTAATCATTCATTAGCTGCAGACTACCTTCCTCCTGGGGAAAGCATAGCATCTTGAGCATCTCTGGGCAAGGAGGCTCCTTCTGGAGAAGGACGTGGTGTGAGTCATTGGTAACCAGGGCTCATGGCAGCCTGAGGTGGGCACACCAGCAGGTAAAGGGGAACTGATCAGGGTTATCAGCTGCATTGTGTGCACATGTTAAGTTGCTTCAGTCATGTCCAACTCTTTGTAACCCCATGGATTGTAGCTCGCCAGGCAAGAATACTGGAGTGGGTTACGATGCCCTCCTCCAGGGATCCTCCTGACCCAGGGATTGGACTCGAGTCTCTTAAGTCTCCTGTATTGGCAGTGCGTTCTTTACCACTAGCACCACCTGGGAAGCCCAAGGATGCAGGGACATTGCTTCAGATTGTGTCTCTAATCACATGGTTGATCATATTAGTGGCCACATCAGCTATCAGAGAACTCACTGAAAGAAAAAAAAATGCTTGAAATTACGAAAGATTATTGGAATTTCATGAGTCTTTCGAATCATGTCATGGAGACATGATCAGCAAATATCTTCATAGGGATAAAGTGGGAAGAGCGTCTTTTGTAAAGAAGTCGGTTGTTAGAATGCAGGAGCCCGGTCACAAGTCCGGCAGCGCTACGGCCAGGGCTGAGTTCCCTCATGCTCATTTTCACGGTCTGCCAGCCACGTGAACGTCTGTCTGTGCCAGTGCCGACTCTTTCAGCCTGCAAGGTCCGAGAGGGGGAGCCAGTGCCGACTCTTTCAGCCTGCAAGGTCCGAGAGGGGACAGGTCCCAGTGCATGTATCGTTCTCTAATGTTGCACGATTATCTGCTTAATCACTGCTTCTTGTTGATAACGCAGTGTAGGTATATGACTATTTGCTTTGGTGGTAATTCTTTAGTCACTGGGTCATGTCTGACTCATGTGAGTCCCATGGACTGTAGCCTGCCAGGCTCCTCTGTCCATGGGGTTCTCCAGGCAAGAATACTGGAGTGGGTTGCCATTTCCTTCCCCAGGGAGTTTTCCTGACCCAGGGATTGAACCCCAGTCTCCTACACTGCAGGCAGTTTCTTTACCCACTGAGCTACTGGGGAAGCCCTATTTACTTTGGGATGATGGCAACAATGTTCTACTTAATAATTGCCCAGGTTTTAACCATGTGCCTAAGACAGCCTCCGAAGCAGGATGCACAGACTCAAACAATTCCAGGAACCAGACAGACAATGTAAAAGAGTGAAGCTGATGGTACATAAAGCAGTAGAGATCAGTGGGGGCTGTCACAGACCAGAGACTGTAAAGGAATTCAAATCAGAAAGCCTGAGACACGACATGGGCCAAACAAAACACTTCTGTGGCTCAGACCTGGTTAAAATGTCACCGGTTAGTGGCCTAAAGGCTGATTGGAGCTCAGAGCTGGAAAATCAGGCCAATTACCAACGTCCTGGATGGATTCTGCTGTCTTACATTTGTCTGGCTCCCCAAAGAGTCAAAAACTATTATTATTTCAAAACCACCATGAGATATCACCCCACCCCTGTCAGAATGGCTATCATCAAAAAGTCCACAAATGACAAACGTTGACAAAGATATGGAGGAAAGTGAACCCATGTGAATGGTTGGTGGAACTGTAAATTGATGCCCCCACGGTGGAAAACAGTATGGAGGTTTCTTTTCAAAAATGAAAATAGAACTACCATCTGACCTAGCAATTCCACTCCTATGTATATAAACGGAAAAAACAAAAATATTAGTTCAAAAGGATACATGCACCCCCATGTTCATAGCAGCATTATTTACAATTACCAAGACATGAAAGCAACCTAAGCGTCCAGACAGCTGAATGGTAAAAAAGACATGGTGCGTATATATGATGGGATACTATTCAGCTATAAAAAGAACAAGATGTTGCCATTTGGAGAAACATGAGTGGACCTGGAGGGCACTATGCTTAGTGAAATAAGTCAGAAAGAGAAAGAGAAATACTGTATGATATCATTTGTGTGTGGAATCGAAAAAATACAACAAACTAGTGGATATAACATAAAAGAAGCTGACTCACAGATAGAGAGAACAGACTAGTGGTTACCAGAGGGGGAGGGGGCAATAGAGGGCCGGGAGGGGGGCAGTACAAACTATTGGCTGTAAGTCAGGCTCAAGGATGTATTATTGTATCATAGAGTGAATATAGTCAGCACTTTATACAACTCTAAATGGAAAGTAACCTTTACGATTGTATAAAAGTTTAACATTCTGGGGGAAACCGTTACATTCACCTCTGCCCACTGCCCCATGGGTGATTGGAAGAACCAACGTTTTCAGTCACGCTTCTCTGCTTGTAAAACCAGATGTTAAAGGTGATCTTGAGATACTTCCTGGCTTGCCAGGGAAATCTGAGTCATAGGTGTCCCATTTACTTAACAAGCCGGGAGAAACACTTCAAAGAGCCATTTCCTATTACAGTGCCCTACATCTAGTAAGCCCTCCTTAAAAACTTCCTGATGCTCGAACAAGCTAGTTTCATAATACTTGCTTCCAGGTCTTTAATCCACCGTGTGGCTTTTATTTTAAGCATGAAGTTTTTCAGTCTATTATGATGCAAAGATTACATGTACGGGTAGCGTGTTGGTGAGGATGTGGAAAGTTGGAACGCTCATGCACTGCCGGTGGAAATGCAAAATGAGGCAGTCACTCTGAAAAAGAGTACAGTGGGCAAACATGGACTCATCATATGATCCAGAAATCCCACTCCTGTTCCCGAAGGAATGAAAACATGTGGCCAGATGTTGCTGCCTTTATGGGCCATATTGTCTTGACCAATCACAGTGGTGTGTATTAAGGGGTGAATTTTTAAAGAAAGTCTGACTCAATCTTCACAACTGTATTTACTGAAAAAAATAAGGTCAAATGTGAAATTCACTATAAGGTTTGTTCAATAGTATCTTTTTGAAAATACGGGGAAATCTTACTTAAAAGTATGTTTGTTTTACTATAACATTTAAAATATACACTTATGCCCAGAAGGATCTGAATTGATGTTTGCTCTCTTAATTAACACATACTATATGGTTTTCCAATAGCCCATGGAACTTATGATTAAGCCATACTTTTATGAATGATGAGACTAATGACCAGGACAAGGACATGTCCAGAGAATTTCCTGATGGCCCCAGTGTTTAGGACTTTGTGTTTCCGTGAGAACTATGATCCTACATGCCAAGCACTGTGGCGAAAACAACAAGATTTGTTCACAGATACCATAGCAGCATTATTTATAATAGTCAAAAGGGAAACAATCCCAATGCCCACCAATGGAAGAATGGATAACGTAGTGGTGGTGGTGTGCTGCTGCTGCTAAGTCAGATCAGTCGTGTCCGACTCTGTGCGACCCCATAGACGGCGGCCCACCAGGCTCCCGTCCCTGGGATTCTCCAGGCAAGAATAATGGAGTGGGTTGCCATTTCCTTCTCTAGTGCATGAAAGTGAAAAGTGAAAGTGAAGTCGCTCAGCCGTGTTTGACTCTTCGCGACCCCATGGACTGTAGCCCACCAGGCTCCTCCATCCATGGGATTTCCCAGGCAAGAGTGCTGGAGTGGGGCGCCATTGCCTTCTCCGGCGGTGGTATGGTTTAGTCACTAAGTTGTGTCCGACTTTTGCAACCCCACGGACTAAAGTAGTATATCCATACAATGGAACATCCATATAATGGAAGTCCATCCATACAATGGAACAGCATTCAACAATAAAAAGAAATGAAATTCTAACACATGCCACACCATGGATAAACCTTGAAAACAATCCGCTAAGTGAAGAAGCCCGTCACAAAAGACCACATAGATTATGATTCTATTTATATGAAATGTCCAAAGTAGGCCAATCCATAGAGACAGACAGTAGACGAGTGGTTGCCGGGAGCTGCGGGGAGGAGAGATTGGGGAGTGGCTACTAACAGTGTAAGGTTTCTTGCTGAGGTGATGAAAATGTTCTAAAATTGATTGCGGTGATGGTTGTGCAACTTTTGAATATACTGAAAACCATTGAACTGTACACTTTCAATAGATGAATTCTGTGATATGTGAAATATATCTCAATAAAGCTGCGGTTTAAAAGATTATATGTATTAGGGAGGGTTCTGTCCTAGCCACCAAATCCTGTGCATAGGAATGAACTACAATACAACTTTAAATGCTTTGCTCACTATGAGGCATATGGTAGGTGATCAAAAGATGCTTAATGAATAAATCTTGAATAGACTTCTGAAAACCTAGAATATTCAGTGAATTGGGTTAGGAGATTCTGATCAATTTTCAAAATTTCTGGAGGCTATCCTGAAAAATATGGATTTTCTTTCCTACTGGAAAGAACCTAGCATGAAACCTGGCATGTGGCATCCTCTCAGTAGATAGCACTTCCTTGCTTCCTTTTCCAAAATAGTTTTAAAATCTATTCGCAGTATTCCTCTTTCATTACTTAGTACCAAGTTTGTCAGCTTCATAATGGATCATTAACAGAAAGAGAGGTTAGTTAGTATTAGTTGCTCAGTCATGTCCAAGTCTTTGTACTGTAGCCCACCAGGCTTCCCTGTCCACGGACTTCTCCAGGCAAGAATACTGGAGTGGGTTGCCATTCCCTTCCCCAGGAGATCTTCTTGACCCAGGGATCGAACCCGGATCTCCCACAATGCAGACAGTTTCTTTATCACTTGAGCCACAGGGAGGCGCAGAAAGAGAGAAAGGAATTTAAAAGACCTATCTTACTTGTAGTCAACAGTTCGAGTTATACTCAGATAAAAACTGGCTTTTTGAATGCTGTTTAGTACAGTGGTTTTCAAACTTTAAGAGTGCTTCAGAATCACCTAAAGGGTGGGGCCCAACAATTTGCATTTCCAACAAGTTCCCAGGTAGCCTTGCTGGTTCTATTCTGGGGAACATATTCTAGGAATCCCTGGACTGGAATTTTTCTTTTTAAAGAATTTAAAAATTTTTTTGAAATAATCACAAAGTTACGAAGAAGTTACATTTATTGGAAGGACTGAAGGTGAAACTCCAATACTTTGGCCACCTGATGCGTAGAGCCAACTCATTAAAAAGATCTTGTTGCTGGGAAAGATTGAAGGCAAGAGGCGAAGGGGACGACAGAGGATGAGATGGTTGGATAGCATCACTGAGTCAATGGATGTGAGTTTGAGCAAACTCCAGGAGATGCTGAGGAAAAGGAAGCCTGGCATGCAGCAGTCCATGGGGTCACAAAGAGTTGGACACAATTTAGTGACTCAAAAACAACACAGAAGCTGGAAATAAAGGACAAAAAACTTAAAAAAAAAACTGACCAATTTGAAAATAAGTTGCTGACATCACAACCTATCACCTTCTAAAACTTCAGTGTGGAATTCCTACAAACCAAGATATTCTGCTGCATCACCAAAGTATGATCATTGTGATGAGGAAAGAACACTGATCCGTTGCTACCACTCAGTCTTTCCATACTACTCAAATTTTGCAAACTGCTCGAATAACATTGTTTACAGCCAAAGGATCCAGTTCAAAATCATGCATGTCAGTGACTTGTCATGCTCTCATAGTCATGAACAGTTCCTAGTCTCTCCTCGACTTTCATGACCCTGACACTTTTGAAGGTCACAACCCAATTTGGATTGATCTGCTATTTCCTCGCGAGTAGGTTCAAGTTATGTATCTTGAGCAGGAATGTCAAATGGATGCTTCTGTGTTCCTCTCAGTACATTCTCTCAGGCTACATGACTTCAGTCTCTCCTATTAATGACGAGGTGAACTTCCATTGTGTAATGAAGGTGGTATCTGCCACATTTCTCTCCTCTTTGTCATTAATAGCTATTATGTGAAGAAGTATTTTGAGCTGATCTAAATATCTCACTTCTTGTCAAATTTTCAGTTTATTCATTAGATTATTTACTTGTGTCTCTATGGACAGGTGGCTTCTCATTTTATTCAACAGATTCATAATCTGCTCCTATGATCATTCACCCTGATGTTCTAATTATCCCTGACTTGGCTCTTAGGAACCCTTTCAAGTCAACTTCTATATCCTTTTGACATGCCCTGGTCATTCTTTGAGCATTTGCTTGTTTTCTGGCACAAAAAAAAAACCGCTCCAGGTTCATTTTGTACTTTCTCTGCTGCAGTCCTGGAATCAGCCATCTCTCTAAGGAGCCATGGTTCCTTTTATTGAAAGTGGCCTTAAAGTCCAAATGTGGGCCCCAGGGGTGCTCACTGCTGGAGGAGTGCTGGTCCCCTTAGACATCCTCAGGGAGCGCTAAGGTACAGAGACTGCCATGCTGGTCCTCTGTTGAGCATTGACGAGTAGTTGCTCAGTCGTGTCTGACTTTTGCAACTTTGTGGACCATGGCCTGCCAGGCTCTTCTGTCCGTTCTCTATAGCTGCACAAACTAGCAGCTTACGGCAACACGCAGTTATTATCATTTGGTTTCTGAGGTCAGGAGTCCAGCCATGGCTTAGCTGTTCCTCTGCATCCCGGTCCCAAAAACTGTCAGCTGGGGCTGTTTTTGTCTCCAGGCTCACCTGGGGAAGGACCCATTCCCAAGCTCATGTGATGGCAGAATTCAGTTCTTTGTGGATTTGTTGGACAAAGAGTCTCAGTCTCTTGGAGGCTGTTGGCTAGAGGTTGTTGCCGTTTAGTTGCTAAGTCAAGTCTGACTCTCTGCAGCCCCATGGACTGTGGCCCGCCGGGCCCCTCTGTCCATGGGATTCTCCAGATAAGAATACTGGAGTGGGTTGCCATTTCCTTCTGTTATGGGATTGGGAGGGTCAAAGAGGACCCTCTCTTGTTCTGAGGACCCTCAAGGACCTCAGTTCTTGGTAAGAACACAAAGAATAAAGTTGCCTCCATTTTTTTCTTATCCATGTGGGCCTCTCCACAGGACAAGTGACTAAACATAGCAGCTTGCTTCGTGAAAGCTGGCAAGGGAGAGAGTTTCCAAGCAAGACAGACATAATCTTATGCAATATAATTACAGAAATGACATCCTATTCGTTTTGTATTCGGTCGGTTGAGAGCAAATCATTGGTCATGTCATACTCAAGGGGAAGGGGTCCACCTTAGAATCTTTAACCTTAATCACCTTAATAAGAGGCAAAGGCAAGGGAGAAACCCAGGCCTCCTAAAATGCATAATTGGGGAGACCATAAGCTACAGTGTATATTTGCATATGTACATCTATGCCTGTATTTCTATCTATCTAGTCTTTCTATCTGTCTATCATTTCTCTTTCTATCTTGAAAATCATGATTCGTGTTCATACGTCCAGTTCCAGTCCAATACCACCATGTCCATTCTGGGTCTCCCCCTTTCCATGTTTGTGACTCCTTTCTCAAGTGTGAGAAAACTTCATAGATTTATCTATATGATCACCTCCACCCCTCCCTCTTATGGATGCTTTCCTCTCTGCTCAGGCTCCAATACACTCACATGAGGATGACTTGGTCATTGTGATCACACTCTGACACACATGTGGAGCCACTCCATCTGTGGATGCCCCCGACCCTGATGAGCTCTGACCCCCCGCATCAGACTTCCTCCTGGCACAGAGGTCCTCTTTACCTAGAGTGGGTGCCAACATGCCATAGGTAACTCTCTCCCGCACCGTGAATGTCCACCTCTCTCTGCCCCATCTAATACTTTAGGATGACTGGATCATTTGGGAGGAGAAGGGAAGGGCCAGACAGGAAAAGAGCCACTTCTCTTCAATGATTATTTCCTCATCAGATGCGATGTTCCTTTATTCCCCCAAAGATGGGGGAATAGGTACAAAACATCCCCTGAAGAGATGGTGTAAAATACAGGTGGCTATTCTATAGATCTGCAGCCTATTAGCTGGCGTTGGAGGAACTCTAATGTGTGAAGCAGTAGGAAAAAAAAATGAAAGAAGGACAAATGTAAGCAAGGATGCTCAGCCCTTTCATTTGAGCACTGGGCTTTCCCTGAACTCATCTCTCTTCCAGCCAGGGATGCCCAGTTTGCTGTCCTTTGTGTTAGTTCAATTCCTCACTTCATTCAAGGGCCAGCTCCCAGGGCTCCGTCTTCCATGGAAGACGCTCCCTAACCTGAGCCCAGCCAATGTATCCCCTTTTCAAATTCCACCCATGCTCCTGTCCTTGTCATTAGGCTCCATTGCTTGATTCTGTATGACCTTGCATTGATCTCTAGCTCTTCTATGTAGGCACATCTTTTCTCCAAAACTAGGTAGTAAATTCCTTAAAGATCTACTTCGTTCTGTCTTTCACATGCTTGTTGAGTGATTGATACCAGCCGCCCTGGGTAGGTACATGCTACTGGGCTGACATGAGAAAGATGGAAATCTTTTCAGGAGAATAGCCACTAGCTCTTTCATCTCTTATTCCTTTGTTTAGTTCTGTCTCCAGGCTGAAGGCAAGCACAGCATCCAAAAGTTCAATAAATATGGACTGAATTAGAATTTAGTACACACAGTAACTATCTATACAGAATACGTGGGCCCCAGAAGCCACGTACATCCTATTTCACCTACCCCAGTGGTTGGTGGATGATGCTCAGTGCTGTTGTCGGTCTGTCACTAAATCTTGTTCAACTCCTGCCACCCCACGGACTGCAGAACACCAGGCCTCCCTGTCCTTCACCATTTCCCAAAGTTTGCTCAAACTCCTGTTCATTGAGTCAGTGACACCATCCAAGCATCTCATTCTCCGTTGCCCCCCTCCCCTCCTGCCCTCAATTTTCTCCCAGCATCAGGGTATTTTCCAGTGAGGCGGTTCTTGGCATCAGGTGGCCAAAGTATTGGAGCTTCAGCTTCAGCATCAGTCCTTCCAATGAATACTCAGGGTGGATATCCTTTAGGATGGACTGGTTGGATCGCCTCGAAGTCCAAGGGACTCTCAAGAGTTTTCTCCAGCACCACAACTCAAAAGCATCAGTTCTTTGGTGCTCAGCCTTCTTTATGGTCAGTGACATGCGTATAAAACTGGACGGATGGTTTTATTTATATCCCTGGTTTTCAGGACCCCATATATAATGTGAGCACCATAATTTAAAGAGTCTCACTGAACACAGATGCAAAATTACATTTGCAAACCACTGAAAGAGAGGGATCAAAGAGTCCGATCATCTTCCGACCCCGTCTGAGTTAGGAAAGGCAGCAGCTTTGATTGCGATTAAAAATAATCAGAACAATTTTCTGGGCGTAACGCGCACCCTCAGTCTTTATTGTGTTACAGGCACGGTGTTTAAGGCACTTGCTTCCTATGGAGCCTTCAGAGCTGCACGTGACTTGAATTTCAGACTTACTTATAATAACAAACCAGAAGTTTTTCTTATAATAAAATCCCTAGTAACTGTGTAGGGGGTGAACATTAGTCATCACCACAGAAATGTTACTGGTTTGACCCAAGTCACGGAAAAGCATCAGACCTGGAAAATCTTGACCTTGTGACCGGAACACCTTCCAAGAGGCCTTGTGGATATCATCATTTTTTTTTCCTTATTGGTGTTCATCATGAATAAGATAGTGGCTTTGGGTTGTATTTACTTGGTAGTCAAGTGATTCTTAAGTCTTCCCTAATCACCCTGATCTAGCACTCAGCTAGTGAAAACAGACCCAAAGAATAGCATCATGCAATTGGGACACGGAGCACACCCTCCTGCTGCCTGCCAGGGTGAGAGCCCTGGCTCCACACAGCTGCACAAGGCTCCTTTAAGGAGTGGGAGCAAGCGAGAATGCCTGCAGGGCTGCCAGAACCCGTGAGCCTGGCTAAGAGGATCCCAAACACGTGAAGAGGGAGACGCAAAATGTAAACAGAGCACTTTCTCCTTGGCAAAAACAAGACACAAGAGACACCACGGGGGAGAAAGAAACAGAATTTTTAGATGTGCTAGTTATGACTGTTTTTAGAGGTTTTTTTCCCTGCAAATTCAAAAGTAGTTTTGTTTTTTTAAAATAGATCATTCTGGTTTTATAAAGTAATCGAAGACACATGTACGCACACACATACACACACACCCACTTGCCCATGTAGTTGGCCAGGGGATGTCTGAGGAAATGCAACCAGCATTTTGACTCTGTTCTGGGTGCCAGAGGTCACAGTGGTGGCCTCTGAGTGTCCTTGTTCCTTGAGAAGCACAAAGGGAAAAGTGAAGTGAAGTCGCTCAGTTGTGTCCAACTCTTTGCAACCCCGTGCGAGTAGCCCACTAGACTCCTCCCGTCCATGGGGTTCTCCAGGCAAGAGTACAGGAGTGGGTTTCCATTTCCTTCTCCAGGGGGATCTTCCCGACCCAGGAATCAAACCCACACCTCCCCCACTGCAGGCAGACGCTTTAACCTCTGAGCCACAAGGGAAAGGCTGCAGGTTTAGGAGAGGATGAGCTCTCCAAGGAACATTTTCTTGAGATTCTCTGAGTCCTTTGTTTGTTTAACTACCATTTAAAATAAACACACTCTCGTGATGGGAAGGAGACTCCTTGAAAAAAGGAGGCTGGACCCTAGCAGACAGCATAAACTTCCTCAGACGCACGTGCAGCTAAAAATGTTTGCTAGCTGGAAACTGAAGGAGAAACGAGAAACTTTTGTTCAAGAGAGGTTCTGTGGTGAGTTTTATGTTTAGCCAAGATTTTGGCTAGATATCAGACTCTCCAATTATTAGATTTACTTAAATTCTACCTATATTAATCAGAATACTATTTTAAAAACCCTGGAGTTCTAACCACTGGGTGGCCAGAGAGTTCCTTCTAACATTTTTTAAACCCTTAAAGTGAACCCAATATAAGACTCACTTCCTTGAACCAACACAGAGAGGAAAGGTCAAGAAATAGGAAAGTTCAGTGACATTTCTTACCAACAATTATTAATAGCATCTACTGCTCAGGATTAACCAAATGCCAACGATTTTGTCCTCATAAGGTCCTCATAATATATGCATCCTCAGATGTAAACAATGTGTCCAGGGTTTTTCTTTGTTTCAAGCTTAGCTATTTCTTATCTAAGTTTTAAACTGAAAGTGAAAGTGTCCAACAAACTGAAAGAGTTGTGTCCAACTCTTTGCCACCCCATGGTCTGTAGCCTGCCAGGATCCTTCGTCCATTGGATTTTCCAGGCAGGAGTCCTGGAGTGGGTTGCCAGGAGATGTTCCGAACCCGGGTCTTCCGCACTGCAGGCAGACTTTTACTGTCTGAGCCACCAGGGAAGCTAAAGTAGAAGTTTTAAAGTAGAAACAGTTATTGTTAGCACATGTAGTCATTTTTAAGAGTGCATGTTTGTAAAAAAAAAAATTATTTATTTGTTCATTAACACCATTGCATGTTAGACATTGTGCTGCATGGGATACAAAGAGAAAGTAAAGGTCGAATTCTGAAATGCTAAAGTAACCTAGTCAACCTCATTTGTTACTGCTATTGCTATTTAGTTGCTAAGTCATGTTCACTGCTTTTGCAACCCCATGGACTATAGCCTCCAGGCTCCTCTGTCCATGGGATTTCCCAGGCAAGCATACTGGAGTGGGTTGCCATTTCCTTCTCCAGTGGATCTTCCTGACCCAGGGATTGAATCCTGGTCTCCTGCATTGGCAGGCGGACTCTTTACCGCTGAGCCGTCTGGGAAGCCCCAGTATCTATATTTAAATGTTTTGTGAAGGTAGATGGTTAATCAGACATTAGGGAAAGGAATTTTGTATGTCACTTCCTCCATTGGCCTCCAGCATCCTCAGGGCAGGAACTCGATTGTTTCTATATCCTGTATCGTTCCTGTACTCTACAGCTAAATACCTCGTTCAGTAGCTCAGTAAATACTGAGCAAACTGAGGGCCATAGACCTGCATTCTCCCTGCCCTCGGCATGTTCTAGGTTGAGGTCTTGTGGCACACAGAAGGGGAGCTGTGGGCACAGTTACAAACCCCCAGGGATGGGCACTATAAAGCCTTTCTCACTTCAGTTCAGTTGCTCAGTCCTGTCCTACTCTTTGCGACCCCATGGACTGCAAGACACCGGACTTCCCTGTCCATCACCAACTCCTGGAGTTTACCCAAATTCATGTCCTTCGAGTTGGTGATGCCATCCAACCACCTCATCTTCTGTCGTCCCCTTCTACAGCTGCCTTCTATCTTTCCTAGCATCGGGGTCTTTTCCAATGAGTCAGTACTTTGCATCAGGTGGCCAAAGTATTGGAGCTTCAGCTTCAATATCACTCCTTCCAATGAATATCCAGGACTGATTTCCTTTAGGATAGACTGGTTGGGTCTCCTTGCAGTCCAAGGGACTTTTAAGAGTCTTCTCCAACTCTACAGTTCAAAAGCATCAATTCTTCAGTGCTCAGCTTTCTTTATAGCCCAACCCTCATATACATACATGACTACTGGGAAAACCATAGCTTTGACTAGATTGACATTTGTTGGCAAAATAATGTCTCTGCTTTTTAGTATGCTGTCTAGGTTGGTCATAGCTTTTCTTCCAAGAAGCAAGCATTTTTACTTTCATGGCTGCAGTCACCATCTGCAGTGATTTTGGAGCCCCTCAAAATAGTCAGCCACTCTTTCCACTGTTTTCCCATCGATTTGCCATGAAGTGATGGGACCAGATGCCATGACCTTAGTTTCTTGAACGTTGAGTTTTAAGCCATCTTTTTCACTCTCCTCTTTCACTTTCGTCAAGAGGCTCTTTATTTCTTCACTCTCTGCCATAGTAGTAACATCTGTGAATCTGAGGTTCTTGATATTTATCCCAGAAATCTTGATTCCAGCTTGTGCTTCATCCAACCCAGTATTTTACATGATGTACTGTGGATATGTTAAACAAGCAGAGTGACAATATGCAGCCTTGACAAACTCCTTTCCTGATTTGGAAGCATTCTGTTGTTCCATGTCCAGTTCTAACTGTTGCTTCTTGACCTGCATACAGATTTCTCAGGAGGCAGGTCAGGTGGTCTGCTATTCCCATATCTTTAAGAATGTTCCACAGTCTGTTGTGGTCCACACAGCCAAAGGCTTTGGTGTAGTCAATAAAGCAGATGTTTTTCTGGAACTCTCTTGCTTTTTCGATAATCCAGCAGATGTTGGCAATTTGATCTCTGGTTCCTCTGCTTTTTCTAAATCCAGCTTGAACGTCTGGAAGTTCACGGTTCATGAACTGTTGAAGCTTGACTTGGAGAATTTTGAGCATTACTTTGCTAGCATATGAGACGAGTGCAATTGTGTGGTAGTTTGAGCATTCTTTGGCATTGCCTTTCTCTGGGATTGGAATGAAAACTGACCTTTTCCAGTCCTGTGGCTACTGCTGAGTTTTCCAGATTTGCTGACATATTGAGTGTAGCACTTTCACAGCATCATCTTCCAGGATTTGAAATAGCGCCACTGGAATTCCATCACCTCCACTAGCTTTGTTCATAGTGATGTTTCCCAAGGCCCACTTGACTTCCCATTCCAGGATGTCTGGCTCTAGGTGAGTGATCACACCATCATGATTATCTGGAACATGAAGATCTTTTTATACAGTTCTTCTGCATATTCTTGTCACCGCTTCTTAATATCTTCTGCTTTTGTTAAGTTCAAACCATTTCTGTCCTTTATTGAGCCCATCTTTGCATGAAATATTCCCTTGGTATCTCTAATTTTCTTGAAGAGATCTCTAGTCTTTCCCATTCTATTTCTATTCTATTGTTTTCCTCTATTTCTTTGCATAGAAGTAATGGAACACCGAACTCAAATTAGGTGACTTGGGATTACAAGATGGTGGAGTAGAAGGACGTGTGTTTATCGTCTCCTGCAAGAACTCCAAAATTACAATTCACTGCTGAGCAACTGTCGACAGGAGAATGCTGGATCCCACCAAAAAAGATACCCCATGTCCAAGAGCAAAGGTGCAGCCCCAGTAAGATGGTAAGAGGGGGAAAATCATGTTTAGAATCAAACCTCATACCTTCCAGAGATGCTCGGAGGGCACAAACAAACCTTGTGCGAACCAGGACCCAGAGCCTGACAGAGACTGAGCCAGAACTGTGCTTGAGTGTCTCCTGCAGAGGTATGGGTCAGCGGTAGCCTGCCACAGGGGCAGAGGTTCTGGGTGCAGAAGACCTGGGTATCGCATAAGCCCTCTCGGAGGAGGTCACCATTAACCCCACCATAGAGCCGTCCCACTAGAGACGGACCAAGACTAGCCCGTGAGTGTCCAGGAGTCTCTGGCAGAGGTTTGGGTCAGCGGTGGCCTGCTGAGGGTTGGAGGCATTGAGTGTAGCAGTGCCTGCATGGAACCTTTGAAGTAATTATCTTCATTATCTCCACCATAGTTTGGCCTCAGGTCAAACAACAGGGAGGGAACACATCTCCATCCATCAGTGGAAAATTGGATTAAAGATGTAATGAGCATGGCCCCACCCATCAGAACAAGCTCCAGTTTCTACCTTGGTCAATCTCTCCTATCAGGAAGCTTCCATAAGCCTCTTATCCTTATCCATCAGAGGGAAGACAGAATGAAAACCACAATCACAGAAAATGAACCAAACAGATCACATGGACCAGAGCCTTGTCTAACTCAATGAAACTATGAGCCATGCTGTTTAGGGCCATGCAAGATGGATGGGTCCTTGTGGAGAGTTTTGACAAAACATGGTCCACTGGAGAAGGGAATGGCAAATCACTTCAGTATTCTTGCCTTGAGAACCCCATGAACAGTATGAAAAGGCAAAAAGATAGGACACTGAAAGATGAACTCCCCAGGTCGGTAGATGCCCAATATGCTGCTGGAGATCAGTGGAAAAATAACTCCAGAAAGAATGAAGAGATGGAGCCAAAGCAAAAACAACACCCAGTTGCAGATGTGACTGGTGATGGAAGCAAGGTCTGATGCTATAAAGAGCAATATTGCACAGGAACCTGAAATGTTAGGTCCATGAATCAAGGCAAACTGGAAGTGATCAAACAGGAGATGGTAAGAGTGAACATCAACATTCTAGGAGTCAGTGAACTAAAATGGACTGGAATGGGTGAATTTAACTCAGATGACCATTCTATCTACTACTGTGGGCAAGTATCCCTTAGAAAAAATGGAGTAACCATCATGGTTAACAAAAGATTCTGAAATGCAGTACTTGGATGCAATCTCAAAAATGATGGAATGATCTCTGTTCATTTCCAAGGCTAACTATTCAGTATCACAGTAATCCAGGTCTACGCCCCAACCAGTAACACTGAAGAAGCTGAAGTTGAACAGTTCTATGAAGACCTACAAGACTTTCTAGAACTAACACCCCAAAAGACGTTCTTTTCACTATAGGGGACTGGAATGTAAAAATAGAAAGTCAGGAGATACCTGGAATAACAGGCAAATTTGGCCTTGGAGTACTGAATGAAGCAGGGCAAAGGTTAACAGAGTTTTGCCAACAGAACACACGGGTTATAGCAAACACCCTCTTCCAACAACACAAGAGAAGACTCTACACATGGACATCACCAGATGGTCAATACTGAAATCGGATTGATTTTATTTTTGCAGCCAAAGATAGAGAAGCTCTATACAGTCAACAAAAACAAGAGCAGGAGTTGACTGTGGCTCAGATTATGAACTCCTTATTGTCAAATTCAGACTTAAACTGAAGAAAGTAGGGAAAACCACCAGACCATTCAAGTATGACCTAAATCCAATCCCTTACAATTATACAGTGGAAGTGACAAATAGATTCAAGAGATTTGATCTGATAGAGTGCCTGAAGAACTATGGATGGAGGTTCATGACATTATACAGGAGGCAGTGATCAAGACCATCCCCAAGAAAAAGAAATGAGAAAAGGGAAAATAGTTGTCTAAGGAGGCCTTACAAATAGCTGAGAAAAGAAGAGAAGCAAAAGGCAAAGGAGAAAAGGAAAGATATACCCATTTGAATGCAGAGTTCCAAAGAATAGCAACAAGAGATAAGAAAGCCTTCCTTAGCAATCAATGGAAAGAAATAGAGGAAAACAATAGAATGGGAAAGAACAGATAACTCTTCAAGAAAATTAGAGATAACAAGGAAACATTTCATGCAAAGACGGGCACAATAAAGGACAAAATGGTATGGACCTAACAGAAGCAGAAGATATCAAGAAGAGTTGGCAAGAATACACAGAAGAACTATACAGAAAAGATCTTCATGTCCCAGATAATCACAATGGTGTGATCACTCACCTAGAGCCAGACATCCTGGAATGTGAAGTCAAGTGGGCCTTAGGAAACATCACTACAAACAAAGCTAGTGGAGGTGATGGAATTCCAGTGGCGCTATTTCAAATCCTGGAAGATGATGCTGTGAAAGTGCTACACTCAATATGTCAGCAAATCTGGAAAACTCAGCAGTAGCCACAGGACTGGAAAAGGTCAGTTTTCATTCCAATCCCAAAGAAAGGCAATGCCAAAGAATGCTCAGACTACCACACAATTGCACTCATCTCACATGCTAGTTAAAGTAATGCTCAAAATTCTCCAAGTCAAGCTTCAACAGTTCATGAACCGTGAACTTCCAGATGTTCAAGCTGGTTTTAGAAAAAGCAGAGGAACCAGAGATCAAATTGCCAACATCTGCTGGATCATCGAAAAAGCAAGAGAGTTCCAGAAAAACATCTACTTCTGCTTTATTGACTATACCAAAGCTTTTGACTGTGAACCACAATAGACTGTGGAACATTCTTAAAGGGATGGGAATAGCAGACCACCTGACCTGTCTCCTGAGGAACCTATATGCAGGTCAGGAAGCAACAGTTAGAACTGGACATGGAACAACAGAATGCTTCCAAATCAGGAAAGGAGTTTGTCAAGGCTGCATATTGTCACTCTGCTTGCTTAACTTATATGCAGAGTATATTATGAGAAATGCTGATCTCTTGGATGGATGAAGCACAAGCTGGAATCAAGACTGCCAGGAGAGATATCAAGAACCTCAGATACATAGATGACACAACCCTTATGGCAGAAAGCGAAGAAGAACTAAAGAGCCTCTTGATGAAAGTGAAAGAGGAGAGTGGAAAAAGTTGGCATAAAGCTCAACATTCAGAAAACTAAGTTCATGGCATGCGGTCCCATCACTTCATGGCAAATTGATGGGGGAACAATGGAAACAGTGAGAGACTTAATTATTTTGGACTCCAAAATCACTGGAGATGGTGACTGTAGCCATGAAAGTAAAAGACACTTGCTTCTTGGAAGAAAAACTCTGACCAACCTAGACAGCATATTAAAAATCAGAGACATTACTTTGCCAACAAAGTTCTGTGTAATCAAAGCTATGGTTTTTCTAGTAGTCATGTATGGATGTGAAGGTTGGACTATAAAGAAAGCTGAGCATCAAAGAATTGATGGTTTTGAATTGTGGTGTTGGAGAAGACTCTTGAGAGTCCCTTGGATTGCAAGGAGCTCCAACCAGTCTATCCTAAAGGAAATCAGTCCTGAATACTCATTGGAAGGAGTGATGTTGAAGCTGAAACTCCAATATTTTGGCCACCTGATGCAAATAACTGACTCACTAGAAAAGACGCTGATGCTGAGAGAGATTGAAGGTGGGAGGAGAAGGGACAACAGAGGATGAGATGGCTGGATGGCATCACCGACTTGATGCACATGAGTTTGAGCAGGCTTTGGGAGCTGGTGAAGGACAGGGAAGCTTGGTGTGCTGCAATCCATGGGGTCACAAAGAGTGGGACTCAACTGAACTGAACTGAAATCAAATTAGCTCTAATATACACAGGGGAATTTTGTTCACGTAACTGAAGTTCCAGAGGTCTGATGTGACTTGGCCGGTTGACAATGCTGGGATTGGTGTGATTTAGCAACTTAATAATGTCTTCAAGGAGTTGGTTTCTTTCTCTCTACTTTGCCTTCTGTTGTGTCAGCTGAATTCTTAGTCAAGGTTCCCTCATGGTAGCAGAAAGTTTCAGCACTTCCAAGCTTGTTATATACACACCATGGTATCCGGAAGAGTATAGTTGTGTCCCATGAGTCTCAGTAAAGCTCTTCAGATTTGACACTGATTGGACCAATCCTGAATGAACTCCTGTGGCCAGGGGAATGGCAAATGCTGAATGGTTAAGGCCTATATACTCTAAATAAATGAATGTAGCAAGAAGGCTTGCTTAGATCAATCAGGGTATCCCCTGGAATTGGGAGTAGGGTCAGTCCCATGCAAATCACTCATGGCTGCCACCTGATGGGAAAGGGCTGGAATGTTTGTTGAGGAAACACTGCAATATACTTCTGCAATATTTAAATTTTCTGTCAGTTCTCTAGATACTAAACCATTTAATACAGCCATGACTGAATGCTGAACTGATGCAACAGGTTCAGTTTCAGACTACTGCAGTAACGCAAATATTGCAATAAAGCATGAATGTTTGGCTTCCCAGCGCCTGTAATAGTTATGTTTACAGTACATTGTGGTCTTATTGTGTGCCATAGGATTATGTCTTTTAAAAACAATGTGCATACTTTACAAATTGTTGTTGTTTAGTTGCTAAGTCATGTCTGACTCTTTGGGACCCCATGAACTGTAGCACACCAGGCTTCCCCATCCTTCACTGTCTCCTGGGGTTTTCTCAAACTCACATCTATTTATTCGGTGATATTATATAACCATCTTATCCTCTGCCACCGCCTCTCCTTTTGCCTTCAATCTTTATTAAGCATACGTTTAAAAATACTTTATTACTAAAAAATCCATCATCTGAGCCTTCAGGAAGTCAGTCTTTTCACAATAATATAAGATTACTGGTCACAGATCACCATTACAAATATAACAATAACAAAAAGGCGTAAAATATTGTGAAAGTTACTAAAATGTCACAGAGCCTTGAAGTGAGTGAATACTGTTGGAAAAACGGCACCAGTATCAATGCAGGGTGGCCACAAACCTTCAATTTGTAAAACACACACACACACAAGTATCTGTGAAGCACAAAATTCAAAGGGCAATAAAATGAGTTATGCTTGTACTTTGATAATTATAAAATACAAGAATGGACTTTTTAAAGAAAATACATTGCAAATGTTTAATTTTATAAATGCTTAATTTCTCTGTCATGTTCAAATGATGTAGATAAACTTCCTGAATCAAGGGGATCAACTTAGAAGTGTAATGTACTATGTGTAGAGGATCAGGGCCAGATGGGAATTTGGAGGCCTGGACTCGAGTTCAAGATCGGCCAGTAACAGGAGGATCTTAGGAAAGTCACAGAACTGCTCTGAGCTCAGTTTCCTCATCTGCAAAAAGTGCAGTTGGATTAGATAGATCATGAACTCCTTATTGCCAAATGCAGACTTAAGTTGAAAAAAGTAGGGAAAACCACTAGACCATTCAGGTATGACCTAAATCAAATCCCTTATGATTATACAGTAGAAGTGACAAATAGATTTAAGGAACTAGATCTGATAGATAGACTGCCTGATGAACTATGGAATGAGGTTCGTGACATTGTACCGGAGACAGGGATCAAGACCATCCCCAAGAAGAAGAAATGCAAAAAAGCAAAATGGCTGTCTAAGGAGGCCTTACAAATAGCTGTGAAAAGAAGAGAAGTGAAAAACAAAGGAGAAAAGGAAAGATATAAGCATCTGAATGCAGAGCTCCATAGAATAGCAAAGAGAGATAAGAAAGCCTTCTTCAGCAATCAATGCAAAGAAATAGAGGAAAACAACAGAATGGGGAAGACTAGAGATCTCTTCAAGAAAATTAGAGATACCAAGGGAACATTTCATGCAAAGATGGGCTTGATAAAGGACAGAAATGGTATGGACCTAACAGAAGCAGAAGATATTAAGAAGAGGTGGCAAGAATACATGGAAGAACTGTACAAAAAAGAGCTTCACAACCAGGATAATCACGATGGTGTGATCACTCACCTAGAGCCAGACATCCTGGAATGTGAAGTCAAGTGGGCCTTAGGAAACATCACTACAAACAAAGCTAGTGGAAGTGATGGAATTCCAGTGGAGCTATTTCAAATCCTGGAAGATGATGCTGTGAAAGTGCTGCACTCAATATGCTAGCAAATTTGGAAAACTCAGCAGTAGCCACAGGACTGGAAAAGGTCGGTGTTCATTCTAATCCCAAAGAAAGGCAATGCCAAACAATGCTCAAACTACTGCACAGTTGCACTCATCTCACATGCTAGTAAAGTAATGCTCAAAATTCTCCAAGCCAGGCTTCAGTAATACGTGAAGATGTATTTCTAAAACCAGATGTTCAAGCTGGTTTTAGAAAAGGCAGAGGAACCAGAGATTAAATTGCCAACATCTGCTGGATCATCGAAAAAGCAAGAGAGTTCCAGAAAAACATCTACTTCTGCTTTATTGACTATGCCAAAGCCTTTGACTGTGTGGATCACAATAAACTGTGGAAAATTCTGAGAGAGATGGGAATACTAGACCACCTGACCTGCCTCTTGAGAAACCTATTTGCAGGTCAGGAAGCAACAGTTAGAATTGGACATGGAACAAGAGACTGGTTCCAAATAGGAAAAGGAGTACATCAAGGCTGTATATTGTCACCCTGCTTATTTGACTTATATGCAGAGTGCATCATGAGAAACACTGGGCTGCAAGAAGCACAAGCTGGAATCAAGATTGCTAGGAGAAATATCTATAACCTTAGATATGCAGATGACACCACCCTTAAGGCAGAAAGTGAAGAGGAACTAAAGAGCCTCTTGATGAAAGTGAAAGAGGAGAGTGAAAAAAGTTGGCTTAAAGCTCAACATTCAGAAAACAAAGATCATGGCATCTGGTCCCATCACTTCATGGCAAATAGATGGGGAAACAGTGGAAACAGTGTCAGACTTTATTTTGGGGGCTCCCAAATCACTGCAGATGGTGACTGCAGCCATGAAATTAAAAGACTCTTACTTCTTGAAAGGAAAGTTATGACCAACCTAGATAGCATATTGAAAAGCAGAGACATTACTTTGCCAACAAAGGTCCATCTAGTCAAGGCGATGGTTTTTCCTGTGGTCATGTATGGATGTGAGAGTTGGACTGTGAAGAAAGCTGAGCACCGAAGAATTGATGCTTTTGAACTGTGGTGTTGGAGAAGACTCTTGAGAGTCCCTTGGACTGCAAGGAGATCCAACCAGTCCATTCTGAAGGAGATCTGTCCTAGGTGTTCATTGGAAGGACTGATGCTAAAGCTGAAACTCCAATACTTTGGCTACTTCACACGACAAGTTGACTCACTGGAAAAGACCCTGATGCTGGGAGGGACTGAGGGCAAGGAGAGAAGGGACGACAGAGGATGAGATGGCTGGATGGCATCACCGACTTGATGGACATGAGTTTAAGTGAACTCCAGGAGTTGGTGATGGACAGGGAGGCCTGATGTGCTGTGATTCATGAGGTTGCAGAGTCGGGCATGACTGAGCAACTGAACTGAACTGAAATGAAGGTCCCTTCTATGACAAATCTAGAAAACGTATTAAAAAGCAAAGATATCACTTTGCTGACAAAGTTCTGCATAGTCAAAGTTATGTTCTTTTCAGTAGCCATGAACAGACGTGAGAGTTGGAGCATAAAGGTTGAATGCTGAAGAATTGATGCTTTTGAAGTCTGGTGTTTGGAGAAGACTCTTGAGAACCCCTTGGACTGCAAGGAGATCAAACCAGTCAATCTTAAAAGGAAATCAACCCTGAGTACTTATTGGAAGGACTGATGCTGAAGCTGAAGTGCCAATACTTGGCCATCTGATATGAAAAGCTGACTCATTGGAAAAGACCCTGAAGCTAGGAAAGATTGAAGGCCAAAGGAGAAGATAGCAGCAGAGAATGAGATGGTTGGATAGGATCAGCGACTCAATGGACATGAACTTGGGCGAACTCTGGGAGATGGTGAAAGACAGGGGAACCTGGCATGCTGTAGTCCATGGAGTTAGAAAGAATCAGACATGTCTTAGCAACTGAACAACAACAACAACAACAAAGGCCCCTTCTAACTCAACTATTCCTTTTCTTGTTTATAAGATTCTTCTATCTATCCTCTCATTTATTTATGTTAATTTTTTGGTAAAAATGCTATATGCCTAAGACCAAAATATTCCAACAATACAGAAAGTTACAACAGTTTCTCCCTCATCTTGACTCATCCACTCCGGTTTCTCCCCACCCAAACCACTCTTAACAATCTGCTGTATATTCATTTGTTTCCCGTACCTCCGTATACAGGCAGTAATATGCCACCCAGGTATTCTCCATTCTGCCACTCTCATATAACTACCTACAAATGGACCTTTTGGGTCCAAAGAAGTGTGCATTTCATATTTTGAGAGATATTTCTAAATTGCCCACTGAAAAGGAGGATGCTTATCTCTCCAATACCCCATCAACACTTTTCCTTATCATTCTTCCGTGTTTGTTAGTCTGCAAGACTGTGAAACCACATCTCATTGTAGTTTGACTTTGTCTTTCTTCTATCACGTGGGTTGAAAGTCTTCATATGCTTAAAATCATTTCTTGGTATACTTGGCCCTTTTCTCTTTTGCACAACTATAATTTTTTCTTGGAATGCAGAAAATGGGGCATCCTTAACCCTTCGATGGGAAGATGGAATTTAAGAGGCATTGCTATTGAGGCCATCGGGTTACAGGTGTTGGAACAATGGCAGTCAGTGGAGTGGTCCATGAAGAACCCTCAGAGTGAGGGGGGACCCACACAGAGCAGAAACACTTATCTAAGAAGGACTTTTAGTATTAGACAAGGTTTTAAACAATAACTGGCAAGCAAACAAAAAACAAAGAATGTGCAGTGGGAACCCTGTGGCCCATGAAACCTAAAATATGAACCATCATTTCTTTTATGGAAAACATCTGTCAATTCCTGAAATCTGGAATGAAGAGAAAAAGAGGAGGCTGAGACGGTGCTGTCAGGGATACAGGCAGAGATACAGACAGACCGGCAGCTGAGAAGCCAGGAGTAGAAAGTTTTATTAGACTGGAGGAGTTATCGGTATTGAATTTGGGCAAGAACTCAGGTAAAATGAAGATTTAAGAGTGCTTTGGATTGGCAATGAGGAAGCAGGTCACTGTGACCTTTGGTAGAGCAGGTTTCAGGGAGGCTTGATTCTTTCCTGGTGGCTCAGATGCTAAAGAATCTGCCTGCAATGCAGAAGACCCGCGTTCGATTCCTGGGTCGGGAAGATCCCCTGGAGAAGGAAATGGCAACCCACTCCAGTATTCTTGCCTGGAGAATTCTATGGACAGAGAAGCCTTGTGGGCTACAGTCCATGGGGTCTCAAAGAGTTGGACACGACTGAGTGACTAACACTTAAGTCACAAGAAAAGAAAATCAGAGAGAGGGAGGGAGGGCAGGAGAGAGAGAGAGTCAGAGAAAAGAGAGAGAGAAGCCTGGTATAAACCATGAGTGCTTAATAAAAGTTAATTGAAAACAAAACTAGTATGACTTCTTTAAGACAAATTATTTTTTTCATGAATGCAAATATCCTTCACTTCTTTAAAGCATTCCTTGGGCATGCGTGCTAAGTCGCTTCAGTTGTGTCCGATTCTTTGCAACCTTATGGACCGACACTTGCCAGGATTCTTTGTCAGTGCGGATCTCCAGGCTAGAATCCTGGAGTGGGTTGCCATGCCCTCCTCCAGGGGATCTTCCTGACCCAGAGACTGAATGTGAATCTCTTACCTCTCCATTGGCAGGCAGGTTCTTTACCACTAGCAACACCTGCAATGCCCTACGTCGGTCTAACCCCAGCTTTGCTTCTTCTTTTTCCCATCTCTTATTCTGTAAGAAAGTAAATCCCTAGTGGACATAAAAGCAGAGGGTGTTGGCACCAGAAGAGCCCTTGGCTGTGAACCAGTCCATGCCCCGCATGTTGCTGGTGAGGCAGCTGAAGCTCAAGGAGGAAAGGCAACGTGACCTGCTGATTCAGGGAACTGGGCAGGTGCTAGAACTCTGGCTTTTTAAGTCCAGCTCTTTTTCTACTCTGTGGTTGCCATTTTTGTCTTCTTTGACAGCATCTGACATCTTGCATATCTAACATACAGTAGATCCTCCATAGATGTTTCCGAATATTATATATTCATTTCTGTATGAGCATGCATCAGTCACTCAGTTGTGTCTGACTCCTTGTGACCACACAGACTGTGGACCACACAGGTTCCTCTGTCCATGGAATTTTTCAGGCAAGTATACTGGAGTGGGTTGCCATTTTTCTCCCCCAGGAGATTTTCCTGACCCAGGAATCAAACCCATGTCTCCTGTGTCTCCTGCATTGCAGGCTGACTCTGCCTGCTGAGCCATTAAGGAAACCTCTATATTCATTTCCAGACATTGTATTTCATTCATTTTCAAACTTCTACCTCGAACTCCATCTTTTCATTTTTGCAAAATCAGTATTATTGAGGTATAACTTTTTAATTGTAGTAAAATATATATAATACAAAATTTACCATTTTAGCTATTTTTAAGTGTATAGTTCTATGGCATCAAGTATATTCACATTGTTGTTTTAGATTCACATGAAGTACCATATATCACCACCATGAAAAGAGATGAACTTTTTCATCTTCCCCAGCTGAAACTCAATGATCATTAAACAGTAACTTCCCATTCCCCTGGTTGGTGTATAATTGACTTACAATAAAACTCATTTTAAATGTATATTTTGTTGGATTTTGACAAATGTATACTCTTGGGTATTCTACCATAATCAAAATATTCTCTCAAGGTCCTTTACAGTCAGTTCCCAAATTCCACCTCTGACCCCTGTTGTAGATTTGTGCTTAGTTCAAGCACATATCTTGGCTATCTTGAAGACTGAAAAAAACATACCTCACTATGGTTTTACTTTGCCTTTTAAAAACTGTGCATGAGCTTGAGAATGTTTCTGTCATTGTAAGTTCCCTTCTTCTTTTCTCAGTTCAGTTCAGTTTAGTTGCTCAGTTGTGTCCGACTCTTTGTGACCCCATGAACCGCAGCACGCCAGGCCTCCCTGTCCATCACCAACTCCCAGAGTTCACTCAGATTCACATCCATTGAGTCAGTGATGCCATCCAGCCATCTCATCCTCTGTCATCCCCTTTTCCTCCTGCCCCCAATCCCTCCCAGCATCAGTCTTTTCCAATGAGTCAACTCTTGCCATGTAGAACTTCATAAATGGGATCATAGAGTGTATACACTTTGGTATCTGTTTTCTCTCATTCAGTGTAATGTTTCTGAAATTCACCCATGTTGGGTATTCCAACAGTTTGCTCTTTTTTATTGCTGAATAGTGTTCTATTATGGGCTTCCCAGGTGGCTCAGCAGTAAAGAATCCGCCTACCAAGCAGGAGACACAGTTTCAATTCCTGGATGAAGGAAATCCCCTGGAGGAGGGCATGGCAACCCACTCCAGTATTCTTGCTGGAAAAATCCCATGGAGAGAGGAGCCTGGAGGGCTACAGTCCATAGGGTCACAAAGAGTTGGACATAACTTAGTAGTCAAACAATCTAGTGAAACAAGTATTTCATTACATTTGGTAAGAATATACCAAAACACCTTTATTGACTCAGTTGCTGACAGACATTTTGGTTAATTTCAATTTTGTTCTGCTTTTGATATTATGAATATAGCTTCTGCAAACACTCACATGCAAGTCTTTGGGTGAACATATTCTTCATTTCTCTTGGGTACAATGAAAGGGGTAGAATAGCTAGGTCATATGATTAGTGTAACTTTAAGAAACAGTCCAGCTGCTCCCCAGTGTGGTTGTTCCGTTTTGTATTTCTACCAGCTCTACATCCCTCCCAATACTTGGTGGTGGTGTCAATTTTAAAATTTTGGTCATTCTAGTGAATTTAATTTGCATTAAATTAAAATGCTGAGCATTTTTCAAGTGCTTAATCCAAGATTATGAAAACCTTTTCCTATCATTTCTTTTAGAAATATCATAGTTTTAACTTTTAGGTCTAGGTCTTTGGTTATTTCAAGTTAATCTTGGGGTTTGAGGTCAATAAAAGCCAAGGCTTTTTTTTTTTCCCCATGCAGTTATCCAATTTTTGCAGGACATTTTGTTGAAAGATATCCTCAGCTCATTGAATTACACTGGTACTTCTGTCAAAAATCAATTGGCTATATATGTGAAGATCTGTTTCTAAACTGTTTACCATATTCTATTAATTTGTATGCTTGTTCTTATACCAAAACCACACTGCCTTAATTAGCTTTATAGCTTTTAGCTTTGTAGCTTTATAGCTAGTATTGAAATCAGTTACTGTCTATTCCTTCAACTTTGCTCTTCTATTTCAAAATTTTTGGCTCTGTAATTCCATATAAATTTTAAAATGAGTTTGTCATTGTTTTCAAAAAACATGCTGAGATTGTGAAAGAGAGTTCAGTGAATCTATGGATTAATTTTTTTTTTCACTTAAAAATTTCATTCTGATCTTAGAGACTCTTAAGCATGAAGACTTGAATTCTTGTATGTTCTGAGATAGTTTTATTGTGACTTTTTCCCTTGGAAAACTATCTCTGATAATTCACTGAGGCCTATATTGAAAATGTGTTTATCAGAGATTTTGCATTCATTTTTTCCAGGCCTCATTTACTTCTCTGGCCTACATTAAACACAAATTCCATGTAGGATTTTTTTGGAGAACCATGTACGTGAATTTCAATCTTAAACCCACGTAAAAATGAACTTATGACTGTAATTTATTTTCTTATCTTAGGTCTGGTTTCTTTGGAAACAGACCCTGAGACCTGATCTGAGTGCAAGCAGTTTATTTTAGAGGTGATGTCTTGGGTAGCCCCAGTAGGAGAGTGGAGAATTAGACGAAAAAGGAATTGGATAGGTATATTGAGATTGAGGTTACCATTGGACAGCCGGGACCGTTTCACTAAGCTCCTGTTGCAGATGGTACACAGGCACAGTAGATGTGCCTGACAGGAGGGGGTAAGGAAGCTGGGGTATTTCTCTACCCATTTGCAATCATCATTGGTTCCTCCCTGCGGGCAGTAGCTCCCTGCCTTCCAGACATTCAGACGAAAAGTGCTCAGGGAGCCAGTGAAAGCCCTCAGTGGAACACTTAAACTCTTTTGTTTAAGAGGAGGATTTCTTTCTCAGGTTCCTTTCCATTAGGAGAACTCAAGTAGGAAGTATCTCCAACACAAACATGCTTCTTTGCTTCATCATTGGTCTGTTCTCCTGCGATGATTAATTTTGTGGGTCAGCTTGACTGGGCCACAGGGACCCAGATATTTGGTCAAACATTATCCTGAGTGCGTGGCTGTGAGTGTTTTTGGATGGGATTAGAACATCTTCAATAAGACAGTCCTTTACTCCTGAAAAACTATTTTAGCTAAATCTCATTTCACATTACAGAAACATTCAACAGTAGGAGCTGAAAAGGAGTAGTTTCCTGATGGCTCAGCAGTAAAGAATCCCCTGCCAATGCAGGAGACGCAGGAGACATGGATTCAACCCCTGGGTCAGGAAGATCCCCTGCAGGAGGAAATGGCAACCCACTCCAGTATTCTAGCCAGGGAAACCCCACGGACAGAGGAGCTTGGTAGGCTGTAGCACATGGGGTTGCAAAGACTTGGACACAACTGAGAGACTGAGCGACTGACTGAGCGTGAAAGCACAGTTACGTAACACTGAACCACAGTGCCATGGACATAAAAGATAATAGTTCCTATTATTTGGTTCCTGAATCTATGATCTAAGAATTTTAGGCCTTAGGAGGAGAACAGGGTTGAAAGTATAACAATGACATGATAGGATATTGTATTGAGCTATTACCATGTACCAGCTGCTGTGCCCATGTATTACATGCTGTCTTGTCCAATCACAATTAGGCTCTGAAACAGCCTTGCCGTGGGTCACCTTACTTTCCTCATTTACATATAGAGATACTGATGCTTAAAGAAGTTCCATAAATTTCCTAAGGTTACTCAGGTAGTAGGTTGTAGTCTTGTCACCAAAGACCATTCTGAAAATTTCACTCGCTCATTAAATAAATATTTATTTGATCTCTCTGTACCTGGATGTTATAAAGACAGTTTGTGTCCTCTTTCTAGGCTCACGTAGAAAAATGTCCAGTGCTTATTAAGTGGCACTGCACTAGGGGCCTTTGGTAAGGAGGCTTCTGACATCCACTCGTGTAAAGATGCACCCGCAGAGCCTGAGTGGGACTTCTTAATTCCTCAGTGATTGCAAAGCCCTCTTTACCTGTTTTAATACCTGTGGATGGCGTTGCTTTCAAGGAGTAAACAAAGGGTGGCTTGGTGGCAGCTGGCATTTTGTGGCTGAGCGTTAATATCTAAAGTGGTAACAAGCAACAGCTTGTGGTCTCAGTGGGTGAAGGCAGTTGGCGGCTCCCTGGCCTTTTAGGAAGAAGCCTCAGGACCGCAAACCAAAGCCATCGGAAGTCCTTGGCTGCTAGGGTCTGAAGGGTCTCAGGCACGTTTGTCTCTGGGAGAGAAGGAAGACCCGGCAGAAATTTGGCAAGGCTAGGAAAGCTGGGTGCCCTGCTTTGTTTCAGGAGAAGGGCATCCTAGTACAGGCTCACGGTCTGTGTCCTGTTCTAATTATGGTGAGGGAGAGTCAGCTCCGCTGAGTGGCAGCCTCAGAAGATAACCCCCTCACTTCTCTCGTTCTTCCCCTTTCTAGCTGAATATTTGAAACAGCAAATAACATGGGACCTTGTGAAGTTTCTTCCCATAGGTTTGTTCTCTGCTGGTGCTTCGGTCAGAATCTCTTCAAAATTCCGCACAGGAAGGTGGTCGTGAAGCAATGGGAAGTTTCAGGGGCAACCGCAACACAGATCAAAGTGCCTCTCAGCGATTTTTGGAATGTTTACCTGCAGGAAAGCCTTTGGTGATCACTGTCTAGCCAGGAGAATGAGGGGCTTCCTCACGATATTTTCCCCAGCATGACTACCAGACAGGTGGGCATCTTTTCAGGAACTGGGTAGGGCGCTGCTGAGATGCTTTGTCCCACGGAACAGGTGAGACTGACCTCGGACGGGCAGCTGGAGCCAAGGGAAACAGCAGCGTGTAAACAGGCTACCAGAGCCTTGCTTTAATCCCAGTGTTTGTCACTCAGTCGTGTCCAACTCTTTGTGACCCCCCTGGACTGTAGCCCACCAGGCTCCTCTGTCCATGGAGTTCTCCAGGCGAGAATACTGGAGTGGGTTGCCATTTCTTGCTCCAGGGGATCTACTCAACCCAGGGACTGAACCTAGATCTCCTGCCTTGCAGACATTTTCTTTACCGTCTGGGCCACCAGGGAAGTCAATTAATCCCAGAGGAACCAGAAAATCAGGGCCAGGACAAGGTGAGACCCAAATCAAGAAATGGAAAAAAATCCAGGAGACCACAGCCCACCTTCTGCCGCAGGAAAAGCAACAAAAGGAAATGAGAGGAAGTCTGGAAGCTTCCTCACCTGGAGCCTGGGGGCTGGGGCCTGGGATGTGATAGGCTAATCAGTGCCCAGGCAGCCTGTTTTCCCTGTTCTGACATTGATTAATCCTCTTATTCATTCAACAAATATTTATTAAGCTCTTATTCCTCGCCAGGCCCTGGGGACAGAATGGCAAATGATACATGCCCTGCCCTCATGGGAAGGAGGAAGTTGGTCAATAAAGAGACATGTGAAAATGTCAGCAGAGGCAGGGGAGAACCATGAAGGGAGCCTAGAGGGATGGGGATGGGGTGGCCTGGGTACATCTGCTATTTTTAGAGAGAGAGTTCAGGAATGCTGGCTCTGATGATGCTCAGCAGACTCGGGAGGGGCAGGCTCTCTGGCCTCTGCAGGAGGAGAGCTCTGTTGTGTTAGTTGCCCAGTCGTGACCGACTCTCTGAGACCCCATGGACTGTAGCCCACCAGGCTCCTCTGTCCATGGAATTCTCCAAGCAAGAATACTGGAGCGGGTTGCCATTCCCTTCTCTAGGGAATCCTCTGGACCCAGGAATGGAACCTGGGTCTCTGGCGTTGCAGGCACCAGGGAAGCAGAAAGAGCACTCTGGGCAGAAACCTTATGGACCTCAATCCCAGGAGATGTGGAAGGGCCCAGAATATTATACTGGCCTCCAGCATCTATACAATTGACCCAGCTCACAAAGCATTGGTTCTGCCCTCAATGATACCTGATTAGAATGACATGCTTGCCTGCATTAAAATTTGGATTTTCATTAAATTGCACAGAAAAAAAATTGGTAGCTTTCAAATTCATTGGCTTCACGATTGGATTTGGGTGGAAGAAGGCTGGCTGAGGTAAAAGGCTTTCCTGACCTCATGGCATTTCAGATGAGACTGAAGGACGGAGAGTTGGCCAGGGCTTCAGGGAAGGGCAGGTGGGCCATGTTCAGAGGTTACAGTGCATCAAAGGCCCTGAGGAGGCCCGCTGATTTTGAGGATCTCATTTCCAAGGTGGTACTCTACTGCCTTGAGTCTGTAAGCATGGGATGGACATCCTCTCCTCAGTGCAAATCGAAGCCATCACCCCGTCTGCCCTGTAGCCATTCTAGGCTGTCTTCTGTCCCTTTGCCCCAGGCTGCTATCTAAGATCCGGTTTATATATTTGATGCTGGTCCTTAAATTTTAAAGACAGCCCACCACCCCAGTGTTGAAACCATTGTGTATGTCTGCGAAAGTGCCTTTTATCTCCCCTGGGTCCTGGGGTGGACTGGTCTTTTGGTCCTGAACGCCTGTTCTCTTGCTTCAATGCCAGGCTCAGCTAGGTTTGCTCAGTGACATCTGGAAAATGACTTTCCTGCCCCATGTTTCAGCTTTTTGCAAACTACATGCCATTCTATCATCTGTATACTCGTAGCTCCATAAGGGAAAGGACTTCGTCTATTTTGTTCATGGCTATTTCCGTAGCAACTAGAAGAGTGCCTGCCACACCGCAGGCCAGAGTTGCCCCTGCTGGTTCTGGTCATCGGCCGCTCATATCAATGAATGGCCAATATCATGCTCCCTGTGGGTTTCCATCTTGGCTCCTTTGATCCTTTTGATTCTGAGTCAATGCCTTCCTGGCTTATATCCTCTATGACTCAGGGGCCGCCTTGTGATCTCCTCCTCAGTCTTTCTAGAGAGTACAATCCTGCCTCTATGATCCATTCTCTATATATTTGCTATTCGAAAAGCAAGAATCTCACCTCTCACTCTCCAGATGTCATTGTGTTAGCAATTCGTGGACACTCTCCTAAAAAGAGAAAAAATCCAACTTCTGTTTCTCATCAATGTCCCATCCACGGTCTGGGCAGCCTTCCTGAAAGTCACATCCAAACTGTGAGCAGACCTTGCCCTTCTACCTCGAAGAAGCATTGGAGGGCCATGTCACTGGTGCAGGGAGAGAAGTTTGCATTTGGACAAGGATGGCCTGGGTGTGCAGCACCCCAGCTCTGTCACTTACAGTGGGGCACTCTGGGGCAAGCCCCTCCCTTCCCTGTGCTCCGCCTTCTGCTCTTAAACGGCAGTCAGCGACGTCAGTCAGCCTTGCAGAGAGGCTGTCAACAATGCGTGCAGACCTGAAAAACACAGAAGGGTCTAGCACATGGCTGGCAGTCAGCAAAATTCCTCTCAACTGTACGAAATCCTCTGAAACATCTGCTCCCTCATGTTCAATGGAGTAGCACAGTGTCCCCAGCAGGGGACTCTCAGACCGTGTGGCTCTGTGTGCAAAATAAAGGATTTCCCGTGGGAAAACGTTCAGCATTCCGTGAAGTTTCATGATCACTTCAAGTGTATTGGAAAACCACAACAATAACGTGTGTGGCAGAAGTATGTTGTCAGTTATGTTTATGAGGTCCAGGCATTGTCTCAGGTACAGGAAAGCACAGTGTTACCCCCAGAGCATTGCCCTTAATGAACAAGAGGCGCTAAAGCATGATGAATAGACGCGTTTCCCTCTGCCAGACTCACCTTTGCCAGAGGGACTGGAAACATTTATCCTAACCCTTGCCAAATTCACAGAAGCTTTTCTAGTTCCCACCACTTTGTGACTCAAAAGGAAGGGAACGATCGTTTCCGTGGTAGGGTGTGGTATATTTAGCAGAGTGCTGAAAGCAAGTTCAACACAAATGACCGATGTTGGCAGATTGCACAATTCTCGAGTTATTTTTGTGATGGGCAATGTTTTCCTCCCTCTTGAGCTGGCTGATGATTTCCAGTGAATAGAAACGCGTCCAGCGCAATCCAGTTAGCCCACATTGAATGTCAAGCATCCATGGGAGGTGCTGTGTTGACACTCTATTTTCATGGACTCCCAGTCTAGTGAAGATGGAAAATGACATGCGGTTGGGACGTTTGTTTGTAATTTGCACTCTTGGTTTGGAAGTGGGTCATCTGCTCAGCACAGAGAATATAAAAATACACCGTAAGGTCACCACAGCGTCTGAAGTCGGAGCCATCATCTCTTGCAGAATCAAAACATACATAGACACATAATGAAGGTGTTTAATATTCTTTACGTGACCAGGTGTGGGGCCTCCCTGTCCAGCCTGGATGAGCTATCTTGATTTGGCTTGGCAGAAACTCAGGTGTGTGCCCGGCTCCCTGCAGCCAGCAGGTTGCACGTTCACCACCAGCTGCACTCTCTTTGCGTTACTGCCAGCAAGAATGCGTTTAGTGCTACTACTGATTACTATTGAATCTAACAGATATCCTCTCTCCACTCAACAACCTTTATCTGTCCCAGTGGATGGGGCTGAGGACAGTATCCTTGAGGATGAGTCACGTGTATCCAAGAAGGCAGTCAGATTCCATCTTCATATTCACTTTATGATTGTTCAGAGATGCCCAAATTCTTTCTGAGGAGCTGAGTTGCAGGAGTCAAGGGAGTTTTTTTTTAAACAGTAGTATATTAAAAATATTTATTTATTTCTGGCTGTGCTAGGTCTTTGTTGCTGTGCACAGGCTTTTTTTCTAGCGGTGGCAAGCTGGGGCTACTCTGCAATTGAGGTGTGAGGGCTTCTCATTGCAGTGGCTTCTGGGCTCAACAGTTTCTCCTCCTGCTCTAGAGGACAGATTCAGTAGTTGTGGTGGACGGGCTTAGTTGCTCTGAGGCATGTGGGATCTTCCCAGGCCAGGGATCGAACTCATGTTTTCCGCATTGGCAAGCAGACTCTTTAACTACTGAGCCACCAGGGAAGCCCCCAAGAGGAATACCTGAGTCAGTGAATATTTTCCAAGAGAAGCCTTGGCACTGAATCACCAGATTTCATTTTTAGAAAGGATTGCATGCTCATGGTAAAAAAAAATGAATAAATGCACACTGAAGAACGAGTGTCCCTTAACCACTGAATCCCTGGTTCTCTCCCCCAGAGACAAGCACTGTTACCATTTTTCATGTGTCCTTCCAGAAAGAAGCTACGCACAGAAGAGGAGCTTTGATTTCTAAAACCAGTTTCATACATCAGCTGAAGTGGTTCACAAGACACCTTTTCCAAATAACTCTCCATGGTAACTTAACTTGGGAACACACACAACACAGACTTGCACGCACACAGGCGAGTACACACACACACACCTCATTCTCTTTAGCATAAAATGGAGAGGAAATGATGCAAGCGAAAGTGACTAGGAAATATATTACCATAAACCGCAGCGGTTAGTGATTCTCAGATGGTTCCAGACAGCTTTTGGTACAGAAATAGCCCAGCGAGAACACGCCAGCCCACTCAGACTACAGACTGAATCCCAGGAACTTGCTTTTTGTGCGACCTTCCCTGTGAAGTTCAAGTCTAAACACATCAGAGCTTGGCAGGGCTGCAGGCGCACATCAGCTGACAGAGGACACACTCTAGGTCCTCAGGCTCCCCAGTTTCTTCCCACTGATCTGATAGATTCTTCTCAGTGGCGCCTGCTCTTCCCTCATCCCCAGCAACATGCAGAAACTGAGAGCCCCTCAAGTTACTCTGGGTCATAGAGTTGGATAAAAACCCACCTGACTCTCACACTCGGAAGGAAAGGGAGAAAACAACCTGGGAACTAGCAAGTTAGGATATATATATACATGTTTTGCAGAAATAAGAAAACCTGTTCTATCCACCAGACTATTGTGAAGCTAAGTGACAGGCACTGGGTGGTGGTTTAGTCACTAAGGCATCTCCAACTCTTGTGACCCCATGGACTGTAGCCTGTCAGGTTCCTCTGTTTACGGGATTCTCCAGGCAAGAGTACTGGAGTGGGTAGCCATTCCCTTCTCCAGGAGATCTTCCCCAACCAGGGATCAAACCCACATCTCCTGCACTGCTGGCAGATTCTTTATCCCTGGAGCCACCTGGGAAGCCCCAAGGGAAGGGTAATGTTGTTCAGATTGGGAAGGTATATTTGTCTTCAGAGTGGTGATGCCTGACTGGTACCTTGATAAGCTGTGGTTCTAGAGACTTGCCATAACTGAAATATGAATGAGGACATTGGTGGACTAGCTTTTATCTAAGTACTGCACAGAATTAAAAGAGCCTTCATAATTATTAGTAAAATCGGTCAATCTGTAGGAGCCTCATCAAAAGCCAGCATTCGAATACAGGAGCCCCATGGAAGCCAATAGAACGGGTACCTTTCCACTGTATCTTAGAAATACTCATGAGTGCAGGTCTTACTCCCAGTTAGGAAATAGTTACTTATAGGTATGATTTTGAGGGACTCTGGCAAGATCACTTTCTGAGAAAATGCTGCCTCAGGACCTGAAAATTGTTTATTGGTTGAGAGAGTCTTAAATTCCTCAATAACAGATTAAGTGTAATAAGCAAAGTTCCCTGAAAAGAATAGTGATAGTAATAATACTCATTTCCTGAGCACTGAATTATGGTAAGTTCTTCACTTACATTCATACTCAAGACTTTATATTTTATTTTTTAAAATATTTTCCCCTTAAATAGATTTTGAACTTCTGATTATATGGGTCCATACGTTTCCTTATGGGCTGACTGTTCGGTTACTTGGTGCTGAAAGCACACTGCCAGGTATGGTGAGTGTTAGGACCTGCATGGCTGCTGGTGGCTCAGACGGTGAAGAGTCTGCCTGCAGTGCAGGAGAGTCGGGTTTGATCCCTGGGTCAGAAAGGTCCTCTGAAGGAAATGGCAACCTACTCCAGTATTCTCGCCTGGAAAATCCCATGGATAGAGGAGCCTGGAAGGCTAAGGTCGAGTCGGACACAACAGAGTGACTAACACACACACACATGACCTATATTTTCCATCGGAGAGGGAAGGTAATTTGCAATCGTTTAGACAACTAGGAAGCAGAAGAGTGAGGATCTGAACTCAGCTCTCCTTGTTGTTGGGTTTCCCAGGTGGTGCTACCTGCTAATGGAGGAGATGATGCAGGTTCAGTCCCTGGGTTGGGAAGATCCCCTGGAGGAGGGCATGGCAACCCACTCTAGTGTTCTTGCTTGGAGGATCCCATGGGCAGAGGATCCTGGTGGTTACGGTCCGTGGGGTCACAAGAGGTGGGCACAACTGACTAAGCACCCATGTTCCTTGTAACGTCCCACCTTCATAAGGCCGCCTCCAAAGGGTGAGACGTGCACTATTCCTGAGAGTAGATGGGTTGGGGTTTGGTTTTGGTGGGTTGGGGACCTGAGAAAAGATGAAAGGAGTGAGCATCTGACAACAGGTAGAGACCACGGAAGGAAGAGCAGGCCCGGAGAGTGGGCGGCGGGAGGCGGGCAGAGGTGATACGTAAAAGATGGTTCTCACTGAATTCTTTTCAGGACTGGCCTGGGCTCCGGTATTTTCTCATGTCCCTGAGTTGGAAGATGCCCTCTCTCTCCTCCTTTCCTTCCAAACAGATCGGCACAGCATGTTGTTTTGGAAGAACAATCCTCAAAGACGGGAAGGCGCGTGTTCCTTCGAGGAGCAGGCTGATTGGTCCAGGCAGTTCTATTAATATAAACGGCAACCGCCCACAGCACGCTGCTCCAGAGACAGTTTATAATCACAGAGAGAACAATCTGCAGGATTCCAGCTGTCAGTGCTGCTGAGACGTAGCAGCAGCAGACCTTGCAAAGACACTCGAGCCACGACATGAAGTCAGGATTTTTATAACCCGGGGATCTCAGGGCTCCCTGCCCCCTCCTCGGATGCCAACATCTGAGGGGGACGCTCGCCTCTGTTGCCACGATGCCACCCACTCCCACCACATTCCCATCTCCTCTGGTCTTCAGAGAGGGAGGAGGCCAATTTTAACCTGTAATCTGAAGCCCTGTTTAGGGCAGTCCGGAGGCACTCGAGTGGCACAGCTAAAGGACACTTTCAGGCTTCAGGGGAGCAGGGCAAATGAGAAGGCAACAGCTGTTCTCTGCAACAAATATCCAGAGTTTACAAGGCGTGCTCAGTCGCTCAGTCGTATCCGACTCTGCGATCAACGGACTGCAGCCCACCAGGCTCCTGTGTCCATGGGCTTCTCCAGGCCAGAAGACTGGAGTGGGTTGCCATTTCCTCCTCCAGGGGATCTACCCGACCCACGGATGGAAACCTGTCATTTGCATCTCCTGCATTGGCAGGCGGATTCTTTACCGATAGCGCCACCTGGGAAGAGGGGCAGATGGCCCTGGATAAAAATTTCATTGGTCGCTTTACCTAAATTCATTTTCTCACTTCAGTTTGTTCCTGTGTCTCTGCTAGAAAAGGAAGTTCACAGGGTACTGTAACATTATGGAAATACTACAGGCTGGTAGTCACAGGAATGGGATTCTAATTCTGGCTGTTATTTAACTAGCTGAGCAACTTCAGTAAGTCACTTAACCTCTCTGGTTCTCATTAAAACCAAAAGATCTCTTTCAGTTAAAAAAAAAAAAATCCAGTGTTGGACTTTCTCCTAATTTTAAACAGATTCCTGTAGGAAACAGCACACGCATTTAACTGAAGACTCTCCGTGGACTTCCCTCGGTGGCTCAGTGGCAAAGAATCTGCCTGCCAGTTCTGTCCTTGGGTTGGGAAGATCTCCTGGAGAAGGAAATGGCAATCCATTCCAGTATTCTTGCCTGGGAAATCCCATGGACAGAGGATCCTGGCGGGCTACAGTCCCTGGGGTCTCAGAGAGTCCAACAGGACTGAGTGACTAAACAACAACTGGGCAGTGCTGGGCACTATTTTGACACCGGGAAAGGACACCAGTTAGGGACCAGTTCTTCCGAAGCTGTCTCTAAAATGTTGCTGTGAGTCTGGAAAGACAATAAAACCACCAGCTTCACCCTCCTTATTTTACAGACAAAGAAACTAAAGCTGAAAGTGGTTCTGTGGTGCCCAGGCCAGCATGCCCCGGCCTCCTGATTCCCTGGGGAATTACGAAACGTTGATCTTGCCTACCCAGGCCTGGGTTAGTGCAGATTTGGAGGCGTGAGGATGGAATCACCGAATTCCTGTTAGAGCCAAGCGGTGGGGTCCACGGACGGTGGACGTCTCAGCCTTCCTGCCTGCTACTGCGCCCCCTTCTGGCCACACTCTGATTCACTCCCTAGAAGAGGCCTTTGCGGTCAGCCTGGGCAGCTTCTCCACCCTCGCCGCCCACGCGGGTACCACCTCTCTCCTCCCATCCTGGGGATGAGACGGGCAAGTCCTGACGCTGACTCTGGAGTACCCGGGCCAGGGGGTGGGTCCAGTGCCTTTGAGGAGACAAACTCACAAATGGCCGTGTTCCCGCTTCTCTCCCTGTACTGACCAGGAGTTGCCCCTTGTAAAACATCACAGATAGAAGAAGGATGACTATATTATGGCATCTATGAAACCTGATAAAAAGTAATTTAGGACTTAGCAGAAACCAAAGCATCACCTCAGGAGACTAGTGAGGAGTCATGAGGCCGCAGGAGGAGCTGGCCTCTCAGATCCCAGCCGGGCGGCCGATCACAGCTGTGTGACTCATGCAGTCAAAGGGACAAGTCTGAGGCCTCAGGGCTTCATCTGTAAACCGGAGGTGTAGAATGGACTTTAAGAAAAGACCAAAAAGCAAACCAACAACACAGCTTTAATGGAGCTAGCAGGCAACTTGCAATTGACCCATTTAAAATGTGCCATTCAGTGGTTCTCCGTATCTTCCCCCAGCCGCACAACTATCACCAAAATTGGTTTTTGTTTTTGCTTTTCCAACTTAATTTAGAAAAACAAATCCAGGTCTCAGTGCCCTTGTGCCCCCTGTCCCCCACCCCCAGCCAGCTCTGAAGATTTTTTTTTTTCAAAATTGGATTTTAGAATATTTGCATCAGTCCAGAAAGAAAGCCTGTAGAGTTAGCTCTCACACTTCATCTCCCCCAGTCCTCAGCCTCTAGCCCTCGGCAACGATCAGTCTACTTTCTGTCTTTATGGATTTGCCTATTCTTGTGAGGCTGTGTATATGTGTGTACTATACATACATATTATTTACAAAATTTAATATCTATAATTGCATATATATAATATTTTTTATTGCACAAGAGATTGGGGTGAAGGCATAGTGTGACCTGTAAGGGTACCGATTCTTCCTCCCTCCTCTTTGAGATGTGAAATCTTGCTTGGCTTGAGAAGAGGAGGAGACCCTCAGTTTCCAGGGAAAGCTGACAGCAAGCAAGAAGGGTTTTATACAAATAAACTAGAATTCAGATGAGATGTGAATGTTCCCAAGGGGCCTGGGTCAGGATCTGGGGAGCCCAGTTTTCTGGGAAACTTTTGAAAAGAGGCTGAAATTTATTTTCTCACATACTGGTTGATGTCGTTGATTAAGAATGAAATGTCCTAGTTAATGATCGTGTCACAGAAAGAAGGGTGCTGAACTAAGCAGGAAGGAATTACCTAAGGCTTAAACGTCAGGTGAAGCTAAGGCTTGGACAGTGGGCTTCATGCCAACACCAATTCTTTGGTAGGAAGACCTCCAAAAGAAGTATGAACAGTCACAATTACCCTGGGATTTATATGAAGGACTGGTGTAGTATAACACTTATTTCCTCTAGATTCTAATCTACATTCCTGTAATATCTACTGCAATCTCTATACCAGCCATTCAAAGGATGATGATGTTCTTTTGCTGGGATATGGCATCGTCTGTCTTGGTGCTCTGGGGTGGTTGCTAAGGAGCATACTAAGGGAATTTACTTGTTTGGGCGGTGGTGTAACTAATATGCCTAGTAATTACTAGTAAGTGATTCCAGTTATCACACATGGACTGCATTATGTTTTCCATGAATGTATGGTTTTACAATTTACAGAATGTGTCCATGTGTTTGGCTTCACTTGATCCTCACCAAGTGCTCTCAGTTGGGTGGGGTCTTTATTCCTTGGAGTCAGGAGGCTTGGGCTTGAATCTGGAGTCACCACTTGGCTCTCAGACAAGTTTTTCTGCTCTCTCATTCTTGATTCTCTCAACATAAAACAGAGATCATTATAATACTTCCTAGGGATGCAACGAAGATAAATGACAACCACTCCAGTGTTCTTGCCTGGAGAATCCCATGGGCAGAGGAGCCTCGTGGGCTACAGTTAACAGGGTCCCAAAGAGTTGGACATGACTGAAGCAACAGAGCATGCCAAGGTTTTAGAACTGTGCCTCTAAGACAGTAAACGAATGCCCTATAATGATTCCCATTATCATTATTGTTGTTGATGCTATTATTTTAGAAATGTGAGACCGTGGATCGGCAATGTTAGATGGCTTCACCAGAGCAAAGCAAGTGGCAAGGCTGGAGGCTGAAACCAGGGCTCCTGACTCATCCTACCCGTGGCTGTGAAATGATCTGCCTGTAAAAGCTGGTGTATAGCGACCAGACCAAGACACTGTGCTGCCCTGACAAGATAATCATGGTTTTATTCATTGGAAGGAAGACATCAGTAGACTTTTGTCTGTCTCTCACTTTTTCCCTTAGAGTTTTCTTAAACACTATGGACCTGCAACTGCTTTGCTGAGCCTGCTTGCTGGTGTTCACCGCCAAGTCCAGGCATTCACGTAAATATTTATGCAGAAAACTGAGAACTCATTGTCCATGCTTGGCTCAAGAGCCACTTTTTTCTTTCGTTCCATGAGCCCCTGACCTTGTAATTTCATTGCACACATGCGTCAGTAGACTTTCTGCAGGTACACCTATCCTGGGTCGCAAGAAGGAATTAGATACACCAAGAATTTGCAGTATTTCACAAAGAACATAATGTTCTGTAGAGAGCAAGATGTCTTCTAGGTCCACCCACCCTGAACAAGCCTGAGGGCTGTTGGCTCAGTCATCCTTCCCTGACCTGAATTCTACCAAATGTAGACTTATTTTTCACACTTCCTACGACCACTCGAATTTCAGATCAAGCAGTCCTATGGCTGTCTTTACTGTGTAGCCTGTGTTTCATTAAATTTTCACAAACATGGTAAACAACACTGTTGAATGTCAATCCAACAACCATTTCCAAACTCCTTCCTTGCCCACCTCCTCCTAGAGGGGCTGGAAAGCTAAACATTCCCTTTGGTAACTTGTCTGGCTACAGATGGCTATGTGACCTAGTCCTGGCCTATGAGACATAAGGGAATTTCTGTGGGAGGAGTGGAAAACCTTCTTCCTCGATTAAAAGGAGACAGACCTTTTATGAGAAGAATGCTTTTATGCATCTCTCTCTTTTTGTCTTGCTATGTGAGGATGTGATGCCTGGAGTTCTGGCAGTCATGTTGTAATCAGCAATCCCATGGCTGAAGTTGAAAGCTAATGTACAGTGACCCTGATGCTGGGAAAGACTGGAAGGCAGGAGGAGAAGAGGATGACAGAGGGTGAGATGGTTGGATGGCATCACCGACTCGATGGACGTGAGTCTAAGTGAACTCCAGGAGTTGGTGATGGACAGGGAAGCCTGGCGTGCTGCACTCTGTGGGTCATAAAGAATCAGACATGACTGAACGAATGAACTAAACTGAACTAAAATGTACAGAGGAAGGCAGTTTAACCAGCCAGCCAGTCCTGAGGATCACCTATTTCTAGACTTGAGTAGTAAAAGTCATGAGGTATAGATCACTGTTAGTTTTATGCTACTTACAGTTGAAAGCATCCAACTGATACAAATGTGAAAAAAACAAACAATTCTAAGTGCTCTCATGGGATCACTGAGTATTTTGATTCCCCCAAGCTTCCATCTTTTCCCCACAAAATTTTACCACTGTTTTCATGGGTAGCAGTTCTTGAGGTCTGAGCTAGTCACTCCCTGATACAGCACTTCAGGCTCATGCAGGCCATAAACTAGTATAAAAGATAAGAGAACTAGTGAAGAATATCTCTGTGCTGGGTAGACACTAGCTTTCATGCTGAGGGACAAGAGGCTGCTGAGCAGCAGTTTTTCTCCTAGGGGAGTGGATATTGAGGAGTCAGAGACGGCCGAAGAGAAAAGTTTTTTAAAAAGCCTTCCCTGAGAGGTGGTGAGTGCAGAAACACCACGCTGACCAGAAGCTGCTGAGTGCAACTCTTGGGCTTTATGTTAAGCTGACTTGGAACTTCAGAATCATGATCAGGGTTTACTGAAACACAGATTACGTGCAAAAACAAAGAAAAAATAAAACTGAAACGAATAGTTAGGACCTTGTAAAACGTGAGCTTGTATCAACTTCTTACCCCTGAGTGCTGGCCTAAAAATAGTTTCCCATGTACCTGTGAAGCGCAAAACAGTGGAAGCTCACTGCTGCTGCTGCTGCTGCTGAAGTCGATTCAGTCGTGTCTGACCCCTTCAGTTCTGTGTGACCCCATAGATGGCAGCTCACCAGGCTCCCTCGTCCCTGGGATTCTCCAGGCAAGAACACTGGAGTGGGTGGCTATTTCCTTCTCCAATGCATGAAAGTGAAAAGTGAAAGGGAAGTCGCTCAGTCATGTCCAACTCTTCGTGACCCCATGGGCTGCAGCCCACCAGCCTCCTCTGTCCATGGGATTTTCCAGGCGAGAGTACTGGAGTGGAGGGGCCATCACCTTGCTCCCTATTTAAAACTTAAGAGATGCTGGAGCTCAGACCCTGTGGCTGACAGTGGCCCCCACGACCCCTTGCTGGGGTCCTAGTCTGGTCCTCCGTGGAGACTGCAGAAACACGAGCAGCGAGACTCTGCTGTGGAATGATTGTCAGGGGTTTAGAGTCCAGCGACAGCGCTGTTTTTAGAAAATGTCTTTCTTTAAAACAATTTTTAGTTTTAAAGAAATCAAAGAGCCGTGGTAAAAAGCAGGTTTTTAGTTTGCGCACCACAGAGGTGGAAGGCAGACAGAAGACTGACGTCTGGAACGTCAATGGCACGGTTTTCACAGGAAGGCTGCGTTCGTGGATCATTTAGGGGCCTTGAGAGCCCGGATGCCCCCCTCCACCCTGCCTCGAATCTAGTCAGTTCTCAGTGACTCCCTAACTTGAGGAAAAGATTTCTGATTGGAGAAAATGAAAGGGGCCCCAAATTAGTTTCCAGGCGCTCTCTCATTTATCCACTTCCTCAAACCTGCTTCCCTCTCGAGCAGGTGTCTGTCACACAGAGGCTAAGCCTGTGCAGGTGACCCAGCAAAGCCCCACCTCTCAGAGGTGGTGTTTGTGTCTAAGAGGTGGGTCCTGGGGAAGGAGCGTGGAGAACCCTCAGGACCCCTCTGGTTGCTCCTGCAGCCGCTGGCTTCGGTTTCTTCCTTCCAGGCCCTTTCACGGTGCAGCTCTCCCATGCCAAGTCGCAGGGCATGTGCTGGCAACTTCACCGTGAAGCTGGTCTCGGAGAACTACCCGCCCTGGTAAGAAGTGGAAGTGTGAGGTGCCGGGGGGTGAGTCCCCATGGCACCTTCGTCTCGCTCTTCCTGAATTTTGATCACGTAGGCCAAGAAAAGCAAACTCTTTGCTCAAGCTCATCTGATTCAGATTTCTATCACTTGCAACTTGACCTTCAGCTTTTGTAGAAACTTGCATATAAACCGCATTTTCCCTCAAGGAGTTAAAACACTTCACCACAAGCATGCTAGTAAGAGAGTCTTTGGAATAAAAATTTATTTTTTAAATCAGATAACCACTTTCAAATGTATCCTGTATGCAAATCCAAATGTTTAGGTTTTAGATTTTTTAAATAATACATCATTATCATATACAACTGGAAGGAAAAAAACAGTAGAAAACAGTGTAGGCAGAAGTTGTTCTAGTTTTTCACATTCAATGTGAACAAACAGAAGAGTATTCTAATCACAGAGAATTAAATATTTTAGATCATAAGAATATTAGGCCCCCTCTGTTATACAGTAAAATGTAACAGAACATTTGCTTAAGTAATGAAAGGGTTAAGAAACGATTGGGTTATGAGAGCAACATAAGTTATAAATCTGCAGGAAGGTTGGTATTTTCCAAATGAAACCCTGATAAAAGGCTAAACAGGCTCAAACATTTTCTATAAAGAATAAATCACTCCTGATTAACATGTTTTTGCTCCAGTGTCAGAAAAGTCACAACACATGTGATGAGTATGTTAAGAGCCAGTTTTCGAGATGTGAGTTCCATAGTGTCTATACGACATTTGTTCAGGAATGACGCCAAAATTCTCAGAACACGGCATATCTGGGGGAGAGGTCCCTGCCAATGCCGACACAGCTAGTTAGCAGGAGGAGAGGCTGCGGAGGCGCCTGGGACAGAAGGAAGAGCTCGTCACCCTGCGCGGCAGCAAAGGGACACGGCCGAGGCTGGGCCCCAGGCCCTGCGGCTCAGGAGCTTGGTTTTCAGAGAGCTCAGAGCAAGATGGCTGGTTTGAGTCAAGCCTTTCTTCCTGAGCCAGAGACTTCTCAACTGGTACGTGACATCTTTAAGTGGAAAGATAAAGACCTTCAGCTGTAGTTTTGTTAGCTATCGAGCTGGAAAAGTACTTAGAGGAGGGCTGAGACCAGCAAGGAAGTCAGAATTCACGTTTTCCCTAAAGAACCATACACACAAACAGGCTTGCTAATGAAGGGAAAAGGAAAGGAGCCGGGTTGCAGTTTAAGCTCTTTTAAAAAAGATAAAAAGCAGGGGGAGTGTAGAGAAGGCCCGGCGGAACCTTCTGAGTGGTTCGTGCATGAACAGGAACTAAGGACTCAGGCCACTTGACATTCAGGGTTAGGAGGCTGTGCCTGGAGGGGTGATCTTCAGGACCTCGCTATGGCTGATTCCCCAAGTGCTAGACGCAGCGAGTTTCATCAGGCATCTTCTCCCTTCTGAGTGCTAATGCCGAATTTCCTCTAAGCCAGCTGAGCTCAGAACTGTCGCACAGCATCCAGCCCCAGCCACTTAGAGGCTCACAGACGGCTGGGTGAGCGCTGGCAAGGGTACGCTTGCATTTCGGGCTCCTGTGCTTTCAAATAGAATATAGGTGACTAAATAGAGAACGCGGTCCTGAACCGGCAGTCCAGGCCACCAAGAGGAGAGTTCGTTGTTCCCCGAGGCTGGGGAGGTGCGGGCTCGTACTTCGGAGGAGTCCACTGCAGCCAGCGGCAGCCCGGACCAAGGGACAGGTGGGTGCGGCCCAGCCTCACTAGGAGGAATGTCACATGGAATACTTTTGGCAGAGGACAGACAGTCACCCAGCGGAACGTTATTTTAAAAATATTTTATCGGAATATAAGGTCACTTTGCGAATGCATTGGTACTCGCTTTGAAACAGAACTGCGGACAGTGCTTTTTCCTCCTGGGACTGTAGTTTGCTGGAGCATGTGTGCTCCATCATCCTTCTGGCTCTCCCTAATCAAAGTTATGTTGCAAAGGTGGGCTTAATTGGAGGTCACTTACTTCACTCTTTAATACTTAGGGCAATTGTTAAATGAACAGGATTTTCTGCAGAACATTCTCTGAAAGCCAAAGAATATATTGACAAAGTATCTTTTGTGGCAGTTAAGAGAACTTTGGATCTAGTTGAAAAAAGATTATTTTTCACTTTGAAATTGATACCACGAATGCCAAAGTATTTGATTTTCATACTTATCTGGAGCTCAGACTATTAAGGCAATGACTTACAAAGTTTAGAAATGGCATCCAAAGGACAGAGGACAACTTAGTCACCACTGTGGATGGAAGAGTGATGATGGGTACTTTATTCTACCAGTGTGATCCACGAGTCTCTATGTGGTTTTTCCACTGGACCAGGTACACACAGATATACACACGCACATGTAAGAAAGACAGGAAGGAGACATCTGATGCCATCATTTCTGGAATGCTTATTCTCTTTACGTGCAGGTCATTCAAGTAAGATGAGAACGTGCATTTCCAACCCTCCTCCACCCCCCAGTTATATCTAGTAATCTCTTTTAAATGCAGAGGTAAGGTCGCTATGAGAAAGAAATTAACCCACGTTAGAGGACAGTTCTCTAATTTTCAAAGCCTATGACCTGAGCTTGTAATAGGCAAAGGCATCTTCATTAAAGATATTTCTGAGCAGTACCTACACTAGCTAACTATCTCAGTATTGCTACAGACATTAGCCTCGTGCTGCCCCTTGTATCGTGTACAAAGCTGAAGAAGGCCATTAGGGTGACGACCACACACACTGAAGGTGACTTCCTTGCTGAGAGTGAGCATGTTTTCTAGGGAGACAGTGTCATCCCTGGAGCACTATGATAGCTCTTAAATCAAGAGGGAGAGGAGGGGGGACCGAACGAGGGGGAAGGGGGCAGAGGGAGTCTGCACACCAGGAGGCTGGGACAGTCTCCATCCGAATCGTAATACTTCATTAGGCCATAAGATTTTCCAGCTGGAAGGCGGCATAAACAATAAGCAGAATAATAATGAAGATAATGGAAACCAAAAGGAAAAAAAAATCTCTCTCTGGTGTCAAGTACAGTGTAGCATGAGGCTACCAAGTGATTGGACTTGAAACACAGCTTCTAACACAGGGACCGGCTGATGTCAGGGTCTGGGTCAGCAGGTGAAGAAGATTCGATGCTCTTGGTTTGGTTACTGTGATTCTTCAGCACTTAGTAAAGCTCCTGTGCCTTTACATGGAGACCCCAAATCCTTGATGAGACAGAAGGTTTAAAATTGCAGAGTTATACACATATTTACTTTTGCTATGTCCTGCAAGTTAGACTGAGTTCACTAGTCCAGGGGAATGGAGTCCTCCCTGCTTTGCCCACCACTCAGAGCTATAAAGTTAACTAAACAGAAGAGATGAAAGAAGCAGTTATGAAATTTCTTATTTCTTTGCCTTGATTATATGTCCATCATTTGCATAAAATAAATAACATGCATTAAATTAAAAAAACAGCATTATAATTAGAAATGAGAAAAACAAAAGTACAGCAAGAATCTGGTGTTCTTAAGGCAGAACAATAGAATGCTCTTTAAATAGACACTTTTATTATATCCACAGGCGATAAAATCCCAGAGCTACTGTTAGGCACGTAAATACAGATCCTGGAAGAAAAAGAACAATTGTGCACAGTATTAGCTCTATTAAAAGTTACTTGCAGGAACATCATTTTACTAAAAACAAAACAAAACAGGCATTTATCCTCCAAGAATATAAAACCAAACCCAAGAAACCTGGCTTGTTTACTAATGTGCCACACTCCATGAAACATCTTCCTATTAAAAACCCCACATCTGATATCGTCATCTCCAAAGTACAAATACATTCAATATCCAGGGAAACTTCTCAATAAATGTATAGAATCCTGAGAATTCTGTGGTCACAAAGTAAATGCACTGGAGAAGGGAATGGCAACCCACTCCAGTGTTCCTGCCTGGAGAGCCCCAGGGATGGGGGAGCCTGGTGGGCTGCCGTCTCTGGGGCCGTGCAGAGTCGGACACGACTGAAGCGACTCAGCAGCAGCAAAGTCACTGCACGTGTGCCACAGAGGGACACACCCTCTAACTCTGTGAGCAGGATTCTACTTTTAAATACGATTCTGCTTCAAAATATTGATACCGAATGTTAAATTTGAGTTAAAATAATGGTTAAGTAATATTTTTTTGGTACGTGAATCTTTTTCCCTCTTTTGGCTCAAAAATTCCGAAAGCAAACTAACTCCTTATAAGAAGTGTCACCCACTGAAGTAGAAAGATCACAATTTAACTATGTGTAAAATATCCCATCTTGAATGTCACTAAAAATAATTACCGATAACTACAGTTTGATGATAGCATCTCATCAAATTTAAGATGCCATGGCTAGTAGTCAATAAAGTCATGTATCTTACAAAGAAAGAAAAGCAATGACATTAATAGTATGATACTTTATCTACTGGAAACTGTACGATGCCTTCTAATTTCAGAGATGTTAAAGCACGAAAAACATGTGCTAGAATCAATGAGATGCAGTATCTGTCTGTGACTTAATTTGTACATTTATCTTGGGAGCTCCCTAGTGGTCCAGTGGTCAGGACTCTGCACTTCCACCACAGGGCACAAGGGTTTGATCCCTGGTCGGGGAACTAAGACCGTGCGTGGCTCGGCCAAAAAACTTTAAAATTTCATTTATTTTTTAGTTCATTTTAACTATCTAAATGTAAGATGGCTTACCTGCTAAATATTTAATATTATCAAGCTTGTGTGACTCAAGCATGGTTTTCAGGCCAGCAACCTCGGTGTCTATCTTTCTGTCTGTCTGTGTGACAGCGCGATCCTGCTGGGCGTGCTTTTAAAACAAAGAGATTCACAGCATTAAACCACACTGGATTTGTCCCTGAGTCCCTTCCCGACAGGGTGCAGTCAAGGTACACCCATGGTCAGATTAAGGAGACCTGGGTTTTAATCTTGAGTTTGAGTAGCTTCATGCTATATTCTGCTAATCAGGACTTAGCTATCCCTAGGTCTGTTTCCTTCAGTTTGAAACAAAGATAAAAAGTAACATTGGCCCTGTCTTCACAAAGGCTTTGTTTAGAGAATCAGGTGCAATTACTGATAGAAGAAAGCTTTTATAAATTATAGGCAGCTTTACAAGTCAGATTAAGATTAGGAAGTTGGTCTGCTCTCAATGGCAATGAATATACCTCCCCCTTCTGAATTCCTCTCAGTAAAAGGCATATAAAACATGCTTTAAAGAACCCTCTTACACTGTTGGTGGGAATGCAAACTAGTACAGCCACTACGGAGAACAGTGTGGAGATTCCTTAAAAACTGGAAATAGAACTGCCTTATGACCCTGCAATCCCACTGCTGGGCACACACACTGAGGAAACCAGAAATGAGAGAGACACGTGTATCCCAAGGTTCATCACAGCACTGTTTATAACAGCCAGGACATGGAGGCAGCCTAGATGCCCATCAGCAGAGGAATGGATAAGAAAGCTGTGGTACATATACACAATGGAGTATTACTCAGCCATTAAAAAGAATACATTTGAATCAGTTCTAATGAGGTGGATGAAACTGGAATCTATTATACACAGTGAAGTAAGTCAGAAAGAAAACAGTATACTATCGCTATGTATGGAATTTAGAAAGATGGTAACGATAACCCTGTATGCATGACAGCAAAAGAGACACAGGTGTATAGAACAGGCTTTTGGACTCTGTGGGAGAGGGCGAGGGTGGGATGATTTGGGAGAATGGCATTGAAACATGTATAATATCATATAAGAAATGAACTGCCAGTCCAGGCTTGACGCAGGATACAGGATGCTCGGGGCTGGTGCACTGGGATGACCGAGAGCGATGGTATGGGAAGGGAAGTGGGAGGGGGGTTCAGGACGGGGAACACCTGTATACTTGTGGCAGATTCATGTTGATGTATGGCAAAACAAATACAATATTGTAAAGTAATTAGCCTCCAATTAAAATAAACAAATTTATATTAAAAAAACATGCTTTAAAAAATGAATGGAATCTTAGGTAGGTAATCTAAAAGCAACAGTGCTTGCTGACACTATTTCTATTCATATTTTTTAAAAGTTTTCTTCTTTTATAATTCAAATACCAAGTGTTTTATTATGAGGCTTGGCTATACCAAGGGCCTTTATGAGTTCTCTCCCAAATATAATGGTTAAACCAGATACACAGTTAACACCCAAAGGGTAGTGAGTTTGGCTGATGTTATAAAGGTTTGTAACATTTCATTAATGTGAATGCATAAAAGCATGGGAAATACTTCCTAAAAATCCCAGGGCAAGTAAGTAGTCCCCTGTGGTGAACAGTTCAGGTAGTGAATAAGGAAATAAATGCGTGGAAGAGTAAAATATTCCAGAGGATGAGTTTAGTATTCTCTCATGGAAGTCTCTTCCAGGTTTCAGAGGTCCCAGGTAATAAGGACAGAAAAGAAGTTATGCATGCCGTAAATTGAAAATAAAGTAAAAAAAAAAAAAAAAAAACCTCCATTCCTTATTTATTCTTCAATTAAAATAACTAAGTACTTCGTTAAGCACCAAAAATTCCCATGATACTCCACTTCTGGGTATGTATACCCAAAAGAATTAAAAACAGGGACTCCAACAGATATCCACAAGCCCACAATTAAAGCACTATTCACAATGGCCATAATGATAATCAAAATGTAGTCTGTCCATACAAGGGAATATTTAGCTTTAAGAAGGGAGGGGATTCTGACATATGCTACAACATGCATGCACTCTGGGGACGGAAAGCTAAGCAAAATACGCCAGTTACAAAAGGACAAATCCTGTATGAGTCCACTTACACGGGGGACCGAGAGCGGGCAAATTCACAGAGGCAGAAAACAGAATGATGGTAGCCAGCGGGAGGAAGAAAGAGCTACTGAGTTTAACGGGTAGAGTTTCAGTTTTCCAAGGTGAGAACTGAATCTTTTCTTACCAGTGACACCATTTCTGTTTTTATTTCCAGCAGCTTCCTTTCGTTTAACGAATACTGAAACAAACATGTAGCACAGGTTAGATTCTGACTTATTCCTTTGTTTATTTCCCTCCTTTTCTGGCACCTTAAATATTCTGGTCTCAGTATTTCCAAGAATATGTACCATGAGCAGTCACCCCTAGGATAAAGCAGCCTACCTCCTTTCTCCTTTTGATCTTTAAAAATCTTATTTATACTCACTCATTGCTTCAACATCTAGATTCCCTTTTGTCATCTTCTACCTCTCTCTTGGTTGGTTTTCTTTTCACCTCTTTGCTGTGATGTCTCTAAGTCCCTCCCACTATTATGATAGCATTGCCTGGGACCAATTTAGATGGATGCTGAGTCACAGGCTTTTCAGCTTTGGGACGGTTGAAAAAGTAGGGTTAACAATTCAATTTAGGAGCTATCCCATCTTAACTACAAACAAAATTGGCATGATTTGAAGCTTAGACAAAAGAGAAAAGACAAAGCTGGGAAAAATAATTTCAAGGATTATTATTCTGTGACATAGATGCTGCCTTCAGATTATAAAACACTATGTAAATATACAGATTCAAGATACACACTAAACCATCACAGGTGGGTTTTAACTGAAAACAAAACAAAACAAAAGACAAACCCATGTGGGCACTGTCACAATCCAATGTTATTAAGGGAATTGACTAGTTCTACTCAGAATTAAAATGATATCTTGCCTTTCTTGCTATTAATGACTGTGTGATTCTGTCAATACTGAGACCAAAATCAGGCATGTTTCCTTAGTGGCGGGCATCAGGATTTGCCTAAGCAAATAAAAATTTGTAATTTAAGTGAAGAATTAAAAAGTCCTCAATAAATTTACACTTGTTATGGAGGGAAATGAATGCTTTTGAAGTCTATAGAAACTTTCCAGCCGTAAATGCTCCCCTATGACTACCAGGGGGATAGAGTATAAAATCAGCATTGCTTAGGAGTTAAAAAAAAACAAACAACTCAAACCCCAAACCAAGAACTACTTGCAGGACCAAAGAATGCTCATCTCCAGGGTTTCAGAGAGCGCGATGCACCAGATTACCACCAGAGGGCAGGGTGGAGTGGGATTTTCTGCATCCCTTAAAATTCCAGCCTTCACTAATATTGACTCAGCCTCAAGAGAAAAGACTACATCTCGACACTGCCATGATTATAAAAGTTGCATCTATCTGGACCCACCTCCCTCTACCCCAGAGCAGTTTATAGGCTGCACTGCATTTGAAACTGGCTGTAAATATCACCACAGTCACTGCTGCTGGAACAGTCTAAGTGTATTAAACAAGAGTGAGAGGGTTGGATAGCTCATCTTCCTCAGTGCAAGCTAAACTCAGGCTAGTTGCAGACTAGTATACTGCTGTCCTGCACTTCAGAGTAATCTGAATTTAGAATTTCCAAAAAGGACTTCTCAGGTAGGTTAAAAAGTCACACAAATTGACTGACTAATCCATGCTCACAGACCATATCTCCCAATCTCTGAGATCTAGTTCTTCCTGACTTCGTTGCTAGAGGCATCTTCCTACATCAAGCGGATTCAGAACTCCTGCTAAGCCTATATATAACCCTTAAGGGCAAAGGCAACCAAAGGAGTTTTTTGTCTTCTAGAAACTAGTCATATGCTAGTGATCATTATATATTTTAGCAATACTAAGTGATTTCCTGTGCATGGTTACAAGTGTTTCAAGACCAGAAAGGCAGGTGACACTGGCGTAATAGTTATTTCGTATATCATATGGGGCTTCCCTGGTAGCTCAGTGGTAAAGAACCTCCCAGCCAATGCAGGAGACACAGGTTCGATCCCTGTGTCGGGAAGATCTCCTAGAGAAGAAAATGGCAACCCACCTGCCTGGGAAACCCCATGGACAGAGGAGCCTGGCGGGCTACAGTCCATGGGGTTGCAAAATAGTCAAACATGACTTAGCAAGTAAACAACAACAAATATATGTCATATGTTTTTCTAACTAAAAGTTTCAATTTAGCATAACTTAAAGAATCATTTTAGAATTTGCATTTCAAAACAATGCAAAAAACTCATTAAGATTTCTCTATTAAAAAACTACATGGAAATAGTTTTCAAACCTTCAATTTTTAATGTAGAATTTAACATTATTTAATATTTATAATTTAATATGATTCAAGTCAGATAATCAACTTAACTTCTGCAAAATCAGGACCAGCATAGACTTAAGTTAATATCAAAGAGATCAAGATAAAACAATTTATTCATGTCTAAGTGACAAATAGTTTAGTATCTCTGAAACAAACAAGATTCAAACCTGACTTGACCAAGATTTTAATTTTAATGTTACTTTTTAAAGTGCTAATCCAAAATACAGTTGAAATAAAGAAACACCATATGTAACAATCATATACAGGTAAATATTTAACAGTACTTATGAACTGTAAATAACCTTAGACTTGACCAAATGTTCCATCTTGCAAAGAAATTAATTCATGTTCTATTTTTAAATAAAGGAACATACCAGTTCTTTCACTCTGCTCTTTTCTAGATTGAAGTCTAATTTGGTATCTGTTCGGACTTTGATCACTTCATCCTAGTGGGAGGGCAAACATCAAAGACAGAAAGAAATCCAAAGTAAGAGATCCAAAGCCTGTGTGGACATGAGCCTTGCTCCACCGTCTCCACTCCTTCACCGGAGGGGTCGAGGGTAGGGGCCCGGGGTATGCGGAGAGACGGAGCTGGAGATGAGTCACGTCAAGAGATTGGTTAAGCCATGTCTGCGGGAACTTCCTGGTTATTTATACAGATAATCCCCTTTTATGTTGAAGTCAGATCACAGTGGGTTACTGTTGCTTTTAACATCAAGATTCCCAATACAATCGCCTTGTAGAATTTATGAATCAAGCTGTTCTCTGGACAACTTTGGAACGCAGAGATGGACTCAAGTGAAATATTAGATTCTGGTTCAAGTAAAGCTTTCTGACACTCATCAAAACCTTTTTCTTATTTAACACCAATGTTCTTTCCACTTAAAAAAAAAAATCAGGCAGCTGGCATTAGTCAGCATTTTAAAATCACATGTAATTCTTTTAAAAACAGTTTCTCCTAAGAGAATGTAAGGATTCCATGTGGCTGTTTTAGAAAAATTTTATTTAAAAATGACTTCATTCCTTCTGGACCACAATTTTCTTAATGGATTTGGTTACAGACATCAGTAACTTATTCTTTGGCTATGTTCTCGGTTAAATCTTCCAATATGAACTTTTGAGACATATCACACAAATATTTAACACAGAAGCAAGTTTTTAAGAACACATAAATATTTTGGCCATTATATTTATTACTGAACTTGTGTAATTCTAAACGAGCAAGCAAACAGGAATGAGGATCTTACCGTTACTTGTTGTTTTAACCGATGGAGCTCAAGTTTTATTTTCTAAAGAAACATTAAAAAGAAGTCAGTCAAGGATATGTTTGGAAGGTTAGAAGAAAAACATAAAACTTGGTAATAAGCAAACATTACAGCATGCATTTATAAGCAAGTTCTTCAAGTGCTTTCCTCAATTCAACATGAATTTAGCCACGTTTAGAACGCAACCATAACTGAACGGTCTCAGAGGCAGAAATGATCACTGGTCATACCAGGATGGTACTATATAGTCTTGGTGCGTTTTGAGGGCTTTCAATTCATGTTGAAGGCCACATACAATTAGTAACACAACTGTCATCAATAGTCTCATTTCCTCCAGAGATGCTTTAGTATCTCTTTCAAGTTTCCTTTTAACTAACTCTGCCCTCAAATAAATGACTTCAAGACAATTTCAAACTTGAGCTTTTTTTTTCTAGCAAAAGAAGGAATCGTTTGCTAGGTGGGTTCTTATAAGATCAAGACCAACAGGTGATAAATGAACTTCCTTCACGGGACTCTAAACAGGACTGAAAACAAAAGGAAGATGAGGAGACAGTACCTATTTAAACACTGATCTCATACGCCCACACTTTAGTAAGACATGAGAGATTTTACAGCCGCACTTATTCATAATAACCCCAATCTGGAAACAACTCTAGCATGCATCACAGCAGAATAATGCAGCATGTTCTGATAATACTATGAATGATGGAAGAGAGTAATCTATTGCTGCAAGACACACTTGTGATTCCATGGATAAAGTTCTGGAAGAGCAAAACCAGGTAATGGCCATGTACGCTGGGATAGTGATTTTGGCTGTGGGACCAGAGTGGGTGACAGCAGGTCTTGGGGTGCCGGTCAAGGACTGCTTCTTCATCTGACTGACAGTCCATACTGAAAATTCACTGAGGTGTACACTTCTTTGTACACTTTTGTGTACACGCATTATACCTCCATATCCTAATAGAAAAGCACTTGATAAATATGAGTGGCTCTTTAGTTTTACCTCATTTTCTGATCTGAGGGCTGAAAATTCACTCTTCTCCAAAATAATCATATCTTTTTTTCACGTTAGCGATCTGAGACATTATTTGCTGAAGAGTTATCTCCTGGGAAAAGAAAAACGAAACATATAAACCTCGTCTGCCCTAGGAAGTCCACCTCCTACCACCTCAACCTGAGATCATCTTAATGAGAAACCAGGACATGGGCACGTAGGAAGAGGTTCAGCAAGGTCCTCCTCCGTCTCCAGATGAGAAGAGAGGAAGAATCCTGGCCAGTATCAGCACCAGATGAATCACGGTTAACAGAGTGGCAGTCAGAGGACCGCCAGCTACATCTTGGGCCGCATCTCCATTTAGGAAAGCATTCTGTGGTTCAGTCGCTCAGCTGTGCCTGGATTCTTTGCGACCCTGTGGACTGTAGCAGGCTGGGCTCCCCATCTCCCAGAGTTTGCTCAAACTCATGTCCACTGCAAAGCTGACTAGAAGAGTTAGTTTTCAAACTTAATGATCCTATAGAAGTTGAAAACACAGCTCTGAATAAATATATTTTATGCCACCCTAGCCACGCGCCTCTCGTCTATATTAAAATTGCTACATGCTGGGACTTCCCTGGTGGCCCACCAGCTCAGTCTGCTCAGGAGCCCCAGCAAAGCCACCTGCTGCATCTTGGTGACCATATCTTTGTAGACGATATCCATGTTGGCCTCCATGATCTTGATCAAGGCAGATACAATGACTTCTGCTTGTTGAGTAGTAAACCCTAGGCAAAACACACAAAGACAATTACTTAGGAGACCGTAGTTGTCAGAATTAAAAAAAAAAAAAATCCTTCATTGAAAGGGAGAAAATACAAAGTTATACCTGCAGGTGAATGTCTGAATTCAGAAGCAGCTGGAAAAGTTTAGCATGGCAAGAGGGTGGAGTCTAGTCACAGGCTGTGATGTGTCTGTCACTTGGGACAAGTTGGACACATGAGTGTTTACACGACTGTTTCCTCATGTAAAGTGAGGGGTGGGGCTGACTGAGCTCTGACGTCCCTCCTAGGGGTCAAAAACCATGTTTTCAGAGAATGTCTAATGACAGGAGATATCTGCTCTGCAAGGTCAAGTGAAAAGATGCAAGACTCAAAAATACAGATATTATATAAGGTATTGCTTTTGTAATTTATAAAAGAGTCTAGGTAGCTGTTATTTTCCTCTGTGTTGTCTTAATTTTCTACAATGGACATGACTTCCTTAATTTTAAAGTGTATATATTAGTAAAAACTAATTACATTAAGTAGAGAAACTTTCTTTCCAGCACAAATTGGTCAAGTCAATGGCTATATAATAATAATTCAGCTGTTGATTTATTTAATGTTAAAAGACAAAATCAATTCTTAAATTTTTATTCTACAATCTTCCTCAATCACTAGTGAGGAAAGCCCAAATTGGAAAGAATATATTCTTTTATATTCAATAAATGATGCTGAACTGAATTATATAGACTCAACTTAGCAGTGCTATTTTTAATAACTATAGGTACTAAGATATTTCACATTGAAAATTCTAATTAAAATGCTTAATTTTAAATATTTAAGATGCATAAGTACCTGGTATATAATTCTGTTAAATACTTTCATCTATAAGAACTTCAGAAGAATGTACTGATTCTTATTTAGTTCATGGCATATTTGTCTGGATAAAATTATACCTGATTCAATCTGGATGAGATTAAGCATGGGACTATACTGAAACAGAACAAAGAAACAAATTCAAAGAAGACAAAAGACCTCCGAAAACCTATTCTTTTCACTTTATTCAAAATCCTTTTATTTTTAATGTGTGAGTCATGAACAGCTAGCAAAAAACATCACTCAAATGTTAACAGTTTAGCTCTGGCACTGGGATTCAGAGTAGTTTTTCTTGGTTCTTTTCTGTTTTCCTAATTTTAAAAAAATCAACAAGTCTTTTGCAATTTTTAAAATTAATAAGCGTTCATAATTAAACGTAATTAGGCTTGGGGATTGATTATAAAGAAAAGAAAGAGAGAAACCAAAGTGTACTTATACTGATAAGAAAAGAGATAAACTTTACAGCCTTATAATTTAGAACCACCTACAGGAGAAAGGATAAGAATAGGGAGAAGTTAAGCCTGAGAACTTCTGGAATACCAGATCCAAATGAATTCTTTGTATTAATAGGAAAGAGAGGTGGGACAAAATCAGGGCCAGTGAGATTACGGACAGAGGAAGTTCTAAGAATCAGGAGCCATAACTCTGGAGGGGAAAAAAAGGATAAAGGACAGAGCATTCCCCAGGGGTCCTTCCTGGTCTTACCCTAACCCAGCCATCATCCAGGTAAGCACTTTCACATCCTACACCCACTGGGCTCTTTAGATCACTGGTTTTGAAATAGGCAAATACTCACGGGCCAGGGTTTTAAATCAAGAAAAGTAAGAACTACATATGCTGAAACATTCAACATCTATTATTTTTGTCAAAAATAAATAAATAGATTCTGAAAGGCAGGAGAAACAAACCCCACCTTTCATGGGAGAAAGGCTTTGGGTCCATTGCAGCTACCTGGCCACAGTCAACAAAATAAATGACGTCCTCTTAACATCATCAGACATCTAGTCCATGTAGATATGTTCCTATTATCTCTGGAATGTCTTTTTACAATTGGTTACTTCGAATCCAAAAGATCCATGAAAAAAAAAAAGGAAAGAAAAAGAAAAGTGGAGAGACTTCTGTTTAACAAGATAATTCTAGATGCCCCTCTTACTTCTACTTTTCTTTTTAAAATTCTGAGTAGAAAGAAGTCGTGGTGGAAAAGCCGACTGTTTCAAGTTTAAGAAGAAAAAGCTGTAAAAATTATCACAGAGCATGTGACAGTTTTCCCAACGTGCATTCAGGACATTGCTTAACACTCACAAGGGCTCTCTGGAATTCTTAGCTCACCCATGCTCCAGAGGTGGGCGGCTGGGAACTGAGAAGGGAAAAAGACTGTGAGGCCACGTAGCTAGAAGCTTGCAGAGCCTGAAACCAGAGCTGCTAACTAACCCATGTACGCACAGAAGGGCCCACCCCATCACCGTGTTCTGGGCAGATAAAGCACATCAACACAGGGCAGCTTTTCAGATATGAACACGCATAACCGGATAGATGACTGTACTATAGCACAGACTGATTTATTTCAAAGGCATAAGCTATGGTACCTGAGATTCTGATTGTGAGAGTATATGTGTTCACGGTTTAAAGAATTATCAATATAATATGCATTAAACTTACACTATGCATTTGTCTGCTGCTGCTAAGTCACTTCAGTCGTGTCCGACTCTGTGTGACCCCATAGACGGCAGCCCACCAGGCTCCCCGTCCCTGGGATTCTCCACGCAAGAACACTGGAGTGGGTTGCCATTTCTTTCTCCAGTGCATGAGAGTGAAAAGTGAAAGTGAAGTCGCTCAGTCATGTCCGACTTTTCGCGAACCCGTGGACCGCAGCCTACCAGGCTCCTCTGTCCGTGGGATTTTCCAGGCAAGAGTACTGGAGTGGGGTGCCATCGCTTTCTCCGGTGCATTTGTCTATATAAGATTAAATATGAGACTGCTACCTATATACTAAGTGTACTTTCAATAGCTGCTGGACATATCGGAGTAATCTTTTACATCAGTCGGTTCAACAGCAGTAAGAGAAAATGTCAGTCTGAATATTTTTTTAAAACCACAGTAAGCTGAAATGATCAATAACTGCTGCCCGCAACATTTTAATTTCACAAAAAATTTTAGAGCACACAAGATGCACAGGAATAAAACTGTCCCTTCTGGCCTTAGACAGCTGTCCTAGGAGCCATTCCTGAGTTTTGCTGGCTTGTGTCTAATTTTTTAACCTGTAACGCTAATCTTTAACTTCCAGAGTGATGTTATAAACACACACTTCACTTGGACAAAGAGAAAATGTAGGAGAAACGTCTGAATTGTACTGATGAAGCAAAAATGCCCTGAAACAGAAAAAACAAAACAAAACAAAACAAAAAAAAAAAACAAGGACTTAAAAACATGGGGACTGATCAAAAGGAGACCTGTAGACTTCAAAGTCAAAGAGAAATATGAGAAATTAGGTGAGGCCATCAGGAAGCCGTGAGGTAGAGTTTCTCGATGACACCGAGTGACGACGACTGGCAGAGGATTACCATTCTCCTCGAGCACACACTAAGGCATGGGTGTCAAAGTAGAGCTTCCTGTTCCCAGAAGAGGCGAACTCTCTCCTTCTGCTGTCCAGCTGCAGATTCCCAGCACAGAGGCTCAGCTCTAGAAAGGAAAGCACACTACGGTTCAAAACAGGACCTGATGGCAATCGAAAGCAACTCAGCATCAGGGGAAAAAAAAAAAAACAACGCACAAGGCATACCTCAAAGGCCTGTTTTTAAATTAAAAACGGCTTTATTGAGACACACCTCACACGCATACGACTCACCCATTCGCAATGCATACTTCAGCTGTTTTCAGTATATTTACAGAGCTGTGCAACTGACCCACAACTAACTTTAGAATACTTTCATTGATCCCAAAGAAATCCTAGACCCTTTAGCTACCCTCTCTCATTTCCCTACTCCGTGCCCTCCAACCTCGGCAATCCCTTAATCTATCTTCTCTCTCTATGAATTTGCCTACTCTGGACATTTCATTTGAACAGAATCATTAGGTATATGATATCTTGTGACTGGTTTCTTTCACACAGAGTGGTATTTTCGAGGTTCACCCCACCGTGTTCTATGTCAATATCTTTTTATTGCTGAATAATATTTCATTGTACAGATATACCACTTGTTTTTTTTTAATGTAGTCACCAGTTAAAGGACTAACTGTATGAAGGTTCTAATTTCTCCACATCCTCAACACTATTATGTCTTTTTAAAAAATATTATAAATATCCTAGTGGGTGTCAAGTGGTATCTCTCTGTAGTTTTGATTTGCACTTCCCTGACAGTTAATGATGCTGAATATCTTTTCATGTGTTTACTGGCCATCTGTACATCTTTGGAGAAAATATACTTTCAGACTCTTCGCCCACTTTTTAAAAAATTGGGCTCTTTTTATTACTGAGAAGTTTGTTTTAAAATATACATATCTTAAGATAAGTTAAGTTAGGTCCTTTTGCTTTTGGTGTCACAACTAAGAAGCCACTGGCAGATGTGAGCACAGAGATTGACCTCGGTTTCCTAAGGGTTTTGCAGTTTCAGTGTTCACGTTTAGGTCTTTGATCCATTTGAGACAGTTTTTGTATATGGTGGGAGATGGGGGTTCAACTTCATCCTTTCACACGTAGATGTCCAGTTCTCTCAGCGCTATTTTCTCCCTTAAATTGTCTTGTGACTCATCACAAGACAATTGTCTGTGGATTCTCCAGTCTATTCCATTGATGTATATGTCTGTCCATTTGCTAGTGCCCCATTTTCTTGATTACTTGTAGCTCTGTAATAAGTTTTGACGCCAGGAAGTGAGTTCTTTTTGTTCTTTTTCAAGATTGTCTCGGCTATTTTGAGTCCACTGCATTTCCATATAAATTTTAGGATTATATTGTATCAATTTCTGCAAAGAAGCTCCTTAGAACTGCGATAGAGATTGCATTAAATCTGTAGGTCAATTTGGGGAAGCAGTGCCATCTTAAAAATATTAAAGTCTTCCAACCATGAACATAGAATGTCTATTTATTTAGGTCTTTAATTCCTTTACTAATGTTACATATAGATTTCAGAATATAACTTTTGTGCTTTTGTTGTTGTTAAATTTAAGAATTTTTTCTTTTTGATGCTACTGTTACTGGAGTTGTTCTTTAGATTTTTCAGACTGTTCATTGCTAGTATATAAAAATACAACTGAGTTTTGTTTTTGTACAATTTGTATATTGATCTTGTATCCTGCAATCTTGATAAACTTGTGTATTAGCTGTGAAAGTATTTTAATGAATTCCTTAGAGTTTTCCATGTACAAGGTCATGTCATCTGTGAATAGCGATAATTTACTTCTTCTTTTACAATCTGGATGCCTTTTCATTTTCTTGCCTAACTGTACTGGCTAGAACTTCTGGCACCGTGTTCAGTTGAATAGTGAGAGCAGATCCTTGTTCCTGACATTGGGGGAGAAGAATCTTGCCTTTCACCAAGAAGAATGAAGTTCACTGCGGGTGTTTTGGATGTCCTTAATCAGGTGAGGCAGGTTCCTTCTGGTCCAGATTTGTCAGGAATGGATTGTGGACTTTCATCAAATTCTTCGTTTTTTTCCATGATTCTGTGGCTTCCCTCCTTTACACGGTGAGTGTGCTGTGCTACACAAATCGATTTTCTGATGACAAGTGAACCTGCTGTTCCTGAGACGGAAGCCCACTTGGTCTCGGTGTTGACTCCCTCTTACATATCTCTGCATTTGGTTTGCTAGTATTTTCATAACAGATTTTTGTCTGTAGTTTTCTTTCCTTGACTTTGCAAATGTCTACCTTTGGGGAAACATGTTCTAACAATTCATATATTACCTGTTATATGAATTTTTATGTGTTTAACCACAGATCTAACCTGTTTTGCAAATTTGTTTCAAGATGCTCATTTGATTTTTAAAATTTTTTTGGCCGCTCCTCATGATATGTGGGATCCTAGTTCCCTGACCAGGGATTGAACCTGCAGCCCCTCTACATGAAGGGTGGAGTCCTAAGCACTGGAAGTCCCTCCCGGTGCTCATTTGAAGCAGGCAGCATAGTAATGGTTTCCCTGATTTTTGTATTCCATAAACCATAAAAGTAGTTTTAAAAAGACAGGGAACAACTGCAAAATGAATCTGTAATTTTTATCAAGAAAGGCCATTTAAACATAATAGTTTCTTATTCTTACAAGCATACTAAAATTGACAGCAAAAGAGAGATGGACAATATAAAATAAAAATCTTTCAAGTAAATGTAATAAATGTAGCTATATAAAAACCAGTCCATCCTAAAGTAAATCAGTCTTGATTATTCACTGGAAGGACTGATGCTGAAGCTGAAACTCCAATACTTTGGCCACCTGATGTGAAGAACTGACTCACTGGAAAAGACCCTGATGCTGGGAATGATTGAAGGTGGCAGGAGAAGGGGATGACAGAGGATGAGATGGTTGGATGGCATCACCGACTCAATGGACATGAGTCTGAGTAAGCTCCACAAGCTGGTGATGGACAGGGAGGCCTGGCGTGCTGCAGTCCATGAGGTCGAAAAGAGTCAGACACGACTGAGCGACTGTGCTGAACTGAATATAAAAACCTACTACATCTTTGTTCTTACTTTTCTAAGATGCCAGGTATAAAAGAATGAGAAAAGACAGAATAGTCATCTATTAATTCACAGTTGAAAAGTTTTCTCAGTAGCTCTCCTAAACATCCTTCAGCTGATCAACTCTATTCTTATCCCCTAAACATTCAAAGGAAATTCCAAGTAAGCAAAAATGTGACATGGACAGGACCCTACAGATCTGAAGCTTCTCTGTAAGACGATAGCAGTGGTTCCCAAGTTACTGGAAAGAGTGGGGTGGCTGCAGTAGCAGTCTGTACCAAGGACCAGAGAACCAATCATCACTTTGTACCAAGCACTGTTTGCAGACCAACATAAAAACATAAAATGCAACAACTACTGTATGTATGTGTGTGTCAAACAGTAAAAACAAAATAAACAGAAAACCTTGAGAGTTGCTTAGATTCAAGAAGCCCTTGCCTACAGTATAAGGCCCTTGACAAGGCACACAAAGCTCACCCTAGTTTAGCCCACTAACCCTTTTAGCTTTTGTTCTGGCCACCTAAGCCCTTCATCCTTAAGCCTGGCCTGCTCCCCCTTCTCAACTGGCAAATTTTAAGCATCCCTTTTACCCCTCTTCACCTAATCTAACAGTGTGCTAAGCACCCATTATGTTCTGGGCGGGGCATTATGCTGCCCTGTAAGGTCCTCTCTGCTAACTCCTCCCAGGTAAGGGAGCAGCCTGTATTCCTTCCTTATCGGTGTTCTCAGCCCAGGACGGACAACCCTATTATAGCACCTACTACATTTATTTCCTTGTCTGTGTATCATTCCAAGCTCCCCAAGAGTGTCCAGTCAGTTATTTTTGTATCACTAGCATTTAGCAGAGGTCCTGGTACACTGCAGGCCAGAAATAACAAAACATCCAACTGTATGAATTCTTAGATCCAGAACTATAGACTGTCTACAAAGAAAGTTTGAGATGAACTAATTTCTCCTCTTCACCTATGGTTTTCCCTTTTCACATAAGTGAGGTCACTTAAATCTGGCACCTCTTTTTACATCCTTTATCTCTGCTGCTGCTGCTGCTAAGTCGCCTCAGTTGTGTCCAACACTGCGCGACCCCAGAGATGGCTAGCCCTGGGCAAAAACCGGCCTTTATGAGAAGAGACCCGGACACAGAACAGCCCTAACTGGATGGCAGGTGAATGAATAAATGCACCTCTTACAGAGCTCTTTACAGGCCACCCCACCCATTTCAGAACCGTGCTGAACTGTTCCACGGCTTAGAGAGCTCAAATATATTTGTGTCTAGAACTGGCTTGATACGATTATTCTAGTCCCAAATTCCTTTCTTCTAATAACAATAATCATTCATGTAATTTAAAACAATACTGCAAGCTTATTTTAAATAAATATTATTGGCTGAAAAATGGAGACGGCCTAGTCATGTGCCACTTGACCCTCCAACTCCGGCTGATGGAAGGTGAAGTCCATCTTGCCTCCATCACCGAGCAGGGCCTAGGGACACAGCAGTACTCTGGCACCAGAAGCAGCTCTGGCCCACTTTTCCTGCTTTATTGTGACAACAAATTGAGGTCCAAGAACTATGAATTCCCAGAATTAACAACCAGGAAACAAGGAAACTGAGCTATGATATGTAATTCTCCTTTGGGGACCTTCAGCACATCAAAAGCATACACAAAAAGAAGCCCGAAGTTAGCCCTGGACAGAGGAAGAAGCACTAAGTTCCTATTCATAAATCATCCTTAGGTCTAAGTAGCTCTACGGAGAATCCTGGACACCAAACAGACCACTAGACTGAAGACCAAGAAACAAAATTCTCATTAGCTGATGGGATCATGAAAGGAAAAGAAATCACGTTACTAGCTTGTCAAAAAAGAGCAGCAAAAGGCAAAGTACAGAAATAAAGACTCCAATTACTGTAGCACACTGACAGCTGACCACTCATTTCCCAGTCTCCTACACAACTCTCTCCTGCCCAGCCCAGGATATTCTTAAATTTCAGAAGCCACCAACATTTACTGAGCATTTCTGTTGAGGAAAACACTTTTAAAATAGCCATCAGTGTGGTTAGGGAGAGCCACTGATGTATATGTATAGATGCCCCAAAGTTAGATTTTTTGTAATAAATAACGATTACCCCAAATAATTTTTTTTAATCAACAGTTTTCAATCTAGTACACTGAGTCTGCTTAGACTTTCCTCAACTCATACAGTGATTGATCTCACGTTCTCAAAGAATTTAATCAAATGCCAACTTCTCAATGAAGCTTATTAAGAGGACTCCATTTAAATGAGTAACTGGAGGACCACTCCACTTCCCAACCTTTACTCCCTATATTTTTTCCGACACCATTGATCAGATGTCATTATATACATATATATAATTATATATAATATATATATTTATGTATTATCACATGTTATTATATTATATACATATAATCTCCTTTGCTAGAATTAAGCTCCAAGAAGGAAGAGTTTGCTGACCGATACACCCTGAGTACTTAGAAAAATGCCAGGCACAGTAACGTACCCAAAAGAGGGTCTGAAATTAAACCGTGAAACAATCCCTTCGTCTCCTATAGCTTCGCGCCTCCCATCGCTAGCCTACTACAGGCCGTGTGTGCACCCGACCCCGGGGATCTGAGGAAGGACGCACCCCCTTCCCGCAGCGATCAGTCACAACCTGCGCCGAGCAGCCGGCGCCCGCCTCCGGAGGGGTCGGACCTTCCCGTCTGGGGAAGCCCAGGTTAGCGCGTGGCCCAGACAGCGTGACCGGACAGTCCCCCGCCCGGGAGGAGACCGGCGACCTCGGCCGGCCTGCCCAGCTCCCGCCGCCCCGGCCCGGCCCCTCACCTCTCCTGGAGGACGCCAGGGCGGCCACCCGGCCGAGGCACCGGGGGAGCGCGCCCGCCGCACCCGCGAGGCCCGGGGCCAGGCCCGGCTGGCTTCTCCACACGCCGCCGCGCCCGGTCGGGGAGCCCGGGGGTCCGGAGCGCGGGCGCTCCCAGTCCGCCGGCGGCCGGCGCGGGGCCGCGGCCGCCCGGCGCGGGCAGGGCACCAGCAGGAGGAGGAGCAACGGGGAGGCACGTGCCGCGCCGCCGCGGGCCGCCTGGGCGCCGGGGCGCAGCGCCCCCGGACCGCCGGGTAGCGCGGGCAGGAGGCGGCGCACGGGGATGCCGCGGCCGCCCGGGCCTCCCGCGCGGCCGGCGGCCAGGAGGAGCAGGAGCCGCCGGCGGCCGGGCGAGCACTTCGGCCTCTCGGCCGCGACGGAGCCGCAGTCCATCCCCAACGCGGTCACGGGCCCGGGAGCGCGCTCATGCCGGTCACGCGCGGCCCCGCCCGACACCTACGGCCCGAAACGAGCAAGGGCGGCGGCGCCGAGCCCGCCCTTTCCTGCCCACCGGGCGAGGTTCGGGGGCCCGCGCCGGGGGCGGGGCTGCGCTGGGAGGCAGGGCTCCGGGCCGGCGCCGGGGGGCTGGGCTGGGCAGCGGGGCGGGGCTCTGGGCGCGACGGGGGCGGGGCTTGCGGAGAGTCAAGGCTCCGGGCGCGCTGGGGCGGGGCTGGGTGGGTAGGCGGGGCTCCAGGCCCGCGCCGGGGGCGGGGCAGGGAAGAGGGGCGGGCCCGCTCGGGCGCAGGGGCCGGGCGGGGAGGCGGGGCTCCGGGCGCGCGCTGGGGGCGGGGCCGGGCTCGTCAACCGGAGCTAGCGCCGGAAGAGAGGGGAGTCTTTCGGTTCAGTCGCTCAGCGTGGACTGCAGTACGCCAGGCCTGTCTGTCCATCACCAGTTTCCGGAGTTTACTCAAACTCATGCCCATTGAGTCGGTGATACCATCCAACCATCTCATCCTCTGTCGTCCCCTTCTCCTCCTGCCTTCAATCGTTTCCAGCATCAGGGTCTTTTCCAATGAGTCGGTTCTTCGCATCAGGTGGCCAAAATATTCGGCTTCAGCCATCAGTCCTTCCAATGAACATTCAGGACTGATTTCCTTTAGGGATGAACTGGTTGGATCTCCTTGCTGTCCAAGGTGCTCTCAAGAGTTTTCTCCAACACCCACAGTTCAGAGTCTGTTACAGATCGAACCCGCATCCTGCTTCGTAACGGCGACCGGGGAGACCAGGAGGTGGTCGTGGGCCTTCACAGAGCTGGAATGAGCTTGGAACTGCCACGATTTGCATATTTATTACACTGATGTCCTTATAAAGACATTAATTACCCTGGGGCCCTTTAGAATCCCGTGGAAAGTCCGCCGAACTGCCCTGGGTTTTCCTGACTTCCCCGGTCCGAAGTCCCTCAGAGTGCTGGCGCCCGGAGTGCATTTTAAAGATTATTAACAATGTCTAGGGTGTAGCACTTATCGTAGTCAATGCATTTAAATTTAAACTTTAAGAGCTTTTGTTTCCGGATTAGTGGATCAAGTGAGGAAGTCAATCTGGGAATTTAAAACGTGGGAGTTTGAATGTTAAATGAAATCTACTGGTATAAAAGGATATCTGATACTAGCAATGTTCAGTTCAGTGAGCTTTTTGAATGCCCGCTGCACCTATCTCAGTTACTGATAGGTCCATTGTGTGAACTGAGTTGTTCCTTGGACGAAGGAATGAAATGTCCAAGGCACCAGCCTACGAGATTAAAAAAAAAAGATTGAAACCAACATTTTTATTTACATAAATCAATAAACTGTTTTTGTTTAAACCAGATAGAGTAAGGTTTCTGTCTCTTATCCTAACACAGAAATCTTAATAAATGGACAGACTAGATACAGGGATTAAAAGGCCAAATGAAAAATAAATATCTACAAATTAAAGCTTCAGGCAGGGACCAAACAACCCTCAGGGCTCAGAACTTTCTGACAAAGTTGAATTGGAGAATATGTTTGGACATGGGGCCCTCCTGCTGTCTCCCTACAACTGGACCTGGAGACTTCCATGAGCCAATTTGGGTTCACAGAGCAGATGCTGTGAGATCTCTAGGCAGGCCTCATACACTCCGAGGTCACCAAGGAGAAAAGAGTGAAGGGTGGCAGGGCTGTCCCTCGAGGCCCTGGGCCTGGCCAGTGTGTAGTTAACATGTGGTGACCTGAAGGTGACGTCTGTGTAATGTAACTACAAAGTAAAGGGCAGGGATAAAGAGATCTTTGTGGTGGTGAGTTTTCTACATTGCGCTTAAAGTGCTAATGTTAAAAAAATATGTACATTGTAATCCCTAAAGTAATCTATAAACATATTGAAGAGACATAGTCCAAACACACAATAGGTAAAATGTAATAATAAAAATATTCAAATAACCCAAAAAGAGACAGCAAAGGGAAAATAGATAAAAAACCAGAGGAAACAAACCCGAAAGCAAATAGTAAAATGGTAGACCCAAATTCAAATATAGTAATAATCATATGAAATGTAAATGGTCTATACCAGAGAAAATCAAGCTAATGTACTGTTAAATAAAATATGGTTTATCCCTCTTCCTTCTGAAGGGTAGCAAAATATGCCACCCCAAAATACACCACTTTGGCATAAAGGTTATATTGAACTGAAGGCTTTTGAAAAAAGCTAATACAAGAGAATCTCTCTACTCTCCCTCATTTTGGCCTAAAAGCCAGACATAAGTTTGTAAAGGGTGTCCCCCTCCCCTCTCTACTGTGAAGGGCAGAAGGGGACTACTCTTAGCAGCCCAGATATAGCATCTGAGGAATCCATATGATCAACTTGCTCAGACTAGCCCTGATCTACCACTCAGTTCAGCTCAGTTCAGTTCAGCTCAGTTCAGTCGCTCAGTCGTGTCCGACTCTTTGCGACCCCCATGAATCGCACCACGCCAGGCCTCCCTGTTCATCACCAGATCCCGGAATTTACTCAAACTCACGTCCGCTGAGTCAGTGATGCCATCCAGCCATCTCATCCTGGGTCGTCCCCTTCCCCTTCTGCCCCCAATCCTCCCAGCATCAGGGTCTTTTCCAATGAGTCAACTCCAAAGTACTGGAGTTTCAGCTTCAGCATCATTCCTTCCAAAGAAATCCCAGGGCTGATCTCCTTCAGAATGGACTGGTTGGATCTCCTTGCAGTCCAAGGGACTCTCAAGAGTCTTCTCCAACACCACAGTTCAAAAGCATCAGTTCTTCGGCGCTCAGCCTTCTGCACAGTCCAACTCTCACATCCATACATGACCACAGGAAAAACCATAGCCTTGACTAGATGGACCTTTGTTGGCAAAGTAATGTCTCTGCTTTTCAATATGCTATCTAGGTTGGTCATAACTTTTCTTCCAAGGAGTAAGCGTCTTTTAATTTCATGGCTGCAATCACCATCGGCAGTGATTTTGGAGCCCCCAAAATAGTCTGACACTGTTTCCACTGTTTCCCCATCTATTTCCCATGAAGTGATGGGACCGGATGCCATGATCTTCGTTTTCTGAATGCTGAGCTTTAAGCCAACTTTTTCACTCTCCTCTTTTGTTAGGTAAAGACGACCAGGACCCCAAAAGAGTATCTAACAGGCTTTACTGGGGAAGCGCTCCAGGCGAGGTTCGCAGACCTGAAGGAGGCAGGCCCAGCAAGTCCACGCGCCCTGACCGTGTTAGAAGTTTGTTTATATATGCACTCTGCAAGGGATGGGCAGGTTAATGGATGGGGGTTTGGATAGGTTGCCGGCCGAGGTGTCACAGGCTGATAGGTCCTTTTACATGGCGGAGGTGGGGCAGCTTTAGCTGGCAAACTCTGCTGTCACCGGTCCCGGGATGCAGGAGGCTCCCTCCGTTAGGGGGTAGGAACTCCCCGCAGGCCAGCGCTGGAGAGGAGGAGCTGCTCGTCATGGCAAGTGGCGAAGTGTGCAGTCATTGGTCCCCGGGTCCCCCGGATCTGGGAGGATCCTTCCTTTAGGGACCTTCTCGCCAGCAGGAGGGAGAAGAGGGGCGGCCCATCATGGCCCTCGGGGTCTGACCTTACATCTTTCACTTTCATCAAGAGGCTTTTAGTTCCTCTTCACTTTCTGCCATAAGGGTGGTGTCATCTGCATATCGGAGGCTATTGATATCTCTCCCAGCAATCTTGATTCCAGCTTGTGCTTCTTCTAGCCCAGAGTTTCTCATGATATACTCTGCATTTTCCATATATTGACCTTGCCACAATTTGCGGCTCTAGGTGCTCAAAGTCCTTTTCCTCTGTCTTGCCACTTCTCTGCAAAGTTATTGCTCTTGGCTAAGATGCTGTGTAAGTCCAAGTTCTGACCACTCCTTTGTGTTACTCATCTCTGAATACTCCCATGTGTATGTTCTTCGTATGTGTTAATAAGCTTTGTTTTTCTCTTGTAAATCTATCTTTTTAATCAGCCTAATATACAGGGCCCCTAGCCTATGACTCTAAGATGGAAAAACAATTTTTCTTCCCTTACACTTGATAGATACACTTTCAGACTGGAAAAATAGAAAATGTGTAAAACTTGATTTTTCATGTTGCACAGTTTTTACATAATTGAAACTTGGCAAAATATTAAAGATGATGAGTGTAATTATCATAGGGCACACTGAGTTCCTGAACCAGTGGTATTTAGATGAGTACTGAAACACTTTCCTACTCTATGCATTTTTACCTACTCTATAAAATTAATTTTTCTTTCCTTCATTTCAACAAAATCAAATTATTCTGGTATAGTGGATACTTTCACATAGTTCGTTTTCTAGGATAGAAAAGATCTAAAGAATTAAAAAAGTGGAATGTACTCAAATTGAACAACAGTTGAATGATTTACATCAAAAACATAAGGTAAATGCAAAAATGTAAAAGTAGATTGCTTTGATAATTTATATATTTTCTTTGAAAATACTGGAATTGCTCTTTTAAAAGAAAAATAATTATAATTAAAAATCAAATTTTTATTTCAGAATTAAAGCTGACAGTTTAATTTGTACACATTGGAATACAATCACGTAAATCTTTTTGTATTGGAAAACTATTTGCAGTTTTAGTTTTTAATGTCCAGATAGTTACCAGTGTAAAGAATTAGAATCATGCCTCACACGTGCTGTATCTTGTATGCATGTGTGTATACATTTAACAATAATGTGTGAGTTATGTACTATTGCAAAATAGTAAATTCCTTAGACACCATGTGCAACAGTTGTGAATGTTGTCAATCAAAAATGAAAAAAAAACCCAGAAAGCCTGCATCTACATCTGATACCATGTAATGTCAACCAAAAAAACTGAGAAAGTCTGGAAATGAAAGGTGTGGGGTTTTTTTTTTTTTTTGCTGTCTTCAAAATTGCAATTTGGGAGACACTTTTAAAGGTAAAACCAAATGAGTGTTCCAAGGAAAAGAGTCAGAGGTGTATAAAGGCAAGAGCCACAAGGCTGTGTGCTAACATGAAGGAGACCAGGATTCCATCTCTGGGCTGGGAAGATTCCCTGGAGAAGGAAATGGCAACCCCCTCCAGTACTCTTTTCTGAAGAATCCCATGGACAGAGGAGCCTGGTGGACTGCATCCAGTCCGTGGCGCCGCAAAGGGTCGGACATGACTGAAGCGACTCAGCATTCACACAACATACTTCATGTAGGCAGCCCTAACCAGACCTTCAGTTTGCTTGGATGGTCTCGCCTTACATCTTTACTGATTTTCCTGTGGGACCTGTTTGTCTCAATGTCTGTACTTCAGCATGAGAGTGTAGTTCTTGGGCTCTATATACTTGGCCATAGCCTGAAGCTGTAACACTCATGGGAGAGAGCTCAGCTGCTGTTGCCTCCAGCCTTTCTAAGAGGGATTGTACTCTCAAATTTTTCTGAGATCTTATTAAGTATCTTGCAATAGACTTTGCGTCACCATAATGGGCTAGATATGAGAAAGAGGTAACACAGAGGAGTAATTCTATTTCCATTAGAAGGAAACATTTCCCAGAGTGTATGTTTCTGTTAGAATGAGTCAGTCACACCTGGCTATGCAAGCTCTCATTTTACCTGCCTTTCCTCAATAGCCAGAAAATAGCATTTTTGGAAGATTAGTTTTGCATCAGTAGTCAAGATGGATTGAACAGGAGGAGACTGGACTCAGGGAGATTAAAGAGGTAACTCTTATGGTAATGTTGGGGAGAAATGAATTAGGTTGAAGTGCTGAGTATATATAAAGATTAATATATATATATAGGTTATCCTAGAAGTACATGTATTAAAATATTTAACAATGATTATTTCTGAAATGGGGTTTATAGATGCATTTATTTTTCTTTGTATTTTGTTTTTCAAATTTTCTACAAATGAACATGTATTGCTTTTATAGTAGAAAATAAGCTGCAAATAGGAAATATTATAATATATAATACTATCTTTTATGCAAATTGCCATGAAAAATTATTTAAAAGTTTCATTTTAAATCTTGACCGGAGAAACTTCAGTGATTTGTGCATTTCACATGTGGCTAGTCCAAACTGAGAAGAGGTGTAAGTGTAAAATATAAAATGAATTTCAAAGACTTACTGCAAAAAAAATACAGAATACCTCCTGTATTTTTAGACATTGACTACATGTTGAAATGATAATTTTGGATATATTAGGTTAAATGAAATATATTATTAAAGTTAGCTTCATGTATTTCTTTTTATTTTTTTAAAACATGCCTACTTAAAAAAACCTTTAAATTACATGGGTGGTTTGCATTTGTGACTATGCTTTATGGAGCATAAAAGCTGCTCTGTATTTTATCCAATTTCTAATAAACCAGTGGAAACCAATTGATTTAAGGTGCTCTGTTTCTCCAGTGTCACGCATTCAATAAATGGCATTGTCCTCTCTGTGCCATTTTCACTCACATTTCTGACGTCACAGGGGTGGGGATATTTTCCGCAACAGCCACTTTTTCCAACTCTCCAGATACCAACTGGATGTCTTAGAATTCAGTTCAACAACTCTGGGAAGTTGGTGTCAGGCAACATGCATTTCAGAGCTCAGTTTCTGAAGCCAATTTCAAGTCTCAGGTTGTTTCTTGTTTGTACTACTCCATTTTATACAAGGGACTTGAGCATCCATGGATCTGGGTATCCACAGCGGTTTCAGAACCAGTCCCCTGTGGATACCAAGGGATGACTGTACTTCTGACTGAATAAGTGGCTATGTTCACCAACCCGGATGCTGTTGGAATTCTGTCATTTAAGGGTTTTTATGGAGCTTTCATTACTTAGGCATGATTGAATAATTCATTGGCCACTGGTGATTTTTCTCAACCTCTATCCCTGCTCCCTTCTCTGGAGGTCAGGGGTGGGGCTGCAAGTTCCATGCCTTGGTCTTTCTGGAAACCAGCCCCCATCCTGAAGCTATCCAAGGGCCCCCAGCCTCCAGTCAGCTCAGTGCACAAAAGACACTCATCACTTTGGAGATTCCAAGGGCTTTAGGTGCCAAGAGTTGGGGACAAAGAGAAAATCTACTTATTTCTTATTATATCACACCCTCTATTCTATCTGCTGATAGCATCTAGTTCTTCTCTCTGCCCCTTCCAAGGGTCTCCTGGATTTGGGACACACAGAGAATTATTCTACAGGTGGGTTTGCTGCTGAAACTTATCTCATCATTGTTGGGAACAGTATTCATTTTGCTGTTGGGTCACTTCTACCTGCTCTTCCATTCCGTCTCCAAAACCGTGCTAATACAAGGCTGTTTTGACTAACAAATGTTTATGAAGTTTGAAGATAACCATAGCAAATGTAGAAGAGGACTTCAAATGGTGTCGCTTTCTCTGTAAGGTTTCCTGTCACTCTTAGCAGTGATGAGCAGGCTCTGTCCACATGTGCATACCCCCACTGGCCACCCCCCAACTCTTTTTCTTCTGGAGTCCATTTCCCTTTTGTAGCACTGGCTGACAACTCCAAACCTTCTTGATACTTTATTGTGTACAGTGAGCTTCTCAGGTGGACCTAGTGGTAAAGAATCCTCCTGCCAATGCCGGAGACGAGTGCTTGATCTCCAAGTCAAGAAGATCCCCTGGAACCCACTCCAGTATCCTTGCCTGAGAAATCAATGGACAGGGGAGCCTGGCGGGCTACAGTCCGTGGGGTCACAAATAGTCAGACACAGCTGAGTGTCTGAGCACAATTGTGTATCTTGTCTAAAAGTTTTCCACATAGACTCTGCTTGGCCAGTTTTGCATTTCGAAACCAAATGGGCCCCTTTGGGGTTTTCCCAAGGATTAAACTGCTCAAATTTTCATGAGCTCTTTACAGTAACCCCATTTAATTTTGTTATGTAGTTTTGTTTGTGGAGAGGCAGGTGGTATAACTCTCAGTATGAGCCAAGCTCTGTTATATTAACATTTCTCAGGTAACAGACAGACTTTTGTCCTGGAATGTTGTCTGCCTTCTAAAAATTGAGATCTAATCACTAGTATTCAAAAAATTGAGAGCTATTTGCAAAATAGCACAGTGGTTAAGATTGACATTTACTAACTGTATGACCTTAGGTGATTTCTTTCTTGTTCTCACACTGAGTTATCCCATTCTTAAAGAGAATTCTGTCATAATAATACCATCTCCCTCTTAGGTAAGGATTAAAACGAAAGGTCAAAACATACTATCATGCCTGGTCTGTTGTATGTGATTAATGAATAATACTTATTTTGTTTATTAATATTAAAGCAAGCTAGCATTGCATTGAATTGTTCTGCAAGCATGCAAGAGGACTGGTGCCCCCAGGAGCCCTGCCTGGCAGCAGCTGTGGTGTCACCTGCAGGGCTATGGAAAGTTTGCAGAAGTATTGCTTGTAGACCCACCCTGCAGGGGCCAGAGGGAAGGGTCCTGGTGGTTAAGGAAAGGGGCACATTGATTGAAACCCCTGGGAGAGTCCTGGCTAGATGGATGAGGACATCCTGTGAGCTCTGATCCAACCCTGCCAAGTGAGTCACTCAGGGAAGCAGCTGGGGTGTGAGTTCAGAGGTGAAAAGGACGAGATACCCGGACAGAGAATAGGCTTTCCTGTCTTCTTTTTTGTTTTCATTTCCTTGCATTATTCCCTTGAAAGTAAAGCTCCTAGGAAATGGAAATCTCACGTGCCAACTTTGTGCAGACCAAAGCGGAAATGTCTTATTCCAGAAAAAAGTTGACTCGGGCAAGACATACTTTTATACGTGTGGGGATTTGTCCCGGGGGACGTCAGGACTTGACATAGGCATCCTTGGCACGTATATGCACTCAAGATGACTGAGCCAGTAAGTGGTTCCTACTTGCGGAGAAGAAAATGGTAACCCACTCCAGTATTCTTGCTCTGGAGAATCCCATGGACAAAGGAGCCTGGTGGGCTACAGTCCATGGGGTCACAAAGAGTTGGACACGGCTGAGCAATTAATACACACACACACACACACACACACACACACACTTGCAGGGAACAATTCTTGGAGCTGCATGGGAGAACTTTCTGGTATAGCAAGGGCATGAAATGACAGGGCATTCAATATCCAAGGAGAATTGAATGGAGGCTTGTGATTGGCTTAAAATTGATAGGAACACTGGGGCTTCTTCTGCCATTTTCCCTTATGCGTCTCAACCCTAGGTGTGTTGGGTTGTTAACCAAACTCAGGATTCATGGATTTAGAGCAGGCTCATTCACGGTCCTTTGAAGGTGAGCGATGTTGCAGAAGCTGGGGTGTCTGACGCCTTTCACATACTGCCTTACATCCTCTCAGCCCCAGTTCTGATCTCAGTAATGGCTAGAACAAATAGTTTCCTCTGGGCTGGGGGTCGTTTCTTGCTGAGAGCCTCTCACCTTGAGCATGAACTGTGTTTCTTTTATTTTCTGCCTAGGGCTTCTCCAGTGCAAAGGTCCAGGGGTGACCATGGGTCTTTGCCCTGCATGCCTGCTTGGGAAACCCACCAGATGGAAAGAGCAAGCTTCCTGAGTTACTACATAGAGGACTGCCTGCTTGAATGCATGGTTGGTCTGTGGTATTAGTAGGAAGCAATGCCTCTAATATGATAAGCCTGTGGGATTTGGAGGATCCTGGGATATGTGTTAGCAAACCCTGACTAATACACCCAATGTACAGCTCCTGGACTTTCCCCAGATACATATTTCCAGCCAAAAAGAGGGTGGGGGATAGTGAAGTCCCAGGTGAAAATGAGCTCACAGACAACAAAGCAGGCAAGCTGCCCTTGTCAAGGAGATAATTGGTGCTCACCAAAAGTCCATGTGCTTATTTATCATGTTCCAGTTTTCCTGGCAGTTGGGTTGGGTCCATGTGACTAGTTCTGGCTAAAGGAGTGTGAGTTCTCCATGGTACTTGGGCTACTGTTTTTATGACTTACAGTGAAGACCTCCAAGATGGTGGGGTTTCAATGTGGAAGCAGCCTGGGTCACAGTCTGAGAAAAGCAAGTAAAGTTGCCTGCAAGTGAAAAATAAAGCTTAGTGTGTATTAGTTGCTGACATGTCCAGTATCACTTGTTACTGCAGCACGTTCTACACTACCCTCTCTCTCTCTAGTCACTAAGTCACGTCCGACTCCTGTGACAGCATGGACTGTAGCCCGCCAGGCTCCTCTGTCCATGGGATTCTCCAGGCAAGAATATTGGAGTGGGTTGCCATTTCCTTCTCCAGAGGATCTTTCCAACCCAGGGATCGAACCTGGGTCTCCTGCACTGGAGGCAGATTCTTTACTGATTGAGCTACAGGGAAAGCCCATAGGAACTGAAAAAATTGATCAAAAATTTAAAATAGAGAATATTTGGTAAATGACATAGGAATGAGAGGTTATAAAGGATAATCTACTGGACATAATGATTATATTTTGAAAATGGTTAAAACATCCAATTTGAGAGCTAGGATACACAACAGAAAATATATAGCCAAAGAATAAATTAGTGAACTGCCATAACAAATCCAGAAACACCCCCCAGAGGACAAATTAAATTATAGTGAGAATAGGAAGTAAAAGGAAAAAATAAAACAAAACAAGAGGGATAGGCAATACCAATAATTGATTATAATCAACTATAAATGGAGGACTATAAGTAACTTGAATCTGCAACTGTTTTTTTAAAGTAAAGTAAATGTAGAACGGGCATCAGGAAATTTGGATTCTAGCCCCAACTCTGACTTGCTGTGTACCTTGGATAAATCATGCAGTCCTCTGAAGCCTCAGTTCCTTAACCTACAAAATCGTAGAGAGAAAGAGTCAGATGGCCTGGAACTGAATCCTAGCTTAGTTTGCTACCTTGGTGGACTTTCTTACCTTCTGTATATATTCATTTCTTTATGCATCAAATAAAAGTAATGATATCTAATATCATCCTTGAATCCAAAAGGTACTTCCTATTCCTTCCATTTTAGAAAAGGCTGCATTTAAAATTCAGATTCTAGTTCAACACAATTATTTCACAAGTGAAAAAGTTGCGACATGGAGCCATTGGACAACACAGGAAGGATACTAAGTGTCCGAACTGTAACTGGAGCTCAGCTGTCCTGACATGGGACTGTCACTCCCTCTAGCCCTCACTGGTTGCTCACACATGATGCTAAGTTTAATCATTAGAAGAAATGACCTCCCTTTTGTGGGAATTTTATCTTTCATAAACTATTCAGTTTCTCATTGAGCCTGATGGCGTGGTCTAATTTCACACTTAAGGAGCAAAGAGGCTGGGGAGGGTTTGCACCAGAGCACGGGGGAAGCCAGGGCCAACCATAGGGTGAGAACTTGTTTTTCCTTCAAATGAACCTGAGAGTGGAGTAAAAGAAAGATTGTGAATTTCTCTATCAAGCCAGTAATAAGAATGCTGCTGTTTCTTTAATTTCCTATCAATAGCACTGATGGCATTATTTTCCATGATGCAGGCAGTAAGAGGTAATTGAAAAATTGAAAACTATGAAATTGTGCAAGGAAGAAAAATAAACAGGAGCACCGCCATCAGAACAACATTATTCTCAGCCCTGGTAAATTTCTTTCTAGCTCATTCTCCATTGAGACATCTGACTGCACACATTTGAATATATGACTTTATATCTTGCATTTACCCTTCATATTATAATGTAAGGATTTCATGTTATTTCATAGTCTTCTAACACTTCTTATTAAAAGGTTGCATAATATTTTGAGAATGGCATTTTCACTGTTGTTTTTTTTTTTCTGGAAACCGCTTGGGTTGTTTGCAGCTTTCTGCTAATACAACAGAACTGTAATAGACACATGTATAAATGAAGGTTTTCTGTATTAAAGATTACTGGACCAAAGAGCATGAACAATGCTTGTGGCACATGGTAACTCTCTAGACGGATCATGCTCTGCTGACATATAAACTGTCATTGAAAACTTCCAGTTTATTAATTTTAAATTTATTATACTTACTTATATTTAAAATGAGACAGAAGCATTAAAAATTACATAAGCGATAGGTAATGCTTATAAAAGTTTATAAGATACAGAGATGAATAAGGTCGAAATGAAATTATACCATAATGTCATTTCCTAGAGTCATTTCTCTCGATAGTTCGTTGCACATTCTTCCAGATTTTGTGATCTGCACATACTGACCTTTATTGCTGTTATCATTAGTATTAGAGGCATGCATAGTGTCTTGCATTTCACTTTCTTCATTTATGGGTAGATGTTAAATATTGTCACCTTGGCACATGCAGATCGACTTCATCCTTTTTAATAGCTTCATGGTTGGACCATAACACGATCTCTTTATCTCATTTCCTTTGATAGACTTGTGGGTTAGCTTCAAGTTTTCTCCTCTGGCAAACAAAGCTGCCATGAGAATTCTTGTCTATACGGTTTATTTTTAAAGAGCATTTACTGCTGTGCTAATGACTTTGAAAACAATGGCTGGCAAGATAATTCTTGCTGTGTGCAGAACATACCATGTGTAAACGTCATTTGAATTTTAAAGCTAGAATTGAGTCATTTTCATTAAAACCAGGTTAAAATCACAGCGATCTCTTTCTCTCGTGTATGAATGAATCCTCTTGCTCCAGATGGGACATGAAACTCCTTAAATTGAAATTCAGTGCACAGGGGCTCTGATGGCCCTTAACAGATGGAAGGACAATCTCATCTGGATGGTTATATAACTCAGTGATTCTCATGAAAGCCTTCGGAGAGCCTCAGACAGAAGGTGGACTGAGTTAGGCTTGGGGCAGAGGCAGGTGAATAGGCTGGAGTCACTGGTTTCTTTGTGTGTATTTATTTGCTAGTGTCGGTAAGATTGGGGTCTGAGATCTGAGCAGTATAACAGTCTGGTCAAATGACTAATGTTGAGACCTCAGAAATCTCCCATTCGGATACGATTTGAGTTGGAACTCAAGGTTTCCTGTTAAATGACCTTGGGATGATCATTCCATCTCTCTCTCACTAATATGCAGATAATGTTTCCAGTAGGAGGGTATCATATTACTATTTAGTCATAGGTATTTATGAAGAATTGATGGTTTTGAACTGTGTTGTTGGAGAAGACTTCTTGAGAGTACCTTGGATTGCAAGGAGATCCAACCAGTCCATCCTAAAGGAAATCAGTCCTGAATATTCATTGGAAGGACTGATGCTGAAGCTGAAACTCCAATACTTTGGCTACCTGATGTGATAAACTGACTCACTGGAAAAGACCCTGATGCTAGGGAAGATTGAAGGTGGGAGGATAAGCAGACAACAGAGGATGAGATGGTTGGATGGCATCACTGACTCGATGGACATGATCTTGAGTAAGTTCCGGGAGTTCGTGATGGACAGGGAAGCCTGGTGTGCTGCAGTCCATGGGGTCGCAAAGAGTCAGACACGACTAAGTGACTGAACTGAACTGGTAGGTATTTATTCAGCTGTATCGCTTCTAAGAGCTAGATACAGTTGTAGTTGTAAATAAGAGATCATCCATTTTCTTTTTCCCCTAAAGGGGAGGTTGTGGCCTTCCTCACCTGGAAGTAATCAGCTAATCTGCTTGAATTTTGTCAATATACCGCACTGAAGTTTATTTGCCTTCATGCATCACCTCTTCTTGGTATTGTAGGCTGATGGTGAAAGTGTTAGCTGCTCAGCTGTGTTCAACTGTTTGCAATCCCTTGGACTGTAACCCTCCAGGCTCCTCTGGCCTTCCATGGGATTCTCCAGGCAAGAATACTGGAGTGGGTAGCCATTCTCTTTCCCAGGGAATCTTCCTGACCTGGGGATCAAACCCAAGTCTCCTGCAGTGCAGGCAGATTCTTCACCATCTGAGCCACCAGGGAAACCACAAAGCAGGCTAAACTGTGGCAAACTGCTTAGCCAAATCAAACGAACTTATCTGAACTTATCCGTTCAACAAGATACTATTCCTCCTGCCATGTATCACGCCTGCATTGCTGAAGTCAGCGCTCTTCCTTTTTAAAAAAGCAGAGCGACCGGTCTTTCTTGCTGCACACGGGCTTTCTCTAGGTGCCGTGAGTGAGGGGCGCTCTCTAGCGGTGGTGCGTGGGCCTCTCTTGCTGCGGAACACGGGCTCTGGGCGTGCAGGCTTCAGCAGTCATGGTGCACAGGCCCAGTTGTGCCCTCGGGCCTAGCTGTGCCCACAGTTCGAAAGCATCAGTTCTTCGGGGCTCAGCCTTCTTATGGTCCAACTCTCACATCCATACACGACTACTGGAAAAACCATAGCTTTGACTATGTGGACCTTTGTCACAAAGTGATATCTCTGCTTTTAAATGCACTGTCTAGGTTTGTCATAGCGTTTCTTCCAAGAGCAAGTCTCTCTTAGTTTCATGGCTGCGGTCACCATCCACAGTGATTCTGGAGCTCAAGAAAATAAAATCTGTCACTGTTTACACTTTCCCCCTTCTAATTGCCATAAAGTGATGGGACTGGATCCATGATCTTAGTTTGTTGAATGTTTAGTTTCAGGCCAGCCTTTATACTCTCCTCTTTCACCCTCATCAAGAAGCTCTTTAGTTCTGCCATTAGAATGGTATCTGCCTATCTGAGGTTGTTGCTATTTCTCCTGGCAATCTTGATTCCAGCTTGTGATTCACCTGGCCCAGCATTTTGCATGATGTACTTTTCATATGTACCCTATTAAATAAGCAGGGTGACAATATACAGTCTTGATGTACTCCTTTCCCAGTTTTGAACCAGTCCCTTGTTCCATGTTTGGTTCTAAGTGTTGTTTCTTGACCTGCACACTGGTTTCTCAAGAGACAGATAAGGTGGTCTGGTATTCCTATCTCTTTGAGTATTTCCCACAATTTGTTGTGATCCCCACAGGCAAAGACTTTAGTGTAGTCAATGAAGCAGATGTTTTCTGGAATTCCCTTGCTTTTTCTATGATCCAGCAGATGCTGGCAGTTTGATCGCTCCTTCCTCTGCTGTTTCTAAATCAAGCTTGTATCTCTGGTACACAGTAGGTAGGAAATAAATTTGGGGAGGATGGGAGGGATTGGGGGCAGGAGAAGAAGGGGACGACCGAGGATGAGATGGCTGGATGGCATCACTGACTCGATGGATGCGAGTCTGAGTGAACTCCGGGAGTTGGTGCTGGACAGGGAGGCCTGGCGTGCTGCGATTCATGGGGTTGCAAAGAGTCGGACACGACTGAGTGACTGAACTGAACTGAACTGAACTGAACTGAACTGAGATATCTAAAAATATTTATTGTCTAAACTTTAGGCACTCAGAATACCTTTGGTGGATATAAGTATAAAATACTTCTGCTTTCAGATATCTCATATCTCCTTGGAAGATAGGCGTATTAACCAGAAATATGGATGCTTTGAGGACTGTGTGCGCAGCGCCTTCCTCCATTGCCCCAGTTAAAGTCACCATTTCCCGATTTCTTGTTCTTTTCATCTACCCTATACTTTTAGATTTGCCTAAAATTGCAGACCAGATAAGCCAAAACATATTTTTGTTTCTGTTTTTGGTGAATCAGAGGTTACATTTCCCATCTTTTTCAAGGATATCTTTGGAGGCAGAACTCTTAAATGTTTTATACTTATTTGAAAAGCTGGTATAAATATTTCAGGACACATCGAGCTTTTCTCATTAAAGCCCATTCTTCCCTTTCTGTATGCAGAAGTTTCTAGCTGTGGAGTGGAAGTACTATATTCAAATAATTGCCAAGAGCCGAATTCCATGGTAACCACGACAAACAGACTTTTGCTATAATAGGTTTTGATGAGCTTATTTTAAATCAGAACAATGACAATTTTTTAAACTGATTTGATCTGTGTTTTTCAGCTTGCTCTCAATTAAAGGCTGTGGTGGGCTAGGCAAGTCAGAATCAATCTATTTTTCAAACTAATAGCATAATCTGTGAATCACTGTTCTCAGGTAGATTTGGTGATATTTGTTGCAGAGTTGGTAGCTATCTTTAATCTTTTTTCTTTTGTTTCTGCATAATATAAAAATCAACAAATAAGCAAAAAATCTTCCTCGGTACTTTCTGTAGAATTACATTTAAATGCACAGTAAGGGGTGAGAGAAATTTTCACTTCCCCTTGGGTCACTTTTAATGTCCTACCCATAGGTGGCAGCAAGTGACTACTCTGCTAGAGCACTGGGCCTTTGTTGTTCAGAAGCTAAATTGTGTCTGACTCTTTGCAACCCCATGGACTGCAGTACACTGAGCTCCTCTGTCCTTCACTATCTCCTGTAGTTTGCTCAAATGCATGTCAATTGAGCTGGTGATGTTATCTAACTATCTCATCCTCTGCCGCCCCCTTTTCCTTTTGCCTTCAATGTTTTCCAGCATCAGGGTCTTTTCTAATGAGGCAGCTCTTTGCATCAGGTGCCCAAGGTATTGAAGCTTCAGCTTCATCATTAGTCCTTTCAATGACTTTTCAGGGTTGATTTCCCTTAGGATTGACTGGTTGGCTCTCCTTGCAGTCCAAGGGACTCTCAACACCACAGTTCAAAAGCATCAATTCTTTGGCTCTCAGCCTTCTTTGTGGTCCAACTTTTACATCCATACATGACTACTGGAAAAACTATAGCTTTGACTATGCAGACCTTTGCTGGCACAGTAATGTCTCTGCTTTTAAATATTCTGCCTAGGTTTGTCATAGCTTTCCCTCCAAGGAGAAAGCGTCTTTTAATTTCATGGCTGCAGTCACTGTCTGCAGGGCCTTCCTAGTCTCCTCCTATCAGCCCTGTGTTGTAAAACCCTGGAAAAGGAAAGAACGTGGAAGATGACAGATTACATCTCTGACAGAGGCTTCATTTTGTTTTCTGAGATGTAGCCCTCGTCTTCAGAGCTGGCAAATTCCATTCTGTTTTGATTCTTCTTCTGTAGCTTTGGAGAAGAACCCCAGCAGCACTGAAGTAGCCATCAAGGTCAAATAGGGAGGGTTAGGCTGGATGGGAAGGCCAAGGTCATCCGGGAGTGCATGGGGCTGAGGCCTTCCTTGAATTGCCCAGGGCCTCTGCCTCCTGCCTCCACTCATTCAGGTCAAGCCTTCTGAACTGGAAGTGCCTCTGACAATTCAGCATTGTCCATTGGTCCCCGTGGGTCTGGAGTCTCTCTCTCTCTTTTCTCAACCTCTCAGCAAATTGTGTTCTTGGGCAGCCCCTGACTCGAATCCTGATGTGTATCACTGGTCCCCGGAGACTAGAGAGCCAGCATGCACATGATTTTAGACAGAATAATGGATTTGTAGGTACATTCCTTTTATTCTGTGCTTATTATTTGACTAGCACTGTGCCAAATACTATATATACAACTTCTTAACTGTCCGCAAGAGCTCTATAAATTAGAAATTATGAATCTCATTTGACCAGTGTGGAAATGGAAGTGAATTAACTTGTTGAAGTTTATAAATCTGGTTTAAACTGCTTTGGCTGGTTTAAGGAGGCCCTTTCTTGAGATGTGGGAAGACTTTGACCTTATTCAGTACATACAGATTACTTCCATGTGCATCGTGAAAGATGTAAACGTTCCGCATCTTTGAAGACTTTATAGTGGGAGGGCTTACACACATCAAAAAAGACATCAAGGCAGCAGAATTTGAGAAAACCCAAGTTATGGTAAGTGGGATCTTGGGGAGATACTAGAATAAAATAGTTTTCATAGAAACAGAAGAGGCCTGGGTAGAAATGTAAGCTAAATAGGAGACGTATTGAACACAAGATGAACTTGTCCTATTCTTTCAGTTTCTTTTGATTGGTATAATGTTTAAAAACATGGCTAGTATTCCCACCTGGCAAGGGCCAAATTGTATGAGTAATCTGGGTCATTTCAAAATCTCAGGAGAACGCAGGAATTAGATCTGCTCTCAGAATATCTCTCGTGATGTAAGTTTCCTGAAGCATCAACAAGAGGTATTTTGTAAGGACTCATGGCTTACCAGGGGCCAATCAGCACATGCAAAAATGCTCAACATTGTTAGTTATTCAGTTCAGTTCAGTCGCTCAGTCGTGTCTGACTCTTTGCGACCCCATGGGGTGCAGCACACAAGGGCTGCCTGTCCCTCGCCAGCTCCCAGAGTTTACTTACACTCATGTCCGTTGAGTCGGTGATGCCATCCAACCATCTGGAAATGGAAATCAAAGAGATACCATTTCCCACCCATTAAGGATGGCTAGAAACCAAAAGTCAGAAGACAGCAAATGTTGGTAGAGATGTGGAGAAACTGGAATGCTTATGCATTACAAATGGGAATGAAGAACGGTGTCGCCAATTTGGAAAACAGTCTGGCGGTTTGATTAAATTTAGAGCTACAAAATGACCTAACAATTCCACTCCTGGGTTTATACTCAAAGGAAATGAAAATGTACATCCACACAAAAACTTATACATGCATATTTGTACCAGCATTTTTCATAATAGTGAAAATGTGGAAATAACACAGATGTCCATTAATTGATAAATGAAGATATCCATAAAATGGGATATTATTTAGCAATGACAAGGAACAAGTCACTGGCGTATGTTACAACACAGAGGGACCTTGAAAACACTGTGCTACAAGTGAGAGAAGCCAGTCGTAAAGATCACATGCTGTGTGGTTCCATTTATACGAGATGCGCAAAACAGGTATGTCCAGACAGACAGAAGCAGATTAGTGATTGCCCTGGGCTGGGGGAGGGGTGTGAAGGGACAGGGTGACAGCTAAAGAGCATGGTGCTTCTGGATGATAAAAATGTTCTAAAACTGAGTGTCATGATAGTTGCACAACTCCGTAAATACACTGATTCATACAGTGGGTGAATGCGTGAATTGTGTATTATGTGAATTACACCTTAATAAAGCTGTTAAAGAGACAGGAAAAAAAGACTCCATAGTCCCCTGTGGCTACTTATGTAAAACTTTGAAGCCTTTTCATATGTTAATTTTTGTGATCCTCTCAAAAACCTCATGAGGTGGAAACTTTCAATCTTATTTTACAGGTGTGTGTTAGTCTCGCAGTCATGTCCGACTCTTTTTGAGTCCGTGGACTGTAGCCCCGCAGACTCCTCTGTTCATGGGATTCTCCAGGCAAGAATACTGGAGTTGGTTGCCATTTCTTCCTCCAGGGGATCTTTCAACCCAGGGATCGAACCCAGGTCTCCAGCATTGTAGGCAGATTCTTTACTGTCTGAGCTTAACTGTAGACACAGAGGGAGGAAGGATACTGATCGAGGTTACTCAGCTTTCAGGAGACTGGGTTAGAGACACATGGGTAGAATGAGAGGCTCTGAATCTCTGCTCTGCATGGTAGGTCTCGCTGTCTGTGAAAGGGAAGTCTTTGGGTGTGGTCACCTGGTGGGGTTAAATCCTTTCTCATGTGCTGTGTGTCACTCAGTCCTGTCCGATTCTTTGTGATCCTGTGGCCTGTAGCCCACCAGGCTCCTCAGTCCATGGGATTCTCCAGGCAAAAATACTGCAGTGGGTTGCCATGCCCTCCTCCAGGGGATCTCCCCCAACCCAGAGATCGAACCCAGGTCTCCCACAATGCAGGGGGATTCTTTACCAGCTGAGCCACCAGGGGAAGCCCATGAATACTGGAGTGGGTAGCCTATCCCTTCCCCAGGGGATCTTCCTGACCCAGGAATTGAAGCTGGGTCTCCTGCATTACAGGTGGATTCTGTACCAGCTGAGCTAAAATACAGGAAAAGAAGGCACACTCAGGGTGCAGCTACCACATATGCCCCAGCTGGGGCGCTCCATGCATCCCATCACTCAGATACAGAAGGCCTGGCAAGGACAAAGTCTGAGCCATCTGCATACAGAGGAAGGCAGTTTTTTTTTAAACTCTATATTTATTACTTTTGAATCTAGGGGAAGTCAGACTGCATAGATGGTGTTGGAGGAGTATTAAATAGAAGAAAATGATGGAGCAGGCAATAAAATTGGTTGGGGATTTGGGAATTTATGAGCGAGAAAGTGAAATAATATGCAAGCATGTCCACGCAATAGTGCCTGTCTCATTCTTCATTATGTATTATCAGAGGATTTCAAGGCAACAAATTTGCAGAGAGATCTTGCCTGAAGTTAGAGGGATTCTTTATTATAGGAGAAACTCAAGTGTTCCACATGCCATTTCTGCTTCACTGTTAAATCTAGTTAGGAAGAGGGTGGATAGCAGCAGGCTATGGAGAAAGATGGGAGAGCAGGGATAAATCTTAATATCCTATTAAGTGACTTAAAGGCATGTGTGCATGTTCAGTTGCGTCAGTCATGTTCGACTCTTTGTGACCCAATGGACTGTAGCCCACCAGGCTCCTCTGTCCACGGGATTCTCCAGGCAAGAACACTGGAGCTGGTTACCATGACCTCCTCCAGGGGATCTTCCAGACCCAGGGATCAAACCCATGTCTCTTACATCTCCTCCACTGGCAGGTGGATTCTTTACCACTAGCACCACCTGGGAAGCCTGATTTAAAGGCAGAGGACCAATAAGAGCCTTCAGAATTAACGTATGATTAAATTTGCCATCACCATTCCTCCTGCTAACTATCTTTCTCTTATTCACTAAACCAGCCTCCTAGAACAGACCTCCGGCAGCTCTTAGATTCCCCTGTCTCTTTACAATAAGGGCAGTCATCTGGTCCAAGGTCTTCTGAGTTTCCGCTGAGCCTGAACTATCTTTCTGTTCCCTGGCATTTTCGTCCTCCTTGAATTGTTCAACTGCTCTGTCTGTTCCATCACTGTTTCTTGAAAGGTTCAAAGTGGAGAACAGCTTCAAAGAAGACTCTGATATTCGCAGTCTTACACTGGAATTGTAACCTTGACGGCTTCCCTTGGGGGAATGTCTGTGTCTGTGGGCAAAGTTAGACTGCAGTGTGTTCAGAAGAACGTGGCAGTGAGTGCGTGAATGCAGGACACAAAGGAAGAGCCACCCACGCAAAAATAAAGGAAATAAATTTGAGGTGAGACCGAACCACTGAGGAAGAAAGGCTAGCAGGAAGTGTCCTGGGAAGCAGTGATAAAGGTAAATGACAGCTGTAGTTGGACTAGCAGGAAGTGTCAAAGGTTGGGTGACTCAGTTTGAATGAAAGCTCACAGTGACATACAGATGGAGAGGAATTTTCCCACAGGTTGGGATAAGCCTCCAGGCCCAGTAATTATACATAAGCCACTACTTAATTTAGCAACTGATGTGAAAAGAATAAATAGTGATAGCCTTTCAGCTTCATTCAAGTAAACATAAGATAAATGTTTTCAGTAACCCTGTATAAAAATACCCAGGACAATAAAACAAACTATAGCTTAAATCGGGAAGACAGTCTTGGTCTTTTAGATTCTGTTCTTTATCATCATCCTGTTTGATGATGCCGATAATTATAACAACAATAAAAATAACAATGGGCTATTATTAATATTTGATTTGGAGTAATGGGAAGTCCTTTCACTCTTATTAGTACTGACTGATTATCCACAAAAAATACCTTCTTGATTTTGAACAAGCTGAAGAGCCATGTACAGCACTTGGCAGGTAAAGTAGGCTGCCTACTGGATAACCATGCCCTATTTTTCTTGCTCTCAGAACCCATTTCTTTTTTATCTGACAAGGTGCCCAGCTCCTGCGAATGATGTCATCGGCCTACACCAATCAGGACTTCAGGATTTCCCTTTAACAGTGATTGGTCCAGGGATGAACATGTGACCCAATTCAGTCCGCCAAGACAAGCTACTGAAGAATTCTGGGAAAAAGTTCCTCTCTGATGAAAAGGAGCAGCAGGATGAGAAAGGCCTTTTGTCACAGTCCATTTCTTCCTTTTTGGATGTGGTTGTGTAAAGATGTGATACTTGCAGTCATGCCAGTCATCTGGGGACCCTGCTAATTACTGGGAGAGGTGAGCAAGGAGACAGCGAGTCCTATCCTTTGCTGATGTTAGGACTACCTTGCTGTAGGACTGCCTTCCTTTAGATGTCTTGTTTGATGAAATAAACACAATTATTTGGATTACTTTTATTAAAACTTTTTTTTTTTGGATTATACCCCCATGGCATGTGAGATCTTGGATCCCCGACCAGGGATCTAACCTGTGCCCCTTGCATTGGAAGCACAGACTCAGCCGCTGGACCGCCAGAGTAGTCCCAGGCCGACTTTTAATCAGTCATTTCCTTCCTGTTAGTTGAAGGTGTCTTACCTGCTCTAAGTTGCTGTGGTCTGAATGCTTGTGCGCTAGCCCCTGCCACACCCCCCTCCACTGCCTGCCAAATTCTTTCATTGAGACCTTCTGCCCCCATGTGATGGTATTAGGAGGTGGGGCCTTTGGGAGATGTTGAGATCATGAGGGTGAAACCTTCATGAATGGGATTGGTGCTCTTATAAAAGAGACCCCAGAGATAGCTCTTCTTCTTCTGCCATGTGAGGTTAGAGCAAACAGATGGTTGTCTATGAGCTGGGGAGTGGGCCCTCGCCAAGAGGAATCTGCTGGCACCTTGATCTTGAACTTTTCAGCTTCCAGAACTACAAGAAACAAATGTCTGTTGTTGAAGCCACTCAGTGTATGGTATTTTTGTTATAGCAGCCTGGAAGGACTTAGATACAGGTACTGTAATCATTGAACGTTTTGCCGCCACAAACGTGCAAACAGTCAAGATGAACATCTGGGGTGTATGCCGCTAGTTTGTCTCAGTGTCCCCTGAGACTGATCTGTCTTTCTGCTCCCTGGCATTTCAAGCACTTTAATCATCCGATTTTGCACACACACGTTTTAGTTTTTACAAATAAAGTCCCTGAAGAGAAAACAAAACCAAATTAAAAGTTTGCCTAAGCAAATTGATCCTATAAAATCCTTTCGGAGTAAAAGCTGACAAAACAAATGTGTTGCTAGCGCCACGGTGTTCTGGGCTATTAAGCAGGGCAAAGGTCCAAGATGGAAAAAAACTCCAACAAAGGAGCCCACATGAGTAATTAGGGACGCAGGAAAGGAAGCAAGGATTGCTGTGCCAAAGCTGGGCTTCTGTGCCAGTAAGAGGCCCTTCAGGGCAGGGGTTTAGTTGATTTCAGGCCATGTTTTGCAAATGGGCACCTCTTCAGCTTGCTTTTGCCCCAAACCCCCAACAGCCAACCACTACCTCCAGCACAAAACAGAAAAATGAAACAAATCCTCGATGGGCACTCTTGTCTGACAACTAAACACAATGCCACATGAAGTTACACCTGGGCTGGGAGTTCTATGTGGGATCAAATACTTACATTATAAAAAAACAGACAAACTGCCACCAAGAGCAAGACACTAGGCTAGGGAGAGACAAGCCATGCTAGGGGCTATGAGGGATTCAAAGAGAAGATAGACACTTTGTGGTCTGGGAGTTTTATTCTTGATATATGCAAATACCGGGCTTCCCTTGTGGCTTAGTGGTACAAATCCTCTTGCCAACACAGGAGATGTGGGTTTGATCCCTGGATTGGGAAGATCCTCTTGAGGAGGAAATGGCAACCCGCTCTGGTATTCTTGCCTGGGAAATCCCGTGGACAGAGGAGCCTGGTGGGCTAGAGTCTATGGGATTGCAAGCGAGTAGGATACGACTTAGCGACTGAGCATGCTCATGCACCCACACATGCACACACAGGCGTGCACACAAATACCACTCTGGCACAAAATGCCAGGTGATTGGCTCTATAAGAGAGATGTGAGGTCACGGGCTATGGGAGCTACGAGGTGAGTCCATCCCACCCAAAGGATGAGAGATTGCTTCAGTGAAGTGTGGGCATCTGAAGTCAGCATTGAAGGGTGGGGAAAGTTGGAGAAAAGGGCACTTTAAGCTGAATAAACCTGTCACTACAGAAGGACAGTATGTTTTAGTTCAGCTGTGGCATGAAGCAAAGTTGTAGGCATTACAGTGAGAAAGGTGAGTTAGCGCCAGAGCACAGAGAATGAAAGAGTTGGGCAAGGATGTCTCTCTGTAGACAACGGGGAGTTACAGACTATTCAGGGGCAGAGCATGGCATGTTCAAAGCACTGCTTTAGGAAGAGGGAGCCAGAAACAATGAATCCGATGCTAAGGGGAGACTGACGATCACGTGTCCAGTTAAAACGCTATTATGATATTTCAGAGAAAAAATATACTAAAGTCCTTAGTACAATTATGAGAATGAAAGTGAAGTAGGAGAGTGGGTTTGAAATTTAAATAAAAAGATGGAATTGACAGAATGTGGCAAATTGCCAGAAAGCAGAGGAAAAAGTTTACTCCGGGTTTCCTCCCTAATGTTTCTGAGAGGACAGAGTACCTCCCCGGCAACAGGTTTTGTTTTCATGAAAATCAAACTGTTCTAATGAATGTCTTTCCTGTTAAATGAGTGAACTGAAGGCCCTTGTGATGCTGTGATCCCCGGCAGCCTACACAACAGGCAGCTTTGGGAGGATTCCTGGCTCGCCGCCTTCCCCTGGCAAGCTGTCATTGAGGAGGGTGACAATGGAGCTGGCCTTGGTGACACTGGATATCCATCCATGGGAACCTGGACTGGGACCAGCCGGCCTCTTAACTTCCAATGCACTTCATTATTAATCACACGCGGCTTTAATATTTGCTCAGCTCTTTTGAAGGCAGTCTCATGGAGAATGTCAAACAGCATTCAAGAAAGGATGTGTGTGTGTGTGATGTGTGTGTGGTCAGCTAGAAAATAAAGTCCCAGCTCTCCAGCTTGGAAGAACAAGGGTCCCCCTGAGGCTTGTTAGTATTGAGTCACCAGGAGGTGGAAAAAATCCAGGAGGGAACAGAGGCTCTGGGAGTTCCTGTTCACCAGACAAGACTTTTTTCTAGGACCAGATTTTATTGTCTTGGGTTTTATTTACGAAAGAAAATGATTTTCCTTACAAAAGTCCATCCAGTCTGGTCTTTGCTACTGTCTCAGTATCATTTCTGTCCCTGGCTGTTAGATACCCTGAATTCTGGCCACACTGAATCAAGGGCTCAGAACTTGATATCCTGGCTCAGCATCTTTAGTGCCTCGCACCTGCTGTTTTCCTCTACCTGGAATGACCTCCTTCCATCATTATCTCAAGATAATGGGAAACTTGCCTCCTTGGTGGCTGTCAGTACCTGAAGCCTGATCTGCAGACTGCCACAGAAGGCTCACCACCTGTGCTGTATGGGTGCGCTCAGCCGCGTTTGACTCTTTGGGACCCCATGCACTGGAGCCTGCCAGACTCCTCTGTCCATGGGATTTCCCTAGGCAAGGAGACTGGAGCGGGTTGCTATGGTGGGTTGCTATTTCCTACTCCAGGGGAATCTTCCCGACCCAGGGATGGAAACCGAGTCTCTTGTGTCTCCTGCTTTGGCAGGCAGGTTCTTTACCCCTAGCGCCACCTGGGAACCTCCCGTGCTACCATAACTGAGACTCTTATCTGCCCTCTGCACACTGCCTTCCCTCACAGCTGGGCAGCCCCTTCTTCATCGCTGGATCCCTGGCCTTGCTCAGAGATTGCACATGGAAAGAATAAAACCTTTGAATTAGCTAATATTCATCGGCAGTAAGACAGGCTAGTGTCTTATTTAGCAGAGTATTCTTCCCTTGATGTATCTGTCCTATTTTTTTTTTTTTCCTTCAAAAAAAGCTGTGGCTTTTCTTTTTTAGATGTTGATCTTTTTGGCACTTTTCCAGGTCTTTGTCCAGCCCCTCTATGGATTTAGATTTCTATGTGTATTCTGGTACAGCCCTTTTGTTGGTAAGGTCAAGAAGTCACTCAGATAAGATCCAGGAAAAGAAAAGATTCTTATGAGGACGTGGCGATTTTACAGCAGCTGAGGGTAGAAAGCAGTTTATGGCTGGATCTCTGTGAGCTAGAACCTGGCACTGGGAGGCCGGCCAGATCAGAACTGACTCACCAGGTGTTCACTGAGTGTCCGGCCATGCCAGGGGTTGTTCTAGGGGTGGAGGGTGGTCAGCCTGAAAGGGCCAGGAAGTCCCTGTGGTCTGGAAGCTTGCATTCTAGAGGCAGAGGTGGTGGGCGACACACATACGAATGAATGACAGTTTTAGAAGGTGGTGTTTTGAAAATATTAAAAGAGGATGCTGATATGATAATGAGAAACTGGGTGTTCTTGCAGATTGGTCGGGAAAGCCGTCTTTGAGTGGGTGACATTTTAGTGGGTGGCCGAAAGACACAAGGGAAGGAGATCTGGGCAGGGGACTCAGATAGGAATAGACTTGATGTATTCAGACAACAGAAAGCAAGCCCATGAGGCTTTAGGTCTCTTAGCAGGTCACACAGTGATGTCCATTTCCCTGTTTGCAGTTGCTTGTCCTTCTCCGGCCCTGGGATGAACATGGCGGTCCACATTGGCCGTGCGTCATATATCCCAGCTTTGTCCACTTCCACCCACTCGTCCCCCACTCTTCTTTCAAGAGAGAGAATCTAATTGGCTCAGGAACCCTCCCTCAGCACAGAACCTTTCATGGCCAGAAACCTAGAAGGCATTCTTGGCACAGTCCTCTCCTCCATGACCTGGAGGAAACCTTCTGAAGAGGTTTCTGTTCTTCCTCCAAAATGCCTCTTTAATCTTTTTACATTTCTCCATTTCATCTGTCACCACCCACCCAGTCCAACTCAAAATCATCTGCCACTTCATCTAGTAAGCTGATACACATGTGAGTTTCCCTGTTTTCATCTTGCTCACCACAAATCCATTCTCCATCAACCAGAGGGATGTGCAAAAAACTGCTAACTGGGGAGATAGACTCGTTTTTACGGTTAGAAGCTGAAGGGTGGCTTTTTTTTCAGACTCTATCTCCTGTTGGGAAATTTGATACACCTCCGGGTTCTCTGGACTGCCTGGACTGTCTGGTTCTGGGAATGGTATGGAGGCAGAAACATGGAGAACCACACTTGCCGCCCACTATTTTGGAACTCACAGTCAGCTCACTCTTGTTAGTGTAGGCTTGATCTTGTTCCCTGTTCTAATAACTGTTCTTCCTCTCTGTGAGCGCCCTCACATCGGCCCTCACTTCCTTCGTGGACAACTCACGGGCACCGCCATTAGCAGTCACTGACCACGGTGTCACTGAGAGATCTTGCTTTGCCCACTAGAATAGATTCTTCCCCAGAGCTGTTCCTGTGCCTGATGTTGCCTGATTTGGCAAATACAGATAGAAGGCACCCAGTTAGATTTGAACTTAGGATAAACACATCAAAATGTTTTCATATCAGTTCAGTTCAGTCGCTCAGTCATGTCTGACTCTTTGCGACCCCATGGACTGCAGTACGCCTGGCCTCCCTGTCCATCACCAATTCCCGGAGTTTACCCTAGCACAAGTCCATCAAGTCGGTGATGCCATCCAATCATCTCATCCTCTGTCGTCCCCTTCTCCCGCCTTCAATCTTTCCCAGCATCGGGGTCTTTTCCAGTGAGTCAGCTCTTCGCATCAGGTGGCCAAAATATTGGAGCTTCAGCTTCAGCATCAGTCCTTCCAATAAATACCCAGGGTTGATTTCATTTAGGATGGACTGGTTGGATCTCCTTGCAGTCCAAAGGACTCTCAAGAGTCTTCTCCAGCACCACAGTTCAAAGGCATCAGTTTCTGGCACTCAGCTTTCTTTATAGTCCAACTCTCACATCCATGACTACTAGAAAAACCATAGCCTTGACTAGACGAACCTTTGTTGGCAAAGTAATGTCTCTGCTTTTTAATATGCTCTCTAGGCTGGTCATAGCTTTCCTTCCAAGGAGTAAAGTATTGGTATGTCCCCCAAATTTCGTGTCCTGTATTTTACCTGGTCACTCTGTCCTGCCCTTTGTCTGGAGTTCTTCCACCCTACTGAGCAAAGTTTGTCTCTCTCCCCTCTGCTTGAACGACCCTGTCTGGCCACAGTAAACAAGCCTACATGTGGGTGCTTCCGGTCATCTAGGCCTGTCTAGCAGAGCAAGGTGAGCTCTCAGAGTGATGGTGAGGTTCCAGAGGTTCCAGTGGAAGGGTCCCAAGCCATCTTTTCTTCCCTGTGTTGTGTGCCTCATCCACGGAGAGCCTGTCTGGTTACAATATCCATGGCTTTGATGGCACAGAGTTCTTCATTTATAATGTTCAAAAGAATAGTCACAAAGAAGGCCTTTCACATGGTTTTACTATTATAATGATGTGTATGGCACGTGGTTTCTTTTGACACCAATTCTAGTCTTTCACTTCAAAAGTGTTACAGCATTAGAGTTCCATAGAACCTTTGATCAATGAGCTTTACTGAACGATCTAATTCAGACTTAAGAAATCCTTTGCTGCTAACAAGAGCAGCCTTCAGTACCCTCATTTTATAGGCGAGAAAACCAGAAACAAATCATTTCCAGTCTGCTGAGAGCTATGTCAGGGATCAATAAGTAAATGACCTATGAATTTAAAACATCATGTTGAACTGGTTAATATTCTGACACACTTTTTGCCACTGGAATGAGATAAGCTATGAGTGTGGGGACAGTCTGACACCGGAGAACCCTGGAAAGAGGTCTGAGGCTCTATTAATGACTCAAAAAAGGAAGCAACCTCTTTAAACTGTGACATTTTTGAACACAGGCCCAAATTAATTGATTTAAAACAAAACTTATTTAAACCAGATTAAAGCACATCAAAAGTTAACTTTAATGGGATCTGGTCGATATCAAATTATACTTTTGGCTGAGATATCATGTGGACTCTCTCCACAGGGAGCTCTTGGCAAAGAACTATGATGTATTTGTTTGTTTAACTCCCTGTTTCCCTGCCAATTTCCCCACTGGCACAGAATATGTATATATTTTTAATTGGGCTGCACAATACACACCAGGGGCTAAGAAATGATAAAATGGACAGTACTTCTCAATCCTATCTACTTTTGCCTGTATCCTCCAGGATTTTTACAGGATACATTTCTTTAATCAGCAGCCAGTTTCTCACACTGAGATTGATATGTCAGATAGCTCAGTAAATATATTGCTACTTTCAAGTACTGAATTTCAAAATTAATGCTATCTTTGTGGAATGGATTGCAATGAAAAATTAGTCCTCCTATAAGCAGTTATGGATCTCTTTGGCATTGATGGGCTTCCTGGTGGCTCAGATGATAAAGAATTTCCCTGCAGCGTGGGTCACCCAAGTTCAGTCCCTGGGTTAGGAAGACCCCCTGGAGAACGGAATGGCAACCCACTCCAGTATACTTGCCTGGAGAATTCCATGGACAGAGGAGCCTGGCAGGTACAGTTCACGGAGTCATAAAGAGTTGGATATGACTAAGTGACTAACACTTTCACTTTGGCATTGGTAGGCAAGCTGACTAGAGCCATTTGGGGATGCATAGCCTTTTGTCAACCAGCACTTTACACAAAACGCTCGTTTCATGCTGGGTAACATTCCTGTTGCTTGCTGGATTTTTTTTTATGTCTCCAAGAAATTCCCGGTGATGAAGGAATAGGTGCACAGAGCTCATTTCAAGTTAGGTGACATTCTTGTCATCTGGCTGGATCTTTCTTTCTCCAAGAGAGTCACTCTGATAAAGGAATTGAGAATGGCAATTGAGCATCTTTTGGAGACACTGAGACATATGACTGATGATGTAACTGAAAATTTTTGTTTATTTTTAAATGGGCTAAAATATCTCCTTGATTTTGATAGTAATTTTATAGCCAGTTCAGGGGTGAGGAGAGTTAAATTTCATGTCTCAGTTACAGTGCCAATCAGCTTACTTAAAGGAAGATGAAAAGATTTGTTATGACTAACCAGACAAATTTAGACTAACCAGAATTGAAGATTAATAGAATAAGTGACAGATCTGACAAAGTATAATAAAAATAATAGTTAAAATTTATTCAGCATTGTATATGATCAGACATCATAATTAGAGTTTTCCACACATTCACTTCTCTTATTCTCAAAATAACTCAGTGAGGTAAGTACTATTATGGGACCCGTTTAACAAATGTGGAAACTGAGGACCAGATGTATTAAACCGCTTGCCTGGGTCATATAGCTGGTACATGGTAGAGCTGGGATTCAGGCCCAGGTAATTTAACTTTAGTGCTTGTGGTAAAGTCTTTCTAAAATATAAACAAATGAGCTAGTTTTATCTCTAACATTTGTCTATGTTTAATATTTTCAATAAGTAAAAATATTAACATAAATTGCTATATTATGACACATGTATGAAAACATTAATGTGATAATTATATCTTGTTTTAACTAAAAGTTAACTTTGGAGTTCCTGCTAATTTTTAGCATAAAAACTAGCTCTAAAACAGAGCAGTCCAATATGCCACTTACATAATTTAAAAATTTTTAGTAAGCATGTTAAAGTGAAAAGAAACTGTACTAATTTTATTAATGTTTTATTTGATCCCACATGTTAAAAACATTATTTCACCATGAGATCAACATAAGGATTATTAATGAGATATTATACTTTTGGGGGTTATTGCTCCAAGTGTTTGGAATCTGGTGAGCATTTTGCACTTACTGAACATGTCACTTTGGACTACATGGTATGAGTGTGCCAAACTTATTTATCTGATGGACAAACAAGTTGTTTCAAATTTTGCTAATAAATAATTGCTGGAATGCACATCCTTGTAAATCTATCATTGTACACTTGTGTATTTCCGCATGACAAATTTCTGAGAAATGAGCTAGCCAGGAGAAAGGGATGTACATTTAAAATTTTGACAAATACTGTCAGACTGCTTAACAGCCTGTGAGAAGTCCTTGTCTCTGGACGTTGTCTGGAAGCACCAATGTTCCCAGTACAGGAAAGAGGCCAGTTGTTCTGAGGAACAGGCTGTTTCTCTTCACCCTAAAATGAATCTTCTATTTTCATTAATTAAAATGTGTGGCTTCCATTGGTAATAACCTCGTTTTGCTTTATGGCTTCTCAGATAGGGAGCAAATCCAGAACACATCAGCTACCCTGGGGTTTTATTATGTTATTGACATTCCTTCGGTGATTCACAAGTGCCAGAAAATAAATGCCACGTTCCCCGGGGTCTAAATGAAGACACTGTAGGTCCTAGCTTCAATCACTGATCTTTCAAGAACACATGGGATGGGGTGATGACTCACCCCGGTGGCAGCTGTCCTCCAGCTCTGTCCTTCAGAGGAGCATCACTGTGACTGTGCTGGTGCTTTTCCTCCCTCTCCAAGAACTTCCTTAGGAGAGCATGCCCACCATGTGCCGAGGCCAGCCTCACCCTTTTATCTGCCCCAGAGCACCACGACCTGCAGTGCACGGCTCCGGGGCTTGGCACAGAGAGAGCGAGCGAGCCCGCGCTCAAGGTAGGCGCTTAGCGGTCACGGCCAGTAGCCGAACAGTAGCAGCAGCAGAGATTCACAAGGACAAGTCTCCAAGTTGTTTCAGGGTGAGGTGACAAGTGTATCCAGTGTTTAAATTAAAAAAAACAACACCCCAAAACACGAAGTCCCCTTCTCTCTCTCTTACTGGAGCCCCCACGAAACAGACGGATTTGGGTGGAGCGAGCCCAGACCCGTCGAGGCGCAGCTCGGTCAGGGCGGGAGGCGGCGGGGCGCCGGGGCCTCTTGGCAGCGCCGGGCTTCTGCGGCAGCTCGCAACAGATGCACCGGGACCAGTTGCTCCACACTTTCTCAGTTTGCACCGCTTTCTCCTCTCTTCAGTGAATTTCCACGTTGAGGGCACAGCGCCAGAGAGGAGAAAGGTGGGGTGGTGGTGGTGGTGCGGTTGGTGGTGGTGGGCTTTGGGAATGTCCAGTGCGCGAAGCCAAAGAGGGTGCCTGCGGGGGATGCCAGTAGGCATCCGGGCCAAGGGTGGGCTCCTCTCGCCCCCTCTTCCCCTCTTGCTGGGGCCAGACGAACGCTTTGGGCCCTTGGGAGAGGGGCGTGTGCGGTGGTGGCAGCTCCTTAGGAGGGTGGTGGGGTGGTGGTGGTGGTGGTGGTCCTTGTCCCCTCGGAGCAGCCAGACTGGGAAGAGGAAGGGCGCGGGTCCCGGACCCCGGATGCCCAGGGGTCCTCGCTGGGCCCGGGATGGGGGCCCGCCCCCGGCGGTTGCCATGGTGACGCAGGGTCGGCGGCTCCGCGCCGTGGAAACAAAGCCGTCCGCCCGCTCCTCGCTGGAGCTCCTCCTCCGCCGGCGCCTCCCTCCCCTCCCGGGCGCCGCCGCCGCCGCCGCCGGAGCGGCTCCCGGGCCCGCGCCGCCCGCCGCCGCCGCCGCTCACACACCCGCTGCCGCGGCCGCCCGCGGGTCAGGTGAGGCGAGCGCGCCCGCCGCCGGGGGTTGGGGGGCGGAGGCTCGGGCTGGGCGCCGGGGGGTGGGGACGGGGGGCGTCCACCCGCCTCGGGGAGCGGGTCTCCGGGGAGGGGTGCGCCCCCGCCGGACACGGTCTCTCCGCCGCGCCGTCCCGCAATCCCAGACGGCGCCCCGGGGCGCGGCGGGCGGCAAACTTCGCGGCCGGCGCGCCCGACGGGCCCGGCCCGTCCCGGTTCCGCTCGACCGAGTGCAGGGCGCTGGGGTGCCCGGAGCCAGCGGGGTGCGCGGGGTGAGGTCGTGCGGAGAGGCGGGGGTGGTACCTGGCCACGTTATCCGTCCTTCTCTGTCTCTTTTGGAGTGTTATCGAGGCTTTTTGGCGGGAGGGGGCGGGGGAGACAAAAAGATATGCAAATATTTCCCTCTGCGACTTTGATGTTGCCCAGTTGATCGTCTTTGAGGGCGGGATGATGCTATGGGTCGCCAAGGGAACAAATGCGACTTCATTATTATTATTATTTTTTAACAATCTCTGAAAAGTGAGCCCAGGTTTCGATGCCTGGGACGGGAGCATTTTGAGGCGCTTTTGAAGTTCCCTGGGCTTTTGAACATCAGCACCTTTATCTTTGAAATGGGAGCTGGCACCTGTAACTAAACGGGAGAGGTAGCCTGGGATTCCCTCCGGCAATACGAGAGTTAACAGGACCGGTACTTTTGTAGATTAGATGCTTGGCACCCATGTCAGCGCTGTTGTTTCTGGAAGGTATGTGTTCGTGCTTTAAGGAACTGGAAATGCCTTTTTTGGTTTCTATATGTGAGGAAGCAAACCAAAGCACCTCTGAGGGCAGGTGTCTGGGCGGTGTTTGCATCTGTTTGTGAGTGTGGTGAGAGGGTTACATCGTTGCCAAGGGCATAGGTAACTGGATGGAGACCTGCTCAAGTTATGGGTAGTGTTCTCCTTTCTCAGCGGGCCTCAACCCTGCCATCATTTCTTGATATTTAATTTGTAGCAGACATAGAGTAGATTAAAAAATAGAATTGTGAAGACTTAGATAGCATCTTTGGAGAAGGTGATGGCACCCCCACTCCAGTACTCTTGCCTGGAAAATCCCATAGACGGAGGAGCCTGGTGGGCTGCAGCCCATGGGGTCACAAAGAGTCGGACAAGACAGAGCGACTTCACTTTCACTTTTCACTTTTATGCATTGGAGAAGGAAATGGCAACCCACTCCAGTGTTCTTGCCTGGAGAATCCCAGGGACGGGGGAAGCCTGGTGGGCTGCCGTCTATGGAGGTTGCACAGAGTCGGACATGCCTGAAGCGACTTAGCAGCAGCAGCAGATATCATCTTTAGGTGTACTCCTGTGAAAGAAGACAGTTTTCATTTTTAAGAAATAAGCTGATCAGTGCAGAAGGAAATAAGGTATTTGTTAATTTTTTTGAAATAGGGGATAATAGGAAGATATTGAATTGTATACCCAACTTAGCAAAATAATCTTTAAGTTGGAAGAGGTCAGAGAAAATTTTATGGAAAGCAAGAAATTGTATTTTTGTTTAAAGGTAGTTAATGAGAAGAAACCATTGACAGTGATCATTTTGAATTGCAGTTAAGTTGATTAGAATTATGGATATTAAAGCTACTTGAGGTGTCAGACATAAAGTGATTATCTGATACTTCTCTCTTTTGGGATTTCAACACCTGTTAGCTGGCTGATTACTAGGTTTCTGAGTCTGTTCATATTTGCTAGTAATTTTAAGTGGTGTCACTTCATTAGAAGATTGTATTGGAAACTATAAAGGATTGAGTTGCAGCAATAATTTGCAGATTATTTCACAATTAGTTTTGTTATTAAACTGAATCTTAACCTGTAGAGTGATTCACAGGACACTCTGCAGTGATGGTAATGAAATGGTACATTGATTAAAATGAAGTTGATCTGTTTTCAGAAGATAACCAGGAGAGGAAAAATAAGCATTTTTCATTTAAGCATGAAAGGCAACTAGGATGAACATTGAGGCCTTGTCCTATTCTATAGACAGAATATCATTTCATGTTTTGTACTAAAAATAATTAGTTCTGTGTTGTTTCTGAGGCAGCAACAGTACAGCGTTATTCACATCTTTGTTAGCAAATCCAACATTCAAGTGCAAGGATTCTGGACCTGCTTTTCAGCTACATGGGCCCCTCATTATGATTTCTAGTCTGTGGCCCTTAGTTTGGATTCTGAAGATTGGAGATAGCCAATGTTAATTCAGCACAGTGATAACTCGTGTTTTGCCTTGGCTACTAGCTCACCCAAGGCACAGGATTCAATATAGTTTGGTGTCTTTAAAGCTGGATCACTTTCTGCCAAGAAAATAAAGTCAGTAAACATCGAAATAAACAGGCATGTATTGCAAGCACAGCTTTGTCCTAGTGGTTTATTTATACAAGCTCTGAAGCAAGAAATGAAGCTTTTGTCAGTGAAGTGAAAAACAATAATTTGGCATATTTATATATGTTACTAGCATCATGAGGTATGTGCATGACCAAATAATGAAAGCCAAAAGAAAAAAAATGCTGTGATATCTATAGAACCCCCTTAGAAAATGCAGATGGGAGTGTGCAGTAGGCCCATGGCTGAGACTGGCCACCTGGTGGAAGTAGGGAACAGCACAGAGCATCCTCAGGTGTAATATACCAGTTGTCACTGGTTCATTCTCAGTAGTAGAAATCTTTTGCATTTCTAAGCTTCAGAGCCTTAAAATTAGAAAAGTCTTAATTTTGTAAAATTATTTTATAATTTTGTAACATCATAATTTTATAATCTTAATTTAATAATTAAAATTAAACCCTGGTCCTAATTTTTGGTATACGTTGTAAAATTTGGTCTGATCATTATAAACACAGCCTGAAGTATTCTATAACTTGACTTAGTGAGCATATCCAAAGAGATAAAAGGAGTGAAGAAATGTTCTCATTTAAGTCAGATTAACATTGTTCTTGTGCCACTGAAAGTCATATTTTTAACCATATGAGCCTGCATGGGCAACATTAGGCCATTGGAGGCTTTGTTGGCTGTTTCTGGGTCAGTGTTCTCTAGCAATTTCTAGCTCTGTGATAACGTGATGACTGGCTGGTAATTTAGCATCTCGTACAGTGTGCTGTAGCATTTGTAAAAGTGTATTTGTGAAAAAGATGATAGTTTTTAAAAACATGATTTCTTCATTGCCAAAACACTTGGATTTGGATTTGTGGCTGGGGAGAATAATGTTAGCCCTGGGACTTCCAAGAGAAAATGCTGTAAATGTAAGGTATTGTCAGCTGACCTGCTGTGTGTGGTGAGTGTTTATTGTAACCACAGTGCTGAGAAGAGGCATGGGAAACCCATGCTTGTGATGATAGGAAGGGGTGTTTGTGCTGTGGACAGTTAGCGAGAGATCGATGGAGGCTGAGAAACTTCTGTGGGCGTGTGTTTCATTTTTTTCCTGCTCTCAGTTATAATGAGGATAAGATCTCTTAAGCCATTTTGTAAACCACTTTACAAAATGGGAAATGCATATATTTATTCAGTCTGGCACAGAATTGGAGTGTTATAAACATAGTTTGAGATTAACACTTGATTTCCATATGTGCCAGTTCTTTGTAGCAATTATATAGAATAGTTTTGGACATCAGTCAGCAAATGTTTATCAGCTGATTCCTTTTCTTTATTCCGTATTGCTTGATAAAGTCATCTGAGATCTTATAGTTGAGGAATTACTTGTTTTCCAACTATTGCAGATATTCTTATTATAGGTGTAACTCATTGTTTATGATACCTAATACCCAAATATTCTGTTAGTCTTCCTTTTCGTATGGGGAAAAGTTACCAGTTAATTCTTTAATGCTTTGTAAGTAATTTTATATCCTCCAGGGCTTTTAGAAAATATAAGTTGGTTAATTTGTTTTTCAATCAGAATATTAGAAAACTTATTTTATAATGGTGTGTATTAAAAAACTCATAATTCATGTTTAATCTTTTTTTTCTTTTTAAGCTTTCTTTATTTTACATTGGAGTATAGCTGATTAACAATGTTGTAAGAATTTCAGGTGGATAGCAAGGGGACTCAGCCATACATATACGTGTATCCATTGACGTGAAAGCCAAAGAATCTCAAGGTGGAGGGTTCAGTGAGTTAAAAAGTGTTGTTGTTCAGTCGCTAAGTCATGTCTGACTCTCTGCAACCTCATGGACTCCTGCACACCAGGCTTCCCTGTCTGTCACTATCTCCTGGAGTTTGCTCAAACTCATGTGCAATCCAACCATCTCATCCTCTGTCACCCCCTTCTCCTCCTGCCCTCTATCTTTCCCAGCATCAAGGTCTTTTCCAGTGAGTCACATCAGGTGGCCAAAGTATTGGAGCTTCAGCATCAATCCTTCCAGTGAATATTTGGGATTGAATTCCTTTAGGATTGAATTGTTTGATCTCCTTGCTGTCCGAGGGATCTGAGATTAATGTATACTGAGACCTTTCAGGGCTTGGGGTGAAGGGGGAGGAAAAAGATGGATGGCACAGATCATCTCTTCAGCACCTTGTGGTCCAGAATCCTAAAGCAACTCCCCAGCGAGTGTTTACATGGTTTCCAGAGACTGGTCACTCCTACACCAGAGAGGCTGTTCTGGTCACTTACCCCCACTTTTCCTCCCAACTGAGTAAAAAGTGACTCCCCTGAACTGGGATGTAAGTGCACTTTGAATATTATAAACCACAAGTTAGGACATAAGAATAAAGATTTTCCACATGATTATATTTTATAATTGGTCAGGAAAAGTGAAGTCACTCAGTCGTGTACGATTCTTTGCGACCTCATGGACTGTAGCCTGCCAGGCTCCTCTGTCCATGGAATTTTTCAGGCAAGCATACTGGAGTGGATTGCCATTTCCTTCTCCAGGGGATCTTCCTGACCCAGGGATCAAACCCGGGTCTCCCACATTGCAGGCAGACGCTTTACCATCTGAGCCACTGTGGAAACCCATAATTGGTCAGGAGACCACTTAAATAGCCAAGACAGTAATGGAGCTTTAAAAGAAAACTATGGGTTTGTCCCACGTATTTGGGGGCATTTAAATGAGAAATTGTTTCTCTGAGTATCAGTCTATTGTGAACCATCTTCCCTCTATTACAGTCGTAGTTGTCCAAGGAAGACATGGCATTTTACACAATTTTGTTACGATGTGATGTGTCAGGCATAGTTGAATTGAAGGACAGATGATTACTCAAACTCTTGAATTGTAAATCTCTAATGAAAGGTTTCTGTGTGGTCTCAACTGGCATTTTGTCTTGTTTCATATGGTTTCCTCAGACCCCGGTTAGCATGACTGCAGTTCCATCTTTTTCTATCAGTCAAACCCTTGCAAGTGCTTTGTAATGGCCAGGTGCTTTTCTGAATACTTCACAAGTATTAATCTATTTAATCTTCTTAAGAACTCTGTGAAGTAGGTACTGCTATGATCCCCATTTTAAGAAGGAGGAAACTGATGTGATCTTTCTGTTATATTATTCTAAAAGTACAGAGGCTTCCCAGGTGGCTCAGCGGTACAGAATCCGCCTGCCAGTGCAGGAGACACAGGAGACACGGGTTCGACTCCTGGGTCGGGAAGACCCCCTGGAGGAGGAAATGGCAACTTACTCCAGTATTCTTGCCTAGAGAGAATTTCGTGGGCAGAGGAGCCTGGTGGGCTACAGTCTGTGGGATCATAAGAGCTGGAGATGCAGGCAAAAAGGTACCAGAATCCTGGCTTCTTTATGTCAAGGAATGCAGCAAACTTTGCTTTTAATTAACTGATACCAAGTGTAGAAATAAAGGCGTCAGTTGTAATGGTACTTCATTTTTTCCCCCTTAATTTAATAAACAGGAACAAAACCTAAAGCCAGAATTATTTAAGAATAAAGCAAGAATTATTTCTTCATAGCATATTGTGACCTATGTCAATATTTTCCTTACTTAAAAACTAGAACAGACTAATTTATGGAAAAGATACTTTCGAAGACAGTTGTTCTTTCACTTATTATTTGTATTCATATATTAAAAGAATGTATATTTTCAGTGGTATGAACTTTGCTATATACATGTAAAGGTATCTTTTACATTTTTGTATTTGGGATTGCCTCATTGGAAAAGACTCTGATGCTGGGAGGGATTGGGGCTGGAGGAGAAGGGGACGACAGAGGATGAGATGGCTGGATGGCATCACTGACTCGATGGATGTGAGTCTGAGTGAACTCCGGGAGTTGGTGATGGACAGGGAGGCCTGGCGTGCTGCGATTCATGGGGTCGCAAAGAGTCGGACATAACTGAGCGACTGAACTGAACTGTACTATGTGGAGTATCATCAGTCTAGGCTCACCTTTTTTAAAAGAATGAAGTGTAGTTGATTTGCAGTATTATATTAGTTTTCGGTGGACAGCACAGTGATTCAGTATTTTTGCAGGTTGTAATCATGGTATAGAGAAGGAAATGGCAACCCACTCCAGTATTCTTGCCTAGAGAATTCCTGTGGACAGAGGAGCCTGGTGGGCTGCTGTCCATGGGATCGCACAGAGCCGGACACGACTGAAGCAACTTAGCATGCACGCATGCATTGGAGAAGGAAATGGCAACCCACTCCAGTATTCTTGCCTGGAGAATCCCAGGGACAGAGGAGCCCGGTGGGCTGTCATCTGTGGGGTCACACAGAGTCGGACACAACTGAAGCGACTTAGCAGCAGCAACAGCATAATCGTTGTAAGCTACTACAAGATAATAGCTATCATTCCCTGTCCTGTAGGCTCGTCTGGTCTTTTCCCAGTAGCTCTGTCGTGTCCTGAGGACCGGGTAATATTTCCTTCTCACTCATTTTCTTCCAAGAGAACTCTGTCTATACCTATTTAAAAACAAACCAAAACCGAAAAACAACTTAGCATGTTGTTTTAAAACACACACACATATATGTATATTTTTTGTGTGTGTGTGTGAAATGAAAGTGAATGTCGCTTAGTCCTGTCCAACTCTTTGCAAGCCTATGGACTACATAGTCCATGGAATTCTTAGGCCAGAATAACTGGAGTGGGCTGCCTTTTCCTTCTCCAGGGGATCTTCCCAACCCAGGGATTGAACCCAGGTCTCCTGCATTGCAGGTGGATTCTTTACCAGCTGAGCCACAAGGGAAGTCAAGGAATACTGAAGTGGGTAGCCTATCCCTTCTCCAGTGGATCTTCCCAACCCAGGAGTCGAACCAGGGTCTTCTGCATTGCAGGTGGATTCTTTACCAAATGTGTGCCAGACTGTAAACAAGAACTATCCCTTATTCATTTCCAAAGGTAAGATAAATTCAAATGTGCTTTCTTTAAATGAATGCCTAAAAGATTTTTATGTGGTATAAAATGATTATTTTAAAACCCTAGTTCCAAAGTCAGTATTGAGGACCTTAAAAGTGTCAATGTTAGGGTCTTAGGAAAGTGACTCAGGTTTCCTGCATGCATGCATCCTAAGTCGTTTCAGTCATGTTCGAGTCTGTGTGACCCTATGGACTGTAGCCCGCCAGGCTCCTCTGTCCATGGGATTCTCCAGGCAAGAAGAGTGGAGTTGCCATGCCCTCCTCCAGGGGATCTTCCCCACCCAGGGAGTGGAACTCGCCTCTCTTGTCTCCTGCATTGGCAGAGAGACCACTAACACCACCTGGGAAACAGAGCAGCGTTCCTTCAGTTATCCAAGCTCCAAAATGTATCCTCAAGGCACCACAAAATCACTTTAGCTTTTAGTTATTTGAAATACAGCATAAGAAATCAAAGATCACAGCTTCATTTTCAATTTATTTGGATTCCTGTGGTCATATCTTAAAAGGTTATATGTGTGTGTGTATGTGTGTATATATATATAAATCATAAAAACTCTAGCTATCTTAATTTTGAAGCACAAGCTGGAATCAAGATTGCCAGGAGAAATCAATAATCTCAGATATGTAGATGACACCACCCTTATGGCAGAAAGCAAAGAAGAACTAAAGAGCCTCTTGATGAAAATGAAAGAGGAGAGTGAAAAGCTGGTTTAAAACTCCACATTCAGAAGACTAAGATCATGGTATCCAGTCCCATCACTTCATGGCAAATAGATGGGGAAACAATGGAAGCAGTGAGAGACTTTATTTTTGGGGGCTCCAAAGTCATTGCAGATAGTGACTGCAGCCACGAAATTAAAAGACTTGCTTCTTGGAAGAAAAGCTCTGACCAACCCAGACAGCATATTGAAAAGCAGAGACATTACTTTGCTGACAAAGGTCCATCTATTCAAAGCTATGGTTTTTCCAGTAGTCATGTATGGATGTGAGAGTTGGACTATAAAGAAAGCTGAGCGCCGAAGAATTGATGCTTTTGAACGGTGGTGCTGGAGAAGACTCTTGAGAGTTCCTTGGACTGCAAGGAGATCCAACCAGTCCATCCTAAAAGAAATCAATCCTGAATATTCATTGGAAGCACTGATGCTGAAGCTGAAACTCCAGTACTTTGGCCACCTGATGTGAAGAACTGACTCATTGGAACAGACCCTGATGCTGGGAAAGATTGAAGGGGAGGAGAAGGGGATGACAGAGGATGAGATGGTTGGATGGCATCACCGATTCGATGGACATGAGTTTGGGCAACTTCCGGGAACTGGTTATGGACAGGGAAGCCTGACTTGCTGCAGTCCATGGGGTTGCAAAGAGTTAGACACGGCTGAGTGACTGAACTGAACTGAGCTTAAGTTTATACTCGCAGTTATGCCTAAACTTTTGATTATTCAAGTCAAAGAAAGCAAAACATGGACCTTTAAAAATCATTTACATTTGTCTTTACATTGTTTTTACTATTTTATCTTCTATCTACCCCATGCCGTTGTAAACTGATGTTCTCACTGTCTCCACAGAAGAGTGATCAAGTGTTTTAATTTCAGGGGCTTTTCTTATTTAAGCTATATGAAAAGCAAAATTAAACAAGAGACAGGTGTCCATAAAAGCAAGCAAGGAAACACAGTTCTGTAGGTTCTTTTAATAATAAATATTGTGACAGCTATCATTTATTGATCACTTACCTGGCACCCCAGTAGTCCATTTAGTATGTTACACAAACCATCTCTTGATCTTCACACTCACTCTTCTTTCTGCATCTATAAAAATGCTAATAAATAGCTGATCCAAGATCACACAGGGTTGGTAAATTTAAAACCATCATCTGTGTGATAAATCACAATCTGAAATTGACTATGCTTGCTTTGTTAATTGCCAGTCAACAAAGAGACTTCCTGCTGCAGTGAACATGCATTTTAATTACCTTTGCTTTGGAAAGAGTGGCTGCTTGGTAGGAAAGATTCAGGGTGGTAGGTGTGGTCAGTATTGAAGGGGGAGATGGTTCTCAGGAGGTAATCAAAACCATAGTCCTTGTTTATGCTCATTGCCACAGACTCCCAGATGGGGTTTTGGTATAGAAGGAGGGGGTGAAGTCTCCCCCGCCCCAATCTATTTTTAGAATTAAAAACAAAATTAAAAGGAATTACCTTTTCTTTCCTGAATTTATTTTATTTTGTACTGTGCCCTGGATTCAGAATTAACGCCCCTCCTCCCCACAACACACATCCAAAAGAGGCCAGATGAGATGTTACAGGATGAAAAGAAATGCAATGAAAAATAACTCAGTATCATTTCCCTCAGGCTGGACTTCTTCGAGGGTCAGAGCAACGTGTTCTCTGTCGCTGCGGGAGAGTTCCTTGTCTTAGAACGCCAGCAGCCTGGAGTCACAGGGTCAGGATAAAGTTAGAAGCCTTGGAAAGTATTCTCATTTGGGTCACTCCCTTGTGCATCATGGGTTTTTCCTGGAATTCCTAGCACAAACCTTTCTTGATAGTTACTGGGAAAGAGAAACGAGATTTTCGTTAACATCTTAACAACATGTAAAAGTTCACCTTTTTGAACAACTAGTTATTTTTGTCAGGATGAGCTTTCTCTTTCATGTTCAAGGGCAGTCTGAGAGTCAGCAAAGCACAGTGGTTAAGAGTGTGAATTTGGATGCCAGACAGCTTGTATTTGAACTCTGGCTGTGCTACCATCTAGCTCTATAACCTTAGGGTGGTGGCTTAATAATGCCGTGCCTTCATTTCTTGATGTATAAAATGGGGAGAATATTACTTCGTTGGGTTGTGAGGGTTAAGTCAATTAATATTTGTAAAGTCTTATTAGCTGTTAAGGGTAAATTTTGTCTGTAGAAAGGACAATTTCGGTAATATATGATGTTTTTACAAGTAAAAATAAATATCGAGTTGCCTTGAAGCGTTTAAGTTATATATCTTCTTATTCCGCTTATAAATCTGGTAAATGTGAGCAATCACCATCTCTTTTTCTTTGATGAAACTTTAGTTCAAATTGAACAGATTGAGTTCCTTAAACTATCAGTCTCGTTTGTAAACTTAGTTAAATTTAAACCCTAACATATTTTCAATTGTATATATTTATTTAATATATTTGATTTTCTTTTTAAACAAATCAGATGCTCAATGGGCAAATGTATGATTCAAATGAGTGAAGCCTTTCCAAATACTTAGCTCAATTTCCTTTGACTATTCCATCACTTACAAAATTAATATTTTATAGACAGCCAAATCCTTTTAAACACTTCAATCTAAATAAATCATATGTCTAAATATAGCTCACATTTTAAGGAGAATCACATGTCAGTTCATGTCAGATTCCTTTAAACATTAAAAACGTAATAATTATGCACAAACTGTTCCAGTTAATATAAAACATATTGCTAAAATATTCTAAAAAGTATTAACATGAGTCTCATTTTTCTTGTTGTCTCTATGCTGCTGTGCGCACCCAGTCTGACTCTTTTCAATCCCGCAGACTGGAGCCCACCATGCTCCTCTGTCCGTGGAATTTTCCAGGCAAGAATACTGGAGTGGGTTGCCATTTCCTACTTCAAGGATTCTTCCTGACCCAGGATACAACTCGAGTCTCATGAATCTCCTGCACTGGCAAGGGTTTCTTTACTTCTGTGGCACCTGAGAGTCTGTTTAATTCTAACCCTTCTCTAGACTGGAGAGGCACTTACCCATTAGAAAGAAGTGTATTACTTCAGGTAAGCTGGAGGTACCATTTTAGGTGAACTTTTGTTATCATCCCATTCCACATTGATTTCAAGTTCCTGTTTGACTGTTTTTCACTAAAATACAGCTCCTTATGGATCACAGATTTAAAGCTTAGATACTGCACCTGGGCTACATACATCCTGAGTAATACTTCCTGTGACCTTCATGCACAGGCTTCACCCATTTTTTTATAGTCACCATGACAACCAGTGATTCCAAACCATGCTCTTTAGATATAGTATTGGCATTTTAATCTTTAGACTGATGCTGTCCAATATGTAATTTTAAGTTTCAGGTAGGCATATTTTTACTTTTGAAGGTGTCAACCCTATATTTAGCCCATGAATTTTTTGGTTTTATAAGAGAATATATTCATTTATATAGGTAAAATAAATGATATATATATTCTGTTTAATAGTTTAACATATTAAAATGTCAGACATACTAACTACAGCATCAGTGATATTTCCATGAATATAATTGGAGTTTCTTATTAAACTGATTCTACAAATACATTTTCATCAGTTGATGTGTTTTATAAGACATATTTCATGTAGCAGTTATTTTTTTTAGATGGAGCCATCTTTTGAAATCAGGATAGAAAAATAAAAATAACTGTGGTTAAATTGTGGGATTTAAGTTAAATATATTGTGGTAGTGCCTTTTTAAAAGTTTTACTGAAGGTTCCTTAAAAAAAAGTAAGATAGAGCTACCATATGATCCAGCAGTCCTACTCCTGGGTGTGCTTCTAGAGAAAACTCTCAAGATTGAAAACATACATGCATCCCAATGTTCACAGAAGCACTATTTACGTAGCCAAGACATGGAAGCAACCTAAATATCCATTGACAGATGAATGGATAAAGATGTGGTATATGTGTATATGTATGTATATATATATAGACAATGGGAAACGTCAGTTCAGTTCAGTCGCTGAGTCGTGTCTGACTCTTTGTGACCCCTTGAACTGCAGCACACCAAGCCTCCCTGTCCATCACCAACTCCCAGAGTCCACCCAAACCCATGTCCATTGAATTGGTAATGCCATCCAACCATCTCATCCTCTGTTGTCCCCTTCTCCTCGTGCCCTCAGTCTTTCCCAGCATCAGGGTCTTTTCCAGTGAGTCAGCTCTTTGCATCAGGTGGCCAAAGTATTGGAGTTTCAGCTTCAACATCAGTCCTTCCAGTGAACACCCAGGACTACTCAGTCCTAAGAAAGATTGAAACCATGCCACTTGCAGCAACATGCATGGACCGAAGGTTTATGCTAAGTGATGAAAGTCAGGCAAAGGGAAATATCATGTGATATCACATGTGGACTCTAAAATACGATACAAATAAACTTTTTTACAAAACAGAAACAGACTCACAAACATAGGAAACAAACTGGCCAGGTTGGTGAGAGTAGGCAAGAGCTAAAAGGAGGGAACTTTGCATACTGAAATCCTAGAATCTATTCTAGGGAGAATATGGCTTCTTGAATAGGTAGAGTTGGGGAGGGGATGGAGTGAAATGGGGAGGGGATGAGGGAGTTTGGTGAGGAAGCGGAAATCAGATTAGGAAGACATTAAAATATTTTCAAGCTGAATCAAGATTTTGGGGAGAAAGATCAACAACCTCAAATATGCAGATAATAGCACTCTAATGGCAGAAAGTTAGGAGGAACTAAGGAGCATCTTGATGAGGGTGAAAGAAGAGAGTGAAAAAAGCTGACGTGAAATTCGACATTCATAAAATGATGATCATAGCATCCAATCCTATCTCTTCATGGCAAATAGAAGAGGAAAAAGGGAAGAAGTGACAGATTTTATCTTCTTGGGCTCCAAAATCTCTGTAGATGGTTCCTGCAGCTGTGAAATTAAAAGACACTTGCTCCTGGGAAGGAAAGCTATGATAAGTCTAGAAAGTGTATTAAAAGGCAAAGACGGCACTTTGCTGACAAAGGTCTGTATAGTCAAAGCTATGGTTTTTCCAGTAGTCAGGTATGGATGTGAGTGCATGTGTGTGTACTCAGCCATGTCCGAGTCTTTGTGACCTCGTGGACTGTAGCCCACAAGGCTCCTCTGTCCATGGAATTTTCCAAGCAAGAATACTGGAGTGAGTTGCCATTTCCTTCTCCAGAGGATCTTCCCAACTCAGGGATCAAACCCATATCTCCTGGGCTGACAGGCGGATTCTTTACAGATGTGAAAGTTGGACCATAAAGAAGGCTGAGCACCAAAGAATTGATGATTTCGAGCTGTAGTGCAGGAGAAAACTCTTGAGAGTCCCTTGGACTGCAAAGACATCAAACCAGCCAGTCCTAAAGGAAATCAACCCTGAACATTCATTGGAAGGACTGAAGCTGAAGCTTAATACATTGGCCACCTGATTTGAAAAGCGGACCCTTTGGAAAAGACCCTGATATTGCGAAAGAGTAAAGGCAATAAATAGGAGGAGGTGGCAGAAATTAGATAGCATCACTGACTCAGTGGACGTGAATTTGAGCAAACTCTGGGAGATAGTGGAGGACAGAGGAGCCTAGTGTGCTACGGTCCCTGGAGTTGCAAAGAGCTGGACACGACTTAGTGACTAAACAAAAGCACGGTGTTTTCAGCAGGGGCATAAGTGATCGTATTTGAGTTCTAGAAAATCTCTCTGGTTGCTGTGTGTAGACTTTTTAGAATCACTTTCTTTTATTTGTTCTGTGTTTTATGTATCATGTAGAGACTTAAGCATTGTTTTTCTTTTTAAGTAAACTTTTGTCATTGATAGCATGCAGCCAGAAAAGTATACAAGGTTATAGCTCTATGCATTTTCACCAAGTCACTAGCATTTTCACCTGGGTAATCATGTTTTACCTTTCACATTTAGATCTACAATCCTCTTGGAATTGAGTTTTGTATGTGTGTGAGATAGGGGTGAAGGTTATTTATATCTATGTAAATATCTTGTTGACTCAGCATTATCTGTTATAAAGATCATCCTTTCTCCCCTAAATTGCAGTGGCCCTTCTTTCATCAATCAAATAAATAATCATGTAATGTTTGTGAATCTGTTTCTGGCCTCTCCGTATTCTGTTCTATTGGGCTATTTGTTTAATAAAATGCCTTAAATTATTCTCGTTCTGATATCAGGTTGAGAAAGTCTTTCATTTTTGGTTTTCTTCTTGTTTTGTCTTTTTCTTGGTGTTTAGCATTTACATAAAAATTCTAGACTCACTCTATCAATTTCCACACACATGAAACCTGGCTGAGGTTTGCGTTGGGACTGCACTGAATTTGTAGATCAGTTTCGGAGAGTTTACCGTCTTTACAATATTGACTTCTAATCAATGAATGTTACAGGTTGTCTTTAATGTGTTCAAGTTGTATTGGTAGCATTCCTGTTTATCTTTCATTAACTTATATTCTTTTTATTGTTATTACAAATGACATCTTTTACCATTTCATCTTCTAATTTTTTTTTGCTGGTACAAATCTGTTGCAATGTGATAGATTTTGTTGTATTGATTTCGTTTCCAAGGATTTTGCTCCACTCACTTCTTAGTCTTAATAGTTTACCCATAGATTCATTTGGATTTTCTTTGTGCACGATCATTTTATGTAGGGAAGAGTTTTATTTTTATTGTCCAGTTCTTATACTTTCCATTTATTTATTTTTATTGCCTTGTTGCACTAGGGCTTCAGTTATAATTTTGAATAGTAGTGATGATAGCATATATTTCTGGTTCCCCAAATCAGGAAGGAGGGCTTTCAGTAAAGTATGGCATTTACTTAGGAGTTTGATTGAAAACTTTTTGTTAAAACTCTCTAATTTCTAATTTGATAGGCAGTTGACTATGAACATGTGTTGACTTATCAAATGCTTTTTCTGCAGCTACTGAGATTGTCATATAATTTGTTTCTCCTTTATTTTGTCAACATGGTAATCATATTAAAAAATGTTAGAACAGTCTTGTGTTCCTGTCATAAACCCAACAGATGTGCTATCATTTTTGTGTTTCATTGGATTCAATTTGCTAATATTTTAAGAATTTTGCTTCTGTGTTTGGGGGGAGGTTAGCTTGTAGTTTTCCTTTTGTGTAATGAACTTGCCTTGTTTTGGCATCAAGGATATGCTGGTCTTATAAAATCAGCAGGGAAGTGTTTCACTCTTTTGTTCAGTTCTCTGGAAGAGATTGGTATTACTTCTGTCTTCAGTGTTTGATAGAAAATTTATTGGTGAAGGCATCTGAGACTGGAGTTTTCTTTGTAGTAAAGTTTTATATTATGGATGTAATTTTATTAAGTACAGGCCTAGACATATTTCTATATACCATTTCTTATGTCCAGTTTAACTTTTTTGGACTATAATTAGGTGTTGTCTACCTTTTTTGAGAAAGATACTTAGATTATTGATTTTCAGTCTGCATTTCTAATGTATGCATTCAAAACTCTACATTTTCCTTTAAACCGTGGTTTTAATAGGATCCTAGAAGTGTTGATGTTGTATTTTAATTTTTCTGCTCAAGATGTTTTAAAATGGTCATGGTACTTTTTTCCTTTGACCTTTAGGTAACTTAGACACTTGCTATGAAGTCTGTCTCCCCATGATGAGTCTACACACTGATGTCTCTGCTGAGTTTTTTTCCCTCATCTTTTATTTTTAAAGCTTGGCCTCCTGGGGATCTCTTCTGTGTCTGCATAGCTGTAGGTTCAGCCAAAGACAGAGGTTGTGTGCAATTTTCTCAAGCCAGGAAGGCTTCCCCTCTCTATGGAGAAAGCTGCGTGTGGCCTGGGAGGTCCATTCAAGTTCAGGGCATTTTCAAGTCTGCCCTTGTTTTTACTGCCACAGGCATTCGTGTCTTCTCTATGCGGGTATTCAGACTCTGTTTGCTGTGAATGTGTTTGTGTGTTATACATTAGTCTCTGTGATGTATGTGCTCAGCCTCTGGTTAACCCCAGGCTACTTGGAAAATTTTTCAAGCCTGTCTTTGCCGTTTTAACTTTCGGAACACCCTGTCTATGGCTTGTCTCAAATAATTGTTTTCTTGGGCTAGTAGAAACGCTGTCTCTATTAGCTTGTAACTGAGATCACCACCTTGAACAACGCTGTTTCATATCAAGTGAGCGTCCGTGACAGAGGAGCTGCTGTTTCTCGCAATTGGTTATGCCCTGGATGAAGTAGCATGCTGCTGGGCAGGGGCCGGGCCGGGGTGGGGTGGGGTGATGGGAGGGGTCCCAGGCAAGAGTACTACAGTACTTAGGTTAAGCTCACCAGAGTTCTCCTCTGTTTGTTGTATGCTGGAATTTTCAGAATGCTGAAATGATTGTATTTGACAGTTCTGACTGGCTTTATAGTTGCTTTGTGGGGAGATGATTTATCAACCTCTTCATCATGCCAAAGTGAATCTGTTCTAGCTATTGTATTTTTGAGATTTACAATCTTTATTTGATTTTTACCTTTCCTTTTTATCTTTAAAACAGGTCCCAGTTCTCCGGTGTAATTCTTCACTTGTCATTTTATTTTTTTGGACATATTAATCGTAGTTTCTTTAATGTCCATGTCGGATAACTTCCGGTATTTGGATCACCAGTGGGTCGCTTTATCTCATGTCTCCCCGCCCTACTCTTCTGCCCTGATTTTAGACATTTGGTCTTGTCCCCTCACGCAATATTTTTGCTAGAATGTCAGAGCATGTATTTGTAAAAATTGTAAGAAGCTCTGAATGATGCTGTCTTTCTTCAGAGTGCAGTAAGTTTTCTTCTGGAAGACAGAGTTGGGGGGCTGCTTGTTTTGATTAGGTCAACAATCGAGAGGATGTGATTCTGAGTTTCGTTTGTTCTTCTGGCTGCCCTGAGTCTTCATTGCTTTTGCGCAGGCTTTCTCTAGTCGTGACAGGTGAGGCTTTTCTTCCTCGTGGTGCTCGGGGCGCTCCTGGCGGTGGCTTTTCTTGTTGGGGAGCACGGGCTCTAGGCTTCAGTAGTCATAGCACGTGGGCTTATTTGCCCCGAGGCAGGTGGAACCTTCCCCGCCAGGGACTGAACCCGCGTCCCCTGCACTAGCGGGTGGATTCCTGTCCACTGCGCCAGAGTCTTACTCTTTTGAGGAACATCTTACTTTGATATTCTTTTATTCCTGGGGCACAAGCTCTTAGGCATCCCAGCTGAAGCCTAAGCTGTTTGCTCGGGGCTTCCTCCTTGGTGAGCCTGAGCCCCACTTTCTTTTCTTCAGTCCTACAAATCTACCAAAATCTCTGCTTAGTATTTTAACCACATGTGCCCCACTTTCTCAGAGTGTGCAGCTTAGGAATCCTGAAGGGAAATGTTTTGTAGAATGTTAGTCTTGCTCTCTGTACATGTCTTTTCTTTGGCGTCTTGGCTCGTCCAGTCCTACTCACTTTGGAAGACCTGAACTCTAATTCTTGAGCACATACTGCTGAACCAAAATATTTGAACCACCACTTTCTCCATGATCTACTGGCCCCCAAGTATACACAGAAATTGTGTACACTTGACCATCGACGTGGCAGATCGTGGCAAGTTACCCACGTTAGTGTTTTCCCTTCTCTCCAGCAACTTGTCTCTCAAGTCCTGGTTGCTTGGGTTGCTTGCTGTTTAAGGACTCGAACAGCTTTTTGCTTTTTCCAGTTTTATCTCCTCTTTCTTCATGGGATTACTGGTCTGATAGCAACCACTTCACTCATTATGGAAGTGGAGCTCCACAAAAGTATTCTTATTGTCATTACTCTGTTTGATCTAAGTTGACAGATATATGATCATGCGATCTTTTTTCTCTAGATTAGAATCTTGGAATAATCAAGGAGTCTCTTGAAGATACAATAACTAGACTGGAAAGACTGAAAAATCATCTTGCAAAATTTGAACGAGGGAAATTTTACTCAAAATATATCAGTAGCTAAGAGACAAAACTGTTTTGCATAAACTGACCTGCAGTGTTATTATAATTTTGGTCTTATGACTGTTTTATTTTGAATTATTTCTTACAGTAAAATCAATCATGACTATATAAGGAAATTTTACAAAAATTTGATACTGACTTTTAGTGTGTGGGTCACAGCAAACTATGGAAAATTCTGAAAGAGATGAGAATACCAGACCACCTTCTTGAGAAACCTATTTGCGGGTCAAGAAGCAGCAGTTAGAATCGAACACAGAACAGCAGATATGGAACAACAGTTAGAATTGGACATGGTTCCACATTGGGAAAGGAGAACGTCAAGACTGTTCTCTTGAACGTCAAGACTGTCACCCTTCTTATTTAACTTATATACAGGGTCCATCATGCGAAATGCTGGTCTGGATGAATCTCACCTTGGAATCAAGATTGCCAGGAGAAATATCAATAACCTCAGATATGCAGATGACACCACCCTAATAGCAGAAAGCATGGAAGAACTAAAGAGCCTCTTGATGAAGGTGAAAGAGGAGAGTGAAAAAGCTGGCTTAAAATTCAACATTCAAAAACGAAGATCAAGGCATCCAGTCCCATCAGTTCAGTTCAGTCGCTCAGTCGTATCCAACTCTTTGCAACTCTATGAACTGCAGCACGCCAAGCCTCCCTGTCCATCACCAACTCCCAGAGTCCACCCAAACCCATGTCCATTGAATCAGTGATGCCATCCAACCATCTCATCCTCTGTTGTCCCCTTCTCCTCATGCCCTCAATCTTTCCCAGCATCAGGGTCTTTTCCAGTGAGTCGGCTCTTTGCATCAGGTGGCCAAAGTATTGGAGTTTTAGCTTCAACATCAGTCCTTCCAGTGAACATCCAGGACTGATCCCTTTTAGAATGGACTGGTTGGATCTCCTTGCAGTCCAAGGGACTCTCAAGAGTCTTCTCCAACACCACAGTTCAAAAGCATCAGTTCTTCTGCATTCAGCTTTCCTTATAGTCCAACTCTCACATCCATTCATGACCAATGGAAAAACCATAGCCTTGACTAGACGGACCTTTGTTGACAAAGTAATGTCTCTGCATTTTAATATGCATCACTTCATGGCAAATAGATAGGGGAACAATGGAAACGGTGACAGACTTTATTTTCTTGGGCTCCAAAATCACTGCATTTGTTGACTGCAGCCATGAAATTAAAAGACGCTTGCTTCTTGAAAGAAAAGCTATGACCAACCTAGACAGTGTATTAAAAAGCAGAGATAACTTTGCTGACAAAGGTCTGTACAGTCAAAGCTGTGGTTTTTCCAGTAGTCATGTATGCATGTGCAAGCTGGACCATAATGAAGGCTGAGCGCCAAAGAATTGCTGCTTTCCAACTATGGTGCTGGAGAAGACCCTTGAGAGTCCTTTGGACAGCAAGGGATTAAACCAGTCGTTCCTAAAGGAAATCAACCCTGAATATTCACTGGGAGGACTATTGTTGAGGCTAAAGCTCTGATGCTTTGGCCACCTGATGCGGAGAGCTGACTCACTGGAAAAGCCCTGATGCTGGGAAAGACTGAGGGCAGGAGGAAAAGTGGGTGACAGAGGATGAGATGAGTAGATGGCATCATCAACTCAATGGACACGAGCTTGAGCAAACTCCGGGACATAGTGAAGGACAAGGAGGCCTGGCATGTCCAGGGGGTCACAGAGAGTTGGACACGACTGAGTGACTGAACAACAGCAAAGAATCATATTGTTTTTACGATTTAGAAAACACAAATACTTATAGTGTCAAATTATTGTTTAGGTTTTTTTTTTTTTAAGTGAAACAACACAGAATGTTTAATTTTTAGAGCCAGTTTATTTTGGATCTAATACTTTTCATTATATTATAGAAAGTAAAAATCAATTTTGAAAATAGTTTTTAAAAATAATTAGGTAAGATTCATCAGTTGTAACAAATATACTGCTCAGATGAATGATATGGATTGTGTGGGGGCTGTGCAGGTGTGATGGGAAAGGGTTATGTGGGAAATCTTTGTACCTTACTCTCAATTTTGTTGTGAATCTTAAACTGCTCTAAAAAAATTAGTCTTCAAAAAATTGTTAGATACACAGAAATTACATTCACCTACTCTGTTATACCAGTGTTATATTGTTATACAGCAATCTACTTTTCTTAGAAGTAATTTACATTAGTAGCAGTTAATATTGATAAGCTGCTTACTAGGTGTCAGATCCTAAGGGGAAAATTTAGTAAGGTCTAATAAACTCTGAATAGCGAGAAAGTTAGACTGCTCAAATGCTCTCAGCTGTCATTTGAATGACTGCTGACACCCTAATACCTATGGAAAGGCCAGCCCTAATCCTAGATCCTTGTAATGTTGGAACAGGGAGGTCTTTACCTATCAAGTCTAGAATCTTAATTTCTTGGATGAAAATGTCATGACCCAGAAAGGGTAAGTGATTTCCCCAAATGATTTACTCCAGGATCCCAGAGTCTGCTCTTTAAACAGAGCTGGGATTGGAATAGACAAATTATTGTGGCCCAGTTTGGAAATTTACCCTAAGCTGTCCTTATCGCAGAGCATATTTATCAAATGTCAAACTGCCACAGCGTCTCCACTGCATTCCTTTAGAAAAGTAACCTTAAAAGGTGAAGTTGTCCGTGGGTGGAGACGACAGTGACTCAGCAGTGTCCTTGAGCCGGTTAATGACTCAGCAGAGCTCTCTGTATGGACACTTCTGCCGCCATCTGCCAGATCGCTTTTAGTGGCCCTCCCCCTCCACCCTAGCCCCAGTGCTATAGCTTTGGCAAAAATAAAGGAACAGCAACGTGACGATAACAGCAAAACAGCCAACGCGCGTGCGTGCTAAGTCGCTTCAGTCCTGTCCGGCTCTTGGCGACCCCGTGGACTGTAGCCCGCCAGGCTCCTCTGTCCGTGGGCTTCTCCAGGCAGGAATACTGGAGTGGGTTGCCAGGTCCTCCTCCAGGGCATCTTCCCGACCCAGGGGACTGAATCCGCATCTCTTACCTCTCCTGAATTGGCAGGTGGGTTCAAAGTCCAAAAACCCAACACACATCTAAAAAACAAAAACAAAAAAACCCACAGCTTTATTTTATTTGTTTATTTTTTTGCCTAAATGTGACCATTAGAGCGTTTTAAAAATTTCAAAGATTCAAATGCACCATTTTTGTTACTTACGTCAAATCTTTTTATTTATGCTGTTTTAGGTGTTAATTGGGCTTCCCTGGAGGCTCAGTGGTTAAGAATCCATCTACAGTGTAGGATGCAGGTTCAATTACTGGGTTGGGAAGATCTCCTGGAGAAGGAAATGGCAACTCTCTCTAGCCTTCCTGCCTGGAGAATCCCCGTGGACAGAGGAGCCTGGCGGGCTACAGTCCATGGGGTTGCAAAGTGTCAGACACGACCGAGTGACTAAGTGCACATCCGTGGTGGATGGGCAGCAGGACAGAGGGAGTATCCCTGAACACAAGCACTGGCAAGTAGGGACAGAAAGCTTGGCTAGTGGTTTTTATTTTTGTCTTTTTCTTATGGAAAAACTTTAAATGTATTCAAAAGTAGAGAAAATGGTAGAATGAATCCCTATTTTACTAACCATGAAGGCTTAACAATGGTCAACACACGGCCAATCTAGTATCTTTTATCTGCCCCTCCCCACTGGATTACTTTAAACAAAGCCCAGATGTCTTATTTCATCTGTGACTATGCCAGAGCGTATCTTTAAAACAATAAAGAGACTTGCCTTTGTAAAAATAAATAACCACAATGCTATTAGCACACCAGAAAACAGCGTTCTGTGCTGTCATCAAATATCTGATGAGTATTCAGATTTCCCTGACTGTCTTGTAAATTTTTTTCTCAGTTGGTGTGTTAGAATCAGATCCAAATAAGGACCACACATGCACTTAGCTGGTAAATGTCTCAGGACTCTTTTAATCTATAGGTTCACCCTTTTCTCCCTCCTCTTGCGATTTATTGCAGAAACCGAATTCTTCACCTGTAGAATTTCCTACAATATGAATTTTTGCTGATTATATTGCCCTGGTGTAGCTTAATTTTCCTGTCCCCTGTATTTCCCGTAAACTGGTAATTAGAACCAGAGCTTTGGCAGATTTTCCATTTTTGGCCAAAATTTTTGGGTAGGGAGCATATACTTTCTAGTGACCTTCCCTGGTGGCTCAGCGATAAAGAATCCGCCTGCAGTGCCGGAGACATGGGTTCGATCCCTGGATCAGGAACATCCTCTGGAGGAGTAAATGGCAACCCACTCCAGCATTCTTGCCTGCAGAATCCCATGGACAGAGGGGCCTGGTGGGCTACAGTCCATGGGGTTGCAAAGAGTTGGGCACAACTGACTGAGCCCCCCCAACACACATACTTTCTCCTGCAGGACATCAGGGGGCACGTGCAACCTGGCCTTCCGGTTTGTAGGGTGAAGTTTGACCTGTGAACAAGTGTCGTCAGCCTGACACATCCATTATAAACTCCCCCATCTGCTTTGTGCCTGGTGGTTTTAGCAATTATTGGTAATTATTGTCTAGATCAGGAGCTGGCAGACTCTTTCTGTAAAGGGCTGGATAGTGAATATTTCGGACTTTGAGAGCCATATGGTCTCCATCATTGCACACAGCAGCGTTAGGTAACATGTAAATAACTGGGCATAACTGTGTTCCTATAAAACTTTACTTACCAGGTTAGTTCTGGCCTGTTGGCCACTTTTTTTTGCTGACTCCTGACCTACATCAACTATTTCATGAGGGGTTGCAAGATAATATGATTCTATCATTCTTTGTTTATTCATCGAAAGGCTTCTATAAAGAATTTGACCTCATCAGTTATTCGGCTCCTCTAAGCAACTGTTTGTAAAGGAAAAGCAGGGTAAATACTGGAGTCTTTCCCTTTGTTTGTTATCCATCTTCAGAATAAGGTGTTGGTTTCCTAGCATCTTCCAGAGGTGATCATTTTGTTTTTAAAGTACCATCATGGAATTCTGGATCTTTGACATAGTCGATGTTTCAGGCCTCCTAGACTTGGGCCCTGTACATGCTCAGCAGAGCCTCGCAGCTGTTGTCTTGATAGTCAAACTGCAGGTGTGTGGCACTTCCCAGACGTCTTTATTTTATTGTTATTATTTTTTTGTCTTTGAGTGAATCTAAATCCCAAATCTCAAGGACAGATGTCCTCAAACATTTTCCTTTGGCAGGTGTTAAATGGGTGCCCATTCTATGTCAGACCCAGTCCCGGAGCCTTTCCTCCCAGGCATCTTTATCTCCCTGGCAGAAAGGCTCTGATGCACAGTTGTTATAGAATAAGTGATCTTCTTCTGCAGCTGTAGAATCCATGCTGCTCTGGTTTCCAGTTTTATTAGGTAAGAAAAACACGTTTTTCAGATTCAGCAGTGAGATTCTTTCACATAGCTTTCCATAGTTCTTAACCTGTTAAAACATTTGTTTTTAATCATGGCTAAGTCACTGCTGTCAAGCGAGACTGACATTTAAGTGTTCACAATGCAATATTATTTAGTTAGCCTGCAATCTGAAATTTGATTTAATACCCTCTGGTTTTTCATTAGTGCCAAATGGGGAAAAAAATGGACACATTTAAAGAGCTCAAATTTAACACTGTCGGAAATGTTGAAATGCTCTCTCCTGGTGAATCATCCAGAGTTCACTTCGATCAGTGGACTGTTCTGATGCTCCTTCTTGCTTCCTCTCTCTGTTGTTTTAGCGCTGAGTTCGCTCTTATTTTCTCTCTGTTGTGGCCAGACTTTCACCCTAAACCCACAGGCTCTGTCTCCCCTCAGTTATTTGAGGTTCTGTGGGGTCTCCTTTAAGTGTGGGTGTTGCTACCCTGCTGCTGCTTTTGACAGCTCCCGTCACCCTCTGTTTCCTTGGATTTAGTGGCGACCTTTAGTTTTTCTTCTCATCCTCTTCTTACTTGCTTCCCTCTCCTCTCTTTTCCCAACCTACCAGCAATGTGCCCGGATCTTGTTTGATCTCACCTCCGCATTTCTCTGTGACTTGCTTGGGAAGCTCATGGTTTGCCAGTCTTGCTTTCACGACTTTGGTTATCCCCGCTCTGCACACGATTCTAGAACCCAGTCTCCAACACTGAGCTCTGATGTTTCTGTTTCCATATTTATTGTCAAGGATGAGATGTTTAAACATTGACTATTTTTTTTTTAACAACTGAAGATAAAATCCAAGAAAAGAGAGTATGCCATGTTCCTGAGACACCTTTCAGTGTAGTCCTGTCCCTCTTGAAGCCCCAGGTGGTTGCCTGATCAATGAAAGGGTCTTGAAGATGGGTTTAAAGCCGTCTGAAAGTTGTCTACGGATCCCTCTCTGTGTCCATCTTCAGCTATACCCTGTCTCTGCTCTGGGTCTCTATCTGCTGGCTGTCCTTGCTTTAGACTACTGTGTAACATTTCTCTATTTAATATATCTTGCCACACCACAAGTGTTTCTTTTTTTCTGGAAAGATTTTCCAGATGAGTTCTGACCATCTTCAGATACCAGAAGCTGAACCCCTTTTCTCTCAACCATAAAACTGGTGTGTGTGCGTGTGCTTTTGGCAACTCCTCTGTCCATGGGACTTTTCAGGCAAGAATACTCGAGGTGGTTGCCATTTCCTGCTCCAGGGGATCTTCCCAACCCAGGGATTGAACTCCAGTCTCTTGAGTTTCCTGCATTGACAGGCTCAGTGATAAGAACCTGTCTACCAGTGCAGGAGATGAGGGTTCTATCCCAGAGTTGGGAAGATCCCCTGAGAAGGAAATGGCAACCCACTCCACTATTCTTGCCTGGAAAATCTCAAGGATGGAGTAGCCTGGCTACAGTCCCTGGGGTTGCAGAAGAGTCTGATATGCTTAAATGACTAAATAACAACACCACAAAATTAGGAGGAATGTTTTTTTCATGACTTAAAGACTTCCCCAAACCCATTATTTTCTGCACTGATAAGAAGGGAAGCAATGTTTTATTTCTTATCTTTTGAAGATGTGAGTATTTAGTATGTCTGACACACAACAAAATCATTTAACCCTAATGTGTAATAAATGTAAAACTTTATTTCCTAACAGTATGCTCCTTTTCCTATACAAACATCATTTTTATCGCATTAAAAAAACATTGAAGCTCTTTGCTTTACCCTAATCTTCACAGTTGAGTATGTGTCGATCAATAAAGCCACTTTCTGTAACTGTGTTGCAGAATGACACGTTCATTAAGATTGAGGCCGAAAGGCCTTTTGAAAAAAAGCCCTTCAGGGCAAATAAATTCAATAACACTTAATCTAATTTCTGTTTCTGCTTACCAAGCTGGTATTAAGGCAACTAGTAAATGTGGCAGAATTTAGAAAGTGATTTCTTTCCTTTAAAAATCTTTGCCCATTCTTAACTGAAGTATTCTGTTCATCGGATTGATCACATTTTACTGAGTCAGAGCACAGGGGGCCTTGGTAAGTACAAATATTCAGGATATGTAGGCATTTCTGCTGAGGATGGAGGAGAGAGGATATATTCCTTAGAATCATAGGAAGTGAGCAAAACGCTTTTGGGAGAGATGAAAAGGAAAAATATTTTCATTTGTGACTTTGTTTTTACTTTAGAATAACAGTATAGCAAGAATACCTTTCTAACTTTTACTTTATTTATAATTTTGAGAAAGTTGTGAGTTTCGAGAATAGTCGTGGTCATTTTTTAGTGTATAAGGAAACATTTAGAGAAAATTTAAAACACTTTAAGTGCAAAGTATACCTCTTCATGGAGAAGAAAATGGTAACCCACTCCAGTGTTCTTGCCTGGAGAATCCAAGGGACGGAGGAACCTGGTGGGCTGCTGTCTATGGGGTCGCACAGAGTCAGACACGACTGAAGCGACTTAGCAGCAGCAGCAGCATACCTCTTCAGGTTGATGTCCTGATATTTACAAACAAGCAATCCTATAGAAATTGTAATCTCTGATTTTTATTAATGACTATCTAGGAGCCTAAACCTGAAGCTGACTGTGGATAAATATTTATGAAAACGGGATTTTTCAGTGATGAAGATAAAAGAATTCATTCATTTGTTCAACATATATTGAGGGCTTTCTAGATGGTATGATTTAAGGACATCTCATATCACCCTACGGAGAAGGCAGTGGCACTCCACTGCAGTAAGCGCTCTTGCCTGGAAAATCCCATGGATGGAGGAGCCTGGTAGGCTGCGGTCCATGGGGTCGCTGAGTCAGACACGACTGAGGAACTTCCCTTTCACTTTTCACTTTCATGCGTTGGAGAAGGAAATGGCAACCCACTCCAGTGTTCTTGCCTGGAGAATCCCAGGGAGGGGGGAGCCTGGTGGGCTGCCATCTATGGGGTTGCACAGAATCAGACACGACTGAAGCGACTTAGCAGCAGCAGTATATCAACGTAAAGCAGGAATGAGTTTGGACTATTCCTGAAACTAGCAAACAGGATGTGACAGGAAGGTAATGTGAGTGGTGAATCCAGACAAGACTGAAGGGAATGCAGAGGCCAGACTGTGTGGTGAGCACCCTGCAGTAGGGAGTCTGGACGCTAATCTCTATGTAATGGAAAACTATTCAGTGATGGGAACTGTTTTGCTTAGTATTAATATTCATATATAAAACAATATTTAGAGAAAATATAGAAACCTTAATGACAACGTATACCTCCTTAGGTTGATGTCTATAAAAATATACTCTAATTTCTATTTCTAGAAGTTCATATTTGAGCTACAAGGAAGATAGTTTGTAGTGGGGCAAGAATGAAGCAGGAAGATCATTTAGGAGATGATATCCTAACAGACAGGCTTTCTAGGTGGTGCTCGTGGTAAAGAATCTGCCTACCAATGCAGGGCACGCAGGAAATGAGGGTGCGATCCCTGGGTCGAGAAGATCCCCTGGAGGAGGGTGTGGCACCCCACTCCAGTATTCTTGCTGGGAAAATTCCACGGACACAGAGAAGCCTGGAAGGCTACATGGGTGACCACATAGGTCACCCATAGGGTCCCGCCATGGGATCGCAAAGAGTCAGGCACAACAGCTGTAATGGGCAAGGTCACACGTGGGTGCAGCTGGAAGACTGGAGACACACTTTGTGGGCAGAACTGACTCTTCTCCCCAATGGGCTGGATGTGAGGAGTGAGATGCAGGGTAGGATGAAGCATGACTCTTGGGCTGTGGCCTGAGAAACAGAGAATGAGAAACTAGCACACGCTGTAAAGCAGTTTGACCCCAGTTTACAAAGTAACTAATCGTTAATTTAAAAAGCAGAGAATGGTGGTCCCATTCATTGTAATGGAGAAACTGTATTGGGTGTGGTTAGAAGCGAAGATCAAAAACTGGTCTTGGAGTTAATTCGGGTCTGAAATGTTAGTAAGAAGACAAGGGGCGGGGTCTAGTAGGCGGTCTGTAACTCGGGGGAGAGGTGTGAGCTGTAGACCCAGAATCAGGGGGAGCTGTCAGGGGACATTTAAAACTGTGGGAGCAGATGGGATGATCTGAGGCACATAGGAAGGATCAGTGGCGCCAGACCAAGCTCTTGGTGCCCCAGCCTTCAGAGACATGGTAGAGGAGGAGCTGGCAGAGAACGAGTGGTCCCGAAGAGAACTGGGGAAGTGTGGCATCCTGGCAGGGAGGAGAAGAGAGGGTTTGGGGAGGAAGGCCGTGGGCAGTGGGTGGGAAACTCTAGAGAGGTGAAATGAAAGGCAGAAAAGGATCCATTTATTACCTTTATAGTCGACTTCTGCTTCAGAAATCTCATCTCATTTACTCTTGTATCCTCAATGTCTAGCACATAGCTTGACACATCATAGGCATTGGGTAAATACTTGTTGAATAATTAAATGAAAGAGGTGGTATGAAAAGAGGGCTACATCATGAGTCTATCGGAATTAAAATCCAACTACTGCTCTTTTAAGTATTTTCTGTAGGAATTGAAGATGGCTTTCCTATCAATTACTAATATAATGATTAAAATGTTTTGAAAGTCTTTGATTTTCAGCTATGATTTCAGGAGTATGATTGTGTAGTGTTTTTGACCAGTAGGTATGTTTCCTCTGTTTTCCAAAATAAAGGCAGTTACATTGGTTTGAGAGAAGGAGCATTTGAGTGTGTATGTATGTGTGGCATTAGTTTTATTTGAAATCAGCATTAATTAACTTACTTCTACCTAAGTTTGAAGTTGTAGAAATGTTGCAAAGCACCTACATTAGTCTCTTTGATCATGTCATTCTTTCTTGATATAGTTAGAGATTTTTATTAAATTTGGCCAAGGGAAATTATGGGGGAAGGATTAATAGCAAAGAGATTTGTCTAATGGGAAATGATTCAGTCACTTTTTACAATGTAATTTGTAGCCTATATTCCTATTAACACTTGATCTTCTTATATTCTACTTTTGCTTCTTCCAAGTAAAGTAAGATACCAGACAAGCAATCTAAACTTATAAAAGAAAGAATGAAAGAAAGTGTAGTTGCTCAGTCGTGTCTGACTCTTTGTGACCCACCAGGCTCCTCTGTCCGTGGAATTCTCCAGGCAAGAATACTGGAGTGATTGCCATTCCCTTCTCCAAGGGATCTTCCTGACTCAGGGATCAAGCCTGGGTCTCTCACATTGCAGGAAGATTCTTTACCATCTGAGCCACCAGGGAAGCCCAAACTTAATAAGACTCATACATTATCTGTTCATGTCCTATACAGACAGAATACTCATGAAAAAAAATAATAAAATTTCCCTTTCAACTCATCAGGTTGTGGAGATTATTAGAATCCTGTAAATTTGGTAGATTACGTTTTACTTGGTGTGTGTTCTATCTATAGATAGAAAACCTGAGTAACTTGGTTCAGCGCATATTCTTATAACCACTACCGGTTTAGAATGCCACAGTACTTAAAAATATCAGTGGATACATCATTTATAAATTTCTAACAGCATCCGTATAGTGTTTACTTATGTAAAATATTTCTACCTGTATGATTTCATTGAATCCTTACAACAACTGCTGAGACAGATGCTCCTTCTTAGTCCAAGATCATATGACCTGTCAGTGTCAGAGCCGATCCCCACATCTGGGTCTCCTGACTCATTTCAGACCGCCTGCAAGAGATGACCATGCCTCTGGCTCCCCACATGTCCTGAGACTGCAGGTGTGGATATACATAGCGTGAGGAGAACCTGACTTTTCTCCCTCATTGCTGGACATACACACTGGTTTAAGAGAGTTGGCAAATGATAAATCGTTAAATCCCTCCTCCGTCTGTTTAAACAGTGGCCTGTCACTCAGAAGTAAAGCCTGGAGTGCTCGGTCATTAATTCTGCTGTATTCTAATAAATAGATTATGGTTCTCCTTCAAATTAAATTGCCTGGTCGTGGAGGAAGGGTAAAGTAAGAGTTTCATTCTTTGACAGAAGTTTTCTGGAAGTGCTCAGAAGGCTGCCAAGCAACCACTAAGGGTTATTGGTGTTGGAGGTTAAATTCGTTTTAGAGTCGGCTGGTGATCCTTCAAGAATGAATGATCAGCATCTACTGAGCATTTTCTTCCAGGGTTTTCAAAGTTAGAGCCTTTTTAATAATAAGAAGGATTGTTCTTAATGAAAAGTCACAGCAACTCCCCCACCCCCACCAATATGAGCTTATCATGCTATACAAAAGCTTAAATATTGTTAGTGTTCCCTAAGGGGCACTATGATCACTGAGACTGAAACCAGCATATTATTGGAAATGTGTAATTATTAACAGTAATGTGAGTTTTTCAGACTCTAACTGGAAGCTAACTTAATGAATCTCTGGATGGAATGACTGGGGATTCTTGAAGGTAGATACCACATGTATGGTGTAAGTTTACTTTGAGACTCAAGAGCCATAAATACTAAGATTTAGAGTGTAGGGATTTGTGCATGCGATTTAGCATTATATGGCCAGTGTGTGTCATTTTTAGTAGCTGAGCTTAAAATCAGTGCCCTACCTTGGTTATTCACAAAGGAGGATGGTGCTGCAAGTGCCAGGATCTCTCATATTGTTTCTCACTTTTGGGGTGAGAAAAAGTGGGTAAGAGCTATTAGTCAAGAATTTAAGATGGCATAAAAACGGATGATCAAAAACTGAAAATGTTTGAATAACTATGTTCCAGTTTTGCACAAAAAGAAATTAAAAATAGAAGCAAGTCTTTAGCACTATCTCTAAAAACAGGAACCATAGGTAATGAAAATGACAGCTGTTCAATCTGTATCAGTTTTTTGTTTAGAGCACCCTTTAGAATATACTGTCTACCCATGTAGGAAGCAATGTTAATACTGTTTATTTTCCAGGATTGGAGGAGGATCCAGGAAATGAGAACTGAAACTTGGCAGTGTTGCTGTTTCATAAGGGGAAAAAATATAACCTGTCCTGTTAATGCCAAATTAAAATGGTTGATGGACTCCATGAGCATGATTCAGGCTAAGTGAAACCAGTATGAGAAATATTGGAAGAAACTAAATTCACCTTGAGACATATAAATATAATTTTTATGGACACTGGAGTGAGACAGATGGTAGAGCCCCGGACAGGCAACAAAATCGCATCACATTTGATGGCTTATTTTTTGAGCCCCCTTTGTTCTTATTTCTTATGTGATCTTGGAAAGAACGCTTACCTTTTGTGTCCATTTACATATCCTTTGGGGCTTCCCAGGTGGTGCTAGTGGTGAAGAACCCACCTGCCAAAGCAGGAGACACAAGAGATGAGGGTTTGATCCATAGGTCAGGAAGATCCCCTGGAGAAAGGCATGGCAACCCACTTGAGTATTCTTGCCTGGAGAATCCCCATGGACAGAGGAGGGCTGCAGTCCATCGGGTCGCAAAGAGTCGGGCATGACAGAAGCAACTTAGCACAGCACAGCATACGTCTGTTAAATAGGAATGATGGTGCCCTTCATTATTATGAAGGTTATGTATGTTTCTAAAATTCTTGAGTTTCTTAGAGAAAGTCTCTTAATTAACAGAAGTGCTTATAGTAAAAATTATGAAAGTTTATATATAGAAGAAGGTACAGGGCACTTTCTTTTGACCAAGAACTTTCTAACACAAAAATTGCAAGTATCTCTTAGGCAGCTTCAAAGTGTGCGAGGAAGTCTTTTAGGTGGGAGGATGATAAATGGTGGCTGCTTGCTGTCACTCGGCGAGGTCACAGAGTAGAGACCGCTGTGTCCCCGCGTGGAAGTGTAGTCACGTGGGTCCTGCAGCTCCCCAGCCAGAGCCCCAGGGATATAACAGAGAGAAATAGTGGTTCCGTGAGCACACGGTTAATGCGGTAGAGTGGCAGCTGGAGACAGACGCCGGCCTGACAAAATATAGCAAGAGCACATAAGGAGATTCAAATGCAGCCTAAGAAGACGTCCTAGAGACGAAAAGCATGATTTTCCCATCAAACATTTCAGTAAATGAATGGAAGGAGATGACAGTCTTCCCGGAGACTTGAATGAAGAGCCAGGCCTCTAACATGTGAGTAACAGGAGAGCCAGAGGGAGGAAAAGGACAGATGGAGGAAAGGCAATAACTAAATAAATATAAGAAATGGGTTTTCTGAGCTTGAAAATCAAGACTTGTGTCTGTACATTCAAATGGCTCATCAAGTTCCAGGCAAGATTTCTAAATTCTCTGTATATACTGGAAAAGTCCTTGAACTCTTAAGAATACAAAGCAAAATCTTAAAAGCCTCCAGAAAGAAAGAATGAATTACCTACCATTTAAGGAGTATCAGACTCGCAACCCATTTCTCATTGATGACCCCGGAAGCTAGAGACAGTGGGGTAACTTCCGTAGACCATGGAGGCAAAAGGTCAGCAGCCTGAAAATCACATACACAGTCAAGCTACCAGCTCTCTCTTAGGGTAAAAGGAATTTACTGTTACGTAAGAATTCAGAGAAGTCATCATCCATTTTCTAACAAAAGTACTCAAGAAAAGAGTATCAAATGAAAAGGATCCAAACAAAAGTTAATCAGAAATACTTCAAGGTGAGCAGAGATAATAGCGGAGGAAATTTTTCTTTCTTTCTTTCTTTCTTTTTTTTTTTAAATTTCTAAATTAAACCATTTAATTCAAGTGGAAAGGAAAGAGTAAGTTCAAATAGTCTTTACATTAAATGTGAATGAACTGAATGTTCCCATTAAAAATTTGATACTGTTAGACTAAATTTAAAAGCAAAACCCAGCTATATGGTATTTTTAAGAAACATTTGAAATGAAGTAATTGAAGTTGAAAAAAAAAAAAAAAGTAGACAAAGATCCCAGGTCAATACGAGAGTCAGAAGAACTAGTGATATTAGGTTTAGTATTTAAGTTATATTTAAGTTAAAGGCATAATTAAGATAAGGAAAGAGATTATATAATGATTCTTAAGAAGCACAGTTTATGAAGAAGATAGAAAAACCTGTATGTATAAAGAACATTATACATAGCCATTAAATCTGTAAAGCAGAGGATTAGAAATGCAGTTATGATGAGACACTTTAGTAAGCTTTTCTCATTTGTCTCAACCTGTCTTAACTTTGTGCAGACCTCTAAGATGGAGAAATTGAATAAATAAAAAAGTTAGATTTAATAGATATGCAAGAACCTTACATCCTTTAAATACAGAATATTCTTTTCTGGTTTACTTACAAACCTTGATTATATACTTGACCACAAAGAAGACCTTTGCAAAGCCAAAGGAAAAGAGATTTTTACAGATCTTGTTCTCTGATCATAATCCAGTAAGATCAGAAATGAACAAGAGAAGGTGATAAAAAGAAACTTTACTTGGAAATTTAAAATCCCTCTTTATGGCCTTTGTATCAAAGGAAGAGGCAGAAGTCAATTTACATGATATCTAGAAATCAATAAAGGGGGCATGATTTATTCTAAAAGCTATGAGGTAGAATGAAGGCTATAGGCAGTGGAACTTTACAGCCTTGGGATGTGCTCATTCTTTAAGAATAAAGACAAAGTGTACCTCATCATGAAATGAGAAAGAAGAATGACAAAACGAACTAAAATAATCAGAAGGAGGCAATAACAAAGATAAAAGCTGAAGTTAATGAAATAAAAAATAACAGAAAGGATAAATACATACGCTAGATTTACATGTGCTAAACTGCCTCAGTCGTGTCCAGCTCTTTGCTACGCGATGGACTGTAGATCCCACCAGGCTCCTCTGTCCCTGGGATCCAGCTATAAACAGCTGGTTCTTTGAAACAGTAAGATAAGACATAAAGATCTGTGTCTACTTAGGAAATGAATAGACAGTGAAAAATTTACAGACTAGAAGTGAGAAAAAGGATATAATCAGAGCTACAGGAGCAATTCAAAGAAGATAACAAAGGTAACTGCATTTGAGACTTCCCTGGTGGTCCAGTGGCTGAGACTCCGTCCTCCCAGTGCCGGGGGCCCAGGATTCATCCCTGGTCAGGGAACGAGATCCCACGTGCTGCAAGCAAGGATCCTGCTGCATGCCACAACAGAAGTAAAGGATCCGGCATGCTGCACCTAAGACTCAGTGCAGCCAAGCCGATACATAAATAAAAACAAACATTAAAAAAGATAACTGCATTCAGCGCCAGGACAATGAAATTTCAAAAGCCTGACATGGATTATTTCCTTGCCAAATACAAATGTCTACATTTGACTCAGGAAAAAGTAGAGAATTTGAGTAAGACAATAAATACCATAAAAGACACTGGAAAAGGGATGAAAGGTCTTCCATTTAAAAAGGCCATGGTGGGACTTCCCTCGTGGTAGAGTGAGTGAGAGTTGGCCTGCTAATGCAGGGGACATGGATTCGGTCCCTGATTGGGGAAGATCCTACATGCCATGGGCCACTGAGGCCATGCGCCACAACTGCTGAAGCCTGTGCCCCCTCGGGCCCGCGACCCACAGCTAACGGGCCCTTGTGCTGCAGCTTCTGAGGCCCGAGTGCCCTGGCGCCTTGCTCCACAACCAGAGAAGCCACTGTAATGAGAAGCCTGTGCTCTGCAACTCGAGAAGGCCTGCTCGCAGCAGTGAATACCCAGTGCGATCAAAAATAAAAAATAAATGAACATTATTTTTAAAAAGGCGAGGATCATGTGAAGTTATAAATGAGTTTTATATGTGTGTAGGCTTAGTCGCTCAGTTGTGTCCGACTCTTTGAGACGCAATGGATTACAGCCCACCAGGCTCGTCTGTCCATGGAATTCTCTAGGCAAGAATACTGGATCGGGTTGCCATGCCCTCCTCTAGGGGATCTTCCCAGCCTAGGAAGTGAACCCAGGTCCCCTGCATTGCAAGTGGATTCTTTACCATTTGAGTAGGGTTTATTCCAAGAACAGAAGAGTGATAATCTTATCAGTGAAATCCCTCACCAGATCAAATTAGGGCTAGAAAACCATATGGTCATATCAGGAGATGCTGAAAAGTGTTTAATGAAATGTGTAGACCCAACTAATAAAAAAATATAAATCAGAAACAGGAAGAATGGAAAGAAACTACGTCAGTATAGTAGTGCTTAGTTGCTCAGCCGTGTCTGACTCTTTGCTACCCCATGGACTGCAGCCCGCCAGGCTCCTCTGTCCATGGGATTCTCCAGGCAAGAGTACTGGAGTGGGCTGCCATGCCCTCCTCCAGGGGACTTTCCCAGCCCAGGGGTCGAACCCAGGTCTCCCTCACTGAGGGAGCCAGCGGGGAAGCCCTGGTGGATAAGCCCTAGTATAGTGGACCGTTTACCAAAACAAACGGTATCATCCTAAACAGCAAAACACACAGAATGTACAGTTAGTATTAGGAACTAAACAACCTTGCTCTCAGTCATTTATTTAACAAATGTTGTTTTCAGCACCTCCTTTGGGTCAGGGTATTGGTCTGTGTTCTCAGGAATGAATAGAAAAGAGAAAAGGCTGTGATTCACAGAGCTTACATTCTAGTGGGAATTATGAACATTGTCTTGGAGTTTCTGGTAAGTTCATTAAAACAAGAAAAATGAAATAACTGGAATAAAGACTAGAAAAGATTAGCTAAAACTATCTTTTCCCCTTAACGATATCATTGTATACCTTACAAATCCAAGAAACCTCCAGCAAATCCTGTAAACGTAAGAGAATTTGATAAGTGGCTAAATTTAAAATAAATAAAATCAAAACCTCCTTCTTGTCCCCGTAATAGCAACAGTCTCTTAGAAATGAAGAGTAAGGACAAATTAGGATAGTGACAAAACCTTAAAAATACTAAAGAATAATTTTGAAAGAAAGGCATGAAACATGGAGAAAATGAAAATATCATATTGAAGAACCCAGATCAAGATTGTGAACAAATGAGAGACCATGTTCTTGGGTTGGAAGTCTTAATATATTTTCTATTGGAATTGGAATTGCTTGGAAGTCTTAATATTGAATTATGCATTTGATGTGATTCCAATCCCAATAGTTTTTTTCCAATTTGGTAAAATGAAAGTTTATAACAGAAGGTTAAGTACCACCAATAGCCAAGAAAATAATTCCTCCATTGCCTCCCTCTAGACACTGAAATGTAAGCTCAGGAGGGAAGGGATTTTGCTCATAGTTGAATCGTCAGCACCTGTAACTGTGTCTGGAACATATGACACACTTAATAAATAGTTGAAGGAATTAATAAAGGAGATTTCCTCAAGGAGACATAACTTCCCAGGTATCAGAACATACTAAAAAGCCATGGTATTCAAATACTATGGTTGAAACAGATGGCTTAACAAACAGATCAGTGCAATACAGTAGATCATTGGAAATAGATCTCAGAATGCATGAGGATTTAATATATGTCAAGCAGATGCAGAAGGCCAACAAATTAGACCTGGCTTAGCAGAAAAGAATCTGCCTGGAATGGAGGAGACCTCGGTTCCATCCCTGGGTCGGGAAGATCCCCTGGAGAAGGAAATGACAACGGACTTCAGTATTCTTACCTGGGAAATCCCATGGACAGAGGAGCCTGGTGGGCTACAGTCCCTGGGGCTGCAAAGAGTTGGACCCAACTTTGCAACCAAACAGCAACAATGTGAAGACAGAATTCAGAGAACAAATCCTGAAGGCCAACAAATGAGAAGATAGTCACGCTCAAATCATGACATACAAATTGCATCGATATCACTTACTGTTGTTAGGGGAGAAGAGCTCTTACATTACTGAGTTTTGAAGTCTGTGTGACAGTCTTTTTGGAAGACAATCCAGCAGCATGTGTGCAGAGTAACGTCTGTTTGACCCAGGAATTCCATTCTTTGTTCTCTTGAAAAAATGAAACGCTGTATGCATGGCTGTGTATCCCAAGACTGTGTTCTACAGTAATGTTAGTGTGGAGGATAAAATGGAGATACATGGATGCTTATCAGGGCAGGAATGGTGGGCTATATTACCTCCATCCCAATGGTGAAATGTTATACAGCTGTTAAAAAGGAATTTGGGGCAATATTGGTTGAATTGACAGATTTTCTGAGTCTTTATTGAGTGGGAAAAACAAGATGCAGAAAACTGGATATAGTATAATAGTGAAAATATTGGAAAACACTGTGCTTATAGTGTCTTTCCAATTATATGTACGTGGATAGATAATATGCACGTTGGAATATATATGGAAGAAAACATAGCAGGTAGTTAATATGAGTTATTGGAGGGAAGGGAGTGCCTTTCAGGCTGATAACAGTGAAGGGAAGTGAAGAGGAGAAATTAACCAAATAAAAAGGGAACACACAGACCACTAATAATTGTTAAATAATAAACAATATGTATGATGACCTTTCCGACAAAGGTCCATCTAGTCAAGGCTATGGTTTTTCCAGTGGTCATGTATGGATGTGAGAGTTGGACTATAAAGAAAGCTGAGTGCCAAAGAATTGATGCTTTTGAACTGTGGTGTTGGAGAAGACTCTTGAGAGTCCCTTGGACTGCAAGGAGATCCAACCAGTCCATTCTGAAGGAGATCAGCCCTGGGTGTTCATTGGAAGGAATGATGCTGAGGCTGAAACTCCAATACTTTGGCCACCTGACTGGAAGAGCTGACTCATTGGAAAAGACCCTGATGCTGGGAAAGCCTGGGGGCAAGAGGAGAAGGGGACGACAGGATGAGATGGCTGGATGGCAGCACTGACTCGACGGACGTGGCTTTGAGTAGACTCTGGGGGTCGGTGATGGACAGGGAGGCTTGGCGTGCTGCGGTTCATGGGGTCGCAAAGAGTCGGACACGACTGAGTGACTGGACTGAAACTGAAAATGATGACTTTCAGGGGCTTCCCAAGTGGCTCAGTCATAAAGAGCCTGCCTGCCAAAGCAGGAGACACAGGAGACACCGGTTCCATCCCTGGGTAGGAAGATTCCCCTGGAGGAAGAAATGGCAACCCACTCTAGTATTCTTGCCTGGAGAATCCCACGGACAGAGGAGGCTGGCGGGCTACAATCCATAGGGTCTCAAGGAATGGAACACTACTGAGCACACACACACACAAGTGATGATGTTTATATGCTTTTGTATATAAATGTGTGCACGTGCATGCATGCATATGCACACGCATGTGCAAATGAAACTTTTAAAGAATTCCTATTGGCTTTGGCTTGTTTTACTCAATTATTTATTTATAATTTCTGTAGTACTAAGCAGAAACCTAGATATAAATACACAGTAAATTCTCAAAGTTAAATGCAGCATGGTAATTATATCCTGGCTCTTTGTGTTGTGAGTAGCAGAAATCCTACCAAAATTCTAACATGAGCAAAAACGGGGTTTACTGGCTCACGCGCGCCTCACACGAGATTAGGTTCAGAAGCTCAGTTCAGCTCTCATGAAAAGTCTTTCGCCTTTATCTGCATCTCTGCCTTCCTTTACTTCTCTCTTTTTGGCCCATCTCCTGCTTCTCTCCCTCTTGCTGGCATGACAGTTCCTCGATACATTTATTTCTGGTCTGTCCCCCCTGCCCTGGCATTCAGCACCTTTCTTCTTTCCTCCAAGCTTTACACTGAAAAAGCCTCAGAAGGCGCTGTGACAGGGCTGGTTTGAGTCGCATGCCCACCCAGACCGTGGTCTCTGTGAGCATAGCGTTTTTGGAGTCCTGGGATGAGGCGGGCCGGGGTCACGGATCCCACCTTGGGAGAGAAGTGAGGCAGTGTGGTATTGTTACCATCACAGAATCTGAGTGAGGGGAAGGCTTCCCCAAAGAAGCCGTGGCAGGTGGGAAGAGCAGTGTGGTCTAAGGGAAAAAAAAAGATCCTGAGTGGGTGGACAACAGATGTCCACTGGAGGGACTTTGGTTCGAAATACAAGCCAAGCTTGCATCTTTAATAGCAAAGGACTTGAGTAGTGGAGAAAGTGGATTTGAGTCAAGTAGTAACCACCACACACTTTTTGTTCAGTTGCTCAGTTGTGTCTGACTCTTTGCGACCCCACGGACTGCAGCATGCCAGGCCTCCCTCTCCTTCACTATGTCCCAGAGTTTGCTCAAACTCATGTCCATTAAATTGATGATGCCATCCAACCATCTTATCTTCTGTCATCCCTTTCTCTTCCTGCCCTCAATCTTTCCCAGCATCAGGGTCTTTTCCAGTGAGTCGACTCTTTGTGTCAGGTGGCCAAAGCATTGGCGCTTCAGCTTCAGTATTAGTCCTTCCAAGTGAATATTCAGAATTGATTTCCTTTAGGATTGACTGGTTTTATCTCCTTGCTGTGCAAGGGACTCTCAAGAGTCTTCTCCAGCACCACAGTTTGAATGCATCAATTCTTCGGCTCTCAGCCTTCTTTATGGTCCAAATTTCACATTCATACGTAACTACTGGAAAAACCGCAGCTTTAACTATATGGACCTTAATGCATTTAGGGCAATGAAAATATTTAGTCCTTTGTCCAAAAGCTCAAATTAATTTATAAGAATTATAGTAGGTGATTATCTCTTTGTATATACTTACCCTAGTGAGTGAGTGAGTGAGTGAAGTAGCGACCCTGTGGACTGTAGCCCTCCAGGCTCCTCCCTCCATGGAATTCTCCAGGCAAGAATACTGGAGTGGGTTGCCATTTCCTTCTCCAATACTTACCCTAGGTAATCTATAAAAGGATTAAAGACTTAAGTGGCTAATGAGGAATATCAGCTTCAGATATTTGAATAGATACTTTTCTAGGAAAAGAAAACCTACCTTTTGTAGTTATTTTCCCTCCAGCTTTATTGAGATGTAATTGGTACACAATATTATGTAAGTTCAAAGTTCACAGTGTGATGATTTGATACTCGAATGTACTGCAAAGTGATTAACACGATGAGGTGCCACATCCCTCACCTCACCTAACCACACGTATTTATTTTTGAGGCAGTTTCGCATGCCAGATTCTTTGCCCTGTGTCTGGTGAGACATGCGTTTAGAAGTTTTTCTCATCAAGTAATGCTCCAGATTTGCTCACTTTAAAGACTCCATCCTTTTTCATATTGACTTATAGCGATGCTTGGATATTTAGGTGATAAATAAATGACTGGCATCTCAATTTTGTGGAAAAAAAAAAAGAATGAATTTACAGATCCCAGAGGAAAAAAATAAGTTGATACAGAGCATCCATGGACAGAAAACTCTAGGCTATCAAAGTAGCAAATGTATTTAGCCATGGACTTAAAAAACAAAGCAAAACACTTTTTGCTGTGAAAGTAACGCCAGTACAGAAAAACGTGCTGCCCGATGGTGAAGGATGACTCGGACACTCAACAGGTGCAGCCCAGGTCCGGCCTCTCAGCCCGCACCCAGCTGTGTCTGCTGTCCCAACTTTCACGCTGATCACTTCATGGCTTGTCTTCTTGGCTTTACCACTTAAACTTGCATCCCTACCACTGCTTACCTGTACCTGTTTTTGAGCTTTCTAAAAATGGAGTCATACACTGTGTGCTCTCTGGGGTCTAGTTTCTTTCATTCAGCGTTTGAATTGAGGCCCACAGTTATGAAGTGCATGCAGGGTGGGAATGAGCTGCAGTGTCCATCTTTTAGATGATCAAATTAACAGCTCCCACCAATTGTAACCCTGTAAAGTTACAGATTTTAGGTTATTACTTGAGTACTTAGGGGCACCTTAGAGTTATAATGAGACACACGAAGTATTTAAGAATCCTAGTACCCCATCCTCCCAAGAGGAATAGTCACTGCCCTGTTTATGCCATTCCAGAAAGAAAACACTGTGCTGGCTGCATTTCCTGGGATGTGACCTGAGCTCAAGGCTGTCAGCTGGTCCTGCCCAAAAGTGCCACTTTCAGAGCCTGGAGTTGATGAAATATCTCAAGCTAATGGAGTAGGTTTTCTAGAAAACTCCTTACAGATAAAGTAGGTACCTTTTTGATTGGATATTTAAACATTTAGTATTTTTTTTTGCATGTTACCAAGAAGCCCCTGTGTGAATTTTTAGAATGTTATGATCATAACACTCTAAACATGTTCATAGGAATGAAGAGTGGTTCTGTGAAAAAGGTAAGCTTTATTTAAAATAATAGCTCAGTACAGGCTCAGCAAGGCTTCCCTGATAGCTCACTTGGTAAAGAATCCGCCTGTAATTCAGGAGACCCCAATTTGATTCCTTGGTCAGGAAGATCCCCTGGAGAAGCAAATGGCTACCCACTCTAGTATTCTGGCCTAGAGAATTCGATGGACTGAATAGTCCATGGGGTCACAAAGAGTTGGACCTGACTGAGCAACTTTCAGACACACATTGGCTCAGTGAATAACTTATATTCCCAGAATTAGGAACTAAAAATTGTGCTTGGCTCAACATATTAATAGAACTTTCCTGATACTCCTCTAATGTTAGGAAGCTTGGGTATAGAAAGTATTAAAGTAACCAGCTGACTGTCAAATGTTGACAATGTAATATATTCTCACACGCAGCCTTTAAATTTTTTTTTCATTTCTTCAGTTTTATTGAGATTCAATTTACATACAGCATTATAGGAGTTTCCCTGGTAGTTCAGCTGGTAAAGAATCTGCCTGCAATGTAGGAGACCTGGGTTTGATCCCTGGGTTAGGAATAACCCCTGGAGGAGGGCATGGCAACCCACTCCAGTATTCTTGCCTGGAGAATCCCATGGACAGAGGAGCCTGGTGGGATATAGTCCATGGGATCGCAACAGAATCAGACACGGCTGAGTGACTAAGCATGTTGTAACTTTAAGGCGCACAGCATAATGATGTCACTTACATATATACTGTGAAATGATCACAATAAGTTCCTTATATTCTTTTTGCAGTGAGTGTAAGCACAGAGAAACTAGCTTTCATAGCAGTTTTGAAACGCATTCATGTACAGTGTAAACTGAAGTGACATGAAAGTCTCTCAGTCGTGTCCGACTCTTTGTGACCCCACGGACTGTAGCCCACCAGGCTCCTCTGTCCATGGAATTATCTAGGCAAGAATACTGGAGTGGGTTGCCATAGTAAACTCTATTAGAAAAACTCTACCTATACTTTCTGGCTGATGCCAGAGGTAAGAGCCTAACTGACTGACTGATTTCCTTTTCCCACCAAGAGTACATCTTACCATGATAACCATTACACTATACATTCTTGTACTATATTGAGTCAGTTTAAAATTAACTAAGGTCATAACTTAAAAGGAAGATAATATATATCCACAAATCAGTTAATCATGATTTAAAAAATCATCCAAGTTTACCTGGCTTTTCTCTGTTAAGGCAGTAGGGTCCATAGCAAATTTAAAATGCTGGCGTAGTTGCATTCTGCTTCTCAGAACTCTTATGACCTCCCTCTGCTGTTATTTCCTTGGAGGTCTTCTCAGAAATTCACATACATTCTGATATTTTTCCAAGCAAAATATAATTTAAGACAAATCTTTGCACGTGCCTGAGTGCTAAGTCACTCAGTCGTGTCCAGCTCTTAGCGATCCTGTGGGTCATAGCCCACCAGTCTCCTCTCTCCATGGGATTCTCCAGGCAAGAACACTGGAGTGGGTTGCCATATCCTCCTCCAGGAGATCTTCCCGATCCAGGTATCGAACCTGTGTCTCTCAAGTCTCCTGCACTGGCAGGTAGATTCTTTTCCCCTAGTGCCACCTGGGAAGCCCAAGATAAATCTACTAACCCCCAATCACATATATTAAAGCAAAATAAAAATTACTTGGAGAGTTCCTATATTGCTGCTCCCTTTTAGTCCTGGGGCTTCCCTGATGGCTCAGAGGATAAAGCGTCTGCCTGCAATGCAGGAGAACTGGGTTTGATCCCTGGGTTGGGAAGATCCCCTGGAGAAGGAAATGGCAACCCACTCCAGTACTCTTGCCTGGAGAATCCCATGGACAGAGGAGCTTGACGGGCTACAGTCCACGGGGTTGCAAAGAGTCGGACACGACTGAGCCACTTCACTTCACTTCTTCTTTTAGTCCTAATAATTGAGAATGGACTGTTTATGTGACATCAGTCTTCAGCCATTTGTCCAAAGTCAGCAGTAATAGCAACTATCACGCTTTCTGTTCACCATAGAGTTTACATGAGCCAAAGTAGGCAAGTGACTGGAGTTTGAGTACTTTTTGATAGCCATGCATGCGTGATTCTTCATGTTTTGAGACATAACAGCACATGTGTTCTGTGTTTAAACACTCTTGGCTCAGATGGTTAAGTGCCTGTCTGCAATGCAGGAGACCTGGGTTTGATCCCTGGGTTGGGAAGATCCCTTGGAGAAGGAATGGCAGCCCACTCCAGTATTCTTGTCTGAAAAACCCCACGGATGAGAGAGACTGGTAGGTGACAGCCCATGAGGTCGCAGAGTCGGACACGACTGAGCGACTCCATTTCTGTGTTTTCTTTTCTGTCTTGGCAATTAGACTCGACTTGGATATAATGCTTATTTTAAGTGTCATATGCGTCACTCTTCTTTGAGTGAGTATATGTGTACAGCCATGGTTTGCAAGACTAGTATTGAAACAGAAAATTTGAAATTGAATAGTCAAATAAGGAAGACACTTGTAACAGATTTCTTTACACTGGGAAGGTAAGAATAGTCTGCTGTATTTAAATACACCCTCATCTGTATAAATTACTTTCTGAAAACATGTTTTAAACATCTATCCTTAAGTTTTCCCTCATTTAGTGTGTTCTGAAGCACTATTGGGATTATTCAGACAATTGGAGCTTATTGCCAATGAGCCTCTAAAAGAGTTAATTTATACTGAATGGAGTTTAACTGCAAATGTATCTATTTCTGGTAAGTGTCCCATTCTGTCTTCAAAAAGGCCAGAATTTGTATAATTTCAGAGAGAAAAGTCTCTCTATTGAGCTGAATCCACAGTGTACTTCACACCGCTAAGATTCTTAATGCCTTCTTTACTATCATATCTGTGGACTGAAAAAAGCTAAGCATGGAGATAACGCTCTCCTATATCCTGGAGGCAGAAACGCGTGAAAAGATGCTGGGGATTTAACCTTTCAAGTCTGCCACTTCTAATCGCTGGAAGCTCAGAAAATTCCGTAAAGCGCTTTTCAGCGAACCGCTCACCATATTAGAATCTCTTTTCCTTTGCAGACCCCTCTCGTGGCCTTTGTCAATATGCTGTTTGAGACAGAGAGCGATACGCAGAAACTGAAAATGCCCAGCCGATTTCTGTCCCTCCTTTTCCTGCCTGTGTGCATCTCTGCCTGATTCGGACCATGTGATAATTCAGAGAGACGGCGCTGTCTCCAAGCCTTCCTTCCGCAGGACCCGTCCGGCCCAGGACGGGAGGCACAGAGCCCGGGATGGCCAGTCAGCCGCCAGAAGAGGCGGCCGAGTCTCAGGTCTCAGACGAGCTGGAGTGTAAGATTTGCTACAACCGGTACAACCTGAAACAGAGGAAGCCCAAGGTGCTGGAGTGCTGCCACCGCGTGTGTGCCAAATGCCTGTGCAAGATCATCGACTTCGGGGGACTCCCCGCACGGCGTCATCGTCTGCCCTTTCTGCAGGTTCGAGACGTGCCTGCCGGACGACGAAGTCAGCAGCCTGCCCGACGACAACAACATCCTGCTGAACCTGACCTGCGGCGGCGGCAAAGGCAAGAAGTGCCTGCCCGAGAACCCCACCGAGCTGTTGCTGACCCCCAAGCGGCTGGCCTCGCTGGTCAGCCCTTCCCACGCGTCCTCCAACTGCCTGGTCATCACCATCATGGAGGTGCAGCGGGAGAGCTCGCCCTCGCTCAGCTCCACGCCCGTGGTCGAGTTCTACCGGCCCTCCAGCTTCGACTCGGTGGCGACCGCCGTGTCGCACAACTGGACCATGTGGAACTGCACGTCCCTGGTCTTTCAGACGTCCATCCGGGTGCTGGTGTGGTTGCTGGGCTTGCTGTACTTCAGCTCACTGCCCTTGGGCATCTACTTACTGGTCTCCAAGAAGGTCACGCTGGGGGTGGTCTTCGTTAGCCTGGTCCCCTCCAGCCTCGTCATCCTGATGGTGTACGGCTTCTGCCAGTGCGTCTGCCACGAATTCCTAGACTGTCTGGCACCGTCGTCTTAAGCAAGTCGGGTGCACCGAGAAGTCAGACACCTCTTGCCACGTGTCAAGTTAGGTCACTTAGCCTTCGTTTTCTATCTCAGTCTCTGTGATCAGCGCCCATGGCGTGAGCAGAGCCACTGGGCATGTCTGTGGTCCGTTTTCCATCCAGATGTTGACTCGGTGGGTTTTCCCGTATTCTGGAAGTAACATGTTTGTTTCTACTTACATGCTAGCGAAAAGAGACAGGGGTCAGCCCAGCCTTCTAGCGCTTTTCTACTGAGTCTTCCCAGAGACAGGGCAGCTGCCATACGCAGAGCTGCTAGACGGACCCCAGGGCCCGACGTGTTGTGCTGTGGTGGCCAGAGTCTTTGTGGACGGTTAGGCATCAACCGGTTCCTCTTCTCATTATCTTAGCCTGGGATGGAGGGTAGACCCAAGAGGGGGCCAGCCCCAGAGCACACCCATTTGCACAGTGCACACTCCTGCCCCTGGCCCACGGTTGGCACTTCCCTGGATCCTCTCCAGCTCAGATGCTGGTCCCTCCGTGCATGGTACTTGCCAGGAGGAACCCGACCTCTTGCGTGGTTTCATCTATATGCCTGTTTTGTCACATTACTATAGAGAGTTTGAAACGCCGGGAAATGTGCATCAGTAAACCTCAAAGCAGAATGTGGCCACTCATTTTGGACACACAGCCTTTTTTTCCTCCATGTTTATTTTCTGCTCTCCAGCTTTCTCTGAAATTCTCTGAGAGCAGTTATTGTTTGTGGAGATCCAATTTGAGCTTTTCCTCAAAGCATTTTAGTTTAGTTTCTTCTTTTTTTAAACCACATTGTTCATTCAGCACCTTCCTTTATTCTGGATGGGGTTCCATTTAAATTAGTTGCTCTAACTATATGTGGATTTTGATTATTTTTTTTCCCATTTCATTTAAATTCTACTATGGACTCACTTAACTTAATCCTGTAACAATTTGGCGTAAATTGTGGCAGTGGAAACCCAGGAACAGTTCAGGAGCTGTTCCAGTTCATGGTTTGATGTGCCGAGAACCTAAATATTTTGCTGTGTTCTATTGAGCTGTACCAAAATATAATGGTTTAGGTTTATGTGCAGTAGCTCAGGCAAAAGGATGGGCAAGAGAGATGTCAAGCAGATGCCCTTCAAGGTTGTATGTAACAAAATGGAAGGGCAGAGTGCAGTCTCCTATATTGCCATCCTTGTTAAGTCCCTTTTAGAATAGATTCAAGTTCTCATCCAGTTTATTTCAAATAAAAGCATAAACTTATGTGACTTGAGTTAATGAACTTCTTTTCATGAGGTAGGGGACATTGAATGTATATATTTACGAGAAGACATTGGTTAGCAGATTTTAGGTTTGAGGGAATAGAATGCCCACAGAAAGTAGGCCCCCAAAAAAAACCAGGTTTTTTAGCCTAAAACTCTTTACTGATGATAAACGTTTAAATATTGATAACTCTTAGAAAAGGGCATTACTAAGGTTACTTTACTTATTTGTGATGAAACATTTGTTGGGTGAAGGACAGTGGACCAGTTCCAATCTCTTTATTCAGGAAAAATTGATACTTTTCTAGAACAGTAGTTTTTAATTCTGTAACTGTTAACTTGGAGACTATGTATGCCCAGGGTAAATATGACGGGAAAGTATGTGTGGGATGTGGCCCAGTGAATTTAAGCCCCAATATAGCTATACACCTATAATTTCCCAAAATCTAGTTTAGATGGCGTTGTGAATGCAATTTCCAAATATCTATTTGTACTTAGAGTAAATGTCATGTTTAGGAGGTGTTTTGTGGTTTGGATTTATATGTTTATAAGGTTTTTTTTTAAAAAGGCTCGTTTTGCCTGAAATGTAACATCAGATAGATTGGTGCATTATCGCCGGCGAGCTCTCTAGGAAGCTCTGGGTGTGGGCGCTGCGCATTTTGCCTATTTGCGTATTTGTCTGCAGTGCTCGCTTTGTGTCTCTGTATTATGGTAGTTTTGTTTTTCTTTTCTTTTTTACCCTAGTTTCCAGCAAGTTAATTTGGTGTTAACCAGTTTTAAATGTATGACAACAAAAAGCCTTTTCATGATATTGAATGAAAAAGGACAGTGCTTCAATCTTTTATTTATTGTGGTGATGTTTTATTTGTCCATTAAATTGTTATTGTTTCCAAGCTAGAAGTTTTGATTTTTTTCTGACTGATGGTTGAAATTCAATTATTTTGGACTTCTTTTAACATTAGATAATCGCAAACTTGAGCTTTCAAAGACATTGATTAAGCTAATGCCTTTATTATACAAATAAAGATTCTAGAACTTTCTGACAAAGCTGATCTACTCCATCATAAAAGACCTTCATGCTTTTTTTTTTTTCAAGAAAAGGACAAAAGTAGGAAAGATGAAATAAAACATTGTCTTTATAATAAAATTTTTGGTTTTAATTTGCTTGATTTGTTTTCCAGACTGCCTAGCTGCTGAGCAAAAACAGAATCCATTTTGTTTGGGAATTCACTAACCTTGTGTGATCAGTACAAGTTTAAAAAATTTACCTGATATTTAAATATGACCAGTGTTAGACAAGGTCATGATAATTTGGGAATATGTCACGGTTTTATGCTTATGATACTTAGTAAATTGGCACCATATGTTAATCTAGAGTCATGGTTTCATTCATTTCCAAATCTCTATGTAAATGAGGAAAGAATCAGATTATAGGAAACAGTTACCTGTGCTTGTCATAACTTAAGAATGTAAATTTATGCTTATCTGCTGAGAGACCCACTGAGAATCATCAACAGTCAACCTTTTGTTATATTTATTTTTGCTCTCTCTCCCCTAAGAATAAAGTCTGGCCTGAATTCTTCAGGCCAGAATACTGGGATGGGTAGCCTTTCCCTTCTCCAGGGGATCTTCCCAACCCAGAGATTGAACCCAGGTCTCTTGAATTGTGGGCGGATTCTTTATCAGTTGAGCCACAATGGAAGCCCAAGAATACTGGATTGGGTAGCCTATCCCTTCTCCAGCAGATCTTCCCAACCCAGGAATTGAACCAGGGTCTCCTGCATTGCAGGTGGATTCTTTACCAACTGAGCTAACAGGAAGCCTCAAGAATAAGGGACATACTTTAATTTGACTAAAATATTATTGTATCTAAAACACTTAAAAATTCTTTTCTAATATCAATTCATATGCAGCCTACTCAAATTTTTCTATTTGTTCCCAAAATACCTTTCATCATTTGAAACACAAATTACAAACCAGAATCCCGTCAAGCTCCACACATTGCATTTGGTTGTGTATCTTATTCTCTTTTATTCTGGAACAGTCCCCCACCTTGTTTTCCCTGTGACATTGACTCAAAAAAGCAGGCCCGTTACCTTGGACAATGCCCCCACCTTCTAGATTGGACTGACTGTCAGACAAATGGTGATATTTAACTTCTATCACTTGTATTTTCTGTAAACTGAGAGTTAGGCTTGGAAGTGTGATTGGATTCAGATTGGGGCAAGAGTTTGTCTTAGGATGATGCCATGTACTTGGAGTTGCATCCCATCAGGAGACATGAGTGGAAGTTTGCCCCATCGTTTGAAACACTGACTCATCACTCAGTTAAGAGGGAGTGACCTCCAGGTCTTACCATTTCCTGTGTGCAATTAACACAACATAATCTGTGTGGTGAATTTTGGTACTATGCAGATGGTATTTTCCCTAAAAATTTTACCCGATGGTCTTAGCATCCAGCGAGGATCCTTGCCTGAATCAATTATTTCACTTTTCTCACTAATCTAATCCAGTGAGAACTGACTTCTCTCTCTCACTGGAGGTTTTCAAGAGAAGCTGGTCCAGTGCTTCTTGACAGGTGTCTGGTGCAGAAGAAAGATTCATGGAAGCCTGTCTAAAGCTTCGGTAACTCTTAAGGTTGGAATGTGTTTTTACAGTCATCTCATTATTGAAAGGAGAAACGGAAATGTATAATAATTTTTTATCTCCTGAGGTGTTTTCTATGAGCTCATAGAAGGAGAAACCCAAAGAATCCGTGAAACAACATTTTTTAAACCTGTAAATAACGTACTGGACTCTAACTTCAGACTTTCAATGTATGATACCACTTGGGTTTCTTAACCACCCATCTGAAACATATCTTTATTCTCTACTTAAGTTGCTTCAGAGAAGGCAATGGCACCCCCACTCTAGTACTTTTGCCTGGAAAATCCCATGGTTGGAGGAGCCTGGTAGGCTGCAGTCCATGGGGTTGCTAGAGTCGGACATGACAGAGTGACTTCACTTTCACGCATTGGAGAAGGAAATGGCAACCTACTCCAGTGCTCTTGCCTGGAGAATCCCAGGGACGGGGAGCCTGGTGGGCTGCCGTCTGTGGGGTCGCACAGAGTCGGACACGACTGAAGCGACTTAGTAAGTTGCTTAGCTAGCTCTCTAGTTATCTTTCAAATCATGTTTGGTCTTTGTGTGATTTTTCTGTTTTTGGCTTTAAGCAACAAAAGTTTATTCTCTCACAGTGTTGGAGGCAAGAAATCTGAAATCAAGGTGTCGTCACAGCTGTTCCCTTTTGGAAGCGTGAGGAGGATCTGCCCCATGCCTCTCTCCTGGCTTCTGGCGGCTGCTGGTAATGTTGGGGTTCCTTAGCTGGTAGCCACCTCATCCCAGTCTCAATCTCTGCCTTCATATGGTATTTGCTCCATGTGCCTCTGTCTCTTCTTGAGGACTTGTGGGCAGGAATTCTGTTTTATTCATCTCCGTATTCCCAGTGCTGGACTCATAGTAGCCTCAACACTGTGTAAGTGGGAGGAAGGAAAAGGGCGGGAAATTTCATGTGCAGACTCGCCTAAGTTTCTAAGAAGTGGGAACTGACAGGGCTGCAGACTTTGAGAATCCTTTCCCAAACATCCTTTGATCTCACCTGATGTTCCCAGAGCAGTGAGGAGTAACTGGCTACCACGAACGTAATCTAGAACCAGGATGTGAGAAGGAACAGGATCGCAGTTCCCTGACCAGCTCCGTGTGACCTTGGGCAAATCTCAGGGTTTTAGCTAGCTTCCCGCTCTCAAAACGCCAGTGCAGTGCACGACGGTTGGGTTACTGGAGCAGACTTCTCCCAGAGTCCTTCTTGCAGGAATCCATCTTGGCTGAGTGATGCCTGTGATTTTCCTTGAGTCCCTTCCCTCAGTCTTTACCGGATCTTCTTGAACTCTTCATTTTCTTGTTATTCTAGTAATCTGTTTCACTCCTCAGTTTATTCCTCAAAATGATCTTGTTTGGTTAGATACAAAAACTTCTTGTTTTTTTTCTTGGCCATCCCCCTCCTCCCTAAAACCCCTCTAGGTGGTGGGCTCATTCATAAAGTTCCCTGAATGCTCCCAGCCTTGGTACCATTCTGGCACTTTGTCTCTGTCACTCCTGGCTTCAGATTTTTCCAACCCCTTGAGTGGTAGATGAAATGCTTGCAGAGCTTTTATCAGTTCACATAAGATGCTTTAATCTCTGAGCCACCTGGGAAGCCCAAATAGATTCTATAGTCTATAGATAATGTTTTAAAATGTCTAGTAAGTATTATGTGTAGGTAAAATGCATGCTGTATAATCCTAAACTTAGTATCTTTCCCTGACTCTTGCCAATACAGTTCTAATTTGGTTGAGCCAAGCATGAATTATCTCTTGGGTAATAAATTTGTGCTAGACTAGGGTCAGGTCATTTTGAGAGCTGGCTTAACGTTTCAAATTCCTTCTGAGTAGTTTAGAATAAATTAAGCCCTTTGGTGTTTCATATCTATAGATAAGAAAGCTTAGCGTCTAATGTGGAAAATGAATTAAAGTAACACTTCTGCTATGAAATGTTATTTTTAATACTAAATAATGTTATTAGTCAATAAATGGACATCTGTTTTTGTAACATGCTGAGCCCAAACCTCCTGCACTTTTCCTTTTTCCCATTTCCTCTGATTTCTGTAATGACATTCATGGGAGGACATACTGTTCCTCACGGCCACCACCCCCCCGCCATGTCTCCTGCACACGCATTTGTGTATGTGGGCACACACACACACACAAATGCATGCATACCAAGTCTTTACATTTTATGAAATTTGAAAAAGATTTGAAAGAGAACCACATTAGTCCCCACCAGTTGGTAATTGTCCATTTAAGTACCATTTAAAAATATTTTTGTGACCTCTGACAACTATATTTATGACTTCTCAAAGAATGATGGATTCAGCTGTCTCGGGGGATTATTTCCTCTTGGACAGTATTTGCCATTGCTAAGCAGTGGAGATTATCCTGAGCTGTGTGATGGACTGGCTGGGGACTGCTTCCATCTGATGTGATTTTTTTCAAGGCACTCTGGCTAGGGCTGTGTATTTCCATGGCTAAACATATTGTCATCACACAGATTACTTTCAGTTAGGGTTTTAAAAATTAGGAAACGACTCACAGCCGTAATCACTCATGCGAAGAGTTGACTCATTGGAAAAGACTCTGATGCTGGGAGGGACTGGGGGCAGGAGGAGAAGGGGATGACCGGAGGATGAGATGGCTGGATGGCATCACGGACTCGATGGACGTGAGTCTGAGTGAACGCGGGAGATGGTGATGGACCGGGAGGCCTGGCGTGCTGCGATTCATGGGGTCGCAAAAAGTCGGACACGACTGAGCGACTGAACTGAACTGAACTGAATCGCTAGTTGCAAGGGAGCAACAGTGGGGCACAATTTTGTGGGGTTTTTCTGTTCCTACAGTGGAGGGTGGAGTGACGCGGTGACAGGACACCAGCTCTTGAGGAGCTGGCTGCTTAATCCTCTTCCATATGTGCAAGCGTGAAAGCCTTAGTTGCTCAGTTGTGTCCAACTCTCTGCGACCCTATGGACTGTAGCCTGCCGGGCTCCTCTGTCCCTGGAATTCTCCAGGAAAGAATAGTGGAGTGGGTAACCATTCCCTTCTCTAGGGGATCTTCCCAACCCAGGGATCGAAGCTGGGTCTCCTACACTGCAGGCAGATTCTTTACCGTCTGAGCCACCAAGGAAGCCCAATCCTCTTCCATACTGTAGCTTTATGTCCCAGGTGGGAACCTTGTCAGAATTTCTTGATAAAATGACCTAAAGATTCATTAGTGAAAGTAACATTCACTCAGTTGTGTCCGACTCTTTGCAAACCCCATAAACTGTAGTTCTTGGAATTCTCCAGGCCAGAATACTGGAGTGCGTAGCCATTCCCTTCTCCAGGGGATCTTCCCAACCCAGGGACTGAACCCAGGTCTCCCACATTGCAAGTGGATTCTTTCCCAGCTCAGCCACAAGGGAAGCCAAAAGATTCATTATTTAACTCATACTATTAACTCTCTATTCTGCATGATGTACAAATATTCCTTGATTCGTTGATGTGCCATCCATGCATGCCACACTTTATGGGAAAAAATTACGACAATCATGGTTTTTAAAGAGTATCTTATGAAAACAGTTTTTCCAAAATACATGACGTGTATCATATCCAGGTAGGTGGTCCAGGAAGAGAGGACTTCCTGGCTGTGCGTGCTGGATTCACTGAGCACCCTGTATCTTCCTCTCAGAGATGCTCACTGAGCATCAGCCCAGTAAAGCATCTTAGACACTCAGATAAAGAATCCTCCTTAATGATTAAATCCAATGTTTTCTCAAACTTATGAAACCATCAAAGTTTTTCCTCCAAATATCTACTGATATTGTGTGGAATGGGTGCTCGTTTTGTGAAACTTTTACTAGGAAATTGATAAAACAGTTATAATATGGAATCTGGCTACAGGTGTAAATAAGTCATGGAGCCAGTACATGAATTATGAAAACAGTCAAGAAGAGAGTCATAATTAAGCTTTAGGGTCAAGCTGAACAGTGAAATGCATCGGAGGACAAGAATAGGCTGGTTGTAGCAGGGGCAGTAAAATGTCCACAATTTCAACTTGTTTCCAAGTTAGACAATTTACATTCTTCCCAAAGTTTTATGAAATGACACATTCAAACTATGCCTCTAACCCCGCAGCATCAGTCTGCACACCACCTGTAGAGAAGCAGCTAAATATGTACAGAAGGAGGGCACAAGCAGAATAGTTAACCACTGGTTATTTTTTTTTGAACCTAAGAAACTTCCCCAGTTAATTCTCAAAGAGTGGAATCTAAAGTTCCAAATTTTGAAAAACATGCACCAGATTTAAAGTTCTGATCATTGAGTGTTAGAGCTGGAAAGATTTCCAAGATTACAGTCCAACTGCTTCATTTCACAGATTGTAAAACTCTCGAGAAAAGGTCGAAAGAGTCACATGACAAGCATTAGAGCCAAGTTCTAACCAAGGCCTTTGAAGTTTGTCTGCTTTTTACCCTACATGTCCCTGCTGTGGAGTCAGCATTAGCCAACTTCTGTTTTCCGCATGGATTATCAAATTATGGGCAACAAATGTGCAGCTGGACAGACATTATCTTTTTCCTAGAAGCCATATCTAGTTGTAAAAAATATGTAATGAAGACAGGAAATAGTCATCGGAATTATTCAACCTCTTTCTTTGTCCTGGAGGAGTAAGATTAAAGCATTCTGAGTACCAAAACCTCATCCACAAAGTAGATTCAGAGAGCTTTATCACACAAAAGCAAGCAGATAGTTGTCATTAGGAGAAAGGAAGGGGTATTGAGGTGAAAGGTTAGTACACGTGTGACAAATTAGCATGATCTGAAGACCCTCAATAGGTTTCCTAGCTGGCGCTAAAGGTAAGATTCCTCCTGCCAATGCAGGAGATGTAGGGGACGTGGGTTCCATCCCTGGGTCAGGAAGATCCCCTGGAAGAGGGCATGGCAACCCACTCCAGTATACTTGCCTAGAGAATCCCATGGACAGAGGAGCCTGGCGGGCTACAGTCCATGGGGTCACACAGAGTCAGACGCGACTGAAGCGATGGCTTATCGCGCAGCATGCGTGCATGGAGACCCTCACGCCCATCTCTTCTTTCCATACTGGCAAAGAAAAATATTATGTGAAACTGTCAGGAAGCATTTAACAGGAGGCTTCCTGTGTGCTGTTTTGGATCTGTCAGGAATCCTCCGTTCTTTATTAATTCCTGAATATTCAGGAATTGAGAGGCAAGCCTCTCCCGGGCTGAGGCATCCAGGCATTTCCTTTGTTAGTTTTTCAATAAAGTACCCTCTTCCTTCTTATGAACCATACGGCAAAAGTGATTGTTTACAACTCTCTCTCTTTAATTTGGATCGCCTGTGTTTTTAAGTCTGGAATTTTTGATCTTTATCTTTGCTGAGAATAACTACAGAATATATGCCCACCCCATGTTGATTAAAACACCTTTGCTCCATCAGAGCTTTGGTCCCCGTGTCTTGCTTTCTCTCTCTCTCTCTTTTTCTCTCTCAGGCTAATGCTTTCTAGTGGAGAAGCCCTCTGGTTTCACTTTCCTGCCCGAGCGTCTAAGACCCTCTCAAGAAGGCGCTCTGTGCCTTCCCTCATGGAGAGGGCGCCAGAGGCCTCCTTGAACAGAGCAAGCCTCATGTTAGGGACTTCATTGGTTTTCTGCGTAAACCAAGGAGTATCAACCTCTCTTTCTCTCTCCTTTACTTTCTTATTGTTGAGTCCAGACCACCAGGTTCCAGTCCGTTAAAGGACCTCAACATGAAACCATTACCACATTCAAGGTAAAAACATGTCCATCACTTCGGAGAAGGAAATGGCAACCCACTCCAGTGTTCTTGCCTGGAAAATCTCACAGACAGAGTAGCCTGGCAGGCTGCAGTCCATGGGGTTGCAGAAGAGTTGGACATCACTTAGCGACTAAACAACATCACTTCCAGAAGTTCCCTCTTGTCCCACCTCTTTGTGTGTGTGTGTGACAGAAACACTTAACATGAGCTCTACGCTTAATTATACCGACTTGTTAACTGCAACACCACGTGGTAGGGCAGGTCTGTAGCTCTTACTCATCTTGGACATAGACCAATAGCTCCCTGTTTTCTCGACCACTCAGTCCCTGGCAACCACCACCAACTCCTCTCTTATTCAATTTTTAGTTTTCCCTGGAATTAACTGCCTCATTAAAAAAAATCTACATTGCTTTCTCTGTACTTGTACTTTCTCTGAGTTGTCCCCAGAGTCTCTGAAGACTGAAAAATCTTTCCTTCCTGTCAAACAGGATTGGAGAGGGAAATGGTAACCCACTCCAGTACTCTTGCCTGGAAAATCCCATGGATGGAGGAGCCTGGTAGGCCACAGTCCATGGGCTCGCAAAGAGTTGGACACGACTGAGCGACTTCACTTTCTTTTCCTTCCTGTCAAGCAGGATAGATGATCTTTCTGCTGACTCTCCTGGAGCCCTGTAGCATCTTGATCCTATCTAGACTAGTCTCTTTCTGCACAGCTGTCATCCAGGGACTTCCTTTCATCCTGGGAATCCTCCTTTCTTGAATAGCCTGAGATCTTTTTTCTTGGTTTATTCCTTTTCCATTCATTTTTATTGGAGTATTGTTGCTTTACGATGTTATGTTAATTTCTGCTGTGCAGTGAAGTGAATCGGGCTATTCGTATACGTAAATCCCCTCCTTTGGGGGTTTCCTTCCCATTTATGTCATCACGGGTTTATTCATTTTTTTTTTTGAGGAAGCACCTTCTCCAGCAGCTTGCAGGAGGAAAAAGGCAGAAGACAGAACTTTGAAGTCCTCATAGTCTGAAAATATTCTTAGTCTAGGCTTAGGCCTGATTGATGCTTTGTTTCAAATCATTCTCTCTGGCTGCTTGTTTGCCTTGCAACCCCAGTTTGCTGTGGAGAAGTTCTACGAATTCTAATCTTGGAGGCTTTGTATGTGATATTTTCTGTTTCCATTGTGGCAACTGTTAGCCTCTCTTGTGTGTGTGTGTGTGTCCGTGTTGTTCTGAAATTTCACCGTGAGAAATCTGTTCTATATGCTTTTTCTCCCCCATATATTGTGCTAGGTATTCAGGAGACCTCTTCAGTATGAAAGTTTATTTCCTTAGTTCTAGAAATACTTTTGTATTCATCTTTACAAAATCTCTTTCCTTCTATTTTTTTTTCCCTTCTAGTTTCTGGAACTCATGTTTGTTGGCTTTTGAACCTTCCTGATCGATCTTCTGGTTTGCTTATCTTGTCTCTCCTGCTTCTCACATCTCTTTCATTTTTGAGCTAATTCCCTAGAATTTTGCTCAGTTTTATCTATCAACCTTTCTCTTTAATTTCTGTTTGCCATCATTTAAAATTTCTTAGAATGCTTTCTTGGTCTCTGAATGTCTCTCTTTTTTAAAAAATGGATTCTCTTCTCATTCCATGAACACAGCATCTCTTTCCCTTAGAGAGAATATTCCATCCTAGAGTTCTTATGTGTTCTTTTGTTCCTCCTGTTGTCTGTTTCTTCCAAGTTAATTTTGTCTGTTTCCTTTGGTCTCAGATTTCCATGGAGAACCATCCCTCATCTGTCTGATCCTTGGCTATCTTTTCAGTTTAGCAAGAAGCTAAATATGCAGGTTGGAAACGGTAGGCATGGCTGGGGCTTGTCAACTGATGGGCCTCTGGGGATGGTCCTCCGATTGCTCAGTCATCACTCCATCTAGGTGTTTCTTTTAAGTTGATGAGTTTCTCCAGAGGAAATGCTGGCTGCCAGTGTTTGGGAAGCTGAGCAAGAGGAGGAGGGTGTCAGACACCGCTTTCAATACGTAGCCTATCATTTAATGCTTCTGTTCTCTGTAGGACTCCTTACCTTCACCCTCAGGCGCTCCTGGCGCCTCTAGAGACAGACTTAACAATGTTGCAACTCCTCTAGAAAGAAAGCCTAGGTCTTTGGTCTTCAGCAGACCAAGGAGGAGCCAATAGGAGGAGGAGACAAAGACCTGGGAGGCCAGTTTCCACTGTGCTGCTGCTGCTGCTAAGTCACGTCAGTCATGTCCAACTCTGTGTGACCCCAGAGACGGCAGCCCACCAGGCTCCCCTGTCCCTGGGACTCTCCAGGCAAGAACACTGCAGTGGGCTGCCATTTCCTTCTCCAGTGCATGAAAGTGAAAAGTGAAAGTGAAGTCGCTCAGTCGTGTCTGATTCTTTGAGACCCCATGGACGGTAGCCCACCGGGCTCCTCTGTCCATGGGATTTCCCAGGCAAGCGTACTGGAGTGGGGTGCCATGGCCTTCTCCACTGTGCTAACTCTCGACAACTCTGTGACTCCATCCTCAGAGACGGTGCCTCTGTTCTTGCGCTCTTCCAAGGTTCTGTTTCCGGTGTGAACTGGCTTCTTTTCTTTGGCATCCTTCTTGATGCCTCGGCTGTGTGCTCCTACTGCAGGCTTTGGGGAAGCTTCCAATAATGTGCTCACTGTGCTTATTAGCTGTGGTGATTCCAAATGAACTTCTGTGGGTTCTGGAAATCTTAGAACTTTTTTCTTATAATGTGGTTGACGTAGGTATACAACACAATCAAGGTTAAGCATTTTCAGAAAGCACATGCACTGTCATGTACCGGTTCCTCCTGAAAGATGGATGAGTCCTCTTGAAATTCAAAACTGCATGAGACACTCACCATTGTAGCAGTCTCACCAAAGAAAAGGATTTTTAAAAAAAAATCAATGGGTGTTATTATCATCTCACTACATCAGGGGGTGGAAAATTATACGGGGCAGCCTGGTAGATTTTTTAAACGCTTACTCTTTCCTATGTTTAACAGAGAGATAGGGGAAATGGTTGCTGGTTTAGAAATTATTTTTAATAGAATTTGAATAGCCATGAGCGGAAACCATTTTCTTATTTAAGTCTAATAAAGATTCTATGGCCCTAAGGGTAGAAAATAACTCTCTAGCAGAAAGGAGACATAACTCTTCCCGTGATTAATGACCTCATAAACTGAAAATCTCAGATCATCAAAGTCAGTATTTTTCTTTTAAAAGGTTTACTGCGGCTAGGCTATTCATCAAACTCTGTTTTGCAAGATGCTGACACTGTTCTCATATGAAATTCAGGAATAATTAAGCATTTGCCAGGCATCATTTGTTTTCAATTATGCAGGTAAATGTGAGGCTGGAGTCTGTTGCCTATAAAAGCATTTGACACATTGGTACATCAGCCAATTACTGCTTAACATTGGGTTGCAAAATGATAACATGCTATATATTAAGCGGTACTAAAGCAGAGGTGAGATCTTCTGTTGAGCAATTAAGTAATTTCCTGCACTCTTAAAGTTACATTGTGCTTATATATATATATAAATATATTACAGTGTGTAATTTTATTTTCTTGTGACTTGTTCTTGAAATTAATTAGTTCCATTTGTTTTCGGCTGTGCTGGATCTTTGTTGCTGCTCGGGTTTTCTCTGGTTGAGGTGAGCGGGGTCTGCTCTCTCGTTGCGGGGCCTGGGCTTCTCGCTGCGGTGGCTCCCCTTGTTGCTGAGCACAGACTCCGGGTTGACGGGCTTCAGCAGCTGCAGCTCCCGGGCCCTGGATCACAGGCTCAGTAGTTGCAGTGCACAGGCTTAGCTGCCCCTCAGCTTGTGGGACCTTCTGAGACCAGGAATTGAAACCGTGTCCCGCCATGACAAGGTGAATTCTTAACCACTGGACCACCAGGGAAGTCCCCACTGCAGTTATCTTAATATCTTTATCTAGCAGCTAAATTCAGGATGCTACCAGGTAAAAGATAAACGTTTTCTTCTCCCAAATCCACCTGCACTTCCTAGAGGTATTCCCTTTTAACTATTAAAAATATATTTTTTAATCTATTTTACACAGTACTTCTTGATTCCCATAAGAGGGGAATTATTCAGCTTGTATTACCTTTACCTGCTACTTGAGCTTCCCAGGTGGCTCAGTGGTAAAGAATCCACCTGCAATCCAGGAGACTTGGAAGATGATCCCAAGAAGATCATCCCAAGATCATCCCAAGATGATCAAGAAGATCCCCTGGAGAAGGAAATGGCAACTCACTGAAGTATTCTTGCTTGAGAAATCCCATTGACAGAGGGGCCTGGCGAGCTACAGACCATGCGGTTGCATGGATACGGCTTAGGGACTAGACAACAACCCCCTCCTTGCTTTTCTCTCCAGCCTTTTTAGTTGTGCCATTTGTAATCTTTCTACTGATGATGTTTATACCTTGATATATTTTAACACCCAGGCTGATTTCTCCATGACTAGCTGCTTTTCCTTTTCCCCCTACACTCTTAGATCTCAGCTTTTTGTTGATTTGGGATGGAGATTCTTAGAAAGGTTTCATGGCAAGCTTCCGAGTGGCGTTAATGATTTCTTAAATAAACTTTTCTTTTAGAAAAACTTAAGACAACTGTAGATAGAGTTCCCATATCTGATATAAGTTAAGAAGAAATGTTGAGGAACCAAGTCATTGGCCGAAGGGCTGTATTTCGGGCCTAAACATGCAGTTGTGGCTTTTAAATTCCAAGCACTCATTTAAATGAAAAAAGCTGAGAAAGCAATAGGATGTTAGGCTTTTCATGGCAGAGGCCCAGGTTTGAAGAAGAGGGAAGAAGCCTGGAGCTGGGGGCAGAGGGTGGTGCTACCGTGCTCCGTCCTTCCCAGGATCTGAGTGATCCGCTTGGTGTTCATTTCTTATAAGATCATCTGGGATGGTAATAATTTCTACCTCCATAAAATAGATTAGAATTTCATTTCTCAATCCTCAGGAGGAAAATCGCTTATTACTGCTATTACTCTGATTCTGTATTGGGTAATTTATACACGTCATTCTTATTTAGTTCTTCGTGTGTGTGTGAATTTGTGTGTATGTGTGTGTGTGAGTGTGTGTTTGTGCATGTGCGCTCAGTGATGTCTGACTCTTTGCAACCCCATGGACTGTAGCCCGCCAGGCTCCTCTGTCCATGGAATTTTCTAGGCAAGAATACTGGAGTGGATTGCCATTTCCTCCTCCAGGGGATCTTTCCAACCCAGGAATGAACCCACGTCTCTTGTGTCTCCTGCACTGGCAGATGGATTCTTTACCACTTGTACCACCTGGGAAGCCCATCTAGCAACCCCCTCCCAAAATAGATGATATTATCCCTTCATACTGATGGGGAAATGGATAGTGCAGTTGCCCAAGGCTATAAAACAGTCATAGATCTGAGGTTCTCCCCCGACAGATTCTTTATTTTTTTTTAACTGTTTATTTTGTATTGGGCTTTAGCCAGTTAACAATGTTGTAATAGTTTCAGGGGAACTGTGAAGAGACTCAGCCATAAATATACAACTATCCATTCTCCCCAGATTCTAAACTCGGAGTTTTCTTCTCCATTTTTTTTTTTCTGAAAGCAGTTATTCTCCACTTTGGCTGCACATTAAAATCACCTGCAAGCCTTAAAATCTCTTATTGCCCAGGCCACATCCTTGACAGGTTTAATCAGACTTCCTGGGGTTGGAAGCGAGGGGCATTGCCGATGCCAGTGTGGAGCCAAATTTGAGACCCAGGGTCTTCCAGAGCTGGCGTATGTGAGAGAGGTACGGAAGTGTTAGAATTAGGGATAACTGACTGTACATTTGTTAACGTAAGTGTGGGGAGGTGAATAAAACACTGATCTGCGATTCATCCTACCATTTGCTCATTATGAAGCCTTAGGAAGTCATAAATGAAAAAAATTTCATTAGTGGAAAAGTACAGAGAAAATCATAATGAACATGTGTGAACCACCTCCCGGCTCCGTCCAATTTCAGTTCAGTCTAAAGTTGGGCTGTACTTGTTTCATTTTTCTCAGTAATTAAAATGCTACATAGGCATTAGAAACTCCCTATGTTCCTGACCCCAGTACCTCTCTAATTGGGTTTATTTCCATGCCCCCTTCAGAACTCTTAGTGTACACGTACAATATATGTATTTGATTATTAAAGTGTGTGTATTTTCAAGCTGTATAAATGGCACATATGCCACATGACTTTGTGCACCTTCGTTGCTTCTGTTGTTGTTTAATGTTGTGTTTTTGAGATTTGTCCGTACTGTCACAAGTGGATGTATCGCCTTCCTTTGCATGTGCAGCAAATTACTTCTCTGCTCTGCTGATGGATATTTGAATTGTTTCTGATTATTTGCCGTTCGACACAAGCCTGCCCCACGTGGCTTGTGGGATCTTAAGTTTCCCAACCAGGGACTGAACCCGGCCCCTCGACAGTGAGAGCAGGGAGTCCTAACCACTGGACCCCCAGGAAATCCCCTGAATGTTTCTGATTAAACATCTCCTTGTGCAAATATGCAAGAGTTCTTGCGAAATATGGTAAGCAGAAGAATTATTATTAGGTTGAAAGGTATGCATGTTTTCAGTCTCTAAACTTGACTCAGTTGCTCCTCCGTGCAGTTTTCTTTATACTGCTGGCAATCATAGATATTATCATACTTTAAATTTTTACCAAAACTACCGGTGTGAAGTAGTTTAAATCACTTTAATGGACATTTTCCCAGTTACTACATATGTTTATTGTCTTTTCACATATTTTGCCTATTTTACTTTTTGGCCTGTTTGTCTTTTCTGTGTTGATCTCTGGAGTATTTTTATGGATGTTCCAAAACTGATCTTTTGCTGGTTATACAGATTGCAAGTATCTTTAACAGTTTGTAGTTATCTCTTCAATTTATGGTGTGTATTGGCAAACAGACGAGTTTAAATTGGATTCAGTCAAATACACTGATCTTTTCCTTTATGGTTTATAATTTTTAAAAACCTTTAAAAGGAGTCTTTCTGTACTCTGAGGTAAGAGAAATATTTGCCTGTATCTTTTTCTAAAAATTGTATAGTTTTCACATCTAGGTCATTAATTTGGGGGCTTATTTTTGTGTTAGTTGGGAGGAGGCTAGATTATATTGAAGAAACAAATGCCCCAAATCTCAGAGGTTTAATCCCCAGTTTATGTCTCATGACGCTGTTGTCCACCTTGAGTGTGCAGGCATCCAGGCTGATGGAGGCTTGTCTAGACAGGAATATCCAGAACCCCAGAAGCAGGGAGGGGAATGTGGCAGGTCACACCCTGGCTGCCGAGGGCTGTACTTGAAGGTAACGCTTGTCTGCTGGTCACATTTCAGTGGCCGTAGAGTCTTGTGACCGTGTATCTAACTTCAGAAGGGATGGGAAGTGCAGCCCCATCCTGGATCCAGAAGGGGGACAGAATCAGATCATTTGATCAATAAAATTATTACTATTGTTATTATTTGTCGTACGGGATCTTAGTTCCCCAGCCAGATATGGAACCTGGGCCCCCTGCCGTCGAAGCAGAGTCTTAACCACTGGACTGCCAAGGAAGTCCCAGTGAAATTAACTTTTATTGAAATAATTTTCTCAACACCTTTTGGGCAGAGTCCATGCTTTCTTGATTGATTTGTAAGAACAAATCTCTTTCTTGATCTATTTTGTCAGTACAAAATTTGTAAGAACAAATCTCTGTCCTACATCGCTTTTCACATTGGTGTGTTTATTTCTGGCTTTCTCTTGGACTCCGTTGTTCCATGGTACCACATTGTTTCAATCACAACAGCTCGAAACAGCTCTTCATCTCTTTTCTTGCAGTGAAAGACCCCTAACCTTAGCTATCGCCTTTAAAATGCTTTCCGCAGTTCATAAGGTCGAAAAGAGTCCGACACAGCTTAGTAACTGAACAACAACAAATGCATTTTTCAATTAGTTTGTCAGATTTTATGAAATTCCTCCAGAATTTTTTGCCTAGAGTTCCCCAGCAAGCAAATACCTAGTGCCAGAGTATGGGCTTCAATCTCTCCGATCCCCACGTGAAAAACGCATTGACCTGTCAGCTTAGGCGCCGATGCCAGCAGGTGAAGACAGGGTGTCTGGCTGGCTCTCTCCCCAGGCTCCTTCAGGGCACTGAGTCGCAGTGCCGAGCGTGGGCTGGTCTGGAACGAGCCCCACTCAGTGAGTGTTTATGCGAATGTGTGAGTCCCCTTGGCGCCGCCAGGAAAGAGTGATCAGAACATTGTTCACAGGCCTGGAGGGTGAAAATACCGAATCTGCTCCTACAGGAGACGGCTAGATCTCATCACTGGCTGTTGGAGGAAGGCCACCTTACAGAGTAGGGACAGCATTTCTCATCAGCAGCCAGAGCCAGGCTTTCTGGAAATGAGATCTGTTTGCCATCTAGTCCCAAGGCATTGATCTCTGATCATGAGTCACTCAGTCCCCAGATGCCTCCTTGCAGTTGACTCACAAGGATTAATCTGCTCCCATCACTTGGTGGTTTCTCTCGGGGGCAAATGGTCAGTGTGTCTACCACACATGCTTATTGAATCAGACTGAAGGGAGGGGGCAGCAACTGAGGCCTCAGTCCGTCCTGATGTATGGCTGGTTGGGAAACAAAAGAACGCAATGGAACAGATCAAAGATGTTTCTTCCATGCCCTTGACGACTCCGCAGGGATTTTCCCCTTTGCCGGTGGTCCTCTGTGATGCACTACTCTTTTCCCTTCCCTGCCCTTTGGTAGCAGGAAAGCAAAACTCTTTGTTCTGGCTCTTGAACTGTGCTGCTTATGACTCAGTCAGTCAACCGGTTAGCATTGATTTGCTCTTCCTTGGGGGTGTGGGGGGAGCTCTACAAGTCCCAGAGGAGGGTGTGAGTGTGCTCTTGCCTTTTAGTTTGCATTGGCGGGGCCAGAACTCTGATGTTTATTTCTTTTTCTTTTTCCCCGCACTTTGAACTTTTTATTTTGTTTTGGGGTATAGCCAATTAACAATGATTCGATAATTTCAGATAACAGCAAAGGGGACTCAGCCATACGTATACATGTATGCATTCTCCCCCAAGCCCCTTTTCCATCCAGGCTGCCACAAAACATTGAGCAGAGTTCCCTGTGCTATGCAGTAGGTCCTTGTTGGTTATCCATTTTAGAGATAGCAGAGTTTATACGACCTTCCCAAACTCCCTAACTATCCCTTCCCCTGCTGTGACCATAAGCTCATTTTCTAAGTCCGTGAGTCTCTTTCTGTTTTGTAAGTAAGTTCATTTGTATCATTTCTTTTTAGATTCCACATATAAAGGATGTCATATGACATAGCTCCTCTGTCTGACTCCCAAGCTGTTTATTTCCATCCAAATACTTTCCTTCCAAATAATTTCACTGCCCCTGAATGAATGCTGGTGCCTTCGTTTCGGGCTAAGCTGTAGATGCCCACATATTTTCTATGCAGCATGCTTTTATCGAACATCAAATAGACCTTCATGTAAAATAAATAGCAAGGCTTAATAGTAGCTAGCATTACTAACAATTACATTGCAAAAGTATGATACCCATACAGTGAAATAATTGGAGTTATTCAGTAATTGGATGCATTGCCCCATGGACATTGCTCCCATCCCTGGAAGTGTTCTACAGAGGCTGAAGTGAATTTCGATCCATATCAGGAAGGAGATCTGCATGAAATAGGAAGTTGAAGGAAATTGCTTGTAGGATTCCTTCTATACTTGTTTTCTGGGGCTGCTGGAACAAAGTACCACAGACTGACTGGCTTAAACAGCAGGAAGTTGTCCCACAGTCCTGGAGGCTGCAAGACCAAGGTCAAGGTGTCAGCAGGGCACGCTTCTCCTGAAGCCAGCAGGCGGTGAGCTGTTGCTGATAGTGGCTCCTTGGCTGTGGCAGACTAACTGCAGCTTGCACATGGTGTTTGCCCGATTTCAGCCTCTGGCTCCAAATTTCCCCCTTTTCATAAGGTCACTGATCATTTTGGTAGGGTAGGCATTAACGTAACAGTATAACTTCCCTTTGCCGACAAAGGTCCACGTAGTCAAAGCTATGGTTTTTCTACGGATGTGAGAGTTGGACAATAAAGAAGGCTGAGTGCCAAAGAATTCATGCTTTCAATTTGTGGTGCTGGTGAGGCCTATTGAGAGTCCCTTAGACTGCAACGAGATCCAGCCAGTCCATCCTAAAGGAAATCAGCCCTGAATGTTCATTGAAAGGGCTGATGCTGCAGCTGAAGCTCCAATACTTTGGCTACCCGATGCAAAGAGTCGACTTTTCTGAATCATCAGGAAAAGACCCTGATGTTGGGAAGGACTGAGGGCAGGAGGAGAAGAGAGCAGCAGCAGATGAGATGGTTAGACAGGGCCACTGACTCAGTGGACGTGAGTCTGAGCAAACTCCGGGAGATGGTGAAGGGCAGGGAAGCCTGGAGTGCTGCAGCTCAGGGGGTCACAGAGTTGGACATGACTTAGCGACTGAACAATAAGAACATAACCTCAGCTCAATAATTACATCTATAGCAACACTGTTTCCAGAAAGAGTCCGATTCTAGTGTGGGGATAGGACATCAATATATGAATTTGAGGGGGACATAATGCAAATCTTCGATTGACTTTGATTCAAGAAATATAAAAATCTGATCAAAACTATTAATAATAGCCATTGACCCTTAAAAGAAATTGGCTGCACTGGGCACTTGGCATCTTCACTGTAGTGTGCAGGACATTTATTCGCATAATGCAGGACCTTTATTCGCATAATGCAGGCTCTTAGTTGCAGCATGAGGGATCTAGTTCCCTGACTAGGCACCGAACCTGGGTCCCCTGCATTGGGAGCATGGAGTCTTGACCATCAGATGAGTCCCCGCTGACGCTGTTTCTAAACCTTTTTTGGTTATTGCTCATCTAATCCTGGTGTTGCCCATGTCTGGGTTTAAAGAAAACATGTCTTTCTTTAAACCCTGAAATTCTTTTACTACTTCCCTGTGTTTCTTTAGCTCCATGGAGGACCAATTGCCTACTGCCTCTGCCAACCTCTAACAAGAGATTCTTGGACCTGATAGTACTTAATAGATGTATAATCTGGGCTTTGGATCAGCAGTTAATTTGACTTTTCCAATAATCCCTCTGCTCTCTGTCTCTGCATTTGTCAGCCTGAAATCTTGGCACTGGCTTTTGTAACCTGACTGTTTCCATCAGCGCTAACTCTCTGTGCTTTGAACCTGGGTGTGTATGTGTGGACGGACAGTCCCACGGCACCTTCTCATTCTCAAGATTTAGAACAAACACCCACAAAACTCGGTCCCATTGGAACATCATTTTGCAATGCCTGCTTAATGAGAACCTAATGAAACCTTGAAGCAAAAGCATTTAAAATGTGATGAATGATTGTATCACAGGAGGGCAAGTGCAAAACAGCTAATTAGGAAAAAATCTTGTCTGTGGGGTTTTTCTGGTAATGTGGGAATAGTCTTCTTATAATGTCAGAAGAAAAATAATCAGGAAATAAATTTATATTTTCAGTACAATTTCACCTATGGGGAGAGGAAAACTTTAGAAAAAGAGCTGGAGGGAACTGAGGCAGCATGTTAATTGGCATCACCGGCAGTGCATAGAGTGCAGGTGATAAATTGTTTTCTTCATAGTTGCCAGCATTTTCCATATGTCTTTACAACACTCCCTGTTTTATCCTTCATCTTTTTCTTCTTCCCACCTTCAGCTTTCTGTAGACACAAGGATCTGTGCACATGCCATATAACCTACTGGACTTAGTTCTTGGCCAGCTGAAGAAGTTCATTCCGTGTTGGTTGAGAAAGATGGTTTGGGTTCTGGAGCTTTGTATGCGAAATAGTGCTGAGTGACCACTTGCCAATTTTTTCTTCTCTCATTACACTTCCAGTGCACATCGTATGCTACAGACATGATGAAGTCACGCTCAGGAGACCAAGCTTAGATGAAAATGAGAGTTTAGGTTGAAGGTCAGAAATGATCCCATAAGCTGCTAGTGATATAGAGCTGTTCTGCAGACGTCTGTCTTTAATTTATATTGATAAAAGAAGTGTGTTATTGTGTTGCTGGAAATCGATGAGATGGGGGAGCATGAATGAAGAGAGGTTTAAGATTCAGATAGCTACCTGAGTAGATCTCTTCATTGATATAGAGATGTGTGATAGCCGAGGCTTAGATCAGCATACATGTTCTTATTGAAATTGTGGGGTGAAAGGAAAGGTCCATGCTCTTCCTCAACCCACTGCAAATCTGCATAGCAACAGAAATAGATGGGCCTCCCAGATAAGAACAAGGAGGAGCCGTTGACAGCTGTAAGAAAGCTGCCATGACCTCAGCGTAATCTGTTCTTCTTGCCCCGCCATGACTAACTCCATGGAAAACCCTTCTGAATGGGTAAAATGGAGGAAAATGGAAAATACCCCCCTTTTTTCAATGTTTGTAGTATTTATTTATTTATTTATTTATTTTTGGCCATGACACACAGCTCATGGCAGTTTGGTTCCCCAAGCAGGGATCCAACCCACACTCTGTGGTGGAAGTACCCAGTCCTAACCACTGGATCACCAGGGCAGTCCAGGAAAATCCTTTTATTAAATTCTTTATGACCTAAACAGAGGACTCTGGGCTACTTAAATATGCATAGGTGAACAGTTCAGAGTCTGCTAGTGGTAAATTCTCAGGGCAGTGCCAAGACTATCACTCAAGTATCTCCATTCACAGTTGTGGGCGTATAGCCGTGTGCCCTTCTCTGCCTTCTCTATGCTTCCTTTTATGTGGCATAAAAGTCAGGCACACAAACATCTACTTTGCTACATTTGAGGGAGGCATTTCCAGTAGAAAGCTGGGTTCTTCTTTTCCACTGCTCCAAGAAGGACTTATCATGGCATCTCAAGGCTCTTTTAAGACCATGTCTCAGGAGGGCCTCTTTGCCCCAAATAAGAGGTGAATCCCAGTGTGACTCCATGGGTGACAAATGACAGCCCAGAGCAGAGGAGGAAGTGTGTATCTTGGAGTTGGGACTCTTTGTACCTGACTTGCTATGCTTAGGTTTTAGATTTTGCTCACACACACAAAAAAATAATACCATTTTCTTTTTCAGAAAGAAAAATATCTCTTTCTATCTTCAAACTGACCTGAATTTCAAGATGAGTGGAAGTCATGACCAGTACACATGGTTTTAGGAGACTCCCCCCACCCCGTGCCTGCCCACTCCTTTGCTGGTACACCCCCATTTGTCACTTACCAGACTTGTCCTGCTGGCAACTTGCCATCAGCAGTTCCACATCCAGCTCTGCCTTTTCTGGTTTTTACAAAGTGAGAATGTCATGCTCCCTAGAGAAACAGAGCTTGAGACTCACTCCCTGATGACAGTTTGTCAGACTTTGTTCTGCTCATCTATGGTTTTTCTTATCATATGAAAAGATTTCTTGATTTGCTCTTTGGGATTCTTACATTTTCTCTGTGTTTAACCCATGCTTGACAGGCGAAATAGGTGAAGCAGGGGCCTTGGAATGTTCTAGAAGCTCAGAGTTGAGGGAGTTTACAGTTTAGGGTGAGTTCATTCCCTTGTCTTCCCTCTTTATTCTTCTCTTTCTGGATGTAAATGATGAGGATTTCTATACCTTCTTTCTCCCCTCCCTCCCCAGTACATTCTATTTTTCCCAAGGAAAAAAACATGCTTCTTAGATTCATGGCTCCCTTAGAGTGAAGGGAATGAGTCTCTTTTTCTTTTTTAGATGTGGACCATTCTTTATTGAATTTGTTACAATATTGCTTCTGTTTTATGTTTTGGTTTTTTTGGCTCCAGGGCATATGGGATCTTAGCTCTCTGACCAGGGATTGAATCAGAACCCTCTGTGTTGGAAGGTGATGTCTTAACCACTGGACCTCCAGGGAAGTCCTTGGAATGAATTGCTATTAAGTACAATTATTCTTGGGCTTCTCTGGTGGCTCAGATGGTGAAGAATCTGCCTGCCATGCAGGAGACCCGTGTTCAGTCCCTGGGTTGGGAAAATCCCCTGGAGGAGGGCATGGCAACCCACTCTAGTGTTCTTGCTGGGATGATCCCATGGACAGAGGAGCCTGGCGGGCTATAGTCTACGGCGTCACAAAGAGTTGGACACAACTGAGCGACTAACACTTTCACTCACTTCACAATTATTCTTATTTTATCCTACATCCTTATTTCACTCTTCCCAATATATGGATTTCATCTCAAGGACTCTCCCCGTCTCAGCATCCTCTACCAACACTTTCCGGTCCTGTCGTGGCTGAATTTCTCCACTGAACATTTTGGAGGGAGCAGGAAAGAAAGCGGAGTCCTCTACGGGGTGGCTGTCTTAATCTCATTACTGAAGCCGGTGACTGTCCATTGTGATGCCTGCTGTCTGCGAGAGAGACTAAGTGGGGTTCTTTCTCTCTCTCTTCTTTTTCAAGCCTGACAATTTTCTCCAACTCACCTGAGATTTAATTTTAACTTCACGATCCTTTACATGTTTTGACATTTTAGAAATCGAAATGTCAGTGAGATGAACTCTCAGCAGAGTTTGATCAGATCTAACACAGGCTTTACCAAAACCATGATTAGTCTCGCCTGGCTGTTTGCTGTTGAAGGGGGACTTAAAAGAGAGGTTCCGCCTCCAGTCTCTCCACCTGCGGGGAGAAGTGATCTGGAAGTCTGAGTTCTTGCCTGGCTCTGCACTTACTCCCTGCCGTTTGCCTCCTCGGCCTCAGTCTCCCTGTCTGTAAAACAATCAGACAGATCCCTTTCTAAGTAGATGTTTGCTCTGCACCCAGCTTTTACTGAACAGCAAGTCCCTTCTTGCACTTTCAAGCATTTCTCTGAGATAAAGTCTAGGGAGTCAGAAAAGAAAGTTATGGCGTCGACAGGTTCCTGGTCCTTGGGTCAGGGGCCTTAATGCCCCTAGTGCCACCAGGAAGTGTCTCTTGGGGGCTTATCTGCAGTGGGTCCTGGGTGACCTGTCACCCCATTTCACGGTGCGATGTGCCACAGAGCTTTGGGAAAGTAATTACTGGGTTTCTCTGTATCCATGTATGAAATGGATACTCTGATTTCTACCTCATCCGTCTCATAAAGCTGCTCTTACCTGGGAATATGTTAAAATGCTCTAAGTTCATTAGAAAAGACTTTTTTTTCTCTCTCTGTTTCACCAAGCTTTTGCGGGCTTGTTGAAAACCAAATGCACCCCTTTAGACATTTGTATTCGATAGTAATCCTCTAAACACTGGCATTATCAAGATCTTTGAAGTAGCTGTCAGCCTCAAATAGCAAAATATACTCCTGGATGAGCAGAATTTACCATATTTCATGCTAGAGAGAAAAATTCGGAAATGAAAAGCTTTTAAAAAAATTGTGGGTTTTTTTGGGGGCAGAATCTATCAGTAGCATGCTGGAAATGGACACGTCCACATCATCACAAGTAAATTCCTTCAGTGAAATTGCTGCTAAGACCATTACTTTTCTCTAAAATGCACCTGAACTCAGGTAATACAGGGGATAGGCTAATTTTGAGTCTAACAGCCTCAGATCTTTTTCTGCATCTGCTATCAGAGCCATCAGAGCTATTTTCTTTCCTACTGGCCGCCTCCGGAAGACACAGCCCCAGGCCAGCAGCGTGGCCATCCTCCTCACCCCCAAAGGCCACACCCCCAAGATGGCTGCACGCCTGCTGTCCTTGCTGTCGTCCCCAGCCCTCCCTCCTAGCCCAGTGCAGACGGCATCAGCTGTACTTCAAAGCCCTCCCCGTGTCTGTCTCTGTTAAGCTCATGCATATGTTTGAAACATGCAGGGAGAACCCTATTCAAATATCAGCATTGCTGTTGCTCCCTGACAAATGGCGTCTGTCTGTCTGCCTATGAATGTCCTCAGAAAAATGGGGCTATCTGGGCTGAGGGATAAAGCCTGCCTCTAATTTAGGACAGACAAAATATCCTGTGGAGTGGGTCCTGTCCACTGTACTCTTCTTCCCCTTTAATCCTGAAGCCTTTTATTTTCCTGATACAATTCATTTCCAACGGTTAAGATCTCTCCACCTGCTCTTCCACAGCATTTTACTGTTGGCATTCACAGCTACGGTTGTTGTCAGGAATTAGCACATCCTGTATTACAGAGCAGTCTGACTCTCAACAAGGTGACAGGCTTCCCAGTAAGATCACACTTGGCTACAGCAGCAACCTGTGTGCAGATTCAAGGCCATGTTCTTAGGACTGATGGTGAGCGTGCAAAACTCTTAGAGGAGCGGACGTAAACGTCTGTAGAGACGGTAATAAATAGGCAGACTGTGCCAAGGGTGTTTGTCTGTGTTGTGTTCATTTTCTTCAGTCTTCTCAAGGAAGAGTGGATTTACTAATAAACCATTACGCAGTGGACTGAAAATTAATATGTATTTGTTTTTGACAAAGTGAAAGCCACTCAGTCGTGTATGACTCTTTGCGACCTCATGGACTATACAGTCCATGGAATTCTCCCGGCCAGAATACAGGGGATCTTCCCAGCCCAGGGATCGAACCCAGGTCTCCCACAATGCAGGTGGATTCTTCACCAGCTGAGCCACAAGGGAAGCCCTTGTTTTTGAAAATCAACAGTCACATTTTTTTTTTTAAACCTGTGTTGAGTTTTACAGGCTTTCCCGAGCTTTACTGGCTCAGCAGTAAAGAATCCACCTGCCAGTGCAGGAGATGCAGGTTGGATCCCTGGGTTGGGGAGGATCCCCTGGAGGAGGAAATGGCAGCTCATTCCAGTATTCTTGCCTGGGAAATCCCATGGACACAGGAGCCTGGCTGGCTACAGTCCACGGAGTCCTAAAGAGTTGGGCAGGAGCGACTAAACAACATATAGAGTTTTGCAGTTTACAAAGCGCCCCAGCGTCCCCATAAACCAAGGGACAAGAGCCAAGTATGCACTGATTTTTTAAACAATGACCTGCTGTGACTCATAAGCCTTAGATATTATAAAGATGCTCTGTGTCTTTACTTACGTTGACTGACCAACAACCCTTCCAGAAGCAAACTGGGCTGACCTTCGAAGTTTCCAGTGGTCTTGTTTGTAGAGCCTGAATTTCTGACCATACTGGGGTCAGTTCAGAATTAACCCCCAGTGGAGTTGTTAAGGCTATACCCCTATATCTCTCTTCTGATACAGGATGTAGAGGCAGGACCTACCCAACCACTGGATATTCCACTGGATCGTTTGGTCGAGCCCGGAGTATGTAACATGCTTTCCACTTGGGGATGAGATGCTCACCCCAGAGGAGCTCAAAGACAGGTACGCCATACTCGTGTAGGTGCTTAAGGGAGGTTTGAAAGATTGTCCTAGGGAACTATGGTAGAGCTGGGCGGGTTGCTCACTAGCCTCTTTTCTCTCCCTCCAAAGACTACTCTCTCCAGCTTGCTTTGCTGTTTTCAACTTTTAAGTCACTGAGATTTCTGGGTTTATTTGTTTTCGCAGCTAGCAGTCACCTTACCTAACACATCAAGCTTTAAACTTTCATCCAATCCTGAGAGTCTAGGATTCTAAATCATGAGAGGCAAGGTGCAGTGCTGATGACTTGTTCACCATTTACAGTTGATTTCCCTTGTTTTTTTTCTCTCTCTGGTTTTCCACATAGATTCATTATCCACTTTTTAATTTTTTTTTTTAATAAGACTGCCAGTTTACTCAGAGACCAGAAAGTGGCTCATCTGAGTTTAGCCTATCCAGTCACCCAGCTTAATAGCACGCTTCTTGGGCATGTGCTCAACTTCCTGTGGTTGAACCCAGGTCAGGGGGTGTGGGGCCCTAAATGGGAAACCTCGGAGGAAAAAAAGCGGGGAGGGCCAGTTTGACAGTTGGAAACCGTTGGTTTGACAGTTGGAAACCGTTGGAAACTAAGATGTTGCCGGGCAGAAGTGATAGGGGTGGGGTCTATGTTTGTCAAAGTTTTTGATTGGCTCTCTTGATTTCCATGCAAATGAGGATTTGACCTTTAACATGATTGGTGCGACTGAAGGCACATAATGACTTGACCTCTAATGTGATTGGTGCAACCATGGAAAGTCCCTCCTAAACCACCCCCTGCTTGCCTATATAAGCTGGGTGTTTGTAGCAATAAAGTGGAACCGCTTCGATGGAACCCCTATCTCGTCTGATTGTCTCTCGCTGGCCGAGGGGCTGGGTTGGCGGACAGCAGGCTCACCTCTCTTTGGGAACCCCTGGGCTTTGCTGAGGGAAGTTCCACTGCCTCCACTCTTTCTGCGGAGTGCGCCCCCGCAAGGAGGGTAGGCTGAGTGCATGGGTCAGCGAGGGTGACCCAGCCCCGAGATGTGGTGATGAGGGGAGGCATCTGACAGAGACCGACGATGGGGGCAGGGCAGTGGGCCGGCGGTGGCTGCCAAGAATTCCCTGCAGGGGACAGCCAGGCTTAGGTTCCCTCACCACGCCTTTCAAGTACTATTTCCCTGCACATTGCCTCATGCAGAAGCCAAGTAAGCAAGTGCTAAGTGACTCTAACATTCCTTCTGGTGTTTCCAAATGGGTCCCTAACACACTGCACAATCGTTAGGTAATTAACAGAAGCAATGAGTTCAGAACTTTGGAGAGGGACTTAATGAAATTTGTTTTTAATGGTAACTACTTATTGATAAACCAAGGGAGTTGGCTCTAATTAACATAAACTTCTTTCATGAAAGATTGTGTGTTAGTGGTAGGGTAAGTTTGAATGGGGTTGGCAACCCACTCCAGTGTTCTTGCCTGGAGAATCCCAGGGACGGGGAGCCTGGTGGGCTGCCGTCTATGGGGTCGCACAGAGTCGGACACGACTGAAGCGACTTAGCAGCAGCAGCAGCAGTCCTTCAAAGGGAGGAAAAAAAACTCTTTAAAATGCATCATTCTGAAAAATCTTGTTTTTTGTTTTGGAACCTTTTAAAAAAATCATCATCATCAGATTTAGAATTTCAATAAAGGTTAGAATTCTGGCTCAAGAGATTGAAATGCTTGACTAGTATCCTGATTCTTTCTTTTAATTTTACGATAGAGGGTGATGAATGAGTCTGCTCAGTGTCTTGTCTGGAATGTGTGTGTGTGTGTTGAGGGGGGTTACCAAAGAATTTAACATATAATCATTTTCGTCACATTATATTTGTCAATGACTCGACACAGTCGATGTGTGATCATATTCTCATAAACACATGTGAAGACTGGAGTGCTTTATTTAATTGAAAAGTGTGCCCTGTTTGAGTATGTTTATTTACCTGAAGCCTTTTAATAAAGTGCTTCCTGTGTACAATTAGGTGATTTTAATAAGCGCTGAAGGCAAGGCAGTGATTCAGCTGTGGTGTGCGGTGTTTGCGGTTTCTGCCCTCTCCTTTCCCACAACCCTTTGATGTTGCTAAGATCTGCACTAATATCAGTTGCTGTTGACATCCCAGCCAACAAATATATTTAGCACAACACACCAGAGGCTGCAATGTAAAGGTTTTAATTAACCTGCAGGGAATTTTCTAAGATCACAGATTAAAAAAACAACAACAACAGAGGCAGGAAGTTCTCTGACAAAGGTAACACAGGCATTTTCTCCTGACTTCTGGGCATGACCCCAGAGCAGGGGTGACCTCTGACCCAGGAGTGTAAGGTAGTAGGTTACCATTAACAAAGTTCACTCCGAATGACCCAATACAATGACCCTGTCCTGCCTAAAAGGACAAGAGACAACCAATAAATATATTGCTATGATTAGTTTGAAATTTCAAAAGCCCACCAGCCCCAGGTGAAGTCGTGGGAGGGTGGTACCATGCCCTCCTTGCTGATGTCCGCTCATCACTAGCAGGCCCTCCTCCCTGCCCAGGGCCTGTGCCCTCTGGCTGCTCCCTCTTATTCTGGGTGCCAGGAGCCTGTCCTTGCAGCCAGCCCCATGCAGCTCTCTCCTCCCCCACTGAGATCCAAGCCTACCCATGGGGTGCCCATCCCTGCACTCTGCTTTCCCACATGACGAGCATTTCTGAATTCCATCTATCACTTAAGTGTGTTGCACTGACTTCTTGAGCCCACACTCTGTGGTGGGTGTTAGTATGTCTACCCTATAAGTAAGAAAGCTGGGGGAGAGAGGCCAATTCTTCCCTTCTCTCGTGTCTTCTTTTTTATCCAACTTTATTTAAATTTTTTTTATATTGGAGTATAATTGATCAAGCTTCCCAGTGGCACTAGTGGTACAGAACCTGCCTGCCAACGCAGGAGACATAAGAGATGCGGGTTCGATCCCTGGGTCAGAACGATCCCCTGGAGAAGGGCATGGCAACCCACTTCAGTATTCAAGGACAGAGAGCCTGATGGGCTACAGTCCATGGAGTCACAAAGAGTCAGACACAACTGAGCATTGTTTAACATTGTTAATCAATGTTGTGGTGTATATATAATTTCTATATATTCTTGATATCAATCATTAAACAGCATACACCAGAATATCTCCTGGTGAGTGGCTTGTATTTTTTGTTTTGTCTATGCCACATGTCATGTGGGATCCTAGTTATCCAAGCAGGGATTGAAACATGTCCCCTTCATTGGAGGCGTGGAGTCTTAACCACTGAACCACCAGGGAAGCCCCTCATGTCCTCTTTCTTGAAGGGCTTCCTGGAAATATTTACTGCTTCCCTCGCTACTCCTTCTGCAGAATCCTCTCTTGTTTGGATCCAGTGCCCTACCAGACCCTGTCCATTCTTCACTGGACTCTCCAGTCCCACAGCCAGTCAATGCAAGTTTGCATGTATCATCTTCCGCAGGTGATTGCTGTGAGTGCAAAAGGGGCTAGATGATGGGGGTGATGAGGATGGTGCACACCCGTGACCAGCTTCTGGGCGCCATGCAACCCAAAGCGGGGAGAAGACAGCATCACCCCAGAGCCAGGAGACGAAGCCCCTTCCCCCTCGCACGCCTCTTGCAGAGCTCTTTGCTGACAAAGCTTAATATTGCATTTGCCGCACGGGAGAAATGCTTAAAGCTTTCTTATCACAGAGCAGGTGAAGAAGTGTGGATTTGAGGCTGCTGGGCAGTAGGCGTAGAGCTGGACCCTGGCCTGCGGCTTCTCCCCATCTGATTCACAAGACACCTCTGATTCTGCTCTAGCCTCTGATCCTCTGGCCTTAAGGAAAGTGTTCTTCCTTCTCTCTTCTTGGTCAAATTCTACCCGTTTCACTCAAGACCCTGGCAGGCATCCGTGGACCACTTCCTGGCTGTTTTCTCACTGTGGTTCAGCCAGTTCTGAGACGTCAGCCCCTGTTGCCTCCTGATGGTGTCCCTAATAAGACTGTAAGTCTTTAGAGAACAAGGACAGACTCTCTTTCCTTGTGCGTTCCTCTGGTACCTGGAATGATGCTTTGCTCTCATAGTCCCCCAGTCGATAATATCATGTGATTGATGGATGGCCTGCAAAGTTCTGGGTTGAAGTGTTACTTGGGGGAATGTTTAGAAGTCTCTGGGAAAAAATCTAGCTGCTACTGCTTTCTTCACTTATACCCAAGACTCAGCCTGGGTATTCAGAGACTGAGAGCTTCCTTAACATGCAGCATTCCGTGCTTCCCCTCATAGGAAGCAGTGTTATTGCAATGTACCAATTAATAGCGTGTAACTTCCTCCCATAATTGTGCACACCAGGCAAAAGAGATGCAAAAATGTCAGGAATGATAAAAATGATTTTGCTCACTCTGACCTGAGTCTAGTTAGGAAAGAATTAAAAACAGAGTGGCTTTAATAATAGAGGCTTCTTTCTCAAGATGAAATACTAGAAATCGTGAAGAAATGGAGAAGGAGAATGACCTGGGTGCCTTTATAAGAGACAGTTTATTGGATCAGGGCCGCTTATCTTATTACTCTGTGTTTTCCCAAATGACCCGTAAGTGATTCTTGAATCATTCGGATCTCAGCCTCCACAACCAGGACTAGGATAGATTAAAAGCTTTGGCCTGTGCAATGAGTCACTTGTTTATCAAGCAAGGCTCCTCTGCCCTCTCACTGGCGTTTCTAGACAGTACTTTACTGCTGCTGCTAAGTCGCTTCAGTCGTGTCCGACTCTGTGCGACCCCATAGACGGCAGCCCACCAGGCTCCCCGTCCCTGGGATTCTCCAGGCAAGAACACTGGAGTGGGTTGCCATTTCCTTCTCCAATGCATGAAAGTGAAAAGGGAAAGTGTCTGACTTTTAGCGACTTCATGGGCTGCAGCCCACCAGGCTCCTCTGTCCATGGGATTTCCTTTTATACCTGCCTGAGTTCTTTCTAGGCTCCCTCCTCCTGGACTGAGCTGATGTTCCTCTTTTTAGTTTCCTCAGCATTAAAAAGAAGTGTGTGTGTGTGTGTGTGTGTGTGTGTGTGTGTGTGTGTGTAAATACCTCATGTCACTCTGCATTGTAATTAGTAATTACATTTCCTTCTGAAATGTGCCACCTTTATAGATTTTCTGGGATCTAAATCTGTAACTTGCACCTAGCAAAGGCTCCATCATTATTATTGGAATGAATGGATAGCTGAATGAGGAAGCAGCCATTATTCTGTTGGTTTTGTTTGTTTTTTGTTTTCAGTCGCTAAGTGGCGTCCGACTCTTGTGACCGCATGGACGGTACCCTGCCAGGCTTGTTGGTCCATGGGATTTTCTAGGCAAGCATGCTGGAGTGGCTTACCATTTCCTACCCAGGGGCTCTTCCCCACCCAAGGACAGAACCTGTGTCTCCTGCATTGGCAGGCTGATTCTTCCCTACTGAGCCATCAGGGAAACTTAGTTCTTTTGGTCTCCATGTCAGTCCTTCTAAGGAAGCCTGCTGGCTCTGCTTTAGGTCGTGCTTCCACCCCTGGGCCAAGGACGGTGTTCTGTGTGTTCAGGAGTTTGGCAGAGTCTGATTGGCTTATTTGCTATCTGTTGCTGCATCACAAATTGCTCCCATATTTAGCAGCTGAAAACCTTCATTATCTCAAGTAATTTCTCTGGGGCAGGAATCTGCCAGCAGCTTTGCTGGGTAGTTCTAACTCAGAGCCTCTCACAAGGGGGCAGTCAGGTTGTCAAGGCTCACCTGGGGCTGGACCAGCCGCTTCCAGGCTTGCTCGTCCATGAGGCTGTCTGTGGGCTTCCCCAAGGGGCTTCTCCCTAACTCATCAGAGTGTCCTCTCCATGTGGCAGTTGGCTCCCCGAGAGTGACCGACCCAGGAGGGAAAGCGGAGAGGAATGGTGGAGAGGATAAACCCAATAGAGAAGCCACAGTCTTTTACAACCTGGTCTTCGAAGTGACATCCCATCATTTCCAATGTTTTCCGCTGGTCACACGGCACAGCTCTGGTCCCTGGTGGTGGGGCTACATGAAGGGGTGGTGCTGCACAAGGCGGCAAGATCATGGGGGTGGGTCATCTCGGCAGCCGCCCCAGCTCAGACACGGGCACAGGTCATGTTCATTCCTGTACACAGAAGGCATTAAGGCCGGACAGATAAGGACTGGCAGCTCTGGGAAGTCACAGCGGGTGAGGATAAACATTTCCCAAAAGGAAGTCATACGGTGGAAACAAAAGGAGAATGTCTGCCACAAATGAATATTTAAATTCGCCTGTTTCCCCACTCGCTCAAAGTAGGGCAGGGGAAGGTCTAGTTGAAAGCAATGCCATGAGTCATTTCTTCCCACCTGCAGATCGTCATTCGTCCCTTCGGGATCTTTTCTACTGTGGACTGATGTCCCCGGTCAGCATGTATTTGTGCAAAGGTGCTCCCAAGCAGTTCAACTGCTGATTTATAAATAGGCTTTTGTAGCTCTTGGGAGTAGACCAATATTTGAGTGTGTGTCTCTTGTATAAATTGCTCTGACAGCTGCTTACTTTCTCTCTAGAGCTCTCCTTTCTTTGGTGCTCTTGTGACTTTTTTTTTTTTTTTTTTTTAAGAGCAGAGAGAAAGCATCAGCTATATCCTAGTATGTTTCCATTAGAGAGAGGTAGGGTGCAGGGCTGGAGCAGCCCCAGGAATGGGGTGCAGCTGAATGTACTCCAGGATTAGAGGGGGCTTCCCAGGTGGCTCAGTGGTAAAGAAACCCAGTTGCCAGTGCAGGAGGCACAAGAGATGAAGCCTCGATCTCTGGGTCGGGAAGATCCCCTGGAGGAGGGTATGGCAACCCTCTCCAGTATTCTTGTCTGGAGAATCCCTATGGACAGAGGAGCCTGTGGGCTACAGCCCGTGGGGTTACAAAGAGTCAGACACGACTGAAGCAGCTGAGCATGCACACTCACCTTCCAAAGTAGGTCTTTTGATCCTGAGCATCGGGATAGATTTTCTGTACTTGTGTTCCCTGGAGACTGTGTGGGATAAGTAAATGCTGTTTTCTCATTAGGGATTAATGACATACAGAGGCAAGGGGATTTTTGAGACTTTGGTTGAAGTACTGCCAGGCCCCTGAGCCATCCTGACACCCCACTGCTCCCAGTAATAAGAAACCATCGTTTGTCTTCCCACTGCCTGCCAGTGAGAAGGCTGCCAGGTATCACATAGCCAGCACCCCAGAGAGTTGATTGAAGATTTGGCGTCCTTGGAGTCTTCCTCCAAAGCTTTTGTAAAGTAATCATAACAACATCGAAAATGAGTTACTCAGGACTAAAAAGAAGTCTTGCTAGACTTCATCACACTAATGGAGACCCTGAATCCCCTCACTCTCTCAACTCATGAAGGCAGAGATGCTACGTGGGGAATGCTCTGCAGAGATGCTATGCTTGTGTTACTTAAGCTGGATCTTACATAAATCCTGTGTTGTCGTGTTGGCACCCATCAACACTGACTCTTGTGCAGCGTGGGAGAAGATGCTTCTGACTTGGGGCAGCTCAGTGCATTGCCAAGCTGAGATCAGTGTTTGTCAGGTCTCTGGGAGGGTTCGGGCTTCCCAGGTGGCTCATCAGTAAAGAATCTGCCTGTCAATGCAGGAATCTGTCTGCCAGTGCAGGAGATGTGGACTTGATCCCTGAGTTGGGAAGATCCCCTGGAGAGGGAAAGGGCAATCCACTCTAGTACTCTTGTCTGGGAAATATCATGAACAGAGGAGGCTGGCAGGCTACAGTCCATGGAGTTGCAAAGAGTCGGACATGACTTAGCGACTTAACAACTGCTAGAGTTTCCAGGAGCACAGGGGCCTTGCAGTCTCGCAATGCACTGGGCTTCATAGTGAATCATCAAAAATGGTTAAACATTTTCGACACTCCCCTATTTGTTTTGTCCCTGGCAATTCTCCTTTCACTTCCCAGATAACTGGACAGAGGTGAGTCAAGAGGGTGAAAAAAGCAACGCCATTTGCAGATATACGCCCTGCTCCCGGTGTGTGCCAGCGCAGATTTCAGGGGGAGGAAGGAGGAGGCCACGTGCATTGGATCCGTCATCTTATGCTGCATCTCATGAGGCTTGATGCTTCTGTTTTATGTTTGTAAGGCCCAGAATATCTGGGAAAAAATATTATCTGTGGCTAGCTGGAGTCACAGGATGGCAGCCACCCCCACGGGTTAGGTGTGGGTGAGGAGTGGCATCTTTGCTGGAGGAATGACTGGGGTATGGTTTGCCCATGTCTGTGTCCCTGTTTCTTCGCCCTGTTCTTAGACTCTGGCTGTTTTGCCCAACCATGTTCCCTGATCCCTGTTTTGCCCAACCTGTTCCCTGATCCTAAGTGGCCGGGCTTGGATAGGCAGGAGCTGATGGCAACACTCAGGCCAGCCTATGAGGCAGCTAATTAAAAAAAAATGTTGGCGTCTTAGACTCGGCTCAGGCAGTCCTCAGTTCGAATTCTGCTGGCCGTGTGAGCTTGGGCTAGTTACTTAACTGCTCCGGGCTTCTGTTTTCTATGTCGACATGGAGATAAACATAGTACCTCCCTAACCCGTGGGGCCAGAGTCAGAACTAAGTCAGACAAGCAGTGGATGGGTCTACGTTTTTCTATTTTGTATGTATTTAATATATCAGGCTTTATTATGGGTAGATTGGTGGGTAGCAGCCTTACAAATCCTTTGTTCCTTTAATCTGCACTTAAGCTAGATGGGATATGTTTCTGCTCCTAAGAGCCAGATTATTATTCACATTAAACTTTTCTTCCAGTCTGTCCATCTCAGCGAATGAATCCACCTGGAGCACCTACTCTTCTTGTTTCAGGGCCCAGTGTAGGATCCTCTCCATAATTATCACCCTTCGCAGCCCTGGGGCAATAAGGTACAGGGTGGCTGAGCTGGAGGGACCTTTCTGCCTACACAGGACTTTGCCAGAGGGAAGAGTGTCCTTCCCTCCCTGGCTCTTAGTGGTCAGAATCCACTGTTGCTGTTGAATGAGGCTTATTTTCTTTCCAGGAGGAGGAGCTTTTAAACATTCTGCAGGCTTTGTCTTAGGAAATCAGGGGACCCCTGACACCGTCCTTGGAATTATCTGCCTCCTGCTGTCTGACTGGAAGAATCAGAGCTCTGAAGACTGCCACCTGGTCTTTCTGGAGGTTTGCTCCAGAAAGCTTTATGAGGCTGCGGGCTGACAATTTATCCTATCATTTGACTGGGTTTTTTGTTAAAGAAGGAAAGGTAATAATTGTGAAATGTAGCCTGCAGGGAGTAAACAAAATACTTCTGTGCTTAATAAGCCTTTCATTCATTTTCTTAATCTCCTGCTAGGAATTTTTTTTTACTTTTTTTTTTTTTAGTGGAAAAATAATTTTGTCCATATTTTTCCTCACTGAAAGATCCCAGTAGAAGAAATATTCCAGGATGTTGAGTCCTCTGCCCTTTCTCCTTCCTAAAGCTCTGCTTTAATCTCCCCAAAGCTCTGCAGCCAAAACCCAGTTAGAAATAAAAGAGGGCTGGAGTGGAGCACCCCGCCTGCCCAGGGACTGTCTCTTTTCACCGCCTGGGGTTGCACACAGTGGGGCAGGTTCTGCCCAGCACCCAGAACACTGGCATTGAGTGTTTCATGCCTGGAACTTTCTGCCAACTCTCAACACACTGTGTGCATGTCCAGCTCTGCTCAGGAGACTGGAGCCCTGTACGTGGGGTGCCAGGGGTGCACCTGCTGGCCAGGCTTGTCAGATGTGGGGGGAACCAAGAGAACAGGCATGAGCCTCTTTCAGTCCCACAGGGGAGGTGATACCAGGGGCCCCAGGCAAGGCATTCCAACAGCTGTGATGCATCCAAGGGTCGTGCTGGGGACTTGCTGTTCTCTGGATGCTGAGGCTCTAGGGAAAGCATTTAGAAAGTATGTTTTAGCAAAGTCTTCTTTCACAATCATGTTTAAGACTGAACTCAGCGGAAAACAATGGAGGAGGGAGGAAGTGGGGGACCTGGTACTCCCAAGCAGCTCCCCGCCCATCTGCACCTGCCCGGCCTCCCTGGGCGGATCTCCAGGGAGTGAGCCAGGCTCTGCTTCTCCCTGTATCAAGGCCAGCAGCCTGGGGCCATTAGACAGACCATGGACATCCTGAGGATACAGAGGAGAGGCCGTGAAACCCAGCCTGTCCAGGCCTTGCTATGGATGCCAGCCCCCAGCTCCTGACCCCCACCTTTCCACCCACGTTAGAGATGCTCTCAATGACTATGCCAAAGCCTTTGACTGTGGGGGTCACAATAAACTGTGGAAAATTCTGAAGGAGATGGGAATACCAGACCACCTGACCTGCCTCTTGAGAAACCTGTATGCAGGTCAGGAAGCAACAGTTAGAACTGGACATGGAACAACAGACTGGTTCCAAATAGGAAAAGGGGTAATGTCAAGGCTGTATATTGTCACCCTGCTTATTTAACTTATATGCGGAGTACATCATGCGAAATGCTGGGCTGGAAGAAGCACAAGCTGGAATCAAGATTGCCGGGAGAAATATCAATAACCTCAGATATGCAGATGACACCACCCTTATGGCAGAAAGTGAAGAGGAACTAAAAAGCTTCTTGATGAAGGTGAAAGAGGAGAGTGAAAAAGTTGACTTAAAGCTCAACATTCAGAAAACGAAGATCATGTCATCTGGTCCCATGACTTCATGGGAAATAGATGGAGAAACAGTGGAAATAGTGTCAGATTTTATTTTTGGGCTCCAAAATCACTGCAGATGGTGACTGCAGCCATAAAATTAAAAGATGCTTACTCCTTGTAAGGAAAGTTATGATCAACCTGGACAGCATATTCAAAAGCAGAGACATTACTTTGTCAACAAAGGTCCGTCTAGTTAAGGCTATGGTTTTTCCATTAGTCATGGATGGATGCAAGAGTTGGACTATAAAGAAACCTGAGTGCCGAAGAATTGATGCCTTTGAACTGTTGTGTTAGAGAAGACTCTTAAGAGTCCCTTGGACCGCAAGGAGATCCAACCAGTCCATCGTAAAGGAGATCAGTCCTGGGTGTTCATTGGAAGGACTGATGATGAAGCTGAAACTCCAATACTTTGCCTACCTGATGTGAAGAGCTGACTCACTGGAAAAGACCCTGATGCTGGGAAAGATTAGGGGCAGGAGGAGAAGGGGACAACAGAGGATGAGATGGCTGGATGGCATCACTGACTTGATGGACATGAGTTTGAGTGAACTCCAGGAGTTGATGGTGGACAGGGAGGCCTGGTGTGCTACGGTTCATGGGGTCGTAGAGTCGGACAGGACTGAGCGACTGAACTGAACTGAACAGTGACATCACTCCACACATCCTTTTGTTTGCTTGCATTTGCAGCCAGGACTAAAGCCCAGCCATTGTTTTGGTCATTCAGCGTTTGGCACATGTTCCTTTCCTGCTTTCCGACAGTGTCTGAATGACACCCCTAATTGTGAAGGAGGCAGTCGGATCTCTGGCCCTGCCTGCAGTCTGCAAGTGAATGACAGTGAAGGTGGCTTCCCTCGCCCACCCCTGGCATTCAATTCACTCAGGCATCGGTGAGCTCACCTCCCAGGACTGGCACCTCAGCGACCTCGCTCAAATAACTTTCCAGGCAGAGACAGAAGTGACAGCCCGTCCTGAACCATCATGTCACTCCCCAACCCCTGCCCCATGTAGACAGCCTCCGATCTAAATACCACCGCATCTGAATACATCCAGCGCGCAGAGCCTGGCATTGCAGTCTGCGAGCATCTGGCCCCTGCTGCCTTTCCAGCCTCCTTCCTGTCCTGTGTGTAACTTTCTCCATTCTTTCCTGAACATTCTCTGCATTGTCCCACCTCAAGGCTTTTATTGAAGGCCTTACCTCCACTGAAATGCCCTTCCTTTATCCTTACTTGTTGAAATCCCACCATTCTGTGGAGCACAATTCAAATGCTATTTCCTTGATGAAATCTTTTGGGATTTTCAAAGCCAGAAGTGATTCTGGGCTTCACTGTGACTTTCTGAATTTCCACCTCCTTGTCCATCTCAGTCCCTAGTTATCCCAGCAGCTCTCATCTTTGGTTTGGGTCTTCAGCTTTCTGGACCAATTTTTGCTCCACAGACATCCATTGAAAGTCTTCAAGTTCCAACTACTATGTTAGATGCTGGCAACATGATGAGTAAGAGACGGAATCTCTTTTACCCTTTGAGGATGTATCTTTGAAGATGTCCGAGTCCACGGATGAGCAGATGGGCAGATGAACACTAATTGTGATGAAATATACTGAGACACAGGAACATGGCTCTGGGATTATGCAGGGATAGACAAGGGCCCTGAGCTTTGGAAGTTCCCTGTGTGTCTAGGGAACCGTTGCTAGTCTCTTGAGTGGCTGGGGGATGAGCTCATATGATGGGAAGAGAAGCTGGGATGCAATGTTTGCAATGATTAATTTTAGGTGTCAGCTCGCTGAGCCAAAGTACCCAGATATTTGATCAAATATTATTTAGACATTTCTGTGAAGGCTTGTTTTAGATGAGACTAATATATAAATCAGATCTTCCCTGGTGGCTCAGATGATAAAGCGTCTACCTACAATGCGGGAGACCTGGGTTCAATCCCTGGGTCGGGAAGATCTCCTGGAGAAGGAAATGGCAACCCACTCCAGTATTCTTGCCTGGAAAATCCCATGAACGGAGGAACCTGGTTAGGCTACAGTCCATGGGGTCGCAAAGAGTGGGACACAGTGGACTTTGAGTAAAGCAGATTACCCTCCATAAGGTGGTAGTGGTGGTGGTTCAGTCACTAAGTCATATCCAGCTCTCGACCCCATGGATTGCAGCACGCCAGGCTTCCCTGTCCTTCACTATCTCCCGGAGATGGTGAGCCTCATCTAATTAGTTGAGGGTGTTAATAGAAAAGAGAATGACCTTCCTGGGAAAAGAGGGAGTCCTGCCGGCAGATTGCCTTTGGAACTTGAGCTTCAACATCAGTTCTTCTCTGGGTCTCCAGCCTGCTGGCCTACTCTGCAGATCTTGAGCTCGCCAACCTTCACAATCAATGAGCCAGTTCCTTGGAATAAATTTCTCTCTCTCTGTGCCCCTCCCTGGCAGCAATGGGGTTCTGTCACATAGCGAACAGGAAGGAGATTTTGTCCATTTGCCTGCAATGCTTGGAAAGCTTGTTCCTTTCTTTCAGTTGCCACATACTCAGATTGGACTTGGAGAAGGCAATGGCACCCCACTCCAGTGTTCTTACCTGGAGAACCCCAGGGACAGGGGAGCCTGGTGGGCTGCCGTCTATGGGGTTGCACAGAGTCGGACATGACTGAAGCAACTTAGCAGCAGCAGCAGATTGGACTTTGTCCTTAGGAACTGCTGAGAGTGTCTTGCTTCATCCTCCCTGCTCCTTCCCATCCAGCAGAAGGCTCTGTTTTGCTCTGCCTGCCCCGGGAGTGTAGTGAAGGAAGTGCAGGGGTGGACTAGGCAAGCTCCCAGGTGGAGATGCTGGCCTGGGCAGGTTCAGTCACAGGTGGGGCTACATGGGGAGAGCTTGTTGAATCTTGTCTACTTGCTGCTACTGCTGCTGCTGCTGCTAAGTCACTTCAGTCGTGTCTGACTCTGTGCGACCCCATAGACAGCAGCCCACCAGGCTCCTCCATCCCTGGGATTCTCCAGGCAAGAACACTGGAGTGGGTTGCCGTTTCCTTCTCCAATGCATGAAAGTGAAAAGTGAAAGTGAAGTCGCTCAGTCGTGTCCAACTCTTCGCGACCCCATGGACTGCAGCCCACCAGGCTCCTCCATCCATGAGATTTTCCAGGCAAGAGTACTGGAGTGAGGTGCCATCACCTTCTCCGCTACTTGCTGATAAGCATCTGGAAATGACTGGCCTTTGCAGGGTGCGATGGGGAGACCCAGAATTTGGCTTATGGACTGGTGACTTTGGGACTTCCCTGCCCATTGTGAGTGAGGCACCGGTGTACTAGGGGAATAGCCCAGCTCCACGGACTGGACCCAAACTGCGAGGGCGAGGACGTTCAGACATGAGGCCGTTGGATCTTGGAGGGGCCCTCAAGTTCAGAGTCTGGGGTCCCCCCCTCTAGGGGTGTCACTCAGCCTATGGCACTGGCGAAGGAGGCTGTCAGGTCAGGCTTGAGGGCTGGAGGGACCAGCCGTGGCCGTGGGGGGCTGGAGGCGGCCAGGGCAGGGGAAACAGTTGTTCCGGTATCACGTAGACTTTCTTAAATTAGCCGTGGGGAGAGGAAATAGGAAAGGAGAGCCAGAAAGTCAGCAGTCAGACTTTTCCATACCATCTGTGATGGGAAGCAGAAGGCTGCCAAGAGAAACCATGTGCTGGGGCTAATTGGTGGAGCTTGAAAGCAGAAGTAACATGCCATCCTGCTAAACCAGGAGGCTTTTCTTTTCTTTTTCCTTCCTTCCTTCCTTCTCCCCTCCCCCCTCCCTTTCCTCTTTTCTTTCTGTTTTAAACACATAGCTCTATAGCGCCTCAAAGGAATAGTCCTACTAAGAAAATATAGATCTAGCATTTGGGGATCTAGGAAAGGAAGCGTGTAAGCTAAAGAGCCAGGATTAAACTGAGCCACAGTGGATGGTTCTGTGCAAGGCAATGCTAGCTTTGAGTGTAGGAGTTCAATTTTTAAAATCTTGCTGCAAGTTGGATTTCTAATTTGCAGCACCATTTTAAGGGATGTTGTTCTTCAGAGAAGAGACTCACTGGTGGGTCATTTTTTGTGGTTGTTTAGTTGCTAAGTTGTGTCTGACTTTTCTGACCCCGTGGACAGCAGCCTGCCATGCTCCTCTGTCCACGGGACGTCCCAGGCAAGAACACTGGAGTGGGTTGCCATTTCCTCCTCCAGGGGATCTTCCAAACCCTGACATTGACCCCACGTCTCCTGCACTGGCAGGTGGGTTCTTTACCCCTGAGCCAACAGGAAGCCTTATTGCCTCATTACATGCCTTAATTTCTTACTTTATTTTTATTTATTTTTAGTTTAAAAATGTTTTAAATGAATTTTTATTGGAGTATAGGTGCTTTACAATGTTGTGTTATTTTCTACTGTACAGCAAAGTGGATCATTTATACACATACCTGTATCCCCTTGGGTTTGAATTTCTTTCCCATTTAGGTCACATAGGGGCATTGAATAGGGTTCCCTGTGCCAGACAGTAGGTTCTCACTAGTTATCTATTTTATCAATAGTGTATATACGTCAATCCCAGGCTCCCAGTTCATCCCCCCTCCAGTTTCCCCTCTTGGCATCCACATATTTGTTCTCCACGTCTGTGTCTCTGTTTCTCTTTTGCAAGTAAGATCATCTATACCGTGTAACTCAACTCCATGTACACGTGCTGATGTACGATCTTTGTTTTTCTCTTTCTGGCTTACTTCACTCTGTATGACAGTCTCTGGGTCCATTTCTTACTTTTTTTTTATTACTCGTGATGAGGAAGAGTTACACTGTGGACCTGTGATGCCATGTCCTGGTGTAGTGAGCCCCCCATGTCTTGGAGGAATTAAGGAGTCGCTAGATGAGTGCTTGACACTTTTAACCTTATGCAGGTACCTCCAGGGCCACAGAAAGCCTTGCGCTTCTCAAGGGGTGGCGCAGCTCCGTCTTTCCCCCAGCAGATGGGGGACCCGAGGCTCTGAGGAGCTGTAGGCCTGAACTCATCGTCATTCAGTAGTTTTGCAGAGCCAGCATCTTACTTGGCTTGTGTGACTCAGAAACCTGTTCTCCTTCTGCCGCATCCACTCCTTCCTGCTTCCTTCTCACACATACTCAGGGGATTGGCCTGGAGGTGGAGAATATGGACCCCGATTCACTTTTAGTTGTGCCCAACTCTTGCGACCCCACAGACTGTATGTAGCCCACCAGGCTCCTCTGTCCATGGACTTTTCCAGGCAAGAATACTGGAATGGGTTGCCTTTCCCTTCTCCAGAGTGTCTCCTTGACCCAGAGATCAAACCCACATATCCTGCATTCCAGGCAGATTCTTTACCCTCTGAGCCACCAGGGAAGCCCCATTCATTCCCCAGCCTCCTGCCTGCACATTCAGGAGTCGCTGCCCTAGGCTGATGCCTGGTGATGTTACGGCCAAGCCCAGCATCACCCGGTGTGTGCCTTTAAGCACAGCGTAGCCACGCATGCCCATTTTCCCCTGCTGCCTGTGATCTCCCCACAGGTAGCCTAGCGGCCTGGCTCATGCACCCTCCCCTACCACCTTCAGGGACTGCCCTTCATCTCGCTCTTTCTTCCACTGGTGCACACTTAACCGAGTGACCCACCTGAGGACACATGAGCCTGTCAGTGTGTACTGGCAGGGGTCCCAGCGGGCATCTTTCCTCCCATCAGCATAATGCTCAAAGGGGCATCCTCAAAGGGCCTCTCCAGTGTTGGCAGAATGGGAACACTCTTTTTAACTCTGGTTGAACTGATCACTTTGCAGCTCTCTGTTGGGTGTTGTAACTATGGCTTACGTGGAATTACTGCCCGGGAGCTGGAGACGGCTGGTTCTCTCACTCCTGACACATCGCACCACTAACTGATATCTGTTTCAGCAATGCAGACTCCTGAGACTTTTACATTAACAGAGAACATTGATTTCTATGACACGAAGACACCAAGAAACACTATAGTTCTACCTGTGGAAGGGAATAAGTGCTGGACTGAGCATCAGAAAACCTAGGTTCAGGATCCAGCTGCTGGACCTTGGAAGCTCTTCATCCCTTGGTCACCCTCAGAGCCTTCACGTGCGTAATGGAGACACGCTGTGTCAGTTCCTTGCAAGGAGTGAGAAGGCGGTCAGGACATGAGAGCGTAGTACCCTGTCTGAAAGAGTAGGCAGATGCCAGACATCGAAGGTTAAAAACATGTTCTTCATTGTTTCTCCTCCAGATGTGCAGGCTTGCAGCTCTCGTTGGGCCAAGAGAAAGTGTGGGTTGTGGACTACACAAGGCCCCAAGGGCAACCTGGAGATTTTAATGCTCTTACCACACCTCATTTCCTTAAGCATGACTAACAAGAGCATAAAGGCTGATCGAATGGGCTTCCCATTTGGCACAGTAGTAAACAATCTGCCTGCCAACATAGGAGACACAAGAGATGCAGGTTTGATCCCTGGGTCAGGAAGATCCCCTGGAGAGTAGAAAGTGGCAGCCATTCCGATATTCTTGCCTGGGAAATCCCCTGGACAGAGGAGCCTGATGAGCTATAGTCTGGGGGGGAGTCACACAGAATCGGACACAGCTGAGTGAGCACACACCCATACAAGGGCTGATGTGTTTCTCTTCAGATGGATAAAGGGAGGGCCAAGGTGACTGCATATCTTACCGTTATTTTATCTGTTTATTTATTTCTTCCTCCCTCCTTCATTCTTGTGATGCACTCATCCATGGATCCATCCACTGATACTTGCATCTGTGGGTTCAGCTTTCACTGACCACCTGTTACACCCTATTACGTGGGCTTCCCTTGTGGCTCTGACAGTAAAGAGTCTGCCTGCCATGTGGGAGAGCCAGGTTCGATCTCTGGATTGGGAAGATCCCCTGGAGAAGGGAATGGCTACCCACTCCAGTAGTCTCACCTGGAGAATCCCATGGACAGAGGAGCCTGGTGGGCTACGGTCCCTGGGGTCTCAGAGAGTCGGACACGACTGGCACTTTCACTTTCATACTGTTGATTAGGTCACAGCTTCTGCTCTTCAGTTGCTTACTGTAGTGAGAGAGACAAACGAGGAGACAAAGGGTTAAACTGTTATCTGACCAAGTTCCGAAACTGATCAAGCAGCCTCCTCTCCCTTCTTCCCTCCCTCTTTCTTTCTTTCCATTCCTTCACTCTTTGCATATAGCAGGGTGCTCTGGGGAACTGCCTGGACGACTTTTTCTTTTTTTCTAAGAAACACCAATATAGGAAGAGACTGCTCTTTTTGAAGCTGCCTATAATGTTTCTTTTCCTCTGGAGACAGAGGGCAGACTTCTTCATTAATCACAGAAGTGAAGTGAAGTCGCTCAGTCGTGTCCGACTCTTTGCGACCCCATGGACTGTAGCCCACCAGGCTTCTCTGTCCATGGGATTCTCTAGGCAAGAATACTGGAGTGGGTCACCATTTCCTTCTCCAGGGAATCTTCCCGACCCAGGGATCGAACCCAGGTCTCCGGCATCGGAGGCAGATGCTTAAACCTCTGAGCCACCAGGCAGAGTAACACTTTAATGGACTTTTGGTTATGAAACACATAAATCCCACATCATCTTCTGCAATAGAGATGCTTAAGACAACAAGAATCTAAATGTTTTACATAATTAAAATGTCTTCACTGGAGGGCAGAATTGTAAGTCTCAGATGATTTTCCTTTAGAAACAGCATTTTTTTTTCTTCTATAGAAGCCTCAGAAAAGACCTGCTGGGCTCCAAGTTGTAATAAGATATGGTCTTTTGGAAGCTGAGTACAACATAGTGAGAGAATAAATTTCTGTTGTTTGAAGCCAGCATATTTGTGATCATTTGTTATGGCAGTTCTAAGAAACTAATGTTGGGTTGACCACAAATTTTCTTCAGGTTTTCTCGTACCATCTTATGGAAAAACCCGAATGAATTTTTGGCTAATCCAATATATCAGTACAAACACACACATACACCAAAAAAATGCAGAGAGGGAACTGTAAGTAGGGAGAAATACTGATGTATAGCTCTTCACCAGTTCTTGAAATTTAGAACACAAAAATTTCACGTGCACAGAAAGATAATGTCTCCAGTACATGAGGGAGAGAGGACTGGAAGGGATTTCTCCTCTATTTCTCTCTCCTCTCACTTCATCTAAAAGGGTCAGGGGAGGCTGGTGGATTCATGCGGTTACTTTAAGCCGTTGTCCCATTTTTATTCCCTCCAAGCTCATCCGTTCCTCTCAGTCACAGAAGGGACTTGCCGAGCAGAGCCTGACATTTTCCAGTTCTTGGGTCTGCGCCTGCAACAACCCTCAGCCGCCAGGCTAACGTTCTCCAAGAAGTCAGCGCAGGATTCCTTCGCCGGCCAGGATGTGGCATGCCCTCCCTTCCCTGGAGACAGTGGAGACAGTGCCATCTCGGGCTCGGTGTTAACGGGTGAATATTCAGCAGGCGGAACCCTGAATACCCTAGTGGCTACGGGGGAGTCCAGACCAAGGTGGCCCCCTTAGCTCGATATAGCCGAACTTAAAGAAAGGTTAGTGATGGCGATGGAGCAGCTCTGTTTACTGGCCCCAATTTAAGCTTATCTGGAGCCCATCCGAGTGTCCAGGTAAGAAAGTTCCCTTATCCACCAAAGGTCCAAGGTTCGCATGGCTGGGAGCATCGCCCTGGTGTGGCTGGTCCTGAACGCACTGGACTTGGCACAGCGTCAGCGGGAGAAACTCCGTGCTTGGTCTCCATCCTTGTCTTTTCTTCCATGACTTTCTGACCTCTCTGTCTGACCCCACAGCTTTTCTGGCTAGTTTTGCATCTTAATAACGGTCTTACTTAGAAGTTTTTTTTTTTTTTTTTTTTTTAATCGAGTCTAATAGCAAATCTTTTACGTCTCCAGTTTAAGGCTTTTCACCTGGAAGCCTGGAGCAGGGAGAAGAGCCTCGAGGGCTGCACCCCTCGATTGCCTCATCCTCCATTTCACACCCATCTCTCACTCCCCTTGCTGGCTCGGGCTCTGGACCCCTCGATTCTGCTGTTCTGCACCCAGTCTCCAAGTGATGCTCTAATGCTCTCAGGCAAAGATTCTACGACCCTGACTGACCCCCAGCTGGGACGCCCCAGTTTGTGGGTCATCTTTGCTCTCTTGCTTTCTTTCACTTTCCACAAAGATACCATTGTTGGGTACTCGAAGAGAGGGGAAAGCTAGTTATACTGAGCGTAAAAAGTTTGTGGAAGGAAGTGACATGCTGTCTACGCTGAGATGACTTAGGGGTTCAAGCCTCATCTTTATTAGATTACTTGTGAATTTAAATCCTCAAATTAATCCAGTCTCATGCCTGGTAAAAATATTTAAAAATCAGTTACATTGGTTTGACATCATAGGAATTAAACCATATGAATGGAGTTTGAATTTATTTTTCCTTACAGGTAATCACGTTGTCGATATAGAAATTTTAGCCTTTATGAGCTGGGCAGCTGGAAACATGTGCCTCCCAACATATCAAGGAAATTTAAACTGGAATCCCTTCAAAACAACTTCAGTTTTAATATAAAGAATATAATACACATTACATGGAAATAATATATATTTGGTATAGTTATACCTCTGAAATATTTAAATAAACAAATGTGATTGTGAATAAGCTGACTTTTTGAGATGGTTTTACCATGAAAATGCATATCACAAACACACTGTGCCTTTGTGACTACTGCTTAAAAAAATGAATATTTGTAATTTTTCCTACTTCATACCCCATGAATTGTATGGCAACAAGGGCACAGGGTCGGGAAACAATTAGAAACCCCAAAGAGATGAAGTCTGTCACTGGGCCGTGAGTATTTGGGGGTATTTATCCTCTGCAGAGAATGATACTCCTCCATGTTCTGCGCATAACAGTAAATTGTATTTCAAATTCTGCAGTGAACGAACTTATCAGCAGTCTCTGCCCATGCTGTTCGTTGCCTCTGACGGATCCATTCCCCAGCTGGTGTTGGTTTCTCTCTGCCGAGTGGGGAGATCATTAATCCTGTGTGTTCTCTTACTCCAAGTGGCTTTTTTTTTCCCCTTGACTGAGATTTTAGAACAGATTGTGGCTGTTTCCACTGACCTTTGAGAGATTTGTCATGTGTCCTGTTTTAAACAGGTTGTGTAGAGGCCAATTGCTTGAGTATAACTGGGGTCATGGGCAGACATTCTGTCACTGGTGGGGAGCCTTGATTTTGTCATCCTTCTCCATATCAAAATAGGGGCAGGACTGCCCATGGAAGCATTCGTTATGAAGCATCTCAAGAGATGCTCTGACACCATCCTGATTGGTGATTCTTCTCCAGGCCTGGTGACGTCACCTCCTCTTGCCTCCTGAGCTGCACTGATAAGACAATGGAGTTGTTGCTGTTTAGTCACTAAGTCTCACTCAACAATTTTGTGACCCCATGGACTGTAGCCCACCAGGCTCCTCTGTCCATGGGATTTCTCTTTGTGACCCCATGAACTGTAGCCAGTCAAGCTCCTCGATCCATGGGATTTCCCAGGCAAGAGTACTGCAGCGGGTTGCCATTTCCTCCTCCAAGGGATCTTCCCTACCCAGGGATCGAACCTGAGTTCTTTACCACTGGCCACTTGGGAAGCTCAAGGCAATGGAGACTCTCAACCAGATTAACTGGCAACAGTGAGTGAGGAGGGACTTCCTGAAGGCACAGCTGCCCCAAGACCTCTGGAGTTGAACTTTTTGTGGGTAGTTCTCTGCTTACAGAGGGAGAAAGAGTTGTCTCTGCCCCAGAAGTGTGAAGAAGAGTGAGAGACTTACCTAGTGAAGATGGGTGTTTAGAGACATCAGTTCTTGCTGAATGAATGATGTGCAAAGCCAGACAATCTGCTTTAGGTTACTAAACCCTTCCTTATCCTTGGATGGTTGTTTGTTTCTTTCTGAATGATGTAGGACATTATCTAAACTGCACACTTTATATAACGTTTCCATTTTCTCTCATAAAAAGTCCTTTGCTTTAGTCGTAGTTGTTGTTCAGTAGCTAAGTCGTGCCTGACTCTTTGAGACCCCATGAACTACAGTGTGCCAGGCTTTCCTGTCCTTCACTATCTCATGGAGTTTGCTGAAACTCATGATCACTGAGTCAGTGATGCCATCCAACCATCTCATCCTCTGGCGTCCCCTTCTCCTCTTGCCTTCAATCTTTCCCAGCATCAGGGTCTTTTCCAAAGAGTTGGCTCTTCGCGATAGGTGGCCTGAGTATTGGAGCTTCAACTTCAGCATCAGTCCTTTCAATGAATAGGCAGGGCTGATTTCCTTTAGGATTGACTGGTTTGATGTCCTTGCTGTCCAAGGGAAATAATTATTTAAAAGTGGCAACTACACCTGGTTATTGAATGTTTACATGACTTCTCATCCTGCATTAAAGCTCTTTGTAGGATTCAAAGCAAGTGATGACAGACCCACAGAGAAAAAGGCTGTCTGCATCTATCAGACTTAATCCCCTATGAAAATGCATCTCTTTCACATTCCACTGACCACAAAGCCTGTGAGGTGACCTGCTGGCAGGCCATCTGAAAGCTCCTTTAAATCCCCATTCTGCCTGCATTGGGTACAGGCACCAAATGAAGAGGACGCTTTTCCATCATTATAAATTCCTGCTGAACCCTGCTCCTGTTCTCAATCATGGCAGCAAACAAGACATTGCTGCTCATTCTCTGATTTCCATCCTTTCTTCTTTCTCTTTTTTTGATTTGATGTGAAGCACTGTGTGGTCTCTGGGGGCAAACTTGGCTTCTCTTGGTAACAGTCTTGGTCCTATGCTTGCTGTACCTTCAGGTCACTTAAGCATACATCAGTCTGGTCATATTTGAGCCCGAGATCTCCCCAATCCAGTTCTGTCCCCAGTAATTCTACCAGGTTCAGTCCAACCCTTTGGAAAGAGACAAAAGACCCAACAAATAAGGCTACTAGTGATAGAAAGTTCACGATTAAAAAAGCGTTGCTAATACATTAGAAACAATCCAATAATGTATATGGAAGCACTTGTTTACTCTTGATTTCTGTACACTTTCAAAAATACTGTTGTTACCGACGGAGGCAATGCTAGTGGCTGCGGTGTTTACCTGTATTTGTCTTTAGCTGTACCATGGAGTCCTACCCAAGCCCGAGAGGCAGAGTTGGGGTTTTCATCATGACCCCTGAACTCAGAAGGAGCATTTGGCTCATGGAGGCGGCAAGTCCTCCTTCAGCATTTTCTGAGCTCCTGGACAGGTTTAGGGGTGATGGCTATGGAGACAACCAGATATACAAAGAGGCTAAGATCATAGGCCATCTATTTTCATGGGGAGAAATAGGCATGTACCTAGGTAAGAGATTCTCAGGGAATCTCCCTGAGCCTTTGAAGGTGAACTGACTGGACCTCCTTTGTCTCTAGCTTTCCTCTTCTAAAAGCTCCCACCAAGGGAGCCCTCCAGCTGTGAGTTCCGTGCCATTCTTATGCCCAACAGGAATAGTCAGGTCTCAGCCCATCGGATCCTCCTAATTCTGCTAGCACTTGGGTCTCATCTTCATCTATAAAATGGATGGTTATACTCCCAGTGTGAAGGTCTTTCCTACTTCTACAGTTTTGAGCCTGAGAAACTAAGGTGGTTGGGACAGGGACAAAGGTGAAATTTTTTTCCTCTTTCCCATGTGTAGAAAGATGCATTACAAGTGCAGATATGTTTAAAACTTTTCAAGTCAGAGACCATATATCCCTCATCCTCATTTTTAAACAGTGGCAGTGTGTGTGGGTTCAGTTGCTTAATCATGTCCGAATCTTTGTGACCCCATAGATTGTAGCCCACCAGGCTCCTCTGTCCCTGGAATTTTCCAGGAAAAAATACTGGAGTGGGTTGCCATTTCCTAAGGGGATGGGATATCTCCCTGTGTTGTGAAGATCCCCAGGAGAAGGAAATGATAACCCACTCCAGTATTCTTATAATCCCATGAACAGAGGAGCCTGGCAGGCTATAGTCCATGGGGTCAAAAGAGCTGGATATGATTGAGGGACTAAACACACACATACTCCAGAGGATCTTCTTGACCCAGGGATCGAACCCACATCTCCTATGTCCCCTGCCTTGGCAGGCATATTCTTTACCACTGAGTCACCTGGGAAGCCCCCAATAAGTGGCAGAGCTGGAATCAAATCCAAGTGCAGATATCCGAGGCAGTCCTTTGGTACAATCTATTGTATATGTGTAAATCCTTAGCCAAAAAAGTGTATGTAAGTCAAATGCCAATCAAAACTAAGATTTGGAAGCATCAGGAATACCCAGTGATTTATATCCCTGGCTGCTGCCTTGTCAGGAGAAGCTTTTATTGCTGTGGGTGGTGATAGACAATGAACATCTCTGTTTACACCTCACCTGGGGGCGTTTGAACCTCTTCCTTCTGGCTCTCGGTGTCTTCACAGCTCCTCCCTCCCTCCTTCGAGACCTCAGTGCAAATATTGAAATACAGTCATCTCTGAGTATCTTGAGGGTTTGGTTCCAGGACAGCTCCCCCACCTATGGTTAACAAAAATCCAAGGATGCTCAAGTCCTTATATAAAATGGCTGTTTGCATATATCCTATGTACACCCTCTGGCATGCTTTAAATCACCTCTAGATTACTTATAATACCTAGTACAATGTAAATTTGCTATGCTGATAGTTGCTGACTTACAGCAAATACAAGTTTTGCTTTTTGGAACTTTCTGGATTAAAAAAATATATTTTTGATCTGCAGTCGGTTAGATCTGTAGATGCCAAACCTGTGGATACAGGGAACTTCTCCGAGTGGACCTCTGTGACAGCTCCCAGTGAATTCCCTCTCAGGTCCAAATTCACCCTTGAGTACCTGCTCTGTGAGGATAACCTGGACTCTGAAAGCGTTTTTCCTTGCAGTGGTTTGATGCCAAGTTCTGTCAGGAGTGGGCACTGGAGGCCTTCTCTCTCAGTCCCAGAGCTGCTGTGGTTTTGTTTTCTCTTTCTCTTGCTGGCGTGTGTCCAGCAATGCGTGTGCAGGGCGTACAGATCCTTGGGGAGCTCGTAGCTCTGGGCCTGGCCCGGCGGCCACCTCCCTGTGCCCCACACCCCCACACAGACAACGTCCACTCCAGTCTGTGCGCTGCCCACCGATGGCACTGCAGCCTGTCTCCTGACCTCCCTCTGCACGCCCACCTGCTGGCCTCATGCCTGGCGGGCTTTCCTCAGCTCTGGGCTCCTGCCCAGCACTTTCTCCAAGGCTGGACACGTGCCCCAGGTGGGGCTCCTGCAGCGCCACTCTCTACAGTGCTTGGTTCCTGCAGCCCTGCCGCCTCCTCCAGCTCGGAGCTTCCTAGAGTCGCCTGCTCGGTGCCCCTTGCAGCAGGGCTCCACCACCAGCTGGCAGGCAGCTCCCTCGGCCTCCCAGGGGGCAGATATCCAGCTCGTCCAACAGCGACTCCCCTACCAGCCCGTGAACTGCAGCCCTGACCTATTCAAGGACGTCCAGCTCTCAGCCCCGGAGCTGGGCTCATCCTCAGGTGGTCCACCTCAGCCCTGGGAGGGGTGTATGCTCCTTACGGCCGCTGCTTCTGTTTCCTTTAGAATTCTCTTTAACTCTCCCCAGCCAGTGCCCGCTGCCTATCGATCCCAGGTTAATAAGTCTTTATCTTTCCCTTTCCCTGTTTGGGATACTCTGTGGCTTTTGTTTCCTAACCCTGATTGCAGGCTTCTCAAGCTCAGCGCTGGTGACGCTTGAGGGTGCAGCATCCTTGGCTGTGTGGGGCTTTCCTGGGAATTGTAAGGGATTTGGCAGCATCCCTGGCCCCCACCCACCACCTGCCAGTAGCACTTTGACAGATGTAACAATAAACAGTGTTTCCAGACATTGGGACATGTCCCATGGGGAGGCTCAATCGCCCCTGACCCGGAGCCAATAGCCAGTCTCAAACCTCCCCTTCTCATCTTGGCTTATCCTATTTCCATTTTATTTCTCTCCACGGCACCATTCACCATGTAGCAGTGTGTTTACGATATGTGGATTCTTTGCTCTAAGCCTTTCTGAGAAGAACGTAAAGGACATAAAGGTGTGGGCTTTGCTCTGTTTCCTGGTGTCGCTCCTGCACCTAGAATACTGGTGCATCGAAGCTACTCAGTAGGTGGGAATGAATGACTGAATGAATGAGTGGCTGTGAGGAGACAGGTTTGGAGTGGCAGGAGAAAAGTACAAAGCCCTGAAAAGAAAGGATGAGAGGTAAAGAGAGCTGGAGGGAGAATCCAGAGGCAAGGAGACGCTGCCTGAGGAGGGGTGGCGGGCGATGAGGCACGCCCAGGGCACGTGGGTCAGAAAGATGCCATTTGGGATTTTACTGAGTTTTGCCACCTGCAACAGTTTCCCTGGTGGCTCAGCAGGTAAAGAATCCGCCCGCAATGCCGGAGACCTGGGCTCAATCCCTGGGTTGGGAAGATCCCCTGGAGAAGGGAATGGCTACCTACTCCAGTGTTCTGGCCTGGAGAATTCCATGGACTCTGCAGTCCACGGGGTCACAAAGAGTCGGACACGAGTGAGTGACTTTCACTTTCACACTTGCCACCTGTAGACATTAGAACCCTCTGTTTAAAAAAAAAAAAAAAGTCTTTATTGAATTTGTTACAACAATGCTTCTGTTTAAATTTTGTTTTTTGGCATGTGGGATCTTAGCTCTTCTATCAGGGTTTGAACCTGCACCCCCTGCATTGGAATTTGAAGTCTTTTTTTTTTTAGTGAAGCTTTTTTTTTTTTTTTTTTCTTTATTTTACTTTACAGTACAGTATTGGCTTTGGCACACGTTGACACAAATCTGCCACGGGTGTACATGAGCTCCCAAACATGAATCCCCTTCCACCTCCCACCCCACATCATCCCTCCGGATCATCCTCGTGCTCCAGCCCCAAGCATCCTGCATCCTGCTGGAATTTGAAGTCTTAACCACTGGACCACCAGGATGGTCCCCCAGAACCCGTATCTCTTTAGCAAATCTTCTGAAGTATATGTCCCTCCATATACTGTGGAGTGAGGTTTTTCCTTCAGGGAATGAAGGTGAATTCTATGTCCTGCCCACGACTGGCGCTTGTTGAAGGCAGCCCTCCCAGCAGCACCCAGTGCAATCTGGGTGACCCAGATACACACGTCTGCCCACCAGGGCTCTGAGTCAGCAGCGCCCGTGACACTAGGGCCCGTTCTCCAGCTCGGTGTTCTTTAAGGTTCACGTTCTCCCGAGGAAGCCTGAGGACCCCAAGAGGCTGGGAACAGAGGTGCCGCTAATTGCATGGGTTTGAGGCATAGAGCAAAGCGCTAATGAACAGAGACCGAACTGGCTCGTTTAGCAGTTATCTTGAGAAAAGAACGATTTTGCTTTTGCTCAACTGGTCCATTTGTTTAAATTAAATGAGATGGTAATGGGTGTGATAGTGTTTGCCAAAGTGCAGGGCTTTGTAAGGCTGGGGGAGTGACCCTGTTACTGTGAGAGGAATCTTGCGCTTCGTTGTTAACAAGGCTTTGAAAGGGAGCACAGCAGAGTGTTTGTTGGGGAAATTTCTGCCCTGTTTGCTAACAATTGCGTTAAAGGAAACCGGGGCCATCAGAAAACTAAGATTATGGCATCCAGTCCCATTATTTCATGGCGAATAGATGGGGAAACAATGGAAACAATGAGAGACTTTATTTGGGGGGGCTCAAAATCACTGGAGTTGGTGGCTGCAGCCATGAAAATAAAAGGCGCTTGCTCCTTGGAAGAAAAGTTATGACCAACCTAGACAGCATATTAAAAAGCAGAGACATTACTTTGCCAGCAAACGTCTGTCTAGTCAAAGATACGGTTTCTCCAGTAGTCATGTATGGATGTGAGAGTTGGACTATAAAGAAAGCTGAGCACTGAAGAATTGATGCTTTTGAACTGTGCTGTTGGAGAAGACTCTTGGGAGTCCCTTGGACTGCAAGGAGATCCAATCAGCCCATCCTAAAGGAAATCAGTCCTGGGTGTTCCTTGGAAGGGATGATGCTGAAGCTGAAACTCCAATACTTTGGCCACCTGGTGCAAAGAACTGACTTATTTGAAAAGACTGTGTTGCTGGGAAAGATTAAAGGCAGGAGGAGAAGGGGATGACAGAGGATGAGATGGTTGGATGGCATCACCGACTCAATGGACACGAGTTTGAGTAAACTCTGGGAGTTGGTGCTGGTGTGCTGCAGTCCATGGGGTCACAAAGAGTCAGACAGGACTGAGCGAATGAACTGAACTGAACTGAGGGTCATCAGCCAGTCCTTCTCCTATCTTCCAAAGGGGGAGCACCACGGTCCCAGTGTCTCCTAGATACCCACTCTAGTTGAACTGGAGAGATCCCTGGGATTGAAGAAGCGTCTCTCTTCTGTGACTCGCCCAAAATAGCCTTCTCAAGTGCATGTGGCAACAACACAGAGATGCAGGACATTGGGAAGGAGAGATGGGATACGCTGACTTTTTCAGCGCTCTGTGATGTAAACGCATACCTCCTAGATCACTAACTGCACATTTTCTGGTGACTTTTGTGACATTTTCCTGCTCTGCTGGAGAAACAGCAGGTCTTGTGAACAAACACAGATCAAAAATGGATGTTTTATGTTCAGAAAGGAAAAGAATGAAATGAAATCCCCCACCATAACGTGGATCTCCAATTACTTTTATGAAGTATGAATTTCACTAATGGGAAGTCTACGTAGATGGAAAAGAAAAAGCTTGTGAAAGAAAACAAATGTTTATTTATTCTTTGTCATCTTCTCCAGATTTCCAAGCCAGTCCATTACATCATCTCCATGGCACTAAACCACACAAGTCTCTCCAGATGCATTTTCTTGAAGCTTTGCATCTCAAAACAATTTCATCCCCAAAATTCCATTCAGTAAGAATTAAGTAGTGAAGTCAGTCTGGGTTTTACAGCCCTCCATGGATAGCCTGAGATTTCACCCACTTACTAGAACTTCCTGAACCTCCATCATAGTAAAATGAGTAAAATGTCCATGTCATTATACAGTAGAGGAGGTGGTAAGTAGTGTAATATGTGAACAAGAGAGAGTAGACCAAGCCTTGGTAGCTCAGATGGTAAAGAATCTGCTCACCGTGCAGGAGACATGGGTTTGATCTCTGGGTCAGGAAGATCCCCTGGAGAAGGAAGTGACAATCCCCGCCAGTATTCTTGCCTGGAGAATTCCATTGACAGAGGAGCCTGGTGGGCTACAGTCTATGGGGTTGTGCAGAATCAGACTCAACTGAGCGACTAACACTGTACATAGAAGTACTCAATAAACGATGGTGATTATTGAAGTCATTATTATGCCTCAGTGTTTAGATGCGTATTTTTTTGTCTTGTACCTGCAGTCAGGTAAGACCAGCAGGCAACATAAATAGCCCTGGGAGAAGACTGTAGAGGCCAAACCGCTGAGCCATTAACTCAGTCTCCAGGAAAAGAGCACGTCAATTAAGAGAAGGTTTGTCAGATGCCCACCCCCTGCCTTGCAGTAAAAATACGTTTCGAGTGTTTCCTGTGTGTGCTGGACATCATTGGTGGAGAGGGACAGATCAAGGTGGCACACACTTTCACAGGGGCTGATTTTGCAGGTCCTGGATTTTATTGAAATCTTGTTAACAGCTTACTACATCAGGTGGGACTAGATGCCTGCTATGAATTTCAGGATATTTTAGCCATGGGTTCACTTTGTAGGTTGAGGGTAATAAGGAACATAATTTGTTATTTCTCTCCTATTCCTTTCTCCAAAGATACAGCCATTTTTCCTGATCCCCTTTTTTTTCAATGACCACTATGTCAGGATCTACATTAATGGTATCCAAACAACTGACTTCATGAAGCACCTTCATGAATCAAATCTTGGTTGATTGAGGGGCTGTTAAGCATACATTGCAGACAAAATCTCTTTAGGCTGTGAGAAGTAACCAAAGTCTTACTTCTGTGTGTGTACCTCATGAACTCAACCTGAGAAAAATCCTAGAGGAAAGAATAATTTTTCTTCTGAAACTGGGCTCTGCCTTATTAGGCTGGACTACTGGTTCTGCACATGTAAGGAAACAAAATTCTCAGTGTAGTAGACGTATTCTTATGGTCTGTTGACAATTAATAATAAGAAATTATTGAGAAGATTTACCTGGTTGGAGATGATGGGATAGTTCACTAGCTTGACAATGACTGGGGTTGTCTCCAGGTTGCTGGAGTGGGACGCTTTATTCTGTGCTCAGCTCACAGAAATATGTCTTGCACTCAGCTGCCCTCTATTGGCTGGAATATGGATCCTTTTCTTCAACAGTGTCTTCCCTGAGGATAAAAGAATATGTTCACAAATACTCATCTGGTGCCTTTCGTGCATGCAGACTGAGATGGAGGTCTATTTGGATTTTAAATTAACACATTTTTTATGAATTGTATCCTCTGTTTCTTATCTCCTGATTTTGTCTAGTTCTCTTCTTAACACTTATCCATTATATGGATATACTTTGCCCTTTGTCTGTCTTCCTGATTAAGTAAGTAAGCTTACTTAGTAAGCTTCCAAGAAATCAAGGACTTCATTTGCTTTGTCTGTATCCTTGAGCCTAGAAGAATGCCTGGCACTTAGTGGCTGGTCTATAAATTTGTTGCTGTTTAGTTGCTAAGTGTGTCAGACTCTTCGCCAGTTAGACTCCTCTATCCATGGGATCTCCCAGGCAAAAATACTGGGGTAGGTTGCCATTTCCTCTTCCAGGGCATCTTCCTGACCTCAGGATTGAACCCACACCTCCTTCTTGGCAGGTGGATTCTTTACCCCTGAGCCACCTGGGAAGCCCTTGGTCTATAAACGGTAGTTGAATAAATGAGTGAGTATCAAGTATATCTTAGAACTAGGTAATGTAATCAAAGATTAGTAACAAATGGTTCTGGCCTTTTAGGGCCTACAATCCAGTAGAATTGAACCCACAATGAGGATGGTTTTAGGAAGAGCTGTCAGCACGAGTACATTGGAATTCAGAGGAGACAGGCTCCACGAGGTTACTCATACTTAGCTTCAGTACTTGAGGAGCATCCCTCAAGTGGAGGAAAGATTGGACCAGTTCAATAAGTTCCAAAGAACATATCAATTGGTAAAAGGTACAGGGAAATAATTTTGACTCAATAAGCGTCTTAGAATCATCTGAAGTCATCTTGGATGACCTTGACCATCATCAGAGACACTCAATCAGGAAATAATTTTGACTCAACAAGAATCTCAGGATCATCTGAAGTCATCTTGGCTGACCTTGACCATCATCAGAGACCCTTAACCACAGCCGGATTCCTCACCTGGCCCTGATGGCGCTTGGGATGGACCCCGTGCTAGGCCAGGGAGCAGGAAAGCGACTCCACCCCTGACTCTGTTCAGACTGCATGTTTCCATGTGCACATGCAAAGAGAAAGAGATTCTTATTAAACAGTGAGACAGGTTCTACTAAAAGGCTTCTTGTTCTTCCCCTCCTGCTCCCTGGCATTGTGGCCAGACTGCTAGGTGTGGAGGAGGATGGAGAAGCAGGCAGGGCGGGTGAATGAGAGCAGATTGAATGAACCAAGCAGAGAAAGGCTTTAAGGCCCCGTGAGGGCCAGTCTGGAGATGGCTTTCCTGGGGAGCCTTCACACACAAGGAAAGTCACATCGGTCTGTCTGTGGGGCGCCTGCTAACATGAGGCACACACATCTGAGAGACTGCCTGGTGTGAGGCATCAGGCTTGGGAACTTGAACTCCTCATCGACCCCCTTCAGTTTACCTCTGGTCCTGCCGGTAGGAGCCAATGCTTTTCCTGTAGCAGGAAGGTGGGCTCAGCCGCACTTTCAGAAGAAGAGAAACGTGAAAGTTGCTCAGTCATATCTGACTCTTTGTGATCCCATGGACTATAGAGTCCATGGAATTCTCCAGGCCAGAATACTGGAGTGGGCATCTGTTCCCTTCTCCAGGGGATCTTCCTAGCCCAGGGATCGAACCCAGGTCTCCCACATTGCAGGCGGATTCTTTACCAGTTGCGTCACCAGGGGAAATGCATCTTTCCTTTTCTACCACAAAAGGCAGCCTCTTTACCTATACCCCTGGGAGGTTGGCAACCATCTGCGAAGATTTGAAGATGTTCTGTTTCCGGTCAACTCTCTATCTTCAGGCTTTTGGAGGAACGCAGAGTTTAGGAAACGAGTGTAGACTACAGCGACCTGGGCAATCTTTCATACACGACTATGCGCAAAGAAGCAAATGGCAGGGAGCAAAAGAGCCCTTCTGCTAAAGCAAAACTGCTGTCTCCTAGGCACTGCTCTGTTTTCAGGCTGGGAAGGACTCTGCCACACAATTAAGAACATAGAACCGTTTCTGTTCAGCTAGCATCCTTCCTGCTGTTTCTGCACCCGTTCAGGGGACCCTGGGGACGTTCTGTCCTCGTGCTTAGGATCTCAGTTCTGAGCTACAGACACTACGCTTCTTTTCCCCACCTCGGGTCCTCATGCATTTCCTTGACACGTGGAGGGACTGGAGAGGGCTATGTGGACGGACATACAGGGCAAGCATCAGCTCATCATGCTTGCAAGAATCTGATACTCTGCAAAGATTAATTACAGGCTCAGCCTTTTGCGTGCTCCGTCATTCAGCAGCCATCTCTGTTGCTCTGAGAAATTAATACAAGTAATTAAAGCTGACCAGCCCTCTGCTTGGGGGCCACTCCAGCAAGGGTCCATCTCCCTGCCACCTGGACACACTTCACTGTATGAGCCCAGGAAGCAGCAAAGGATCAAGGGAGAGAGTGAAGTGGGACCAGGGGTGGGGACTCCCCTTGGGGACAGAGTGTCATTTCCCACACGGACTGGGGCATGAGCTCCAGCCCCAAACACCAGCAGAGCCCTGAGTGTGTTTTTATTAAGTAGCGTGGTGAATTCAGTGGGAGAAACAATTCCCACAAATCATGCTGCACTGAATGCAAATTGATTTCTTTCTGCTGTGCTGCTGTTTAATTAAGTCAGTGCAGACTAGCACATAGAGAAGCGGAAGATAAATATTTTGGGCAGTAGGAGTCAGACCACTCAAAGCCAACCAGTATCAATGTTGACATATTAGGGGCTGGCTGATAGGATGGGGTAGCGTGTTTTTATGTTTGTTTTGCTTTGTTTTCTGAAACAGGCAATGTTGTCTACCTGGTTTATTTTTTAAATGCCACCCAAAACTGTTAAAAATGCTAGGTAGTTAGGGTAGATTACTATAACAAAAGCTTGTTTAACCCACGCAATGCCAGAGTGCAGAGCTGGTTCACTGGAAACACATCCCACATCCTTTGTATTGTATAGACAGCAACCTCTTAACTCCAAGGAGGATGGCACAGCTCATTTGTTTCATTCTAAGCATTTTTACCATAAGAATATTTGTCCCAAGCAGTTTTGCCACACAATTATTCGTGTGCTGTGAGACAGTTTTGCCATGAAAGATAACAATAATAAAATAAAGGACATTAAAAAGGATACAATGTGAAATTGAAATATGAAAAATTAATAAGAAATTCAATTAACAAATAAATTAGTGATAAATAACTTTATTTATAAATTAATAACAAATTTAAAAGATTCTATGGAGAAAAATAGAAATACAAAAAGTACTTTCATACATTTAAAATATATATAGATTCATGTGAGAGTTGCATTATAAAGAAAGCTGAGCACTAAAGAACTGATGCTTTTGAACTGTGCTGTTGGAGAAGACTCTTGAGAGTCCCTTGGACTGCAAGGAGATCCAACCAGTCCATCCTAAAGGAAATCAGTCCTGGGTGTTCATTGGAAGGACTGATGCTGAAGCTGAAACTCCAATACTTCGGCCACCTTGATGTGAAGAACTGACTCCTTGGAAAAGACCCTGATCTGGGAAAGACTGAAGGCGGAAGGACAAGGTGATAACAGAGGATGAGATGGTTGGATGGTATCACTGACTCAACATACATGAGTGTGTAAGCTCTGGGGGTTGGTGATGGACAGGGAAGCCTGGTGTGCTGCCTTCCATGGGGTCACAAAGAGTTGAACATGACTGAGCGACTGAACTGAACTGATAGATTCATAGTTGTAGTTTTATTCCTGTATATCATGGAGAAAACCATGATACTTGTTTTCTCAAAGGCAACTGTGAAGGATTCAGGGTCTAATGTCAGATTTAAGTCTTTTATAATACAAAAAACCTACTATGAGTCTCCTCAGATTTCCCTGGAAGTAAAATGAACAGATGAGGAATGCTGCTATTTCTTATCAATATATGTAATGTCTGTGACTGGTAGCGTGTGCCTGGACTCCACTGAAATGTTACGTTGCATGCCTAGTCCTTGTATTTCATCCAGTCATCTAAGCCAGAGTCCGTGCCAAATCCCACAATTCTGTCTTCATCATGTTCTCCACCTTCAAACAGCAAAAAGAAGTCACCATTTCCAAGAAACACACTCATCAAGAGAAACTTGATTCTTCTTTTGCCTTCAACTTCTAATATTGTTTGATAAATTTGGTAAATTTGGCTCAAGAGAGCAGGCTGTTTTATCTAGAATTAGCTAAAGAATCAATCACTGAGGACTCTTGTCAATTACTACCTTCCTCTTTTATATTTGCCATAGTTGAATAAACTTTTGGTTTTGACCCGTGGGAGGGATGACAGTGTTCACTGAGGATTTGCAAATGGCTACGCAATCATTTTCTAGTAGAGAATGCAGTCTGGCTTTACACTCTCTCATCTCACACTTCCAGTAAGTTTTCTTATCACTATATTTTCTATCAACTTGATATTTGTATTGTTATCATTATGTTAGCCCACAGTTCATAGATAATTATAGAATACACAATGCTCTTTGTTGTATATTCCATGCAGCTAGTTGATTCTTGTATAATGTTTTTATTGATTTCTGCTGGTCTCTTATGTCCATTGTCAGCCTACAGCTGGGATCAAACCATGAACTGACAAAATCAGACTATGAATAAATGATTGATTACTATCCAGTTCAGCAAAGTCATTTGAAGCATTGACAAATGAGTGTGATGAATGCTGTAACTTCCTTTAAATAAGACAAAAGAGAAAAAAATGAAGACATGTAGGCACCCCACTCATTTACCAATATGTGACTTCTTCCCTTAATCAATCATGGTTTTTAAGATTAGAAGAGTATTCCTTCATTTTTCGGTATTCACAATCTGGCAGCCACAGATATGACATACTGTTATGTTTAATCTGCATCACTGACATTTTCTCTGTCATCTTCTTAAGTCTGGACAAGCAACCAAAAAAATAAACCAAGCTGTAGTTAGTAGTGTTTGCCAATTTCTGTCATATAAATACTCCTCCCATGATTTCACTCTACCAACTTGAGACGTGCAGTATCATATCATCATGTAATATTTCCATGACACAAGCACAATAGCAGAAAATAACCTTGAGGCCATAGATAATAATAGCAAAATGTAGTAACATAATTAGGAAGGAGTATAAATATTGAGTACTTATTACCTCTATTTTTAATATAATTTAAGCATAAATTTATACAATTTATTTTAAAATCATAATTGTATCTAACTAACTGGCTCTCAAAAATCCAGAAAAGTTAACAGTTGGCTCTCAAGAGTTGGTACAAACTAGTTTGAGCATCCTGGTGCCCCATGTAGATGGGAAAGATTAGTTTAGTTCTCATCATAAGGGCTATGACCCTTGGCTGCTAAAGCGGAGCATATAAACAGGTGCACAGTGCGTGAATGATGCATGAATGAAGACTTTAGGTCGATTATCTAATTGTCATAATCAAAACACACTCTTTCTCTTTCTTTTTATCAGCTTATACAACCGAAGGCCACGTAACTTACATTTGAACTGTACCGTATCAGCAGATACCGTACTGACTGCCATCAGGCTTTCTCAGCTGCGGTGTGGTTTTCCACGTTTCCTCTGAAGGCACAGCTTGCAGTTTGAAGCCAGAGCTCTGTGATTTCCCTCCCTGGTCCAGTTTGGAAGAATAATCTGTGACAAAACTAACTTAAAAATGCCAGCATGTTCCTTAGACCCTGGAATACAATAACATCTTCTCAGACAAGCAGCTGCTAATTGGCTCGCAGGGGTCTGGTCTTCGGGGATTTGTCTCAACAGCTGCCACTATGTTGCTTACCTGGGAGACACTCACCTTTATTCCTGAAATTAACTGGAGGTGGGGCCTCTGAGTTTTGCTTTTGATTCACAAAAGTCAAACAACTTCCGTTGTGGCCACAGCCTTCTGCAGTGTTTTTCCTCTGTGGGTGGTCTGTTGCTGGGTTCAGGGAGCAGCCACGGAAGGCAAGCCTAGAGCTGTGCTGAACTGACTTTTTGCAGGCACAGAAGGTGGCAGCTGTCCTTCAGAAGGTCAGGAGATGAGCAAAGAAGCGCTGCGTGAGGCTGTGCCTTTGGCCTTCATTCATCTTCATTTGTTCTCGCTCTCTCACTCACCAAATGAATCAATAAATACCAGGTGCCTACCTGGAAGCTGAGCAGTGTGTATTCGCTAACATTTAAAGACATTCATGGACTTTTTCTTACAAAAACAATGCATATTTATTGTAGAAGACAATGTTAGAATACAAATAATTGAGAACAAAAGAAAAACAATCATAATCATTCTAAGATAGTTATTCGTTTTCTTCCAGACTTTAGTGCATGTGTGATACATGGCTGAGCCTCCCAGGTGGCTCAGTGGTAAAGATTCCGCCTGCCAAGGCGAGTTCAATCCTTGGGTCAGGAAGATCCCCTGGAGAAGGAAATGGCAACCCACTCCAGTATTTTTGCCTGGAGAATTCCACGGACAGAGAATTTTGGTGGGCTACAGTCTATGGGGTCTCAGAGAAACACACACAACTTAGTGACTAAACAACAATACATGGTTACAAAATTGGGATCCTGCTTAATAAATATAATGCTTTTTGACTTAAAATTATACTGTGAAGTGGTTTTTGTTTTAACAAGGTATTTGCACTGGTCTTGGGAGGGACAAAGCATCCCTTTGGCTTCATTGTGTTGGAGGGAAATAAAGTGATGCTTCTCATAGGAATGCAGTCTTAGAATGGAGGAAACCAAATGATTTGTGCAGGCTCTTCTGTCTTGCTGTCGCTGGGATCAGGGAATCTGAGATCTTGGAAGGCTGTCATTGCTTTTCACAGTATCTTTTGCATTAGAATATTTGATTTGGGAAATTGGACTATTGTTAGTTGGTGTGTATTTTTGTAATTATTTCCTTTCACTTATTCAATGGTAAAAATATGTATGCTACACGTGGTAAGAGGATATGCAGCAAGGAGCTTTTATATATACTTTGCCTCTAAAACATAGGCGGCAGCAGTCTCCTAGGACACAGTCAGGGGGTAGCCAGATACTTCCACCGTGTTTCCATTTCTGGTTTCTTGAGAAGGGTGGCCCTACCCTTCAAGCCTGTGGGGTCCACCTCTTTGCTGTCTCTATAGTCCGTCTCTTCTGTCATCCCCACTGCCTCTGGCTTGGTCCAGGCCCTCGTTATTGCTCACCCACATGGCCTTGGCTCCCTCCTCTGTGGCTCTCAACGCCTTCCAACCATCATCACAGTGATCTCTCTGTGGCTTTGCTCTTGCGAGTGTGATTCCTGGGCCAGCATCACCTGGGACCTGCAGACTCTCAGAACCCATATCCTCTGTCAGCGAGGACCCAGTATGAAAACAGAGAGCTTCATTAATTTGAACAGAGAAATTTTATATCTTTACATTTATTTTTATTTTATTTCTGGCTGTGCTGGGTCTTTGTTCCTTTGTGTGGGCTTTCTCTAGTTGCGGTGAGCGGAGGCTACTCCCTAATTGTGATGTGTGGGCTTCTCACTGCAGCAGCTTCTCTTGTTGCAAAGCGCGGGCTCTAGGCTCATGGGCTTCAGTCATCGTGGCCTGTGGGCTCCCAAGCACAGGCTCAACATTTGTGGCGCACGGGCTTAATTGCTCCTTAGGGTGTGGGATCTTCCTGGACCAGGGATTGAACCCATGTCCCCTGCATTGGCAAGGGGATTCTTAACCACTCAGCCACCAGGGAAGTTTCAAGAAATTTTAATATATCAGTTGGATAAGTGGATAATTGGATGAATATATTCTTTTTGCTGCTTATCATTGAAATTGTTTCCAATAAGAAAGATGGGAGAGTTGAGAGAGCTGGGAGGGAAGGCAGGGCCTCTCTAACAAGGTGACATTTGACCAAGGACTTGATTGAAGTGAGGGAGAAACTGGGTATCTGGAGGAAGTGCCTTCCAGGCAGAGGGAACAAAGGTGTTTAAGAACCAGTGAGGGGGCCAGGCAGGTGGCTGCAGAGTAATGGAGCGGGAGGTGGCAGATGACGAGGTCAGGGAGGTGATGGGGACAGAGTCAAAGCCCCAGTGAGGACTTTTGCCAAAATCTGTGCTGTGCTCTGTGCTGGGGACACACTGGGGGCAGGACCGTGTTGATGTGTCACAAGGATCACCCTGGCTGTTAACCCTAACCCTAACCGTGACCTGTGGAAAGTACATTATGGAGCAGCGACGTTGGAAGCAAGGAGCCCCGTTGGGAGACGATGGAGATCGTTCAGGCGCTGATGGACACTTGAGCTGTAGAAACGTACAGGAAAGCTTCAAAGAGCCGCTGACCGGCTGACGGGTGCAGAGGACGGGGAGAGTTCAGCCCCGGCAGCAGTGAAACCGTCTGACTGCTCCCATCCCTTCTGCCCGTCTTCCCCTGGAGACCTGCCAGATGTGACCGGAGCAGTAGCCGCTCGCCAAGGGGCAGCTCATGACTTGCCAGGAAAAGTTGAAAAGCCAGCTGGTTGCCTTCTTAATCCAATTATTCTATTATCTGGCACAAAGGCTAAAGTGTCCTTTTAAATTAATTACTGTAAAATCAAAGACAGGCTCAGGGAGAGATACTCTAACCGGCAGCTCTTGTCTCCTTTCCTGGGGCTGTCTGACAACCACAACCACTGTCCTGGGCAACAGCCCCCGAATCAAAGGGTCTTGGGGTTTTGTCTGGGCTCAACTCACAGAGAAGTCTGTGCACTGACCCATGAAGTTTAGACACAAAAGGACCTTATATATGCCTGTGTGCTAAGTTTCAGCCGCGTCTGACTCTTTGCCACCCTAGGGACCGCAGCCCTCCAGGCTCCTCTGTCCATGAGATTCTCCAGACAAGAATACGGGAGTGGGTTGCCGTTTCCTTCTCTCGGCGATCATCCCGACTCAGAGATCAAATCCGAGTGTCTTACTTCGCCTGCACTGGCAGGAGGGTTCTTTGCCTCTAGGACCTCGGTGAGGAGTCATTCTCATCTCCTCTTCTGGACTCACCAGGTGAGTGACAGTTTACAGCTTGATTATTTTTGGTTTTACCCCAAACTTGCTCTCAATGGTCATACAGTCCCAGTGAAGGAAGGACCGGAATTCAAGTCCAAGGAGTTATATTCGGCTCTTGGAAATCCCCAGTGACCCCAAGGACAAACCTGAAATTTCAAGTCTATTTTTAAAATGAATCTCACTTGTTTGCTTCTTTTTGGCTGTGCTGGGTCTTCACTGCGGTGTGTGGGCTTTCTCTCATTCCATCGATCAGGGCTGCTCTCCATGCGGTACGTGGGCTTCTCGTTGCAGTCGCTTCTCCTGTTGTGGAGCACGGGCTCCAGGGTGCGTGGGCTCAGTAGTTGTATCCCACGGGCTTAGTTGCCCTGCAGCGTGTGGAATCTTCCTGGACCAGAGATCGAACCTGTGTCCCCTGCCTTGGCAGGTGGAGTCTTAACTACTGGACCCCCAAGGAAGTCCATTCCTCTTTCATGTCTGCACAATGATGTTTGAATCTATTGTGTGATTCTTTTCAAACGTTAATATATACCTGTGGTATTAGAACACACATTTAAAATCCTAGAACTGCAGATCAACAGGTAACAGTGTTTCTCCCCTACCTTTAATAAATGCTTATCTATTTTAAAGTGCATTTCAAACGTGATCCTGAGCCTCTGTGACAGTTAATCCCCAGTGTACAAAGCAGCGACCCGAACCATCAGAGGATGATCAGCTCTAGGAAGGAGACAAAGCCAGTGACCTTGGTAACGAGGCAGCTAGTCAGAGTTGAGTGATTTCCAGGTCAGGACTCAGGATGATGTACGGCCAGACAGAGCTCTTCCCACTAATTTTGTTGGCTTGATCGTGACTGAACTGGTTCTTATTCAGCCCATGGTGCCAGCTCTTAAGTTCACCGAGTACAGTGGTTTAGTTTCAAATTTTCTTTGAAGAGATTTATGCCATCCAAAGGATAAGATAAAAATACGATCTCTTAATAACTTTCTGGATTATGATTCTGGGGCAGATAAAGCATTTAATTCTGAAACTGCGATAAAAATAGTTAAGCCTTAAAATAAAAGCACTGCCATGAATTGAACCTTTCAAACAATTTACAAAACGCGTTAGGCATGCTGCAATGCTTTGATCTGTTCAGTTCGCAGTAGCCCTTTCAAAGTCACCTGCATTTTCCGTGACCACTACCTATCTTTTTGTCTTATTTCCTGACAGTCTTTTCTGTGGGTCTACTTGCTTGGAACACATACTTCCAATACATTTTTTTCTACCTTCAGAGACTGAAGGAGGAAACAGCATATCTGGGTCTTGAATATACTGTTAAATAGCTGTGTGATTTTAAGTTCCTATGCATATTAATAGTCTCATTTGTGGATTTAATTCTCATCTGTGGCTCTGCTGAATGCTGTGGTCTGTATTGTGTTCTGCTTTGAATTTGAATTCATGTATGGAAGTTCTAACCCCTCTATTTCTCAGAATGTAACTGTGTATGGAGACAGGGTCTTTAAAGAGGTAAATAAATTAAAATGAAGTCCTTACGATGGGCTCTAGTCCAATTAAGTGATGCTTTTATAAGAAGAGGAAATTTGAACACAGACATGCACAGAGGGATGACCACGTGAGGACATGGCAAGAAGGTGGCCGTCTACAAGCCAAGGAGAGAGGCCTCAGAATGACGTCAGTCCTGGGGACACTTGATCTAGGACCTTTGGCCTCCGGAACTCTGGGGAAAATAAATGGCTGTTGTTAAAACCCCCAGTCTGTGGTGCTGTGTAATGACAGCCTTTGCAAACTAATACAGATTTTAGTATTGGGATCTGGGTGCTCCTATGACAAATACCAAAAAAAAAGGTGGAAGTGCCCTTGAAACTGAGTAATGAGTAGAGGCTAGAAGAGCTTTGAGGCACGTGTGAGAAAAGCCTAGATCACTTTCAAAGAAGCTGATGGTAGAAGTGTAGATGTTAAAGACAATCGTAATGAGAACTCAGATGGGAACCAGGAAGTGTTTTGGGAACTGGAAAGTGATCGTTGCTACAAAGAGGCTGAATTGTGTCCTGGCGTTTCATGGAAGGTACACTTGTAAGTACTAAACTTGGATATTTAGCTCAGGAGATTTCTAAGCAAGTATTGAAGGTTAAGCCTCATTTCTATGTATAATAAAACGTAAGAGGAGAGAGAGAGAGAGGAATTGAAGAAAGAATTGCTCAGCAAAGAGGAATCTGAACTTGAAGTTTTGGAAACCTGTCATTCCCTTCATACTGTAATACACTCAAATGCGCTGCCTTTTTTTTTAAAGATTATTTTATTAAAGGATAGTTGATTTACAATGTTGTGTTAACTGCTACTGTACAGCAAAGTAATTTAGTTATACATACATATATATATATACACATATATATATACATATATATATATATACAAACATATATATATATGTTTTTTTCATATGCTTTCCCATTATGGTTTATCTCAGGATATTGAACATAGATCCCTGTGCTATACAGTAGGACCTTGTTGTTATCCATCCTCTATGTACTAGTTTGACAAATGCACTGCCTTTTTGCCTTGTAGGGTGACTATAAGAACCAAATGCAAGAAGTACATATAAATAGTAAGCTGCTATATAAAGATGAGATACTGTAATGTTATTAATGCCTTATATATTTTTACACCTTCCTCATGGACTTAAGTGGAGAAGGCAATGGCACCCCACGCCAGTACTCTTGCCTGGAAAATCCCATGGATGGGGGAGCCTGGTGGGCTGCAGTCCATGGGGTTGCGAACAGTCGGAGGCGACTGAGCAACTTCACCTTCACTTTTCACTTTCATGCATTGGAGAAGGAAATGGCAACCCACTCCAGTGTTCTTGCCTGGAGAATCCCAGGGACGGGGGAGCCTGGTGGGCTGCCGTCTATGGGGTCACACAGAGTCGGACACGACTGAAGTGACTTAGCAGCAGCAGCAGCATGGACTTGAGGGAGAAGAAAATATCAGCATTGTAATTTTTTCATTTGGGATATTTGAAGTCTCTAGAGAGTGAAGAAAATATATACGATAATGTCATAGTGTCCCAGACACTGTATTAGGCTTGAACCTTTAAAATCTCAGGCCAGAACTCTAATACAATGCTCTCTCCTACCAAAGACCTCTAGACTGTCAGCAAACCAGCTCAACAAGCATTTAGTTACACACTCTGACCAGCACGGCAGTGGCCAGTAAGGAATACAAAGTAAGCAGAAGGTATCCTCTTGTCCCCATGTTATCCAGAAAGCAAAAATAAACACGTGTCTCAGCTAACAAATGACATAGAAATCCTGGGGTAATAGATTTCTAGCTTTCTGCATTAATTACTTGGTTAACTTCTAAAGGCAGGTTGGTAATCCCCACAATATATATTTTGTTTTTTGAAAAATAAAAAATGTGACTTAGAGCTTTAAAAACTTTTATCCCTTTTGGTGAGTTAAAACTTCTATGACTGTCTTGGAAGGAAAAGTTTTCTGAACTGGAGGCTCGTGTCACAGTCTGAAGCTCCTGCAAAGCATAAAAGGGGGCTAAATGTGAATTTGGTCACTGATTTTTGTTTTTTGTTTTTAAGAAATGAGACAAATTTTTTATTAATTTAATAAATTAATTTTTATAGTTTTATCTATTTATTTTTGGTGGTGCTGGGCCTTCTTTGCTGCTTGGGCTTTTCGATAATTATGGAGAGTAGGGACTATTTTCTAGTTGTGGTGCTCAGGCTTAGTTGCTCCTTGACACCTGGGATATCCCTGGACCAGGGGTCGAACCTGTATCTCCTGAACTGGTAGGCAGATGCTTTACCACTGAGCCACCACGGGAAGCCCTTGGTCCCTGATTTAATTAGAAATGGTCCTGAGCATTAATTTATTCCCAACTCTTTGCAACCTCATGGACTGTAGTCTACCGGGCTCCTCTGTCCATGGGATTTTCCAGGCAAGAATACTGGGAGTGGGTTTCCAGTTCCTTCTTCTTCAGGGGATCTTCCTGACCCTGGGATCAAATCCTGGTCTCCCACATTGCAGGCAGATTCTTTACTGTCTCAGCCACCAGGGAAGCTCAAAATGCTCCCGGTAAGGGAAAAAGTGCTGCTTTGCAGATCTCGTGTTTGCAGCTGTGATGCAGTCTGGGTGCTTCTGCTGTTCCGTCTGCGTTATTCAGTGCAGGCCTCTGGGAAGCTCGGTGTGGGAGTTTCCTGTGAACTCAGGGCCTTTCCCTTTCAAACCCACACTCAGCCCCACAACTGCTTTTGTAGCGTGTCTGCTGGAACATTAGGTATTAAAATTCTGTCTTCCCCTTTTACACAGAAGGCTTAAAAAAAAAGCCTTTGCAAATTAATGAAATGCTAGTGATATCATTATTATATGAATATAATATATAAAACTTTTGCTTTCTAAGGAATCTGCTTTAAAGAAGACCCTCAGAGATGACAACCCCCATAATATGGTTCTGGGAAGCGATATGGAAATAAGCCCATCAGTGATTTAAGGGAGTCAAATGGTGACTTTGTAAACTGTAGAATTTTTTTCCCTACTTGAAGGATTTCCCCACTTGTTTTTGATTTAGAAGCCTGTGTTTCCATGTGTTTGATTTTCTCAAAGCAGGGTACATAAGCCAACATAGGACTGAAAAGCTATGAACTTTCTGAAGAAGGCTTTCACAAAGAGCGAGTCCGCTCTCATCCCACACTGCCCAGCTCCGCTTGGGACATCCTGCGACCTGGGAGAGGACTATACCTTAGGTTCCCAAAAGAAAGGCCACTGGGAGGGCGTTTGACTCTGCTACCCTGCAGTCCTGCACACACCTTGTAGGGGCTCAGATATTGGAGAAAGAAAAGCTAATTCCTAAAAACAACACTGTTCACCTACTCAGCCCACGAACCCTCTTTTCTCATTTCTTAAAATGTTGAGTGCCTACCCATTCCTAAGGCAAACTGGCCGAGACCTTGCCACACCTCCTTCAGGCTTTTATTTCTCCCCTTTAAACTTCTTGTGACATTATGACTAATCTGGTTTCACAGGTGTCTCTATTCCACAGAAGCTGTGTGCATGTGTCCCTGTACTCCTATGTGTTAGGCAACTCATTATCTTTATACAGATTAACTCATTAAATCCTCACAATAACCCTATGAAGTTGGAACTATTAGCCCCTTTTACCTATGAGGACACTAACGCATAATCTCTTGTAAATTCAGGGGAATGATTTAATAAACGAAGACAATTTGGACAATCAAGTCATCTCATTCCATTTTATTCTTCATACAAGCCTGTGGCATTTTCTCCCTCCTTCCTCCACCCCAGTCAACAAGAAAAGACAGTGGTGTTGACTCACCATTAGGTAGCCTTGGCATCTGTTTAATCGCATACAAATTTCCCTGAGATTCTCCTTAACCTTGACTTGAAACTTTGCAGTCATTTGTAATGGAGTGAACCACAAATATCGGAGAAGGCAATGGCACCCCACTCTTGCCTGGAGAATCCCAGGGACGGGGGAGCCCAGTGGGCTGCCGTCTATGGGGTCGCACAGAGTGGGTGACTTAGCAGCAGCAGCAGCAGAACCACAAATCTCTGTGGTCCATTACTGCCACCTTGAGGCGACATGTTGAAACACAGATTCTAGATGGGGTAACAAGTGAAACAAAATAACCCCAGGCCTGTCCAAGAGCAAGTTGTTTTTGCCGTTGTTGAGTCGCTAAATCATGTCCTACTCTTTGGGACTCCATGGAGTGCAGCACACCAGGCTCCTCTGTCCTTCACTATCTCCCAGAGTTGGCTCAAGTTCATCTCCATTGACTTGTTGATGCTATCTAACCATCTCATCCTCTGTCCCCTCCTTCTCCTTTTGTCTTCAACCTTTTCCCAGCAACAGGGACTTTCCCAGTGAGTCAGCTCTTCGCATCAGGTGGCCAAAGTATTGGAGCTTCAGCTTCAGCATCAGTCCTTCCAATGAATATTCAAGGTTAATTTCCTTTAGGATTGACTGGTTTGACCCCTTTACAGTCCAAGGGACTCTCGAGAATCTTCTCCAGCACCACAATTCTAAAGTATCAGTTCTTCAGCACTCAGCCTTCTTTAAGGTCCAACTCTGGTGGTTCAGATAGTAAAGCGTCTGCCTACAATGCAGGAGACCTCGGTTCAGTCCCTGGGTTGGGAAGATCTCCTGGAGAAGGAAATGGCAACCCACTCCAGTACTCTTGCCTGGAAAATCCCATGGATGGAGATGTCTGGTAGGCTATAGTCCATGGGGTCGCAAAGAGTCGGACACGACTGAGCGACTTCACTTTCACTCTCACATCTGTACGTGACTGCAAACATAGCTTTGACCACGTGGACCTTTGCTGGCAAAGTGATGTCTCTCATTTTTAATATACTGCCTAGGTTTTTCATAACCTTCCTTCCAAGGAGCAAGCATAGTATGAGCTAAAGCACTTCATTTAAATTCTTTCCCACTTTCCAAGTTAGCAGCTTTATCGGCACTTGCAGAGGAGTGTAGGCTCATGTAAAGTTTCCAGTCTAGGGAGGCTTGAAATCTACCCTGATCTGATGTCCACGCTATGGCTTTTTTTGCCCTCAATCAGAGGGAAGAAGGTGCCTTCAACTCTCCCAGGCCAGGCCTGGTTGTGACTGGTAGGGTAGGAGTGAAATCAGGACTATAGGAAATGCGGGGCAAGCAGCTGGTGGAAGGAAGAGGGAAGTGAATTTATTTGGAGTTTTAAAAAGTTATCATGGTAATTCCTCATGGAAAGGGAAATTCTCAGTATGACTCAGACACATCTGTTCATTTCCCTAATTCCATCTCTGCTCCCAAAAAGCCAAAGGGATTGTTTAAAGCTCATGGGATACATGCAGTGAACAAACCGGACATGGGCTCAGCCTATAGAAGGAGAGATTTTGTAAAGACGAATACAAAAGCATTAAAACCACAGAATTCCCCCAAAGAAGTAGAAGGGCAGCCTGATGAAAAGGCCTCTTGATATATATATATATATATATATATATATATATATATATATTTAAGATTCTTTTCTTTTTTTTTTGATGTGGACCATCATTCTTAAAGTCTTTGTCTGTTACTATATTGCTTCTGTTTTGTGCTTTGGTTTTTTGGCCAAGAGGCACATGGGATCTCAGCTCCTGACCAGGGATTGAACCCATACCCGCTACATTAGAAGGTGAAGTCTTTACTACTGGACCACCAGGGAAGAATCTTTTGTTTTGTGAGATGATAGACACTAAAATGATTCGGACTAGATAAAGGAAAATTAGATTCAGTTCAGCTCAGTTCAGTCGCTCAGTCGTGTCCGACTCTTTGCGACCCCATGAATCGCAGCACGCCAGGCCTCCCTGTCCATCACCATCTTCCGGAGTTCACTCAGACTCACGTCCATCGAGTCCGTGATGCCATCCAGCCATCTCATCCTCTGTTGTCCCCTTCTCCTCCTGCCCCCAATCCCTCCCAGCATCAGAGTCTTTTCCAATGAGTCAGCTCTTCGCATGAGGTGGCCAAAGTACTGGAGTTTCAGCTTTCACATCATTCCTTCCAAAGAAATCCCAGGGTTGATCTCCTTCAGGATGGACTGGTTGGATCTCCTTGCAGTCCAAGGGACTCTCAAGAGTCTTCTCCAACACCACAGTTCAAAAGCATCAGTTCTTCAGCGCTCAGCCTTCTTCACAGTCCAACTCTCACATCCATACATGACCACAGGAAAAACCATAGCCTTGACTAGACGGACCTTAGTCGGCAAAGTAATGTCTCTGCTTTTGAATATACTATCTAGGTTGGTCATAACTTTTCTTCCAAGGAGTAAGCGTCTTTTAATTTCATGGCTGCAGTCACCATCTGCAGTGATTTTGGAGCCCCCAAAATAAAGCCTGACACTGTTTCCCCATCTATTTCCCATGAAGTGATGGGACCAGAGGATGTAAATTTTTAAAATAATTTAAATAGTTCATTTTGGTGAAAGTGAAAGTCTCTCAGTTGTGTCTGACTCTTTGCGACCCCATGGACTATACAGTCCATGGAATTCTCCAGGCCAGAATACTGGAGTGGGTAGCCATTCCCTTCTCCAAGGGATCTTCCCAATCCAGGGATTGAACCCAGGTCTCCTGCATTGCAGGCGGATTCTTTACCAGCTGAACCACCAGGGAAGCCCAAGAATACTGGAGTGGGTAACCTCTCCCTTCTCCAGCGGATCTTCCTGACCCAGGAATCGAACTGGGGTCTCCTGAATTACAGGTGGATTCTTTACCAACTGAACTATCAGGGAAGCCCCAGTTCATTCTGATAAATATCCTTTAGGTATTTTTTATTTACATAATATTTTTATGCAAGTCTAACATAACACACATTTTAATGTGTTTTTAAAATATTACATTATGTATATATTTTCATCATAACCTGTAGTCTGTAATTAGCAGCTAGCGGGATACATGTAGCTGTATGTCTGTGTATTAGTTGTTTAGTCATGTGTGACTTTTTGTGACCCCATAAACTGTAGCCCACCAGACTCCTTTGTTCATGGAATTCTCCAGGTAAGAATACTGGAGTCGGTTGCCATTTCCTACTCCAGAGGATATATGTCCATGCTAGTCTCCCAATTCATGCCACCTCTTGTTCTGATTCTTTGATGTTTTTCTTAGCTCAACTTCAGCCTTAAGCCCTGAGCTCAGATGCAAGCATCCAGGGTTGGAGGAACAGGAAAGAGAGGAATCATTGGTCTCTGAGCACATTTTAAGAGAAATGTTAAGGTAGTAAATCATCATGATTTTTGTCTAAACTATGGCAAAACACCCTGAGAAGAAACAAGGATAAATTAAAGGTGGGAGGCATTAAGAGAAGGTCAACAAGGAGAGTTTGACCCCAGGTTGTATGATTTCGTGGCCTGAAAAGTCCAGGCGGGACCAACCCATAGAGGCAGAAAGCAGGCTGATTGCCAGGACTGTGAGTCTGTGGGGAGGGCGGGATGGTGCGTGACTATTAGAACTGGGCGTGAGCTTCTTTTTAAGGTGACAGCAGTGTTCTGGAATGAGACAGCAGGGACAATGGCACAGCTCCGTGAGTCGCTAAAGCCCCCTGAATTTCACACGGTGAATTTTATGGTGTGTGAATTATATCTAAAAATGACAGGTGCTGCCTTTTAAAATGAATTTACTAACGCTGTCCTAGCTGACGGCACAGGCCCTGGCCCTTCCCAAGGCTGTCCGGCCCACGTGAGAGCGGAGCTCTGTCTCGCTCCATCTCTAGCTTCATCTGGCCAGGAGCCCAACACCCTAAATGCCCGGCAGGGAAAAACACAGATAGGATTTGAATCTTGGCTCTATCAGTTTCCATATGAATAATCTTGGGCAAGTTACTTACCCTCTCTGAGCCTCAGTGTCCTCATCTGTCAAATAAAGATGAGGATAGTATTTATCTCACAGGTTATTGAGAAGATTAATGTACTTGGAATAAAGCATCTGGCGTGGAATAGATACTGGATATGTGTTAGCAACTGGCTTTCCAGGTGGTGTCAATGGTAAAGAACCCACCTGCCAAAGGTTTGATCCCTGGGTCGGGAAGATCCCCTGGAGGAGGGCGTGGCAGCCTACTCCACTATTCTTGCTTGGAGAATCCCATGGACAGAGGAGCCTGGTGGGCTACAGTCCACAGGGTCGCAGAGCCGGACACGACTGAGCGACTCAGCAAAGCACAGCACAGGTGTCAATGACCGTTCTCACTCAACAGCCAAGCAGCAGCCTGGCCTGCATGGATGCAGACACCTGCCCGGCTGCTGCCTGCACCCTCCCCCAGGCCGCAGGGCAGAAGTTTCCCCAGCAGCCACACGAGGGGCTTTCGGAGGTGGAGCTACTCTCGGTTCTTTGACATTTTAAAACCAGGAAGGCCCCCGTTTGAGCTCCTGGAAGTGTCTCTCTCAGCACTTTTTTTTCCTGCAGAGTCTTTTTTCAAGGACTGAAATCTTCAGACTCCATCAGGGCTGACTTCGCCATGTTGGGACCACTGTCTTAAGGCCCCGAGTTTGTGGGGTTACACAAAGGGAAGTGTTGCAGTTTTTATCACATCTATCTTTCTCCTGCAATTTTAAGTAAGATCATTAACTAAATCAGTTCTTAACTCTGCTTAAACATTTAAATCATCTGGGCGGGGGGCCGGAAAAGTGCTGATCCTGGGTACCTCCCCAGGGAGTCTGATTTGATTTTAACTGATCCTTGGGCTACAGCCTGAGGATCAGATTTTAAACTCCCTCTCCCCTGGGACTGTAACTGAGCAGACCAGTTGGGAACCATTAGGCTAAAGGAAGTGTTCTGAGACCAGCAGGAAACACGCACGCACGCATGCACACACACACACACACACACACACACACACACACACACACACAAAAGACACAGACACATACCCACACAGACATATACACAGACACGTACACATACACACACACACCCCCATCCACCCAGACATACACACAAACATAAACACATACCCATACAGACATACACACATACAGACGCAGACACATACCCACCCAGACAGACACACAGACACGTACACATACACACACATACACATATCCATACCTACACACAAACACACACACACACATATACAAACCCACCCAGACACACAGACATAAACACATACCCATATATAAACGTACACATACACCCCCCACACACAGATACTCACACACACACATACAGACACACATACACATACTCACCCAGACAGACACACAGACATGTACACATACACACACATACACACAAACACACACACATACAGACACAGACACACACCCACACAGACATACACGTACACATATCTATACACATGCTGGATTTAATGTCTTGAAATGTGTCTGTTCAGAAATACACAATGGAGTACTACTCAGTCCTTAAAAAAGAATAAATTCGACTCAGTTCTAATGAGATGGATGAAATTGGAGTCGATTATACAGAGTGAAGTAAGCCAGAAAGAAAAACACCAATACAGTATACTGACACATATATATGGAATTTAGAAGGATAGTAATGAAGACCCTCTATGTGAGACAACAAAAGAGACTTCAGAGGTATAGAACGGACTTTTGGACTCTGAGGGAGAGGGAGAGGGTGGGATGATTTGGGAGAACGGCATTGAAACATGTATACTATCTTGTAAGAATGAAGCGCCAGTCTATGTTCAATACAGGATGCAGGACACATGGGGCTGGTGCACGGGATGATTCAGGGAGAGGATGTGGGGTGGGAGGTGGGAGGGGGCTTTGGCACTGGGAGATCGTGGACACCTGTGGCTGATTCATGTCAATGTATGGCAAAACAAATACAGTATTGTAATGTAGAATAAAGTATTAAAAAAATAAAAAAATTTAAAAAAATACCACTCTATAATTTCATTTCCCATTTTGTCAAAGGTCACAAGGAGAATATTTGCTTCAAAGGAAAATGACTTCTGAATTGTGGGAATGATCAGTTTATGTAAGTGAGGTTTCTACTCCTACTTTTCCCCATAGTTTGTCTTCCTTTGTAAACCACACAGTGGACTGTCACAAGTGGGATCACCTTTTCCTCCAGGAAAGTTGTGGTGTGTGGGCTCAGTTGCTCTGAGGCGTGTGGGATCTTCCCGGACCAGGGACCAAGCCTGTGTCCCCTGCACTGGCCGATGGATTCTTACCCACTGTACCACCAGGGAAGCCCACCACATGACCTATTTTAATCTACAGAGGGTTTCACAAGGTTCCAAAATTCCTAAATAGCTAATACTCAGGTCTTTGGAGCTGATAGTAGGAACTGGCTCCAACATGCCACTCTTCCAGTCTCTCTCTTTTTATAAATGAAAATAATTTAAAAAAAAATAGAACACAACCTAGATAACACATTTACTCTTCATTTTATCCTGCAGTGCAGTGTTGGAAAAGAGAACTTGCCTTGGAAATCCCAGCTGAGTCTCAGTTCTACAATTTATTAGCTGTGTGACCTTAGGTAGGTTACTTAATTTTCCTGAGCCTGGTTCCTCAGAGAAAAATACTATCTTGCCAAGTTTTTGTGAGGATTACTTGAAGCAACATAAATGGCTTTAAAAATGTCAAGTGTTGTTATCGTGGTAATTATTGTTGTTGATTGTCAGACAGAACACTCAAAGGAAGTAAATGAGATTAAGACCTTGCAGTAGACAGTGATTAGCATTTTCTAGAATCCTTTGAAAACAATTAAACCATTACTGAGTCATTAGCAAGAACTTTTAAGGGGATCTTTTGTGAAATTGCTAATAAAGGCATTGGCAGCTCGGCAAGGACTTCGAAGGGACCGTGAAGTCTATGACAGTCGGAGCAGGAATACTGTCCACTAGGAAGTCTTGATCGGAGAAGGCAATGGCGCCCCACTCCAGTACTCTTCCCTGGAGAATCCCATGGACGGAGGAGCCTGGGGGGCTGCAGTCCATGGGGTCGCGAAGAGTCGGACACGACTGAGCGACTTCACTTACACTTTTCACTTTCATGCATTGGAGAAGGAAATGGCACCCCACTCCCGTGTTCTTGCCTGGAGACTCCCAGGGAGAGGGGAGCCGGGTGGGCTGCTGTCTATGGGGTTGCACAGAGGCGGACACGACTGAAGCGACTTAGCAGCAGCAGCAGCCGCAGCAGGAAGTCTTGATAAATACAGTGGGAAAGACCAAGAGGTGGGGGCAACCTGGAATGGAAAGTGCTGTCCGGGCCTGTGCAGCTGCTGGAGTAGGAGGGGAGGTTAAAGGGCGAATCCCTTACACAGGGCACCCGGGCCACACATACGTTTCTGTGCCCGTGGATCCCGGTGCCCACGGGCGAGGAAGTCCTACAGGAACTGAGTGGAGGCTGGAGGAAGGAGATGGGGACAGAGCCTCCTGCTTGCTGAGTGCTGGCTGCCTTCCTGTGTAAGTTCCGTTCTCTGACTCCCCTGGTGGGCCAGAGGCTGGGGCTCCGTGCTCTCACTGTAGGAGGTGCAGGTTCAGTTGCTGGTTGAGGAACTAAGATCCCACATGCTGTGAAAAGTGAAAGTGAAAGTGTGAGTGGCTCAGCCGTGTCTGACTCTTTGCAACGCTGTGGACTATAGCTCTCCAGGTTCCTCTGTCCATGGGATTTCCTAAGCAAGAATACTGGAGCACGTTGCCGTTTCCTTCTCCAGGGGATCTTCCCGACCCAGGGATCAAACCCAGGTCTCCTGCATTTCAGGCAGATTCTTTACTGTCTGAGCCACCAGGGAAGCAGCCCCACCCCCACATGCTGTAGGAGCAGCGCTCCCCCAAAAAAGTCCCTTTCTGTCTTTTATCGACTTGCAAATTCATCTTCTCTGATGAGTGCTCCCACTCCCCAGCTTTCCAGATGACCCTGACTAACCCTCCCCATCAGCAAGGGTCTCCTCATCTGACAGTGAGGTCAGAAGACCTGGATGTTGAGTGACGCAGTGGAAAAGGTTTGGAAGTGACTCCTCTGATCGAGACCTCTAACCCTACTTGCTTTCCTCTGTAAGTAAAAGTAGAACCCCCAGGTCTCCAAAGTGGATGCTGGATGGAGGGCTTTCTAGCGGGGAGGAGTAAAAAGACCCCAAGGCCTGACTTCTGTGTCACATTCCCTATCTCTGCCCAGCATAGTGGGCAGAAAGAGTGCTAAGATGGCCCTAGCTGCCACCACCATGCTGACCACAGGGGGCGCTGTTTGCCTTTAACACTGTGATGCAAGGTGGGGTGGGGTGGGTGGGGGCGAGTAAATCAAGTCCTCAGCCTTCCTTGGCACTGCCACCCTCCCCTCCTTTTAATAAGTGGGTCCTCAAAGACCCCAGGGCAAACACGAACCAAAACAAAGTCTCTAGATATAACAGCAGGGAGATAGGAGACGGGCGCTGATGTGTTGGGACCAAGGCCCTGTTGTGTTAATTGCTCAGTTCAGTTCAGTTCAGTCGCTCAGTCGTGCCCGACTCTTTGCGACCCCCTTGAATCGCAGCACGCCAGGCTCCTCTGTCCATGGGATTCTCCAGGCAAGAATACTGGAGTGGGTAGCCATTCCCTTCTCCAGGGCATCTTCCCGACCCAGGCATTGAACTCGGGTCTCCTGCATTGCAGGCAGATTCTTTACCATCTGAGCCATCCCACCACTTAAATCACAGTTTTATGTCGGCCTGGCTAAGGGCTACCCAAAAGCTGCTGATCTCTTGGCACATGAGGCTCTATTTATTCAATCTTTCATTCAAATGACAACTCGGTGCACACCTCTGTTTGTGCACTCTTAACACAGATACTGGGGCTGCAGAGATAAAAAGAACACAGGTCCAAGTTCTCTGAGGCAGTGCAGCACAGTGATTAGACTTTGAGCCCTAGAACCAGGCTGCCGTGTGGCACTGGCCATGTACTGGCGTGGCCAAAAGTTCGTTTGGGTTTTATATTATGATGTTATGTAAGACTCGAACAAATCTGTTGACCAACCAATTAACTTGACATTTCTGTGCATCGGTTTTCTTCTTGATGAAATAAGAAATTTAATAGGATCTCTTGCCCAGAGATGTCGTGGAGGAACAAATGAAGAAATGAAAAACACTTAGAGCAATTTCAGTCACCTAACATGCACTCAGTAAACGCTTCCGCTCTGATGGTGATGATGACGCTTCTGGATTTCTAGGTATCAGAGTAAATCCAAACAGGGAAAAACAGCTCCAGCCATGGAGGTAGTTCTTTCAGAAATCCACATACAGGTCTTGGCATATGACGCGATAAGTGACACCAGGAGCTGGAGATAACCTGGTTTTAGGTTGGGCGTTTTCCGTTCAAATAGCTCACTTTCCCAGCCAGCACTCAACTCTGCCCACCCTGTTACACTTGCAGACACACAGAGGGGCTGCCGTGAGAAACCGCCGGCCACGCCTCAATCAATTTCTCTCCAGGCTCAGCACCTCCAAGGCCCCGGCTTGTCTCTCAGCTCAGCACACATGTGTGTCCCCACTCTTCCCGCAACCGTGCCCTCGTCCTGCTTTCCTGACGACGAGACAGAGCAACTCAGCCTCTTATCTCCTATTCATAATACCCACGATTTTTTTGTGCATCCTTGTTCCGAAAATCCCTAAAGCTCCTATCAGTGAGGATTTCAGTTGACAGGAGGCGAAATGACACGCTGTAATCATGCCGCAGCCCAAGCTATGAACCTGAGGTGTGTACCAAGTTTGCACAAAGAAAACTTCACTAATCCTGTTTCCCCAACACTTTTATTTATTTATTTCGCCTGAGCTGGGTCTTCCTTGCTGTGCAGGCTTTTCTCTGGTTGCGGTGAGCGGGGGCTACTCTCTAGCTGTGGTGCCATGGGCTTCTCACGGTGGAGGCTTCTCCTGTGGAGCACGGGCTCCAGGGCGCTCGGGCGTCAGTAGTTGCAGCTCGTGGGCTCAGTAGTTGTGGTTCCCAGGCTTTAGAGCATGGCTTAATAGTTGTGGGCTTCCCTGGTGGCTCAGCTGGTAAAGAATCCGCCCGCAACACAAGAGACCTGGGTTCGATCCCTGGGTTGGGAATATCCCCTGGAGAAGGGAAAGGCTACCCACTCCAGCATTCTGGCCTGGAGAATTCCCTGGACTGTATAGTCCATGGGGTCACAAAGAGTCAGACACGACTGAGTGACTTTCACTCATTCAATAGTTGTGGCACACGGGCTTAGCTGCTCCGTGGCATCTGGGGTCTTCCTGGACCGTGATCAAATCTGTGTCTCCAGCCTTGGCAGATTCTTTACCACCGAGCCATTTGGGAAGTCCCCTCTCCCCCGCCCCTCTGTTTCCCATCTCTTGCGAGCTTTAGAAGAAGGAAATTTGATGATATCACTGCCTATTTGCTTCAGAAAAATCACATCTCATTGCCCCTGGCCTGAGCTTCTTCCTAAGCCAGACCTTCCTTCCTGCTCTGTTTCCCTTTCTTTCTCCTCTTTCACATTCTATCTGAGTCAACATCGTAAACCAGTCCCTAGACACACACCTCCTCACTTCTTCCGCAAGCTTCTTTGGCTGGAGCCAAGCTTGGTTGGGCACCTTCAGCGCGCCCTTCAGTTAATCCTGCGGTAGCTCTTCCATGCTTTTAGCATTTGCTCCTCTACCTACCAGCCTGCAAGATCTCCCAGGACCGGGTCTGTACCTTCTCACCACTGTAGTCCCAGCTTCGGGCACAGTGCCCGGCCCGTGGGCAGCACCCAGTATATCTCTGTGGGCTGATTAAGGGGCATCACCTTCAGAGGAAGAGTCAGCAGTCGAGGGTTTATCATGTGCCAGCTTTTGTGTTTCCTTCAAACCACACTGTGTGGTGAATACTATTATCATCCTTATTTTACAGATGATGGTAAAATGATGGATCCAAGGTCTCACCAGCAAAAGAGAGCAGAGCCAGATTTTAAATCCAAGGCAGGACTTCCCTGGGATCCAGTGGTTAAGAATCCACCTACCAGTGCAGGAGGGGTTCGATCACTGATCCAGGAAGATTCCACATGCCACGGAGCAACTAAGCCCATGTACCACAACTACCTAGACCACTCCGTAGAGCCCATACTCCACAGCAAGAGAAGCCACCGCAAGCAGAGGCCCACACACCACAACCAGAGAGAGTCCCGGCTCATGGCATCTAGAGAAAACCCATGCATAGAAATGAAAACCCAGTGCAGCCAAAATAAAGGAATTAATAAATAAAAATAAATAAATAGATCAGGGCACCCTGACCTCAGACACTTGCTCTGAACCACCACTCCATTTTGCCTCTATGCAAACACAGGGCTGGATTTTAAAAGGATGGGAAAGGAAAAGGGCCAAGCCATTCAGTACTTTTCCTGCTTATGTAGTGTGTAGGAAGGGAGGGGGCCGGGCCAGAAAAGGTGGCCTAAAGTGTGATTGACCAGGTAGAAACAGTGGATGTTTGTGGGGAAGCTAACATGTGCTCACATGTGCGCCTTGGAAAGATGAGCGCAGAGAGCGGGTTAGTCCAGGGCTGCCTCTGGCAGGAGGGTGGGGTGAAGCTGTTAAGGAAAAGGTCCCCCTTGAGGGAGATCTGGTGTCAGAAGGGTGTGGAGCACAGATTCTGGAAGTTTCTAGGGCAGACTTTAAGGTTCACACCTTGACTAGCTTCGGGCTTTAACTGTAAGTTCTGAAGCAGAGCCCCAAGGGGGAAGCTATTCCTTGAAGGCCATCTCTTAAGAAACACAGATGGAATATTGATGCTCAGAACCACTTAAGGAGCAATTCTGTGCAGGCCTCCCCAGCGATTTGTTGGACAGGTCTGGAGATTTGCAAAATGGATTTCATTCAATTCATATTTTGGTTCTTAATCCCCCCCTGCATGCCAAATTCTTCACATTTCAATTTGGTATTTCAGAACCTATTTAAATAAATCATGAGCGCTAATGGAAAAATCAAAATCAAATTAAATAAATGGGTTAACTGTTCAGCTGCTAGGTTTTACTCCAGCCATTACAGGGTTAGGAAAAACCACAGAGCAATTTATAACTAACCCGTCTGCTCAGGGAGAGACCTCTATATCAACCATTTCCTCCTGGGCATCCTTAACCCATCTCAAATGACACATGGAGAAAACATCTGTTCTTTGACAAATACCTACATAAGAACAATTCAAATCTTGAACCCGAATCAATAGCAAGCATACATCCTACTGCATTTTAAATAGATGTAAGAGCTCTAGTAGAAGTCACTGCAAGTCATTAAAGTTTATGTACCAAGCTTAATGCTCAGAGGGAGTTAGATTCCTTTAAATGGAGAGAATTAATGGAGGAGAGAATCTGAGGGTGAAGAAATGTGTTTCCTTGAACTCATCCTTCTCTTTGGGGTCTCAAAGGCTCGCAGACATTTTTAGGACTCCTTCTCTCCTCCCCCACCCCCTGCTTTACTGGCTATGCTGCTGTTCCATCTCACGTTACCGTCGCTGGACAAGGCTCCTGAAAAGGTAATTTTGCTTCATTTTGAAAGGCTGTTTCCTTGCCCTTGTTTCACCTCCCATCTTTCCTCCCTTGACTTTGAAACGCTGAAGTGCTGTCTTGATTGCTGGGGTATTAGATTTTTCTGCAGTTAACAACCTCCAGTTTTAATGGCTTATGAAAGTAAATACTGATTTCTCCGTCATGGGACTTGAGGTCAGCCGAGGCTCAGCTGTGTCTCGCCTGAACTTGCAGGGCTGCGTTGAACTTGGCTAGGCTTGGCTTCAAGCTTCAGGTCAGGTTCAAGGCTGCTCTCTGTGTTTTTCGTTTGGAGACCCAAGCTGGAGGGGCAGTGGCCACCTGGGGCATCATTTTCTCATGGAGGAAGGCAGGGATGCAAGACGGCAAGGAAAAAGACACGGCGACTCTCAGAGCCTCTTTCTTAGTGCCGGTGTGCTCGTTGGCCACATTCCATTAGTCGAAGCAGGACACGTGGCCCCGCCCCAAATCAAGGAGGTGGGGAGGAACATGCCGTGGGAGGTGAGGGCAAGGAGCGGGAGTGCCGACTGATGAATAATAACGTATGCTCTACTCTAGGTGGGAGGGTGTGGAGTGCAGGGCTCTCTCAACTGTCTTTTTCTAGAGAAAAACAAATAGTTCTCCAACATTTATGCTCTGCCCTTGTTTTCAGCGCTCAAAGTTAGTTGCCTCCGCTTCTCTGGCAGACTGAAATATAACTAGTCGATAGTAATCATGGACACACTTTAGAATGTATTGTGTGACTACGACGGACACAGGCCCTTTATGTGTAACTCATCTATCGAGTCCTCATTTCAGGCTTTGCCAACAAATACAACTTTTCATGACTGTACACAGTTTCTACTTCAGGTTCTGTTTAGTGCTCCCATTCCAGAGAATTGCAGTAACTTAATCACTTTGGGGTGGGGGCTGGTAGAGTGGGATGCGGTGGGTTATCACCTTCAGCATGGGATATCCCCATGTGCCCTTATTCACACCTGGCCTCTGGAAAGTGATGTATATGGTGCTGTCTCCCCCACCTCATTCTGATGAGGCCCTTGGACCTGGCTCCCTCTCAGCCACCCTTTAGCCTTTCTCTAGACTGTAGAAAATGTTGTTGTTGTTCAGTCACTACATCAAGTCTGACTCTGTGACTCCGTAGACTGCAGCATGCCAGGCTCCTCTGTCCTTCACTATCTCCTGGAATTCGCTGAAATTCATGTCCATGGAGTCAGTGCTGCTATCTAACCATCTCATCCTCTGCCGCCCCTCTCCTTTTGCCTTCAATCTTTTCCAGCACTGAGGTCTTTTCCAATGAGTCAGCTCTTCACTTCAGGTGGCCAAAGTATTGGCCATTGGTGCAGAAAATATCAAGCTGTAGTTTCTTCCTTGATTCGCCCCTGATTAATTTCTGCCATATTGTTTCCCATCATGCTGGGCACGGGGGATTTTGAGGTCTTATGAATAGCGAAGGTTTTACACGTGTTCCGGGGTCTTTCAAGCTCATTGAGTCTCTATCCGTCATCTTTCTTCTCTGGGCTTCATTCCAGATGGACTGGGGGAGGGGCAAGGGTCAGGGCTATTTCTGGAACCACATGGTTCAATGACCAACCCTGCTGACCAACCCTTCAGTGATAGGATTTATCTTGGTAAAACACTGGACTAACCTGGCTGCAGAGAATCTTCCCCCAATTTTTTTTTTAGGGCATAATTTTTGTATTCTGAAAATTTCACCTTCATCACAGACAGGGACGTTGATGTTGAGGCAAATGAAACCATTGTCCAAAGTTGGCTGAGTTCAGAAGAGAGGAATGGAGGGACCTGAATTTAAAAGCTGGCACCCTCTCCACCAGGCTAATCTGGCTATACGGACAAAGAAATGTTTTTGAGCAAAAAATGGGACAAAATGGGGATCTTTGGGCATCTCAACTCTAGTGTAAAGATCTTGTTTGGGAACAAGACAGAGCATTTCTATCTCAGGATATTCTGTTGGGTGGTGGGAGAAGGTCTCAGTTTAGGGGGCAAGGTGGAGATGGAATGCTTTCAGATCTTATTTCTAAGACTACAGAACACAGTCCAGATGGAGAGAGTCTAAGGCAGAGTTTCCTCCTTGCTAGAGCTAGAACCAAGTGCTTAGTAGGTCACCCTGGACTCGGTAATTGGGTTTGAAAACCAGGCTTTGGTTTGTGGGCCAGAAAGCAGTGCTTACATGTGGCATGGTTATGCTTCCTCTTACTTTGGGGGAAGACCTGATCAATGAAGGTTGTTGTTCTGGCTTCTCTGATTTCTGCGGCAAGTGATATTTCTTCCAATTTAAGAGATCTTACTCCATTGCTGAGCATAGGAAATAAACTTTTGTGATTTAATTAAAGCCATATTCTTGTTCCAGGCCCCTTCTCCCCCAGTGATACTGTCTACACAAATGATGGACTTGGGCAAACATCACATTCCCTTTATTCTTTGTCAAAACCACAACCTTTTCTTCTCTGTCACTCTTGGATTTCTTTCTCACTTGTCATTAATCATGGTGGCATGCCCAAATATTATCCCTGCAAGACAGCATCACCATGGCACAGGGAATAGGAAATCAGACAAATATACCTTTTGTGTGTGAAACTGTCAACTTTTTTCAACCTCTACACATTTGGAAAGAAGTTGGAACACTCTCTGAATTATTACTATTTGTCTGTTACTTAGCTTCCCTGCTGCTGCTGCTGCTAAGTCGCTTCAGTCCTGTCCGACTCTGTGCGACCCCATAGACAGCAGCCCACCAGGCTCCCCCATCCCTGGGGTTCTCCAGGCAAAAACTCTGGAGTGGGTTGCCATTTCCTTCTCCAATGCATTAAAGTGAAAAGTGAAAGTGAAGTTGCTCAGTCGTGTCCAACTCTTAGTAACCCCATGGACTGCAGCCTTCTAGGCTCCTCCATCCGTGGGATTTTCCAGGCAAGAGTACTGGAGTAGGGTGCCATTGCCTTCTCCGTTGCTTCCCTAAACCTTATGAAATAATGGAATATTGACTGGCGAACAAAAAAGTAGGTGGAGGTCCCAGCTATACATATTGTATGTCCCATTTGTGTGAAAATATGTACATAAAAACTTGCTGGCAGAAAACATGCAGTGTGTTGATGGTGGTTGTCCCTGGGTTTTGAGATTATGGGAAAATTTGAATTTCTTCTTTATATTACTCAGCTCGACTGCTCTATTCTTTCACAGAATTTGCTTCCAAATGTGTTTTCCTGTTCCCAAAATTATACTCATTCTTAAAGACAGGGATTTGCTGCTTTTTAACAACATTTTTAAAATATACAGCCGGCTTTGAAGGAAATCACACACAAAAAGATTCTCAGCACAGTTTTAAGCATTGGCAACTCTTGGGATAATTGGATGAGGTGACTGGTTTGAAGGAGCAGCATTCATTTTGTCTTATAATTTCTGGCAGCATTAGATATGATGCTTTGATAGTTATGTCCATAGATGGAAAGAAAAGATAGCTTTTTCTATTGTTCAGTTTTTTTTTTTAACTCCAGATCAATGTACCATGAGAATGTAGTAATTCAACCAGTCACCTGGAAAATTCCTGTATATGAAAAGTAAATATGTACCTTAAAAAACCCAGTTCATTGAGTTCTTCAATATAAAGCAAGTCTTTCTGCTTATATAAATAAAAAGAGGAACTACCCTGTGTTGAAAACTAAGCTATGAAAAAAATATGATTCTGAAGAACTGTTTCTGCTCTCAAATATAGAATATGAAAATCAAGGATTATTAGCTCTCATACACAGAATATATTTTATTAAGAAAACTGAGACATTTAGAATGGTAACATTGGGAATGTCTATGAACTTTTCACAGGTTTTACTTTGTAGATTTTAATTAGGTAACTTGTCTGGCTCACTTATATTTTTGTTAATTTATTTGGGATGGGAAATGAAAAAATTTACTTTCAATATCTTGTGGAACTGATAATTGAAGACTGCCAAAAGAAGACAAAACATATGAAATGGAATGTTAGTAACTCAGAAATATTTACCTGATTGACCAATACTCAATCACATTTGCCTTTCCTGTGAACATTTCATAAATATTTGAAGGCGTTTTATGGCCGGGGGGCTTCCCTGGTGGCTCAGACAGTAAAGAATGTGCCTGCATTGCTGGAGACCCAGGTTCGATCCCTGTATGAGGAGGATCCCCTGGAGAAGGGTGTGGCAACCCACTCCAGTGTTCTTGCCTGGAGAATTCCATGGAGAGAGGAACCTGATGGGCTATAGTCCCCAGGGGTACAGAGTTGGACACGATGGAGCGACTAACACTTTCACTTTTCACTTTCACTCTTATGGCCCCTTTGTGTAAAGCCTTTTGCTGCCCCCTATATGTATGATAACTGTGTTTTTAAGTAAATATTGGAAGGCTTATTCTGACAAGCATGGGCGATAGTGCTACAGAAATATGTAATTGAGAGTTTTATTGCCTACACGTTGTTCATATGATCTCTATCCTCAATGACTTCATAGTCTTATCAAGAAGATTTCAAAAGTGCAGTTATTAAATAATGCTTCAGACTGAGTTCTAGAACGTGTTATACCGAATATAAACCAGGTGCCAACATATAGGCCACAAAAAAGCATTTTGTGGTCAAGTTGTGGAGGGTCTGAAGTAGCCAGGGAAGTTTTAATGAAACAGGTGGTCTTTTTCTTTTCATTTCTCTAGGATTCTGCCTTCTGGTGACTAGTTTTTTTTTTTTTTTAATACATTTATTTTTAATTGAAGGATAATTTCTTTACAAAGTTATGCCAGTTTCTGCCACACATCAACACGAGTCAGCCATAGGTATACACGTGTCCCCTCCCTCTTGTACTTCCCGCCCCTCCCACTGCATCCTGCCCTTCTAGGATGTCTCAGGGCATCAGACTGAGCTCCCCGCACTTACAGCAATTTCCCACTACCTATCCACTTTACACATGGTAATGTATGTATTTCAGCTCTACTCTCTCAATTTGTCCCACCTCTCCTTCCCCCGGTGTGTCCATAAACCTTTTCTCTATGACTATTTGCCTTGCAAATAGGTTCATCAGGACTGGTATTCTAGATTCCATATATATGCATTAATATACAATATTTACTTCACTCTGCATAACAGGCTCTAGTTTCATCCAGAAAGAGGTGGTCTTAAAGGTTATACCATGCAAGGATCAGGTTGTAATCTGGCTATAGTGTGGATTAGACCTACTGCTTAGACACTGTTGTATAAAGAATAAGCCCCCAAATCTCAGTGACTTGCATCACGGACAATTATGTTTCTTGCTCACAGGTCTGCAGGGTGGCTGAGGCTCAGCTGATCTTGGTTGGACTCAGTTGGGTCATATCTCCACTTCGGGCCTCCTTTCCCTGTCTCTTTCTGGGACTGGCACTGCCTGGGGCATGGTCTTCTTGTGGTTATGGCAGAAACACAAGAGGCCAGCTCAAGTCAGACACACACATCGGAAGCTTCTGCTCATTATTTCCCCCAGCATTCTGTCATCCAAAGCAAGTCATGCGAACAAGCCAGATATCAGTGGGGTGAGGAGGGCTTCCCTGGTGGCTCAGTGGTAAAGAATCCACCTGCCAATGGAGGAGACACGAGTTTGAACCCTGGTCCAGGGAAGATCCCACATGCCTCAGGGCAACTACGCCCGTACACAACTACTACTGAGCTTGTGCTCTAGAATCTGGGAACTGCAGCTAGAGAGTAGCCCTGCTCTCCACAACTTGAAAAAGGCCCTTGCAACAGTGAAGACCCAGCAAAAATAAACAGACAAAATAAAACAGGGTGACTTGTGACATGTGACTACAAGTCACATGGCAAAGGTCATGGATATGTAATTCTGTATAACTGGGAAAGAGTGAAAAATGGGAAACAATAATTCAATCTGCCACAGTCACATATTTGAAAAAAAAGAAACAAAACAACCAGCAGTTGAAAAATTGCAAACAGCACAGATAAGAACCTAGAGTGAAGAACACAAGTATAGCTGACTTGAAAAGACTGATAACGACATTTTCCTTAAGATTTTGGAGGTTTGTAATAGGACTAATGCTGACTAGTTCATCTTCCTGGATAAAAAAAAATCACAGTAGACCAAAATTAAGTAAGAACTTGAATTGGATGAAAATCTTCTCTATTTGGGAGCTACAATGCTGGTAGAAATTACTGGAAGAGGTACAGTATCCATTTCTGACTCTTCCGGGAGAGAGCTGTGTTTCAGATCACAGAGGTGCCTGGACGCAGTGAGCCCTTCAAGCCTTTTTTGGTTCTACGTTCCTGTGATGTCAGTGTTACTTCCCCTCCCAAAACCCCCAACAGCGGCCGAGTGTCAGAATGCCGCATGACAAGACCCATGACGGTCTTTTCTTTGCGAGTTCTCTTTGTGAGTTCTTCTTTTGGTTCCTCTCGCAGGAAGGGAGGGGAGAGGAATGAAAGATTGGAAGTTCGCTTTGGGGGTCACGGTCCTGGGATGGCTAACTGATGCCAAGATACCACCCCAGGGAGCCTGGTTGCCAACCCCTGGCAGCATCCCTGTGCTGGGAGTGTTGGGGAGAGGGGAACAAGAGACACTGATTTGTGTGGATAGCACTTCAAATAAAAACAGATTCTACTTTCAAATTTTTCTTACAGATCTTAGGACCTTCAGAAATAATCTAGGTGGAACTGTGTTATCAAACCTCACTGCACAGAGGGGGATGGTACCAGTGACCTCCCAGTGCTGCAGTACAAATTGAATCAGAAAATATTTCCAGTACCATGTCCAGCACATATGAGGTATTAAGTAATTGGTAGCTTTTAAAAAAACTGTTTATTTTCTGTTGGGTTATAGCCGATTAACAGTGTTATGACAGTTTCAAGTGAACTATAGCTTTTTTTTTTTTTTTTTTTGGATACAGCACCAGATACATCCCATTATGGAAACAGATGGGTTTTTTTATTCTTAAAATTCAATTCGGTGGTATGTAGAGTTGGACACAACTGAGCGACTTCACCTTCACTTTTCACTTTCATGCATTGGAGAAGGCAATGGCAACCCACTCCAGTGTTCTTGCCTGGAGGATCCCAGGGACAGGGGAACCTGGTGGGCTGCCATCTATGGGGTCGCACAGAGTCGGACACAACTGAAGCGACTTAGCAGCAGCAGCAGCAGCAGAACACTGCTAACCTCAGGTGGAATTGCCAGTGGCAAGTCCGAGGTGCTGGTAAAAATTTTCTGAGAGGCTCCCAGCAAAGGAATTCTGGTTAAGAAACTCATACAAAGAAATGGTTATTGAAGGATAGCATTATCTGGCCTTGGGCCCCACTGCAGACACAAAGCAGGTAATTTGCATGGAGAAGGCAATGGCACCCCACTCCACTACTCTTGCCTGGAAAATCCCATGGACGGAGGAGGTTGGTAAGCTGCAGTCCATGGGGTCGCTAAGAGTCGGACACGACTGAGTGACTTCACTTTCACTTTTCACTTTCATGCATTGGAGAAGGAAATGGCAACCCACTCCAGAATTCTTGCCTGGAGAATACTAGGGATGGGGGAGCCTGGTGGGCTGCCGTCTATGGGGTTGCACAGAGTAGGACACGATTGAAGCGACTTAGCAGCAGCAGCAGCAGCAGCAGCAGCAGCAGCCCTGAACCTTATTGGTTTCTAGCTGCCAGACTAGGACTTGACTGACTGAGTGGCTTATAAGTTTTTCCAGAGTTAAGGCAGGGTCTTACCCACTCTTGTGGGCTCCCTCGTGTTAAGCATAATGGATTCTACACTCCAGGTGCTCAGTTAATGAATGTTTACTGAATGATGGAAGATATCCAGAATCACCCTGTATCCTTAGTACATCTACATCAGCTCAGGGCTACATTGGTCTTCAAATCCCGGGCTAAAAATGAACATAAAGTATATGATTATACCTTGGGGTGTAGGAGGCATTCTATCTTCTGAGACCTTCACATTAGCTGAGTTGGAGAACCAGGACTCTGTTGAATTAGCTCTGTAATGAACCACACTGGCGGCTCCTCTGCTAGGGATTCTGGGTGACATTTAATTAGGCTTTGATAGACCTCTCCCCAAACTCACTGAGAACTTTTACTTTTTGACCTGTGCAAAGTATAAAACTAGATTCAAGGGAACTTCCTGAGAAGAGGCCAAACCTGGCCTCTTGTGGGTTCCACATGAGAACCCGCCAGAACGTCACCAGCCTTTGTAAAAGTTCCACCTGGTTTCCTGTCTCCCAGCCAGCCGTACCTGTTTACGTCACCAGGAGACCAGGCCCTAACCTGGACTTACCCCAAGGGCGCCACTAGCTCTCCCAGCAGGCGCCCAGAGGCTAGAGTTCTTGCCTCTGAACTTGTTCCCTCTGTCCTCGACACTGTTCCCACCCTGGCAGCCCCAAGGCAACCACTGGTCTACCTGCCAGCCCCCTATCTGAGACAATAGCCTAGATTTTTTATCTCAGCCAACTGAACTTGAGCTTGAGTCCTTATTCCACTTCCCTGTCTTCAGTCCATGAACCGTATATAGCCACTTGCATTTATTAGTACACGTGTGCTTGTGAACTCAGACCTGCGAGCACCAAGCAGACGGGGTCAGGAGCGGAGGTGGCAGGATGAGGGCGGCATGGGTCTCTGCTAAGCCTTCCCTTCCCCGCTCCAGGGAGCGCACCATATAGGGCAGCAGTTCTCTGCCTCAGGGACAGAGAGCAGCGTGAGACGCGGAGTGGCCTGCGCAACCCACTGTCAGTTCAGCTGCCGGGGGGTGGGGTGGAGTGATGGGAAACCAGAGAGTGGGTTAGCCTCTCATGACTGGATGAAGGGGCAAGCACCTCACCGTTCTGGCCAGTGTTCCCAAATCTTCTTGCTCCTTTATTTTTCAGTTCAGTTCAGTCGCTCAGTCGTGTCCGACTCTGCGACCCCATGAATCACAGTACGCCTTTATTTTTAAGAGAAAGCAAAAAAAACCCAAAACCAACTGGATTTTTTTTTTTTTAATCAGCCAGCACAAGCTTTTTTTTTTTTTTTTTTAACAATAAGTGGGCCAGTTTGGAAACTGGGGTATTTTGCATTTAATTTTTAATACAAAATGCCCCAGTTTCCAAACTGGCCCACTTATTGTAAAAAAACCTGTGCTGGCTGGATTAAAACCACCCGGGGGCTGGCTTGAGACCTGTGGGCTGCTGGCAGGCAGTTCCTTGTTTCCTTGGGGCATCATTCTTACCCGCCCTTCACAGGCAGAGGGCCCCCGGCGAGTGGAAGAGCTGGGGTCTGAACCCGTTCCCTTCAACTCCAAGTCCGTTGGTCTGGCCACGACAGTCAGCAATTCCCCAGTGACTGAGCGTCCTCCACACACAACCCAACAGGCTGGTGCCCAGGACAAAGAGCCTTCATTCAGCTCCTATTAGCACCGCGTCCACCACACCCAAAGTTCCGTCTGGGCCGGTGGGTCTTAGCGCTCTGCCATGAAGCTCATCCAGGTCTCTAGGGTCACGAGTCAGACGTGACTGAAGCGACTTAGCTCACCTCGGGGCCTCCCACAGTGGCCTCGGAGGGTATCCTGTGTCCCCTGCAGACACAGGGGACATGCGTGCTGGGCCTCCCTTGGCAGCCCAAGGCAGCCGTAGGGGCAGGAAGCCGGGCTCTCCTGCTCCAGCCTTCCCTGACACCTTGGATGTAACCTTCTCCCCGCTTTCTCCCTCCGTGAGCCTGGGGTGAAGGCCACCCACCACCCCGACTAGTCTGAAGTTGGACCCAGATGGTCTGAGTGTTGCCCCCACCTTTGGTCTCATCTCCCAGCGTGATCTTGGACTTTCTCTTCACCTAGAGTCTGCATTAGGCCAAACAAGAGCCTTCAATCAGTGCTCTGTCGAGACTCTAAATGCGCGTGAGAGAAAAACCCAACTCAAGCCGGCACAGGCAAACGCTTGATGGTTGGTGTCATTACGTAAAAACAGCAGGCGTTTGAACACCATTTCTGCAAATTAGCCTCTTAGGTCCCAGCTCCGCTATCTTCTGTTTTGACTTCCTTTCAAGGTGGCAGCCGGTCACCCAGGCCTGTAGCTTCCTGGACTCAAGTGCGGTGAAAAAGAGGAAGGTGGCTTCTCCCACACAGCCGCAGCTAAAGGCTTACACTGGGTCACTGGCTCACTCTGTGTTGGATGCCTGACCCTGGACCAGTCCCTATGGCCAGAGAAATGCAATACACAGGATCGTGTTGCATGGGCTGGGCAAGCGGGAGGGAAGTCAGGGTATGGCCAGAGGGGCAAAGGGGTCCTGGGTATTCAACTTTCTTATCGATTTCATTATATGTTTTGATATGTAGAACACTGAAATGCAACCCAGAGTCAAAACTATAGAGAAAGGAAGGCTTGGAGAAGGGTATTTCCATGCTATAGTTCACCGTGACCCGGCTGCTACCCGGACCTCCCACTGCCCTGGTGCGCCTTGGAAAACAACTACATTTCCTTTTGGATTGTTCTTCCTGTGCTTCTTTTGTAAAGAGAAGCAGATACATTCCAATATGATTATTTCCCTTATTTCTTACATGGAAGAGAGCAGATGATACATGCTCCTTTGCACTTTGTCTCTTTACTTCATAACATCTCCTGGAAATCATTCCAGCTCTGCTCATAGAACTCTTCCTCATATTTTGTAATATCTCAGTACCTTGTTGTGTGTGTACCATATTTAATTCAACCAATCTCCTGTGCTTGGGCATTTAGGGAGTTTCCAATATTTTGTGATGATAAATAATGCTGCAATGTATAACCTTGAGTATCTGTAGTTTATTGAAGTATAATTGATTTATAATGTTATGTTAGTTTCAGGTGTATAGCAAAGTGATTCATTTATATATATTCATACATATATATATTTTTAGAATCATTTCCATTATAGGTTATTACATGATATTGAGTATAGTTCCCTGTGCTATACAGTGGGTTCTGAGTATCTGTATATTTATATTGCTAGAGGTATCTATTTGGAGTCAATTTCTAGAAGAGGAATCGCTGAGTGGAAGGGTAAATACATGCACATGTTTGTTCAGTTCAGTTCAGCTCAGTTCAGTCGCTCAGTCGTGTCCGACTCTTTGCGACTCCCATGAATCGTAGCACGCCAGGCCTCCCTGTCCATCACCAACTCTCGGCGTTCACCCAGACTCACGTCCATTGAGTCCATGATGCCATCCAGCCATCTTATCCTCTGTCGTCCCCTTCTCCTCCTGCCCCCAATCCCTCCCAGCATCAGGGTCTTTTCCAATGAGTCAACTCTTCACATGAAGTAGCCAAAGTACTGGAGTTTCAGCTTTAGCATCATTCCTTCCAAAGAACACCCAGGGTTGATCTCCTTTAGAATGGACTGGTTGGATCTCCTTGTAGTCCAAGGGACTCTCAAGAGTCTTCTCCAATATCACAGTTCAAAAGCATCAATTCTTCAGTGCTCAGCCTTCTTCACAAGTTTGTTAGGTATTGCCAATTTCCGCCTCCCTAGAGGTTGTCCCATGTCACAAGCCCACCAGCTGTGTTCCTGAGTGCCTGTTTCTTCAGGCTCACCTACAGAGGGTGTTGTTAAACTCTTGAGTATTTTTTTTGTTTGCTAACATGACAGATAAAGATGTTATTCAATGTAGATTTCATAGGCATTTTTATTAAGCGTGAAATTGATTACACTTTCATATATTTGAATGTTATATTTCATCTAATGGATTGTCTATTCCTATCTTATGCCCACTTTGCTACTGGATTTTTGGCCTTCTTTAATTTCAAAAATATTAGATATTAGTTCTTTATGATTAAGCTACAAAGACTTTTCTGTCAGTTTTCATTTGTACTTTGATTATGCTAAAGTGTTTTTTTTTTGTAGTCAAATTTATCAGTTTCTCCTTTGCAGCATGCAGATTGTTAATTATATTAAAAATATTTTCCTACCCAGCTTATATAAAACTTAATCCATATTTTCTCCTAATACCTGTGAAATTTTATTTTCTCTATAGGTCTTTGGTTAATTTGATAACTATGGGGGATCAACTCTGAATATTCATTGGAAGGACTGATGCTGAAGCTGAAGCTCCAATACTCTGGCCACCTGATGGGAAGAGCTGACTCATTGAAAAGATCCAGATGCTGGGAAAGATAGAAGGCAGGAGGAGAAGGGGACGACAGAGGATGAGATGGTTGGATGGCATCACTGACTCAATGGGCATGAGTTTGAGCAGGCTCTGGGAGATGGTGAAGGACAGGGAAGCCTGACAGGCTGTAGTCCATGAGCTTGCAGAGTTGGACACGAATGAAAGACTGAACAACAAGTTCTTGTATATAATGCAAGAAATAGATCTAAATTTATTTTTTAAATGACTATCCATTACCCTAACACCAGTCAGCCCCAGTGATTCTGAGATATCTCCTTTATCATAACCTAGATTTCTTCAAGTATTCAGGCCTATTTCTTGACTTCTCATTTTGTTCCATTGGTGAGCCTTTTTAAGTGTTGCTACCTGTGTTTTGATGATGGAGGCTTTGTCGTGTGTATATATATCCTGTAGGACTACTCGTCTTTCACAGAAGATTGTTTTTAAAAGACAGGAGTTATTATAGACCATTGGTAGGCAGAGGGAAATGACCAAGTGGAGATATGAGTCGAGGTGGGGGGGAATTGTGATATCCTTGAATAAGCACAAGCAGAGAATTCAGAAAGGAGCCAGAGAATACAGATTCAGAAGTTGGTAGATTTGCTGGGGAGAAGAATTCTCTTCTGACTTTATTCCCCAGTGAAATAGAACCAAAGTCAGCGGCTGATTGCGGGGGAAGTGGGGAAGAAGGCTAATCACTCAGACTATGCTGAAGGCCTGCTTGAGGTCTGTGGTCGTAAATGGAAAGCAAGACCCACGTGCAGTTACGTTTTCCTCTAGCCTCACACGATGGCTTGAGCATGAGGGCTGAGCAGGCACGCTGTTGAGTTTAAACTGAGTTGCGATTTAGCCAAACAAGCACAGCCAATGGAAAGAGGGGTTAAGTAGTAAAGGCAGCATGGATACAAGTAGGCAGAATGATGGGCCAGGAATCCAAGTTGGGTGAGGAGGGAAATGAAGAGAGTGGGCAGGGGGTGGGTGTGAAGGCTGTCGTGATGACGGGTTAATCCTGAAAGCGTTTAAGAGATGCTGGAGTCTTTGGAAGGGGAAGTGATGGTCTTGGGGTGGGTGGATAAGATGGGATAGAAGAAAAGATGTCAACAAAGATGTAAAAAGACTGAGGGGCCAGAATGTGGTCAGATTGTCTTTGTGGTTGGGATGGTAGTGAGGAGGAAACAGAACAGGCTCCATCTTGAAAGCAGGGCTCCATCGTGGGCTGGACCGTGGACTTTGAACTGTGTGCCCAGTATCTATGGAAACGACGTACCAACTGGAAAACCGGGTCCCTGGAAGGAAGAGCCCCAGGGCTTGAACCTAGACTCTCCTTAGCCTAAAAGAATACCCTAATTATCTGTGCAGCCCAATAGAAGCAGACAGTCTATTATGCGTATTGGGGTATGACCACAGGCCTGTTGATAAGTGTCCACTGTTAACTACCTAGGCTTAAGGCTGATTGTCTCTTTCTCTTCCTTTGTTCAGACTAGTTTCAGAGAATCTGGGGAGGTGGGTTTGGGCACTTACACTTAGGGTACATAAGGTTTTCACAAAAACTGGTCTGAGTCCTTGGCTAAGAGGAGACTCTGCCTTGGGCCTGCTGGTGTAATAAGCTGCACTCCACTATCTGCTTTGTCCTTCTGAGTGAGTGTGTTTCCTGGGATGCATGGCTACAGCAGTAGTGCCAGAGAACTGGTGAGCCTGATCTTAAAATCTCCGAGACTGAAGGGCAGTGGCTGGCAGGTGGAGGTGCCTGCAAATGAGAGTGAGGAGTGGGTGGGATCTCAAGGTTCCTCAGGGACCCGCAGAATTTCACCACTGGAAGTTCAGGTCCCCATCACCCTAAGGAATCTCCTCAAGCTCTGCTTCCATCTGTTCCCTTGGCAGCCTTCCAGGGTTGATTAAGCTGTGAAGTTGGAGACTAAAAAGCTTGGCTAAGAGATTTGTCTTGAAGTCTGTAGAGCCTGGCATCCCTTAAAACAAAGACAATTTGAGAGCCCTGAGGTCTGGTAGAGCTAAGTGGGATGCTTTCTGCACAGCTGGCATGAATTCTACCATAGGGAAGATTCTGGAATTCATTTGCAATGCTGGCCAGGTGAACAGAGAGGCTATGTGCTGTCATGCAGGACACAACAGGGTGAGCTTAAACCCTCAAAGCGTCAAGTAGCCTGGACAGCCCTCCCTGGCTGCAGAATCGAAGCCACAGCTATCTCTAAAGGACTTCCTAAGTGTTGAAAAGCCATCCTCCTACTTCAGGTATCCTGTTGCATCCAGACTTCCTGAGACTCCCCAAACGTCTGAGATTCGATCCTGGAAGATGGTGTGTCCCAGCCAGGTGAGCTGGATCTGGGCCGCCTTCAGAAGACCAGCGCTCTAATGAGCCCTGGCTCAATGAGTGACCCGAGTGTGGCTTAGGCCATGCATTTGAGGCTGACTGTGCCTGAGACCTGTCAACAGGAAAGGGCCCAGGTCTTGACAAGGGAGAAACGGGTAAGGTGAGATGGTTAACCTTCAGGGGAGCAGGAATATTCAATGGATTTAGGATGGGGTCCATTTGTGAGGTGACAGGATACATGGAATGTCATATCTGAGTGTTGAGAATAAAAGCTTATGGTCTGGGGCCAGTTAAGATGTTAGAAATAAGATTCAAGGTTATTTTCAGTCACGTATAGTAATTTGGGCTTCCCTGGTGGCTCAGACAGTAATGAGTCCGCTTGCAATGCAGGAGACCTGGTTTGATTCCTTGGTTGGGAAGATCCCCTGTAGGAGGTCATGGCAACCCACTCCAGTATTCTTACCTGGAGAATCCCATGGACAGAGGAGCCTGGTGGGCTACAGTTGATAAGGTCACAAAGAGTCAGAGGGGACTCAGCCACTAAGCAAAAACACACAGTAATTTGGAAGCTGGTGTAGAGGTAGAAGAAAAGTACATACTGGACTCAGAGCCCACTGACTTGTGCTCACTCGGACTGGACAGAGTGGGTGAGAAAACCTCATCTCTCTTTCCCAGTTGGGTCTCAGGAGGTCCTGTCTGGAGGAGGGCCAGGTCCTGTCGGCATTTACTCTTAGGCTGTGATCTGCCAGTGGGACTGGGTTCTGAGATTGACAGGTGGGGCTGGCACTGGGGTTTGAGAGGGGGCAGAGGTGGGGCAGGTAGGTTCCAGACACCTCCACCCTCACCCATTCCTGCGGCTCCCTTTGCTCAGAAAGAAGTGGTGACTGGAGGTTCCCAACCTTGAGCCCCCATCCAAAAGAGACACCTCAGATCTAGAAACACACACACACACACACACACACAGGCACTCCCACTTAAGCATATCCTGACTTCCCTGGTAGTTCAGTGGGTAAAGAATCTGCTTCCAGTGCAGGAGCCCCGGGTTCGACCCCTGGGTCCAAAAGATCTCCTGGAGGAGGAAATGGCAGCCCACTCCAGTACTCTTGCCTGGAAAATCCCATGGATGGAGGAGCCTGGTGGGCTGCAGTCCATGGGGTTGCAGAGTCAGGCATGAACGAAGGACTAACGCACACAAATCCACAAACTGAAAGGCGCAGTTTTTCTCTCTCAGCTGCACACAGTGGCTGTGGACCCTCCACTCGCTCGGTGGCCGCGGGCGAGAGAGCAGCACCTCGTCACACAGAGAACATCACCCCCACACTCCAGAGTCTGGGAAGATACCCAGGTCTGTGGAGATGCTCTTAGGCAAACAAATTCCACATCTCCCCAGTGCTTAGAGTTATGTTTCTGTCTGTAGCACCTGGCTCCAGGCTCAGCACTCACGAAGCTTAGGAAACAAGTCTGAGGACCTCAGACGGGAATCCTTGCTGAGCTTGGGGGTCCTGGTCCTGCTTGACTCCCGCCTTGCTGCCCAGGGTCCTCAGGCCAAGAGTCTGACCTTGTTTCCCAGCCCAACTTTCTCGTCCAAAACCTGGGAAACACTGTCACATCCTGCGATGCTGATCATCTACCTTCCTGGCTCCCCAACTCCAAACTCACACACTCACACCCATACCCCCACACACTGTCTGTCTCCTCCAGCTTGGACCATAATTCAGACTGAGTCTGATGTAACTGAGATGTCAGCTTCTGCTCCCCAGACACTCACCTCTTTTCTTCCTGGTTGGCAGACCCCCTTTACAGACATATGTTTTGAACTCACGTCCCCACACAAGCCTGCCTTTGGAATAGCAGACAGTTAGCTGTACCATCTTTTTGGGGGCTGTGATGAGTCTCCATCGCTCAGTCCCACTGCACGGGCTTTTCTCTAATTGCTGCACGTGGAGGCTACTCTCTAGTTACCTACGGTGCACAGGCTTCTCATTGCAGTTGCTTCTTTGTTGCAGAGCACGGGCCCGAGGGTTCGAGGGCTTCAGAGAGCTTCAGTAGTTGCGGCGCACGGGCTTAGTTTCTCCAAGTTATGTGGGGTCTTCCCAGACCCCTTCCAGGGCCCAAGAGTAGGCGTTTGTCTAACACTTGGAAATGAATTGTCCGAGAAGACCCATGTGCTGACAAAGGAAAATATTTTATTTGGAAAAAGGCACCCAGGAGGAGAGCAGGAGGATAAGGAACCCAGGAGAACTGCTCTGCCACGTGACTTGAGTCCTGGGTTTTATGGTCATGGGATTAGTTTCCGGGTGGTCTTTGACCAATCATTCTGACTTAGGGTCCTTCCCGGTGGCACACACATTGCTCAGCCAAGATGGATGCCTGCAAGAAGGATTCTGGGAGGTAGTAGGACATATGGCATCTCCTTTTGACCTTCTCCAGACTCTTCCTGTTGGTGGTGGCTTATTAGTTCCGTGTTCCTTGCCAGGACCTCCTGTCATAAAAATAACTCATGCTAATGGTTGCTATGGTGTCTGGCCGGGGTGGGCCATTTCAGCTAGTGTGCTTCTTCTAACAAGACTAAGGGTCACACCAGTGTTTGATCCTTAACCACTGGACCCCCAGGGAAGCCCTGTGCCATCATGTTTAAACCTTTGTGTGTTTGCTAAGTCGCTCTAGTCGTGCCTCTTTGGGACCCTATGGACTGCAGTCCGCCAGACTCCTCTGTCCATGGGATTCTCCAGGCAAGAATACTGGATGGGTTGCCATGCCCTCCTCCAGGGCATCTTCCCAACCCAGGGATCGAACCCACATCTCTTACGTCTCCTGCATTGGCAGGCGGGTTCTTCACCACCAGCGCCACTGTAAGTTCTATTCTGTTAGCCAGGACACATAAAAAGTCAGCCTTTAACTCAGTGATGTCACAGCATTTTACATGTAAGCTCCTGCGTATGTGTTTTTAAGGGAGCTTTGGCTTGCTTGCCTTTCTATTACATAGGTGATCACAAGCAAATGTGAATTCTCTCTTCCTTTTTGGTTTGATGCTCACTTGTGTGACCTCAAGGACATTGATATGATCAGTTTTATAAGGCACTAAAGGGTGGGCCCTGGGCTCCTCCTGGGATCACAGCAGAGTGGGCACAGATTCTGAAGCCCAGGCCAGGGACTGTGGAGCAGAGTATTCAAAATGCGGAGAGCCCAAGACACACAACAAATTAACGCTGGATTCCTGGGTCAGGCCCCTCTGGGCCTCAGTTCCCTTAGGTGGAGAAATAGACTATCGCCTATCAGAATTATCTTAAGGGCTAAGCAGCGTGATGTGTGTGTGGTAACTGCTCAGTAGATGTTACTTTCTTTTCTCTTTCTCATCCTTAGTGGAATGTGCTTTCCATGGCACTGTCGGTATCTGTTCCAGCTGATGAAACCCTTTAAAGAAGCTCAGATGCTTTTGTGCACGAAGCATCCCTTACAATTAGAGACGCACGCTCTGCCATCTTGGCTCTTCCTCTGGCAGCTGCGCCCCAATCTGTTCAGACTGGGGAGACCTTTCCTGGCCTTCCTCAAAACCATCATTTGTGCAGCGTCCCCGGGGCTACGAATAGCAAGGAAATGAAGGAAAGCAAGCAACATCTGGTGTTAAACAAATACCATCATCTTACAAATGTCTCATCTCTGGGATAATGATTCTTGTGTATGCAGAGCAAAGAGGGATGTCAACAGCAGGACCCAATACTAGAGAAGAAACAGCTGAAAGGCAGTCATAGCCCTTCCCTACTGTGTCTCCAGCAAAATTCCATTTTGGAAAACAAGAAAAGGTGCTCATAAGTTCATAGCTTTTTCTCACACCAGACTGAAAACCCAACTCCTGCTCTCTGTTCTGATGAGCTGAATCCTGCAAACATACGTCGTGACAGTGGGTCAGTGTCTGGGATGGTATCCAGCAAAGGGTGAGCTAGTGTGGACACGTGAGCACCTTTGTCTTGCTCCCTTGCCCCCAGCCGAGACCATTCCCGTTTGTGCTACTGCAGGTGCATTTGGGAGTTCCTGAGACATTCTCAAGCATCATCCAGAGAATTCTGCCTGTAAATGGCTAAGACAGATGTTTTATGTCTTGCTTCGTTATTATGGGTGTTATACCCCAAAGAAGAAAAATGTTAATGAATTATTTTGTAACATTTAAAAGACTCCTGTTGAGCTGTGATGGGAATGGCCTGGAGCCAAATGGCGATGGAGACCTTTATCCTTGGCATCCACTCACTCAGTTTTCTCTCCTCTTAGCATGATTTTTTTTCTCTCAACTGAAATCCATCACCTAGTTTCATGTGAGGCAACCAGTCTCCAGGCCATCAAGGATCTTCTTTGTCAGATCCCAGACAAGACTGCTACCACCAGATGTTGTATCCTCTGGACATAAATGGCAGTCATGGATGTGTTTGTTTTGCCTTGCCTAGTGTTTTGAACCAAAATCAATGATCAATGATTTATTTACAACAGGAGTCCCCACCCTCCAGGATCTAGTGCCTGATGATCTGAGGTGGAGCTGATGTAATAATAATAGGAACAAAGTGCACACTAAATGTTATGTGCTCGAGTCATCCTGAAAGCATCTCCCCCACTCCTGAGGTCCGTGGAAAAGTGATCTTCCACGAAACTGGTCCCCGGTGCCAAAAAGATTGTGGACAGCTGGTTTACAACATTTAAGAGATTTCAGATAAATATCTAAATTCTCAGTTTCTCTAGAAAATAAAAAACCCCAGAAAGATTTGGCAAGGCTGGGTTAACATTTTCAAATTAGCAACAGTTGGTTGGAGCTGAGACGTGGCTGCTCCTTACCAACATGTGGTTGCTGTTCAGTTTGCCATGGACCCCACTGCTCCCTATTGCCTCCCTTCTCACTTAGGTCAAAGTTAGTGCCAGGCAACTGGCTCTTTTTATTCCCTCATGTTACCTTCCTGGCCCTACAGGCACCTGTTTGCAGTCTCTGCTTTAGATCTTCCAAGCTTCCAGTGATGCCAACTGTGTGATCAGAAGGTTAGAACTTTCAGTCCCACCTACTTCTCCATTCCCTAATCTCCAGGTAGGGGAGAGGGGCTGGAAATCACATTCAGTCACCAGTGGCCAATGATTTAATTGAGCATGACTGGGTAACCAAGCCTCCATAAAAACTAAAGGAACCCTGCAGAGCCAAAGCTTTCCTGAGAATGAAGAACAAAGCCAGAGGCATGACCCTCCATGGTTTCGTCCTCCATATTAAAACTAATGGTAAGGGCTTTCTTCATTATCCAGTGGTTGAGAATCTGCCCCTATCTTACACCATACACAAAAATCAATTCAAAACAGATTAAAGACTTGAATGTAAGAAGTGAGACCATAAAAATCCTAGAAGAAAGCATCCATGCTAGGCTCTGGGAATCAGTATTTCTGATGATTTTGTTTTTTGGATTTTGATACCAAAAGCAGAAACAACAAAAGCAAAAATAAACAAGCAGGACTAAAAGTATCTGCACAGTGAAGAAAACTGTCAACAAAATGAAAATCTATGAATGAGAGAAAATATTTGCCAATTACACATCTGATAAGGGGTAAATCCTGCACATATATAAAGAGCTCATACAACTTAATAGCTAAAAAAAAGTTCAATTCAAAAATGAGCGGAGGATCTGAATAAATATTTTTCCAAAGAAGACATACAGGTGAAGGAGAAGGCTTTCCTCTAAAGCGCCTCAAATCAAGTCTGAGGCCAATTTCTCTGTGCATCGTTTCTGTGTAATTTGCTCCTGTTGTGAGCAGCGTCTCTAAGTGCTTCTAGTTTCTCAGAGGAGAAAAGCAAACCAGCCAGAAAAGTACAGAAAAAGGAGGGCTTTCTGTTTATTTTCTTCATTAAGTGAACACACGAGCACATCCTGGAAAGTACAGGGTGACTAAGAAGTAGCCCAAAGGGAAAAACCTAATGGGGGAATTTTGTTAAAAGACAGAATTTACATATCCACACTTTGGGTTTCCCTTTCAGCCTCTCTGGGGTTCTCAAAGCCCCAGGGAGTAGCCAGAGGGATGGAGGCTATATTCGAAGGTCCCATCAGCTCGAGGGCAAGGCTGCTGGATTGGGGCCCCAAGCTCCTAAGAGCCCTCCACACAGGGCTGCCTGTGGACCGGAAGGCACCTGACCACAAGTCTTGACTCTCGACAGGGTTCAACCAAGGTACCTTCGCTGGCAGGGTTAGTTCAAGTGCATTCTGTTCATTCAAAAACACTTCTCTGGAAAGGAGTTCCAGAAGACACCCTTGTGGCAAAGGGGACGCCCACCTTTTCTTTTTATAGAATTTCCTCATCTGTCAGGCCAGTCAAGCCAAGAGGCGAGAGTCTGGGTAGAGAGGAGGGTGCCCAGGGTGGTCACCGTAGACTGTGCCCGTCAGCCAGCGGCAGCCACCAGATGAGCTGTTCCTAGTCAGTCACAAACATCTTTTGAGTGTTTGTGATGTGCTCAGCATTTGACAGCCTTGATAACTTCAGATACCAAAAGTGTGTTTCCTGGCCCCTCCTGCAGGATTTTCCCTCAAAGCGCACGCTTTACTCTCATTTCCTTTTCTCCTGATCCAGTCTCTGTCCCCTACCACCTCCCCCCTCCCGCCCACACATATACACAAATCCCGTCCTCACTGTCCCTTCCCTTTATGTAGAACTGCCCTCCAGCTCTTCACCCCACACCCTCACTCCCAGCCTCAGACCTTCAGAGAAAAATTGTGGAGAATCCAGAGACAAAGCAAGTTCCACTTGAAGAAAGAGTGTCTGCCCACGTAAACTTCTTGAGAACAATCTTTGCACAAGTTAACATGCTGCTTAGTAAATGTTGAATGGCAAACCCATACTTCCTCCTCTCCAGGCCCATCCCCCAGAGCCCCTGCCCTGGGAGGGGGAGGGGAGGAGAACTAAGATAACCTTGCACTTTCTCCATCCCCAGCTTTCCGATGTCCAAATTCTAAATGTGACGACATGCCCTACCGGCAGGACCTTTGAGAGAAAAACAGAACAACACAGCCACAGTCCTGGAGAAGTAGTCAGGAGAAGGGAGAGTCTGAGGGTCCGCAGAAGTGGCGAGGGTCTGGCTATCTCTGTGCTTTGCCAAAGGTGAATGGATGCCTGCTACTGGCAGTGAGAATGGCTGAAGAGTGTGAAAGTGTTAGTGGCTCAGTCGTGTCCGACTCTCTGCGACCCCATGGACTGTAGCCCACCAGGCTCCTCTGTCCATGGGACTCTCCAGGCAAGAACACTGGAGTGGGCTGGCTTTCCCTCCCGATGGTTTAGGGTTCTCTTCTTAAAGTAATGGGGCAGACACACGTGAAGGTGAGCGCTAGTGGTTTCAGAATGACTGTATGCATGTCTCCATGTTCATTTTTCTTTTCCCTCTCCAGTGGAGGTAAAGACCAAGCCAACTGTAAACTCTGTTCTCTGTTCAAGGAAGACTCCCACGGTGGGGCTTGGATATATGTCCCTGCCTATAATTATTTCCACATCCAGTACACTCTGAGATCCTCTAATTTTTTATTGCAATGTGGCCTGTATAACCCAAGGATTCTTCACAAGGAGCCACCTTCTCAGAAATATGTTCATACCTCAGTATGAAGGACTGTTTAGAAGATGAGGAAGAATACCATATGGATGAAAATGAACGTGAATAATTCAGTGGGTTTGGTGGGAGCTGCTGTGAAGCCACATTTTAGACTATTAAATAACAGACTGTTCTATTTTTAGGAACATGGTTTTCTGTGTAATGCAAAATAAATGCCACCTTTTGCAAATGTATAGAACTAATGAATAAGCATTAACCGATATCTAGCTGCACCTGCAGGAGAGTAAGGGCATCTTGGAGGGTAGAAATGAAGGAAGAGCTGGGAAGCTGCAGAAGCTGCCACTGGGGCTTCTTGGTGGGGGTGGGGATGGGGTAAGAGAGCAGAGGAGGCACGGGTGGGAAGAGCAGTTGTCTGGGCTTCAGAACTGGCTGAGGAATTAAGGGACTTAGGGCTTGATAACAGCAGGTAGAGGAGATGAAACATGGACCCCCAAGAGAGTAGAAGGTTGGAACCAAGTCCCCTCTGCCACCCCCCAGCAACAATGTAGGGGTGAACTAAAACCAACTACCTACTCACCCAGTGAGATGACAAAGAAGCTTTAAAAAAAAAAAAGAACAAACAAAAGCCTCTCCCTTAATTTATTAATTTATAATCATAGAGGTGCCGGTTACAAAGATACGGTATTTAAATTACTGGCACAGTCTAGGACACATTCTACTAAAAGAACCTAGCATCAAGTTATATGAGGCAACAGACTGATAAAACCTCAGAGATAAATGGGCAATTTCATAGTCACAGGGGGATTTTGGAACACATCTCTTTCAGCCACTGACAGTTTAAGATGACAAAAAGTAGGGCTATAGACTTGAGTAACTCAATGAGCAAGGTTGATCAGACACCAATGTGGCAAACGCACATTCTTTTCAAGAGCACGTGATGCGTACATCGAAAAACCACACATTAGGTCCAGAGCACTTCCTGACAAGCAGCAAAGAATCACACAGACCACACTCTTGAACATACTCAACTGTTAGACTCCAGTAGTAATGATTCAACCAAACCTCATCTTTGGAATTTTGGAGGGAAAAAACCCTTTAAGTAATTCACGACTATAAATGTCTTATTGGAGAGTCTAAGAACAAATTCTTTTTAAAAAGATTTTTATATGGACCATTTTTAGAGTCTTTATTGAATTTGTTACAACATGGCTTCTGCTTTGGTTTTTGACTGCACATGGGATCTAGCTTCCCTGGACTGTGTGCTAAGTTGCTTCAGTCATGTCCATCTCTGTGGCTGTATGGATCACAGCCTTCCAGGCTACTCTGTCCATGGGATTCTCCAGGCAAGAGTACTGGAGAGGGTTGACAGGCCCTCCTCCAGGAGATCTTTCCATCCTGGGGATGGAATCTGCATTTCTTATATCTCTTGCATTAGCAGGAGGGTTCTTCACCACTAGCACCATCTAGGAAGCCCCTTGGCTCCCCTAGTAGGGATCAAACTCACACCTTCTGTGTTGGAAGGCAAAGTCTTAACCATTGGACTGCCAGGTAAGTCCCCAGTTATCAATATTATAAGAAAGTTTGGCAAGATTACTGGCTACACAAAAGTAAACTTTTATTCACTGGCAACAAGCAACTAGAAAACTTAGTTTAGAAAATATACATGTGTAAATAGCACCCTCAAATATAAAGGTACCTCAGAATACAGTGACCAAAAGACAGAAAATTTTTATGTATGAAATTTAAAAATTCCTGAAGACCTAAATAAATGAAAAGATAGTTAATACTAATGGATTTGTAGAACTGAGGTCTAAAGATGTTAATTTTCTGCAATTTATGAATTGAAATGTATTCCTCTTAAAATTCAAACTAGATTTTTTGAGGTTCATAAGTTGATTCTAATGTGTGTAAGGTAGAGCAAAGAACCAAGAACTGCCAGGACAACCAACATCTGAGGGCTCACTCACTCCATCATCATAGGAACACTTAAGAAGTGTTAGTTGCTCAGTTGTGTCCGAGTCTTTGCGACCCCATGGATTGTAGCCTGCCAGGCTCCTCTGTCCATGGGGTTTTCCATCAAGAACACTAACTGTAGTATAATTAAGCAATAAAGAAAGTGATATTAGCACAGGGAGCCTCCCAGGTGGTGACAGTGGTGAAGGAACCACCTGCCAATGCAGGAGACATGAGATGCAGTTTCCATCCCTGGATAGGGAAGATCCCTGGAGTAGGAAATGGCAACCCACTCCAGTATTCTTACCTGGAAAATCCCATGGACAGAGGAGCCTGGCGTGCTACAATCCATAGGGGTGTAGAGTTGGACGTGACCGGAGCGACTTAGCATGCACACACGCACGCATTAGCACAGCGAGAGACAGAATAGAGTCAGGCCACAAACATCTGGAAATTTGTATAGAACAGAGATGCTATTTCAACTTCAGTGGGGAAATAAGGACTTTAAGCAAGCAGCATTGGAACAATTGGTTATCCATATGGAAAAAATAATTTAGATCCCTACATCAAACCATAGTTAAATGGATTAAAGACCTACATATGAGAAAGCATGACTTTAAAAAGTTTTGGAAGAAAAGAAAAGAGAATGTTCTTATGAGCTCAGGGTAGGAAAAGATTTCTTAACCATACACCAGAAGCATAAACCATGAATAAATAAAACCAATAAATTTGACTACATTAAAATATTTTTAAAGTCCTTCTGTACATTAAAGACATCATAAAGTGAGAAATACAAAACTTAGATTTGGAGACGGAGAAGGCAATGGCAACCCACTCCAGTACTCTTGCCGGGAAGGTCTCATGGATGGAGGAGCCTGGTAGGCTGCAGTCCACGGGATCGCTAGGAGTAGGACACTACTTCACTTTCACTTTTCACTTTCATGCATTGGAGAAGAAAATGGCAACCCACTCCAGTATTCTTGCCTGGAGAATCCCAGGGACAGGAGAGTCTGCTGGGCTGCCGTCTATGGGATCGCACAGAGTCAGACATGACTGAAGCAACTTAGCAGCAGCAGCAGACTTGGAGAAGCTCTTTGGCACACACTGTACCAAGAAAGGATTTTGCCCCCAATTTATAAACAGCTCCAGTGGAAAAGGCCAAATGATCTGAGGACACCCAACGGCTTTGAAAGATAAGAAATAATTCTCCTTTGTCCTAGTAATCAATGGCATGTAAGTTAAACAAAGGGGAACTAATATTTCATATTCAATAGACTGGCAAAAATGAAAAAGAATCTGATGCTGCCAAGGGAAAGTATAGATGGGCACATACATTTTGGAGAACAAAATGTCAATATCTAATAAAGTGGTGGAGTTGTTGGACCAGATTAAAGCATCTCCATCTCCATGCAACACTGTAAGAATGGAAAGAAAGCTTAAATGCAGGTATGGGATCTACCAAGGGACAGATGCTTAATTAGAAATCTATTAGAGCTTCCCAGGTGGTCCAGTGGTTAAGAATCCACTTTGCAGTGCAGAGGGCACCAGTTCCATCCCTGGTCAGGGAAGACCCCACATGCTGAGAAGCAGCTAAGCCCTAGTATCATAACTCTTGAGCCCGTTCTCTGGAGCCTGTGAGCCGCAACTACTGAGTCCGCACGCTGCAGCTGCTGACGCCAGTGCACCTAAGCCTGCCTTCCGCAACTAGAGAAAGCCTGCTCACAGCAACAAAAACACAGCTCAGCCAAAAGTAAATAAATACTAACAATTAGTGTGTCACTAAATACAAATACAATTCAAAAAGAGTCTATTGCATACAGATATGTTTGACTATTTTCTTTTCTGTACCTAGTTTTATATCTTTAAAAATGTCTTAATTGAAACAGTAATTTTAGTGGTGGTTAAGGGGGAAAGGCACTTACACAGAGCTTGTGTGAGTGTCAGTTGGTAGAGCCACATTCAGGGCAAATGAAAATGTCGTGTCCTGCCATTCTTTTTAACTTCTTGAGTGGACAAAGGCGGAAGAGTTAGCTAGCGGTTTGCATCGGCAAGAGTGTTGGGAGAGAGGTATGTTCATGCACCACAGATGGGAATGAAGTGTGAGGACACCTCTGTGGAGCTAATTTCAGCAATATTTAACAAAGCTGTGAATTCCCTTTGACCTAGTACCTTGTCCTCTAGGTATTTATTCTAAGAAAATATATCATATTATATATATGTTAGGAAGCAAAGTTTTATCTACACACAGAAGTTGATCATAATAATCACAGTGTTGTTTTAATAATAGTCAAAGAAATAACTAATACTAACACTATCTAAACTAGTAACCCTAGACTAAGCATGTCTAACACTAGTAGGTTCTAATTTATCATACAACTGTCAGATGGACTATTACGCAGTGGTAACAATGATGCTGTTGAATCCTTTTAATGACGTGGAAGCTCTTGCAAATAGTAAGTTAATATGAATTAGGTTACAAAACAGTATGTGGAGTATCTATGCACTGAAGCAAAGACTCCAAAATGTAACCAGAGGTTATTTCTGGTTGGTCAGAGGCAATCTCTATTTTATTCTGGATTTTAAAGAAATCTTATATATTTTCTCCCTCTCTCTGTGTGTATGTGTGCATAACCTTTGTTTTAAATTATTTGCTGAAATAATTTAAACAGGCTTGATGCTATGGATGACAACGCCAGCAGGCCGGGGGGGGGGGCGTGGAGTGGCGGGCGGCGGGCGAAGTATGATGGATTTGCTAGTTTCCTGGGGAAACCGAGTCTCATGATCATGGAACCAGGACAAGTGCGAAGACCTGGGTTCACCGTGATGTCACCACCGGCAGCTGGGCGATCAGGGGAGTCGCTCGTCCACTCAGAACCTGGTTTCGCTTCCGCGCAAAGCACCTAACAGCCCCGGCTCGCCTGGCTCCCGCCTCTGTTTGCAGGGTGTCCGGCGTGTGCGCGCGCGGCTGCCAAGCCCCAGGAGCGGCGCGTTTCACGGGGACTGCGGTCGCCGCGGCAGGGTAGAGGCCAGAGCAGCATCAGCATCAGCGACGCGGGCTGGGGGCTCGGGGGAGGTGCCGGGCCAAAGGGGGCGGGGCCGGAGCCAGGTCCGGGGGCGGGGCCGAGCTCGGGGGCGGGGCCGGGGCTCTCCGGGTGGCCGCCGCGGGGGCGTGGGAGGCGCACCGCCGCTTCCGCCGCCTGCGGGGATCCCCCGGGACCGGCGCCCGGGGAAGTCCCGGGTGAGCGCGGGTAGAAAAGCCGGCGCCAGGGCTCCAGGCCGGCAGTCCTCAGCGATGTCACGCGGCCTCCAGCTCCTGCTCCTGAGCTGCGGTAGGGCCTGCGGACGCCCGGCGCACCCCGCCCGCCTCCCCGCAACACCCTCTTTTCTCGCTTGCTCACGCAGCTCTCTCTCCCTCTTGCAGCCTGCAGCCTGGCGCCCGCGGCGCGGGAGGTGAAGGTGCCCTGTTCGGAGGATGTGGACTTGCCCTGCACTGCCCCCTGGGACCCTCAGGTCAACTACACGGTCTCCTGGGCCAAGGTAAGTGCGGCCAGGCTGGCGGGTTAGGGTTTGGTGGTGTAATTGCAGGAGGGGGAACCACCTCGCTCGGGCCGGTGGCCCTCTGTGGCTGGGGGTCAGGAATATCGCCGATAACTGCACTCGGTACCGGTACCGGGTCTTCGCACACGCCTCCCCATCGCGACTCTAAGCCCATTCGCATCCAGCTACAGGCTGACATAGATGTCGTTCCCCCGGGGACCTCAAATCTTCTTGCCTCTAAAGGTGGCCTGAGATGAATGATCCAGATAAGACGTTTTGGAGAGCAGAGAACCTCTTATTTGGATTAATTCTAGAGGCCACCTGTGGTTGTGGTCAGCAGGCCGGGGAGAAGGCAGCTGGTGGAGATTTGGCGCTGGCCGGAGGCCTGTCTCTGGATTTATTATTCCTGCTGTTTTGTGACTGCGGTGCTCATACATTTGGGGAGAGGGGAGGGGGCTAATTGAGGGGAAGGATGACCAGACAGAAGTTGATGTAGGCTCTTTTCTTGGATGGTAGCTATCTGCCAGTCATCCCCTTTCAGGGAAACCCTTGGCCTCCTCCCCATCCCTTTCTCCTCCTCCCTCTGAGCATTCTGAAAGTTCCAGCAAGGGGGCTTCTGTGTGGTGGTGCACTGGAGGGTCCTCCTGTGTAAGAGGAGTGTCACCTACCCTACCACAAGAGGACTGAGTCAGACTGACGCTTTTTAAGGTTTCCTCTCAACTCTAAGCTTTTCAGCTTATAAGACTGTGGTGGTGGTGCAAACCCAAGCAACCCAACTGTTTGCTGTCCCTGGTTTATTTATATATTTTTGCTCACCACCTTTAATGAGGTTACTGCCACACTGGCGCCTCGGGTTGAAGCCCAGTGACTATGCTGTCCCAGCCTTGCTTTGGTTAGCTCACTGATTGGTCGTCTTACCTTATTGGAAATCTCTGTGCCTTTGTAGTTTTCTGCAAAACGCTGGGTTTTCTTCTGCCCGCCATAAAAGATGCTGTAAGAACCTGCACAAGTATCTAGCCATTTAACAAGGCAGCCTAGGACCATTATCTGTGTGTGTGTGTGTGTGTGTGTGTGTGCGCACGCGCGCGCCCGTGTGTCTCCTCTCCTAACCAGGTTGTCAGTTCCCTAGGGCCAGCGACACAGCTTTTTTGTCTCCTGCACGGCACCCAGTGTTTGCCCTGTTCATTTCAAAAGTGCTCAGTGAATTCAGGCCAACCTTTGTGATTATGCACGGTGAAAATGGTGCTGAGTCTTGGGGGCCCTGTGTTGTGTATACAAATAGGTTTGTTATTATTCCTGCTTCATTTCCACCTCAGTCACTGTGGAATCAGAGAAGACAGCAATTCCAAAATTGTTCCCTTGTAAAAACAATAGTATTTAAACAGAAATACCGGAAAACCAGTGTTATTTGGGTAGTCACCATCTGGCAAGCTCTGAGGTAAATGTCTTCATGCATCATAAGTTCCACTGGACTTAAGAGATAAATCCTATCACTGATGAGGAAACTGAGCCTTAGGGCTGAAGTAACCTACTCACTATTACACAGCTGGCTAAATGCTAGAGTTGGGATTTGAATCCAGCAGTCTGGTTCCACAGCCTAAGTTCTTAGAGGTCTGTCTTGTTATTTCTGTTTTCTATCTTAATTCCTTAAAGAAAATGAAAGTGTCTTTGGGCTAGCCAGGCAGGGACTTGGTTATCTAAAAAGATGAGAAAACATGAAACCATGATCCTTTCCAGACTGATTAAAAAGGGAAAACAATATTAATATCCCTAGGGGAGTAATTGCAAAGTACTCATGAAACAAGTAGATGAAATTTCAGACTGTAAAGTTCAAATAGTTGTCAAGTTAAATCTTCTTGCACGAGGTCATTTGGAATGATGTAGTAAACCAGAGCGATTAACCTCTGGCTTTTCCTTGGATGTCAGCTGGTGATGTAACCTTATAATGTATGTGCTTGTTTGTTGAACACGGTTCTTACAAACTTTACCCTGAAGGGCTCTCAAACCTCTGCTAAGAAAAAACACAACAGTTTCTTGGCATTGTCTTTTTGTTGGTCCATGGAATAGGGTCACTGAAAAATCATGCCCAATTTATTTTTTTAAGAAAGAAACTGTGATGGAGTTGTGGTGGATAGGAGACCTATGCTATTTCAGTAAACTAATCAGATACCTTGAAAGTGATATGCTTTGCTTTTCAAGCTTTTTTTTTTTTTTTTAACAGATCTCAGCATATTTTGTAGATATTTGTTATTTTCCAGCCCAGTAATTATACTTTTTGCATCAGTTGTGCTTGTACAACAAAAACGGATAGAGTGTTCTGGAAATAAAGCCAGTGGTGAAATACTGAAATTCTTCGTTTTACAGAAGATTATCTTGTCATTTTCACCCACAGCTTTCTTGTAAAATGTTTCTGTGAAGCTTTAGAGGTAGCTATAAAGTGGGGAATTTAAGCCTGGTGACCACAGCCAGCCTCACTGCATCATCAGTAGGGTAGTTGGTAAAACCACTTTGCACAATTGTGGGCTGTGTGCTGGACAAGTAAGCAGAGAGTCCTTTGTAGTGTGGGTTTTCTCCGTCCACCAGATTGAATCACATTCTTGCAGGATTTCTGCATACCACAATTACGGTTATAATGACTCACGATTAAAAAAATCCATTTCCCACTCAGTTCTCTGGCACCCCGGAGCATTCTGCCACTGTCCAGTTGGTGCTGATTACTTGCAGTGAACAAAAGAACCCATGTAAACCATGTGCTTCTTATCATATGCCTTTACCAAAAGACTCAACGCAGATGGTGTCTAGTTAGTGTTTGCACCATGAGGGTGAGTTGGGAAGGAACAATGTCCATCTTATTCTCTGTGTTTCCAAGATGCAAAGACAGGGGATTGGGGTTGAGGAATGCAATCTAGACTTGCTCGGGGTGTAGGCTCAAAGGTGGAGCCAAGAGTGGGCACTGGTAGGCCCATTCCAGTTAGCACAACTCTTCTCTTCCCAACTGGGATCCCAGAATGGGACCTCCTCTCATCCCTTCCTGTATTGTACCCTTTAAAGCAGAGTGAATGATTGAGAATAAATAGAAAATGCAGTGTATGCATCCAATGTAGCTGTTAAGATAGTGAATAGATTGTGGTTGTTGGAGGAGATGTTTTGAGATATTATAAGTCACACAGGCCTTGGTCCAGCCCTCTTCTACCAATGGCTGTGACCTCTGATTAGATTTCTAGCATAAGAAGATCATAGCACAATTCTGTGTCTGCCAGGAGGAAGACCATCCATTCAGGGGCCAGTCTGTGCTTCTCGTGGGGCGGCCTGGTCCATGCTCTCTTTCATGAGGCTGCAGTAGGTCCGGAGGGGCAGGCTGGCACTGGGTGCACAGAGTGTCTGGGCATGGGTGAGGTTGGCCACTGCTAATGATGAGTGGTTGCTCACGAGGGAAACATATCTCTATCTTGTATTGTTCTGGGAGCCCCCCCAGCCTGTGTGGATACATATCGAAAGAGGATCTCTGAGATGAGACTCAGGTTTCATCTCTGAGTGACACTGCGGAGGAGACCTGCGTCACAAGACAAGTGCCCTTTCTAGATGATTTCCAAAGGAAGGGATAAAGGGGAAGTGAGACCATGATTTCAGAGGCTAGAGCAGACTTGAACTTTATCATCTTTAGAAGAGCTGCAACTGTGGCAAGTCAGGGGCTCTCCTGGGGACTAAGGGAGAGAAGGTTGATGGCTTGTGTGTGGCCACTTGGGAAGTTCCAGGATAGTCGCTCCACGGCTCTTGCTCGTCCTTGATGTGTTTAAGAGCCATCCACCGTGGGCATGGCCAGTCTCCTATTTTCTGTCTCTATAGCATCTTGTGTGATAATGAACCACAAAGCAAGGAGGCACTAAGGAGGAGCCCGCAGAGGGTCTAGTCTTGATGAATGGCCTGGGCAGATGGTAGCGGTACAGCTCCCAACTCTGACGGCCCCACGGGGAGATAACGCATGCCACTCACCGCACTTACCTGATTCTAGAATGCCATCTGCTTTAAGGTAAGATTTGAGATGTTTTAGGAGAAGAAAGAAACCTTTCTATATTAAATATAGAAGCACTAAAACACTGCAATGTAAAAAACAAGGCCTGTGTGAGCGTCAAAGAAAAGTTGTATCATCCCCATTGGGACCGGTATTACTTGACCTGATTGAATAACCTTTAGGTCAGACTATGAAAGGCATAAAGTTAGTTTTCGAATGTCTGTCATATTTACATTTTCATCATTTAGTTAATATTTCTATGTCCCAAATGTGTGCCACGTCCTGGTCCTGGCAGTGACGGTCCTAAGACCAATTTAGAACATTGGCCAGAGGACAGAGGCCTGGGCACAAGAACGCACAGGCGTTGTTTGGGGAGCTGATGGGTTATTGCTAATCTGGAAGGGAGGATTATCCGCAGAGGACCAACAGGTAGTACCAGCAAGCAGGCTGGTAACAGAGGGTGAAGACCCCTGAATGCTGAATCACAGGGGCTAGAATTTGGTCCATTCGGCATCAAGGAGGCTTTGACAGTTTTTGAGCAAAGAGGACAACATAATGGAAGATATGTCAGAAGGGAAGCGTATTTCTTATGGTGAGAGGCAGAATATAATTCATCCTAGCAAATGAGTGTCAGAGGCGGGCTTCAGTCTTGTGTTCCAGTGAAGCTGCCGGTGAGTTAACTGTGAGCCTGCAATGCGGGCCTGGGGTTTGCCTCCCCTTTCTTTCTCAGGCACCAGTCCTGTCATCCATGTGGGTCTAGGGACCAGTGAGCCAGGCTGTGGAAGAAATCCCAGCCAGATGAAAACGATGGAGCACTGAGATTTTTGGACCATGATGAGAAACGTTGCTAAAAATCTTTCAGCTTGGAAGAGGGGTGGGAGGGAAAAGGCAGCTGAGAGTGAAATCCTAAAAACTGCAAACACTTGTTTTCCATAAATAAAAGGGGGAACCCGAATCACATGACGACTGATTATCTTAGTTCTGTATATGGTTATGTCACTTCACAAAGAAGAGGAAGTTAGGAGAAGGTCTCAGTGACATAAGGGAAGGTTTTATGTAGGGCAGGACTAAAAGAGATTCATTACCTTAAAGGGGGCTTCCTCTTTCTATTAATACAACTGTTCTCCATAAGCCCTTTCTGGAAACTCTTGGGATAACCCCAAAATTTCTACCAACAATGCTTGGCTCAAACCAGCACTGAACTAAAGTACTTTCCTAAGACTCTTTCCACCCTGAAGCACATTTTTAACTGTTTTTGCACTGAGGTATACCTGGGTAAAATTTCTCTGTGTGTCGTGGTATTTCTGGTACAGATGTAAGAGCCCAAGGCTTGTGAATATCACTTGATATTTTTGTGGAGCAGCAGTTAATCTGCCGCATGTTCTTGTCTCAATTGTCCAAGAGAAGACAGATCCCAGAACGGGTCCAGGATTATTGGTCCAGATGGGGAAAACCAAAGGGAAAAAAGACAGATGCTCGTTGCTGTGGACAATTTATATTCACTTATGCCCAGACTCACTGGGTCAGTTCTAGAGAACAGAGGTTTTGAGTCCAGTTAGACCCTGGTGTCTCTTTCCCCCGAGGAGTGGGAGGCATGTGAGCCCAAGTGACAAAACAGGACTGGCCTTGAGGTTGGAGCCCTGTGAAGGTCCTCCCTTATATGCCACGTGTATTTTTGGAGGAGGGCAAGGTGCACGTATCAGTTGGCAATCTTTCTGTTGTGAAGGCTTGTAATCCAGTCAAAACTGGCTTCAAGAAAAGGGAATATATCGGCTTCTATAGTTGAAAGAATTTTTTGAAATGAAAGTATAGTTCATACTTCAGTCATGGTTGATGTTGTAGGTTAGTGTCCCACAAAATGACATGTGTCAGTCCTAATCCCTGGTGTTTGTGGATGGAACCTTATTTGGAAATAAGGTCTTTGCAGATGTAACCAAGTTAAAATTAGGTCATGCTTGATCAGGATGGGCCCTGAATCCAATGGCTGGTGTCATTAAAAGAAAACAGAGACAGAGACAGACACACAGGGAGATCCCACGGGAAGATAGAGGCAGAGATTGGAGTGATGTGTCTACAGATCAAAGAATGCCAGTTTCCAGCAACACTAGAAGCTGAGAGGGAGACCTGTAACAGATTCTCCCCTTCAGAGAGAGCGTGGCCCCACCAGCACCTTGATATTGCACTCAACTGCCTCCAGAACCATGAGAGAATACATTTCTGCTGTTTTAAGCCACCCAGTTTGGAGTAAGGCTAGATGTGGAGGTTCATGGCTGTCCACAGGGCTTGGTGACTTTCTGTCTCTCAACTTGCCGATCCTTTGTGTTGGTTTAATTGTCAGCCTCCATGAGGCAGTGAGATAGTAGCTGATAACTGCAGACCTGTCTGTCCTTCCAAGGTCAAGTGCCAAGGGAAAGATTACGCCTCTTCCATCTCAACAAATGTCTGATTATGCTCAAGTGGCTTTGATTGGGTCATGGACTCATCAGAACCAGTCTCTGGTCACAGAGGCCAGGCTTGTGTCAAGCGTGCCTTTTCTAGAATGAGAAGTAGTACCCTTGAAGAACATGAATGCAGAGGATTCAGGAATGCCCCTACAGGGTCCAGCAGGATCCCTAAGAAGCTCCCCGGGAGAAGGATAATTGGCATGAACAGTGAGTAGCCTAACCTTCTCGTCAAATCCTAGTTCCAGAGGGGCTTTGCCAATTACAATGATGCCGTAGAAAATTCAGAATATTCTGGCTATTTTGGAGACCTTGTGGATAGAAAAATAACTTCTTTCTAGAGCAGAGATTGAGACTTCTAGAACAGCTTTGCCAGAGAGGAGACGGGAAGGATCAGCAGGAAGAAATGACTGAACGGGTGAGTGGAGATAGAAAGCTATCAGATACACCAATTCCTATGTCCTACATTACCACTTATAAAGCACTATTATATGTTTTCTCATTTGATCTTTAAAATAACCAAGAGGGAAGTAGGTAGTTACAGGTGAGGAAATCGGAGTCAGAGGTGAAGGGATTTCCCAGCAATGACCCAGTTATCTGATGAAGCAGCCAGGCTTGACATCAGGCCCTCTGATTCTGGATCAACTTACTCATTGTTTTTAAAATTTACTCATTCATTCAGTAAATAATTTTTTAAAAATATTTCCTACATGCAGGGAAGTATTTAGAATGCTGAAGGAAACCTTAGCTGTGAAAATAAAAAAGAGAGTGGTAACATTCTTAGGTGTGATTGACATTATGCTCCATGATCCACCTACGTCATCACAGGTATCTTCACACCAACTTTGGGAGATGTTAATTACCCTTTCCCCATCTCAGGGAAGCAAACGAAGCCTGAGAGCTCCTCAGTCCCTTTTGGTAAGAGCAGAGCTAGCTGTGAGGTTTGTTTTCACATCTGCCCAAGTTCAAAGCTCTTCATTATGTTGCCTCTGCCATATTCGTGGCTCTGTTAACAGCCATAAATCCAATCTGTCTGTTAGACCCAGTAAATTTCAAAGTGGAAAATCATTTTTCCAATAAAACTACACTTAGAAAAAAACGATGTTAATGCTCATACATTCTACCCTCATTATGACATCAACCTCTGAGCCAAACTATTTTGCACGTTATAAAGAGCTGTTTTTATGATGAATGGGGATTATATTGGCACTTTAATTGAGTTAGAAACCAAGGTACATGAATGTTAGTGCATGGGAAATGCAATAAGAAAAAGCTGTTCAGTGTGATTGGAAAGTATCAGATTAATTTAATACCACCTTAAGTACTTAATGTCCATTCCTTTAAATATGTTTAATTAAATTGTTAGATTAAATATTTATATGCATATATGTCTGCATACATTTTTCCCCTCAAAAAATCTCTTCCTTTTCTTTTACTTTCCTATCACATGTGAAACACATCACATATGTGATAAATTCAGAATTCAAGGTTGTCAAATCAAAATTCTTTGCTGTAGGAATGGAACAAATATGGTATATGGTAATCTAGGTAATCTATGGTAATCTATGAAGTTAGTATATATTTGGATAAAAGTATGTAAACATCTAAAAACTTCTCACAGGAAGGATTTTGACTGAAATTTTGGTTCTATTTCAGCCATATTTAGATATTTACTTGGTTTGTTTCTGTCTAGTTCAAATTTATCCACCAGTTTAAAAAAGAAGCTTAGTTCACGTGCCTTTAAAATTAGTACTTGTTGTATTTGCTTGGCTTCAGTTCAGTTCAGTTTAGTCTCTCAGTCATGTCCTACTCTTTGTGACCCCATGAATCGCAGCACACCAGGCCTCCCTGTCCATCACCAACTCCTGGAGTCTCTTCAAACTCATGTCTATTGAGTCAGTGATGCCATCCAGCCATCTCATCCTCGGTCGTCCCCTTCTCCTCCTGCCCCTAATCCTTCCCAGCATCAGGGTCTTTTCCAATGAGTCAACTCTTCGCATGAGGTAGACAAAGTATTGGAGTTTCAGCCTCAGCATCATTCCTTCCAATGAACACCCAGGACTGATCTCCTTCAGAATGGACTGGTTAGCTTGCAGTCCAAGGGACTCTCAAGAGTCTCCTCCAACACCATGGTTCAAAAGCATCAATTCTTTGGCGCTCAGCTTTCTTCACAGTCCAACTCTCACATCCATACATGACCACTGGAAAAACCATAGCCTTTACTAGACGGACCTTTGTTGGCAAAGTATTCAGCAAATTAAAGAGAGTTTATTTTAATTTAAGGCTTAGGTCTCCTTCTTAGAGAATGAATATGGTATTTAAATTATTTAGTCAAATTGGAGGCCTTGAGACAAGTCAAAGGTCTATAGGCCTTCTGAGAATGAGATGTCTTATATTTCACTTTTTTCTGTTTCAATTGGAAAGAATTTGTCAGCATAAGAGTTAATGCACAGAATGTGGATTTTAAAAACATAATTGGGGTGAATGTTTTGAGGAGTTAATTTGCCCACTTCGTGCTGTGGTCCAGCCCTCTACAATATTAGCCTTGCAGAGTGTGCACTAAATAGTCCCCCATCAATTATGCCTGGCTGTGAATGAATCCGAGGGTTCCTTTTTGTTATAAATTATTATTTCCTAAAATGCTTCTACAGAGAGGCAATGAAACACTTTGGGATTTGGAATGCTGGGAGTTGTTCTTGCCAGTGGTTGGTTTTGAGCCAGCTCAAGTGTTTATAAGAACTCATAAAACCAGGCGAAGTTGAGGATGGCCCATTTGCTGTAATTCCATGTCCCTCCCCCTGAAATTCCTCTGATTCTTGGACGGTGCTGCTCCAGCCACGGCTAACTCACCCTGTACTGCAGCGTGATGGCTGCTTGGCCACTGTGCTGAGATGAGGATTTGATCCTTTGCATGAAGTCTCTTTTGCGTGTAGTCTGTTGGTACTGCTAGCGCCTCACTTCCATCATAAGCACGTGACATTAATGTGAAAACTACAACTAAATTTTTGCAGCAGTATGCAAAGGGCAGGGCGAGTAGGACAGGCAGTGTGCATACCTACAGCCTGAAGCTCAGGGAGGGCTCTGAACAATTTCCAGGTGCGCTGCGTGAATTTACAGAAGCGTCCTTTTGTTACAGTGAGTTATCAGGCGCAGAGAACTGTTCATTACTTTGGCAAGAGGACTCAGGTTATCAGCGAGTACTTCTCTCAGTTCTCTGGGTCTTTCAAGAAGACCCAGGAAGGGGTCATTGAAAGATGACCCTGTGAAAGTTAAGATATTTTTGCCTGATCTCACTGAGGGCTGCTGCGGTTCAGTAAATCAGAATTCTGAAGGCCGCTTTGGGATTCTTTGACTTTCCTCTCCTTCTTACTTTCATTCATGATCTCACCCTGCCTTTGCTTTGCCATTTGAAAATAACCTCTCTGGAGGTTTTGCCAGACACCTGTGGAAATCTGACCGTCACTTAAACTACTGTTTTGTTGTTAACTGCTGATTTTTTAAAAATGAATTTTCTTTTGCAAGTAGACAGCAAGCCACGGCCAGTCAGTTCTGATCCCCACCGCACACTCGATCCAGCAGTTCGCAGCAGCCCTCGTGATGAGGGGCCCATCTTCATGTACATAAAGCACAATATTTTGTATGTCTACCAGCTTTCAGAGGGGCTCTCAGTTTTGATCTTGACTTTCAGACAGGCCTTTCTGAGTTGAGGGAGGGGTCACTGGATAGGAGAGAAGATTCCCTGATGGAGAAAACCAGAGGTAGATAATCTCAAAATGACTGTTGCAGCCAAGCTCACATCTTTTCGAATGCAGGGATTTCTAGCAAAACTGAGTTCCAGTGATATTGGTTAGAAAGAGGGGCTTCCCTGGTGGCTCAGATTATAGACTCCACCAGCAATGCAGGAGACCGGGGTTTGATCCCTGGGTTGGGAAGGTCCCCTGGAGAAGAGAATGGCAACCTGCTCCAGTATTCTTGCCTGGAGAATCCCACAGACAGAGGAGCTTGGCGGGCTACAGTTCATGGGGTCGCAAAGAGTCAGACGTGACTGAGCGACTAACACATTCACTTTTCGTGCTGTTAGAAAGAAATCTGAGTTGAACCCATTTGGAGGTTAATTTAGAAAAGCAAAGCAGGATGAGAGCGCATCACGGGGACTGCAGAGATTAAGCTCAGTGAGTTAATTAGTTCATACTGGCTTCTGAGGCGGGGCTGGAGGGAGGTAGTCTTGGAAGCAGTTGACCTGGATGGTCCTGGGTAGCTGACCCACCAAAAGCTGTGGTCCAGGGGAGCCCTTCATCAAGCAGTGGTTGAGGGGAGAGGTGCAGGTATGTGATAAGGCTGCATTTACTGGTTTCATCATGCCTGTAAAGAGGAGAACTGGGCTAACTTAGACGTGTTCTAGAATCAGTCGGATACCTACAGTTCTTGACCACAACTCCTTCTTTTATTTTCTTGCTTTCTCTTTGAACACCTAAATGCCCCAGTCTGTAGATCCTTGATTATTTAGGAAGGAACTTTTCAACACAAGCAGAGCTTTCAAGAATTGGGATTGATGTTCAGAGACTCTGCTTGAGAGAGCTGTTAGTCTCAGCCTGGTGCTGGGAGTGAATGAAGCGAGGATTCTTGCAGGAGTGATAAATCTACCACCAGATGTCTCTGCAGGCCACTCCACAGGCGTGCTCGCTGGAGCTGGGGCCATGGAGGCGGGAACCCAAGCTTCCCATGGACCTCACGGTGCATCCCTCACCCTAATACCTGAAGCAGAAACCAAGGAAGGGGTGTGTGCACGTGTGTATGTCTCCTGTTTTGAGCGACCTCTGCCTCTGTTCCCCGCATTCCTTGGTTATTTATTTCCCTGTGCTGATTGCCTGTTGAAACTAGGAGAGGAGTTGTGCGGCGCTTCCTACAGGAGATGCTCCCTAGAGGAGACGAAACAGTGGCAGATGCAGCCAGAGAGAGCGGTGGTGTCTTTTCCTAAGGGGCCCTCTGGTGTGGGCACCACTCCAGGGACCAGGAAGGAATGCCACCGGACCCCAGGCTCCCTGCTGGTCCCCAGCCACTCAGCAAAGGCTCAGGGCTGTCCTAGAACCCTGAAAACAGTGATTGGCTTTCCTGTTTATGTAAATCAGGTTTAGAAGCTTTAAAACATTTCAGTGGAGGACCAACGAGCAAGTTAACTAGGCCAGTTAAAAAGATACCTGGGGAGAGAGAGAATTGATGGTGAACATGGTGTGTACTTAATCATGGGACTAGGAGATGATGGAAAGATTCTGCCAGTTTAACAACAAAGATTGTTTGGGGAAAGAAAACCAGCCAGGTTAGTGTGGGTAAACTTGGCATCTACTCCTGTCAGGCTGATCCATCCTGACTTCAGTGATTTAAGTCATAACTGCCGTTCCATGGGGACTTCCCTGCAGTAAAGAATCCGCCTGCAGTGCAGGAGCCAAGGAGACACTGGTTCGATCACTGGGTCAGGAAGATCCCCTGGAGGAGGGCATGGCAACCCGCTCCAGTATTCTTGCCTGGAGAATCCCATGGACAGAGGAGCCTGGTGGGCTAGAGTCCATAGGGTCGCAAAGAGTTGGACGCGACTGAAGCAGCGTAGCACGCACACACGCCCTTCCACACGTGTCTTGGTACGACTGCCAAGTGGCCTGACGTATAGTCTCCACGCGGCGCTGTTGTCAGCTGTCTTCCCGCTGTAGCAGAGGGCTGAGTGGTACATCCTGCAGGGTCATGGATGAGCCCACATGCGCGCAGTCTCTGAAGAACAGGATGACTCTTCACGGGAGGCTTTGCTCATCTGAATCTCTGTGTTTTTTGGTCAAGTTGTCTGGCAATGACCTTAACAGATTTAGGAACGTTTTCTAAATAAAACCCTGAGCTACAAAAATAAGAGTTAGTCACTGGATGAGTTGGTATCTGAAGAAGAGAACATTGACTAGACAACAACAAGCAAGAGAATGTGATTCAGCGTGATTCATGCACTTCATCACGTAATCATTAATGATGCAAGGTTATTGTCAACAGGAACACTGTCTGCTTCATGCAGAGTGGAAGTTGGGATACAGAGAATCATAAAATGCAGTCCTGATCTCATTCCAAAAAGAGATGGAACCTTAAAGAATCCTCTTAGATTCTCTCCTCCCCCTGCAAAAATCACACATACTCACAGTATCTTCTTTTAAGACAGCCAGCTGAGGATAGGTTTTATGAAAGCAAGAGGTAGAATCTTGACGTCTCGGAGGCCCAAGGGCCTGTGGGTTCTGACAGTAGAGCGTGATGCAAATCTGATTCTTGCTTTTCAAATTTATTTTATTGAAGTATAGTTGATTTGCAGTGTTGTGTTCACTTCTGCTGTGGAACAAAGTGAGTCCGTTATGCATGTATACGTTCTTTTCTGTATTCTTTTCCAAGATGGTTTGTCACGGGATATTGAATATAATTCCCTGTGCTGTACAGTAGGACCTTGTTTATTCATTCTCTGGGTAATGTTTGCATCTGCTGATCCCAAGTGCCCAGTCCACCCCTCCCTACCCCATCCCCCTTGGCAACCACAAGTTTATATACTCTTGGTCCCTGAGTCTGTATGTGATTCTTTCTTAACAGCTCACAGACGGAGGTGCAGAAAAGGTGGAGGTGACCCAGGAGGACCTGCAATCCCCTCAGCAGAGGAACTCTTCAGAGGCCCCCAGGGAAAGGCTGTACTCCCTGAGGATCCGAAACACTACCAGCTGCAACTCGGGGACCTACAGGTGCACTCTGATGGGTCCGGAAGGGCAGAGAAACCTGAGTGGCACCGTGATCCTCAAAGTGACAGGTGAGATGGTCTGCAACACCTGTTTTCTTCCTACAGCGCACAGGGCACTTTCTGTAAGTCCTGACCTTGACCGCTCAATCCGAGTTTAATTCAGAAGCTGTGGCTCACATCTGTGGCTGAAAGCTAAATTCTGCTGCAAGGGTAGCATAACTTTCTCTGCCTTCGTTTTGCTGTTTTTTTTTTTTTCAAGGGATCTACGCCAGTTTGATTGGGGTGGATGCCAGATGGAGTCAAGCAACTAGACCTGACTGTTGTTTATTCATATAAGAGTTCTTTGGAACCAATAGGAAGCTTCCAAGTCTAGTTTTTGGAAGACAGAGAAACTGGGTAGTCTTGAATTTATCAGATAGCTGTGCAATATTCTGCTCAGGCTCTCTAATGTGGCCTAAGAGAGCTGCTACATGTTTCTGCCTTTTTCAACGCGAGAACAGCATTTCTTTCCCACTTGACAGCGATTGGATGTCCTAATCCCTCCAGTCAGGCCAAAGAAAAAGCATCCAGCAAGAAAAGAGGCTTCCCAAGTAGAAGGCACATTTTTGCTCTGTGCTGTAAGACCAGGACTCGAGTGTCAAGACAAGGATTATCTCCTTGGACTCTTTTCCATAACTTTTCTGGATGTAGCTTAAAATATGCCTTGCATCTGACTTTGGCCCAACTCTTGTTAGTGGCTGAGGCTTGAAATGACAAACATGTTGTTACAGAGACCCTGACTTTGTGTAGCAGCTATTGTCTCCTTCCACGGAAAAGCTTAAAGGAATCTGACTCAAGATCATATTCCCACACTTATGAGAAGGCAAGCACGGGTTAGGGGCCAGTGTTTGGATTTTTTTTTAAGTTTTCTGTTCTTGGCGTGGTTCACTTTCAGAGTCTTTATTGAATGTGCCACGGCATTGTTTCTGTTTTGTGTTTTGGTTTTTGGCCACAAGGCATGTGGGATCTGAGCTCCCCGATCAGGGATGGAACCATCGCCCCCCGCACTGGAAGGCGAAGTCTTGAACATTGGGCACCGAGGACGTTCCTCAGCATCTGGACTTGGTCCACTGTCCCGCACAAGCACACACCCCCGATCTGCTTCTCAGCCTCCAGCCCTATACTGTGTTTAAGTTCATGGCACTTACCACGCCTGCCCGGATACAGTCCCTGCTTTCTTCCGTCCTGCCTCCTGGTGCAGTCAGCCCGGAATATCATTCACGTGAATGAGAAATGGAGCAATCCGGCAGGAAGAGCAGAGAGGGCCGGTGCACGCCCGGGAGCGGGGAGCGGGGGAGCAAAGGAGCAGAGAACAGCTGACTTGCTTTCCTGTCCTCTGCAAAGGCGGTGCGGTTGCCAAATTAAGTGGTCAGGCTAGAGCCATTTGGATCTGGTTCCAGTATGAGCTCAGCTGCTCATTAACATGTGACCTTGGGCAAACCTCTGATTGAGTCTAAGCCTTGCTTTTCTCATCTTCAAAATGGGGATAATATCATCTATGACACAGGCTTGTGGTGACGATTGAACAAGGTATTGCACCGAAATGTTCGGTCCGCTGCCTGGGGGTGACCAAGTGCTCAATAAATGTTAGAACTGTTGGGACAGTGGCTCTCGGGTCTTCTCTTCTGGGGTCGCAGACCTCTGAACATCCGTCCCCACTGCACAGACCACTGCACAGTGTTTGAGTCCAGTTTCAGGGGTCACAGTTCTCTGGAGGGCCCCCTATGACCCAGGGGGTGGAACCCTCCAGTCACCTGGAGTCCGCCTGCTCCTGCCCCGGCTCTCAAGCTGACTCCAGGGCAACCTCGCTGCCCGAAACAGCACGCTGGATGCTGTGCCCGAGTCGGGAGAGCCTGTCCGCCCAGTCTCCTCCTGGGCTGAAGGCGTCGCTCCTCCTGCACTTGCCCCACCCCCGCCCCGCCGCCCAGCACAGGCCACAGCCTTTCACAGCCCCTTCTTGCTGTCGGCTTTGGTGGAGCGGCTTTGTTTAAAAGTCAAAAAGCAAAATTTTTAGAGGGATATCGTTGATTTACAATGTTGTGTTAGCTTCAGCTGTACAGCAGAGTGAGTCATTATACATATGCACACATTCACTCTGTTGTCAGATTCTTTTCCCACATAGGCCCTTACAGGGCACTGGGTCCAGTTGCCTGTGCTGTCAATCAGGTCCTTGTTAGCGACCTGTTTTCTATACAGTAGCGTAGATTGTTGATTGTTGTGCTCAGTTGCCTCGGCTCTTGGCGGCCATATGGACTGTGGCCCTCTAAGCGCCTCCATCCTTGGGATTTTCCCGGCAGGGATACTGGAGTGGGTTGCCATGTCGTCCTCCAGCCGCTCCTCCCACCCTCGGGACAGAGCCCGAGTCTCCTGTGTCTCCTGCATTGGCAGGCGGGTTGTTACCACTCACACCCTAGCTAGTGTGTATAGTCAGTCGCAGGCTTTCAAGGTGGAGGGGCTTTAACGCTCCTACAAAGATGGATTGGCACCAGCTTGTTCGGTAATAGCAGGGCTGCTCTGCCACCTGCCTTAGAACCGCAGCCTCTCTGAGCCCTGGTTCCCTCTTCTGCAGACAGGGGACACTCAGCCTTGCCCCTGAAGGTTCAGTGAGATGCTGGCTGTCGACTTCTTTGCATGCGGCCGGGCAGAGAGTAAGCACAAGCGCTGGCGTCTCTGCCAGTATAACCTGTGTCCTTCCCCGCGGGACAGACTTGAGGGTAGGAAGGGGGGACAAGGAGGACTTCAAAAAGCCAGAACAAAGCACGCTTGGTTTTTCACCTTGGTAGAAGAGTCCATTCAGTGGCTTCATATATTACTTATTTCTTTTTGCAGGATGCTCTAAGGAACACAGAGGAGAGACTTTTAAGAACTACAGAGCTGAGATCGTCCTGCTGTTGGCTCTGGTCATTTTCTATGTAACACTCATCATTTTCACTTGCGTAAGTGTCTTTCACAAACATCTCTCATTATTAAAAGATCACCTGGGGCACCAATCTGAATGTGTTTTGTAGATGGTGCGAATCATTTAATAATAGCAAGGGACCTGTCCTCAGAACCCTGGCCTTACTGAGGTCCCCAGACTGTGAGACTCTCTACGGGAGGCTCCCAGCTTATTCTCCATCTGGTGGTTCTGCATAGAGCCGTGTGAGGAGAAAGTGAATCAGGAGGTGAAGAAAGTTTGTGAAAGGTGAAAGGATCCTCTTAGGGCACCAGCAGGCCGGGACATCCCTGCCGGTCCAGTGGTCAAGACTTCACCTTCTAGTGCTCGGGGTGTGGGTTCGATCTCTAGTCGAGGAACTGAGATTCCATGTGCCATAGGGCCAAACAAACAAACAGCAGAAGTATTGTAGCAAATTCAATAAAAACTTTTAAAAAATGGTCCACATCAAGAAAAAAGTCTTTAAAAAAGCACCAACAGGGCTTGTAAATATGCTGGAAGAAAGTGGGACCTTGCCCGTCCAATACTGGGAGAGGTGCTCTTCTTCCCATAGATGGATGAGCAAGCCTGTCCACTCCAGTGGTGGATTTGTCTCCTTCATCTGCCCTTGAACTCTGTTCTCTTAGAGCAGGGGTCCCCAGCCTCCAGGCCACGGACTGGTAGCTCTTGTTCAATCAGGGGTGGCAGCAGATTAAAGTCCACAGTAAATGTAATCCACTTGAATCATCCCCAAACCACCCCCCTTACCCCACCACCTCTGGTCCACAGTCCCTGGTGCCAGAAAGGTTGGGGACCGCTGTCTTAGAGATTCCCTCAAATAATTTTGGTACTTCCTCTCCATTTTAAGCATTAACCTTGAGAAGTCAGAGATACACAGGGCGTGGCCTGGGTGGAGGATGGCTGGCCTGTAACTTGGGTGTCCTTGACATGCCCTTGAGCTGTTGGATGCGGACTCCAGCCGAGACTCCTTCCTGCCCCCCATGCCTCCTCCCTGCCCCCCACGCCTCCTCGTGCATGGCTGCTCACCTGGAGTGACAGTGGTCGGGGAGCAGGGCCAGCTCCAGTCCTGACCCGCCAGGAAGTGATCTGTCTCGTATGCCTTAGCAGGAACAGGAAGTAGTAGCCATTTGGGGACCAGGACATGGGTCACCCTGGAGCTATTCCAGGGCTGGTTCTTGTTGCTCATTGGGCCCTTCTGTTCACTTAGTGAACTCTCTGGCCCAACACTCATCTCTCTGGTTGCTATTTTAGACGTGGATCCAGCATGAGTGAGCATGTGCCATGTACAGGGCTGTATGTAAGCACTGAGGGGATGTAAAAAGGCTAAGACCTATGTCCTTCCTTCAAGAAACTTAGAGCTTGGTCTTTAGAGTTATTTGCATGTGAGAAGATAATTGTTGTTTAGTTGCTCAGTCGTGTCCAACTCTTTTGCACCCCCATGGACTGTAACCCACCAGGCTCCTCTATCCCTGGGATTTCCCAGGCTAGAATACTGGAGTGGGTTGCCATTTTCCTTCTCCAGGGGATCTTCCCGACATAGGGGTCGAACCTGAGTCTCTTGCATTGGCAAGCAGATTCTTTGCCATGGAGCCACCAGGAAAGCCCATAATTAGAATGACCTGGTGGTAAATTTTAAAAACCAGTGACTTTAGTGTTTTGTTGGCAAATGCCCGTTTCTATAGGCACTGCCTTTCTGTGCAGGAAATCCTAATGGTAGGGTCTGTGACTCCTTGTTGAGGTTCGGAGATACCAGTGGAATAGTGCAAGCCCGCCGCAGAGGGAGTGAGGCAGCCTGCCTCAGGAGGGCTCCCAGATGAGCTGTCCTGCCAGCTCCTAGTGAATGAAGTTTAAATCAAGGTGATGCAGTTTTCCAGTTATTCACTTCTCAACATATCTCTTTTATTTGACTTTATTTTTCAGAAGTTTGCACGACAGCAGAGCATATTTCCAGACTTTTCTAAACCTGCCCTGGAACATGCTTTCCTCCCAGTCACCTCTCCAAATAAGCATCTGGAACCAGTGACTCTTCACAAGACGGAACTGGTGTGAGCTGGGTTTCTGCACCTTTTTTCTGAGGCCGAAGGCTCCGTGGGTGTGCGTCCATGTCAGGAGAAGCATGAGCCCCACGTGAAGACAGCATCCTTCCTATGAAGCCCTTCTCTTGACCAAAGCATCCCAAAGTGGATCCCACCCCACTGTCCGTGAGCAGGGCTTTGAGAATTCTGGTGTGACCACCACGCATGGAGCCGCCTGCAAGGTGCTTTCCAGTGTTGCTGCTTCATGACCTTCTTAGCGTTTTATTCAGCTATCTGGTCAACCTCTTGGATGGGGGTAATTTTTTTTTTCCAGTCCTAGAAAAGCTATGGTGAGATGCAGTTGGAAAAGGACCTTGGGAAATACAAGTGCCCGGAGCTGGTCCTGTGTAGACTCTTGAGGACAGCTGTCCTCTTCCACATCTGGAGCACATCTCCGAATGTGCTGTGTTTTCTTGTCTGAGCCCAGATGTTTTATGTCTGGGAGAAATTGACAGGCCAAACTGTGAAACAGGGGGAATATTTAGCAACTAATTTCCCACCGTGAAGGCCCTTCTATTACCAAGGGGTAGGATGTGTACATAGAAATAGCAGGTCAGTGAACTGCCCCCAACTGGGCCTTTTTAATCTGGGAAAGACATCGATAAAGAGGCAAGAGCAAAGAGTGCCACATTTATTTTTATTGATTCATCTGTGTATTCTTGTCAAGAAAGGGTTTGTGGTTTTTCTCTTTTTGAAATCCGTATCTTCAGTTCAATGTTGTTGTAACTGACAAGCAACGTGCTTATGGAGGGTGAGAAGTCAGAGACTGTGACAGTAGGAGAGAGACATGCAGGGACCTGACAGAAAGTGCTGGAACAATCATGCAACCTAGGTGCTGGCGCCAGTTGTCCCCCTACGTAGCTGTCTGATCCTGGACAAGATCCCCATGGTTTCTGCTTTTTCTGTTGTAAACCAAAAGGTTGTCATATGTGTTGATTGAAAAAAAAGATGTATGTGGAAATGCTTTGAAAGAGTATAAAGCACTATCCAAATTCCAGACTTCTTTTGGTCATTTTCCGTATTACTCCAGTGGTGTTCTGGGCATGAGAAAATACTTTTCATTTTTCATGTTTTCCATCGTCCCAAACAAAGAAGGCAAGAAGGACACTTTCCCATCGTCTTATGTATGAATTCCTTTGGGGAAGTGAGGCCGGTTGAGTGGTCTGCTCTTGAGGCAGCAGCCAGAAGTTAACTCCAAGATGTGGACACTCAGGAGTCACCCAGCCATGGGGAGAAGAGCTCTCTCAAATGTTCCATTGATGTTCTGGCAATTGTTGGGTTTCTCTTATCAAACTTGGCCCTCTCCCCACTTACTTTCCAAAGAGAATATTGCCCACGCTATTATTAGAGAGTTAAAAGAATGCCAAGTTTACTGTTTTTGCCTCTGTCATAGTTCTCATGTGATTAAATGTGTGCGTGTGAAGAGGGAGTGCTTTTCTCTTTATATTGAAACTGCTCATAAGATTTTGGGGTGAGTGCTGGGAGGCCTGGAAACTAGTTTGAGAACCAGAACCCAAGGTGAAATTCTAGAGATGAAAGCTTGGCTGAGAAAGTCCTCTGAGTGGGTGGTGGGGGTGGGATTTATGGCAGGTAGACCTCTTTGAAGCAGCAGCCTCTTCTTGCCAGAGATGCTCCTGAATCCGCCCCCTGAGTGGCCTTGCCACCAGGCAGTGCACGATCAGCTGGACCCACATCCATGACCACAGGTGGGAAGGATGGGAAGGAGGGTTTCTATTTCAGAAGAATGTGTAAAGTCAGGGGCTCAGTACCTGTGACTCATGGAGTTTGACTCAAAATTCTCAAATCGTTCCATTACCCCCCAGAGGGCAAGAACAATCAAGTGCAGAGTGGTGGTGAAAGTTAGAGAAGCATCAAATGGCTCTTTGTGAAATGAATGCCCATAAGGTGCGTGTTAAAGCTATAGATTCCCTTTCGGGCGGAGTCAGTTCCGTCCGCAAATGCTTGGCCAGAAATGCTAGGGAGACCACTGGTGCAACGAGGAGCTCAGCGCTTCTGGCTGGTGTGGCACCCAGCTTCACCACTTCCAGGTTTTACCACTTGGGCAGGGGAGTCACCTCGCTAAGCCGCAGCTGGCAGTTCTTTAGAATGTGAATTAAAGAGAATCTGCACACTATGTATTGTGGATTAAATGAGATAACATATCTAAGAGTCTAGCCTGAAAAGTGAAGTTGCTCAGTTGCGTCCAACTCTTTGCGACCCCATGGACTGTAGCCCACCAGGCTCCTCCGTCCATGGGATTCTCCAGGCAAGAATACTGGAGTGGGTTGCCATTTCCTTCTCCAGGGGATCTTCCCAACCCAGGGATTGAACCCAGGTCTCCTACATTGCAGGCAGATGCTTTAACCTCTGAGCCACCAGGAAGCCTAGCCTAGTATCTGGCAAATAATACCATGAGAACAAGATTAACGTTAGAACAAGACAAGAGAAAAAAGCTGCAGAGAAAGTGATGAAGACAGTGAATATTTGACAAAGTACTTTTGTTAAAAAGAACAGAATTGGGGCTTCCCTGATGGCTCAGAGGTAAAGAATATACCTGCTGACGTGGGAGACACAGGTTCGATCCCTGATCCTGGAAGATCCCACTTGCCATAGAGCAGCTAAGCCTGTGTGCCACAGCTCCAGAGCCTTTGCTCGGAAGCCCAGAAGCTGCAACTACTGAGCCCGCGTGCAGCAGCTGCTGACACAAGCGTGCCCTCGAGCCTCTGCTCCACAAGAGAAGCCGCTGCAAAGACAGGGCACTGCAGCTAGAGAGCAGCTCCCACGCGCTGCAACTCGAGAAAAGCCCAAGCAGCAGCGAAGACCCAGCACAGCCGAAAATAGATGCAATCTTAAAACAAGAACAGAATTGACTTGGTGGGAGAGTGATGACGTTTTCAAAGAATTAATACAAGGTGAGATTAGATGCCTAGTGATCATTAGATGTGTGTAGGAGAGAGAGAAGGATCAGGGTGGGTAGGGTGGAATTCATCAGAGAGAGTGAGCTGGTTTTCCACTGCCGTGGTTGGAGCCTCTTAAGGTATTTCAGAGGAGGTAGATGATCGGGACCATATTTATTCTTTGTCTCTACTGCCAGGGAGAGCTTTGTTTTCAGAGCCCTGCTTGCCTACGGAATTCGATCTATGGGTATAATCATTTCACCTCGGGATGTCCCAAGACACAAACACAGACGTGAATATTAGCTCCACATTCTCCCAAAAGAAGGCCTGTGGGTTTTGCTTTCATAATAATTCTTAGCAGATTTCATCGCAGAAAATACTGTGCTGCACTCACAGAGCCCAGCAGAGCCTGAAAAATTGCTAGGGTTGCCATGGAGGAGATCACATGGCAGCCCGTGGACAGAGTCCCCGAGGCTCATGTGTTCAACCCCACAGTACAGTTAAGAGTGGGGGTCTCAGAATAATTCAGTCTGGTTCCCAGACTCTCCTCACTGGCAACTTTATTTGACTGCATTACTGGATAATTGTTTAACACTCTATCTTCCCTACGTAGAACAGTCAAAGGCCTAAATATGTTAGGGTAGGTGCTGTTTGGGCTTCCCAGATGGCTCAGCAGTAAAGAATTTGCCTGCAGTGCAGGAGACTCAGGAGACATGGGTTGGGAAGATCCATTCCCATTGCCTGGATTGGGAAGATCCCCTGGAGGAGGGCATGGCAACCCACTTCCGTATTCTTGCCTGGAAAATCCCATGGACAGAGGAAACTGGTGAGCTACAGTCCACAGGGTGGCAAAGAGTCAGACACGGCTGAGCATGCATGCGTGCATGCACGGGCGCTGTTTGCTTAATTAACAGCAGTTGTCTTTCATAGTTTTTCGACTGATGGTTTGTGAGCCAGATTTGTCCTAACTGGTTCCTAAGATATAATCAATCAGTTCTTTGGTCAGACACTGTATTAATTCTATTTATTATCTTTCCAAGGCCAGATGTGTTTTTTAAATTTTCACCTTTAAATTGCATAAGAAAATTCTACCCTGTGCCTTTTTGTTGTATTTCTCTGTGTGTGCTGAATGGGTGAAATTCATCTTTGTTGAGCATGTACTCTGGCACTCTATGTAATACTCAGAGAAAGCAAGGTAGAGGCCTTTCAAGAATTTTATAATCTAGTAGAAGGAGAAATGAACTCAGAGCCATACGCAGAGCTACTTGTTTTGCTTAGCATTAAAGAATTATACAAAGAATAGTGGGGACACAAGAAAGGACTGATAGTGTTCAATTCCTTCTAGGGGCACCTTAAAAAGATTTATAGAACTAACTGTGTTTGCTCTTGGGCTTGAAAGATAAGCGGGATTTTAAGTGGTAGTAAGCATGAGGTGTTGTGGAAATGGCAGAGGCACAATCTCTAAGGTAAAAGGTGGAGAACACACTTGAACAGAGGGTTGTATGAGGGGTTTTGTAGGCACAGGTCATCCACAATCTAGGATAAGTAGGAAGAAGGTGATCATGAAAGATGGGCAAGTTGTCATGGAGGATTTGCACAGTGGGGCGGTATGGAATGATTCTGAGTTGGGGAGCCATAGATTATTTCTAGGACAGAAGCCAGGAAAACAAAGTGAAGGATGAAATGAAAGAGCTGGGGGAAATGGGAAGAGGAAGACCGTCCAGGAGGTCGATGGGAGTCCAAAGAAGCAGAGCGTCAGTGGAAGAGAAAGAGGAGGATGGAAACAAGCTGTTTCCTACACATTATCATCTCAATTTTCAGTCTTTCTTTTTTTTTAATAATCCTAGCTAATATCTCTCTCTAACCCATCTGTCTGTCTATCTGATTTTTTTTTGCGTAGTTCTCCTTTCCTCTTTTTATATTTTTAACTAATTTTTGTTGATGTGTAGATGCTTTACAATGTTGCATTAGTTTCTATTGCACAGCAAAATGAACCAGATATACACATCCACACATCCCCTCTTTTCTGGATTTCCTTCCCATTTAGGTCAGCACACAGCAAAGTGAACCAGATATACACATCCACACATCCCCTCTTTTCTGGATTTCCTTCCCATTTAGGTCAGCACAGAACATCAGGTAGAGTCCCTTGTGCCTTACCGCAGTTTCTCATTAGTTACCTATTTCATGCACAGAATCAACAGTATGTGTATGTCAGTCCCTCCTTTCTTTTAGAAGAATGGAATGGAAAGAAAGAAACAACCCCTTCCATCTTGTCCTCTACATAACCTGCAGAACTCTATCACCTCAGAACACAGCTAAGGCTTCTATGTGTCCCAGCCACCTCGATAGCCTACAGGGCTCTGGTGCTCCTGCAATCATAGACGTTAGGATTAACCAGCGGGTTAAACCTGGTTTTAGCCATCCGCATTCCCAGTCCCACCTCAGATTCCCTGTCCCAGCAGAAAAATCCTGCTTCCCCCTTCTATAATTTGACATCACATTTAATCATTGATTGGCTGACTTAGAAAACAAAGACTGTCATGTGTGTTCTTTTGGTTTACTTTTTTCTGTGATATGGCAAAGGCTTGCTTCTTTCGTTGGTCCCGTGGCTTTATACTTCTGTCCTCCTGATTATGTGTTACATACATGATGGCCCCTTAGCGATTTTAGCCAGAAAGAAAAACACCAATACAGTATACTGACACATATATATGGAATTTAGAAAGATAGTAATGATGACCCTGTATGTGAGACAACAAAAGAGACACAGATGTATAGAACGGACTTTTGGCCTCTGAGGGAGAGGGAGAGGGAGGGATGATTTGGGAGAACGGCATAAAAATTAAAAAAAAAAAAATTTAAAAAATAAGAAAAAAAATAAAATTTTCCAGCAGTTGATTAATCGACCCTGCTAACCAAGCATTAAGATAAACCAAAAGATACCTTGAAGGGATCCTAGTGGATTGTGCGTGGATACTAAGGGATGAGTATGAATACATTTTAGAGAAAAGGAAAACGGTGCCTTAAGACATTGTTCATTGCCCCAGAGCTGATGAATGACACATGAGCCCCATTCTGTCTTTCAGAGACAAGGCATTTCACTTACAGACATATCTTTTCTCGTTACCACTTCTTCATTTCATTCTCCCCACAGGATCGCAGGCAAGTGCACAGTTAGGCAACAAAGACAAAAAGGAAAACAGCCTCTAGGCGGGGTATGTTTGTTTCCATGGTTCCTGAGAAGTTCCAGTGAAGGAAGGAAGCGAAAGTTGGGCACTGAAAGCCAATCTACTATTCTTTTCTCCTTTCGGTGTATAAGCATGCATAGAAACCCTCTGGGCAAGGGAGACAGACTTCCCTGAGTGAGGCATTCAGATTCTGCATGAGAAGGAGATATCGCTTGATTCTTCTTTATAAGAGGGGCCATTTCTTCAAAATGACCATTTTTCCTTCCCTCTTTTCCGATGGAGCCTGTTTACAATCTGCTCTTGGAGATCTCAGTATTCAGCAGAGATAAGTAGGGAGACATTCAGATGGTGAAAACCTGCAAGACATCCCACCGAGTTGGAATGCTTTTCTCAAAGGAAAAAAAAAGCCTGTCAATGCATATGTACTGGCCCATGCACCGAAAGAGCCAGCTGAACAGCCCACAGACAGCTCCCATTCAGGAACAGCAAAGCCCATGCCAGGGGTCAAGGGGCAGGGGGGCTGAGAACTAATAATCATTTTGCACTTACACAGCAGCTTCCATCCGAAGACCTCAGAGCGCTTTATAAACATTAATTAAATGGTCCGACAGCCCTGTGAGGTGGCTGTGTATCACTATTTCCAATTTGCAGGGAGGGGAGGGAGGAGAGATGTGTGCATGGAGGGAAGTTGGAACCAGGCCACGCTACGGTCCACGTGGACTGTGGACTCAGAAAAAAGCAGCGGGACTTTTTCCTCTGTGAATCTAAGGCTGCGGTCATGTGTCGCGGTACCTGCTGAGCCAAGAAGGAGATGGCTTGGCGACAGGGCTGTCCGGGCGACCTCTCAGCAGGGCTCGCCTCGTGAATAAGAGAGCCACCGGCATGGGCTTGAGGGTGCCAATGCGCTCTCACCCACAAATTTACAGTCATTATCACAGATGCATCCCTTCAGTGGGACCCAGGAGGCCAAGTCGCCTTCACCCAAGGTGCAGACTCTGATTGCTTGGAGATGTAGTCATGACAGCTGCTTGGAGAAGGGTTATGACGGGTACGTGGCAGAAAATCTCATGATCAATTACTACTGGCCTTGCTTTTGGAAAGGTAGCTGTGTGATGAATTGCATCCCCTGAAAAATACGGTGTTTTAAAAAATTATTGAAGTGTAGTTGATTTACAGTGCGGTGTCAATTTCTACGTACAGAAAAGTGAGTCAGTTATATGTCCAGATATACATATACATTATTTTTCATATTCTTTTCATGATTTATCACAGTATATTGAATATAGTTCCTGTGCTATACAGCAGGAACTTGTTGTTTATCCATTCTATATATAGCAGTTTGCATCTGCTAATCCCAAACCCCCAAGCCGTCCCTTCCCTACCCCTTCTTCCCCCTTGGCAACCACGTCTGTTCTCTGTGTCTGTGAGTCTGTTTCTGTTTTGTAATAAGCTCATTTGTGTCATATTTTAGACTCCACATATAAGTGATATCGTATGGTATTTGTCTTTCTCTGTTTGACTTACTTTACTTAGGATGACATCCATGTTGCTGCAAATGGCATGATTTTATTCTCTCTGGAAAGATCTCTTTTCCATTCTTCCTGGAAAGTCCTAACCCCAGTACCCATGCCTGTGACCTTATTTGGAATCAGGGTCTTTGTAGATGTAACAAGTGAAGATGAGGTCATGCTGGATTAGAATGGCTCTAACTCCGAAGACTGTGTCCCTGAGACAAGGGCAACCTGGATGCAGATATAGAGAGTGCCCTGTGAAGACGGAGGCAGTAACTGGAGTGATGTCTCTACCAGCCAAGGAATGATCGGGACCACCAAGGACAGAGTTCTTCATAGAGCCTTGGCAAGGGAGCACAGCCCCTGCCGACACCTTGGTTTTGAACTTTTGGCCTCAAGAATTGTGAAAGAATAAATTTCTGTTCCTTTAAGACATCCGGTTTGTAGGAAATGAATACAATAGTCTAGATTTTGAAAGTTTCCAAATGCAGGATCATTAAAATGGTTGTTTATTTAAAAACACATCCCACCATTGTAATAAATGAAGAGAGGTTTTTCTGGAGAGATTAGGCTGTGCCAGTGGAGATGAGGGCAGGATGAGAACATCCTCCTAAAGGTGACCGTGACATTGTGGTCCCCTGACATAGTACACGCTGACGGTTCTCAGCCACTTAGATGTTTGGTGTGTCAGTCCTGTTGGAACATGTTGAATTAGAATTGTGGAAATTCATTTAATGCATCCCGTGTTTTCATCCCTATAATGGTGTAGCAAGAAAATCCAGGAAGGCGTCCAGAAACCAGATCAAGTGCAGCTAAAGACAGAAACAATCTACAAACAAATAAAAAGAAAAAAAAAAAAAGATACAAACACTGGGAAAATTAATCTGACATCGGTGAGGTTGCAGATATTTGGGGCAAGAGATTGCTGTATTTATCTATAGTCTTGCCCTTTGCTGCTGCTGCTGCTGCTACGTTGCTAAGTCATGTTCAACTGTTTTCGATCTCATGTAGCCTGTCAGACTCCTCTGTCTGTGAAATTTTCCAGGCAAGAATACTGGAAAGTCGGTTGGCGTTCTTCTTCAAGGGATCTTCCTGACCCAGGGATCAAACCTGTGTCTCCTGCTTGGCAGGTGGGTTCTTTACCACCGTGCCAACTAGGAAGCCTGTGCTTTGCCGGCTCCCTTTAAAAAAAGTGCAAAAAAGTCCTGGGAGGGGCAACACATATAAAACCATACAATAAAGTCAGGCTTTGGAGTCAGACAGATGTGAATCAAAATCCAGGCTCTGGCATTCACAAGCTCTACGGTATTAGGAAAGTCATTTGACCTTACGGGGCCTGAACTTACTCATCTGTTTAGTGGGTGCATGATGTTTTCATAGGTTTGCTGCGAGAATTAAATGAGTTAATAACTGTTTCAAAGCCCACTATATAGTATGTATAGCGTTACCAGTAGCGTTTGCTTCTGCTCGATACTCTTCCTTCCCATGGACAGTGGATAAGGCAGAAAGGCAAGATGGAGAGGTGGGAGAAGAAGAGGTTGCAGGAGGGGGCCTAGTTGAAAGATCCTGCACAACGGAGCCTGCCACTGGACTGTGGTTTGAGGAGAAGCTGGCTCCTTCTCCACAGGGCCTCGGGGTAGCCCCAGCTCCAAGTATTCTCCTTTCCTCCTTGTCCGGGGGCCCCCAGAGCCAGGGCGGTGACACACTGCCCACATGGGGCTGCCGGCGGCAAGGGAGCTGCTTCTCATCTGCCTTTGCTCTCTGAGCAGAGCTGCATCCGGGGAGTCCCCTGGAGGCAGCCCTGGCTCTCAGCAGAGTCCTTTTTCACAGGCTGGGAGCCAAGCAGAGCACAGACAGGAAGACAGAGTTGTTCCTATCAGACTGGAGGAGAAGTCAGCAACCTCACTTTCTTTGACAGTGATCTTTGAGCCCCATTAAATGGGTCAGCTCCTATTTACTATTTACGCAAGCAGACACAATCTTTCCAAAATGATTGTCATCATTTTTTTTTTGCTAACGTGAGCAAGTATTGAGTATAATTTATTTTTCAGGTTCCACATAATCGAAGGCATGAGTGACAGCCTTGATACAAATCTAAATATCCCACGTTGAGTTCCCCCACCAAATATGGCCGGGAACAAGCACAGAGCCACCCCTGCGGGTCCTGAGCGCCCTCCACCGCCCTTGGCCACCATCATGGGTTCCTCTTGGGGCGGCCACACCGCTCTCACTCTGCCACCTGGTGGACTGGCTCCACAACTTCACCTCCTCTACCCCTGGCTTTCATCACAGGAGACTGGCGCTTTGTTGCCGTTCCTGCTGCTACTGGGCTCGTGAACATGGGAAAAACTGCTCTTGCCAATAAAAGCTACCCAAATAAGAAGTTAGCTACTTGAAATTTCTTTCAGTTCCTAGAACTGGGGCACTTTCTATACTTACCGCCAGTGCTGCATTCAGAAACATCTTGCACCCCACCATTAGACAAACTCCCCAGCAGGGCCCTTGTTCAGGAGCTGAGTCATGTCTGACTCTCTACGACCCCATGGACTGCAGCACAACAGGCTTCCCTGTCCTTCACTAACTCCCAGAGTTTGCTCAAATTAATGGCCATTGAGTCGGTGATGCCATCTGACCATCTTATCCTCTGTCGCCCCTTTCTCCTCCTGCCTTCGGCCTTTCTCATCATCAGGGTATTTTCCTAGCAAGACAGCTTTTCAAATCAGGTGCACAAAGTATTGAAGGTGCAGCATCAGTCCTTCCAGTGAATATTCAGGGCTGTTGACAAAGACCCTCTCTTTGCCCAAACTCTGATCAGCCTCCTCAGAGCCCCTGACTGGACAAGGGATGACCGTGGACTTCCTTCTCCATCCCTGCAGAATCCAGTTTGAGCAAGAATCCTATGAAGTCAGTTTAGTGAAAACTCTCCCAAGTGTCTGGCTACCCTCGATAATCATGCTGACATCAGGCTGGCCTGCCTTAAGCAAGGGTTCTGTTGAGTCAGTCTTGCAAGAAGTCCCCTACCCATGAATACTCTCCCTAGTCATTTTCCACCCACCGGTCCACATCCTCCCCCTTCACTATGGATCCCCACTGTCCTTGTTAGAGTTTAGCCTAGTCTCTCTCCCCTACCACAAACCCCATCTTAGTTGCCTTACTGTCTCTGTGTGCATACGCGCTAAGTCACTTCAGTCATGCCTGACTGTGCGACCCTATAGACTGCAGTCCACCAGGCTCCTCTGTCCATGGGATCCTTCCGACAAGAATAGTGGAGCGGGTTGCCAGGCTCTCCTCCAGGGGATCTTCCTGACCCAGGGATCAAACTTGCATCTCTTGTGTCTCCTGCTTGGGCAGGAGAGTTCTTTACCACTAGCCCCACCTGGGAAGCTCCTCACCATCTCTGACGAGTGTCATAAATAGTTTTTCTTTGACACACTTGAGCTGTCCCTGCAGAAGGCATGCCCTGTGCACCCGGGCAACCCAGGTTGGGACAAACATCCTTTCTCATCTTTGAGACGCTTAATCTAAGAAAGGGCCTGACCCATCAGATTTAAAGTCTCCCAATAATCTCTCCCAGGAGGCCCACTGAAGTTGGCAGGCACATAGCTTAGATCTGGGGGCACATTCGTCATTTCAAATCATCTTTCTCACTGCCAGCCAATGAGTCCTGAAGCTTTGGCTTTGATCAAGAAGACTCTGTATTTTCTGCTCTGGCTCTTGGTCTCTCTCCTGATCACCCCAGCTAAGGGCAATGTTACATTCTTTGTTTGCATGGTCTGTTTCAAATGTCCAGACATTTCCTTCAGCCTCAGAGCCTGCATCTCCTTCCTGACCTCAGGAGGGTTAGCTCAGGATCGCAGCTGACTGGCTGTGGCCGGCTAGGCTTGCTTTCTTGGCTCTGTGGGACTAGATGGGAGCCCAGCAAAAGAAGGAGAAGGCGAGATGTGCCTTCGCTCTCTCTCTCCTCCCTGCCTTCCTGCCTAGCATCATGCCGCTGGGCAGGTGATGTGCTGAACCGACTACGTTTTCCTCCTGAAAGTCCAACCCTATCGTTCCCAAGGCCAAATGCTCGGTAAAGAGAGGGCCAGGCTAAGCCTCCAACATGATGACAGGAAGCGAAGGTAGCCCTGAGATTCTGGGCATAAACAAAGGACCAATTAAGAGATGAGAAGAAAAGAGATGGTATGTGGCGAGTCTCTGTTGGGAACAGACACACAGGAGGAACCCGGATGGGATCTGCACCAGGCACTTTCCACCATTAGCTCCTCCCATGTTACAGATTAGGTAACTGAATCTCAGAGAGATTAAATAATGTCCCCAGGTCCTGGAGCTCACGAGTAGAACCAAGATTTGGACTTGGATGTGCAGATCTGTTCGACTTCTACGCTCCAGCTCTTTCCAGGAAACCCTATTCCTCCCAGGGAGGGGATGTCTGGGCTCCTGGGGACAGGGACGCAGTCCTCACTCATCTTCTACTGGAGAGACCTGGCGGCCGTCGGTCAGCACCCCTTCTGCTCTTTAGATCTCGTTACCATTCCTGCACTTTCCAATAACATATTCGTAATCATCTCCGAGGTGACAGAAACGGCCCCAGCCCACTACCATCTAGAAGGGCTCAGGCTGCCGTGACCCTTTGCACAGCTTCAGGGCTCAGCTAGTACTTGCTGTGAACGCTGGATGCCTGGAATCAGATCCACAGGCCTGACAGGGCACAAGCAAAGTGGCACCCCAGGAGGGTTCCCTGAGATGGAGCCACGCAGGCATGAGCTATGGCCGATCCGTGCATAGCCCATCTGGGGAGTGGATAACCCAGCCTGACAAGCGACCTTGACAGAATTACAGCAGTAATATTTTCAGTTGGTTGAGCTAGTCTTGGACAATTTCTCTAGAGCATTAGGTGCAAACATAAGTCCGCGGTTCCACATCGCTCACGCTGGTGCTGGCCGCCTCCTTCGCTGTTTCTAGTATTTATCCTGTGGCTTGTACAAGCCTCGTCTTTCTCTTCCCCGGTGAGAGCGAGAGTCTCCAGGCCACCTTCGCCTCCGCTGGATGTGCAGTGAAGCAGTGCGGACGAGAATCCTGCCCCCAGTCCGTCGAGCCAGGCTGGCACTGAATGACCTCCTGCACCAGCCAGCCTGTCCTCTGAGGACTGAAATTGATTTTCCTTCGTTCTGTGTGTGAGCACAGCCCGAGGTACAGCTCTGTTACCACACCAGTCCCAGGTGTGCGTTTAAAGGTGAACAGTGACATTCTTGAAAAGATAAATGGGAAAAGTTCTTTAAGAACGCCCTCTGTCACCTCTGCTAGTGAACGGAATGCCTGCTTACATTTCCAAACCATAGCTTTTAATTTCTCCATGCCACTGTGTGTGTGTGTGTGTGTGTGTGTGTGTGTGTGTGTGTGTGGCGCGCATAGGGATGGGGTGTGAGAGGTTTCTGAAGGTGTGAGAGAAAATGTTCAAAACTCCAAACTCCTATCCACATGGCCAAGTTGAGGTCTGATGTATGATTTAAAGAGGTGACCAAAATCAGTACTCAAAACGTTTTATTGTCATACATTAAAAAAATCAAAATTAATGCAAAAATCCACTGTGAGTAACATATCAAACTTTTAAATAAATAAACAGTTGACATTCTTGGTTTTTCCCTTTGTCTCAGAGTCCAAGATGACTCAACAAGACACTTTATAAACTTCTAATATGATGGTCATCATGGACTTTAATGTTAATTTTAATTTTCAAAATACTGTATGAAGATATTTATCTTGACGACTGAGTTGTTTCTGGTCCCTTTGAGTTTTGCACGCTGGAAGAACTGCCTCTCCCAGGTCTCAGCCCCCTGCAGGCCTTGCCCAAATCAGAGGTAGGGTTGTTTCTGAGACTAGCTGAAGGTCCTAGCTGGCATTTATATTCAGCCTCCAAACTGAGAATGAGTTGTTGAACTCTTCCTCTAGATGGTGACTGTTCGAGCCCAGAATGGCATTTGGATTTTGTCACTGACTGAGTCACAGCTAAAGCCATCCCAAGTGCCAGGAAGGAGTAAAGAACAGGCTTTCATGGAGGGGAGTGTCCATTCTGTATATACCAGGGGTGGTCCATGAACTGGCCAGGCCACGGGAGATTACAAGGGGACTCGTGGTAGATATCCAAGTTCAATTCTGCTGCTCAGTCACCTCACTGATGATGCTTGTAGAGGAACCTCAGTCTCCACTTTCAAGTTGCCAGTTCATTGCCCAGTGGGGCCCTCAGGCCCTTCCCCCACCCCCACCCCCAAATAAGCATCACTGGTGTCCCTAGCAGCCACAAGGCTGTGTGGATATCACTTCAGTGACTGCCTCTTAAAGATATGGCTTGTTGCTTCTGGAAAAGCTAGCTATTTCATAATTATAAAATTGACCTCTATTCCGCAGCTCTATTACACACTGGTGTATTTCTGGCAAATCCATCTAACCCCAGATTAAATGACATTTCCTGGTGAGAAGTGGGCAAGTGGTTGAAAATATCACAGCAAATGCTCCATTCAACTTGTAATATTCCTTAACATTAGATATCTCAGGGGCTTTCCTGGGTCTCTTAACTCCCAAGTTAAGGGAGGACACTGTGGGCTCAGAGTCTGGCCATTTGAAATAAGAAGCCAGCAGGGAGAGGCTTCTTGACTCTGGTTTTTAGTTTTACCTTTTCCAATGTCTCCTTCCCATCTTAAACCTGCCCTTCCTCCTCCTGTGTGCTTTATTTCAGGAGGTGACATCATCACCTATACCCAAGCACGAGGTCCCAATTTTACCTCCTTAACCATCTAGATCCCACTGTGCTGCCGGAATGATCCTGCCAGAATGTTGATGTGATCATGTCATTTTGTTCATAACCCTTGTAACGACTCCTCCTAGTCCCTCCTCCAGGGGATCTTCCCAACCCAGGGATCTAACACAGATCTTCAGCATTGCAGGCGGATGACCAGTTGAGCTACCAGGGAAGCCCAAGAATGCTGGAGTGGGTAGCCTATCCGTTCTCCAGCGGATCTCCCCAACTCAGAAGTTGAACCCATGTCTCCTGCATTGCAGGTGGATTCTTTACCAGCCAAGCTACTAGGGAAGCCCCCGTAACAACTCCTCCTAGCCTAGAAGGTAATGTTCACTGGGCCTTTTCACTCAGCTCATGGCTCACTGCTCTTCCCACTTGCAGCCCTGGCTCCACCCCTGGGCCTTTGCACACCCTTCCCTCCTGTCACACTCTTGTTTCCTGCCTTAGCCTAACTGCACGGCTGCCAGCCTTCTTGGAATGAGCCAGGTGGCAGTGGCATTTTAGGAGTTCACATGTGGACCTTGACTCATCGTCCTGATGTCCGTAGGGTACCGCCCCTTTGTCTTCCCTCATACCTGATGGCTTTGATTCTAGAGCCTATCACGCTCATTTTGTTCCCCACATAAGACCCCGTACCTCCTAGTGGACGGGGATGGGGACCAATTGCCTGGCTGGACCAACTGATGAAGCAGCCTGGGGGAGTCTTGTCTCTTTCATGACTGGAAGCAATCAATTATCTTGTTTTCTTTTTCCTGCCTCCCTCCCATCTTTGATGAAACTCAGAGCTTCAACTTCCCAGTTGGATTCTAGAGAACAGATCATTATTTATCATTGATACCCCTTTTTGGAGGCGCTTAAGATACAGCTTTCTCAGACTGGCTAACATCTTTGTCCTGACTTCATTTTACTTATCTATAAAATGATAAAAATGTTGCATCACTTTCAATTCCATCAAAGCTGTCGAATGAGCTAATTTCTCAGGTGACTCCTAAACCAGGACTATCTTACGAGGAGTCAAGGAATTTTGATTTGCGGGAATGTTGTATAATTTCTCTTTCTCTCTCTAGTTGACTGTGGTCAGACACATCGGCTCCAAGGGAATCTGGCACATTAACGTATACTGTTTTTAGGTTAAAGGAAAGTTTATTTATACATAACTTTTTATGATTCCCTGTCTTAGTGGACTTCTTGATTAATTGACTGACAATGATATTGTGGATAGTACGTTGGATAAGAGTTTGGGAAAGAAAAGTTACATGCTGGAGAGGAGCTGAAGGACCTAGAGAGGCGTGAATGATGTCACCGCTGGTGGAGGGAGTAACCACATTACCTGTGTCCCCTCGCTGACTTGGCAGGTGATGGTGTAAGCTTGAGGGGTAGGTGTTATTGGGCCAATTAAATAAAGTCCTTAAAAAAAGCCCATTTTCATGATGCTTTCCAAGAGTGGGCCGTCATTTTTATTTGTGTACACACAAGCACAGGAGTCTGAGATGCATTACAACTCAATGGATGTGACTGCTGTTGGGTGTATGGGGGATTGCCCTGAACTGCTGCTCTGGGAGTCACGTGCGGTCACTGCTGGCAACAGCCCATCACCCGGGCAGTGCTTTCCTGCCATATGCCGGCCGGAGCTCGGGCGGCAATGATGCTGCCCCTCCACTGACGCCCCAGCTTGCCTTGGGGCTTATTTGCACATTACTTACGGGCTTGGACACCCTAAGGCGTAGAGTTGCTTTTGGTTAGTTGTTACGACCGTGTGTGAGAAATGGCCAAGTCGTTTCCTTTGGACCAGAAATGGAAAAATCTTTCAAACAGAGGATGAAGTTTGCTTTGGCATTTTGATAAGTCATTAGCCTGAAAATGTGCACTTGGCTTTTTTGCTGCTAGGCTGGAGGAAAGGAATGGTAATGCTTCATGGTCTTTACATTCTGCTGACTGAGACCAGCCTCCTGTCCCCCAGCCCCCTAGAGCCCGAGGTCTGGCCCTGCTTCTGACCAAAAGCTCCTGGCCCATCTCCTTGCCATAGGGGTGGGGTGGAGGGCTACGGAGGAGGAGGGTGGGGCCACCCCGAGTCTCCATTCCCCGGCAGGAGCATTTGGCTTTGCTGGACGATACACGTGGTCTTTTCAGCCTCACTGCTTCCTGTGGCTACACCGGCCCCATCTTTTGCCTCCCTGACTCCCCTACGTGACTTGGCTTCACTTCTGCCTCCTGGTGCCCTCCAGCCCCCGATCCCACGTGGGCCATACCAGGAAGCTCAGCGTGGACGCTGCTGTCATTTCTTACTAATGCCCACGTCCCTTCTTGACAAGCTGGTGACCCTGAAAGATTTTGTCTGTTTTGTCCTTGTTTGTTTTTTAAATTACATGGCTCCCACATACACAGATGACCCAGCTTCTGACGTGACTAAATTTCATCCCATATGGAAAGAAATGTACCAATCTTTGGACACTCAGAGCTGAGTCTGGAAGAAGCTGATATAGCTCATAATGTGTGGGTTACGCAGATTAACGTGACAAGCTCCTCTGGCCAGCCGTGGAGGCCACAACTCCCAGTCTTTTCCAAAATGTAACCAAACTTATCTGCATCTCAGAGTGTCATGGACTTGAATGACGGCTGGCGCCAGAATGAGTCATGAGTTGGACTCTGCGTGAGCAAGGGAAGAATGGGAGATAGGAAGGGCAGAGGGGTGGGGGCTGCAGAGGCCTGGTGGTGGGGGATTTGGGGGCTGACAGCTTGAGTGATGAAAAAGGAGAATTGTAAGGAAACAGAATTGATCTCTGGGACTTGGTGCTGGCATAGCTCAGAGAGGAGGTGGGGAAGGACCGGGATTGGACACGCCTTCAGGTTCTGTGGGGTCCGGGTGCTGAGCGTGCTGGTCACTTTCTTTGAGACTAGATCTGCACCTCTGTTCCTTCTGCTGTTGACACCATGAAGACTAAATGGTCCACCTTCAGGGGTGCACACGGGGGACTTTTAGGAGCCTGTTTCCAAGTATGGAGTAGGGCGGCACTGTGACATCATGAAGACCTGAGTTGTGTCCAGGGGTCCCTGAGATTCTTGTGGTAACTGGAGGTCAGATGTTAGAACTGGGTCAGTACAGGTGAAGGGGGGTTATTTGCCCATCGACCAGCATGAATAGAGCCTCGGTGAGTAATACTCTAGGAAGAAATGCAAATCAAATCTAGGCAGGCCATCCTCAGGGGCAGAGAATGTTGTATTGACTGTACCTTTCGAACTGTGGCCTCAGAAACTCATGGAAAGTACTGCTCCAGGTTGTTGTTTAGCTGCTAAGCTGGGTCCAAGTCCTGGACTGTACCCTGCCAGGCTCCTCTGTCCATGGATTTCCCAGGCAAGAATACTAGAGTGGGCTGCCATTCCCTTCTCCAGGGGATCTTCCCCACCAGGAATCGACCCCATGCCTCTTACACTGGCAGGCGGATTCTTTACTGCTGAGCCGCCAGCGAAGCCCACACCAGCAAGAGTGAGCCGTAATTAAACTGCAGACTTTGGGTACCTATGATATGCTGATGGAAGTTCAAGGTTTGAAACAAATGGACCGCTCTGGTGGGCGATGTTGTAGTAAGGTCTGAGCCCATGGGGCATTTATGGGCGATTTCTGTACCTTCCTCAATCTTACTGAGAGCCCAAAACTGTTCTAAATAAGTAAAATCTTAATTAAAAAAATGTTAAAAAAAATGTGCTCTAGTAAGCAGGCCCTAGATCCCATTTGACCAATAAAGAACAGACCTGGGCATTAAACCTTTAATACATAATATTTTTTCTTTCCTTTTTTTTCCTTTTTAAAATATCAGCTTACACGGTGTTTCAAATTGGTCTGAGATTATTTGAAGCTGTATGTGAACATGCAGTAGGGCCTCTTCTTCCAGATGTTGTAGCTGAAACTTTGATTTTAATAATTTTAAATACAATATTTTATATGCAGTTCTACCATATCAAATCATCTATATTATACCAACTTGCCAAGATTTTTTTGAGACTGAGGTCTGATTTTCAATATGCTACGTGTTATTCCCAGTTTTCTGGAATTTGATATTCATGCTATGCTTGTATTGACAAAAAGTGTTGAAAGATAAGGTGAGGAACAATTTTTGGTAAGATTCTGTTAGCGATCCCTTTCCAGCTTGTTATCATTCCAGTCTTTTGGGATAATTTTAATCAGTCAGCTATGGATCACCTAAGCCAATATGCCAAGTACAGATTGTATTCCTCTTTAACGGCTAATGATCATATTGCCTGGGCCATGTCCTAACCACCCTTCCTGTCTAACCCACATCTCTTTTAAGGGAAATTCCTTTACTTAAGCTCCTACCTAGACAGCCTTGCTTTCTATCCTGGGGTCATCTTTGCTAGCTCATCCTAACTCAAAGCAGCGATCTTATCACCTTTGGCCTCCTGCAGAAAGCTGGACCAATCATATTCTCTAATTGCAAAATCTGAACTAAGGAAAATAAAAAGAACTTTATACTTTGTGATAAATCTAGCAGTGAAGAAAATAGCCTGAGGTTGAGTTGGGGCTGAGGCAAGCCAAAACTTGCCTCTCTTTAGAGAGAGAGAGGTGATGACAAGGTTTGGAAGCTTCTTAAGTATCTTAGGTCATTCTGAGAAGCTTAGGAAAGCTATGGATTCTCTCCCTGATAAATATATAAATTAACACTCAGACAGCATGTTGCTTAAGGTTTCAGGATGTTTATGTCTGTGTGTGCTAAGGTGCTCCAGTCATGTCCGACTCTTCGTGACCCCACAGACTCTAGCCTGCCAGGCTCCTCTGTCCATGGGATTCTCCAGGCAAGAATACTGGAGTGGGTTGCCATTTCCTCCTCCAGGGGATCTTCCTGATCCGTGGATCGAACCCGCATCTCTATGCCTCCTGTATTTGTAGGGGAGTTCTTCACCACTAGTGCCCCCTAGGAAGCCCCAAGATGTTTATAGACCTTTTCAATCTTGTGGCAGTTAATCCCAGAAAAAATGGTAATAAAATCTGGTTGGTATTGAGACAGTGAAGAGGATATGCAGAAAAATAAATAGGAGTGGAGAGAGACAGAGGCCCCTGGACCTGCCTTGTTTGCTGAGGTCTCTAGGTCTAATTTCTAGGTCGCCTGACCCTTCCATAAACTCTTGAGATTAATTGAGTGAGTCCCTGTTTCTCCAACTTTATTTAAATAATCGGGTCATCATTCACACAGTCACGCAAGCTATAAACCCGAGTCACATCTCAAACCCTAACCATCACTTTCCAAGGGCCTTGTGCTTTGGATTTCTTACTGTGCTGATAGCCCAGGGGCCAAATTCAGCCATTCTCTATCTCTTGTTTCCTAGTATCTTTTTCTTCTTCTTTTTTTTGGCTGCGAGATATGTGGGATCTTAGTTCCCCAGCGAACCAGGGATCAAACCAACGTCTTGGCAGTGGAAGCTGAGAGTCTTAACCACTGAACCACCAGGGAAGTCGCTAATGATTTTAATGCCTCCAGCTCAGACTGTAAACCCAGGTATTCAGGCACCTACTGAACAACTCTACTTGGTCGTCCTATAGATATGGCAAATGCAGTAGTTTAATCTATGAACACAGCTCATAGTTTTCTTGCCACCGAAAAAGACAGAAAGCAAAAATGAAAACAAGGCATACAAAATACCTTGTTTTGGTCAGTGCCATCCATTCAAAGAAGCCTAAGGAGCATCTCTGATACCCTTCTCTCTCCCAGCCTCAATGGACTCAGTCATCCATCAGTGAAAAATGAAACCCTGACCTGCCTCCATGTTTCTAATCTTGACCACTCCAGCTTGTCTTCCAGCTGTAGCCACATGATCAGCCTCAGATCCAGTTCTACGGCATTCACACTTGAAGTTCTCTGATGCTTCTCTGTAACCCACATGCCCTGCAGGGCAGAGGGGCCTCCATGATATCTCCTGCTTCTGGCCCTTCTAGTCTCATCTCCTGCCCCGCCCTGCACATCACTTCATGCTGCAGCCAACTGACCTCTTTGCACTTCCCACCCAAGCCATCCTATTCCCTGTCTCCAGACTCTGCTGGGGATTCCCTTCTCTAGCTGAAGTTTTGGTGTGTGTGTGTGTTTTTTTTCGTAGGCTCCTCTTTTGCTAAACTCCTTTTGGAGATCTGAAAAAATAGGTATACAAACTACACAAAATTATGAACACTATCATAAAAAAGGAAAAGGATTGCACCTCACACATTCCATGGAAAGACATCATAAAATTCCACTTAAAAATCTCTACCATATTACACACATTCAATGCTTACTAAGGCCCCCAGCTTTCCTCTTTTGATGGTCTCCTCATGGCTTCTTTCTGCCCCAGTGACGTTTACTCGGCAGCCTCTCTGGCTATGCTCACTTCTCCTCTCTCTCTTATATTCATACTCAATTACCCTAGTTCCCTTTTTTAAAATAGAGACCAATATGGTTCTCATTTAGATTTTCCAAGGAGTATCCTTCAACCTAGCACTCCATCAGCAGACGCAGTATTATTCTAGGAATTGGCCTTTATTGGAAAGCAGCTCAGTCCCTGGGTTGGGAAGATCCCCTGGAGTAGGAAATGCAACCCACTCCAGTATGCTTGCCTGGAGAATCCCATGGACAGAGGAGCCTGGCGGACTACAGCCTATGGGATCACAAAGAGTTGGACACAACTGAACACACGTACACATCACCTTCATTGGAAAGCAGGGTGAATCTGAAATATATGAATTTTAACTAATATGTGAATTCTCAAAGACATATATATTTTCAAATAACACTTTTTTTCTGGTTTAAAACTCATTTCTGCTCATTGAGAAAATATTAGAAATAATAAAGGAATATAAAGAGGGCTATAACAATCATCACATACCTAACTGCACAGATGTAACGACCTTCTCTCCTTCCTTCTCCCTCTTTCTCCTTGGTTTGGCTAGGATCCCCACTATAAACGTGAAAGAAACTCTCCTAGGACCTTTTGGAAGGCTGAAATCAAGCCTAAATTGCAAAAAATAAATTCTGAAGAAAGTTGACTTTTTCTTTTCGTTTAATAAAAACAAGCTGTTGTAACCTGGAAACCCATAGGTATTCACTCTCTTAAAAAATGATTGATTGAGTTAATATTTGAATAAGTGGTTCATTCACATGGTTCAAAATTCTAGGACTATAAAAACTTAATGTGGTTTTTAACTATGTCTGCAAATTCCTTGCCATTTCTCCCATCAAAATATAGAGTCAAATTCCTCTCCCTTTGAATATAAACTTGCCTTAGTGACCCAATTCCTTGGGTATCCATCCAGAGATTTCTGTGCACTTGAAAACATATATAAATATATATACTCTTTCCCTTGTTTCTATATGTTGTTTCATATTTTGCTTGTTGTTGACCTGTCAGTACATCTTTTACTCACAGTTGAATAATATTGTCTTGTCTGGGTACTTTCTAAAGGACAGTTTGGTGGCTTCCAATCTTTTGTTCTTACAATGTTACAGCAAATAGTCTTATACATATATTACCTTGCATATATGTGGGTTTAACTGTAGGATCAAGGCCTGGAAATGGAACTGCTGTGTCAAAGGGTGGGCACATTTATAATTTTAATAGACATTACCATATTGACCTTCACAGTCTTCCAATTTATTCCTGCTCCAGTGATAAATTTTGTTCCCTTTATTTCCAACTTCACTAGCCCAGTATGTTACTGGACTTTTGGATCTCTGTCAATCCTAGCAGTGCGCCCCCCCCAAAAAAAAAGTATCTCAGTGCAGTTTTAATTTATATTTTTAATATAAGTGATGCTGAACATATTTTATATTTCAAAGAGTTTTGAAAATATTCATTTGTCCATCCTCTATCTACTTTTATATCCTTTGCCCATTAAAATTTTTTTTTTCCTTTGCTCATTTTTGAATGAAATAATGGTCTTTTAAGAAATTATTCTGAACATATGTATTAGGGGAAGAAAACCTTTGTTGTTTGTCTTTTGACTTTGTAATTTTTATTACATGGAGAATTTGTATTTTATTTTTCCATGGTGAAATTTATTCAATGTTGGATTTTTTTCCTTATGGCTTCTGAATCTTACGTCACACTTGGAAGAGTCTTCCCCATTCTAAACTTACTAAATAATTCCCTATGTTTTCTTCTACCTCTTTGGGGTTTTAATCTTATACATTTGGAATTTATCCAGGTGTGAGGTATAAAGGGGCTTCCCAGGTGGTGCAGTGGTAAAGAATCTGCCTGCCAATGCAGGAGACATAAGAGACATGAGTTCTATCCCTGGGTTGGAAAGATCCCCTGGAGTAGGAAATGGCAACCCGCTGCAGTATTCTTGCCTGGAGAATTCCATGGACAGAAGAGCCTGATGGCTACTGTCCATGGGGTCGCAAAGAGCTGGATATGACTGAGTGACTAACATACATAACTCATTCTTACTTTTTTGGTCAGAGGCAATTCATACCCTTTCTACTGAAAGACAGCCGTAAGTGAGCCCTAGGAGGACTCTGACTGTGTGAGTGTGCTAAGTCATGTCCTACTCTTTGAGAAGCCATGGTCTGTAGCCTGCTAACCTCCTCTGTCCCTGGAATTCTCCAGGCAAGAATACTGGAGCAGGTTGCCATTTCCTTCTCCAGGGATCTTCCAGACCCAGGGATCAAACCCACATCCCCTGCACGGGCAGGCTTATTCTTTAACACTGAGACAGCTGGGAAGCCCCAAGTCTCTAAAAGAGAGCACCCTTTAAGATATCCTACTCTGTGAGTGGGGACTGGGTTGAACCATAATTTCTAGTGGATTTCTTCTGGCTGATAACTCCTCTACATTTGAGGAGCAGAGGTGTCTCAGAAATGATGACAAAAGTTAGAAGAAAGCTTCAGAGTTTCTTTGCCATGAGAGGATGAGCTGGTTAGGGCCCAGAAAAAAAGAAAGAAAGAAAGAAAGAAATCTGGGGCTGAAGAACCCCAGCAGCTGGCTTACATGGGACTCCAGAGTCAAAAATCACTGCTCATCATGAAACTGCAGACTTGATGTGAAGGGATGTGAGTGTGGATTGGGGAAGCAAGGGTAACAGCCACCTCGGTCACGTAAACCCTTCACCAATTTTGGTAAGTATGTTTTTTTAATACTCACCAATATGACAGCTGTTGCAATACAATCTAGCAAAATTGTTTCCAATGAATTTAAAGACAATTCAGTACTTCTAGAGCCATCTTAACAGAAAAAATGAATGAAGCATTTGGCCAACCCAATACTTTATTTTTTTTTCAGTAAGAACTTTGTTTTTTGATTTAATTTTTAACACCAAAAACATTTTGTGTTGAGGTGCAGCCGATTCACAACATTGTACTAGTTTCTGATGAGTGGTGAAGGGACTCATCCATATATATGCTTGTGTCCATCCTCCTCCCAGCCCTGCTCCCCTCCAGGCTTGGCTGGCCCAATAGTCAAAAGCCTTCTGCACAACGCTTTCCTTCTCAACCACCGTCTTTCTCAAATTCCCTCTTTTTGTTCAGAATCCTTCTGATAGCCCTAGTGGTTGGTCTGACCACCCCTGTTGCTGCAAACAGCCTTCAGGAACAGCCAGCCTGTGCAGCTGAGCTCCTGGAGAGGTTCTTGAGTAGGGGGTTGTCTAGTTGCCTTCCCCTTGCCAGGAGAGATGCCAGTCTCCAGGGCATTTTCCTCCCACCACTGACTCTCTTGTTTGGCTTTGCACAGAGATGCTGTGACCCCTCATCTCATTGGCTTTTGACACTCTTTCCTTTTGACCCATTTTCTGAAGAAAATTTTCCATGCCCTTGGCGTGTTCTGTGGCTGAAAGCAACGCCTTGGCATTCCAGAATATCTCAACCCAGATGAGACTGTTTCATTCTAACACCAGGAGGAAGGATGAAAGCACATAATCTCCAACAAAATGGATTTGTAAGAAATAAAAGCCTGTTAACACAAGACCTACAGTCTCAAAATGGAGAAAGTAGAGAGCCTGAGAAGGCTCTCTGGAACCAAAGACTTCACTGTAGTTTCGTAAGATCTAAAAGAATCACTTTAAAGAGAAATAAGAATTGCCCCATTAGGGGAAAAGCTCGACATAGAGAGCAGTTTTAAAATATGCCTTCATTCCCACATACAAGTGCAAAACCACTTGGGTTCTTCTTCCTCCGGTTGCTTTCTATTTTATTCTAACTCAACAGCTGTAAATGGCTTTGGTAAATCACGCTGGTACATTTCCATTAACACGAGCAAAATTTATGTCAACTGCTTTGACAACAACTGTCAGCCTTGAAAGACCCCAGTCTCCTCGTGCACAGAGAACACACCTCTGCATCATACCTACAGCTTCTCATATGTACCAGCACCATTTGTCTATCTTCTTTCCACTTTGTTCTCCTCCTCTGGACTCAGAAATCTCCCAGGTCATCAATCAGCTTTAGTGTCAATGAGGTGTATTCTGACTCGGTACAGGCTGTCCCCATTATTCCCTTCTCTGGCTCAGCTGCCTTTTTATTCCAGTGAATGAGGTTTTCCTTGCAAAGCAGCTACATCTGTGTGCTGCAGAGATGGGAGATAAATTGGTTTTGAAACGGCACTATTCTGCACCACTTCAGGGGAATGTCCTTTATTCCATACACAGATTTTTTTTTTTCCCTATTGTAATATATATGAGGGCTTTTAATTCCCACACATCAGAAATCATTACCTTAGCTTTTACAGGGTTTCTAGAAAGTCATGGGATATGGTCAGCCCTCAGGCTCACATTCCGTTCTGTAGACAGAGTGAGCCACCTCTACAGTTGATCCTGCTAAGAACTCAGCTAGGGTTTCTCTTACTATTTGTGGTGAAGGGCTAGTGCTTTTTATTTTCAATATATTAGTCGGATGCTTTTGTAAAATACAAAATCAGGCACTTGGGTGCTGTGGTGATATCAGATTGCTCATAAATGTTTCTAAGAGCTTGTTGTCGTTGTCCGTACTTAGCGCAACTGGGTGGCCGTTGGTTCATGGACCAGCCCAGACCTATGGATCACACTGTGGGTAGACACTGAGTTCGGGCCTGTTCGCCACCCTGTTCTAAGACTCATCTTGCAAAACGACCATGTGATGTAAGATATGCTCTTCTCTGTTTCCTAGGACAGACAGTTTCAGACAGTGCAATGAAGATTACTCAGCCATCAGCCATGAAAAGGAATGAAGTGCTGATAAATGAGACAATATGGATCAACATTGAAAACATGCTCAGTGAAAGAAGGCAGAACAAAGGTCAAGGATTGTATGACTCCTTTTATGTTTAGAACAGGCAAGTCCATAGGGACAGAAAGTTTAGTGGTGGATGGGGACTGGGGAGGGGGTGGGTGAAGAAAAGGAAAAACTCAGAGATACAAAGCTTCTTTCTGGGGAGATGGAAGTGTTCTGGAATTGGATGGTGATGATATTTCCACAAGATTTTCATTACAGTTGACCCGTGAACAATGCAGATTTAAACTGCACAGTTTTACTTATATGTGGCTATTTTTCAATAGTAAATGCTACAGTGCCACTCAGCCCACATTTGGTTGAATCCTCGGATGTGGAGGACTACATATAAACTATACATGGATTAACCCCCATGTTGCTCAAGTGTCAAGTGTCTCCTGAAAACTACTAAGTTGTATATTTTTATTCAAATTTTTCATTCAAATTTTTCATTCAAATTTTTTTCTCAATACAGTTTTGTCTTTGAAGTAATGCAAAGTCTTGAAGGATTATAAGCAAATCTGAGTATTCAGATACTCTGCTTGCAGTAGGAGAATGAATTGCCTGGAGCAGCCATGCAGAGACCAGGTAACCGGCAATCAGAGTAGCTCAGATGAGAGGTCAGAGCCCTGAACAGGTCTATTTCAGCCACTGATGCAACGGGCACAGTGCCCAGGGCCCAGAGCACGTCTTACTGGCCTGGGAAAATGTTTAAGTTTGGTTTCTCTTCTAATCAGAATTTTAAAATGAATATAATAAAGGTGAATATAAAATAATGAACTCAGCTTGGTTTATATTTGTCTTTGTACCAACAAAGTCATAAAACATAATTTTTAATTGAAGTCGTATCATGGCTCTGGCCATGGGGCAGAGGTGAAGTGACTTGGATGAGTTCAAGAGATATTTAGAAGATAACAACTGATGGGTTGGTGCTCGGCTGTAGGGATCACACAGCTGGGCAGATGGTGGTGTCGAGTGCTGAGATGGGAGGTTGTGGGAGAAGAGTCGAATTTGGGAGAATCATGAGGAGTTCAGTTTTTGGATGTGTTTACTCTGAAACAGGGAAGCCTGGAGTGCTGCAGTTCTCGGGGTCACAAAGAGCTGGACACGACTTAGTGACCGATCAGCGAACCACTCTGAAAGGAATGGCATTTCATTTCCTGGGACCCGGACAGCGTGTGTCAGCTGCAGGCAGCAGAGTTTCGTCCCCGTGGCCTCTGTAATGGGACTGGGAAATGGCTTTATCAAACAGCTTCTTTTGAAGTGTACTCATTGCACTAGAATTTTCGTTATCTTACTTTAATTGGTGCAGTTTGAGGTCTGGGAACTGTTTAGTGAGATTCAAAGACGTACTGTTCTTTTGCTGAAATGTGTAAACTCTTATCAGTTTCTTCCCCAGTAGCTCAGTTGGTCAAGAAACTTTCTGCAATGCTGGAGACTTGGGTTTGATCCCTGGGTTGGGAAGATCCCCTGAAGAAGGAAATGGCAACCCACTCGTCTTCTTGCCTGAAAAATTTCATGGGCAGAGGAGCCTGGTGGGCTACAGTTCATGGGGTCTCAAGAGTCAGACATAACCCCTGACTAAACTCTCAGGACTGATTACATTTTATAAGATGTAGAAAACTCTCATTAATTTAAAAATTAAAAAAACCAGGCAAACTATTATTCACCCAGTCCCCTCTTTGCACATTTAGACAGATAATACTATGAATGTTGGTGCGTAAACAACAAATTATATCAAACAAGCCATGCCATGTACATCTCCATTACAAACACGTTAGGAAATGAAATTCAACAGCTGCCAAATGTACTAAGTGATCAAATCAGAAGGAAGTGAATGTTGTTTAGAAGCTCGTCAAGAGAATTTACAACTGAAGTGTTAAAAAATACGAAGATAATATGCATTTGGTGGTGACCTTAGAAACATCTTAAATGTCTTTTGACCACATTTTCCTTTCAGTTTTCATAAAAACTTACTTCTTCAATTACATCCCATGATATGAAGCATTTTGCATATTAGAGAGAAATTGATGTCTTTTGCTCATATAAAAAAAGAGATATGACATCCCTCTTTGTCTTTTTGTAATAAAATAAAACCTGACCCAACACATCATAATAAAAGAGCAGTTGAACCAAATCGGATGATCTACTTCTGAGAAATACACGAGTCATCATTTTAAAAATCTCTTTCTTCCTAAAACATTAACAGAAGTGGAGTTTTTGTACAATTAAGTCCATGTTAAGAATCTTTTATCTTGAAATTTCTTCCAGACAGCTCTGAATTTTAGAGATCAACCAGAGCTGTAAAATTTGTGTACACAGAGATCTAACCATCTCTTTTCTTCCTTTTGACTCTGATGCCTGGGGTAATGGTCAGGCCAAAAACAATTAAGCAAAATGTAGGTCATTTCACCAGGTGATAAATTTACCCATTCCTTTGGGTCCTCACTCTGAAGTTTCCGAAGCTAACGATATGGCAGGTGCTATTTTGAGCTGAGATGAAAGGGAAGAGTCTTCAAAGATCATGCCTGCACAGTGCACGATTCAGAGCACGTGGCACAGGGGCCTGCCGGAAAGGGTTCTTGGCTTCAAGAGGAGCCTGCTGTCCTAGAAGCAGCCAGGAAGCTTTGCGGCTGCATCTGGAGTCACGCTTCTTTCAAAAAAGGGGAGCAGAAAATGTGGAGTGGAAGAAACTGGCTGGAGGGGCTCAACTCTTTCGTGGGGTGCCCTGGGCTGGGAGTCAAGAGTTGAATTCCAGGCCTCATCAGACCACGGAAGAGCTGTGTGGATATGGCAAGCGCTTCACTTCTCTGAACTTCTGTTTCCTCTTCCTCAAATGAGGGCATAAGTTGATTTTTTCAAATCCATGAAAAATCTTGATGGCCTAAGAATCTGTTAATTTATCTACTCCCTGGGCTCCCTGGGGGCTCAGACAGTGAAGAATCTGCTTGCCAATGTGAGACTTGCAGGAAATGCGGATTCGATCCCTGGATGGGGAAGATTCCCTGGAGAAAGGAATGGCATGGCAACCCACTCCAGTATTCTTGCCTGGAGAATCCCATGGACAGAGGAGCCTGGTAGGCTCCAGTCCATGGGATCACAAAGAGTCAGACATGACTGAAGGGACTTAACATGCTCCCATGTTAGCTTCATAAAATCTATGTTAAAGTACTCATTCTATACTTTTATTTTAAAAGGATTTTAATTTATATTAGTAAATATACGCAGCTGGATGATGGATGTTGCTGGCCCTCAGACTCTTGGAGCATCTTACGCTCCAAGTGGGTGATAGTACGTAGAAAGCATTCTCAAGGAGGCAGTATCCATGGCGATGAAGCACAAAAGCTTGGAAATTGAAGAACCTGGATGCATACATGGTTTCTGCCACTTCATAGCTCTGCAGTGAAAGCCAGTTACTTTGCCTCTCCAAGCTTCAGTTTTCTCATTTTTAAAATGAAAGCTACAATGGTACTTCCCTCTAAAATGCTTATGAAGGGAAAAAAAATGTACTTAATGCATACAAAATGGGAAACAAAGTGCCCAACAAGAAATCTGCATTGAATATCTCCTCGTTATTATTAATAATTAGTCTCGACGTGGATTATTTCTGCCTGTAGGTGCTACACGTGACGATCAGGCAGCCAAATTTGTGAGTTCAAAACCATACCCAGGAACATCTGCTTTTGCGAAAGAGCTGGGCATGTGGATGGAGCTCTAATTCTCACGTATTCCGGAAGTCTGGAGCACCTGCTCTTCAGCTTTCATGGCTTGGCAGCTTCTAGAAAGTTCTCTGGCAAGCGCTGCCCCATTTTATAGTAGAGGATTAAATTACCTTTCCATCCACTACAGGGCCAAACCGTGCTCTGGGGCCTTGGGCATGATTAAATATGGAAAATCTAGGACTGGAGGGACATTTTTTATTTTTCTCTCTCACCTGTGAGAAGGCACAGCAGGACTCTCGGGGGTCTCCTCTTTTCCAGTGTGGTTTCAGACCATGGAATAATGGTGATACAGTGACTTCTGGAAGAGACCATGAGCCCCGGAATTATTTAGATTCCAAGTCGATGTGTCGTGAGTATGCGGTAGACACAGAGGCCACCCAGCTCCAGCCTCCACTTGCTGCTGCTGCCATAGTGACTGCAGACATGTACTCTGTTTCTAACTCCTCTTCTGCCTAGAGATGAAACATGAAGCAGTTTGAGTTTGTAGACAAGCCCATCTATTGGGAGCTTTCTAGGAAAGCTTTACAAGAGAAACTGATGCAATTGGCACCATCATTTCCTTAGTCTTTCTCTCTTAAACCTAAATGTGATGGCTGGCATCTCAGCAGCCACATTGTGACTGTGAGGGCGAACACTGGAAATGACAAAGGAGACACTAGAAAGAGCATGATTGAACTCCTATACCAGCATTGGACAGCCTGTCTTCAGACTTCCTGTGTGAGAACTACAAAGTCCCCTTGCCCTTAAAAAAAAATTTTTTTTTTTAAATTTTATTTATTTGGTTGTGCCAGGTCTTAGTTGTGGCCTGCAGTCTCTTAGTTGTGGTGCCTCATTTTTAAAAAAAGTCAGTACTTACTGGAGTTTCTGTTATTTTGTGAATGGCACAGGGTCTAAACACATAGACTAATTCTGAAACCCTGAATCCTTACATCTGTTGGATAAGCTTATTTCCACACAGTCTCCTGACTTCTTCTTCCCCATCTCTTCTGCCCAAAACAGCTCAACATTCAGATTAACTTGCCACTTCTTCATACCTCAAGGTGTCCTGTGCAATGAGGATGCTTCGTTTCCTTCAGGCAATATGGGAAGCATGCCTGGAGGGCAGCCTCAAACTTGGGTTTTAGTCTGGGTAAGAAAGAGTCTGCTGCTTCCAATTGGGTGGCCTTACACGAGTCACTGAGGCTTTCTCGACCCCAGGCCCCTCACTGGCAGTTAAATAGGATATTCTTTTAGTTCCTTTCAGCTCTGACATTCCATGACTCCAAGTGCCCTCCAAGAGTTATGCTTTTCCTTAAATGTTTAAAGAAACAGCATCAAGAACACTGGCTTTTCATTTAATGACAAGTGAAGTCATCTCCTTACCTCATACCATTCACAAAAATACATTTGGCATAATTTTTTAAAAATTATAACTTGAAGAGGATTTCCCTGATGGTTCAGAGATTAAGACTCTGATGCAGGGGGTATGGGTTTGATCCCTGGTTGGGGAATTAAGATCCTTTATGCCATGCAGTGCTGCCAAAACTAACTAACTAAACAAACAAATGCAAAGAAAAATGCAGGTTAAATTCTAAAAAATTATGATTCATATTAAATAGAAATATAAAAGAGTTTGTTCTTATTTTGTGAGTGAGGGAGGCCTCCAGAAAAAGGCACAGGTCAACATCCCAACTACAAAGGTCAACATCCACAAATTTAACAGCATCAAAATTAAAACCTCTGTGTTATGGGACATAACGTGTAGACTGGTGGATGGTATTTGCATGTATGGAATAGGCAGAGATTGTATCTGGAGTATGTGAGTGTGTTAATCTGTACAAATCCATGATACTGTAGAGCTTACCTCATTGATGCATTCCTTCAGTGATCACAGTTTGGCCCTTCATATTTCTCAAAGTGTGAAAGCGGTTATAATTCTATCAAGGCTGGAAATGGACGTTTTCTCAGGTTAACAAAACCTCAGTTTCCTTAAGTGTAGAAAAGTGGGTAAAATACATGTCAGTTCTCAAAACAGGAAATAAACACAGCTAGTAAGCATATGTGGAGAAGGAAATGGTAACCCACTCCACTATTCTCGTCTGGGAAATCCCATGGACAGAGGAGCCTAGGGAGCTATAGTCCAAGAGGTCACAAAGAGTCAGACACAACTTAGCGACTGAAAAACAGCTATAGGAAGCATAGGAAATATGCTCCAATCATTCCTATCCAGGAAACTTGCGGTCAAAATTAGCATCACAAGACCATAACTTGGTGGTGAATTTAAAGAGAAATGAGAATGAACACCATGCAACTTGTATTGTTATATTGTCACCTTAGAAGGCAATTTGTTAGTATGTAAAAATTAAATCTTCCTATGCATCTTTTTCTATAACACTTTGCTTTTTCTATGACCTCAAATGCATAGATTTAGATGAACAATAATCTTGGCTTGTGACTCATTTTCAGTGTTGGTTGCATGTACATTCTCATTCATTTATTCATGTTTACCAGGTGCCTTGAACTCATCAAGCAGTGTAAAGCTAGGACCCTGACAAAGACTTTTACTTCATCATCATCCCCAGGATAGCACATCTCCTTCTTTGGCCCAAGGAAAGAATATCCATACTCCTGTTTCCAATTTTGTTCTTTCAGAGTTTATATAGTTTCACCTCACCTCTATGGGTTGCAAAAAGATAATGTTTTAAAATTTTAATGTCCTAAAACTTTATATGAAAAGGCACAAAATATTTTTAAGAGGATAAAAAGAAAAGAAAGAGCCTTTTCCAGGAAGTATTAACTCATAACCAAGACCAGGTCAAGTCCGAAGAGAATCTGGTTTCATAGAATTGTTCTCATTTAAAAATTATTTTCCAAATATTTTAGGAACCCACGGTGGGAGACTTTTAAATTAGTGGAAAAGAAAGGAACTCATGCCTCAGTGAAATTTTTATTAATTGAGAATTACTGTTGAGAATTTGGAAGAGCTTGTGTGAGATTTCAAATGGAAGAAAATTTTAAAACATTCACAAGAGTTCCATTAGAAAGTTTGAAAAGGTTTGAAAAGATGTGTTAAAAATAATTCAGAAAGATAAAATTAGGGGAAAGGGAGAGAGGAATAATTAGGAGAGAAGGAAGCTTTTTATGTGGCATGGAGATGAAACAAGCTGGTGATTAACCTGGCAGGTAGAGAGAAGACCGCAGATGGTAATTGGGGTTGTGAGTGCTCAGGATGGTAATTCTTTCCCTTCTTCCATTCTTCTGAGGAAATAAATGCTTTATTGAAGTGGTTTCCATGAAAATCTTTACAATTTCTTGGAAGAGCTGGTGATTCAAGAGGCTTTTGTGACTACAGACAGTTTTTAAACAATTTCTAGAGCAAAGAAGTTTTTTAAAAATTAATGCCAGTTTAGTTATTTGTGTGGAAATCGGGGTTTAGCATCCCCACAGGCATTCTGTGGCTTTAATGGCGGCGTCACGTCTTGGCCCATCAGAGGGCTGAGTTGCATCATCACAAAGGAGGAACCACCTCCCTTCCAGATTGAACAGCACAATGTAATTCTAGGAAGGCTACAAAAGATAGAGTGCTGTGTGTCAGGGCTTAATAGTAGGGGGAAAAAGGCAAAAAAGTCAAGCTCAGTGTCCTATATTCAACATCCTAAAGGACATGCATTTGAAGAGAGAAAGACTTGTTTTGGGCTTCCCTGGTGGCTCAGACGGTAGAGAGTCCACCTGCCAATAGAGAAGACTTGGGTTCGATCCCTGGGTCTGGAAGATCCACTGGAGGAGGGCATGGCAACCCACTCCACTATTCTTGCCTGGAGAATCCATGGACAGAGGAGTCTGGCAGACTACAGTCCACGGGCCACATAAAGTCGGACACGACTGAGCGACTAACATTTTAGACTTGTTTTACTAATAGTTCACTGGGAAATGCTTTAAGTCTAACAACTTTGTGCTTCAGCTGCCTACATCAGGAGAGAATCAGAACTCATGTTAATGAGGAACATAAAGTATTTTCCGTAAGGACCTTTTAGAGTGAATATACAGTATGTATAGAATAGGCCAAACAGGTCTGGGAAGAGCAACATAAACCATTAAAAGACTGGATTTATGTGGTTTCATTAGCATTAGATATGTTAATAAATAACTGTAATATCACAAGGTCATTGAATTAAGTCGAGTATTTTCACTAGGGAGACAGAAAGTGGATTATCATGAATTTTATTACAAATGCTACCTGAATTATGGGTGTCTTGGCTTACCTTTTTAGGAGCCTTATCCTAATGTCTTTTTTTTTTTTAATGTGTTTGTTTATTTATTTTTGGCTGTGCTGGGTCTTCGTTGCTGTGCAGGCTTTTTCTAGTTGCGAGGAGTGGGGCCAGCTCTCTAGTTGCTGGCTTCTCATTGAAGTGGCTTCTCTTGTTGCAGAGCACGGGTTCTAGACTTCAGTAGTTGCAGCTCCCAGGTGCTAGAGCACAGGGCACAGGGCACAGGGGCTTAGTTGTTCTATGTCATGTGGGACCTTCCCCGGATCAGGGATCGAATCCCTGTCTTCTTCATTAGCAGGCAAATTCTTTACCACTGAGCCACCATGGAGCCCCCTAATTTCTCTTTATAAAAAAAAAGCAATTATGTGGTTATTCAACTTTTCTTTTAATATTAAGTGCACACTGTCAGATTCTTTTAGTATTAAAAGCCATTTGTAAATGCCTCTCCTTTTCTTTTTTAAACAATTATAGTTGCTGTAGAATGTTATAAAATTTATATAATTATAAATATATAATGCTACATATTTCTTTTTGTATCAGACTTCCCTCCCTTAATTCTTTAAAGAAAAGTGAAAGTGAGCCACTCGGTCATGTCCCACTTTTTGCAACCCCATGGACTGTAGCCCAGTAGGCTCCTCTGTCTGTGGAATTTTCTAAGCAAGAATACTGGAGTGGGTCGCCATTTCCTACTCCATAATTCTTTAAGGGGCAGAATATTCTTGTGTAGCCTCATACTCACTTGGAGAGTGATGAATCGGGTGTCACTTTGAAGCACTCTCAATGTATCATGTTAGTAGTTTGCATTAAGTTGCCAGTTAATTAAATAACCTCTGTCTTTTACTGCAAAAATCTTGAGCTTTATTAAGTTAGAAAATTTACAACCAATAGCATAATCAATAAAACATTAACAAACATGTCGCCCTGACAAACCTTTCGTATTGATTTTCACATTCTTATAAAGCCTGCCCGTAGCCTGAAATGAAAACACAACCGCTGGAATGGGTGTAACAACATTAGCCAAATAAACCATTCCACGGGGCAGCTGTGAAGCTTTTCAAATTGCTGTTGGTTCTAATTATTTGGAAGTCCCCACTCATGGATGCTTTGGGAATGGCTTCACAACTGAATGAATTTTAACTCCAGGGCCCACCAGTGGAAGAACTCGTAGCAGAGATGACATTCGAATCTCGAAGGTGACTGCAGACCGAAGGAAGAACTCAAGCAATTTTCTCGCCAAGCCGAATGGCAACTTCAGGTTTGGTTTAGTTATCTGAATTTTTCAAGAACCTATCATTATTCTTAGTCTGAAATATCCAAATGACAGCTTTCTTTCTCTCTATGTGCATGGGGAAAGTGAAAGTGAAAATGAAGTCGCTCAGTCGTGTCCGACTCTTTGTGACCCGTGGACTGTAGCCCACCAAGCTCCTCCGTCCATGGGGTTCTCCAGGCAAGAATACTGGAGTGGATTGCCATCTCCTCCTCCAGATGTGCATGAGGAGAGGGCCATTTTATGGGCTAAGTGTCTGGGAGCTGGCTCTGAAGAGACACTGGATGTGAGTGATGAGTAAGTTGCTTCTCTTGAATGGTCTCCACGCCAGCCAGCAGGAGCCACAAACGTATTTCGAGATCTGAGCAAAGGAAAGCCTGTATCACGCTGTAAAAGGGGGACTTGTAACCTGGATTTGCAATTCTGAGAGTAGAAATTGCCTGAGTTGGCTTAGGAAAGGATTCTATCTTATGGCTCCCCTGTATAGTATTTCAAGTAAATGGGGTGCCACGTGGTGAGGAAGGGGGCTTCCCTGAAAGGAGAAGGACCCTCAGGTAGGGGAGGCAGCCAGTGGGTGATTAGGTGTCTCCCATGTATGCATGAGAAGCTATATTGTAAGCTTGTCTCATTAGTCCTGAGTCTATAAATGCATACCACTCTGGCAAGTAGCGGAAATGATGTACCCACAAAGCTATTTAATTTCCCATTAGGAGAAAACCCCCTTGGGAGGAGGGGAAAGAACTCATGTAGAAAAATAGGTGTGTTTTGTCAGATGAATTTTACAGTTGAATTCTAAAGTGCAACTCTACTCTCTCAAAGTCACAAACATTTATTCGTTCATTTATCCATTCAATAAATCATGGGTTGCACTTCAACCACAGGCCAAACCAGCCCTTACATTTTTTTTTTTTTTAATTGCCATTTAGGTGTTCGACAACGTTGTGTTCGTTTTCGCAGTACCGTGAAGTGAATCAGGTGTATATATCTGTATTTCTCCTCTTTGTCACCACAGAGTATTGAGTAGAGTTCCTTGTGTTATACAGCAAGTTCTCACTGGTTACCTATTTGATACATAGTAGTGTAAATATGTCAGTTCCAGTCTCCTGATTCATCCCACCCCTCTTCCCTCCTTGGTATCCATATGTTTGTGTTCCTATTTCTGCTTTTTATGCCTTGCAAATAGGTTCATCTGTACAATTTTTCTAGATTCCACAATCCATTTGAACACCTACAACAGTTACAGGGAAATATTGTTATCTCAGCTTCTTGAAGCCTATGGACTATATAGCCCACCACTCCTCCATGGAATTCTCCAGGCAAGAATGGAGGAGTGGGCGGCCCTTCCCTTCTCCAGGGTATCTTCCCAACTTAGGGATCGAACCTGGGTCTCCTGCACTGCAGGCAGATTCTTTGCCATTTGAGCCACCAGGAAGCCCTTTTGAAGCCCAGGTCAGGAATTTGGAGGTGATGATTAGCAACCTGCTCAGCTGATCTGGAGAAGCAGTGCCAGAGGCTCAGTCCATCCTAACCACTGGACCGCCGGGGAATTCCTTGCTGGCCTTTTATTAAAACTCCCTCCTGTGGCCCTTGCAGGGCTGGCCTGAGAAAACAACTGTCCTACACCTCCAGTCAGCAGTCTTTCCTATGTCCTCTGGGCAGTAGTCATTTGTTAGATGGATGTAAGGAGACTATGGGAAGAAAAAAAAAAAAAAACAAAACCAGAACTCTGTGGAGTAAAGTGACTCAGTGGGCTCCTTTTGTGTAAGCATTAATCTAGACGGGGTTCACTTGAGGGCTTCACGCTGCTTTCCTCACTCTCTCTTCCCATTTCCAGTGGTAACCGTGGTGAGCAGAAATGCTGAGCCCCGTAACAGCAATGGTTTTTGAAATGGATATCTTTAATAATAGTAATAATTCCTGATTTGGAAATTAGAAATCAAGGGACTTCGATCCAAACAAGAACCTTTAGAGAAAACTCTGAAACACAAGTTTCCCGGAGATTAGATAGGAGACAGAAACTTCAATTGTTACGTGTCAGTTGTTATTCAAAGTTGGATTATATTTTCAGCTTAGCTTTGAGATGAATGGTTCCCACCCCACCTGCCCACCATGGCAGAGATCTCTCTGTGGCTTAGTTTTATTATCTGGAAATGTGACTTTATTTGAAATACGGGGCTTTGCAGATGTAACTAAATCAAGGATCTGAAGATGGTATCATCCTAGATTACCCAGGCCTGCCCTAAACCCAACCACAGGTGTCTTTATAAGAGATAGAAGCAGAGAGAAGACCCTGTGAATACGGAGACAGGATGGAGACACGAGCCGAAGAACACGCGGAGCCACCAGAAGCGGTAAGAGGCGAGGCTGGAATCTCCTCTAGAGACTTCAGAGCGAGCAGGCTGCTGATGCTGTGGTTTGGGCCTTCTGGCCTCCGGAGGTGTGAAAGACGACATTTCTCTCGTTTTAAACCAGCCACCTGGTAATAGTTTGTTTCAGTAGTGCTCCATCATTCAGTCATGTCTGCTTCTTTGTGGCCCCGTGGACTGTAGCCCGCCAGGCTCCTCTGTCCGTGAGATTCTCCAGGCAAGAATACTGCAGGGGGTTGCCATTTCCTTCTCCAGGGAACCTTCCTGACCCAGGGATCAAACTCGTGTCTCTGGCCTCTCTTGCACTGGCAGGCAGATTCTTTACCAGTACTGCCGCCTGGGAAGCCCCTGTTTCCATAGCCCTGGTACTGAAAAATGGCTACTTCTGCTTAGTACACAGTCTCTGAACCACCCCAGAATCAGATGCTGTATTTATTATAACCCATCTTATAAATAAGGATCCTGAGGCTCAAGGACACTAAGCCCTTGGCCTTCGACCTGACCGACTGGGTCCACAGTCTATGTATTGATACATCATCATTGCATCAGGGTCCACAAACAGACACAGGTTCCTGAGACTTGAGACCAAATGCTGCTTTCTGTAGGCTCCTCTAGTTTCTACTTCAATCCATTTTTTTCAAGTGTTAAATGTGGAAAACTTGGACAACTCAGAAAAAAAGAAAAAAAGCATTGAAAATGTCCACAGTTCTACCTCCCAAAGGGACCCAGTGTTTGCATCTAATTCACACACACCCAGACCACACACCCACACATAATATTTCACTTGAAAGCAATGTGTGTTAGCATTCATCATGATTCCCAGATTTCCTAGTAAAATTTCAAAAACAACACATAGGATTACCATACCAACTGTTTATTTTGCTAACTAAGGCCACCAAAACAGCAGCAAGACAACAAACAAAACCTACCATCCAAAAATCACCACCATCATACAAAACAAAGGAAGCTTAACCCCATAAAAGCAAGATTATAATCTCAGAATAAAGAGTATTACTATTAATTAAATATATTTAACTTTGCGAAAAACTCAACATATTGCCCATTTTTCACACAATGCCATGGACCAGAGGAAACTTAATTGCCAACAAAGAGCAGTCTGTCATCCAGACCAGAGCATCTCAAACTTTAATGTGAATTCGGAACATTTCAGTCTTCTTTGTGGCTCAGACAGTAAAGAATCTGCCTGCAGTGAGGGAGACCTAGATTGGGAATATCCCCTGGAGGAGGGCATGGCAACTCACTCCAATATTCTTGCCTAGAGAATCCCCATGGACAAAGGAGCCTGGAGGGCTACAGTCCATGGGCTCGAAAAGAGTCAGACAGGATTGAGTGTCTAAGCACAGCACACAGGGCTTCTTTAAAATGCAGATTTTGATTGAATAGGTCTGAACAGGCTCTGAAATCTGATATTTTTACATGCCCCTAGGAACTTCACTGTAGCTCATAAAGTAAAGAAGTAAAGAATCTGCTCTCAATGCGGGAGACCTGGGTTCAATTTCTAGGTCAGGAAGATCCTCTGGAGAAGGGAAGGACAACCAACTCCAGTATTCTTGCTTGGAGAACCCCCATGGACAGAGGAGCCTGGTGGGCTACAGTCCATGGGGTTGAAAAGAGTCGGATACAACTGTGTGACTAAGCACTCACAGGGAAAGCTGGTCCTGCTGATCCAGGGACCATCTCTCTCTTTTTAAATCCAGTGTTTATTTTTAGTGAATTTTATTTATTTAAAAAATTATTTGTTTATTTTTGGCTGCACTGGGTCTTTGTTGCTGTGTGAGGGCTTTCTCTTGGGGGACTACTCACTACAGTGTGCAGGCTTCTCAATGAGGTGGCTTCTCTTGTTGCAGAGCACACATTCTAGGCTCATGGGCTTCAATAATTGCATCTCACAGGCTCTAGAGAGGGGTTCAGTAGTTGGGGTGCATAGGCATGTAGTTGGGGTCCCCACAGCATGTGAAATTTTCCCAGAGCAGGGATCAAACCTGTGTTCCCTGTATTGGCAGGTGGATTCTCAACCACTGGGCCCCCAGGGAAGTTCCAGGGACCATCTTTTGAGCCACCAGTAGCTCAGCTGGTAAAGAATATGCCTGCGATGTGGGAGACCTGGGTGTGATCCCTGGGTTGGGAAGATCCCCTGGAGAAAGAAACAGCAGCCCACTCCAGTGTTCTGGCCTGGAGAATTCTGTGGATGATATAGTCCATGGGGCTGCAAGGAAAGTGAAAATGAAAGTGAAGTCACTCTGTGGTGTCTGACTCTTTGTGACCCCGTGGACTGCAGCCTATCAGGCTCCTCCATCCATGGGATTTTCCAGGCAAGAGTGCTGGAGTGGATTGCCATTTCCTTCTCTGGGAGATCTTCCCTACCCAGGAATCGAACCCAGGTCTCCCGAATTGCAAATAGATGCTTTACCGGCTGAGCCACCAGGAAGATCTACATAACTGAGTGACTTTCACTTCACTTTCTCAGAACCTGTTGTAAACATTTTGGCTTGTCAAGAAACATTGTTCTACAAGATGACTGTTAATGGTTCCATTTATACCTAGCAACCTGAATGTATTTCAGTATAATCAGCCAATCTCTTATGGATTATCTGTGTTGCTTTTTCATTTTATTCTCTCTCTCCTTCCTATCATAAATGGTCTGTGATGGACATTCTTTATCTGCATATCTGTGCACTTGTCTGATTAGTTCTTTAGGAAATGTTTTAGAAATGGAGCTGCTGGTTCAAAGGAAAAGCACATTTGGCATGTCTATTTTTTAAGGTGGTTAGCATGTTTTCCTTTCATCCTAACCCAGCTCCCGAAGACCAGAAATGATTCTTTCAGTCTCAACGTCATGTTGCACTCTCTAGGAAGCCCTTCCTGACACCTAAATCTGAGTGTAGGGCCTCCCCTCTTGCCTGCTCTGCCCCCTAGACCTCTCCCATCCTGGCAGTTGCCTCAAGGCCCTGGGATCGCCCTGGACAATCTGGGAGCGCTAAGCTTCCTGGAGGCTGGTGGCTGAGTCTGTCTGTTCTGGCCTTAAAAATGCATGTTAGGACTTCCCTGGTGGTAGAGTGGGTAAGAATCCTCCTGCCAATGTAGCAGACATAGGTTCAGTCCCTGGTCTGGGAAGGTTCCGCATGCAACTAAACCCGTGAACCACAGCTATTGAGCCTGCTCTCTGGGTTCTGTCCTCAACAAGAGAAGCCACTGCAACGAGGAGCCTACGCACCACTCTGAAGAGCAGCCCCGCTCACCACAACGAGAGAAAGCCCATGCACAGCAACGGAGACCAGCACAATCAGAAAACTAAATCGGTTAATTTAAAAGAATAGCCTAGGATGAAAGCAGGCATTAAATACATATTTTAAAAAAGCATGTTGAATGAATGAATAAAAAAGAGTTTCTAATAGCCCTTATAGCCAAATGGTTATTGCATGACTAGTTAGCATCAATCATCAACTTGAATGACCCAGTTATATATAAAAAAGGCAAAATAAGAGAATTTCTAATAATTTGTTACGTCTCTTCATATCTAGAACTTTAACACTGGCCTAGAAAAAAGCAGAAGAAATTATAGTATCTGAAGTAACCAATGGACTTGGGCTATGAGGCCATCAAGTTTAATTCATATCTTCCTTTCCTTAAAGCAAACATTGCATATACTAAACTCTAGAAGGTTTGGGAGGAGGATGGAGTATTCTAGTCTACATGGTCTTAACCCTCTCTCATATATGGCCCAGCTTTGACCTCTAGAGGAATGTCCCTAAAATACTGTGGAGAAGAGAAAGGCCTGGGGAATCACAGGCCCTTCAGCTGGAATTCTGTCAGGGGAGAAACAGACCCTTCTTTCTGGGATGAGACTCTGCTAAAGGTGGCAGAGTGGCCCGCAAAGATGGCTGGAGGTTCCTTCCACTCTGGTATTCTGTGGGCATCAGTGGATGCTCCTGTCATAACGGTCAGAGGACATCTAAGTGAATAGGTCTTTGGAAGAGGAAAGAAACAACTGAAATTCAGAAGTCAAGGAATTTCAATACATCCTGGTCTTTAATAAAAGTGAAACATTTGGGAGCACCAAATGACCCTCTCCTCTTCCCAGAGCATTAAAGGCGGGCAGCTCTTTTGCTTTATTGTCATATTTCGGATTGCCCTGTCCCAACTGTAAATACTTCTGTAACTCAACACTGGGTTGTCCAGATGCACAACGCATGCCAGTTGGTAGCAAGGAAGGGTGAGTGTATTTCTGATGGCTCTTCACCAGGGATGACAAATACATGATATGAACACCGCAGTCTAGCCCACCCCCTCCCCACTGCTGCCCTCCCATGCCGGTGCAGTCCTTTTGTGGACATTGCCAACCAGTCACCATGCTCTTTCTAAACCTACCCCAGATCCTGGCCTTGTACTCCGGGCAGCTGGGTAGTACCACTCCAGGAGGTACCAGGTATATTGCAATCTGTGGGAGTGTCTCCCCATCCCCTTCTCCCCCACCCAAACAATAAAACGTAGCCTTGAGCATGGGATGTATTAGGCAAAAATTGTTGACTGAACGCAGGTATAACAACATAGGCATAACCTCTGACTCCTTCTCAACATAGTCCTTCAAACAGTCACTGCCTTTTGATTGGATTTGGCATGCGAGACAAACCCATTTGCTATTCCTGCTTTAAGGAAACACAGTAAGAGGCTGCCAACACAGAACATATTTAATCGTCTTTGCACAAGTGTGTGTTGGGTACATGCATAATGTGTATGCAAATACAGTTTGCTTAGAACATGTAATTCTCTCCCCTCCCTCCCTAAATACACAATTTCATGAAAACCACACCTGCGACTGCTTATTGGAATGGGAAGGGGTCCAACTTATGTTCTCAAATTTGTAACACTTGCCTGTGAATTTCTAAAATGTGGTTCCTGTAATAAACTATAGTGCCTGGCAAAAAGGTACAAAATATTTATATCTGGGCCCCACAACGTTTTCGTTGGCTTCCACAACCTGAGCTGATTAGAGCCATGTTTGTGGACATCGCTCTTTTCTTTCTCTGCCTCCCAGGTTACTTTCTTACCTGTCTCTCCCCATGGGCCCCATTTCCTTAGACTGAAAAGAATGAGACGCAATCTGTAGTAAAGAGATGTTGGCAAATTTCATGATCTGTTAACATTTCCAGGAAAATCAATGGAAAAAGTAGAACAGGAAACGAAGGCAGAATTTGTACAGTCTTCCAGGGTCCCTCAGTGTTGCTCAGCTTCATGGCGGGTTAGGGGATGCACTGTTTATTCACCATGAAACATTTGGAAAAGATGTTGAAATCCTGGTATAAGGACCGTTTCAGGGAAATTCCTGGTGGTCCAGCAGTTAAGACTCTTTGCTTCCACTACAGTGGGGCATGGGTTCCAGCTGCATTTGGTGATATGTCCAAAAAAAAAAGATCATTTCACAGTGGACCTCCCTCCAATCCCATTCCCCTTTTCTTTTCTTAAAAAAAAAAAAAGCATTAATTTAGAAATGTTCAGCACCTAATCAATCAAGTGGAAAGCTATTTGGTTGCTGTTTAGCCACTAAGTCGTTATCTGACCTTTTGTGACCTCAGGGACTGGCGCCTCTGTCCAAGGGATTTCCCAGGCAGGAATACTGGAGCTGGTTGCCGTTTCCTTCTTCAGCAGATCTTCCTGACTCAAGGATGGAACCCGAGTCTTCTTCACTGGCAGGTGGATTCTTTACCACTGAGCCACCAGGGAAGCCCAAACTCTCTTACCTTCAATATCCTTCCCTTTACACACCCCTCAGAAATCTTGGGCTCAGGGGAAGAGGTCCTAAAATAAATTCATTCCATTATTTTCGGAAGCTTTTTGAGCTTACAAATCCCTGAATTTGTAGTCTCTTTTGCTCAGGAGTGGAAGGTAAACTTCTTTCCTTAGCCAAAAAGTAAACATAGCAGGCAATATACTTCAGTTCAGTTCAGTCACTCAGTCGTGTCTGACTCTTTGCGACCCCATAAATCGCAGCACGCCAGGCCTCCCTGTTCATTACCATCTCCCGGAGTTCACTCAGACTCACATCCACCGAGTCCGTGATGCCATCCAGCCATCTCATCCTTGGTCATGCCCTTCTCCTCCTGCCCCCAATCCCTCCCAGCATCAGAGTCTTTTCCAATGAGTCAACTCTTTGCCAAAGTACTGGAGTTTCAGCTTTTGCATCATTCCTTCCAAAGAAATCCCAGGGTTGATCTCCTTCAGAATGGACTGGTTGGATCTCCTTGCAGTCCAAGGGACTCTCAAGACTCTTCTCCAACACCACAGTTCAAAAGCATCAATTCTTCGGTGCTCAGCCTTCTTCACAGTCCAACTCTCACATCCATACACGACCACAGGAAAAACCACAGCCTTGACTAGAAGGACCTTAGTCAGCAAAGTAATGTCTCTGCTTTTCAATATACTATCTAGGTTGGTCATAACTTTTCTTCCAAGGAGCTATCCCACATTGAAGGTCAGGAACGGCGGCGGTAAGGAGATACCCCTCGTCCAAGGTAAGGAGCAGTGGCTGTGCTTTGCTGGAACAGCCATGAAGAGATACCCCACGCCCAAGGTAAGAGAAACCCAAGTAAGATGGTAGGTGTTGCAAGAGGGCATCAGAGGGCAGACACACTGAAACCATACTCAAAGAAAACTAGTCAATCTAATCACACTAGGACCACAGCCTTTTCTAACTCAATGAAACCAAGCCATGCCTGCGGGGCAACCCAAGAAGGGCTGGTCATGGTGGAGAGGTCTGACAGAATGTGGTCCACTGGAGAAGGGAATGGCAAGCCACTTCAGTATTCTTGCCTTGAGAACCCCATGAACAGTATGAAAAGGCAAAATGATAGGATACCAAAAGAGGAACTCCCCAGATCATTAGGTGCCCAATATGCTACTGGAGATCAGTGGAGAAATAACTCCAGAAAGAATGAAGGGATGGAGCCAAACCAAAAACAATACCCAGTTGTGGATGTGACTGGTGATAGAAGCAAGATCTGATGCTGTAAAGAGCAATATTGCACAGGAACCTGGAATGTCAGGTCCATGAATCAAGGCAAATTGGCAATATACTTGAGATATATAAACTACGGTTTGATTCAGTTAGGACTGTCTCATTGGAGTATTAAAAGAGCCTTGACTGGATAAAATTTGGACCCCAAAATTGTGGTGAGGTTAAGACTACTCTATACAAAAATGCAAAACACTCAATTTATTACAGTTTTGGAAAATATCATTTGTTCAAATTTTAAACAAAATTTTAAAGTTCTTTAAACACTATTGGAGTTGACAGCATTTCTTCTGATGAAAAGGGGTAAACAGGAACTTGAAATTTTCTCAGTTCAACCTTCGGTAGCATTGATGATATAAGTTCAATTGATCAAAATAGGGAAAAAGCTAATGACCCACTCGGGGAACAAAAATAGCTCCTTAATGAAAGAAATGGAGCTAAGAAATTAGAATATTGGCTGATGTGCCCTTTGGAAACTATAAATTTGCAAAATCCCCTAATGTAGTTTTTACATGCATCTTGCTCAGGCACTCAGTCACATCTGACTCCTTGCAGTCCCATGGACTGTAGTCTGCCAGGCTCCTCTGTCCATAGAATTTCCTGGGCAGGAATACTGGAATGGGTTGCTATGCCTTCCTCCAGGGACTCTTCCTAATCCAAGGATCGAATCTGCATCACCTGCGTCTCCTGTATTGGCAGGTGGATTTTTTTTTTTTTAAACCACTGAGCAATCTGGGAAGTCCTGATGTAATCATTATTTGGAGTAAAATTATCGCTCAGTCTGACCCTGGAGATGTGATCAGGAGGCACCAGTAGAAGAGCTGAAATCCTGCTCCTTCTTCGAAGGGTAGATTTGGTTGCTGTGAACAGTATGAGCTGGTGGCTGGATAGTGTTGGAGTCAACTTTGGGGTGGTTTCCTCACAGTTTGTTGACTGTTGGCTTCCCATGTCTCCAGTTTTCAGACATGGGGCTCCTGGGAGCAGTCATCCTCAGGTCAGAGGATGTTCACATCCAAGGAAAACATGAATTTTCTGAGCCAATTTGATAGATGGTCAGTCTGGAAAGAGCTCTTGTGTTACCAATGGGTAGAGATGAAGCTGAGAGGGTCATGGTGCCCAGAGCAGGGAGAGGATTTGAGCTGGGACCAAGAGTTAGAGACAGGCTGAGTTTGCACAAGCTGAGGATCAGCCAACTGTCTTCAAGGTGGGTGACGGGCGAGTGAGCACGGTTCTCTCATTTCATCCCTCCAACTACATGGTCACCAGCCAATGAAGGATTTGGGAGTTATGGCAAGCGGCACAACCACTCTTCAGGGATCAAGGCCGCCTTATCTGATCTTGCCTAAATCCCCAGTGACCAGAAAGCATAGTAGGTTCCCAATGCTGGATGCTGTTGTTTGCCGGAAAGAACACAATTCTGGTGAGCACAGCCCCTGCTTCCCTGTTTAAAAGTGGAGAGTCCTTGGGTCCACTTCTTAAATTTGCAAAACTTCAATTTTTTTTTTCTTCCAAACAATGAAAAGATAAGACTCCCCTCTAGGAGTTATTCTGAGGACAAAAAACACCAAGTGAATAAAATGCCCATCACAGTCTGTCAATAAATGTTCATTATTTTTATTATGCATTAACTGAAGGATTCACAATCATAAAAATGAATCTGTACTATGTCCTAGGCATTGTCCTAATGAGGTAGATATAATGTGTTAGTGGCTCAGTCATGTCCAACTCTTTGCGACCCCAGGGGGTAGCCAAGTTCCTCTGTCCACAAAATTATCCAGGCAAGAACACTGGAGTGGGTTGGTATGATGACTCCTCATTTAATAAATAGAGGAATGGAGGCTCAGAGCCATAGTGGAATTTAGAGGGGCTGTAACAGGGACTGTGCTTGAGAAGAGAAGCTGCACGCTCTGTAACGGGCCGAGGAGACTTGAGGAGAAGGTGCTGGCCTTCAGCTTTCTTCTTGACGAGACCCAGGTCCTCTTTTCCCCTCGGCTCGCCAGCCAGCCTTCACCTAGGGACTGGGTGGAGGATCCAATGAGCTGCCTGGAGCTGGTGCTAACCGAGGATTTATGGAAGATTTTACTGCTATTTCCAACTGAGAACTTTTCTTCAATCATTTATGGAAAACATAAAAGCCAGTGGGAATCAAATAGGATAAAGCAAGGTCGGAACCACTCTTGCAGATGCTGCGCACAGCTGTTTTTTGCTTAAGCAGTGGGAGGAAGAAAGAAGGATCTTCGTTTTCTATTTGGGTCAGAAACAGGACCGTAAAATCTCTCCTCCGTTATTCATCTTGTCCCAAACAGAAGGTCAAATTTCAGACCCTCAATCTTTCTTGTCAGTCTTCTTCTTTTTATTTTATATCTCATGGGACTAGTCTGGAAAAATACTAAAGATTCTATTCCATAAAGGGAAAAAGTATCTCTCTGGGGTAGTGGATATGGAAATTCCAGAAACACAATGGGATGCATGGAGGGCTTCCTTGCGTGCCAAAATGCAGACAGCTCTTTCTTCCAACTTCCTTTCGTAGAGCCAGTGAGCCTTAGGCCTGGGAACAAAGAGAAAAGGGGAATGATCCTGATCTTGATTTTCATAACTCATGTGCAGGCCGAAAGCTTTCTTTAAAAAATAAAAATAATAAGTTGATGGCCCTTTCACCCAAGGGACTTTGGAGGGGGTTGAGATGATTCAGCCAGCCTGCTCCCTCTTCCCTCCTCGTGACTTATGGATAGAACTCCCCTGGGAACTCAGCGCAGAGAAAGCATCTGTCCATCTGCATTGAGTCTCCGAGTGTCTAGGAGAGCCTGATGCCCTCTGCCAGCACCAGAACTTTCTTAGGCTGTCTGCAATCTGAGTGTGAGCACAGAAAGGACCACATGCAGGGTTATCAGACGGGCACCCGTTTTGTGTGCTCATATGCTGGTGCTAACACGAATACCATTCCTCCTTTGGGGGATACAAGTACCCTGGAGCAGGAGAGAGGGAGAGCTGAGGCTGGCTGCCTGAAGCATGATGTGGGGACAGCGGGGTGAAGTGGGAAGGCATGGTGGGCATCACCTGCTGGTAGGAGGCTGTGCTGGCTGATCCCAGGGCCCCAGCCTCCTGGAAGCAGAGGGAAGCCTGGGTTTCTATTCTGATTGGCATCCTGCTGAAGGGTCTGGAAGAGAGGCCCTTGAGACAGAAGACTGATTTCTAAAGGATGCAAGCATTTGCTTTCAACGTGAGAGAGAAAGGGAGGAACTTAAAATGCCCTCAGTTCTGCTCCTGGGAAAGCATTCTGGGAGGGAGTGATGCTGATCAGAAAGCAGACTTGCAGAGGAGGACCGAAGAGTATTAGAGGCTTCCTCTTGGGTTTTCGGGAATGCTTGTGAGTAATCAAAAAAGAGATCCTGGAAAGAAAAAGCAAGAGAGGGAGAGATAGGTAAATGAGTCCTTTGATTAGTCTGTGTGTATATATGCTCAGTTGTGTCTGACTCTTTGCGACCCCATGGACTGTAGCCCACCTAGCTCCTCTGTTCACGGGATTTCCCAGGCAAGAATACTGGAGTGGGTTGCCATTTCCTACTCCAGGGGATCTTTGACACCCAGGGATCGAACCTGTGTCTCTTGTATCTCCTGCACTGGCAGGCAGATTCTTTACCACTGTGTCACCTGGTAAGCCCTTTGATTAGTCTGGTGGTGGTTCTCAGACTCCAGCGGCCTTAGAATGGGGGCGGGGGTGTAGGGGGAGGCAGGAAGGTCACCTTTTAAATGCATTTTCCCAGGACCTCTGAAGACTGCAGTGCCATCAGTCCAGGGGAGGGTTTGAGACGTTCACCCTTGTGATCACGATGTGAGTACTCAGCAAACTGCACTCTGAGATCAGAGTGGGGGTAGTTTAGGAGACAGGGGCATGGAATCAAGAATCTCTGGAAAATTCCTCGAAGGCTCCCATCCCAGAATGCCTGAGGTGGGGTGGGGCTGAAAGCGCAGCAGCTGCCAAAGAGGCAGCCCCTGTGTCTCGAGAGACCAGATCACGGGTTTGCCAGGATCTGCACAGCCCGGCAATGGCACCCTATCCAGAACTCTTGCCTGGAAAATCCCATGGACAGAGGAGCCTGGTGGGCGGCAGTCCATGGGGTCGCCAGGAGTCGGAACGACTATGCGACTTCTCTTTCACTTTTCACTCTCAGGCATTGGAGAAGGAAATGGCAACCCACTCCGGTGTTCTTGCCTGGAGAATCCCAGGGAGGGGGGAGCCTGGTGGGCTGCCGTCTGTGGGGTCGCACAGAGTCGAACACGACTGGAAGCGACTTAGCAGCAGCAGCACAGCCCAGGGTGGGCCCGAGGATCATGTGAGCTGCAGGGAGGATGGGGAGTGGCATGCGTGAGAAAGCTGCTCTGGTCGCCCCTGTGATGTGTGGATCATTTAACGGTTTGCAAACAATTTAACATCCCCTCCAGTCAGGGTTCCCAGGGTAACCTGTCTCCGTTCCCACCACGGAGAAGCTGTGCTGTCCAGTTGCTCATGGGCCGGGAGCCCACTGTACTTGGATCCTCCGGCCAGAGGTTTGCTGGAAGTGACATCGAAGTAATCACAGCTTAAGAACTAACTGTAATTATTAATTATAATCCTAACAACAATTAAGGCCATGCATAATTCTTTCTGTGGACTGCCTTTTGCCTGCGGAGCTCATTTCTCAGACATCTCATTAGTCTTACGATAGTCTTTTTTCCTATATATTTTTCTTCCAAAGTCAGTTTTCTGTTAAAAAAATAACTGTAGTAAGAAATATACTTCTTTTTAGTCAAGAGGCAGCAATACTCAAGTTTTCTTTCTGGATACTGTGCTTGTTTCTCTTTTTCTACTAAAATATTTCAATCTGTTAGTGAATTGAATTGAGATTTGACTTTTTTTTCCCCCAGGTAAAATTAGTGGGTTTCCCTGATGGCTCAGATGATAAAGAATCTGCCTGCAATGCAAGAGATCAGGGTTTGATCCCTGGCTCAGGAAGATCCCGTGGAGAAGGAAATGGCAACCTACTCCAGTATTCTTGCCTGGGAAATCCCGTGAGTAGAGGAGCCTGGTGGGCTGCATACAGTCCATGGGGTCACAAAAGAGTTGGACATGACTTAGCAACTAAACACCAAAAGTAGTGAAATAAAAAACGCAGAAATTCATCATATGTTTAAGTGCTAGAATAAAGCATAAGTTAAAATGGAATTCTTGATTTTTACCATGGATAGCATTCAGAATGCTATAAAACTTAAAAAGAGGCCCAGCATTCTACATCCAGGAGAAAAGGAATAACAATAGGTTATGCTTATGATTTTATTTAACAGTTTAATCTTTACACACAAACACAAAACTACCTGAGTTCAGGAAGCTGGTTTCTCAAAAGCACAAGAGGTGAATATTATAATAAGTGCCCTTAACACGTCCCTGCTCATCACACAGAATCTTTCCCCCTGTCTTATTTAGCCTCCCTAACATCAAGCAAGGGGCTTGAAGTCACATCGCAGCTCCTAACCGCTGTGCTTAAATTGCTTCTAGAAACACAGAACCCCTCCATGGCTGTTGCAGATTTAGCTCTGGGCTGGGGAGAAAGTGAGGAGAAGTCATTTGCATAAAAAAACTCTAGCTGTCTATTCCCATTAGAAGAAACACTTGGTGTTTTACTGCAAATTATTTTAAAAGGGCAGATAACTTATGGATGCAGAAAGGGCAATCCACAAAGATGTATGCAGTTTTGTTCAGTTGAATGTCCTCAGGGCGAAAACATCAAGGATAACAAGTGTTCTAAATACAAACAGACACAATCATCAAATATGACACCCATGATTAAAATACCCTTTTCAAGGGTCTTCTGCACGTAGGGGGAGAAGCTGCCTTGTTAATATCCAGGTCCATCATTTCCTAGACTCAGAGGTAGGTGAAAGTAATGATATCTCATCTTCCTTGACTGTATTCTGGGAAAGTTGTGAAATTTTGGAGCTTTAATTAGACTAGCCGAGAATCACTGAGCTGGTTTATCGAGGGTTATGGCTCTGGCTTTGTTTGGAGCAGGGCAGATTGGTTTTTGAATCCAGGTCTGAGGATTACACACTATCTTCTCTGAAGTCTAGGAGGCTTCATCTGCAAATGAGAAATTAAGTTGTTGAAAGGTTTAAACACAACGAAACAACTAGAAACCCAGAGGTAAAGTGCTTAGTGTGGTTAGTACCTGGCACAGAAAGGAAAAAAAGTGTGTTACGTGTGTTTTCCTTCCTAGTGCCTGATTATAGAAAAGATCGAAGCTTCCCTGGTAGCCTACAGTAAAGAATCCACCTGGTATGCAGGAGACATGGGTTTGATTCCTGGATTGGGAAGACCCCTTGGAGGAGATGGCAACCAGCTCCAGTATTATTGCCTGGGTAATCCCATCGACAGAGGAGCCTGGCAGGCTACAGTCCATGGGGTCACAAAGAATCAAACATGACTGAATGACTAACACATTCTTAGATGAGATTGAGAGTGGAAAATACCTTGTATGTGATGGGAAGAGACTTTTATGGTTTCAAAGAAACTGCACCAAACTATGGGTACCTTTACATAGGAAGAGAGATGCAGAATCTCAGAACTGTCTGTGAATGGCACTGATATAATAATTGTTCATTGACAGGGTTTAGGCACACCTCCTTTATCCGAGTGTAAGAGTTAACAGCTTTTGAGCACTTACTTGGTGTCAGATGTCATTCTAAGTGTTTGATAGGTATTGTTTCATTTAATTATCATTACATCTTCATAAGTAGGCTTATGGAGGTTTCCTGACCCCCATGCCACAGGTCAGGAAACATAGGAACAGAGAAGTTAAGTAACTTGTCCAAGGTCACACCATTAGCAAATTGTGGGCTCAGAATTTTAATTCATGCACGAATTATGGAGTCTACACTCTTGGCCACTATGCTGTGGGTTTTGTTTGTTTATTTTTAAAGACCCTGATGTGGGGAACAATCGAGGGCAAGAGGAGAAGGGGGCAACAGAGGATGAGATGGTTGGATGGCATCACCAGCTCAATGGATGTGAGTTTGCGCAAACTCCAGGAGGTTGTGAAGGACAGGGAAGCCTGGCATTCTGCAGTTCATGGGGCTACAGAGAGTCAGACACAACTTAGCCATGAACAACAACAACAAAATCCCTCACAGCATCACACCTGGTGCTTTGTATCTAGCGAGCACTGAATATTAAATATATAGAGAGAAATAATATACAAATATTTATTTAAATATGTGGTATTTATATTTAAATATTTAAATAAGATATTTGCTTTTAAAGTGGGGGAGAATGAAAGGATTGACTTGTTTTTATTGACATTTAGAAAAATGAAGTTCAGGAGGCTGCCTAGCTAGAAGGCAGATGGCATCTTACCAAAGACCAACAGGATAACAATATTTATGCAGCCCTATGGGCCGTGAGCAAGTGACCGCATGCTAGGTTTAATTCTTCAGTTCAGATCCAGAAAAATATCAGCAGCAAAGCATGCTGATAAAGAATCTCTCTCAACACTACGTGGAAAATGACCTAGAAAGTTAAGATCAGCATCATCGCTTAAATCTTGTGAAATTATCGAGCTTTAGTGGAAAGACTAGAGAAGGCAATGGCAAGCCACTCCAGTACTCTTGCCTAGAAAATCCTATGGACGGAGGAGCCTGGTAGGCTGCAGCCCATGGGGTCGCTATGAGTCGGACATGACTGAGCAACTTCACTTTCACTTTTCACTTTCACACATTGGAGAAGGAAACGGCAACCCACTCCAGTGTTCTTGCTTGGAGAATCCCAGGGACGGGGAAGCCTGGTGGGCTGCTGTCTATGGGGTCGCACAGGGTCGGACATGAATGAAGGGACTTAGCAGCAGCAGCAGCAGCAGTGGAAAGACCACAAGGTCTGGGTCTGACTACACCTAATTCAGATACCTAATTCCATCTCTGTTAACAGCTTCATGACTTTGGCTACATTACACGGTCTCTCTAAGCTTTCGTTTGTCTAATCTGAAAAGGTGGTGAAAACTGCTCAGTCGTGTCCAACTCTTTGCCACCCCATGGACTGTAGCCCACCAGGCTCCTCTGTCCAGGGAATTCTCCAGGCAAGAATACTGGAGTGGGCTGCCATTCCCTTCTCCAGGGGATCTTCCCAACCCAGGGGTCAAAACCAGGTCTCCTGTATTGCAGGCAGATTCTTTACCATCTGAGGCACCAAGGGATGGACATGGGGAGGTAATAAAAATAATACTTGCTCCAAGCTTTCTCAGATGAGATAAAATAAAATGAAAGTGATAGTTGCTCAGTCATGTCTGACTCTTTGCGACTCCATGGAGTGTAGCCCACCAGGCTCTTCTGTCTATGGAATTCTCCAGGCAAGAATATTGGAGTGAAGCTCTTGCCTTAATGATGAACTCTGGAGAAATGTAGATTATTAAAGTAACATTAGCTACAGACAACCCCCACATATCTAGGATATAATGCAATACATTTTTTTGTTTTTGTTTTTCAAAATGAGTCTTTCCTACTCCTCAGGTGACTCCACTCTATGTGGAAATTTAGAGATCCATGCTCCATCCTGTGTCTCCTCTATCTCTGTAAGTTTGCTGTGGACAAGAAAGAGTATGGTGAAACTCCTGCAGGAGATTTTTACGGAGTCCATGACCACACCCAAGTTCAGAGGACACTGGGAAATGGAGTCTAGTGGCGTGTCCAGGGACAATGGAAAGGGTTCTGGTAATCAGCCAGCAATTCCAGCCCCCATCTTTTCACAAGGGTGTTGTTAAGAGTGAGTTAAAGTATAGGAGAGGGCTTTGTCCATCATGAAACACCACAAAAATCATTCTATAGCCTGATGTCTATTTGATAGATGTCTAAACACAGGAAAATTCCAAATGATGGAAATTTAAAGCCCTTATCTAATTTTTTTTTCCTGAATACCTAAACAGTTCACTGAAGCACATGGCATGTGATGATGGTTCCACTAGGTAAGTAACTTCATGGTGATTCAGCATGGGCAGGTCGTTTGGGAGGTAATGGGAAGATAATTGTACTGGAGGCCATTAATCTTGTGAGAAGCTCACACACCTCAGAGAACAACGACCAAATGACTGCTGTGCAGCAGACGCAGCAGATAAAGAGAGTGAGAGAGAAACTTGGGAAGAAAAATAAAGCAAGAGTGAACCAGTGATACAGATAGCTCTTTGCAAAAGAGTTGTTGCTTCAACAGTGTCTGAAGGCAAGAGACATTGCCATTCCTCCATGGACAACCAACATGGATTTCTCACTGAGAAAAATTTCATATATTTTTCATTATAACATGGTTCTATTTTATTTGTTTAGGTTAGTTTAAGGTAGCAAGTATGCACTGAACAGTCTAATTTTCCAGGAAAGGATTGGAAAATGATGCATATTCATTTGTTTTCCATCTTTAAATATTTTTTAGCACATTATTCTTGTTTCAATGGATGCAGAAGGATGACAGGTTTTTAATATATTCTTTGGTGGAGTCAAATGATATGTGTATATTATATAGTTTTCTAGGGTATATTCTTTTTAACTCTTTTTTTTTCTTATATTTCTTTATGTCTCATTTTATATGCCATTCTTTACTTAGTAAAACATTTTTTTTTCAACTGTTTTATTCTTTGGCACTGCTGCTGCTGCTGCTAAGTCACTTCAGTCATGTCTGACTCTGTGCGACCCCATAGACGGCAGCCCACCAGCCTTCCCCATCCCTGGGATTCTCCAGGCAAGAACATTGGAGTGGGTTGCCATTTCCTTCTCCAATGCATGAAAGTGAAAAGTGAAAGTGAAATCGCTCAGTCATGTTCGACTCTTAGCGCTAATAGGTCTAAATTCTGGAAATAAAGCTAATATTAGAATGTATTATTTTAATGGCCTTCTGTGACTACTTGATCTAACATATACACCATCTTCACTCCTTTGTTGCTTTATTTTTCTTCTTAGCTTAGTATATATTTATTTATTGCTTGTCTACACCTGGGCTTTCCTGGTGGCTCAGTGGCAAAGAATCTGCCTGCCAATGCAGAAGGTAAGGGTTCGATCTCTAGGTTGGGAAGATCCCTTGGAGAAAGAAATAACCCACTCCAGTATTCTTGCCTGGAAAATTCCATGGACAGAGGCAACTGGCCAGCTATTGCCCCTGGGGTGGCAAAAGAGTCAGATTCAACTAAACAGTAAGCTTATACCTGTCATACCTATAATATATACATGTGAGGGAAGACTTGGATGTCTTGCTCCCTGTATCCTTGGTCCCTGGTCCCTGAAGTAGTCCCTGGTACCTCCAAGATGCTCAATAATATTGGCTAAATAAATGTATGTACATAAGAGAATTAGATCTTGGGCTTTCCAGGTCAACGATCTTTTTTCTCTTAACATAGGCATTTTGTGGTTTAAAAAACCAAGGTATTCCGCAGAAAATCTACACCAAGATATTGGTAATGTTTGGGAGTGAGAGAAGCATGGAATCGGCACAGAAACATGCAAACACAGACACACAGACACACACACACACATTGCTCTTCTTCTCCATCTCTGGCACTAGCCTCCCCAGTCCTTGCTCACTCCCACCTCTGACTTCTTCCTTGGCTTGTCTTCTCCCACTTGAACACCTTTGCAGCACATCCACTGCCCTCTAGTGCCAGAAATGAGTGCTCATCCTTCCAAATGTTTTCCAAGCACTTGGCTGTTAGTAATCAGAAGACGTGTCACAGAAAGCCCCTGGTTCACAGAGGTAGCCTAGAGTAAGGCCAGCACCTCAGAAGACCCTCCTAGCTCAGGAAGTCTCCCGATTTTTCCCTGCAGAGGAAGCTGGTCTCTGATGGGGCTGGACTTTCCGAAGAGGAGCAGGACCTAGAATGCTGGAGGAAACACTTGCCACCGTGAGCGGGGCTGGAGTCCTCTGGGATGGAGTTGGTGTAGCCTCCTCTTTCTTCCGTCTTACAGGACATCACTCTCAGGATCTTTTCAGGCCTCCACTGCTCTGTGAGTGAGGGAGGCAGCTCTGGTCGAGACGCCAGAGAGCAGGGACGCAGCTGCCAGATGACATAGACAGGAAGTCCATGGCTGTGCCCAGAAGGGACTTCTTAAGAATCAGTCCTATTTGTACATAATTTAAATATATACATACTTCCTTGATAGCTCAGTTGGTAAAGAATCCACCTGCAATGCAGGAGACCCGGTTCAATTCCTGGGTTGGGAAGATCCGCTGGAGAAGGGATAGGCTACTCACTCCAGTATTCTTGGCCTTCCCTGGTGGCTCAGTTGGTAAAGAATCTGCCTGCAATGCGGGAGATCTGCATTCGATCCCTAGGTTGTAAAGATCCCGTGGAGAAGGGAACAGCTATCGGCTCCAGTATTCTGGCCTGGAGAATTCCATGGACTGTGTAGTTCATGGATCTTGAAGAGTTGGACACAACTGAGTGACTTTTACACTCACACTATATACATATATAAGGATTTTAGATTTTTTTTTAATATGGACCATTTTAAAAATCTTTATTGAATTTACTACAATATTGCTACTGTTTTATGTTTTGGACTTTGGGCCTTGAGGCATGTGAGGTCTTAGCTCCCCAACCGAGGATCAAACCTGTACCCTCTTCACTGGATGGCAAAGTCTTAACCACTGGATCACCAGGGAAGCTCCCTGTTCCCATTAATATTTAGCTATAAAGTCTGCTTAGAAAGAACATCCTTATTTAAGCCTGTTTGTCCACATAGAAAAGCCTTATACACCACCGTTTAACATTTTGACACTGGTATAAACCACACCGGCTCTTGCCTCCTCTGTCTCTGGCTCCAGTTTGATGAGACATGGCCTGTTGTGAACTGTGGTATAAGAGGAGCTCACAGGCCCTGGGATCAGAAAAACATGCTGTAGGTTTCAGCTCCCTGCTTAAGTCACTTTATCTCCACAAGCCCCAATTTCCACCTTTGTACAACTAAGGTAAAGGTATCTTCACCAGGTTGTTAAAGATTAAAGAGGGTGATTTGTCTAAAAGTACAAAGAATATAAATTCCTGACCCCTTGCCACGACTGTTGTTACAAACATGTGCATGCAAAGTCGCTTCAGTCGTGCCTGACTCTTTGTGATCCTATGGACTGTAGCTCGCCCAGGCTCTTTTGTCCATGGGATTCTCTAGGCAGGAATACTGGAATGGGTTGCCATTTCTCTCTCCAGGGATCTTCCCAACCCAGGGAACAAACCTGTGTCTCTTATGTCTTCTGTTTACTGGCAGGCGGGTTCTTTACCACTAGCCCCACTTGGAATATGCATTACAAACATACAGGGTAATATTAAAGTAACCAGCAGTTTTCAGGTAGTCATGTATGGATGTGACAGTTGGACTATAAACAAAGCTGAGCACCAAAGAATTGATGCTTTTGAACTGTGGTGTTGGAGGAGACTCTTTAGAGTCCCTTGGAATGCAGGAGGTCCAACCAGTCCATCCTAAAGGAAATCAGTCCTGAATACTCTTTGGAAGGACTGATGCTAAAGCTGAAACTCCAATACTTTGGCCAGCTGATGGGAAGAACCAACTCAATGAAAAAGACCCTGATGCTGGGAAAGATTGAAGGTGGGAGGAGAAGGATTGGATGGCATCACTGATGAGATGGACATGAGTCTGAGTAAGCTCTCGGAGTTGGTGATGTATAGGGAGGCCTGGCGTGCTGCAGTCCATGGGGTCACAAGGAGTCGGACATGACTGAGCCACTGGACTGAACTGAGCAGTCACAGGCAGAGAGAGGCAGCTAAGCAACAATCCTGCAAGTCCGCATGAACACAGTCGCTGATGTTCCTCTTTGGGCAGTTCTTCTTTCCCTTTGCATTTCCACTGAGGACCATTTTCAGCATAGACCGAAAATGGAGGGAAGACACAAATTCCGGTACTTTTTACGGGGCAGACACAAAATTCGCTCTAGCCATCCTGATTCCAGTATTCAAACAGGAAGAAGAACTTATTTCTCTTGAATGGTTGAATCAGAGGCAAGTTCTAAAAGATGAAAGAGTGTCCTGGCCAGGTTGGAACAGCAACACAGAGAAGATGACAAAGTCCAGCTGGAGGATGGCTTCGATGTAAAAATTCCTCCTCTTCCAGGCTAGGAATCCAGGAAGGGGGAGTCATGAAGATTAACTGTAGTGAAGATGAGGACAAGCATCGTGTGTGAATCATCCATCTGCAGACTCACACCTCCCCCTGAAGGCTCCCCTTTCCCAGTGCCTGGAATCTGGGAGGGGCTCCAATGTTCCCTTTGAAATAATGAACAATTTCTCAGGTCAGCCCTTTTGGTTATGATCGCTTCCACTGCTCTCTTGCATTTCATCGTGGGCTTTTCCTGGGGGTTCTGGCTTTGCTATGGGCACACTTCTTGACCTAGACTCCTATCATGACAAAAGGAGGCATAAGAGCACTGTCTGTGCATGCTAAGTTGCCTCAGTCGTGTCCAACTCTATGCAGTCCTATGGGCTGAAGCCCACCAGGCCCCTCTGTCCATGGGATTCTCCAGGCAAGGATACTGGGGTGGGTTGCCAAGCCCTCCTCCAGGGGATTTTCCCAACCCAGGGATTGAACCCTCGTCTCTTACGTCTCCTGCATTGGCAGGCGGGTTCTTTACCACTGGCACCAGCTGGGAAACCCCGAAAGAGCTCTGTAAGCAGCCTCTTTTGTAACTGGGCTGGAAAATGGGTCTCTTCTCCCTGGAGGTACCATTCTTTATTAAACTCCTCACTCTTGCTGAGTTTTTTTAACTGTCCTTTCTTTTGATGAAAATACTCGTGATTGATTCAGAGGACAATAAATGGGTCTACTCAATGTCATCTCATAGAATCCCAGTGCACCCAGTCTTCAATGTGTGCCCCAGGCTGGAACCCGGAATCCACCCAGGGAATTTCCTGGGAATCAGGCAGCAGCCTTTGCTGCTGCTTCCTTTTCACGTGCTTGCTTCCAGGGTCCCTGGCTCAGCCTCCAGTCCCCAGAGTCCCCTTTACCATACCTCCCGGTGGATCCAATGTTCTTATATGACAGAGACGCCTGGCTTTTGTTCGTCAGACTTGAGCAAAGACATAATTTTAAAGCTGGAAGGAGTCTTAGAAAGACACCATTTAATTGTGCTCCCTCACTGTACACAGAACTAGAGAGGTGAAGTAATTTGTTTGAGAGTTCACATCCAGCTAGGGGCAGAGCTAGGATCAATGCTCAGTCTCCTAACATGGAAATCAGAGTTCTTTCCACGGGAGTATTCTCTCATCCCTCAAGTGGGATTCCCCAAATGGTAATTATCACCTCAGGGAGCTGGTAGGGGGTTCGCACAATACCTATGCGGTCAGCAAAAATGTGGGCCAGTCTTCAAGCCACTAAAAATAGATCGGGAAAGAAGTACATCTTTGTCTGCGAAATTGAATTTATAGGAGGAAGTGTAATTTACATCCACAACACAGATCAAGATTAATCTAATAAAAACAACTAAAGCAGAATTAGCTCTTCCACTGTTATTCTTGAGCATATGCATAGCTGCTTCTTTATTCTTGGTAATGAATGAGATTATTTTTTATTGTGTCTGACAGCCTCAGTATTTCAAAACAAAACATGCAGCTTCTGGAGGCTGACATTTCTCAACTGATTATTTTCTACTTAATTCATTAAATACATGCTAAAAATTTGTGTATTTAGAAAAATTGTACTTATCTCGTATGAGGCTCATTTTTCTTCTTTTTTTTTTTTTAGTCTTGGGATAACTGGATTAACCCAAGGGGTCCTAACGGAAAGGAAGCCTTGGTGGACCCCACCCAACAGTGAGTTTTTAGAGCAGGGGCTGTGTTTCATCATCTCTGGAGCACCACTGCCCTTTCTTGTATAAACTGCTATTTTTCATTTTTAACATCATGGAGACCCAAACATTCCCCCAAGGTCTGTGGAGAAGCAATGGGATCCTTTTATTCCAAGGACTCTAAGCCTTTGGTCACGAGGCAGGTGGGGGCTGATGCTTTGTCTGATAGAGCGTGTGGATGTTTGGCGGGGTGTCCATGCAGGAGCAGTGACCCCAGGGCAACCAAACTGGGCAGCCCTGTCCTCCGTGCTGGACGCCCCGCTTCCTGAGAAGGAGGCTTCCACTGCTATTTCTCCACACATGGCATCGTGTTCTTTACACACCCAACGGGGGATCTGGGCATCAGGCTTAGTCTAAGGGGCATGTGAAGGGAGGTGACAGGAAGGCCCTTGTCAGGCATCACTGGGCTCCTCTTGTCCCTCCCAACTCAGCCATTTCTGGGCAGCTGTGGCCTCCTGGATTCTGGAGTGCTGGGGCACGTTCACCAGACAGAAGTCTACTCTCAACCCTCAGAGGCCCGGGCATGCCAACCCCCAGCCCTTCCCTCTCCCCCGGTGGTCTCCAGCACCCACTTATGGGTGCCTCTCTGAAGATAGCAGTAACCAGTGTAGAGCTGATCGCTACTGGCAGCTCTGAGAAAGTCGAGGTGAAAATCTGACATAAATTGAAGATCAGGTGCCCCCTTCCCGGATGAACTCTGACAAGTTCCGTGCTGTGAAACTGCGGCCGCATCCTGGGGTCTGGGGCCAAAGCAGGTTCCAAGGCAGGAGCTGTCACGTCCCCACCATGTGACCTTGGGCACGTTTCAAAACCTCTCTCAGTCCAGTTTCCTTATCTGGAATATGGGGAAAATAATAATACACACATCACAGGGTTGTTACAAGGGATATCTGATAAAGAAGGCAAAGTGCTTGTATCAGGAAACATTGACGATGATTATAGTTGAGCTTTGTGATACGGAATATGACCCAACTCAGCCTCCCTCATCTTTCAGATAAACAAACGGGAGCTCAGAGATACGGGTTATGTTCTGATTGCCACACAGCTAGAGATAAGGAGAGTTAAGATGGGCTCTTTGGCCTTGAGAAAACTCAGTTCAGTGCTTTTGTAACATGCTTCCCCCAAACTTTGAAACAAGAAAAAATCAAGTGAAAAAAATAATGCCTGTTTTTTAAAAATATTTCTGGCACAATCTTATTTTATTTGTTGCTTAGAGCGGTGGATGGCCTTCTCTCTGACACCTGATGATGTGAAAGTCTGTGCTTAATAAATAATTAGGTTGACTAGCTGGAGGAGGCTAAAGTTGGATGGCTGGGGAAAAGTTAACATGGGGCATAATGCACTGTTTCCTCCAGAACAGACAGTTAAGGATAGTAAGTCTCTAAGGCTGATGCTTTTATTTATCTTTACCTTAAATGTGTTGCTGTCCTGAGATAAACAAGGAAAATTAAAAAATATATATATATAAAGCCATTACGGCGAAAGTGAAACTATACCAATTCACGTGGACTGTGAGATTAACCTAAAAGAGCTGCCTGCAGACAGCATCATGGGATTAGAGGTCACAGAGAAGGTGGACCATGCGCATCAGTTGGGTACCATATTGTTTACCGCTTGGAACAAAATCCCCTCTGCTCCCACTCTTTAAGCACAGCTTCAAACCAATTACCCAGGTCCAAAGTTTACTTCCGATTCCAGCCTGAACAAACCAGGACTGAGCCCATCAAGTTTTATTGCAGTCAATACATCTCCCTTCCAGAAGCAACTGGTCACAGCCATTCCCAACACAAAGCTGCTTGGGCCACACTTTCTTCTTTTTTATGGTCTGTTTCCAGACACTCGGTGACCCATAAAGTTAACTTATAACCAAGTCACAGCCATGACCAGAGCTGTTGTTCTTCTGTCTAGCCCTAAAATTCCCTGCCTTCCCAGGCAGGGCCTGTTGCTTTTTCCCAGGACGTGCACTCTTGGAGGCAATGAATCAAACTGTATGTCTCTTGTGGGGTCGCTCCTTTTAATCCTGCCACAGGTCCTGGGTCCTTAGCCCAGACTGTTTGCTTGAAACCTTCCCCAAGCCCTGGGATTTTCTGGTTTGCCCTTATGAATGCCCATGCAGCGTTCAGTGCCTAGCGGGACGCTTATTAATGGAGCTGTGGATCCCGCTTGGTGAACCGAGGTCAAGGCACGCTGTGAGCTCCAACCACCTGCACAAACACAGCAGTGATCCAGAGGATACTTCTAGCTCGATGTCCTGATGGTGTCATTTACAACCCAATTTGTCTTCTTCCCCACCTCCCTCCCCTTCCTCTCCAAATAGGGTGAGTATATGAACCAAGGAGACTGTGATGGAGCGATCTGGCTTGTAGGCAGAGTGGAATTTGAAACTTACTGAATTTACAGAAACTTATTAGGGCATGGAGCCCAGAAATGATCACGTGCAACCCTGTGATTACGAAGCCATGGCACTTCTTAACTTTATTGATTTGGAGAGGTAAGTTTCCTTGACTTGATCCACCCAGGATCAGGGGTGGGTTCGAACACAGTGAGAAGTTTTTTTCTCATTACAGAATACTGTGTCCCATTAAAATCTAATTTCATTTTTGTGACAGAAAGATTGGATTCACAAATAGGAAGACTGTAATGAAACGTATTCTGGTTTCAGTGAAACTTGTGTCTATCTCCTGTATTAATTAATGAAGAAAAGTGGAGTTTTCTTTTCCAATATTGGAACACTGATTTATAGAATTTTAGGACTGGAAAGGTACTTTAAACATAATCATCTAGTTCAGTGGGTTTCACACTATGCTCAGTGGGGTCACACACAGGGGGCTCAAGGGTCTTCTAAGGATGGGGGAAGAGGTATATAGGAGTCTTAGCTTTCTCCCTCAAGGCCACTGGAGCAAACCTAGTCTTTGTCTGTTTTACATGTTGGGGTTTTAGGTTAGATTTTAACTCAAAAGCAGAATTCACTTCTAAAGAAAGTATGTAAAATTTAAATCTAGTTCAAACCTCTCAAATTACAGATGAGAAAACTGAGGCCTTGAATCTTGACCCCATGGAGTTGCAAAGTAAGAATGACCCCACTCTCAAGATGAGGGAAATAAGATTCAAAGTTTAAAAGATCTGTAGAAAGGTATGGATTTCATCAAGTGGCAGAACCAGGGTGGAACTAGGTATATGGTATATATTTTTTTATTCCTAGTCCATGACTTTTCCTATCACATCACATTGTTTAATAATACTGACATGTGGGTGACCTTATTGATTCATGATTTAAGAGGTCCCCCAAAGAATATGGGGCTGACATAGAGGAGTTTTAGGGAGCAGCTATCAGTCAGCATGGGCCTACTCCTGGACCATGGAAACAGGCACATCCCTCCTCACTTCTATTCCTCCTGAGTCTATTTCCTTATGCAAGTTCCCTGCTGCAGCGTTGTATCCCCAGTACCTAAACAAAGGCTTGGCACTTAGTTCGAGCTCCATTAACGTTTGTCAGATCTTCTTGACTTCTTCAAAACCCTTTCCTGGTCAAGGACTTGAGAATATGATGGATTAAAAAAATCAAATACTGTATCAAATTTATATACACTTAACCATCAAATATAGTAGGTGTATTTCTACACATAGAAAAGTGCACAAGCCCTGTTCACTGAGTGAATCTATGAACTCAGCTGGCAGCATTAGAGAAGAAAATATGACTCAGAGTGGATCTCCTTCTGGGAGCTGCCCAGGCAATGCCCCACAGAGTCTGGGCATCAGGCAAGGTTCCTGGTGGCAGCTGGCCTCACAGGCCTCTGTTCCTGGCAGAGGGAAGTACACCGTCCTGTCTATAAGCTGCTAGGCAGGTGTTCAACTACCCTCTGGGGTAGCCTGACCCTGAATGAGCTTAAATAGAAACCAATAAAACCTGGGATCAGAAAGTTCTTATTATACCTTACCCAAAGTGGGTAGCATTTATAGTAGGTTATTAAAGAGTGCTCTTTGATATCTTTGCCTAGGTTACTTTAAGAATAGGAATGACTAGATCCTGCTGGTTTCAAGATATTCTCCTCTCTATAATACCACCTCACAACAGTATCACAGTCTACTGTCTTTCTTTCAAAGTGCCTTGAGGCAGGGCAAAGGATTAGGTGCCCTTCTGAGGCCATCTACACCCCTGGATTCATTTCAGAGAAAGAAAACACCAGGTGAACTCCCCAAACAATAAAGAAGTAAAAGATCTTCCAGAACATTACAAAGCAACAAGAGACACACACACAGAGAAAGAGATGCCCTATTAGAGAAATCACGCGTGTGCCTGACCATGAAACCAGAAGAGCAAGAATCTGATGGAAACCATGCTTGTCTCTGTTGGTCCTGGGTTCGCCCATGCCCTGGAATAGACCTCTGACATTCTGTGTTGTGGTCTCCTCTGTATGCAGGGGTGGGCTGGTTTATGTCAGCATGGTGGGATTACCATAAAACTCATTAGATGTCCTTCTGGATGTGGCTTTTCCACTTACAGTAATTAAAACCAACTCCTAAGCGGACTTTTTCTTTTGACCCAATTCGTGACTTTCCTCTGCTTCTGTCTCTTTAGGGGCTAAGTCTTCGGCTCCGTAAGGGCCTAAGGGCCGTGCCTGTCTTCTCTACCTGCTACAGGGTTGCCAGCATGGACAGGCCACAGCCAGGAACTTCATTATTCTTTTTGTCTTAATCTCCTTCTGTGGATCCAAGTGGCCCTTTCAGCCCCAAGGCTTTGGCAGGGCAACAAGTAGGTGGGGCGGGGAGAGGGCACCCGAACCCAGGCTCTGGGCGGGGCTCCTGCCGCCTGCTTCCCACCCCGCCGCCGCCCCACTGCCCCCTCCCCCTGCCGGGGTCACTGCTTTATGTCCAGAGAGTGGGAAAGTCCTATTTTAAAGCTCTCTGCTATTTTTCCGTCTTTCGCCCGCCCCTCCGCCGCCAGGGGCTCCCTGCACAAGAGGTTCACCCATTCAGGGATCCTTTTCGCGTCCCGATCCGGCCCCGGAGCGCAAGGATGCCTCTACTCCCGCCCGGCCCCTGCCGCGGGCGCCCAGCACACGCACCACCTGACTCGCGCTCCCATTGGCTGCTGCCTGTTGCTAACCCACGTGATCAGCGCCGGCGCGCCCCGCCCCGGCCCCGCCCCCCGGCCCCGCCCCCGCGGGCCCCGCGGCTCGGCTCCGCGGCGCGTTCCTGCGGGGGTGGCGTGCGCCGCGCCGGGCTCCGAGCTCTCGGCCGCTCGCCCCTGCAGACTGCGAGGCTCCGCGCGGCGCCCGGGCGGGCGGCCGGCGTCCACAAGGTGGCAGTGTCGCGCTGCTGGTGTCCCGGCCGGGGGTCCGCACGCGCCGCGCCGGGCGGCCGGAGTCCGCACTTCCCTCCTGCCAAAGTTTTAATGAACATATAGACACACCCGGACCTGGTCACCCTCAGGGCCGGCTGGCCGCGCCCCTGAGATCTGGGGGTTCCCCTGGGAGAGATGCACGCCCCGATGGCGTGTTTGTCCCAACTCAGGGAATCAGAACTTGAGGCCTGTCGATGCAGCAGGTATGTTGATGTTTTCAGCAGTTTGTTTGTTTGCTTTTTCATTTGAGGGCCATTCTGAGAATCCGTTCGGAAAGAGACAAATATTTGGACAATTACTGTCTTCTTGAGAATACCACCTCTTTCCCCCCTCCTCCTTTGAAGCAATCTGCAGCCTCCTTTTTTTTTTTTTTTTTTTTGGTGAAAGGTCTACACCACCACCGTTCTGGAGGATCTCTCCACGCACCCGAGTCCTGGAATCCTAACCCGCTCAAGTGGAGAACATCCAGGGAACGTCCTGGTCCCGAGGCTTGTCCCGGGCTGCCCTTAATTCCAGACTCAGAGAGAGATAAGCTCCTCTGACCTCATTTGACCCCGCTGCAGGCGCTGGACATCCTCAGTCAGTGGGTGGGGGTTGGAGGGTCGACTTTTCTCCCTGCTCACTGGAATTTTATTTTTGCCTCTAAGTTCACTTTCCTCCTTGGCTTGTGGCTGGGCTCACGCCTCCTACCATAGTCTAACCCCACCCTCCCCCACCTGCACATACACAAACACACACACACACAAGCACATGCTTCTCACTCTTTTTGATTGTTCTGAGGGCTGTCTGGGAGAGAGGCCAGAGGAGGTGAAGGCAAGGAAGGGACTGGGTTGCACATTCCCACTTATGGAGAAAGGAGGGAGAAACACCCCCTTGGCTTCCCATTGTCTATACCGCCCAGCCCAGTTCCATGCCCCAGTAGTCAAGCCCTTCCCTTTGGCTCGCTAAGCTGTCCTCCAGGGAATTTCCCAATGCTCCTAGTCTTCTCCAGCCTAGCAACGGTCCACCTGTGACAGGACTACACAGGGGGAACTCCTATTCACAGATGTTGGGGTTTCTACTCATGCTCAAACACAGAACACCATATGTGCCGACTAAATGCTGCCTGCGGTCTCCAGTGACATGCAGGTCATCTCTGCGGGAGTGCTGGACAGACAAGGCCATCTCTCACCTCCAGGCTGTGTGACAGGAGGCTAAGGACTCAGGAAAGGCCAGTAGGGAGCATTTTTTAGAAAAATGTTATGCTTTCCCACCTCCCTTAAAATAAGGGAGCAGGACTTCAGGGAACTACCTGGAAAGCTTTGCAGATGGCTCCTGGAGTCGGGGGTGGGGCGCCACAGGGCCCAAGGTGGCTTCAGAGTAGAGAGACTGTTCACAGTGGTGAGAGAAAGAGCTGGCAAGGCACACATACACTGGCCAGTCTTCCTGTTGGCAAAGTGGGCCTACCTCCCCAGGCAAGGGAGGGGCATAGTCAGCAGTGGGACAAGGACCTGTGGGGGAAGGGTGGCCCACCAGCAGAACCTTTGGGAGGGGACCTCCAACCAACAGAAAAACCCATGGAAGGACCCCACGAGGGAAAGAGCCAACATCTGTACGTCTGCCTGAACTCCAGTTATCCCCAAGCCCTCCTTGAAGAACTTTGTTCTTTGGCTCTGAGAGACCTGAGCCACCAGCCAGTGACTGGAGGGTCTAAGAGGAAGAGATAAACTCTGATCAAGTCGTTTTCCCAAGCATAAATCCCCAGCTTCCAATTGGTGGAGGGAGACAAAGTGCTGATTTAAATGAAAGAGAGAGGTTTTTAATTTTGATTGGACTAAAATTTTTACTATTGGGGGACTGATAATACTGACAACAAGAAACATTTACATCGTCTTTAGTGTTTTACCTGTATTCACTCATTTAATCCCCAACAACAGCCTTGAGGGATAGTCTTATTGTCCTTATTGTTCCTTCTCCCTGAGGTCTGGAGAACTTAAGGAAATAGTGCAAAGTCCACGGTTAGTAAAAGGCAGCACCAGTATTTGAATCCAGACTTCAGAGTCTAGGTGTAGAACCCAAGCGCCTCCCCATCTCTGAATCTTTATTCCTATTCTTGACCAAACCTCACTGGACTTCAAGGCTCAGCTCTGCCTGTTCTGGTCAAGAACCCTCCGTGGCTGGGCCAGCTGAAGGGGCCTCTCTGCTCTGTCGTGTTTCCAGGAGTCTGCTCATGGCTGTGGAGATGCCAGTGCCCTAGGAAAAGATGGGGCATCATCTGAGGAGTCGCCTTCAGAGCCTACAGCACATGGGTTCAGACCTTCGATGCTGACAGCTGTTTTTGAAGGTGAACATGGTGCTTGAAACCATCCAGAAGTCATGAGGAGTCCAGTGGAAAAAGCCAGCCGTCAAGGTAAGAGAAACCATTTTTGCTAAAGGGAAATAGGATACACTCCGGACTTCAGTGTCTGGATCAGTCTGGTTTGCTTCTGTGACTTGAACACTGAATGAGGCTGGTTTGCTTCTGTGACTTGAACACTGGATCTAAATGTAATTCCAGAAGAGAAAATTCTCCAAAGAGGTGAGACCTGGCAGCCTTACTGGAGAGCATATACTCTGAGGAATACAGGCAGAGTACAACTCATTGGGAAGTACAGGTTGTTTTTCTATATATGTGTATATATATATTCTAATCATGCTCATCACCTTATCCCCAACTTTCATTTATATTCTTTCTGTACAACTGGATTATGAAATGTGAGGACAGAGACTGCATCTTTTACTTCTTTCTGTTCCCTGTTGCACCAAGTGTGTAAGGTGCAAAATGAGTATGTTAGGCTCATAAGAGCAGAAGGCAATGGCAACCCACTCCAGTACTCTTGCCTGGAAAATCCCATGGACGGAGGAGCCTGGTAGGCTGCAGTCCATGGGGTCGCTAAGAGTTGGACACAACTGAGGGACTTCACTTTTCCTTTTCACTTTCATGCATTGGAGAAGGAAATGGCAACCCACTCCAGTGTTCTTGTCTGGAGAATCCCAGGGACGAGGGAGCCTGGTGGGCTGCCGTGTCTGGGGTCGCACAGAGTAGGACATGACTGAAGGTTCTTAGCAGCAGCAGCAGCAGCAGCAGCAGCAGCAGAAAGCTCATGAGAAGCCTTGTATGTTGGGGAAATTTTCTTTTTAAAAGTTTTAATTAATTTCTTTTTGGCCGTGTTGGGTCTTTGTTGCTGTGCGTGGGCTTTTCTCTGGTTGGGCGAGCAGGGCTGCTCTCTAGTCAGGCTGCACAGGCTTCTCATTGCGGTGGCTTCTCTTGCTGCAGAGCCCAGGCCCCAGGGTACACAGGCTTCAGTGCTTGTGGCTCCTGGGCTCTTGAGCACAGGCTCAATAGTTGTGGCACACGGGCTTATTTGCCTCACAGCATTGGGGATCTTCCCAGATCGGGAAGATCAATGCAGGAAATCCATGTTTCCTGCATTGGTGGTGGATTCTTTGTCACCGAACCACCAGGGAAGCCCTGGGAACTTTTCTATTTGAGTAGAATTTAAAAGGGTGTCCTAGTTGCAGATGAGCTGGTGTGCAAGATTGCAGGAAATGGACACAATAGAAAAATGTGAGACTTACTTGGCCTCCTTGAGTAGAGTGTCTCTTGGGAACAGAGTTTATTTAGTAGAATCACAGAATAACTAGAGAAGGATGTCTTATGGGCAGTCTTTATCTTTTAGGCCAGTAGTTTTTTTAATTGGAAAGGGCAGGGGAGCCAGAACAAGGAAACTCCCTGCTCACCACCACACCTTGTGTTTGACCATGGACTTGCAGCCTTACGGTTAGCTGTGCCCTGACAGCACATGCTAGCCCATTGTCCTGTCTCAGGGTGCTTTGAGAAATTGTAAGGAACTAAACAGTTAGTCAAAGCTGTGGTTTTCCCGGTAGTCATGTATGGATGTGAGAGTTAGACTATAAAGAAAGCTGAGCGCCGAAGAATTGATGCTTTTGAACTGTGGTGCTGGAGAGGACTCTTGAGAGTCCCTTGGACTGCAAGGAGGTCCAACCAGTCCATCCTAAAGGAAGTCAGTCTTGAATATTCATTGGAAGGGCTGATGCTGAAACTCCAATACTTTGGCCACCTGATATGAAGAACCGACTCATTGGAAAGACCCCCTGCTAGGAAAGATTGAGGGCAGGAGGAGAAGGGGACGACAGAGGATGAGATGGTTGGATGGCGTCACTGATGCGACTTTCATGAGTTTGAGTAAGCTCTGGGAGCTGGTGATGGACAGGGAAGCCTGGAGTGCTGCAGTCCATTGGGTCACAAAGGGGATACAACTGAGCTACTGAACTAAGCTGAACTGAACTGAACGAGAAGAAATTCCCTGAGTTGTTGGTATCATTCCTCTTTGTGTAAAACAGCCGCCGTGCAGAAAGCCAGTTTTCTTCAGCATGGAGGTCAATAGCATCTACGACTGTTGGCATGCTGGTATCTTCCTTACTGTCCTGAGCCATTTGCCTGTGAGGAATGGACATCTGACGTCGCTGAGGAAAGATCAGAAGTTACCTCACGGTAACCCCTGATTTATTTTAGAGGTTTCCGCTCTGGGTATCACTGTGTGGGTTTTTAATGGAAAAGAATAATCAAGACCAGTCTGCTCAAAGAGCTTATGGAAAATATATGAAATTTAGAGTGTAAAACCCAGATTTAATTGTTAAACCTATTTTTAAAAAGTGAGCAAAGGAAAGCAAGAAAAACGACCCCAATGGCTCATTATGTAACATGCAGATGTTTGGCTTGGAAGAGGCCAGATGAGAAGGTGATTTTCTCTCTTCATTTGCTTGCTTTGGCCTCACTGGAGAGGCAGTGAGAGAAGCTGTATAAGAAGCTTGCTTGAGTGGACTTGCCCCCACTCTCCACTTGCCCTTTGAGAGACCCATGAGCCTTTAGCTGCGTTTTTAAGCTCTGACATGGCACATTCTTAACGAACACATTCCTTAGACCCTGCGTGGGCTTGAGACGCTTCTGGAAATCATCTCATGATGACTCCAGGTGGACCAGGCAGGGAATGGAAAATATTTTTCCTTCTCATTCAGGTGTTGTGGGCTCAAGAAACCTGAGGTTGTTTGATCTTAAACGTGTGGCTCTAACAAAATGTTTAAATGTGCCCGTGGGCTTGGAAAAAGTGACAGCTGCTCTTCAGCATGATAGAGAGATGTCCATGGTTCCTCTGGCTTTGTTTGTCAGCATGGGTGTTTGCTCTTGCCAGAAATGCCAGCAAAGGGCAACAAGCACTGTTCTGCTAGAATGAGAAAAGCAGGACCTGATTAGCAGACAGGTTTGTTGAAAAAGCATTTCTGCTGCACACTAATCTCTACATATCCTGTTGGGAAATCCTCTCAATCCCATACCTGATAAATAAATCTGGCAAGTGAGTAAACACTCTGGAAGTCTCTTACTGATAGATAATTCCACCTGTGATGTGGGTTCCGCCGGCCTCTGAGCTGGGGCAGCGTTGTGTATTTCAGGCTGACCTGGAACAAAGCTTGTCCAGGAAAAGATGTCTGTGTGTCCTCCCTGCCCAGCACTGAGCACTTGGCTTCAGCCTTTCACAGGAACCATGGGGGTGTTTGGGGCTCATGTTGATGTCCTGGATAACGGATGCTATTATCCGTGCTTTTGTTGAACTTGAGTGCTCCGCCAGGCGTTGTGTAATTCTGCAGATCAGAAATACCATGCTCTGTGCTCTTCTGGTTTTCCACTCAGGGCCAGGGTAGGGGGTCCTGAAGCTGTTACAAAACTCCTTTTCAAAAGTTAACATTCAGTCTGCATAAACACTCTCCCTTCTTGAAAGCTCACATGGTCTCCCCACCCTCCTGCAGGGGTCTTGCAATGCTGTTCCACAGCAGTAGTCCATGATGACGTGATGTGATTTTCCTGAAGGTTCTTGAGGGCACAGGCCATGTCTTTTCATCAGTGAAGATTGGTGCCTGGTATGCTCATTATTAATTAGTTAGTAGTAATTAATGCTGAATGAATGAACAGCAGTCCTTGGTTAAGTTTGAGGGCGCATGTGTGTGAGACATTGCCAGAGAATGATACTTAGGTCTTATTAAGTTAGTGGGTGTGTGCTTAGTCACTCAGTTGTGTCTGATTCTTTGCTACCCCATGGACTGCAGCGTGCCAGGTGCCCCTGTCCTCTGCTATCTCCTGGAGTTTGCTCAAATTCATCTCCAGTGAGTCGGTGATGCTATCTAACCATCTCATCCTCTGCTGTCCCCTTCTCCTGCCCTCAGTCTTTCCCAGCATCAGGGTCTTTTCCAATGAGTCAGCTCTTTGCATCAGGTGCCCAAAGTATTGGAGCTTCACCATTGGCAACAGTCCTTTCAGTGAATATTCTGGGTTGATATCCTTTAGGATTGGCTGGTTTGAGCTCTTTGCATTCAGTTCAGTTCAGTTCAGTCTCATTGTATCTGACTCTTTTTGACCCCATGGACTGCAGCACACCAGGCTTCCCTGTCCATCACCAACTCCAAGAGTTTACTCAAACGCACGTCCATCGAGTTGGTGATGCCATCCAACCTTCTCATCCTCTGTCGTCCCCTTCTCCTCCTGCCTTCAATCTTTCCCAGCGTCAGGGACTTTTCAAACGAGTCAGCTCTTCCCATCAGGTGGCCAAAGTATTGGAGTTTGAGCTTCAAAATCAGTCCTTCCAATGAACACTCAGCACTGATTTCTTTTAGGATGGACTGGTTAGATCTCCTTGCAGTCCAAGGGACTCTCAAGAGTCTTCTCCAACACCACAGTTCAAAAGCATCAATTCTTTGGTGCTCAGCTTTCTTTATAGTCCAACTCTCACATCCATACATGACTACTAGAAAAACCATACCCTCAACTAGACAGAACTTTGTTTGCAAAGTAATGTCTCTGCTTTTAATATGCTGTCTAGGTTGATCATAACTTTTCTTCCAAGGAGTAAGTGTCTTTTAATTTCATGGCTGCGATCACCATCTGCAGTGATTTTGGAGCCCCCAAAATAAAGTCTGACACTGTTTCCACTGTTTCCCCATTTATTTCCCGTGACGTGATGGGACCAGATGCCACGATCTTAGTTTTCTGAATGTTGAGCTTTAAGCCAACTTTTTCACTCTCCTCTTTCACTTTCATCAAGAGACATTTTAGTTCCTCTTCACTTTCTGCCATAAAGTTGGTGTTATCTGCATATCTGAAGTTATTGATATTTCTCCCAGCAATCTTGATTCCAGCTTGTGCTTCTTCTAGTCCAGCATTTCTCATGATGTACTCTGCATATAAGTTAAATAAGCAGGATAACAATATACAGCCTTGACGTATTCCTTTTCCTATTTGGAACCAGTCTGTTGTTCCATGTTCAGTTCTAACTGTTGCTTCATGACCTGCATACAGGTTTCTCAAGAGGCAGGTTAGGTGGTCTGGTATTCCCATCTCTTTAAGAATTTTCCACAGTTTATTGTGATCCACAGTCAGAAGCTTTAGCATAGTCAATAAAGCAGAAATAAAGGTTTTTCTGGAACGCTCTTGCTTTTTCAATGATCCAGCAGATGTTGGCAATTTGATCTGTGGTTCCTCTGCCTTTTCTAAAACCAGCTTGAACATCTGGAAGTTCTTGGTTCACATATTGTTGAAGCCTGGCTTGGAGAATTTTGAGCATTACTTTACTAGCATGTGAGATGAGTGCAATTGTGCGGTAGTTTGAGCATTCTTTGGCATTGCTTTTCTTTGGGCCATCCATGGGACTCTCAAAAGTCTTCTCCAGCACCACAATTTTAAAGCATCAATTCTTCTGCACTCAGCAACCTTTATGGACCAACTATCACATCTGTATGTGACTACTGGAAAAACCATAGCTTTGTTGGCAAAGTGATGTCTCTGCTTTTTAATACGCTCTCTAGGTTTGTCATCAGAGTAGGCAATGGCACCCACTCCAGTCCTCTCGCCTGGAAATCCCATGCAGCCCATGGGGTGGCTAGGAGTCGGACACGACGGAGCGACTTCACTTTCACTTTTCACTTTGATGCATTGGAGAAGGAAATGGCACCCCGCTGCAGTGTTCTTGCCTGGAGAGTCCCAGGGACGGGGGAGCCTGGTGGGCTGCCGTCTCTGGGGTCGCACAGAGCTGGACACGACTGAAGCGACTCAGCAGCAGCAGCAGGTCTGTCATAGCTTTCCTTCCAAGGAACAAGAGTCTTTCAGTTTTGTGCCTGTAGTCGCCATCTACAATGAGTTTGGTGCCCAAGGAAATAAAAATCTGTCCACGGAGAACCCCATGGACAGTATTCAGTACATTAGAAAGTCTGTAAATCCAGCCAATACCACAGAGGAAGAGAAGCAGCCTTCACTTCTTGGAGGGGAAATTTCTAAACATATTTTAAATCCATCACAGAGCTGTTGCTTTAATTCAGCAGGTATACTTTGAGCACTAGCTGGCTTTTCCACGTGTGCATGTGAAATATGTAAATCCTGCTTGCTTTGCACCCTGGAGGAAGTCCTCATCGAGCTGCCCAATGTGAGAAACAGGTTTTCTGTAAAGCAGGACCTGGGGTTCTACATGCTTGACCGCGTACCTTCACTTTCAAACCACTTTTGTTTTCTCTGTCTGCAGCATGGTGAGGCTTCTCACAGAAATCCATTTGCAGCCTCTTAAACAAGAATAACAGTAGCACTCACTATGAGCCACGCCAAGAGTTCCACAAATACTGTCTCAACAGATTCTCACAACCACCCTGTGAGCTCGGTGTTCTCATCATCATGGCTGTTTGAATGATGGGGACGCAGAGGGCTGACGTGGTTTGCCTCAAGTCACCTAGTCAGTAAATGCTAACACTGGGATTTGAACCCAGGCATTCTGGCTCCTGAGTCTGGGCTCTATCTTTCCTACTCTCTTAGAAGGTCATCTCTTTCCATGCGGTGGGCTTCTCTCTCCACCCAAGACCCCTAAAGTTAAGTTTGTATTTATACTGTAGAGCTTCTACTTTATATGAGACCATTTCAAAAGCATTCTGCCAAGTAGGAAGGGATTGAGTATTTATCACCACCACAGAGCCCCCATTGAGACCTCCCCACCAGCATACCAGGTGGCTCAGTGATAAAGACTCCACCTGCCAATGCAGGAGACGCAGGACACGCAGATTCGAACTCTGGGTTGGGAAGATCCCCTGGAGTAGGAAATGGCAACCTGCTCCAATATTCTTTCCTGGAAAATTCCACGGACAGAGGAGACTGGCGGGCTATAGTCCATGGGATTGCAGAGAGTCGGACACGATTGAGTGTGTGTGCACTGCCATACCTCCTTCTTGAATTGGGAACTCATCCCTTTTTCTTCCCCTTCAGGTCTGGGAGTAAAAATAGCTCCTCCACTGCAGCAGGCAGAATCATGACCCTCTCTTCTCCCAGAGATGTCTATCCTAATGCCTGGGACCTGTGAATATGACAGAAGGGGCTTTGCGGGTGTAATTAAGGATTTGAAATGGGGAGATTAGCCTAGATTATCCAGGTGTGGCCCATATACACGTGAGTCAGATTTGATAGAGATTTGAGAAAGCTGTGCTGCTGGCTTGGAAGATGGAGAAAGTGCCCGTAAGCAAAGGGAAGGGGGGCAGCCTCAAGATCTGGAAAGGACTGGGAACCAGATTCTCCCCTAGAGATTCCAGGAGTGCAGCCCTTCCCATGCCTTGGTTTTAGCCCAATAAGAACCACTCTGCCTTCCAGAGCTCTGTAATAAACGGTAATAAAATTGTGTTGTTTCAAGCTCCCCACCTCTCCCCCCAAATTCCACAGAGTTGCTGAAAATCCACCCTGCTGTTTTTATATAATACAATAACAGAGAAAGAAACTACGAAACTATGTCTTATTAGAGATTATATAATTTTATTAATTGAGCATATGCACGAGTTCCAGGCTGTTGGATACAAGAAATTCATTGTGAGAACTTAGAACTTCATTGGGAAGTAACGGTGCACACATAGACAACAGCAGCAAATCTTTATTTAAGGGCAGATATGAGCAGGCCCTTCCCTGGTGGCTCAGATGGTAGATGCAGGAGATGAAGAGACGCAGATTTGATCCCTGGGTCCGGAAGATCCCCTGGAGTAGGAAATGGCAACCCGTTCCGGTATTCTTTCCTGGAGAATCCCCACGGACAGAGGAGCCTGGTGGGCTGCAGTCCATGGGGTCACAAAGAGTCAGACATGACTGAGCGACTCAGCACAGCACATGAGCAGGACCAATAGTGAACCCTGGGAAGGTGTGCAGCCAGGTCGGGTCAAGGATGCTGGTATGGCTGAGCGTGTTCTGGAATTCTGCTGTTATCTTACCATGTCTCAAAGACCACACATGTGCCTGGGCTAAGTCGATTCAATTGTGTCACACTCTTTGTGACCCTATGAACCTTAGCCCTCCAGGCTCCTCTGTCCATGGAATTCTCTAGGCAAGAATACTGGAGTGAGTTGCCGTGCCCTCCTCCAAGGGATCTTCCTGACCCAGGGGTTGAACCCATGTCTCTTAACGTCTCCTGCATTGGCAGGCAGGTTCTTTACCATTAGCACCACCTGGGAAGCCCAAAAGAGCATATAGGAAGCAAGAAAATAATCCTGCTGATACATAGACTCAGACACACAGCTTTCTAGAAGGTGTCAAACAGTTCTCTGCTTTCCCCGTTGCAAGTGGAAGGGAAGTGAAAGTCACTCAGTTGTGTCCAACTCTTTGTGACCCCATGGACTATACTGTCCATGGAATTCTCCAGGCCACAATACTGGAGTGGGTAGCCTTTCTCTTCTCCAGCGGATCTTCCTGACCGAGGAATCGAACCAGGGTCTCCTGCATTGCAGGCAGATTCTTTCCAACTGAGCTCTCAGGGAAGCCTGTTCCCATTGGTAGCCCTTTAATTGACTTAGAGCAGCCTCTGCTGAGCCCCCCACTTTCTCTGCTCTCCCCACCTTTCTGTGTTATGCTCCCCCCCTCAGGGTCTGTGTCATCCTGCCAGTCCCTGGAATGGTCCAGAGGCGGGGAGGCTCTAAGCTCTATCTGGACAGATGGTGGAGATTCTTACACTCCTTGGTCCCTCACCGAGCATCCTTGCACTCAACACAGGTTTGCCAGTCTTCAAGACAAGCATCTAGAAAATGACTGAACTCCCTCTCATCCTAATTACATTTCATCTCCCACAGTCCAGCTCTCACCCACCTGAGTGCGAAGGACGAGGACAATCAAGCAGATTCCAGGGTCTGATAGACTGAAGAAGGGCTGGGATGTGAGAGTGGGGATGGGTATTAAGAGCATTCCAGGCTGGGAGAAAGCATTTCCAGAGGCCAGAAGGGAGGGATAGGCAGCCCTGTGCTAGAGAAAAAACAGCAAAGAGGTCGACTCACTTGGGGTGGAGGAGAATGAAAACAACTGCCTGGGGCAAGAGGGATGAAGTTTTGGTGCTGGGAGAACTGTGGTGACGAATGTATGTTTGGGGAACTCTTCAAGGCAATGACTGGATTCCTCCATTTTCAGCCCAGTTTTGGACATCATTGACTTGTGCCTGCAGTAGTGAGGTTGTTTAGTCACTTGGCTGTGGCTGACTCTTCTGCAACCACATGGACTGTAGCCCACCAGTCTCCCCTTTGCATCGATTTCCCAGGCAAGAACACTAGAGTGGGTTGCCATTTCCTTCTCCAGGTGATCAAACCTATGTCTCCTGCATTGGCAGGTGGGTTCTTTACCACTGAGTCACCAGGGAAGCCGAAGGTCCACTACTTTGGCCACTTGGTTTGAAGAACTGATTCATTGAAAAAGAGCCTGATGCTGGGAAAGACTGAAGGCAAAAGGTGAAGGGGACGACAGAGAATGAGATGGTTGGATGGCATCACCGACTCAGTGGGCATGAATCTGAGCAAACTCTGGGAGATGGTGAAGGACAGGGAAGCCTGACATGCTGCAGTCCATGGAGTCGCAAAGAGTTGGACACAACCGAGCGACTTCACTTTCCTTTAGCAACTGAACAACAGCAACAAGCCGTGAGGGGTGGCTGCTGAAGGGAAAATTCCCCCCGCTCCCATTCCTCTTCCTGCAGAGCTCAGAGCACTGACCTGGACACTGCTATAGAAACCTCAAGAGTGATTGGCCAGGCCTTGGAAACAATACACTTACTATTCAGAGTCACGTCCCCTTACCCAGGTGTGTCCCAGGGTGGGCGGCCCGGCTATTTGTCACATTTTCTGGGAGGCTGCCTGGAGCCTCCGCCTGCTGGGGAAGCTCGCGGCTGAGGGTGCAGGTGTCTCACCGAGTTAGCATTGATCCCTCCGCGCAAGCAGCCTGTTTCTGTTTCTCTAGTATATTAGAGCTGAGTCCTGTGCTCCCTGCTCTGTGCATATCACACAGAAATGATTTCAAGCCTGGTCTTTTCGTGTGTAGAGACTGCCTTTTGCAGGCGAGTATTTCATGAGGTCTTTTCCAACGTGCTGTTTCTGTGCTGCTCCTCTCTGATATATCACGGCATTTCTGTGGTTCCCGGCACTGAGAGGGAGAGGATGTTGTCTTGGTGGCGATATCTCATCCAGAATTCCTATCACTTTTGTAAGTGGGAAGGGGGATAATCACACCTACTATAAATATTCTAGGTCCTTACTAAAATATTTTTTCATTGAGAGTGGTATTTGATATACGAAGTTTCCTTCTTGGATTCCTGCCAGTGAGTTTTAGGGGATTACCCAAAGGATTTTGTTATGAGCTGAGCCACTTACAGATTGCTCCTACGGATAGGGGCTCAAGTGATGGAATGCGGCTACAGGGGAACCCAGAAATGAGTAAAGAACTTTGGGAAATTGTCCCAGTTGGTATTGCAATGAGAGGGGAGAGCCTGCCAGGTACCATTGGCTTTATTAGGAAAAAGGGTTTAGTGCTTAAATGGTGAATTTCTGCTCTTTCACTTTCTGTTCTGCCACATGGTTTGCATAGCGAGGCGACACCAGTTTCCATCTACAAGCTTGGGTCCTGGGGTCAGATGGCTGTGATTTGAAATCCAAACACCAAGTTATTTAAATCCCAAAGCCTTCGCTTTATAATCTGGAAATGATAATAATAATAACAGCAACAGCAGCAATCGTATCTAACTCAGAGGGCTATTTTAAAAATTAAATGATAATGAGTCACGTGACGCATTTAGCGTCTGGCTTATAGCATAACAAGGAGGTCAGAATGCCATTATCTTCTGTTGTCAGTAACGGTATTATTTTTATATTGTTTTAATGAACTGGAAGGTTCAGAGTATATAAAAGAGAGATAATGCTGATGATGGGAAAATTTTAGAAAAAAGTACGAGACATCCCAAATTTTGGATAATAATCAGGAATGAAGCATTTACATAGACCCTTACAGGCATCATCACTGTGTTTCTCTCTGGAGAAATTTGCTGCCAGCTCATAGAAGAAGCCCTTCCACATTCTTTGGGCTTCCACACATGTGGGAGTATGTGTGTGTGTGTGTGTGTGTGTGTGCATGTGTATATCTGTACGTATGTATATTGCTTCATGGAATACTCCCTTGCAAAATGTAGAGAGAAGCATTATGGGCTGTGAAGGAGACCGCCACAGAAAAAAAGAGATTTCTCTTGTGTCCTTTCAAATGGACCGCTGCCCACTGAAGCACCTTTTTCTTCTCTCTAAAGCCAAGTGAAGGCATTGGGGCCGATCGTCTTTCAACAGCACTCTTTCTTCTTCTTCTGTTTGGATTTCTCTAAGCACGCTTCCCCAGGCATCTGGAAAATTAAATGAAAGAAATAAAATAATTCATCTTTTTCCCCCCTTGGAGTGAGGACCTGCAGAAATAAAGGAAACCAAGATACTTACAATAGGATCCATGTAGGTTTCAGAGAACAAAGAGTGACAACAATCACATGGATGGCTTAAAAGAGCTACACCTCAGGGTAGACCCGTTATGCAAGAGAAATGAAGCTGGTGGTAACTCCAGCCACTTAAAGAAAGAGTCCATCGTCTTACAAAGGAAGAGGCACATGGGCCCTTGCGTGTGTGCTCAGTTGTGTCCGAGTCTTTTCGACCCCATGGACTGTAGCCAGCCCGCCAGGCTCCTCTGCCCGTGGAATTTTCCAGGCACAAATCCTGGAGTGGTTGCCCTTTCCCGTTCAAGGGGATTTTCCTGACCCAAGGATTGAAACTTGCATCTCTTGCATCTTCTTCACTGGCAGGTGGACGCTTTACCACTGAGCCGCCTGGGAAGCTCCTGCAAAGGAAGATACTCACTGTCAGAAAAAGATTTGCCTTCTGGTTAGGGATCTCTCACTTGGGTGATATAGACAGTACTGGACAGCACCCTGGGGGAAACTGAATTGGGAAGGGACAGTAAAGAAACAAAGAGGAACCAAACTGGGAAACAAAGAGGGGTCTTCCTGATGTTAATTGGAGCTAGCACCTCTGACTCAGGAGGTGGTTTGCAGGGGCCCCGGTCTGGCCTTTTCAAAGCGGGCGTGGCGGTGAGCTGCAGGCAGGGTTTTGAGAAATCTGAGCAGTGGTGAAGAGGGCTTCCCCTGACCCTGTTCTCTGCTTTGCTGTCAATCCTGAGAGGTGGTAAGCACGTGGGCCGCTGGGTGCGTGATGCTTAGAAACACCCTTCCTCAGGGGAGCCCCAGCTATCCAGGCGGCGTCTCTTATGCTTTGGAGAATCAAAACAAGTGAAGAATCAGGAATGTTCTGGGAAGAAGAAAAACAGCGATTGCATAGTCTGTAACCTAGGGAAGATTTTTATGTGTTTGGGAAACTGAAAGACCAGTAGAGAGGGAGAAGAGAGAGCAAAGGAGGGGAGCGGCTGGTTGTCGGGGAGAGAGCTGGGCAGCTGGGCCGGTGGATGTGGGTCGTGGGAGGGAGCTTAGATTTTTATTGTCAGTGTGTAGGTAACCCAGGGCCTTTAAGCTGAGGAATTGCAAAGGATGTGATATGTATTCCCTCAACCTTTAGGAAGATCACTAAGAAACTTCTAGACACTCTCTGAAATGATAAGCTATTGTGTTCATCGATGTTTAGCCCAGGATCTGCCAGGTAGGCTGGGGTGCAAGAGACCCATCCATCTGCTTGTAGTATCCTGTCCGCTGGCCACACAGCATCCCAGATGTCTCTCTTCAGCACCTTCTGGTGTCTACAGGTCTTTATTCAAAATTGAGCTTCTCACTGTTTTCAGGAGGACAAGGCAATAGTCTATATTCCTGGCTCCCGGTTAACATATTGAAGAGGAAGGTCACAAAATGAAATTTCACCTTGGAGAGAACTGAACTGGAGAGAACAGAGTGATCTCTTTAAGAAATCTTCACAATGCCAGTAAAGTTTTCTCCAGGTTGTTTTTCTCCAAATCAAGCTGTAACAATTTGTAGGACTTCCTGGTGGCTCAGCGGTGAAGAATCCACCTGCAATGCAGGAGATGTGGGTTTGATCCCTGGGTGGGGAAGATCTGCTGCAGAAGAAAACGGCAACCCACTCCAGTATTCTTGCCTGGGAAATCCCCTGGACAGAGGCACCTGGAGGGCTACAGTCCACAGGTTTGCAAGAGTCAGACACGACTTAGCAACTAAACCACGACCACCAATGATGTGTAAGAAAATGACAGACCCTACTCTAAGGCTTCACCTATTTGAAGTGGGTAAAATACAGGTATATATCAGTCAGCTGAAGTTTAGTTATGTTGCAGGAACAAAGAACCCCAACTCTGTTCACAAAGACAAGGTCCTTTCCTCCCTGAGTTAGTTTGCAGGCCGCCTGGACTCTGTTCTGTGCTGTTTTAATCCCAGAACCTCTGCTGAAGGAGCAGCCCCGCCTGGAACACAGCAGCCTCACCATGGAGGGAAGAGCAGTGGCAAGATGACCCATCAGCTTTGAAGGCTCTTGGTCGAGATGGCGCAGGCTGCGCCGCCTCTCACATTCCATTGCCCAAAGGGAATCAAATGGTCAAGCCCGATGTTAGCAGGGGTGGAAGAATAATTGTTCTATAGGAACTGGTCTGCAGAGAAGGGCAGTGAATATTATGAACAAATAATATAGCGTGTAACAATGCAATATTTTGCTCTCTCCATTTCTTTGAACCAAATTTCAAGGGGAAAGTTCAGTGACAGTCTTTTATTAATAGAACTGAAAACTTTCAGATACTGCAATTCAGAATGTGATCCAGTCCCTGAAAATTAGCATCACACGCATTCCTTTTGAAGGATAAGTTGTGAAAGTCTGAAACGTGCAGTTTGGAAGTGATTAGCCCAATTTTACTAGAAGAAAAGAGCATTTAATAAAGCAGAGTTCTCAGTTTCTAATCTCATCTTGTACCAATTCCTCAAACATTTGAGACCAACTGCTAGGAGCACTTTTATACAGAGAAAAGAAAAAAGGAATCTTGTATTTCTTTCTTCAAGTTAGGGTGAATGGGATGAAAAGACTATATTGTTCACATAATTTTGGTCAGTGTTATGTCCATTTAAGAAAATCTGTATTGTGTGGTTAGCTATGGAGTAGGAAACTTTATATTCACCAAGGAGGAAAAAAAAAAATTCCTAGCTTAGGTAAGTCAAGGAGAAAAGTGAAAGTAGCTCAGTTGTGTCTGACTGTGTGACCCCATGGACTGTAGCCCTCTAGTCTCCTCTGTCCATGGGATTCTCCAGGCAAGAATACTGGAGTGGGTTGCCATTTCCTTCTCCAGGGGATCTTCCTGATCCAGGACCCGGGTCTGCTACATTGCAGGGGGATTCTTTGCCATCTGAGCCACCAGGGCTGTACGGAGAGTGTAACAGCTCTAGAGGAGGACTCACCCGTTCTTGCCTGGACTATTGCAGCGGCCCCAACTGACCTCTTTGTTTCTGCCCTGGCAGCGCTGACATCTGTTTATCCTCCACACAGCTGTCAGAGTGGGTCTTCTGGACCTTAGAGTATATCATGTTCTGCTCAGAATCTGCACAGACCCTTTGAAGGAGACTTCCAGCTCGCTCTGAACCATATCCAGAGTTCTCTCCATGGTTGGTGGGACCCTGAGTAATATGCCCTCTGGACAAGCTTTCTGACCTCATCTCCCAGCAGTCACCCCTCCCCCACTCTGCTGCAACCACACTGACCTCCTCCACCTTCCTCTCACCTGCCAAACCTCTGCTGGCTCAGGACCTTTGCACTGACTCTTCTATTAGTTGGGACACTCTTGACTTCAAAAACCCACATTCCCAATACAGTTGCTTTATCAGGAGGCCTTCCCTGACCGTGCTACCTAGTATAGCGCCCAGACCTTCTCTGCCTACTTCTCCTGCTTTATTTCTCCTCCTTCGCGTGTGTCACTCCCTGATGTCATATCCACGGTCATCCTCTACCTCCTTTTACTAGGTTATCATTTCCAAGAGATTGAGCGTTTCACTCACTGCTTTATCTCTGATGTTAAGAACAGTGATTGGCACATAGTAGGTATGTAATAAAATTTGTTGGATGAATGAAACAAACCATTGTTATTATTCCTGATTTCATGAGATTCGTGTAAATACTAACATGATGTTAACGCAGAGACTAGTATTAACAGAACTGTGTTGAGGCGAAGTCGCTCAGTTGTGTCCGTCTCTTTGTGACCCCATGGGCTGTAGCCTACCAGGCTCTTCCATCCATGGGATTTTCCAGGCAAGAGTACTGGAGTGGATTGCCATTTCCTTCTCCAGAGGATCTTCCTGACCCAGGGATCAAACTCAGGTCTCCTGCATTGTAGGCAGACGCTTTACCGTCTGAGCCACCAGGGAAGCCTAACAGAAAGTCCACCAGGGAAGTATTAACAGAAATGTGTTTCTGTATATAAATTCACTCCGTAAAACTCTGGTGAAAAACCCTACACATTAAATGTTTCACAACAGAATTGGTCTCTTTTAAAACATCCCATAATTTTCTCAGCTTTTGTTAATTTTCTTTCTTTCTTTTATTTTTTGGCCACACGGTGTGACATGTGGGATCTTAGTTCCCTGACCAGGGATCAGACCTGTAACCCATGGTGTTGGAAGCACAGACCACAGTGGTCTAACCATTGGACAACCAGGGAAGTCCCTAGAAATTCTCAGTGTTTACAGTACCATGAAGCATAGTAGGTGATCACAGCACCCTGAATAACAGGCTAGCTGAAAAAATCATCAGATATGTTCATTCACGAAGGATGAACTGTCCTTTGTCAGCTGGACATAGTGGATTATAGTTATAGCAGCAATGATGAGAGTGAGAAGAATAGCAAATATAGGAGTGATGGGAAAACAGAAGTAAACACGGAGCCTAATCAGGCTGATGAGACAACTATCAAGATGACTAAATGGAAGTCATAAACAAACCGCCAGGCTCAGAGCCGTCTGGTTACGAGTCAGCCCACACGCTAGTGATCAGGACTTCCATAATCTTGGAAAATTGCCTTCCGAATTCTCCTGTTCTTCTGTTTCCATGAAGACAGCTGCAACCAAGATGATGACGCATGGTGAGTCCTTACTGTGTACTCACTGAAAGAAGGCATAATGGAAAGAGTGAGCTGGATTTCCTTTGGAGGTTGGATGGACCCTCCACAATGACGATGAGTCATTAAGACACTTTAATGGTTGAGAATGGGGATGGCTGATTATGAGCCCAGAGCTTGAAGCTTATTGAAATACCACCCCCAAAAGGAAAGCCTCACCCAGCGAAATGAGTGTTGTTGTTGTTATTTTTTTCAGTTGCTAAGTCGTGTCTGACTCTTTGCAACCCCATAGACTATAGCATGCCAGGCTCCTGTGTCCTCCGCTGTCACCTGGAGTTTTTTGCTCAGATTCATGTCCATTGAGTCTGTGATACTATCTAACCATCTCATCCTCTGTTGTTCCCTTCTCTTCCTGCCTTCAGTCTTTCCCAGCATCAGGGTCTTTTCCAATGAGTTGGCTCTTCACATCAGGTGGCCACAAAGTATTGGAGCTTCAGCATCAACTCTTCCAGTGAATATTCAGGGTTGATTTCCTTTAGGATTGACTGGTTTTATCTCCTTGTTGTTCAGGAGACTCTCAAGAGTCTTCTCCAACACCACAGTTGGAAAGCATCAATTCTTTGGCGCTCAGCCTTCTTTATGGTCCCACTCTCACATCCATACATGACTATTGGAAAAACTATAGCTTTGACTATATGCACCTTTGTCGGCAAGGTGATGTCTCTGCTTTTTAATATACTGTCTAGTTTGTCATAGCTTTCCTTCGCAGGAACACAGGTTCTTTAATTTTATGGCTGTGTCACCATTTGTGGCCTTCTTTCCTAAATTTGAGCACAGGCTTTATCTTTGGCTGGAGATGGTTGCCCAAGCCTGTATCACACCCGTGCTTCTTCCCCAGCTGTGAGCTGACAAAGACGTGCCTACACAGGCCAGCCAGGCTGCCGGGTTGGGTAGCTCAGGGCTGCTGGACCCTGGCCACAGGGGGCAAGGCCGTCACTGCCCTCATCCTTCTCAGAAAGTGTGGCAACAAGGTGCTTGTTGTAAAAGTCAGAGAAAGGGAATTCACGCCTGTAGAATTTATAATCTAACTCCAGGCGCATAGCGGGTGCCCCATAGGCATTATATTCTACTGTTGCCTAGAAACAAACTTTCTCGCTTAGTATCAGCATCCTTGTTTCAGAGGCAAAGGAGTCACCTCTCAGACAAGCTAAGTAGCTGCCCCACCATTCAGGACCTGGGCAGGAAACTCACGACCCACTCAAAAAGCTTAGCCAGAAGAGGATTTCAGGAGGGCTGCTATTTACTGAGGTGTGGGCAGGGGGCAAAAGATGGCACCTCTGGGGCTGAGTGGGAAGCCGTGACTGGCCCCAAGCCTGCAGGGGCCGGGTGTCATCAGAGGCTGTGAGTGTGGGGGGAGGGCAGTGGACGGGGAGCTGGTCCTGTCCAGGGATGCAGCGTGGCCCCAGCAAACCATATCCTCAGTGTTGAAGCAGGGAGAAGCAAGGGGAATGACTACTTCTGCTTCTCTGTGTTCCTGTCGTCCTGGCACCGCCCTGCACCCCCTCCCTCCCTTCTGCTCTCTGGTGCTCCTTTCTCCATCCCTCCTGCACCTTCTCTTCTCTCTTCCTTTTTCTGTTTCTCTCTCCCTTCTCTTTTCCCTCCATCCTACTTTCCTTCTATCCTTCCCTCCCTCCCTTCCTCTGCCAGAACCCACCAGGCCTTGAGACATCACTGAATAAGGCCTGGCTCCCTCTGCAAGCTATTTACTGCAGCATTAGGCTATTAGGGAGCTTGTTCCATTAAGGACACTCTGTGTTTTCAAGCCCCAAGTGCAATTTACTTTAGAATTTTATTTTTCAAAAGGGGCTCCCATCTGCGAATGCCTTGAAGATCCCCCAGGCAGAAAGGCAACCCGAGTTTGCAGCTCCTTCTCCGAGGGCCACACGTAGCCACAGCTGCCCCTACTCAGCTGCCCCAGCCCCAGGCCTTTGCTGCTGCTGTTCCTTCATTTGGTTTTAAGTATGTTTTCCACTGTGCCTCTGACCCAACAGGACCTGTGTCTTTCTGCTCTCTCATTTTGGAGATCTCCAACATCCATGAGTTTTCTTGGGGACAGTGGGGCGTGTGGGACTAAGCCCAGGGCCCAGGTGCCCCCTGTCTGGGCCAGGAAAGACCTCCCCATGTGGGAGCTGGGGAGGGCTCAGGCTTCCTACTATGGACCAGGGCAAAACACTGGTGCCTTTCTCTGCATCCCATTTATAAAACGGAGATAATGACCCGTTTTCCTTTTAACCGGAGCGCAGGGAGGCTTTGGTGCATTTTGAAAGGGTTTGGAGCCCCCAATTTGGCGAGTGGAGAGTGCTGGGCACGCTGTGGTTCTCAGCATTCACACAGAAGCGCCTTCACTTCAGTTTGCTCTGCGTCCTCACCATCTCCCTGGTGTTATTGACTAAAGTACTCTCCAAGAAGAATTTCTCCGAGGCTCCCATGTTGACATCCTTCCTACTAGTGTTTCAAGAGCCAGGCTCGCTAGCTGTTTGTTCCTTTGGATGAAAGCCTGCGATCACTCTATTAAGCACTTTCCCTTCAGTGGGAAGAAAGAAGAGAGGGTAGGGAGTCGGGGAAGGGAGCAAGAATCCAATAACTGCTCCCCAAAGTAGACAGTAGGCCTTTGCTTCTCAGGGTTCCCCCTGCTGTCTTGTAACGCTGGACTTCAGCCCTCATGTGCTTTGAGAAATTAAATCTGGAGCAGGTATACCTGCTGCCGTGGGGACTGGGCTTTTCCATAGGATGGGTTGGTGTGAGAAGCCTTCCGGTGCTGGGGAGGTGTGATGGTGCATCGGCCGGGGTGGATTCCAGTTGCAGTGACTCAGTCTCAGTCTCTCTCTGTCTATGTCTCTGCCTCTGTCCTCTTTCCAGCAAAAGCATCTGGCCCTCAGACTTTCCTTCTGTAATCCTCTGACCCTGTTTCCCCACATCAATTGCCTTGTTGCCAGAGAAACCAGCAAACGAAGGAAACTTGAGGACCACGAACACATCTTATATGCTCTCTAGGGAGGAGAGACCAGTGTCTGTGTGCAGGGGAGCCTAGACTTCTGGGCACATCAGACAAAGCAACAGCACCTTCTTCTGGCATCTCTGGGGCATCCTTGGCAGGCAGCCTGGGGAGCTGGAGCGAGTACCAACCACTGATTCAAGAGTCAGAACTCACAGGTTCTTTCATCCGGGCCTCATCTTGAGCAGCCTTGTGACTTTGGACAAGTCCCTAAACATCTCTAGCCTCAAATACCAATATGTCACAGGAGTTTTGTAAACATTCATTCATTGATTTAGCAAGTATATGTTGAGTGCCTGTGTGCCAAGCACTGTGCAAATGTTAGGGCGGTGAGTCTTGGCTTCCAATGTTTCTAGTCTACAGGAGAAAGTGAAAGTGAAAGTTGGTCAATCGTGTCCAGCTCTTTGTGACCCCCTGCCAGGCTCCTCTGTCCATTGGATTCTCCAGGCCAGAATACTGGAGTGGGTAGCTATTCCCTTCTCTAGGGGATCTTCCCAACTCAGGGATCAAACCCAGGTGTCCTGCATTGCAGGCAGATTCTTTACCATCTGAGCCACCAGGGAAGCCCAAGAATACTGGAGTGGGTAGCCTATCCCTTGTCCAGTGGATCTTCCTAAGCCAGGAATTGAACCAGGGTCTCTTGCATTTCACTTGGATTCTTTACCAGCTGAGGTCTACGGGAAAAGTGGATGTGAAATAGATCAAGACAATTGTATCTGATGAGCAAGCACAGTGAGCTACCATAGGGAAGAGAGACGAGTCAGGGGAGGGGCGGGGAGGGGCACCTCACCCCATCTTGGGTGGTGATAGAAGGCTGCATAGAGGAGGCCACAACCAAAGTGAGAACTGACTGGTGGAATAAGTTGGCAGGGAAAGGGGGTGCAAAGACCCAAGAGGGCATTGCACATCATTTCAGAGTGGCGGCAGTGGAGAGAGAGAGGAAGAGCAGCCAGGTTAAGGGGAACCATGGGCGATGGAGGTGTTGATGGGTGCCCGCCCAGAGACTTAGGCAGCAATAATGCAGGGCTGGTGTTCAGAGGTTCAAGCATCATATGGGGCAGTAAAAAGCCACTGAAGGCCTTTGAGTGAAGGGACGGCACAATCAGATCTGTCCTATAGGAAAGGTGCTTTTGCTGCAATGTGGGGCTGAAACAGAGAGGGTGTGTGGGATATTTTCCATTTGTCACTCCAAACCTGCCTGCTGCCTCTCTCCATTCTGCTGTGTGTTCCAGCAGACTGACAGTTTTGGGACTGCAACAGAGGATTTCTCTGCCTCCTGATTTGCAGGTGAGTCCAGACCACAGAGGGCAGGAGCGGGGAGTAGGGGGGGATGGAGTTGGAAACTGGGGCATCTGTTCCCCAGCTCCCTCTCTGCTGTGGCCTCAGATGGGCCAAGGCTCTGCTCCCTCCTGTTGCCTCTGCTCCCCTCCTGCAGCCCCGGTCCTGCCTGGCTGCCCTTTCCCCTCTTCGTGTTCTCTCTCTCTGGGTTATACATAGTGACAGCTCCCCTCAGGTCCAGGCGCCTAAGGCTCCCCTTGTTGCTAGCCCCAGGGAACATCACCATCCCTTGTAGGTTTCCATCAACCCTGCCAAGACCCTTTGTAAATAGGGATTCTTCAAGGACCCGTGGCAGGGTGCCATCTGCTGGGCTCTGGCCCTGGCACAAGGGATTGTAGCTGGAACAGTGCAATGTGAAGCTGTTAATCTCTGCCCAGGCCAGAATGAGAGTGGGGAAGAGTTAGGAGGGAATCAGTGGAGTCCAAAGTTATTTTTGAGATAAAAGCAACAGGACTTAGATGTAGGGATGAGGGTGGGAAGCTGTGATTGGCCTCTAGGTCCTGGCTTTTAGCTAGGAGGATGGTGGTGATGTTCACTGAAATGCCAGGAGGGTTGGAGTAGATTGGTTTGGGGATGAAAGAGATACTGAGAGTCCTTAAAGTGGAAATTCTCCATAGGCACTTGGTTGTAAAAATCTATGTTTCAGAAGAGGAATCTGGGCTGGAGATTCATTAGCATAGACACAGTGGATGCCATAAAAGAAAGTCTAATGACCCAGGCAGAAAGCAGAGAGTGGGAAGAGAAGGAAAACCAGGCAACTGCCCTGAGGAAGAAACACTTGGAAGGCCTGATGCACTGGAGGCTGAGAATCCACCGTCTGGGGCAACAGGAGTGGAGTTAGAAAGCTACAGAGACCGAGCAACCTTCATCAGACATTCTTCCATGTGTGTGAAAGATGATGTGATTGACAGCCTCCTCATCCAATCAAAGCTTCCCTGTCTGGGGAAGGTTAGAAACCTTTTCCTTTATTGAGGCCCCTTGGTGAGAAAGGGGAGTTCAAGATAGTCTTGGGTGTGAAGTGTGAAAGTCTCAGTCATGTCTGACTCTTTGCAACCCCATGGACTGTATAGTCCATGGAATTCTCTAGGCCAGAATACTAGAGTGGGTAGCCTTTCCCTTCTCCATGGGATCTTCCAAACCCAGGTCTCCCACATTGCAGGCACAGCTGAGCCACAAGGAAAGCCCAAGAATACTGGAATGGGTAGCCTATCCCTTCTCCAGAAGATCTTCCCAACCCAGGAATTGAACCAGGATCTCCTGCATTGCAGGCAGATTCTTTACCAAGTGAGGTATCATGGAAGCACCCAAGATAGTCTTTCAACTCCATAAACATCGGTTGACTGTTTAGTATATGTGAGTCTCAGAAACTCCTCTAAAACCAAGTGACCCCTGGGAATACCTGATGCGCAGGGCTCATGTCTCCTATTAAAGATGTGGTAGGGACTTCCCTGGCTATCCAGTTGGTAAGGATCTGTGTTGCAATTCAGGGGATGTAGGTTTGATCCCTGGTCAGGGAGCTGGGATCCCAGATGCCATGGAGCAACTAAACCTGAGCACCATAGCTACTGACCCCACGTGCTCCAGAGTCCAAGTACCATAACGAGAGAGCCCCGAGCTGCAACTACTGAGACCAAGCGCCACGACTAGAGTCTGTGCATAGCAACGAGACATCTGTATGACACAACGGAGATTCCATAGCTAAGTGGAAGTGCCACAGCTAAGAGCCAACACAGAGAAGAAAAAAGCTGTGGCCAAATGCACATAATATAAAATTATATAAATATAAAATTTGCCACGTTTATCATGTTTAAGATTCAGTAGTGTTAGGTATCCAAAATCACCGCAGATGGTGACTGCAGCCATGAAATTAAAAGACACTTACTCCTTGGAAGGAAAGTTATGACCAACCTAGATAGCATATTAAAAATCAGAGACATTATTTTGTCAACGAAGGTCTGTCTAGTCAAGATTATAGTTTTTCCAGTAGTCATGTACAGATGTGAGAGTTGGACTATAAAGAAAGCTGAGCGCTGAAGAGTTGATGCTTTTGAACTGTGGTGTTGGAGAAGACTCTTGAGAGTCCCTTGGACTGCAAGGAGATCCAACCAGTCCATCCTAAAGGAGATCAGTCCTGGGTGTTCATTGGTAGGACTGATGTTGAAGCTGAAACTCCAATACTTTGGCCACCTGATGCAAAGAGCTGACTCATTTGAAAAGACCCTGATGCTGGGAAAGATTGAGGGCAGGAGGAGAAGGGGACGACAGAGGATGAGATGGTTGGATGGCATCGCCGACTCAATGGACATGGGTTTGGGTGAACTCCGGGAGTTGGTGAGGGACAGGGAGGCCTGGCGTGCTGCGGTTCATGGGATCACAAAGAGTCAGACATGACTGAGCGACTGAACTGAACTGAATGTTAAGTATTGGATTTCCTGGTAGCTCAGCTGATAAAGAATCTGCCTGCAGTGCAGGAGACCCCAGTTTGATTCCTGGGTCATGAAGATGCCCTGGAGAAGGAATAGGCTCCCGCTCCAGTATTCTTGGGCTTCCCTGGTGGCTCAGTCAGTAAAGAATCTGCATGCAGCTTCGATCCCTGGGCTGGGAAGATGCCCTGGAGGAAGGCATGGCAACCCACTCCAATGTTCTTGCCTGGAGAATCCCAGGGACAGAGCCTCGCGAATGAGCCACTGTCCATAGGGTTGCAAAGAGTCAGACATGACTGAGCAACTCAGAACAGCACAGTGTGAAGTGTTAATATGTTCACATTGTTGTATAATGGAGAAGGCAATGGCACCCCATACCAGCACTCTCGCCTGAAAAATCCCATGGATAGAGGAGCCTGGTAGGCTGCAGTCCATGGGGTCGCTAAGGGTAGGACACGACTGAGCAACTTCACTTTCAACTTTCACTTTCATGCATTGGAGAAGGAAATGGCAACCCACTCCAGTGTTCTTGCCTGGAGAATCCCAGGGATGGGGGAGCCTGGTGGGCTGCCGTCTACGGGGTTGCACAGAGTTGGATACGACTGAAGTGACTTAGCAGCAGCAGCATTGTTGTATAATCAGTCTCCAGAACCCCTTTAACCTGCAAAGCAGAAACTCTACCCATTAAACAATAGCTTCCTCCCCCCGCAGCCCCTGGAAAGTACCATTCTTCCTTCTCCTTCTGTCTCTATGAATTTGACTGCAGGCAGACTGTGGAGATATTGTGGGTTTGGTTACAGACCTCTGTGATAAAGCAAGTCACATGAATGTTTTGCTTTCCCAATGCATATAAAAGCTGTGTTTATGTTGTACTGTAGTCTATTAAGTGTGTAATAGCTTTATATCTAAAAAAACCAATGTATACAATTTACTTTAAAAATACTTTATTGCTGGTCCCTTCACTGTTCACCTGAAATTATCACAACATTGTTAATTGGCTATACACCAATACAAAATTAAAAGTTTAAAGGTCGGGATAACAAAGAAAAATACTTCATTGCTAAAAAAAAATGTTAACCACCATCTGAGCGTTCAGTGAGTTATATTAATATCACAGATCACTGATGACAGATCATCAGAACAAATATAATAATAATAAAAAAGTTTGAAATAGTAGGAGAATTACCAGAATGTGACCCAGAGACATGGAGTAAGCAAATGCTGTTGGAAAAATGGCACCAGTAGACTTGCTGGATGCAGGATGGCCACAAACCTCCAGTTTGCAAAAAAAAAAAAAAAAGAGAGAGAGAGATGCAATAAAGAGCAAGAAAACAAGGTATGCCTATATTCTAGATACCTCCTATAAGTGGAAGCATACAGTATTTGTACAGTAAGGGGTTTCCTACATACGAACGTTCAAGTTGAGAAGTTTCACAGATGTGAACACGGGTTTGCAAGTCCAGTCAGGTAAATAATTAATAATTCACATGTCTGGCATACGCTGTCAAATTCAGGCATGGTCTACAAGTGGCTGGGCCTTGGGGCACTTTCCCTGTACAGTGCTGTATAGAGTACAGTAGTTCAGTATCTTTATTTCAAGCCCAGGATGTCCAGAAGCAAGGGGAAAGCAGCGGTATATAGCCAACTGTGCTAGGCTAACTTTGTTTTACTTAGAAACAAATTGATGAGCTCTCAGAACGGAACTTGTTTGTATGCACTGTATGTTGTGGCTTATTTCACATAGTATAATGTTCTTAAGAGCTTCCCAGGTGGCTCAGTGGGTAAAGAATCCACCTGCAGTGCAGGGAGGGGGGAATCCCCTGGAGGAGGGCTTGGCAACCCACTCCAGTATTCTTGCCTGGAGAATCCCACGGATAGAGGAACCTAGTGGGCTACAGTCCATAGGGTCTAAAAGAGTCAGACACGACTGAGTGACTAACACCCACACAGTGTCCTCAGAGTTCATCCCTGATGTAGTCTATGTCAAAATGTCCTCTCTCTTTTTTTTAAGCTGAATAATATCCCTTTGTATGGACAGACAGCATTTTGGTTTTTCATTCACCTGTCAGTGGACATTGGGTTTCCTTCTGTGTTTCTGTTGTGAGCAATGCTGCTATGGACAGGAGTGTAAATATCTGTTAGCTTTCCTGTTTTCAGTTCTTTGGGGTTTATCCCTGGAAGTGAAATGCCTTAGGATTTTTGGGGTTTTTTTGCATTTAACAAAATACTAATTTGTCTTAATGAACATTTAAATCTCAGTGATTGAAGAATAGTGAAGAATGGAGGGTTTTATTTTTGACTTATGCAACGTGCATTGCTTTTCCATCCTGTGTTGCTTGGCATCTCTGAAACCTCCCAGAGGCTTCCGGGAGAGACTTCTGGAGCCCTGGGATATTCCTCTGGAACACTCGCCTCCCCCTCCGGGCTTGTGTCCTTACTCATTGCCCGAGCTGGTGCCCCAGGGAGCTACTGCTTGTGTGACTCTTGCGCTTCCTTAGCCTAGTGTCGGGGTTTGTGCCCGCTGTGGTGTGCATCAGGAGCGCCTTGCTTTTAGGTGGTATGTCCGGCTCCTCTGTTACATTGTGGGGCATTTCTCAGCTCACTAAGGCCTTTTATACCCAGCAGGGGAGGGGGTAGTTATTATTCCTGGATTGCAGCTGAGGCAACAAGCCCCGTGGCTTCGGGACCACACAGAGACCAGCACACAGGCTCTTGGTGTCTAGTCCCTGGTGCTTTCCCTGGAGCACAGCCGTTACGGGCAGAGGCCCGCTGGGCGTGCACTTGGCAAAGTGGACCCTGGAGGTGGAGAGGGGACAGGAGGCCCCCAGACAGAGAGAACAGGTCCAGGGGCAAATCAGTGACAAGACAGGAGTGGAGAAAAACCCGAGGGTGGCGGAGGGCCTGGCAGCAGGCCTCCTGTGTTGGGGGCAGGGGCTCACTTTCCTCTGGGACACAGGAAAGGGGGGTGTGCCACGTGGCCCTGGGGGCAGGGTGACCGGCCAGCCCTAAGGTGACTCCCCAAAGTTAACGTCAGTGATGAGAGCAGCCAGGCAGGAGACAGGGTCATGAAGGACAGGTGTGACCTATGGTGCCTACTGTGGGCACGTCACCTCGAGGTGCCATCTCTGTTGTTTAGTCGCTCAGTCCTATCCAACTCTTGTGACCCCATGAGCCATAGCCTGCCAGGCTCCTCTGTCCACGGGATTCTCCAGGCAAGAATACTGGAATTCCTTCTCCAGGAGATCTTCCTGACCCAGGGATCGAACCTATGTCTCTTGCATCTCCTGCATTAGCAGGAGGATTCTTTATCACTGGTGTTAGAAGCTCCCTAAATAAACCGAGTGAACTGTGGCCCTCTGGGAGAGTTCCCCTTGGAGCATCTTGCAGCTTGATGGGGAGAGTAATCACCTCTCCCTTAGGGTTCACGTCCAGACCATCAAACAGTCCTGCGTAAGAACAGACCTTTTGTGCTTTGAGAACACACACGTCGTGAACATTGGCCGCCTTTTTGGATGCCCCTGGCCATCTAGCCTATGAGCAGTAGCTCTTCTGTCCCTGAAACAGCTGAATAAACCCTGTGGCCGACACTAAATCATAACCTCCGGGACCTGGGCTTGGCCAGTGGAGGAAATGAGCAGAGGGCTGCTGCCTCTGCTCAGGAGATGGCTTCATATACTTTGCTGCTCAGTTTCCCGTTCGGAGACTGTTCCAGAACGTTTGCTGTTTGTCATGGCGTGCAGGTGGGTTATCCCGGTTAATCATATCTTCTGGTCAAAGGTGAGCTATTAGTTCTCATTCGTGGAGCATGACTTTTCAAGAGCATTAGTATGCAACAAAATACTCTGAACTGTAAATTACAAGGAACATAATCCTATCTATCTTATAAACTACAGACGCCACTTATATTTCCTTAGGGACCTAATTATGAACCTCATGCACCAAAGATTTGGTAAAACAGGCAAAAGAATGCTGGATAAACAGCTTCTAGTGAACTTCCCAAGTCTTGATTCTGTCATATGTTAATTTCCATAAAAGGAACGGAGCTTGTTGGAAGGTGATTAAGATTCAATTAGCTCACAGAAGAGAGTGACCTTAGAGGTACCTTAAGCCTGCTCTGCATCCAGCATGGAATGCCCCTCTCCAAACTTTCTGACGGGCATTTTTTTCCTGGCTTTTCTCAGAAAAACCTCGCTACCAAGGGGTTCACAGTGCCATTCCATTTGTGAGTGTGCTACTGGAAAATCCCGGTTGATTCTCCCCTCTGAAGCCATAGAGAATCAGCCCCATCTCTCTGACACCGTTGCCCATAACTGGGACATTTGCATACCCCCTTTCCCAGTTTCCTTTTAGCTAAGCCTGTCACACCCATTTCCTGCAGTCTTCCTCAGTATTTGCAGAGCATCCTCTGAAGATTCATCTTGTCTTGGAGGCTCTAGAGAAAACTATGAGAGTAGATGTGCTAAATGCCTTGGGACCATCCCCTCCCTCCTCCTGCGTTGCGTGCTTCCATGACCGTGCCCAGGAGCTCTGCTGCTCTCCAAGGTCATTCTCTCTGGGCTCAAATCCTGTCTCTGCTACTTTCTACTTTGTGACCTTGGGCAAGCAGATAATCTCTGTAATGCTATCGAAGGGCAGAAATTGTAGTATCAACCTCACAACCTCACACATCTATGGCAGTTGAGAATCACATGTACAGAATAAATACCTCGACTTGCTACTTATTGTTCGGTCGCTAAGTTGTGTCTGACTCTGACTTCACGGATTGCAGCACGCCAAGCTCCTCTGTCCCCGACTGTCTCCTGGAGTTTGCTCAAATTCATGTCCATTGAGTCCACGTGCAACTTATTTACTGAGACTTTTAGTAAATACTCAATAAATATATCTGCTTGGAAGACACTGATCTGGATGGCTGGATTCACATCCCAGTTCAGGTTCCAATGCTGACACTATCAGCTCTGAACCAAAGAGCCTTCAGTAAGTGGCTAAAACTCTCTGCCCCTCAATTTCCTTACCTGCCAAAGGGAAGTATAAGACTTTATGAGGGTTAACTGAGCTGTTATATGTAAGGTGCTTGGAACAGAGCCTGGAAAGTACGAAGGGCCATATAAGTGAGATACCAGACCTTACCTGCCTCCTGAGAAATCTGTATGCAGATCAAGACGCAACAGTTAGAAACAGACATGAAACAACAGACTGGTTCCAAATTGGGGAAGGAGTATGTCAAGGCTATTTATTGTCACGCTGCTTATTTAACTTATATGCAGAGTACATCATAAGAAACGCTGGGCTGGATGAAGCACAAGCTGGAATCAAGATTGCCAGGAGAAATATCAATAACCTCAGATACGCAGATGACAGCACCCTTATGGCAGAAAGTGAAGAGGAACTAAAGAGCCTCTTGATGAAAGTGAAAGAGGAGAGTGAAAAAGCTGGCTTAAAACTCAGCATTCAAAAAACTAAGATCATGGCATCCTGTTCCATCACTTCATGGCAAATAGATGAACAGTGACTGACTTTATTTTTGAAGGGCTCCAGAATCACTGCAGATGGTGACTGCAGCCATGAAATTAAAAGATGCTTACTCCTTGGAAGAAAAGCTATGACCAAACTAGGCAGCATATTAAAAAGCAGAGATGGGACTTCCCTGTAGTCCAGTGGTGTAGACTCTGAGCTCCCAATGGAAGGGGCATGGGTTCGAACCCTGGTTGGAGAACTAAGATCCCACATGCTGCATGTCCAATAAATAAATAAAATCAAACAAACAAAAAGCAGAGTTAACTTTGCTGATAAAAGTCTGTCTAGTCAAAGCTGTGGTTTTTCCAGTAGTCGTGTATGGATGTGAGAGTTGGACTATAAAGAAAGCTGAGCGCCAAAGAATTGGTGCCTTTGAACTGTGGTGTTGGAGAGGACCCTTGAGAGTTCCTTGGACTGCAAGGAGATTCAACCAGTCCATCCTAAAGGAAATCAGTCCTCAATTTTCATTGGAAGGACTGATGCTGAAGCTGAAACTCCAGTACTTGGCCACCTGATTCGAAGAACTGACTCACTAGAAAAGACCCTGATGCTGGGAAGGATTGGGAGCAGGAGGAGAAGGGGACAACAGAGGATGAGATGGTTAGAAGGCATCACCAACTCAACGGACATGAGTTTGAGCAAGCTCCGGGAGTTGGTGATGGACAGAGAGGCCTGGCATGCTGTGGTTCATGGGGTCGTGGGGAGTTGGACACAACTGAGCGACAGAACTGAACTGAGTATTATTATTATAGGTTGAAAAGGCATCTTATCTTTTAAAAGAGTCACATCAGAAGCTGGCCCATGTTGGAGCCCTGGGTACTGACATGCCGGGTCCCACAGTTCTCACCATCTGATGGTCTGTGTAACCACAGTGATCACTACTTATACTTTTGTATCTCAGAGTACTCCTTTAGCATATCATCCTGAGGATGACACATGCTTCAAAAATCCCTGGCGTTTGCAATCACGTCTGTCTTTCCTCTGAATATCTGGAATCTGCTTTCTCAGTTTCCAGATCATTTAACTACATACACTCTCTCTAAACACTGCTTGAGGATTGCCTCTTCTGAAAACTCCGTGGATCCTTCTAGGTGGAATCCCACCCCCTCCCAGCTCTCTACACCTCCAGCATTCCAGAGGCAGTACACTGGCCATGTGTGTTCAATAGCCTTATTCCCTGTGAGACTGTAAGGCCTTCAAGACAGGGCTATACGAATTGATTTTCCTGTATTTATTGCGTCCAGGCACATTTAGAGTAAAGCCTGACTTCTTCATGCTTTTGTCCTACTGCCAGTTGGCAAGAAATTCTTCCCTTTTTAGAGGCACTTAGCATAGGGTAGGGGCTTAAAAATGTTTCTGGAGTAAAATGCTATGCTTAACCTGGCCCAGAAGCCCCATCTGTGCGAAAAGGGATAACGTGGAGAAACTTGTTTAAACTGCAAAGAATTTCCAAATGGTTATTATCCTTACTTCTAAAGCAGCATAATTACTTTTCCAAGAGCTTTCCCCCTATATCCCAACTGACCTTTCTCTGAAGAAAAATCAGAATTAAGTCTGGAAGGGAAAGCCTCCTTCTTTATTTTTCATTCTTATTACAGTCTAGAGACTCCATTGTTTATTAAATAAAATACAAGCTTGTCCTTTGTTTTTAATGGAATGAGGTTTGCCCCAGATGCCCGGATGGCTGAGAGATTTCCACTGCCTCTGTGTATCGCCTTTAGGCCACTTTCACCACTAAGGGAAAACACTGGATTATTTCTTCCCATTGCTGCCCTTCTGCTGGTTCCCAGTTCCAGCTTCTCTACATGATGATTTTCACCTGATTTTACTTGTAATGGAAATATTAAGCAAAGGCACCACAAACAAGATAAAAAAACAAACAGTCGGGGAGAGACCTGCATGGTATATTACATATAAAATGTCAGTTTCATTTTGTTAGTAAGAGAAAAACAAAATCCCAGTCTAGAAATGGGCAAAAAATAGGAACAGGCAATCTACAGAATTGGGCTTCCCTTGTGGCTCAGCTGGTAAAGAATCCGTCTGCAATGTGAGAGACCTGGGTTCGATCCCTAGGTTGGGAAGATCCCCTGGAGAAGTGAAAGGCTACCCGCTCCAGTATTCTGGCCTGGAGAATTCCATGGGGTCGCAAAGAGGTTGGACACGATTGAGTGACTTTCACTTTCAATCTACAGAAGAAATATGAATGTTTCATACCTATTTAAAGACCACTTTACTTCACTAGTGAGCAAAGAAGTTAAATGTAAACTGTAATATATTTTTCACCAATCAGATGGACAAGAATGAAAAGAATGAAAATAACCAGTATTAGCATGGAGTCATGGAAACAGACTCCTCAAGAGTATTAAAGGGAAGCTTTAGGAAGCAACTTAGCAGTATTCATTGAGAACTTTAAAATATTCATACTGATAATGATAATCACTTTCAAAATGTATTCCTAAGGAATAAAACCAACCATTGTACAGAGATATATATGAAAGGACAGCCATTGTAGTATTTTATAATAACAAAAATATTTGAAACAACATAAATTTTCATCAAGTAGATAAGTGAATGGTGAATCACGTCTGCACAATAGAGGAGTGCACATCCGTTTCAAAAGGTGAGGTGGAGGTTCACAGTACTCATTTAAGAGAAAGTGAGGAGCTTTCCTGAGGGTCCAGTGGTTAAGACTCCATGCTTCCAATGCAGGGGACATGGGTTCGATCCCTGGCCAAGGAACTAACAGCCTGTGTGCCATTACAGCACAGTCAAATAAAACAAAACAAAACAAAACAAAACAAAACACCTTAAAGAGAATGATACAGTACAGTATAGCATCCTTATTTTATAAGAACCAAAAAGAAAGCTGAAAATACAGTTATCTTCTATTTTATACATTCTGTACTTGTTGGATATTTTAACATATGTATGCTTAACAAAAAGCACTTGTACCTGAATCCTTGATGTATATCGGGAGTAATTTGGAGGTTGGTGGATAGGCATTAATATCCCCAAATACTTCCAGCTTGAAAGCTTTAGGGGAAGCGTAAGCTGACTACTTCCCTGGTGGCTCAGAGTAAAGAATCCTCCTGCAATGCGGGGAGATCTGGGCTCGATCCCTGGGCTGGGAAGATCCCCGGGAGAGGGGAGTGGAAGCTCACTCCAGTACTCTGGCCTGGAGAATTCTGTGGACAGGGAGCAGGTTACGGTCCATGGGGGCAGAGAGAGTTGGGCTTGACTGATGCTTTCACTCTTTCAGGCCCACACAGATGGTCCTAGGCCTTTACCGTTATGGGCACATGTGTCAATGGGCTAAATCTTAATACAGAGCAATGTCTGGGCATTCGTGAAGCAACTGTTGTAGAAAATAGTAAAGGGACTTTTATTACTTTGATTCTGCCTTGACCAATCAATCTTCTCTGCCTCCCCCCTCCCAACCACCAGTCCTGGATCTTTAATTCCTTCCGACCATCTCTTGGGCATCCCACAAAACACAGCGTGGCAACAGCTTATCAGGTTCCTCTCCAAACAAAGGATCCTTTCCCACTCATTTCTTCTTAGATCCTTCTAATCCTCTTGGACTTTTCTGGGGGTCCCCGCCATGTGTGGCCACAGAACACTTGCAGTGTGGCTGATCTGTGATGTGGTCTGCTTAACACATGCTGGATTTGAAAAGACAGTCTGAAAAAAAAAAAACAACTCAGTAGGTAAAATATTAACTTAATGATATTGGGACATAGTGGGTTAAAATTTAAAATTATCAAAATAGTAATATTATATATCTGTTTCTTTTTTACTTTCTTACTGTGGCTCCTATCTATAGAATGCATTGCATTTTAATTGTATGAAAGTACTCTAGACTTTGCTTTCACATGATGATGCTGGAAAGGACTCTTGCAAGTCCCTTGGGCTGAAGGGAGATCAAACCAGTCAGTCCTAAAGGAAATTAACCCCGAGTATTCATTGGAAGGACTGTTGCTGAAGCTGAAGATCCAATAGTTTGGCCACCTGTTGTGAAGAGCCAACTCATTGGAAGAGACCCTGATGCTAGGAAAGATTGAGGGCAGGAGGGAAAGGGGACAACAGAGGATGAGATGGTTAGATAGCATCACCGACTCAATGGACATGAATTTGAGCAAACTCCAGGAGCTAGCGTGTTGCAGTCCTTGGGGTTGCAGAGTCAGACACGACATAGTGATTGAACAACAACTCTAGACTTTGGGATCCTGGAGTTATTCTTTATGTTTTGCTCTGTAGTTTCATACCACATCTGTCAACAAGCCCTGGTACCCAGTCTCTTAGACTGGTACCCAAGTCCTGGTACCCTGTCTCTCATCCTTTCATCCTTCCCCCTTCCTTTCCTGAATCCTGAATCCAGATGAGCCCTCTCCCTGTAACAGCACCCCTGCATCCACTTGCTTCCAGAGACTGTACCCCAGGCCCCACTCAGCCACTGGAAAACAAACTAGATAACCTGAATAACTGGGAATTAACCTTGTTAACATCCTCCCCCAACCCCCGGGATTTAAAAGAAAACAAATAACAGAATAAACTCTGTGAATAACTGCTTTGTATAAGAAGAACTCTAATGTACTAGAAACGAAATAACCAGCCACTCACTTAATTTTATACGCTGCCATCAACATAAACCAGCGTTCACAGCCACAGAAATGAAAGGCTCCTTGAGAGCATAGCAGGAAGCCCTTTTCAAGCTCCAGAGGAAGGAAATGAAGTCCCTGACCTTCTAAACCACAAAAAGATACACAAATTCTCTTCTCAGTTTGGTTTTAGCTCAGTCTTTGAGACACAGCCTTCAAGGGCCAGGCTTCCTTTCAAGAAGGCGTTATGTATAACGCACACATTTCTGATCCAGGACTCTGAGCTTTGGAGATCGTGAATTGAAGAAAAAACAATTTCGGGAAAATCCGATAATCCCTTCTCCACCCAGGGAAAGAATCAGTGGTGAGAAGGTAAGGATGGAAATGGCCATGCGATAGGTGAGATCTTGGCGGTGCCTAGGAATGACTGAGATGAGGACTGTTGTTGTTTTAATCACTAAATTGTGTCTGCCTCTTGTGACTGCATGGACTATAGCCCACCAGGCTCCTCTGTCCATAGGACTCTCCAAGCAAGAGTGCTGGAGTTGGGGTTGCTATTCCCTTCTCCAGGGGATCTTCCCAGCGTAGGCGTTGAACCCTCGTCTCTTGCGTCTCCTGCATTGGCAGGCGAATTCTTTACCACTGAGCCACCAGGGAGGCCTGAGATTTTCACTCTCTTCATCCATTTCCAGCCTTTCTGGGGGCAGTCACCAGCACACGTGAGGGGCGCCGACGAGAAGTGAACACATCTGGGTTTGGGCAGAGCCTGGAGACCCCAGCCTGGGTCAGAGTGCCTGCCCGCCCGCCAGCCGTGCTCCTCCTCTTCTGGGCAGCTGTCCGTGTCTCCTGACCCCCTGGGCCTGCCCCTCAGGCAAGGCCAAAGGCCACTCAGGACCTGTGCAAAGAGCATTCTACCTGGATCCGAAAGCTCCTGGCTAACCCCCACAATCTACGGCCACTTCAGAAAGAAAGGCAAGCCTCCCAACTGCCGGGCACGGTGTTCTGTGGGGTGCCTGACTGATGACACAGAGGAACTAGATGGATTCCACAGGTTATGGACCCAGACTGATCTCTTTCCCATTCTCAAGCTCACACCTCATCAATGTGTCCCTCTGACTGGTCCAGCTGACGGGGCTTGGAGAGCGAGGCTGTTGTCAGGACATTAGCCCTTCTTTCCGACAGTGAACACCAAGGGCAGCAAGGACCTCGTGGAGCTCTGGAGGAGAAAGCACAGGGGTTCCCTTTGCTGCATCACAAACGTGGATTTCCTTCCCCCACCCCCACACATGCACACACACAGACACACAATACAAACACACACAGATGTGCACACACATACAGATGCAACACACACACACACAGACAATACACACACACATTCATGCTGACAGGGACCCGCGAGACTTCCACCAGTGTGAAGTTACACAGAAACAGGCACAGTGAGCCCGATGGGCATGTGGTGATGAGGGATGCCCAGTGCTAGCCTTGGCATTGCTAGTCAATTTCTGGGAGCCTTGTATTTTCGTTCTTTTTCTCTTAGGCACCAACTGGCAGAGCCAATTCCTCTGTTTCAGGGGCTGGCTCTGTGAGTCACTGCCCATCTGCCAGCAGCAAGAAGAAGGAAGGGAGCCTCTCCCAGAACCCGGGTACCTTCCCTGATTTGCTGTGAGGATGGCAGGAGTTTACAGCGGCCCCTGGGAGGACAAGCTATCCCAGGCCTGCCCCACACTCGTCCCCTCCTGCTGTCCCGATAAAGGACAGTGTGTTCTCTGGGACCAGTCCCTATTGAGACCAGCTCGAGCTCCTTAGGCTGAGGCAAATGCATTTCAGATGCCATCGCATTGGCACTGATTCTATCATACTGACTGTGGTACTTGGGAGGTTTTTAGACTGCTTATTTAACATATATGCAGAGTACATCATGAGAAACGCTGGACTGGAAGAAACACAAGCTGGAATCAAGATTGCCGGGAGAAATATCAATAACCTCAGATATGCAGATGACACCAACCTTATGGCAGAAAATGAAGAGGAACTAAAAAGACTCTTGATGAAAGTGAAAGTGGAGAGTGAAAAAGTTGGCCTAAAACTCAACATTCAGAAAACAAAGATCATGGCATCCGGTCCCATCACTTCATGGGAAATAGATGGGGAAACAGTGGAAACAGTGTCAGACTTTATTTTTCTGGGCTCCAAAATCACTGCAGATGGTGACTGCAGCCATGAAATTAAAAGACACTTACTCCTTGGAAGAAAAGTTATGACCAACCTAGATAGTATATTGAAAAGCAGAGACATTACTTTGCCGACTAAGGTCCATCTAGTCAAGGCTATGGTTTTTCCTGTGGTCATGTATGAATGTGAGAGTTGGACTATAAAGAAGGCTGAGCGCCGAAGAATTGACGCTTTTGAACTGTGGTGTTGGAGAAGACTCTTGAGAGTCCCTTGGACTGCAAGGAGATCCAACCAGTCCATTCTGGAAGGAGATCAACCCTGGGATTTCTTTGGAAGGAATGATGCGAAAGCTGAAACTCCAGTACTTTGGCCACCTTATGTGAAGAGTTGACTCATTGGAAAGGACTTTGATGCTGGGAGGGATTGGGGGCAGGAGTAGAAGGGGACGACCGAGGATGAGATGGCTGGATGGCATCACGGACTCGATGGACGTGAGTCTGAGTGAACTCTGGGAGTTGGTGACGGACAGGGAGGCCTGGCGTGCTGCAATTCATGGGGTCGCAAAGAGTCGGATGCAACTGAGTGACTGAACTGAACTGAACTGAACATCAATCCGGGGCTTCCCTGGTGGCTCAGTGGTAAAGTACCTGCCTGCCAGTGCAGGGGATACAGGAGATGTGGGTTCAATCCCTAGGTTGGGAAGGTCCCCAGGAGAAGTAAATAGCAGTCCACTCCAGTATTCTTGCCTGGAGAATCACGTGGACAGAGGAGCCTGGCGGGCTATAGTCCATGGTGTTGCAGAGTCACTCAAACCTTAGCCACTAAACAACAACAAGAATCAACCAGACCTGGAGCTCTCGCTGCTGAAGAGTAAAGAAAGGCTTCTTCTAACAGAACAGTCTTAATTCCATTTCACAGATGAGCAAACGGAGGCTCAGAGAGAATGTTAGCCAGAAGAAGCCAAGCCATGCTTTCATAACCACCTCACAATCGTGGTGGTTCGAGACACCAGCATGCAGGCCTGGGTGGTTCTCCAGGGCACTTGTCCTCCACGTGGTGACACAGAGACCCAGCTGCTTGGATCTCTGGACTATTGGATCTGTCTCATGTGAGGCTCCTAAATGCACCCCAGCAGGGCAGTGAGAGCCTGGGGTGACTCAGAGAGGAATTTCGCTGCCTCAGGCCACATGTTACTGGCTAGTCCGATGGCCCTGCATAAGTGCTGTAGAGGACAACCTCTTGCCGTCAGCAGAGGAGAGGCATTGGTGAGGAAGCACTGATGCCCATCAGAGGGAGGTCTAGGAGCCCTCCCCATCCCTGTTCTGTCTAGTGTCTGTACTCTGCTTCTGCCTACCTGTATAATTCTTGTCTCTCTTGTACACTGGTTCCTTTGAATTTTGTAATCTGGGTATTGAAAATGAGGAGACCAGCAGTACTCAGTGTTAGTGCGTGGATTCAACCACGTGAAGCATCCAATCTCTCTCTCTCTTTCTAATCTCCCGAATTCCCAGGGAGAGAATGGCCCAGTTTGGGTTACCTGTCCTCTCTAGATGCCTGTACCTGGTGCCGAGGGCTATATGATAGGAATTTGGTAGTTCCTGCTGCAACTTCGTAGATGGAACGTGGGTAAGGGGTCATTAGAGATTGATGGGATGGGGATTCTGACCCAAGTCTGTCTGCCTTCAGAGTCCTTTTACATTTATTTACACACACAGCCTCCTGGATATGTGAAGTCAAATAATCGGGAGAACGAGTCCCTCTATGTACAAAACCATGGATACTGCCAAAGACTGTGTATCTTCAGACGTCCTGTGGCATGCATGCACTAGTCTAAAACTAAAGCACACAGTAACGGATTTGACGGATTCTCCAGTACTCCAAGTGTGGTGTAGCCATCCCAGTGCGATGTGATAAAAGCACATTTCTTTTCTTCTCAGGGTCTAGGCATTGGATGTGCTCTCCAATGCAGTAGGCACTGATCGTATGTATTTATTTGACTTTATTATTTTTTAAAATTATGTATGTGTTTGTTTGGCTGCATCAGGTCTTAGCTGCAGCCCTCAGGATCCTTCCTGGCAGTGCGGGGGCGTCTTGCTAGTTGTGGCACAGACTCTAGAGTGTGTGGACTCAGTGATTGTAGAGCATGGGCTTAGTTGCCACGACATGTAGGATCTTAGTTCCTCTACCAGGGATCAAACCCGCATCTCCTGCACTGGAAGGCAGAGTCTTACCCAGCGGACCACCTGGGAAGTCCGCACTTATCCAACTTTAAATTCTTTAAAATGAACATTTCAGCCCCTTAGTCGCATGAGCCACATTGCAGGCACTCAGTTGCCACGTGTGGCTGGCCTGTGGGGACCACAGGACAGCTCAGATGTAGAGCACCTCCACTGCCCAGTACATCCTGTGGGACAGCAGTGGCCTAGACTTCAAACTCAAGAGTCTCTGTGCAGGAGAAGGATATTCTGAGATGGGGAGGGGGGGTGTGTGTGGAATTAAGACATATTAGAATGAATTAAGAAGTTTCACACTAAAAGAAAATGAGTTGGCTTAATAATAAAAACTCAACTAAACCAAACCAGGACATCAAAAGAAGAGATGGCAGGAGAGGCCAAAGAAGAAGGAGGATCTCACTGGCCATGAGAGAAATGGTTTGAACGTAACAAAATGGGGGTTAAGCACATTAATTATGTTCCTGAAAGCTGGTGGCCTCGCATGGATAGAGTCCTACCTCATCCCTCAGGAGTGAACCAAACAGGTGGGCTGCCGTCTCCTGCAAAGGCAGGGTACCCTCTCTGTAGCTACCTCATGTAGCTCTTCACCCTCTTCTCCTCACTCCTTTCTCTGCCAGGGCTTTCACACTGTCTGTATTTTGTGCTACAAAACCTTTACCCTCCTTCTGCCCTCAACTTCCTTCAACATTTAAGCCAAGTCGAAGAGCTAACTGTGATCCTTTTCCAAAGGGGGCATTACCATCCAAATAGCTGTGAGGGTAAGGCCAGAGCGAAGGGTCTTGATTATCCAGTGTTGAATGTTGCTCTAAAAGATGCTTTTTCCTTTCATAGGATGCAGAGCTGAGTGTTTATAGGGTGCCAATGAACACAGAAAGTAGAGGGACAGCGTCAAAGTGTGGAATGAGAGTTAAAAGGTATTAGTCAGCCAACCAAACCAAAACAGTATTTCTATGGTCAAAAAAAGTGAAAGTCATAGTAGGTTAAAGAATATATCAAAGAGCTTTTGATATACAAATGTATCTTGTGAATTTCCAGGAGGATGTAAGAATGTCACACTTCCTAAACTTATTTTCTCAAGCTCCCTTAGTTTGGCAGGGTTTTCTCACTAGATGCAACATGCAGGCCAAAAGTACAAAGGTTGGTTTTCATGAGGGACTTGACCCTGAGCGTAGTTTCAAAGGAATGCTTGTTCCAGAAGAGTTTGAGATTTGAGAATATCACTGTAATAAGACCATCCCCACGCTGATCATGAAGAGGAAGTCTTGGTTGAGCATCTGTTCTTTTGTAGTCAGAGACAAAAGTTGCTTTCTAGACACTTGGTATGTTTGGCTGACAGAAAAGTTTGGAAGTAAAGAAAACAAGGAAAAGGAAAGGAGAGATAAAAGTATGAACCCACAGGGGTGGGGGGAAACCTAACTCTTAATGGGGACTAGGCTTGGCTTCAAGCATTTAAATTGTCATGTCTAATGATATGATGGATAACTCCTTTAGAGACGGAGTGACAGTTAAGGAAATAGTATAAGCAGTGTGTAGCAGTCCTTGGGGATGAGGTAGTTATTCTTCCTAGCCGTATCTAGGCTGGCAAGGTTAGAGCCTGTCTTTTTCCCCAAACTGCTCCCTAATGCACGTGATTTGGTCAGGTTGACCCACAGATAACATGGCTGCTGGACGGCACATCTCAGCGCTTCATTTTCTTTCCAGTCCATCTTGACTGCATGCTTTTTGATACAAAGGGAAGACATGCAATATTTCTGCGTTTCTTTTTCAAATTGTGAATTGATGAACAAGCCAAGTTCTGAAGATTTGACTACATTTGTCTCAAGAAATGTGGTAGGCAAAAAAAAAAAAAATCTCTGTAATAACTATTTCTAATAGTTAAACATGTAATTCTAGCATGATTTGGCTCAAAATTAAAAACATTCCTACAATGAACAGTATTTGAGTGAAAACAGAAGCTACCACACAAAAGTACAGCTGTCAGGAAATACCAGATTTCAGTCACGTATGAATCCAGCTTCATGCTGTGTTGGAGTCAGCAGAATTGCCTAGGAGACCACACATAGCAGAAAACAAGGAGATAAACAGCAAATAGCTGGAAGAAATAATTGGAGCTCAGTTTTAAATAAAAATACAAATAGATAATGAGATGAGGGAAAAAAGCATTTGACAAAATTCAACCACCATTTATAGATAAAAATTCTTGGTTTAAAAAAACAAAAACAAAAGCCTCTTAAATTTGAAAAAGGGCAAAGACAAAAATCCTTCTGCTGACTTAATGAAGAACTATTGAACACATTCTATTTAAGATAAGAAATAAGACAAAAGCATCTGCTTTCGTCTCCTATATTCAACAGGTACTGAAGGTCCTGGCCACTGTAATAAGGCAAGAAAAAGAAACAAAAGACATAAAGATTGGAAAAGAAGAAGTGACTGATTCTTAGATACAAATGATTGTACACATGGAAAATCCTAAGGGATCTACAAAATAATGCCAGAAATAGCAAATAATTATCAAATTTGCAAGGTACAAGTCAATATATAAAAATTGATTTTATTTTTATATACTAATAGCAAATAACTTAAAATGAAATAAAAATAATTCACAGTAGTACCAGCACATAAAATACTTGGCAATAGATTAAACAAAATTACCAAATAATGCTAAGAGATATTTAAGAAGACAGATTATTAAGAGATATATCACATTCAATGACTTTCTTTCTTAAATCAAGAATTAAATGTTAAGATGTCAGTTGTCTACACATAGATTCAGTGTATTCCCAATAAAAATCTGACTTTTTTTGATAAAAAAGTGACAAGCTGGTTCTCAAATTTATATGTCAATGCAAGGGACCTAGAATATAAAAAAGAAACGTTAAAAAGAGCAAAATTGGAGGACTAAAATCATCTGACTTCACAATATATTGTAAAGCTATAGTAATTAATATATTGGCATTATAATAGACAAATAGATCAATGGACTAGAATAGAGTACAGAAACTGACCCACACATATACAGCTAATAAATCTATGATGTTAGAAATTAGAATAGTGCTTGCTCGCAAGGTAGGAAAATGGAAATTTCTTGTGTGATAGAAATATTCTTATCTTGACTGGGTGGTAATTATGCAGGTGTATAGGTTTGCCAAAACTCACTGATGCACACTTACAATCTATACCTTTTACCATGTGTAAAATGTACCTTTTAAAAATGAGCTATTGCCCCTGAACACCTGCTTTCTAGCTCTTGCTTAAATACTGCATATTGAATTTTGTTGGTGGTGCTGGTGGTGATCTTGTGGCTTGAAAAGGAAACTATGAAGAACAAATGTCAGGTTGTGTGTAAAACTGAACTTCCCATTATGCAGAGGAGTCACTTGTGCAAATGAGTCTTGGTTCATTGTAGACACATCACATTATGCCTAGAGGGAGGAAAGTGACTTGATAATTACCCTTCCAGTGGAGTCAGTCAAGAGCTAAGACTTTGGGTTCAGGCAGATTGGGGTTTGAACCCAGGCTCCAGTGTCCCCTGGCCATTTGACTTTAAATTCCTGAAATTGGGTAAATTACTGAAAAAACCATATTAAAAAGCAGAGACATCACTTTGCCAGCAAAGGTCCATATGGTCAAAGCCATGGTTTTTCCAGTTGTCATGTCCGGATGTGAGAGTTGGGCCATAAAGAAGAGTGAGCATGAAAGAACTTATGCTTTCAAATCGTGGTGCTGGGAGAAGATTCTTGAGTATCCCTTGGATAGCAAGCAGATCAAACCAGTAAGTCCTAAAGGAAATCAACTCTGAATATTCATTGGAAGAACTGATGCTGAAGCTCCAGTACATTGGCCACCTGATATGAAGAGCTGACTCGTTGGAAAAGACCCTGATACTGGAAAAGACTGAAGACAAAAGAAGGGGAAGCAGAGGAAGAGATGGTTAGACAGCATCTCTGATTCAATGGACATAAATTTGAGCAAACTTCAGGAGATAATGGAGGACAGAGGAGCCTGGTGTGCTGCAGTCCCTAAGGTCACAAAGAGTCAGGCACGACGTAGTGACTGAACAGCAGCAACAAATTACTGGACTTCTTATCCCTTAGTTCGTCACCTCATTATGCAAGGAGCATGATGCTTACCTCATAGAGTTATTAAGAGACTGGATAGGAAAATGCATGCATGTTGATAGCACACGTACTGTACACTCTTAACTGTATTAAGAATAAAATGAGAGTTGCTTTTATTAGACATTAATACATTAGACAACAATGTATTAATATATTCCAGTATATTAGATCATACTCCAGAGAATTTTGGAATTTTACTTAGAAATGTGTGTGAAAGCTCCCAGAAACATTTCCTTGGATGTTCTTCCCACTAAATTAAAAACGTTAGCTTATGATGAAGAAAAAGAAACGGGTTCCCTGGACTCACATCTCTCACCCTTCCAAAAGATTATTTTCACTTCCCACTCCCGTCTTTATCTCCCATTCTCACCTTGTTCTTGCCTCCCTAAGAGAGGAGAGGTTCTCAGATTCCAGTTTCACGCAATCAAGATGCAGCGCTTTGTTTATGTATCATTGAGATCTGGTTACTTCAGGATAGCTTCAGGCCTGACATGGGAAAGCTTGGAACCTTAGTACCCGTTCACAGAGCAGGTAAGATGTGCCCGTCTCAAATGGTTTTGGGTGTCAGGGCCAGTGCCAATCTGATGACACTCGAGTGCACGAACACAGCCAGTCAGACATTCCTACGAAGGAGACACGCTTCCAGGATTCGAGTTGTGTCCTGAGCTATCCTGTGTCCTCCTCTGACCCTCTCCCCAAGACAGGAGTTGGAGAGCATCTTGTTTAATTACCACCTTTCACGGCTCGGGGATCTGTGTGGCACTGCACACGTTGCTTACTTTTCCAGATTGCAGTCAGACGGACCTGGGAATGGAGCTGCCCAGCGCTCACAGCTCTCCCACGTGACCAAGACCAGCCTCGCTGCCAGACTGGTCTTTTTACTTGGGTCCCAATTCAGGCCAGGTTTGGGGCACTGCTGACGTAGCAGGCATTGCCTCGTGGTCTTCTTTGTCTTCTCCGAATGACCCTAGCACGTCACTGACGCATGCGCAGAACAGACCTCAGCGCTTGAGCGCTCTGAGGTCAAGCAGACCTGAGTTCAAGTCAAGTCTGAGTTCAAGAAGACTGATTCAATTGAGACAGAGACCGAGAGGTCTGCACTGGCCCAAGGTCACGTGGTCAGAAAGGCTGGACTTGAACTCAGGTCTGCTTGACCTCAGAGCGCTCAAGTGCTTCGGAGAAGGCAATGGCACCCCACTCCAGTACTCTTGCCTGGGAAATCCCATGGACGGAGGAGCCTGGTAGGCTGCAGTCCATGGGGTCGCGAAGAGTCGGACACGACTGAGCGACTTCACTTTCACTTTTCACTTTCGTGCACTAGAGAAGGAAATGGCAACCCACTCCATTATTCTTGCCTGGAGAATCCCAGGAACAGGGGAGCCAGGTGGGCCACTGTCTATGGGGTCGCACAGAGTCAGATACAATTGATGTGACTTAGCAGCAGCAGCAGCAATAAAAGCGCTTGTCTTTGTCTTCCTAAAGTTTTGATGAGATAACATATGTCAAATGCTTACGAAAGGCCTAGGACTTATTGCGTATCAACCACTGTTCTTACTGTATTCACTAATTACAAGAAGTCTTTGTATTGTTCTCCATTTGTTCCCTATAGGTAAAGCTTGCGTCCCCGTTTATGTGAGAGTGAAGCAGTTTGCATGTTCTTTTTATTGGTATATACCCTGCTGTACCTTGGGTGGTTTGGGGGTTAGGAGCATCATCAGTAACAGCTGAATCAGTGACTACAGGTGATTTGATCCACCTCCTGACATGGTATGACTTGCTGTGCTTTCCCACATTTAATTTGTATATATACAATGAACAGGTGATCTGACCTAATTGCCCTTATACTGCAGTGCTCTTCCCCAAAGCCTGTTTTTGGAGACATGTTCTCTACAAGCAAATGAAACATTGAGATGTGTGGCTGGTTCATATTACACTTGTATTTTAAAAAAGTTATGGCACATGGAACGCTGCTCAATGTTATGTGGCAGCCTGGATGAGAGGGGAGTTTGAGAGAGTACAGACAGATGTATATATAGGGCCCAGTCCCTTCACCATTCGCCTGAAACTATCACAACATTGTTAATCGACTAATCCCAATACAAAAACAAAGTTAAAAACATAAATTAAAAATACGGCTTTTCAGTAAGCCCAGCTAAAACCTGGTGGGGTATCAGTTGCTGTCTTCCTTTTTGAAAGAGGACAAAGGATCAAGGCATTACTTAGCAGATTGCAAAGACTTTTTAAAAAAAATCCTCGTAACTAGTTCAGTTACAGAGTATTCATTACAGTGAAAATGATGGTCAGCGCCCCTGGAGGGAACACAGGGAATTGGTGACAGGAAGGTGCAGGCCAGCTGGATCCATGCAAGAAGCGTCCTCAGGTGACCCAGGCTTTTTCATGAGGAAACAAGAGTGTCATCAGTGCTGAAAACCCCGGAAGGTGACACAGTTCTTGCCAGGTTATGAAATGACTGGAGTGTAGGCCTCAGGGAGAGTCCCCGGGCTGCTGGTGAATAGTAATGCTTGTCCTGTCCAAGACCTGCCGTGAACCTACTCCTGCACAGAGAAGGGCCCCGGGAGCAGGGGTCAAGGCAAGCCAGTGTGCCTGAGCAGTGGCTTCCCGTTTCACCCCTGTCAAGACAAGAACGAAGCCGATGACCCCACAGCCTGCCAGCCCTGCCAGTGCTGCTTGTAACCCTGCGGGAGAGATGCTTGGGGCCATTTCTGCAGGCTTTTGGCATTGTTTTGTAAGGGGCTGGCGAGAGGGTGAAGGGATAGAGTGTACAGCCACTTCTCTGCTGTCTCTTCCACATCACGGGCCCCCAGGGACATGCCAGAAAGCAAGACAGGGACCCCAAGTTACAAACATGTTGCAAGAATGCCAGGTGATTCCCAGAACCTGCCTTCTTCTGTCCAACCCTCACCTGTGTCTTGAAGGTTGCACAGAGTCAGACACGACTGAAGCGACTTAGCAGCAGGGTGGGGAAACCTTGCTTCTATATCGTGTATTTTTAATGCCCCAGTGTCTAAGCTTGTATTGACTTTCCCTCCTTCTGAGGTCTGGCGTAGTGCTGTTATTGACTTGGACAGATGGGACCCCTGCCCAGGCCCTGGGCCTCAAGGAACCCCATGCTTTGAAGTGTCTTCTCTGAACTTTTCTAAATCTTTTTCCAGCCCCTGAAAGGCACATGGACCCACCTCCATTTCTCTCCTTTGGACCACTGTCTGACCCTTTCCTCCATGCATGGGTCTACCAGATACCCAAGGGGCCCTAGACCTCATACCCAGAAGATCATCCAAGGGCCCCAGGGCTGGACTCTTTATAGAAGAGTAGGTTGGTGATGAGATCACTTCCACTGGATGGAGCAGTGATTCTTTGTCAGAATTGTATGAAGTTGGTCCCCTATTCCAGTGCTGCTGCTGCTGCTAAGTCGCTTCAGTCGTGTCCGACTCTGTGCGACCCCATAGACGGCAGCCCACCAGGCTCCCCTGTCCCTGGGATTCTCTAGGCAAGAACACTGGAGTGGGTTGCCATTTCCTTCTCCAATGCATGAAAGTGAAAGGGGAAAGTGAAGTCCCTCAGTCGTGTCTGACTCTTAGTGACCCCATGGACTGAAGCCCACCCGGCTTCTCCATCAATGGGATTTTCCAGGCAAGAGTACTGGAGTGGGGTGCCATTGCCTTCTCCAATTCCAATGCTACTGACAGGATAATTTAGGGTAACTCCAACTGTTTATACAGACAGTTCCCTATCCCCTGCAAAAATATCTGCCTGGCACCCTGCATACCATAGGGGAACTTTGTTCTTATATCTCTTTCCTTCACTCAGGCTGTAAGCATAAAATATCAGGCGAATTCTAGAATAAAGGGAATAGTCACAGGGTAACAGAAAACATAGGGAAGAATTACCTCAGCAAATCTACTCTAATATTATGCTGCCATTCTCATGAAAAGCAGCATGGTAATAGTAGACACTGTTTTGAGATTTGGAAGTTGAGCTCTATATTTAGTTCTAGTCCTGACTCTGCTACTAACTAGCTGTGTGATCTTGGGCAAGGCACTTCAGTTCTCTAGGCCTGTGTCTGTCTTTGAAATGAGGTGAATGGATGAGTGGGTAGATGGGTGAGTGAGTGGATGGGTGAGTGGGTAGATGGGTGAGTGGGTGGATGGGTGGATGGATAGATGGATGCGTACCTGGATGAATGAATGGATGAATGGGTGGGTGGGTAAGTGGGTGGGAAGATGGATAAATAGATGGAGAACCTGAATGAATGGATGAATGAATGGGTGGGTCCAAAGATGGGTGGATGCATGGACAGATGGATGGGTATGTGAGAATGCCTGCCAGACAGACTGAGAAAAGAGGGGAGGAGAGCTGGGGGCTGTCCAGACACTCGGTCTCTATCCAACTCCTGCGGATTTACCGTTTTCCTGGCCATCGTCCTTGCTCCTGCTTTGTTTCAAGAGCAGTTTGAGGTAGTTGAAAAGATTGCTCCAGGAGTCAGAAAACCTGAACTTTTCTTCTATACACCTGTGGTGCACTCAGTGACCCTTGGGCAATTCAGAAAGTCTGCACGGATTTTCTAATCAGTAATACGAAGTTCACGCTGCCTCTCCTGTCTGTCCTCTGTAGTTTTCTGGGGATCAGATATGATAACGGCTGTGGCAGATGCTCCGCAGTCAGGAAGCCCTCATACAGGGTCATATTCTGTGAGATGTTTACTGAGATTGCTCTCCCCTCCTTACTCCCCTTTACAGCCGCCCAAGGCTGGGCTTCAGTAACGCATACAGGGCTTACTGAAAACAGGGTTCCAGGGGATTTCACAGCCCCAGAAAGAAACAGAGTAACAGAAATCACAAGCTAAGGCTGTGTTACCCTGTGTCCGGGAAAAGGACTTTTTTTGTCCTTTTATTTGTGTTAAAAATGCTGCAGCCAGAAGGCGTACGGTTATTCCAGGGAGAGTAGAAACCAGGGGTTTATCTTTTTGTGTATGTGCGCTTATCCACCTGAACTAAACGAGGCAGTGGAAAATTTCCAGTGATAGGCTGAGCTGGCATCTAAGCATTTGTGGGATGAATCAGCTTATCTATAGACACGACAATGCTGGAAGGTGAAGGGTGAAGTTGTCCTCTTGTTAAACGTGCATATGAAGTTTGTAAGAGAACTATCAAACCTCATCCCTTTACCCGGAGCCAGGCACTCTTGGTCACTTCTTAAATAATCCTTATTTTGTAACATCATAAAATCTTAGCCTCCAGAGAGAGTTAAGTGATCTAATCTAGCCTTCTCCTTAGTTTGATGGTTTCGAAGCATGTTCTTGGATCAGCCGCCTCAGAGCATCACCTGGGAGCTTATTAGAAATGCAGTTTCTCGGGACTTGCCTGGGGTCCAGTGGTCCCAGCACAGGGGACTGGAGTTCAATCCCTGGTCAGGGGACTAGATCCCACATGCTGCAGCTGAGTTCCAATTTGACGTTGTTGTTGTCCTTCAGTCACTAAGTCATGTTTGACTGTTTGCTACCCTGTGGACTACTGGAAAAACCATAGCTTTAACTATATGAATGTTGGTCAGCAAAGTGTTGTCTCTGCTTTTTAATATGTTATCTAGGTTTGTCATAGCTTTCCTTCCAAGGGGCAAGTGTCTTTTAATTTCATCCTATGACTAAAGATCCCAAATGCCACATCTAAGACCTGGAACAGCCAAATAAATAAATATTTTTTAAAAAAGAATGCAATTTCTTGGACTCCTCCTCAGACTTAGTGAATTAGCAACTATTGGTGGGAGGGACCCTAGAGATCTGTGAACAAACCTTCCAAGTGATTCCGATGGACCTGAAATTTGAGACCCAAGGTCCTAATTCATTATTTCCCTAAATGGCATACCTGAAGGATAACAGTGAGAGACTTTATTTTTGGGGGCTCCAAAATCACTGCAGATGGTGACTGCAGCCAGGAAATTAAAAGACACTTACTCCTTGGAAGAAAAAGGAGAACAACTTAGACAGCATATTAAAAAGCAGACATTACTTTGCCAACAAAAGCCTGTCTAGTCAAAGCTATGGTTTTTCCAGTAGTCATGTACAGATGTGACAGATGACTATAAAGAAAGCTGAGCGCTGAAGAACTGATCCTTTGGAACTGTGGTGTTGGAGAAGACTCTTGAGAGTCCCTTGGGCTGCCAGGAGGTCAACCAGTCAATCCTAAAGGAAACCAGTCCTGAATATTCATTGGAAGGACTGATGCTGAAGCTGAAACTCCAATCCTTAGGCCACCTGATGCAAAGAACTGACTCATTTGAAAGGACCCTGATGCTGGGAAAGATTGAAGGCAGGAGGAGAAGGGAATGACAGAGGATGAGATGGTTGGATGGCATCACCGACTCGATGGACATGAGTTTGAATTAGCTCTGGGAATTGGTGCTGGCGTGCTGCAGTCTATGGGGTCACAAAGAGTTGGAGACGACTGAGCGACTGAACTGAACTGAACTGAAGGATAATCTCTGTGGCCTCTACCTGTATATTTCTGGCTATAGAGAGCTCACTGCTTCGTGAAGCATTTGGTGAGAAGCCCTAACAATTAGATATTTCCTCAGTTGTAATGAGATATTTCTGACTTTTGACCCTTCCACCTGCTGGCATTGTCTCTATGCCCTGAATGCAATTCAGAGTTAGAGCTGACTGGAGTTCACTGGTAACCGGGCTGATTATTCGCATGGCAGGAGTCGAGGAAGGTGAATACAAGAGAACAGCTGGGGAGGGGGTGGGCAGTGCTTTCCATTTTCCTTTCAACCAAATAAAACAGCAAGATTAAGGGCTGTCCCAGCATTTGTGAGATTATGATAAATATCAGTATTAATAACAATAGTGACAGTAATAATTACCCACGGCTGGATTTGGATGCAGGTCAAGAAACCATCCAAATCAAATTACATTTAAGAAAAATGTGCATGTTTGGTGCTGGGAACGTTTTCAAAGAGGAAGAAAAATTGATGCTATGAAAATACATTTCATCTTCTAGTGGGGATAACTGCTCTTTCCCATTCTGAAGAAGTTGTAAAAGAAAGGAATGTCCCAGCAGGATAGAAATATTTAATGGTGAGTTCCCAGCCCCCTCTGACTACAGAGAGAGGTGTGTACAGTCATTGAGGCTGGAGGGGGAAATGAAGCTTTGCTTGGTTGCCCTTCCATTTCAAATGCTTTTGAGTTTTTGTTTTTGCCTGGTTGCCCTTCAAACTCAAATGCTTTGAGTTGGATACCCTTGTTTGGCCAGATTTTGTGAGTGATGATTTTTTCTGTTTGTTTCTGATGGGCGCTTGGCACAGGGGCCAGAGAGAAAGAAAAGAAAGAAAGGGAAGTTACTCAGTCGTGTCAGACTCTTTTCAACCCCATGGACTAGAGCCGACCAGACTCCTCCATCCATGGAATTTTCCAGACAAGAATACTGGGGTGGGTTGCCATTTCCTTTTCCAAGGGATCTTCCCAACCCAGGGGTCAAACCTGGATCTCCTTCATTGCAGGCAGACGCTTTACCATCTGAGCCACCAGGGAGGCCCCGGGGCCGGAAAGCATATAATAGTTTTGGAATCCTCTGGGAGGCAGGGAGGCTGGTAGGGTGGAGGCTGTTTGCCTGAGGGTGAGGCCGTGCCCAGCAGCTGGGCCTTCCTCCATCTATTGTTGGTCTCTTCTCACTCCAGGTCTCCCCTCTTTGGACTGACAGCAATGCAGCTTTAGGCCCTGCCAGGACGCTCTCACAAACGATTTTTCCTCCCCCAATTTGAGCCTGGAGAGTGTTTACTTCCTGTCAACCCCCAGGGACCTGCTGATTTTTCCCATTACTGCAAATTGCTGCTCTCGGGTGCTTTGCATTTGTTATTAAGATGCAATCAGGGTTTCCTAACTGATTAACAGCCTCACCCCGCGGGCCCCCTGACCCTCGCACCTGACTTGGAGGCAATGACAGGGGAAAACAGAGTCCTTGGGCTGCCGGGTCGTCGGTTCTGTCTGGGGCTAATGGGTTGGGGGGCAGGCAGCTGGTGGGAGCTCACGGAGGGCAGCGGGGAGGAGAGAAGAGGCACCTCCGTGGATGCTGTGCTTGTCGGAAGGGGCCTGGTGCCTTTCAAGTGCCCAGGAATTGCGGCGGGTGTCAGGCTGTGTGACAGGCCTCTGGAATGATGACGGCTGATGGCTGCGACGGCCTGCCCAATGAGGCAGAGGCCGGCCTGAGCCGGGCCTTCCGGACGGATAAACACAGAGCATCTCTTAAGGCTGAGTGGCAGGATGATGAGCACGCGGGTGACGGCCTGCCCGGAATCGTATGTCAGGCAGCAGCTCCGAGACCGCACCCACCGCTGCCACCCAGACGCCCCGGGCCTCCGCTGCCCCACCTGAGGACCTCTTCTCCTTCCCCACTCATGGCGTCAAAAAGCCGCCCAGCCCCTTCCTTGCTCCTGTCTGTGCTCAGAGCCAATGCAAGGCACATAAGACACGTGTCCACACACGTGCAGTAGCTTCTGAGCACACACACAAAGCCACATCCTGGTGCAAAGCTTGCATTCATGACCCTTTCTCTACCTGCCTGCCTGGTGCTTTTTTTTTTTTTTTTTTTAATTGTCTTCCTGGTGGCTCAGACGGTAAAGAATCCACCTGCAATGAGGCAGACCTGGGTTCGATCCCTGGGTTGGGAAGAACCCCTGGAGAAGGGCCTGGGAACCCACTACTCCAATATTCTTGCCTGGAGAATCCCCATGGACAGAGAAGCCAGGCTGGATACAGTCCATGCAGTCACAGAGTCGGACACGACAGAGCAGCTAAGCATAGCACAGCTTTTTCATTAAACAGGTGTCTTCGCCCTGCCCTCACTGAAGGTTCATTGTTGCCTAAGGGGAAAAAAAGCCCTGAAGATTGTGGATGCAGAAATCTTACTGAAGTCTTACTGAGTCACTGAGACGTGAAAGGGTGAGAGGACAGGGAGAAGCCCAGCACCGCAGGTGTCATGGGGCCAAGCAAAAACCTTCCCAACTTGATTACAGGTGAGCAGAGCTGAAGGTCCTTATGTGCTGCTAGACACGGGGCAGAGCCAAGTAGGGAGTCTTGTAGCTGATGAGGTCCTGGTCCTATGTCACCTGGCTTTTCATTAGATCTATTGATTGTGTTGCAGAGAGAAAGAGGGTGTAGGGCAGTAAAGGAGAATGACAGGGAGGCGGGACCTTCATACCACTGCACGCGCCCAGGCTTCCTAGGTGGTGCAGTGATGAAGAATCCGCCTGCCAATGCAGGAGATGCAGAGACATCCCTGGGTCAGGAAGATCCCCTGGAGGAGGAAATGGCAACCTACTCCAGTATTCTTGCATAAATAATCCCATGAGCAGAGAAGCCTGGAGGGCTACAGTCCATGGGGTCGCAGAGTTGGATGCCCGCGCACACGTGCCCAGACTCAAAAGCAGATGGACAAGACCAAGTTCCATCCCTTGTTATATATATAAGCTCTAAAGTGAATAATAAATCTTCATCAGGTTGTTCTGAGGCAGACACAAGGGGTAATATACCAAGTCCACTTTTCTCTTTCTTTTCTTTTTGTTTGGGGAAGTGGGTAGTTAAGGCAACATTTGAAAACATAAAATTATTATTTGTTGTTGTTCAGTCACTCAGTTGTGTCTGACTCTTTGCAGCCCTCTGGACTGCAGCGTGCCAGGCTTCCTTGTCCTTCACCATCTCCCGAAGCTTGCTCAAACTCATGTCCATTGAATTGGTGATGACATCCAACCATAAAGACTAAGATGAAATCTTTTTAAAGACCGGGAGGGATTACGGCTATCTTATCCTCCCGTGGATAAAAGGTTCCGGTATTAAATTTCAGAATTACATTATCTCATCCTCCTGACTAATTATATTAGTTTTTCCTACACGCTGCTTAGACAGCCAAAAGCTGATAGAAAGGCACAGATGTGGGGGTTTTCCCGGTGGTCCAGTGGTTAAGAATCTGCCTGCCAAAGCAGGGCACATGAGTTCAGTCCCTGGTCTGTGAAGATTCCACATGCCGTGGGGCATCTAAGTCCATGTGCCACAACTACCGATCCCATGCTCTAGAGCCCAAGCTCTGCAATGTGAGAAGCCACCACAGTCAGAAGCCTGTGCACCACAATGAGAGAAGCCCAGAGCAGCGACGAAGACCCAACGCAGCCAAAAATAAATTTTAAAAAGGCAAAGACTTGACCCAAGATCCTCCCTGAGTGTTCAGGAAACCCTCCTGGATGCAGCTTTCAAAGCAGGTTGTAGGAGCAAGGAAAGAGTGATTGAAACGGGCGCTGCGTTTGGCACTAGGAGGCAGCTCAGAATATGTTTAAGGAGAAGGATAGAGGGTGAGAATTGGGTGATGCAGAGAGAAACTCTGTATGGAAGAGCTCTCAAAGGAGTGTACATGGTTAAACAGGCTACAGATAGGCCGCAAACACTGTTCCCTCAGGGCAGCTCCGTCTCCCTAGCCTTTTCCAGGCTGTGGAGCAGAGGGAAAGGCCTAATGTGCATGGAATTAGAGTCCCAATTTATACTTATAATCCCACAAGAAGACGATGAAACAGAAGCAAAATTTGATGAGATGACAGCTAAGAATTTTCCTAAACTGAAAAAGAGACCAGCCATAGATTCTAAAAGCTTATAAACCCCAATGGGATAAATACAAGATATAGATATATCATCTAGATATGTTATGATCTGATACGTCACTGTGAAAACTAAAGGTAGAAATCTTAAAAGTAGCCAGATTAAAAAAAAGTTTTATTATTTTAAAACATGCAACACTAACCCCAGACTTCTCAACAACAGGAATGGAAAAAGGGACATTATTACATATTCTCTTTACGTTAAAGGAAAATCAAATGATATGATGAATTTTTTATTCTAGTACATTTGATAGTTTGTAAAAACACATCTTGTCAAAATGAATACAGAGAGAAATAGGAATTCCAGTATCTATTAAAATTGAATCCATTATTAGAAACCTTGCCCTCAGGACAACTCCAGGTCCAATTTAGAAAAATTTTCCAAACTTTAATAAATAAATGATCTTGTATGACTCTTCCAGAGAATAAGAAAACAAGACATTTAAAAACTTGTTTTATAAAGTCAGATGTAAGGAAATGGCTACCCACTCTGTTATTCTTGCCTGCAGAATTCCATGGACAGAGGAACCTTGCAGGCTACGTCCATGGAGTCTCAGAGAGTCAGACACAACTGAGCTACTAACGCTTTCACTATAATTTGAAATAATACAAGGACATCACAAGTCAGAAAAATTACAGATGACTCTCTTTCATGACTGTCAATTTAAAATTCTTAATTAAAATATTTGCAAGTCAAATCCAGTGATGTATAAAAAGTACAAATCAGAATCAATTTGGGTTAATTCCAGAGATATAGGAATGGTTTAATAATCGAAAGACTGCAATTATAATTGAACACATTAATAGTATAAAGGAGAACGATAAATTAGACATAGGATAATATAGGCAATTTAGAATAATAAGAACAGAATAAAGGAGATGTGGCCATCTCAGTAAGTGTAGAAGCATTGGATACAATTCAGTGTGCGTTCTGGATAAAATTCTTACTTCTCAAAATAAACATAGAAGTCATTCTCTTAATCTGATAAAGGGCATCTTCAAAAAAATCTACTGCAAACATCACACTTAAAGGTAAAATAATGAAAGCCATCCCTTGAGATTAGGAATGAGAAAAGATACCAGAGTCATCTTCTTTAGCATTGTATTTTAATTACTAGCAAGAAAAAAGAGATTAAAAAAACGAGGTTTCAAAGGAAGACACAATAGTATTGCTATTGTAGATGACATGATGGTGCATTTAGAAAAAGACGAGAATTTATAGAAAAATAATTAGAATTATTAAGTAAGTTCAGGCACGCCACTGAGTACAACACCAATATACAATAATCAGTGTATTCCTACATACAGCAGATATGTTCCAAGACTCCCAGGGGATATCAGAACCTTAGTACCAAACCTTATATGGACTATATTTTTTTCTGATACAGGGAAGACTATATATTTTTCTGATACAGGCAGCATATACAGTGTGGATACACTGGAAAAAATGATGATTCTAGGTCCTCAGCAGGATGGATAGGAACAATGAAAGATTCCATCATGGTACTCAGAATTTAAAACTTAGGAATTATGTCTAGAATTTACCATTTAATATTTTCAGAATATGGTTGACTGCAGGTTACTGAAACTGCAGAAGTTAAACTTTGGGTATGAAGGTACAGCAACAATTGTAAAGAAAATAACATCCATACTATTTATAATAGCATCCCCAAATCATCAAGTATCTAAAATAAATACAATGAAAAATGTGCAAGAAAACATTATGAGAGGAATCAAATAAGATCCAAATAAAAGAGGAATAGGCTACATTCATGGATTAGAAGATTCAATATTATAAAGATGCCAACAGATTGAGATATTCAGGATCTAGGATATTTAAGATGTATGTTTTGCTTTTTCTCTTTTTGGGAAAGCAACAGGTTGGTTGTAAAATTTGTATGAAAATTCAAAGGATAATAGTCAACTACTCTTTTAATAAAAAAAAGTGGAGAGTTTATTATATAAAGAAGTATTGTAAAACTGCAGACAATTAAGGGAGCTTGCTGTTCATACAAAATAGAAATATCAAGTAGTATATCAGAAGAAAGTATTAAAAGTGTACTCATTTATAAAAAGTCACACTTGATTTATGACAAAATTAGCACAGTAGTGCATTGGTTAAAAGTTTTTTTTTTTTTTTTTCATAATGGTCTGAGTCAGATAGCCATATGTCAAAAGTCTTGATTCTTCTCTTACATGGTATAAAAGATATAAGTTCCAGGAAAATTACAGATCTGAAGGTGAAAGCTAAAGTAATGAGACTTCTGAAAGTGCAAACAGATGATTTCAGGCAATTTCAACGCTAGTTCATCAGACACCCAGATTCTAGCTCCTATTTTGGGCCTGTGTGGATCCCTGGTACATGATGGGTCACTTAGAAATGCTTTGGGCTGCAGGTGATAGAAATCCAAAATGGTACCTTAGGCCCATAGGTATTTGCTTTTTCACTTAAGAAATCTGGTGGGAGCTGGAGGCTGGTGTTGGTTCAACCACTCAATTGAATCTTTGGGGAGCCAAGTGTTTTCTCTGTTCACTCTGACATCCTGAGGTGTTGAGTTTTGTCCCTTGTCCTTGCCATCTTGAAGCTGTAAAATGACTTTTGCAGCTCATAGCATCAAAACCATGTGCAAGGTAGAAACAAGGGGAAGAGATAGGGTAGCTTGCTTGCTTACTAAGTTGCTTCTGTTGTGTCCGACTCTGTGCGACCCTATGGACTGTAGCCCACCAGACTCCTGTGTCCATGGAAATCTCCAGCAAGAATACCGGAGTGGGTTGCCATGCCCTCCTCCAGGGGATCATTCCAACCCAGGGATTGAACCCACCTCTCTTATGTCTCCTGGCTTGGCAGGCAAATTCTTTACCAACTCCGCCACCTGGGAAGCCCATAAGATAGCTTACCTGCCTCATGAAAGCCTTCCCATAACCCAACTTCATTCTCATCCTCAGCAAACTTCCTTGGCCAAGACAAGTCACACTGACACCCTTAGATACAAAGGACACTGGAAAGTAAGTAGTAGTTGGTAGTTCTGGATAGCTCTTGCATAGCCAGCCAACAACGACAGGAGGCAATCGTTTAGAGTAAGAGACAATACCCAAGCTGTTATACGATCCACCTACAAGTCTGCATAATCAAGAGTGGGGGACAGATGTGTACTTCACTATCTTTCTTATGCAGCCTTTGAAACTGCTTGATTTTCCTGTGTTTGCTGTGAAAATGAGGTTTTTCCTTTGGTAAATATAATGATTTCCTAATAAAAGTGCTAAATTATTTCATTGAGTGGTGACTCCAGACACTCCTCCCTGCTACTCGTTTGAACATCAGAGTCAATTTCCCCAGTGTCATCCTAGACAGTTTGATGGAGGAAAGGAATGAGAAAACCTCTGTTCAATCAAGTATCTGATTAATACAGGTGCAGTATGCAAATTGCTGACTTTCTAAAGATTCTAGTAAGATAAAAACATGCTTACCACCATTCTTACAGTGTCATTCTCTTTTTCTGAATCTCTTAACATCTTCTCTGAACACTACCTGTTTTGGGTGGTAGGATGATATATTTTCAAGACTGTTTTTATTTTTCTTTCTTTTCCCCCACTCTAATTGCTTTCCCCCGTCTTCTGTGATTTTCTGACACTCTTTGCTGACTGTCTAATGTGGGTGAAGCACAAATCCAGCTGAGAAAATGACAGGTTGGGAAATGTTTACATGAGTGTTAAATCTAATCACAATATATGCCCTGATCTGGACATGGCACCTCCCTGTGAACAATAGATATTTATATACAAGATGTTTTTACGACCTAGTTCTTCTGTCATTGCTGGTTGAATATTTCCAATCCTCTTGCAGCAAATGCAGTGTCAGGGATTCTAGATTACCCTTCCCAGTGTAGTGAGAGGAGAGACACTGACAAGCTGTTTCTGTTTCTGTATCAACCTGTATTTTGTGTATACATATATACAGTGTGTATTGTAAATTGTTGCTATTTTAATGATTCCTTCAGTCAAAACAGTCCATGACCCTGCTTGCAGCTCTCAGCAAGTTAAAGGTGTGATGTAGTGAAATGCTAAAGGTTTAAGGGAAAACCAAGGATAGAAGAGATGGTTTTAAAAAATGCAGGATGTGCTAAGTAAGGGAGGAAAGGCAAAGAGCCTGCATACAGGGTTTTAGGGCACAGCTAAGAGAGAAAATTAGACTTTTAAGGTCAGGGTCCGAGAGGTGGGCAGCCTGGCTGATGAATCAGGTGGCTGAGGAATCAGAACTCCCCAAACCAAGGGGTTCTGCCTGCCGCCAAGTGCCATCTCCTGCATGAAACACCCACCCAAAGCTGAGCTCAAGTCTCAGTGGTGACACACAGGAAACAGCCAAGAATGGGGAGCGGGGAGGCAGATAAAGACAGTGCAAGGCTGTTGGCAAGAAACTCTGCTAGTACACGCTGCTGCTGCTGCTGAGTCGCTTCAGTCGTGTCCAACTCTGTGCGACCCCATAGATGGCAGCCCACTACGCTGCATCTTTAAAAAAAGTTTTCACAGACACAGTTTAATTGGAGCTTTAGGTTTTCTGCTTTTGTTTTTGCAAAATGTGTCTTTTTAATTGTTTGCATTTTAAACAATGGCTTTATTGAGATACAGTTCCTATATCATATAATTTATCTTTTTGAAGTGTACAAATCAATGATTTTTGGTGTATTACATTATTAACCTTTTCAAATCATGGTGAAATGTATCATGGGCCTACATTCAAACTTGACTCTGCTTCGTTCAAGACCGGTTCAGCCAACAAACATCTTCTGCAGAGCAGCTCTTGGCCGGACACTGGCTGTCTCCTGCACAGAGCAGGAAGCGGCCTGCCTTTCCAGCCTGTTGTTTTCCTTTTCCTGCCTCCCCTGCGGGGTGTGGCCGAGTGGATAGGCACCTGGGTTTTTTTCCCAGACCGCAGGCTTCGGAAGATTCCACTCCGGGCAGATGGTGACGCCACTGTCTTTGGAGCTTGTCACCACTTGTGGCTTTTCCTCCTGCCCCTCCGGGGGCGGCATGCCGCCTTTGATCCAGAGCAGCTCCTCCTGTGGGGAGAGCTGCAGGCAGGGGCGGTGTGTGCAGCACCCACATCGATGAGCTGGGTGCCGGGCCCTTTGGAGCTCAGGTCCTCTGCGTGTTCTGTCTCCCTCTACTAGGCTTGCAGCGGCTGTCTGCGCATCCGGCTCAGCCTGCCCGCCGGGTCTTGTGCAGAAGAAGGGGGAGGCAGTCATCCCCTGGGGACCCCCTGCCCCTCTGCTCTCCTCGCCCAGCAAATGTGGAGCAAGGTCTTTTAGGACAGCTTACAGATAATCCTGCCAACCACCCATAACTGAGATCGGAGTATAGCGTTAGATCACAGTGGGCTTCCCAGCTGGCGACAGTGGTGAAGAATCCGCCTGCCAATGTGCCACGGGGCTTCCCAGGTGGCACTGATGATAACCTGCCTGCCAGTGCAGGAGACGTAAGAGATAAGGGTTCAGTTCCTAAATAGGGACGATCCCCTGGAGGAGGAAATGGCAACCCGCTCCAGTATTCTTGCCTGGAAAATTCCATGGACAGAGGAGCCTGGCGACAGCCATGGGGGTGCAGAAGAGTCAGGCATGGTTGAGCCTCACTTACTAGGTCACAGTGTGATAACACACAATGATTGGGATAAGGAGGGTCCTGGAGCAGGAGTGGGGCTAGGAAACAAATTCTACAGGGGATCTGGGGACCTTTTAAACTCTTGGATTCAACAGTTACTGAACTGGTTGAAGAGCCTCACTCCTTCCCCGTTGGCATAATGACGTGTTAAAGACCCACCGCCTCCGCCCCTTTATCACAAGAGATATTGGATAATACAGCAGGTCCTCTACATGTGAATGAGTCCCATTCTAAGAGAGTGTCCATATACCCAGTTTGTTGCAGGTTAGCCTAGGTGCCCAACTAACATGATCAGCTACACAGTACTGTACTATAACAGGTTTACAATACTTTTCACGCAAATAATACATTTGAAAAATGCAGAAAACATTTTTAAAAATTAAAAATTTTTTTTTTGATCTTACAGCACAGTACCTTGAAAAGTGTAGCAGTCAGTACAACAGCTGGCCTGCAGGGACACATTGACATCTTTGAAAGCGTGAAACTTGCATGTTCATATGTAGGGGACTTACCATAGGTCAAATTTTCAAATTACTCCATGCCATCTCAACTGTGAAGTTCAAGCAAAGCTAGAAACCGGCAATGAACTGGATTTCTAGTTCTTACACATTTTTTTTCACCTCCTTAGTAGGTTGAAAGTGTGAAAGTGTTAGTCAATCAGTCGTGTCTCACTCTTTGCAACCCTATGGACTGCAGCCTGCCAAGCTCCTCTGTCCATGGAATTCTCCAGGCAAGAATACTGGAGTGGGTTGCCATTCCTTTCTTCAAGGGATCTTCCCAACCCAGGGATCCAACCCAGGTCTCCAGCATTGGATGGAGATTCTTTACCATCTGAGCCACCAAAGAATCCTAGTAGGTTGGAAGGATCATTCAAAATCTTTGATAGGATCATCCCATTTAGCCAATTTGTGATAAAGAGGGCAAAAGCTGGAGACAGGGGAATTATTGCCACTAGTAAGATTTGGGTGCTCCATACCTGCCCTTGCTCATCTGGACACAGTGGGGACCACAGTTCCTTCTCAGGGAGGTGACGTCAGGTGAAAGCACAGCCCATAGGACTCTAACTTCCTGGAGGACGGGACTCCCTTGCTCACACCACATCCTCACCCAGCACCATAGGCACCTGTCCAGCAGATCCTTCCAGATGGCCCACCTTCCTCCCTTCCATTCCTCCCTCAAACCACAGGCGGGCCCTTATCTCCTGGATCAAGACCTGGAGTTTGCTGGGATCCTTCTTATCTCTTCCGCATTTCCCCACTTTGTGGAAATAGTGGGTTCCGAAGAATAAATGACTTCCACGCAAAGCCACACCCAGGTGGTAAAAAAGGTCAGGAACCAAAATGAAAGGGGGAAGAAAATGAAAAGATGAAAAGGGCGGGAGGGGAGAGTGAGGGGTTGCAGGAGCAGGATGGACACCCACCCTCGAAGGGATTAACGCACGTGCAGCCCGACTCCTGCATGCCAGATACCTCTTGCTGTGCCTCTGAGTGGAAAGAACGCTATGCTGCAACTCACAGCGCCTTTGAGAAGCTATGCACGCCACTCAGAATAGGCCAAGTTTTGCTTTCCGACCAGAGGAGCCTTTTCTGGCCAACAGGGCCATGATAGCCGGCAGAAGACGGCAAACCTTCCATGGCCATGACCTCTAGCTCTGCCCCTCTGTCCCTGTTGAGTGCATTCCGTGCACTTAAAAAGGCCACATGTGTTTCTACAAGGAAGGTGAACACGAGGTGTGTGGATAATGAATTATCTATCAATAGGGTCTTACATCTGACAGCCTGTTAACAAAAACGTACCTGTAGGTCTCCATCAAACCACTCAGCCGGATGACTGAGGTGTTCTGACTTGACATTGACGGAGTCAGGCTGAGACTTGAATGAAGGATCAGATGCACTCCCATCTGTTTTTAACTCATTTCTAATTTGAATTAATCATGCCGTCCTCCAGTCTCGAGCCAGAGAAACTTGGAGCAATCTTAACTCTCTTCTCTTTCTCACTGCCCACCCCTGCCCCGCCTGACCCAGGTGGCCACCCCAGCTCACCTCCCTCCCTCCATTCAGGTCCCATCTGTCCACCTTCCTCACTGCTCTCCTCGCCTTGTTGAAGGAAGCCACCTCTCCTGGCTTCTAATCGTTCCTTGCTTTGGTTTAACCTCAAATAGGAAAAGAAGTATGTCAAGGCTGTATATTGTCACCCTGCTTATTTAACTTCTATGCAGAGTACATCATGAGAAACGCTGGACTGGAAGAAACACAAGCTGGAATCGAGATTGCCAGGACAAATATCAATAACCCCAGATATGCAGATGACACCACCCTTATGGCAGAAAGTGAAGAGGAACTAAAGAGCCTCTTAATGAAAGTGAAAGAGGAGAGTGAAAAAGTTGGCTTAAAGCTCAACATTCAGAAAATGAAAATCATGCCATCCTGTCCCATCACTCCATGGGAAATAGATGGGGAAACAATGGGAACAGTGTCAGATTTTATTTTTGGGGGCTCCAAAATCACTGCAATGGTGACTGCAGCCATGAAATTAGAAGATGCTTACTCTTTGGAAGGAAAGTTATGACCAACCTAGATAGCATATTCAAAAGCAGAGACATTACTTTGCCAACAAAGGTCCATCTAGTCAAGGCTATGGTTTTTCCAGTGGTCATGTATGGATGGGAGAGTTGGACTGTGAAGAAAGCTGAGCACCAAAGAACTGATGCTTTTAAACTGTGGTGTTGGAGAAGACTCTTGAGAGTCCCTTGGACTGCAAGGAGATCCAACCAGCCCATTCTAAAGGAGATCAGTCCTGGGTGTTCATTGGAAAGACTGATGCTGAAGCTGAAACTCCAATCCTTTGGCCACCTCATGCGAAGAGTTGACTCATTGGAAAAGACCTGATGCTGGGAGGGATTGGGGGCAGGAGGACAGAGGATGAGATGGCTGGATGGCATCACCGACTCGATGGATGTGAGTTTGAGTGAACTCCAGGAGCTGGTGATGGACAGGGAGGCCTGGTGTACTGCGATTCATGGGGTCGCAAAGAGTCGGACACGACTGAGCGACTGAACTGAACTGAATTTGGATTCTGCCAAATCTGGCTTCCTTTCCCCAGATCTAATCATATTACTCCCATCTCCCCATCTCCCCATCTCTACTGGATTCTCCTTGACACCAGAGAAAACTGCCAAGATGGAGGTGAAGGGGTGGGAGGTGGGGGTGGGGTTGTGGTGGGTGGAGCCTGTCCTGGGGATGCCCTGGGGCCTGAATTGGCTGTTGCTTTGAGCCTTGATACCTCCCTTTATTCAACCAAGCGGCAACTTTGATTAAGCTCATATTACGTTCAGGCAGCGTTCCAGGCCCTTTAGATTACCTTGCTGGATACAAAGCCCAGCCTGGCCCTCCTGGACTTAGTTCACTGTGGACCCGCTTCCATGACAATCAAGCACGTGGGCAGAGGGATTGGGGCCAGGGTCCTCCCAGGAAAGGCCGCAAAGAGCTGAGCAGGAGCCCCTGCCAGGGAGGCCCTTGTGGTGTCAGCGATGGGGTGAAGAAGTACAGCTTAGCACGTCTTAGATGTGCTCATGGAACAGAACTCAGGTAAGAGAACAGTAAGACCACAAGGCCCAAGCTTTCAGTATCTAAGGAGTTACTCTAATTAACAAGCAGTAGAGAAAATGCTATTCTTTATTCCTGACCCTGTGTTCATATATCTTCTATATCATAGTCCTTCTTCCACTCCTGATTCACTGCACACTTTTGCCTTTGGAAGAGTTGGAGCAGAAGTACTAAGTCACAGGCTTTCTCTTCAGATTTAGAAACAACAGAAGACGTGTCAGTCAGTTGTATTACTTATAAAATATTTCTCATTCCCTTTTATGCTCACAACATTTAAAAGATGCAGAAATAGCCCATTAACACGTACAGGTTAGCCATACTATATCTCCTACCCTTAAATTTCTTCAGAATGTAAAAAGCATACTTCCCTCCCATGTTTCCATCCCTCATGCTAAACAGTTTTGATTTCAAACCTAAACCTCGAGACACAAAAGTCCTCAAATTATGAGCAACATGAGTTTCTGTAATTGATTTCTTCTCTCAGGTTATTCAATGCATCCTCTAGAAATATGATTAATTAGATCTGCATGCATAATGACACATACCCATTTGACAAAATCTAACACTGTGTTAAGCTGCTTGGACCTTTGGTTCGGTTTTGAAAAAGAAGTTGTCATTTCCTACTGCTCAGCCCATCGTGTTTCCCACAGTAGAAGCTGAAAATGGATGTGCTGATTAATTGTTGGGCCACTGGTTATGTATAGGTGAGAGAGATTCCAGCCCATCAGTCAGCGAGTTTGCTATCGCCTCTTATGTAAGAATCATGGCTCTAGGCTCTCTGAGTCAGCTCAGGCTACTATAATCAATTACCATAGACCCGATGGCTTAAACAACAGACATTTCTTTCTTGCAGTTATGGAGGCTGGGAAGTCTAAGGTCAGGGTGCCAGCTGATTTGGTTCCTGGTGAGAATCTTCTTCTTGGTTGTGATCCCAAATGACCTTTCCTTGGTGAGAGTATAGGTACAGAGACAAGGTGAGACCTCTTGTCTGATCTTCTTTTAATAAGCCATTAAACCCCATCATGGGGGACCCATCCTTGTGACCTCATCAAACCCTAGTGAGCTCCCAAAGACCTCACATCCAGATAGTGTCACATTGCAGGTTAGAGCTTCAACATATGAATTTTGCAGGGTTGACACAGGCCAAAGGTAAACGAAGCAGTGAGATCCTCTGGGACTCATGGTTCATAGATAAACATACAAGCAAATGCAGTGTTTAGGAAACAAAAAGAACCGTAAGCAAAGTGCCCTGGAGAATTGGGAAGGGAATAATGGCTCCTCATGAGCAGAGGAGCTAGAAGGACCTGTCGTGTTCAGAGAAGGGCTCAGGCTGATGGCAGTGGTGGCGTGTCCCCTCTGGCCACCTTCTCCAAGGCTTTTGGACAGCTGCTGCTCCCATTTTTGCTGCCACACCTGGCTTCACTGACCACTCCTCTTGGGATATGGTTCTACCCAGTGAACTCAGCCTCTGCAAGCTACACTTTTCCTGTTGCCTTCTTTGAGGAGCCAAAACCAGCTTCCCAGAGACAGTAAAGGAGGCTCCATTGGGGTACCCCACCTAATATGGCAGACAAGTTTGCTCTTCCTGGCTGTATTCCAACCAGTGTCTATGGGAGGCGCTCTCTCTGGCCACCTTCAGGTTGCTGGGCAGTCAGTCCTCTGGGTGTGCCTGGTAGAGATGTGCTGGGATAAAGGGGGGGCAGCAGGGTATGGCCAGGTCTCAGGTGGAAGCTGGACCCCTAACTTTGCTGGGTGGAAGCCACAGCTCAGCACAGAGAAGCCCTAGGGGATGCTGGCTCTCCTGCAGCCCAAGTTCTAGGTGCACCAGGGGCCAGTCTAAAGGGCTAAGCGAGTAAATGGACGTGGGAGCCAGAATGCTCCATTTCAGATCCTCAAATGGGAACCGTGTCTCTGTGTGAAATGTAAAAAATGAGCAACAGAAACACCCCTCTGAAAATCCATCTTGCTGAAAACTCAAGTTCATGGAATATAGCAAGGATGATTACCCACACGTCTCTCCTTTTTATCTTTGGCAATGCCAGGGCCTGACCATCTTCTTGCCCCCGTTTCTTCACAAAGCCTTGAAATCCTTCATCGAACAGGACACCTGCTGGCACCTCCTGGTCCCAGGGTTCCCTGGGGCTCACACGCAAGTCAGCTCCTCACCATCATCATCCCTTTACTGTGAGACAGCCTTGTTTCCTTCTGCTGAGTTTTGGTGTACACCAACCCCAAGTGCTAAGCACCTTCACCATTCTAATTGACACGAGGACAGTCAGTGCTTCTAGAAGCTTCCTGCCACCTTCACTTGAAGGACTTTTGTCAATAACTATGGCTCTTTGGGCAAATCACTTAGTCCCGAATTCACATCTTAGGATGAAGGGGTAGAATTAGGTAATTTCTAAACATCTCACCAAGTGAAGAGAAGAATACAAGCACCAACTTGGACTCCTCCTATATACATCGAATCTGGTGGAAAGTAAATTGAAAGGAAATGGGAAAGAGAGACAGCACGTATTGGATTTCTCATTAGCCCCACTGCCTGGTTCTCATTAGTGAGCCTTCTGGGTTATGGGCGCAAGGGCCAGGACTTATTTTCATGGCTGAGTAGCACATGTGAAATGTAGACTATTTCTAATCCATATTATATGAGCTCCACACTTTGCTATCTCCTAAAGTAATGGGCAGCGCTCAAGGAAAACCCCACCAGAATGACGGGCTAATCCTTGAGGGGGAAAATATTGCTGTTCTGCATAAGCTTTTGCTCTCTGCTTAATTAATCCCTAAAACTTTCAGGCCTTAATGAGAATAATTAGACTTGACAGTACTGAGCTTAATGCCCAACTACAGACAACAAAAAGCGTGTTCAGTCTGTAAGCTTCCCGGAGCTCACTGAAAGACAGGTTAATGTTATTTACAGCAGCCCCAGTGAGGGGCCGGATGAGGGTTCGGACTTGAAATGTGGCTGGAGCTCCCCGGGGACCATTTCTCTGAGGAGCAGGGTACTGGAGCCCCCTCTTTTGTGGTTTTCACTCCCTAACAAACCGTGATCTAGACACGACCTGGCTAGAAATTCCCTTATTACCACCCCCGGCCAGACCACATTTATCATCCCCTTGAGTGTGATGCTAGTACAAGCCTCTAGGCCTCTCTTGTTCAAATAATGAATCGAGGGAGCCAGACCACTGCACTCCAGTGTCTGCCAGCTTCTGGAAATACCTCATCTTCCAGAAAAGTATTCATTTGTCAGCAGAGGGATAATGTTAAAACCTTAAAGACAAATCAGACGGAAAGCAGGGATGGGAGAAGCAGGCAGGGGATGGCCTGGGAGAGACAGCTGCTTCGGTTCACAGCAGCTTCTTTGATTTCTTAGCCTCACGCCAACCTCTCTGGCTTCTCCAAGAAAAGGTGTAGGTCTCTCTGTGAAAGAGTTTGAGTTCACCCTTCCCAGAGGGAGCGTCTAGAAGCATTCCTCGGGCATCACGGGGATGACCAGGGTTATTTGTCTGTGTCTGTGGGGCCCTGCCCAGAGACGGATGGAACGACCAGGCAGGTTCCCGGGTGTTTTGGTGGTGATGCCGTCGGAGCTCAGTGCACAGACTCAGAGAAGGGATGGCGGGCCCTTCCCACCTGGTGGGATGACATCTGGGTCCCCAGGAGTGGGGGTGGATTTCTGCACATTCAGTTGGCGGTAATTCCTGCAGGAGGCAGGAAGGTGGTGAGTGAAGCTTCCTAAGCCATTCTCTAGGTTTACACCAAGAGTTATAACGTCCATTTGGAGAAAGGTCATTCTCTGAATCAAAAAACAACAGCTAAGCAAAATGCCTGGTGCTTCTCAGTTTTAAAATACTATGAACTTCAGGGTTCTTGTAGATCTAAAAGATGAAAGCAAAGATGTGCAGCATGTTATTAGAAAACCAACGTGTGACCCTTTTAAAAACAGGCATTAACACAATACATACACACACACACACACACACACACACACACACACACACACACACACACACACCAACATGAGGACAGGAACTTTGACCCTGTAAGTGGCACTGGGCTAGCGACTTTGTTTTTAATTTTCAATCAAGGATCTAAAACAGACTTCAAAGGGCATTTAAGCTGACAGTTTTATTTTCTCCTTGAGGAAGAGGAAAGATGAATAAGCGTAAAGCCAGATCATTCTCAAAATAATTGCAGCCCTGACATATCTAAATGAGTTTGTAAAAGAAAATACAGTGGCAATTGATCTTATTAATTAGAGATGTACCAGGATCGTAATACCCACTTATCCACAGACTGCCTGCAGCTACAAAAATAAAATAAAATTAACCACTTTCTCCTGGGGGAACACAATTTCTTTCCCTCCCTGTCATAGAAAGTCAGTTGGAAAAGCCCCCTTGTTCCTGCCTTTCTCCCTCTGCAGTGGGGAACAGCCGTGAACAGTTGGGATTGGTTTCTTCTCTGTCTGCAGAGCCTGGGGTTTACACTGGATTCGCGATGCCTTGCATAGCCCAGTGGCTTGTCACAATTGATTGAATGTGTAATCTGACACACAAACAAACAAAATGTGCTACAAGAAAATGAGAGAGTTGTTTTTTTCTCAGCTTGTACATGTCATTTACCTGTGAGAGATGGCAGCGGGAGCCCAGGGCAGGCGGGTCCACCTCTATCAATTGCTCATTCTGTCTCTGCAACAGCCCCCGTCCCTCATGGTCCTATGTCTACTATCAATTGCTTAACATATGGAATAGACTCAATGGAACAGTGCAATGATAAAATGTTGAGTGACAGTTACCTCCGAGAGTGGCCCAGCCCTGAAATATAGGAGATGAATCTTCAGGTTGACTGCATGGAACGCTTATATAAACAAAACATTCACCGGATTGTTGCAGAAGAGAGAGAAGAAGGAGCAAAGGGGAGAGAGAGGAAGGAGAAAGGTAGACGAGCAATGAAATCCCGGGAGGAGCACCTGATGCTCCCTTTGGGGATTTCAGTGTGTGTGTGTGTGTGTGTGTGTGTGTGTGTGTGTGTGTGTGCGCGCGCGCTGCGTGTGTGTGTCTGGAGCAGATGTGGATAAAACTAGGAGGGCAGGCAGTCAGTTCCTACAGTTGTAAGATGGGTGGGAGCTAAGACCTAGTGTTCACAGAGATGGGCACCCTGGTGGGACTCAAGCCTGTCCTCTCTAGAACTCACACTAAGACACAGCAGGGGGCCAGAGGTGGTCCTGTAGGGAGAAGTGTGGTGTCCTTTGAAAACAAAGCACAGTGAGAGTTTGATGAGAGTGGCTGCATCACCCTTTATCTTCCTGCCCCTCTAGAATTGACAAATGCATGGCCCACAGGCTCTGTGCCCATATTGGCATCACCTCCGCAAAGCCAAACACACAAACAAAAAGGTAAAAATCTTTCAAAAGCAAAATACACTCTTAATGTCACGACGGCTGTGATTCAACTTTATTGGAGTAACAGGATTGAATTGGTTATGAGATTCTGAATAATTTAAAGGAAGGCCTGGCAGCATCTACTGGATCTAGGGATGTCAAGGCTATTTTTTTACCTTTGTCTTATGTCCTGGAAACGAGGTTCTGATTTAGGTGTGACGGAAACCTGAGACCACATGTCCCCGGTGCAGGGACTCACCAGTGCTGACTTCCAGATTGGCCAGGGTGAATGCCGATGCGAGAGATGCTGTCTGGATGCCTGGGGAGTCCATGGAAAAATACAGACCCTGAGAGCAAGGCTCCAGTTCTGCCTGGAGGAGTCGACAGGTCCCACTCAGGGAAAGAAAAAGAATGCTCCCAACAGATCAAAGCCCTCAGTCTCTTAAAATGGAAATGAACATTTTAAAAAGGCCTCTCTCAAGGGAGAAATATGCAGTAAATCAGAGCTTTTGAAAGACAACTGGGGCCTGTGCTGGTTTTTGAATAACTTGCCATTTAATAAATGTTCTATTTTTGACCCTTTAGGGAAATACACAACCCCATCTGAAACTCATGGGCCAAAATAATTTAACTTAGAAAAAAACCTCATTTTTATAAATTTTCATGATGGAGACAAATGATCTGAAAGCTTTCTTTTATGGTTCCATGATGAGGCGAGGTCATTTAACAAGAGGGAGATGCTTTCTTGTGCATGCCAAGTCAGACTTGGTGAGTTTTTGGCAGGTTAAGTCCAGCGCCCTGGGTCTCAGGATCCCTGAAGCGAAGCCAGTGTGTGGAGCATTGAGGATCTGTTTTTGGTTTTCCTTTGCAAGATCCTAATGATGATCATGTAAAGTACCAATAGATCCATTATATTTTGTCTCTTCGAAGACATGTGTGTACAAACCTAGAGAATTTGAAACTCAAGGCTATATTTCATGCATCTCCAGTCCTGGTGAAAACGAAGTACTCCGTGTGTTTGGATTGCTGCTGGGTGTTTTTCTCTTCTTTCCTGATCCCTACAGCACTGGGTACACAGTCTGCCACAATACGCTCTTGCTGTCTTGTAGACTCTTACCTGTCCTTGCCCATCTTTGGATTAGGGCATAGAGGACCCGGGAAAGTAGCATCTTACTTACTAGAGCCTTAGAAAGTGAAGTGAAGTCGCTCAGTCGTGTCCGACTCTTTGCGACCCCGTGGACTGGAGCCCACCAGGCTCCTCTGTCCATGGGATTCTCCAGGAAAGAATACTGGAATGGGTTGCCATTTCCTTCTCCAGGGGATCTTCCCTACCCAGGAGTGAACCTGGGTCTCCTGCATTGCAGGTGGACACTTTATCCTCTGAGCCACCAGGGAAGCCTTAATATGTTAAAAATCACACAGGCAGGCTCACTTCACCTTTGTTTCAGGGATAGAGTCTCATTTTCATGAGTGGGTGCAGCTAACGTATTTATTCTCATCACTTCACCACCATCCTTCTCTGCTGACTCTTGAGAGCAGTCCCCACGGCATCCAGCTGGCATTCCCACTAATCCAACTCAGATTCAGGGGTTGAGAGAATTCAGGATCTCAGGAATGACTCAAAGACCACATGCAGTTCGGTCTTGCATGTTTTCTTTGAGTACCGGCCAGCAAAGACCGTGGCCTCACATAATTTTTCTGCCGGGTGTGGAAGAGTGCCATAGAAAGATGATTCATGAGAAGAAATTGTCGAGTTTCTGCCTGGAACGGAGTGGAAAAAACTTGCTTGAAAAAAATCCCAGACATGCACACAAAAAGACACATAGAACCAAATTTATATCTTTAGCTTTGGGAATCTACATTCATTATTTTCTCACTTGATTTGAAAAAGGGTGAAAATTGGGCCACAAAGCTCTTGTTGGGTTATAAATAAGGTTTTTGATTATACATTAGAGTCTGGGCCACAGTAGTAGCCAGTATTTGCTTTGTGTTCCTCAGTTCATAAAGTGCTTTTCCAGTGTAGTTAACCCTCACGTTAGCCCTGAATATGACCATTGTTCCTTTACCAACATTACCTGATGAGAAAAATGGAATCTTTAAGAGAAGTTACGTGAACAGTAACAATATGAGCATTTTAACACAAGCCTTCTGCATCCTGGGACCTTTGGTTTTAGCCTCAGGGTGACATACTGGAATCTGATGCCAATTCTGCAACACCAGCTGGGTGTCCACAGTTCAGTCCAGTCGCTGGATGTCTGACTCTTTGTGACCCCATGGACTGCAGCATGCCAGTCTTTCCTGTCCATCACCAACTCCTGGAGCTTATTCAAACTCATGTCCATCGAGTTGGTGATGCCATCCAACCATCTCATCCTCTGTCCTCCCCTTCTCCTTCTGCCTTCAATCTGTCATCAGGGTCTTTTCTAAGGAGTCAGTTCTTCACATCAGGTGGCCAGAGTATTGAAGTATCAGCTTCAGCATCAGTCCTTCCAATGAATATTCAGGACTGATTTCCTTTAGGATGGACTGGTTGGATCTCCTTGCAGTCCAAGGGTTTCTCAAGAGTCTTCTCCAACACCACAGCTCAAAAGCATCAATTCTTCTGCGCTCAGCTTTCTTTACAGTCCAACTCTCACATCCATATATGACCACTGGAAAAACCATAGCCTCTACTAGAGGGACTTCTGTTGGCAAAATAATGTCTCTGCTTTTTCATATGCTGTCTAGGTTGGTCATAGCTTTTCTTCCAAGGAGCAAGCGTCTTTTAATTTCATGGCTGCAGTCACCATCTGCAGTGATCTTGGAGCCCAGGAAAATAAAGTCTGTCACTGTTTCCATTGTTTCCCCATCTATTTGCCATGAAGTGATGGGACCAGATGCCATGATCTTAGTTTGCTGGATGTTGAGTTTTAAGCCAGCTTTTCACTCTCCCTCTTTCACTTTCATCAAGAGGGTCTTTAGTTCTTCACTTTCTGCCATAAAGGTAGTGTCATCTGCATATCTGAGGCTATTGATATTTCTCCCTGCTCAGCTGGGGGTCCACAATGAGTTCAAGTCTGATGTTAACTAACCAGAGTTTGCATCAGATCCCACAAGTGAAAGGACAAGGTCTCTAACAAGACCACCCTTATCCACACACCAGCCACAAGTGAGGTCCCCAGGCTACCCACAATTCTACCAACTTGGGTATAAATTCAGTGGTTTCTATGATCCCTTCTGATTCAGCAGTTCACTAGAATGACTCACCAAACTCAGGGAAGCACTGTACTTACAAATACCATTTTATTACACAGCAGGCAAATGAACATCCAAGATGAATACACACATAGGCCCAAATCCTGGGGAGTGAGAGGGTGTGACTCACTCCTACGCCTTCTCCTCCTGGAATCCAGGTGTGTTCACCAACCAGGAAGCTCTCCCGGCCTCCTTGCTTTGTTTGTTACTATTGTCATTTTTTTTTTGTAATCAAGGTTTCATCATGTGGACCTGGTTGATTCAATCACTGACTAGTGACTGAACTCAATCTCGGGTCCCTCTTCCATTCCCAGGGGTCAGAGGAGGGGGCTGAAATTCCAACCTTGTAATCTTGTGGTTGGTTTTTCTGACCTTAGTCTGGACGCTGAAATTGTCTCCTGGCCCTACCCTGAGTCACCTCATTAGCATAAACTCAGGTGTGGCTTCCTAAGTGGGGCTAGTGGTAAAGAATCCACCTGCCAGCGCAGGAGATGCAAGAGATGAGGGCTCTACCCCCGGGTCAGGAAGATCCCCTGGAGGAGGGAATGGCAACCCACTCCAGTATTCTTGCCTGAAAAATTCCACGGACAGAGGAGCCTGGCGGCGGGCAGCCCATGGGGTTGGGGTCGCAAAGAGTGTGACGCAACTGAGGACACAGACACATACACACACAGGTGTGGTAAAAAAAAAAAAAAAGGTCTCATTATGAATTTAAAAGGATACTCCTGAAGTTTATACTTTAAAAGGATAACTCAAGATAGCCCAAGATCTTCTGAAGCTCTGTGCCAGGCCAGAGACAAAGACCGCCTACGTTCTTTATCATATCACAGCGGTCTGGAGTAGGTAGGTTCCAACTAGGTCCACCGATGATACCTCCCTCCCAGCCCTGGAGCTGCAGGTGGCCCCCAGCCACCAGAGATGGATCTGCTTCTGGGAACGGGAGAGGAACTGGAGATTGAGTTCAGTAACTGGTCAACACTTCAAAGCGAGCGGTCTTCTTTTGTATGGACAGAGTCTGAGCTGTTAGGTTTTTGTGTATCTATAATTTAATTAATTGATTTATTTTTGACCCTTCTGGATCTTCGCTGCCGTGAGGGCGCCGAGTGGGAGCTCCTGTCTGGTTGCGGTGGGTGGGCTTCTCACTGCAATGGCTTCTCTTGCTGTGGACCACGGCTCTAGAGGACAGGCTCAGTAGTTGTGGTGCTCAGGCTTAGTTGCTCCTCGGTTCGTGGGATCGTCCCAGATCAGGGATTGAACCCGTGTCTCCTGCCCTGGTAGGCGGATTCTTTACCACTGAGCCACCAGGGAAGTGCTGAGCTATTTTTAAAAGCCCATTACACTATTTTTAGTCCTGATATCCTTCCCTTTTCAGTCCCCCTCTCTTCTCCTGAGAGCCAGACCGACGGGGGCCACAGCTCAACAGCAGCAGGTCCCAAGGAGATGAGGAGTAATCGCCAGACAGCAACTCCCATTCTGCCCACTGCTTCCTTCAGCATGACTTTTGGAATAAGCATGCAGAGCCATTTCCTTATTCTCCTGACTCCAGCAGCCCGTTCTCAACCTCGTATTTTCGCCAGTGTTAACTTGTGAGGGAAAGCTTGCACCTCATTTTGTGTGACTTACGAAATTGCCACACATCAAATGGATGTTTGATTCAGAAGCATACATTTCAATGTTTAAAATATGAGGCGTGTTCGAGAGATGCCATTTCACTTAGCAGTCAGTGCTAACATCATTTTTTGAAATGCTCCCCATTTCCATGATGTAGCCAAAGCTTTATTTATCATCAGATTTGCATTTTGTGATGTATTCTTGAGCCAGCCAAACTCATCTAAAAGCGAGCTCATTTAATGCAAAGTAGATTTAAATGTGACTGCTTTAAAATGGACCACCCTGTTTAAATGCTCCTCCGGATGTAATTAGAAGAAACTTGAGTTCCATAGGCAGGAAAAAAAAAAAAAAAGGCAAGCTAAATGAGCTCCTTCTCCCTGGGTAATTTCTGACCACGCACCAATAAAACTGCTTATCAAGAAATGATTTATTTTAAATGTAACTTTCCCACAAACAGTGTAATAGGAAGTAGTTTAGGAATGACAACCGCATTCGAATAGACATCCAAAATGAAAAAGTCATGATATTTCCCACTTTCAGTATCCCTTGTCTCTTCAGACAGAGAGAAAAAGAGAAAAGGGGAAAGAAGGAAAGAGGGAAAGAGAGAAAAAAGAAACACATGATGCAAAAAAAGAGAAAAAGGAGAAGAAAAAATAGTAGGATTATGAGACAGTCTAACTTCCACATATTCAGAAACATTATCTCATGAGTGAACTAAGATTCTGTTTCTTAACTCCACTTACATCCCAGCCGCAATGACTGATGGAAATATTATTTGGGAGCTATTCACATAATACATCACCATCCAAGTAGGATCTGGTAATATGAGCATGCTTGTCAAATCTCCCATCCCATACACCGAACCTCAGAACAGCAGCACCGTCTCCCGAGTCCTGGTGGATCCAAGCTGGGTGCCAGCCATTAAAAATAAAAGCCCGTTAAACTTTCAGGACATACTTGCACATTTTTGGGAGCCGCCAAGCTTTCAAGAGTTGAGCCAGTTCAGTGGTGATATCACCAGACCAGCGTCGCCTAGGCAATGAAAGTAGTTGCCATGGAAACCCCAGTGCTGCGCCCATCAACAGCTTTACAATTTTGACAGTTCAGAAAGTGACTATTTAGGAATTTCAATTAGAGCAGAAATATACACATTTAAGTGAACAAAATGCTTTAAAAATCTATAGAAAATAATTTAGATTTTTTTTTCAAATCAGAAAGCAGAGCCCGAAATATATTCTGTGTGTGGAAGTGAATTTCAGGAATAATGTAAAAGGCACTCTGTAAAGAAGAAAAGATGTTAAAGTTCTTTTATCCCCCCTTCCTTCCTTGGAAAGGAAATAGGCACCAAGAATAAATAAGTTGTGAAAAATGATCAGCGGATTTTTTTTTTAACAGGGTAGCCACAATATGCCGTGCTTGTTAAGTCAGAACTCGTGCATACTATTAAGAAATATTTTAGAATTTTATATCTGCCAGTTCCTTATATTTGTTCAGTTCTGGCAGGGTATTCTTTTTGCAACTCTGCTGTGAGAGTTAGAACTCTTCTTTCCCTTTTATGTTAAGGGAAATTGAGGCTCGCCAGGGCGGGAGATGGTTTGCTAGCAGGGGAGTGTTTGAGATTCCAAATCAGGATGAAGCTCCAAGTGCTTTGGGCTCTGGTTGCTCTTTAATTCATGGGCAACGAAAACTGCCCAAATGTAAACAGTGATGTCGATACATCCTTCAAACAGGAAGCCATTTAAGAATAACACTGAAACCATAACGGAAGAAACAGGTCCTGTTAGGGAATGATAGCAATAGTATTAATTTGCATTGGTTAATACTAATGCCAGGATCATCGCTAGCGACGGCTGTGCTACTTACTCTTGGTTTGTCCCCTCCATCAGAGGGGGCCAGAGGCTGACCCCATGGGCAGCATCACCTGGGCCTGTCTGTCCTCTGCTTCTGATTGGTTCAGGCGACGGAGACACAGGCAGGAGATCAGAGGTGGGAGGAGAGAAAGGTTGGTGTGTCTCCTCCCATTTCTGTGTTTTTGACAGCCTCCGCCTTGGACCCTTGCTCTCCGTAGTCACGTTGCCATCCCTCATTGACTCCTGAAACCTGTTGCCACCTCTGTAAACAGTACCGACGTTCAGTAACTCTAGTTAAACATTTTTACCATCTGCGTCCTGCCCAGATCTGACTTTTTAAAATAGCAAACATTTATATAAATGCTTACTCTGTCTTTGCCACTATTCTAAATGCTTTGTGTGCGTTAACTCCAATCTTTGCACTAACCCTATAAGGCAGGTGCTATTACTACGCCCGTTTTACAGATGCAAGGTTAAGGGAAGAGCTATTGCAGTGCTTTTCAAATGTCTTGTTTCCTTGGTCCTCATGTATCACTTGCTGGGTGGGAGTTTGAAGTTAGAAGGGGAACTTGAGGGCACTCTTGCCTCCTTGCCCAGTGGATTTTCTTTCTTCTCCCCAGTCTGTCGTGTATCTCAGGTTTTTTCCAATGGGGATTCCGTGATATTATTTTAATCCTCAGCTCTGGCTTTCTGCCAGATGCCCTCACTTGGTGAACAGGGCTTCAGGTAGAAGAGAGAGGAAGGGCCTTGTGGACTCCTTTGGTTCCTAGGTCCTTGCTCAGGGCTGTAGTTGGAGTGAGAATATGTGAATACAGGTTTGCTTAGCGCTGGTAAAATGGTTGTCAGGTTCCCTGTGATGTTTTTAATCAGACAACTAGAACTACTTTAGGGTGAGGGGAACAGGGAAGAAGGAGGGGGAGGTTCCACATGAAAACTTGTTCAAAGGTTTTAAAAACTTCCCCATACTGAGGACTTCCCCAGGAGCCCACCAATAACATTGTCTCCTTGCCCCACCCCCACCCCACGTTCTCTCCATCTCCACCGCAGGCTGCAGGTTACCCTTCTGGGACATTTCTTTCTGTTTCTTTCCCAAGGGTTTTTTTGTTGTTCCTTTAAATTAAATGTTACCTTTTGGAAGAAGACAGGGGGCAGAGCTGTCCTTCTGTAGGTTGTGATCTGTCCTGGGTCCATTGCTCCATGTGGGTGGCCCTGGCCATTTTTATCAGTAATAAGAGGGACGCTCTGCACAGCTCCTTGGGGTCAGTTACCATCCTGGACATTGAAGCAACCAAAATTCCTGGCCTTAGAAGATCTTGACAGAAAATAGGCATCTCACACACTGTGGTTCTTCCAGCCAGATACACCTGTGATATAGATGTGCTTAACAGATATTTGGTGTATTAATGAGTGAAAACGTGGATCAGTCTTCTATTTATAAGTACATGCTCGTGGACAGAAATGAGCCACAACGTACTGAAGAGGAAGACGTTGAGACAGGGGTCAGTTGCCTACTTCGGAGCAGGGGCTCCTGACTGCGGAGGAGGGGCTGCACTGGGCAAGGCCTTCCTTCTGCGCCTGCAGGACATCCTGGGACTTGGAGGTGGGGGCTTGCAGGTCAGGCTGGGAGGCGAAGGTGGGAAAAGATCGTTCACAGCCCTCTGCTTTTCTCTCCAAATGGCTTGGAGCTGCCAGCCTGGGTCAAGATTCCAGAATCAATGATACAGGACTGAAAGGGGGCGACGTGCTCAGTCTCTCAGTCATGTTCAACTCTTTGTGACCCCGTGGACTGCATCCCCCCAGACTCTGCTGTCCACGGAATTTCCCAAGCAAGAATACTGGACTGGGTTGCCATTTCCTTCTCCAGGGGATCTTCCTGACCCAGGGATGGAACCCGTGCATGCTCAGTTGCTCCAGTCATGTCTGACTCTTTGTGACCCCAAGGACTGTAGCCCGCCAGGCTCCTCTGTCCATGGCATTCTCCAGGCAAGAATACTGGAGTGGGTTGCCATGCCCTGCTCCAAGGGATCTTCCTGATCCAAGGATCGAGCCCCTGTCTCCTGTGTCTCCTGCACTGCAGGCAGATTCTTTACTGCTGAGCCACCAGGGAAGCCTGAAAGAAGGATAGGCCACTTCTAAGACAGAGGGGTACAGCCTGAGGCATGTGGCAGCTTCGGGTTACAATCGTTGAGGTGTGTCCAAGGTCAAGCTACAAGCTACAGCTCTGAGGTCAGCCCTCCACTTCTTTCCACACTCTCATTTCACCAGTGAAGAGGTCACATTAGTGACCTTACTTTGTGTCCAGCGTCACCCCAGACCTGTCTCATTCATTTCAATGGTGGTAACAGGAAGCTAGAGGCTCATTCTCTCCGAGGCTTGTTCTGTGTGGTGATGACTTCACAGAATGCGATAGGCCCCCTCCAGCCTCAGCCATGGCTGGTTAATGACCAGGACGTCTTAGAGTCTCTGCGTGGGCATGGACCAGGGTCACAGCTTCAAAGCTCCGCCCGATCTGAAGGGCTGGAGGAGCTCTTTCCATCATGGAGAGAGGTTATGTTGACCCTAGTGAGGGAGTGGAACCCTGCTTTACTTTTTCTTCCTTTAGCAAAAGTTTTCCCTTAGAATCAGAAATTTGGAAAATATATATATATACACACATCAAGAAAAGGAGAGAAGAAATACAGCATTACTTTGGTATTCATGATGGTCACAGACCTCAGAACTGGCTATATCTCTGTCATCAGACTCCCCACACAATCCTCATGTCCTTCTCCAGTGCATCTTTTCAGTATAGACTATCCTTTCTATTTTCAACTGAGATGAGAAGAAATTATCAGTTAATCTTTACTTTTAAGCAGTTTTGAGGCTTTGGGACTTAAACAGCTTTAGGACTTTTGGTTTAAAAGAAGACCTTAGGACATTTTCTGCTTTTAAACAACTTGCTTCTCCGGTGGCTCAGACTGTAAAGAATCTGCCTGTAATGTGGGAGACCCTGATTTGATCCCTGGGTCAGAAAGATCCCCTAGAGAAGGGAATGGCTACCTACTCCAGTATTCTTGCCTGGAAAATTCCAAGGACACAGGTGCCTGGTGAGCTACAGCCTACGGGGTCACAAAGAGTCAGGAAGGACTGAGTGATTAATACTTCACTGTATTATTTAAAGCATCTTCGCCTTCTTATGTTTATTGTCTCAAATGTTTATGATTCTGTAATGCATTTAAATGTTCCTTTATTCCCAAAGCATCTTCAGATTCTGGTTCATGCTCACACCAGAGTCCCTGGGATGTAAGTAGCTGAGGTACCAACCTCATCACTGTGATGCAGAGACCAAACCACAGACCGAGTGCCTCCCTAGTGGTGGAGCAGGATTTGAACATCAGTATGTGTGACTCCATGGGCTTCCCTGGTAGCTCAGAGGTTAAAGCGTCTGCCTGCAATGTGGGAGACCTGGGTTTGATCCCTGGGTCGGGAAGATCCCCTGGAGAAGGAAATGGCACCCCACTTCAGCACTCTTGCCTAGAAAATCCCATGGACGGAGGAGCCCGATAGGCTGTAGTTCATGTGGTTGCAAAGAGTCGGACACGACTGAGTGACTTCACTTTCACTTTCTTTCACTTTCATGTGTGACTCCAAAGTGTGTGCTCTTTAATTCACCTTGCTGCACTGAGAATTTAAATTTCCTTTTGGAACATCTGGTAGGCCTTATTTGTTAGTATCACTGCAATCCCAGTCAACCAGCATTCCTTCTGTCGTTACCAGGGAACGGGCTCTATGTTAGGTCAGGGAATATGGAGCTGGGTAACTCAAGTCTACTCAAGGAAACAGACACTCCAAGGAGTAGTTAGCAATGAGTCGTCTTCATTCTTCACCTAATTTAGTTTTGCTAAGAGCTTTTGGAGCCCATACTAGAACATCCATGGGAAATAGACTCTCTATCGCCCAGTGGGAGGTCAAGGAAATGTTTATGAAGCAGAAGCAAAGAATTTCCTTGGCCTTACCTAATGTCATCAAGGTTTATAGCCCACCTTTAGATAGGATGCGACAGGGATTCCAGATCTCTCTGGAGGAGCTGTGACATTGTAAAATCATTGTGGGATGTTTCTTCTCTTGTGGGTGCCTTTGGGGACTTCTGCCAGATGAGTTTCCAGAACCATCCACCCTTCTTTCTGCAACCTCTTAGTTCTAGAGCAAGAGACCTGCCTCAGAGCTAAATTTCTTTTTAACTTTTTATATTGGATAAGTTTTTAATATACTTGTAAATAAACAAAGAGAATAATGTTACCCTATGTCCTCATCCTCCATTCCCCAATTTCAATTTGGTACCAATATGGCACCACTCCTGTTTCATTTCTCTCTCCCCCCTCCACTTCAGTGTTTTTGTTTACTTAACATGATCTCATTTTGCTCCTAAATACTTGGAGGAGCTTAGCATTTCAGGCAGCAGTTAGACTCCAGACAGAGCCTTTACCCTGCCTGCACAAGGTTCTTGAGTCTGCAGTCTCATTCTGCCTGAGCCTGAAGGAACTTTGTTTCTAGGGAACTTTCATTGTGGTCCCAGTCGTTCAGTTAAATGACGTCTATTAATGAGAGTTGATTTTCACAATTCTTTCTCAGTAGTTCTTACTATGTTTGCTTTGAGGATCTAGTTTTTACACCTCCGCTAAGGACAAGCCTGAATAGTTTCATTTGCTTTGAGAGAAAAGGAAAAGGAGCCAGTCAACATCATGAATGAATGGAAGGAAAAAACAGTCAGAAATGCGTAACTGAAAGTCATTGAGTAAAGATGGGCACAATTTAAAAAACAGAGGGAACTTTCCCAAACATTGAGATAAACAGATACTGTTCACTGAACAGTGTGTACAGAGTTGCCTGCCAACCATTGTTAGTGTTGAATCACCAGTTTTTAGTACCAAAAATAACTTTGAGAGACTGAACTAACACTCTTATCATTTCATGGATCCAGAGATATTGAGTCATTTTCTTAAGGTCACACAGCTTACTTTCTGAAGCTAAAAACCTGAGCTAAAAACCTTTAGCTTCTGAAGCTAAAAACTACTGTCCCACACCACCTCCAAATTCTGATGATAATGTCATGGGATGAAGACCTTTAGAGAACTTGGCAAGATGGGAGACTGACCCTAACACCTTTAATGGCTGATATTTTCTTCAAGGAAAAGAGTTGCTTTCTTTGTAAACAATGCATTCCAGGTCAGTACTACATTATAGCACAGAGTCACCTGTAGTATAAGGAAGTCATCATTTTCAAGGAAAAGACCTCTCTGTGGCATGGTTAGCTCAGATGTGAGAGTGGGGCTGAGATGATATTGAAAAGCTGGCTCTGCCCTAGGAAGGCAGGACTCGTTCAGAGGCTCAGTCATGTCCAGCTCTTTGTGAACCTGTGGACTACAGCACATCAGATTCCCCTGTCCTTCACTGCCTCCTGGAGTTTGCTCAAACTCGTGTCCACTGGGTCGACTGACAAACTGCAACTCCTCTCTCACTGGTGGTAGAAAAATAATACCAGGCATGTATCTACCTGATGGTAGGTAAGGTGTAGCATCTAAAAAGGTAAAAAAAAAAAAAAAGACTCACTTAGCGTAAAAAATCCAAGGATACAGGTGTGTGAATGCCCTGAGCTATAAGAAATCATCTCTGCACGCTCTGCAGCCCTGACTCATCGCTTGTGCTTTCGTGTTTGAACAGCGCTTGTGCTGATGACAGGAACTAGTGATTATCGTCAAGAATTAGCTTTCATTTATCCGTACAGGCACGGGGGCCCTGGAGAGCCCCCCGAAGCAGATACAAGGAAGGGAACCACCCTCTGCTCCTCCACGCGTGGGGTACTAGATGCCACAATTGGAGAAGAGAGGAAAATCGCTCCCTATAATATGGGTTGTTGAACATTATGGGCTACCTCGGAATGAGTTAAGTTCTCTTCTGTGACTGACCATAATTCACTCCTGCAGCTCCTCTCCAAGGCCTCTATTTTTGAAATGACTAGAAATGCAGAGATGGGCCATCCTGGAACCTGTCACGGAGCCCCTACCTGAATGAACTCACGTCCCCAAGGGCCAAAGGTGCTGCCTGTGACCTGTTTCAGGCAATATGCTTTATCCTAAAAAAAAAAAAAAACCAAAAACCAGCCTCGAATATTCTTGGCTTGCCATCTCCTGGGTAATTAAAGGGAGAGAGTAAATCACACGCTGGAAACCAGCCCTGAGTGCTTAAGTGCGTGTCATTCACCGAGACTGGCGTGTGCACAGTGGAGGGGACCTGGGGTTTGCATTACACACAACACCCCGTGAGATCATTAGGACTCCTTCAAGTCCTTGGCTTTCTGGGTAGCCACAGCCCCTCCTGGCTGCCCAAGTAAAATGCAATCAGATTCAACTGGGAGCAAATTAGGGAGGCAAAATAAAGCGCGTTACTGAAAACCAGCAAGGAACTCTACTGTCTGCTATTAGAAAAATTAGAGACCATTTAACAACACGAGACCATTTTGTGTTGGAAATAAAAGAGGCCCTGAATGGAGGGGCCAGGCCAGAGCTGAGGGCCGGCGTCCAGGTGAGATCAAATAGGGATCAAGGGGCTGGCTCTGGACTGAGCTGAGTTCACGTAAGTCCTTATTAGCTGATGAGCAGAGACTGCCCAGCAAACCAGATGTGTCAAAGTTGGCCAGGCACCAACTTTCCAAATCCATGACATGTTTTCTCAGTAGACTTCCTTGTATAATTTCCCATGTAAGAGGAAAAATAGCCCTGGCAGCATTTTCCAAAAGACTGGCACTATGTCCATTTCAGTCCTTTAAAACTTGGACTTCTAACAGGGCATCCAGAACTGAAGTCCTGGCCAGCCTTTTTTCTTTTTTTCATATGTTTTTCTTCCCCACTTCCCTTTAGACCTCATAGTCACACTTCATATATTAAGATGCTAATTTGTTTAACATCTAGGTGCTGAGCATGAAGGCAGCGTTAAACACTGAGGGATTGGGGAGCTACTGGGGAGCGTTAAGTGGGGGCAGGGCCCCCCTGCAAAGAGAGAAAAGTACACAGATGATTCTCATTTCCTAATAGGCATTCTGCCTGAAAACCTGTACAAAGACCTGAAATATGTATTGCTCTAAAGACTGCGAATGTTTAAAATGTCATCTTAAATTAGTAAGCGTCTTTAAATCTTCACTCTTTTGTCACGTTTTAGTAATGTTTATTACACACCATAAATCTTATTCATATCCGCATAAATCGAGCCCCCCAGCCACAAGGGAGACAAGCGCTTCTACTGGCTGATTCTGAAATCCTACAGCAGTGGATGACATCAAATATTATGACTGAAAGAAAGGAGTTCTCCAGAGCAAACTGGCTTGGGGAGAAGGAATAACAACCTTCTGCCTCCACTGGGGAGAAAAATTGTCATTTCTCTAAAAGTCTGTTTAGTGATTTTAGAAGTTTGAATAAATGGTCACATTTCTAACTCCAGTTTAAGTTGTTTTAAATAAGCCTGCATTCAGGTTGATTTCAGGGAAGACAATATAGAAAATTAAGTTGAACAGGGAGAAAACAAAACAAAACAAAACCAACTTGATAAGATAGTAACCCCCTCCCCGAAAAGAGCAGATTTAAAAGGTTGAGTGTTGTCTGCCACGTAACTTGAGTGTGCAAGGGCAGTGCTAGTGGTCAAAAACCCACCTGGCAATGCCGGAAACGGTAAGAGATGCAGTTTCAATTCCTGGGTCAGGAAGATTTGCTGGAAGAGGGCACGGCAACCGACCCCAGTATTTTTGTCTGGAGAATCTTGTGGCCAGAGGAGCCTGGTGGGCTCTAGCCCATAGGGTCGCAAAGAGTTGGACATGACTGAGTGAAATACTAAACACTGAAAGAGAAAGGGTAGCCCTTCATCACCAGGGAGAAGACGAAGGACAAAGAATCCTGATGAACGGCAGTCGATGGGGTCATCAAGAGTCAGACACAACTCAGCAACTGAACAACGACAAGGAGAAAGGGTGGAGGGGGATAAGGCTTCTGTTTAGAAGACATGGAGTGTTCTCAGACGTGTTGGTTTCAGAGACCTGTAAAACCTTTGTAAATTCCAGGCACTGAGATAAGATTGACAACTTTTATTTTTTCCAAATAAGAAAATTTAAAATTTGATTATTGTCTTGCATACTCTAGATAGTAGGGATCCTTTTTTTTTTTTTAACTAAGAGCTTTAAAAATTGAGTAAGTTTAGCTTTAGTTTTATTTTCTCATTTTATCATTAATTAGCAGTGAAATGCGAACAACTGTTCTGGAATTGCTGCAGGTTCCAGGGAGACCTGTTTTCCATCCCAGTGAGATCTCAGTCTTGGAGGAAGACGCTGCCCACCCTACACCTTGGCCTCCTGAGCCTGCTGACTGCTCGGGCCCCTAGTCAGAGGAGTGTGCAGCTTGAAGGCCTGGGTGCAGGATGTGTGCACGCTCAGTTGCTAAGTTGTGTCTGACTCTTTGCGCGACCCTGTGGACTGTAGCCTACCAGGCTCCTCTGTCCATGGGATTTCCCAGGCAAGAACACTGGAGTGGGTTCCCATTTCCTCCTCCAGGTGATCTTCCCTACCAACCCAGGGACTGAACCTGCATCTCTTGCGCCTCCTGAATCGGCAGTCAGATTCTTTACCACTGATGGGTGTAGGGTACACTGACCCATCAGCTTTTGTTTCACCAGGGAGGTCAGAAGTGGCCTGCTGGGAAATAATGGTCAGCTGAGGAGCTCCGGACTAATCCAAGTCCCCCTGTGTGAGTGTGCCTATGTGCCAAGTTGCTTTAGTCATGCCAGCTCTTTGCCATCCTATGATCTGTAGACCGCCAGACACCTCTGTCCAAGGGATTCTCCAGGCAAGAACAGTGGAGTGGGTTGCCGTGCCCCCTCCAGCGATCGTCCCGACCCAGGGATCAAGCCTTCGTCTCTTACACCTCCTTTGTTGGCAGGTGGGTGCTTTACCACTAGTACCACCTGGTGAGCCCCCTCTAGAAGTGTGGTATGTTAAATTTTACCTCCCTGACCAGTGATTGAATCAGCAATCCCTTCTTTGGAAGACGAAGTCTTAACCACTGAACCACCAGGGAGGTCTCAGGAACCTGTAGTTTTTAAAAATAAGACTCCCTGCATGCTTCTGAAGCCCAGTTTGCAGACCAAAGGGGGGAGGGCTCACTCCCTCCCGGGCTGTCTGCCATCCCAGACAGACTCGGTATCTTGTCCCTTATAACACAGAGCAAGTACAAGATGGCATTTCTCCCCTAAAACTGTCCCTTCCAACCCCCAGGTCCACCCTGGCACCAGCACCAACACACATACGTACACATGCACGCACATGCACGCACACTCACACGCTCATGCCATTCCCTCCCATCCCATTATGCACACTTTGGGCAGGGAAGTGACTTACTTCTGTTAGCTTCCACGACATTTAATGTCATGCCGGGCGCATAACAGGGGCTAGCTACATAAATATTTATGTGATGTCTATCAGTCAATAAGTCCTTTCCAACTCTAAAATTCTGCATTTCTCTCTTTCCCACTGATAAGCAGTCAGATAAGGTAACAGAAAGTTTAGACGCACAGAGAATGATAAGCAGGGAGGCAGGAGGCCTGGTGTCACGGAAGGTTCTGGGTGTGTGTACAGCCTGTACCACTGCAGTGATGGGACCACGAGCCACTTGCTTGATTCCTGAGCCTCGGAAGGCTCGGTTGTCAAGCGTTCTGTCAAGGCCACATGATTTCTGTGATCCCTTTTCAGCCCTAGAATTCAATGAAAAATAGATGAACGTACTTTTCTTTTGAAAATGAGAAACTGGCTTACATGTTACTTAATACTTTCAAGTATGAAAGATAACTTAAGTATCTTAAGTATTAAAATACATCTTAATATGGAAATTCTACAACGTAAGGGAATGCTCCATTCTAGCCCAAAGAGTGGGCCCCAGATTTAACTCTTTATGATTACTGTGGGTGTGCCTGCTTCGTCACTCAGCTGTGTTCCACTCTTTGTGACCCCATGGACTGTAGCCCACCAGGCTCCTCTGTCCATGGGATTCTCCCAGGTCTCCAGGTGATTGTCCTGACCCAGGGATTGAACTCAGGTCTCCCCATTGTAGGCGAGTTCTTTACTGTCTGAGCCACCAGGAAAGCCCCTATTTTAAAGGTTTAGGATTTTCTTCCCCTCTCTTTCCACTAGCACAGTCCGGTCCCCCACTGATGAGGTGGTTAACAGAGAAAGCCTACCCAAGACTTTACCCAAGTTCTTATTAAAAGTCTTAAAAAAAAAAAAAAGATTTTGTCACCATATTGCCAGCTGTCGCTAAGTCAGCTAACAGTCTAAAAAAGACAAAGGAAATAGTAAAAACACAAGTCACAAAATTAAAAGCCCAAACACCCATCATTTTAAAATAAGAAATTTTAAGTCTCCCTAGCATGCAACATCTACCCAGACTAGCCTCTGAACATTGCCTTCATTTAGTGGGATATTTTCAGCATAAACTGAAGTTAACGTAGATTGGTGTCAACTACTACCTGTCAGAAGATGTTGCAAAGCCATGTCGCCATGAGATATGGACCGGGAGAAATAAATGACCTCCAAAATGATCATCTACAAATATTGACACACATCGCCAGGGTTCTATTAATACATAAACACGGCACAGATCTAAACCTCAGGGCCCGCACATTTATGTATCCTGGCTGATCTGCTTTTCATAAATCTGCTTAGCACTAATGACTAAGATGCATTTTTAATAAATTAATTTTGAATAGATGGTGCTCTAGAGGGAAGCTGGGACGTGCCTGCATGTCATTAATAGTTAAAAATGGAAGCATCTATTTAGGAGGAGATCTGCAGCTGTTGAAATAAGAGTCCAACCACACTGACCCCCGACAGATGACCCTGATTGCACTGCGAGCTCTGGAGCCCTTCTGACTGTGCGGTGTGTTTTCATGGATGTGGTCATTTTGGACCAATGACCTGCTGTGTTTAGAGTTATGTTTTAAGCTGTTGATCCTATAGTCACACCAACCACAACGGTCTTATCCGTGCGCCTTGTTCACGTGTGTGTTTCCTGTTGCCAGTGTGCACAGCAGCCAGTGGTGTGTGAGAACGTGATGGGAAGCTTTAACTGGCGTAAAGAGGATCGGGTCCACATGCCTGCTTTATCCGACTGACCTAGAAAGAACCACGTCTGCGTCAGAGCCTGTGGGTTAATCCCTACAATCTCAAATGCTCAAATATAATGATTACATGAAAGTCGACCCTTTTCTAGGTCACCAGTGGCTAAAACCGGGTGATCCAAGAGCCAGAAGTAGTTAAAAGACTTGGCGGGTGCCTGTGATGGCTCTGTGACAGTGAGTCCTGAGTGCAAGACCTCACAGGGTCTCCTGAGACCTAATTCATTGTGGCCAAAGGAAGGTAAACTCCCAGGAACCTCCCTGGCTGTTCCATGGGTAGAACTCCACATTTCCACTGCTGGGGGCATAGGTTCAATCCCTGGTCCAGGGAACTGAGACCCCACAGGGCCCCTGACCATGACTGGGCCAGTACTGAGGACCCCTCTACTCACATACTGTCCTCTAAGCACAACCCTAGGTGAGGACCCAGAAGCCAGAAGAGGCCACGAAGCCCTTCTTCTCTTTGCCCCCAGAAGCCTGTTCTCCAAGTGAGGGCATCTGGCAGAAGGCCAGAGTTGAGGATCAAAATAATATCGTGGATCCCAGATAAACTGTCAGTGGGCAGAGCGGTTTCTACTTTCTGGGCTTCTGAACACTCAGTGCCGTTTGGAGTGACTGGCACTTAGCAGGTATATACTGGATACATTTGTGTTCAAGAAGTGATCGAAGGAACGGAGTCTAGGGTTTCTGCAATGAGCAGGATATCTTCCTTCTCTGCGTTTTCTTTAGCACCCAGCGTCTTACTGTCTGTCCCCTTCTTTGCAGTGACCTAGCTTCTCAGATAAGGGGGCTTCCCCAGCGGCTCAGCAGTAAAGAATCCACCTACATTACAGGAGCCGCAGGAGATACAGTGTCGACCACTGGGTTGGGAAGATTCCCCGGAGGAGGGCACGGCAACCCACTCCAGTATGGTTGCCTGGAGAATCCCATGGACGGAGGAGCCTGGCGGGTTCCAGTTCATAGGGTCACAAAGAGTCAGCCACAACTGAAGTGACTTAGCACCGATGCACGCATCTTCTTAGATAACTTGGGCTGGTGAGATGACTCCCATCTCTTTTCCATAAATCAGAGAGTATTGTTTCCCCTACGTTCACCAAACTCTCAGGGATATCCAGAAAACATTTTCTGCATAAACATGCAGGCCTTGTAATATCACCATCATCCCTGTATTGAAAATTAATGACTATTTCATAAAATATTGAGACCTAAGATCGGCACTTAAATCACGACCATCCATTTCCCTTCCCTTAAAACTGCTCCCACTTAGATAACTGCCAGATTTCGGTAATATTGTGAAATAAACCTGCAAACACTCTGCGATCAGAGTGACACTGCGTGAGTGGCTTTCACATGGCGTGCTGGTGGCTGGGTGGTTACAGAGCCATTAGCATGAGTTAATGACTAAGGCTTCCCTTCACTGTCACAGTCCTCTCCTGTTATTAGCCGAAACCTGAACTTTAGCTTAATTGCAGAGACCAACCCGCCCCTGGCAGAGGAGGGCAGACTCTCCAATGTTGTGATTGCATTCAAAGTGCTAATTGGGGGACCCTGACAGATAACATGCCCGGCAAAGGCGCAGCAGAGAGCAGTAGGTGAGGCGCTGGGAATACGGATTCCAAGATGAAAAACCGTGTCTTCAAAAGCCCCGAGGATTTGCTTTTCCTCTCCTCGGCTCAGCCCAGCACACAGAACCATATTTGCCAAGTACGAGAGGATCTGACACATCTAGCTTCTCGAATTTAACTTTAGTCTCTCACCAACTTTTCTGATTTTGGAATTGATCATTTCACTGACTCTGGGTAAACCCCCTTCCCTGTAAATTCCAAACAGCTCTCCTGAAGCCTCTGTTTCTCTCCCCAGAGATTTTACTTTCTTTAGCACTGAAATGACTGGAGAATCAAAAATATGTGAAAAAGGAAAGACACTGGTTTTTGTTATCTGTGATTTTAAGCTTCTGATTTTTGAATTTTGTTAAAATCCTTTCGTATTTGCAAAAGGTCCTTTGGCTCTGGAATATTTAGGATCTGTTTACCCTTCTGTATTTAATTTATGCAACTTCATTACTGACTGGGTATTATTTCTTTATACGCCCATTTCTTCATCTTCGAAACGTTTTCCATCCTACCCAGTGTCCTCTGCTGCCTGTATTAATTAGGATTACTTTGGCTGCAAGTGATAGCCATAGCCCAACTGGATTAAGCCGAAAAGGGATTCTTGACTCGCATAATTGAAAAGTCCAGGGAAAGGGCTGGTTTCAGACAAGAAGTGATTCGGGAGCTTAAATGTGACGGGCACTTGTTTCTCTCCTACTCTTGGTTATTGGCTTCATTCTTACTCAGCATCCCTCATGGGGTCAGCAAATTGAGGCTGTAACGCCCAAAGCATTTCTCTATTCCTCTTATCCCAGGGAGAGAAGAGAAATTGGGCTTCCTACACTTGAGTCTTATTGACCTGCACTGGCCAGACGTGGGTCATGTGCTCCCTACCCCGAACCAATCACTGTGGACAGAGTGTGGGCAGAATAAGCTGATTGGATGATCCGAGGTCATCACGTGCTTCGCTTTGGAGCGGGAGGTAGAGACTTCTTTAAGAAAGCAGTATGAACTAAGAGTCTTGGGGAACCAGACTTCCCTAAGCAAAATCTGGGTGCTGTTGCCTCAAGATGGGAAAGTACTCGATAAATACTGGGTGGCATAAACAAACATTCACTAAACTGTCCCTAAAAAGGACCACTAGTTGAAATTAGCAAAGCACTTCAAATCTCTTGAATTCAAAAAGCAGTACGAATTCACAAGCTGCAGCCAATTTTCTGTTTTATATCCTGACACAGGGAGATAGAAGTAGCGCGCTATATGAACTAAGTGTTATTTGGCATTTGTCTGAGTGAGAGCATCTTGATTCAGGTGATACAATGTGACCTAAACTAAGTTCAAAACTGAGATTATGCTCCTGCCAGATTGAGGTCCCCCTTTGCAATCTCATATTAACAGCATGGGCTATTGTAAGAAACGAATTTGTGGTAATGAATCGATCCACATTGCTTAGTCTTCTGTTTTTTTTGCCTGCTATGGAATTTGGGAAGGAGTCAATTAGAGAAGTCCTTTAGCCAGTATCGTAATGAGTAATGGGGGCATTTACGTGATTGCTAATGGCGGAGTTTACATGAAGCCTCAAAGCATGAGTGGCAGTGTCTGGCAGCCGCACATTATGTCTGTGATTATCACTATAAATTAAGTTTATGTTGATATAATTAGCAGTTAAAAGCTAAAGTAATATTTATACTGATACAAGTTCTATCGAAGCCATACTAGTGCAAACAGACTGTGAATGTTGATACGGCAGGAATACGTTGATCTTGGAAGGCAGGGTGTTTTTGCAAGTGAGGTATCCTGTTGGTTTATAGTTGACCAAACCACTCTGCAATTTCAGAGGCTGTAACTCTGCCAAATGATCCCAGCTGAGGGGAAACACAGCTCACCTTGGTAGCTCTGGCCTTGAACCACCCAAGCCAGAAAGCGAGAGAGACGAAGCGCTGAGAGGGGAGGTGACATCCAGGTATGAGGTCAGTAATGATGATGACGGGGTCTCGCCAGTATCCTTGGGATCAGATGTCCCAAGGGCCACCAGAGAGAAGGAGGAGGGGTTATTTCATCATAAGAATATGGTCTTCCTTGAGAAAGTCTGGTTGGGGCCAAGGGTTGTGGTCATGTCGACTCCCTGCTCTGCCTTGGCGGATCCGAGGTGTGCAGTATCTCAAGGTCACCAGCATCAGGATGATAAGGCTAGGTGCTTCTGACTCCAGGTCTGCAGGTGTGCTACCTAAGGGCTCTGGACCACTCTGGTTTCTTCTCCACACATATTTCACTGTCCCTAGTCCATCAGACTCTCCCCAACATCGATGGGGTTGTCTCTACTCTAGAAGTAAGGGTACAGAGTGAAGAGTCAGTGACTTTCAAATGCTCACTGCTAGTGAGTGGTCAGCGGAGATGGCAGTGGCGCCCCACTCCAGGACTCTTGCCTGGAAACTCCATGGACGGAGGAGCCTGGAAGGCTGCAGCCCATGGGGTCGCTAAGAGTCAGACACGACTGAGCGACTTCACTTTCACTTTTCACTTTCATGCTTTGGAGAAGGAAATGGCAACCCATTCCAGTGTTCTTGCCTAGAGAATCCCAGGGACAGGGAAGCCTGGTGGGCTGCCATCTATGAGGCTGCACAGAGTCGGACATGACTGAAGTGACTTAGCAGCATCAGTAAGTGGTCAGATGGAAAGCAATCTGAGGCCGGCTACCTTTGAAGCCCCTGAAGTATTCATCTGCTCAGCAACTATTTGTTCATTCAACACATATTTCTGAGGACTTCCATCCACTGGGCACTTTTCTGGGAGCTGACTAGGTAAAGCCCTCTGACCCATGGAAGCCTGTCTTTCAGATCTCTCCTGGGAAGTGCTTGGTCTATGAGGAATCCTGGAAAATCCAGCACCAGCTTACTCAGAGCCCTCGCCCACCGGTCTGCTGGGGTGGTGTACTCTCTCAAGGTGGTCACGGTGTTCTCCTGCCTCTCTTTGCCTGAAAACGCTGGATAGAGGCTCTGGTTACTCAGCACTTTGAGTCCTAAAAGGGAGGCAGGCAATTGGTGGTTCTTGCAAACTGAGGGAAGCAAGAGATGGTGGTGGCAACTAGTTTCTGTCCCTTCTCCATGCAATACAAGTTGTTTGTTTTTGTTGTGCCTCTGGTGGGAGAGAGAGAGAGGTGCCGCCTGGCCTCACACCTGAATGCAGTCTTGTCCCCTCTATCTGCTTAGGTGACCCCTAGAGCCAGCATCTTGTGACAACCTCTTGGGTGCCGGGTGACTTTAATACAGCATCTTACTCGGTCGTCACAGCAGCCCCTGTGCAGTGGACATTATGTTTCTAGTTTTCTCAGCGAGGGAGCTGAGGGGCAGCTGGTGAGCCTGTCCACACGGGTTCTAGTTGCTGGGCTGGGATCCAGACCCTGGCCTGTCTCACACTCAGGCAGGCTGCCTTCTGACCCTCCTTGCTCCAGGGGAAGAGGGGTGAGCAGCTGCCTGGCCTCCTCCTCCTCTGAGTATCCTCCCCACGGAGCACCCTCCCTATGGAGCACCATCCCCATGGAACACTCTCCCCACTGAGCACCCTCCCCACACAGAGCACCTTCCCTTCCAAGCTCCCTCCCCACTGAGTTCCCTTGGGGTGCAGGAGGGAACTCCTGCCATTGAGGCAGCTTCTCTTAAAGGGACATGGGTGACAAACTTTCCACAGGAAGCAGAGACTAAACCTGCAAGGTTTCCCTTTTGCTTTTAAAAACTGTGGAGACTTGTTTTTGTTGTTTAGTCTCTACATCGTGCCCAACTCTTTGGGACCCCATGGACTATAGCCTGCCAGGCTCCTCTGTCCATGGGATTATCTAGGCAAGATGGAGTGGGTTGCCATGCCCTCCTCCAGGGGATCTTCCCGACCCAAGGATCGAACTCGCATCTCCTGCATTGTAGGTGGATTCTTTACCACTGAGCCACGAGGGAAGTCCTGTAGGGGGACTGATGGTCTCTAAAATTATATGGAAAAGGTCCGCCCACCAAGACAGAAGGAGTTAAAAAGAGCCATCTCGGGTATTCAAGAATAAGTAAGAAAATTAACTGAGGGGATATGTTTACTTTTCGTGTTTTGGGGTTTGGCCAAACCAGCGATGTCTGCAGGAGGGCTTCGATGTTGGAGGTTTTGGTGTTGAGACTGAGAAACTTCTCTGCTCCCTCTCCAGGGCAATCCCCAGGATGGAGGCAGGAGGGTCTGTTCATTTGTGGCCTCCACAGATCTGGGAAGAAGGAGGTCTTCCAGGCCCCACTGGAGCACTGCCCAGGCAATATTTGTTGATGTCATTTTCTCCTAATTAGACTTCTTTTAAAAACAAGACTGTTGTAAGTGAATAACAAGGACCTTTCTAGGAGAGTGGGTGGTCGTCCTGGGGAATGATGGGGGGGCTCAAGTCCAGCGAGGCATGCCACCGGCTTTGTATCCCTCCATCCGCCAAGAGTAACACCTGCGTTTCCTACAGGAGGATTAGAAACTGCTGGAAGACTGTGGACACCCCAGCTCCCGAGACTGTCAGCTACTGCTAATTCCCTCCTGGGCTGGGCTCATCTGGTCCTCCTGAACACGCTGACAGCCTCTGTCTCTTTGATCAAAGAGAGATGTGCTTCTCCCGTGCGGTTGGAAGAGCTTGGGCTGAGCTGAAAGGGGCCACCGGATCCCAGGCCCTGCTGTGCCACCATTAGGCGTGGTGGGGTGGGCTGTGGACAGGCCACCTCGTGCTTCTGGAAACCAGATGAGTTCTCTCCAGAGTCCTTTCTCTGCAGTTCTAGCAGCCACAATGTTTGTTTATTGGCCGTTGGTTGGCTTTGGTTGGTTTTGCTTTGTTGATGATTATTGTATTGTGCTGGGTCTTTGTTGTGGCCTAAGGGCTTAGTTGCTCCGCTGCATGTGGGATCTTAGTTCCTCAAGCAGGGATCAAACCTCTGTTCCCTGTGTTGGAAGCTGGATTCTTAACCACTGGACCACCAGGGATGTCTCAGCCGCAATGTTAAGTACGAGGTACAAGCAGGCACACGGGTCTGCCCGGTGCCATCACATTCACACACACCAACATGCACACATTTCTTTTTAGTGCCCAGGTCCGTGACAGTTTTATTTTCAAGGTAAAAAGCAAAAGGTCAGACTACCCTTCCCTTAAGATCTGCTCGGGCCGCCCTTAGACATCTCCGGGGCAGTGAAAGGGGCGGAGGCTGGGGCTTGCTGTCGTGGAGTGTGGTGTAGGGGCCACCCCTGCTATTTGTGTTTGGGGCCCAGCCGCTCCACCTCTCAGGGCTTCGGGCTCCTTCTCAGTGAAAGTGGGGCTGGCCGTGCTCCCTGGCTCATGGGCTTTGGTTGGGAGTCACGGTGTTAATACAGATGAAGCCCCTAGAGCGGGGCTTGGCGTCTGCCCCTAGAAAGAGCCACTGTTAGCCCCTCACCAAGCTGTCTTCGGGTAAACCTCTGGCTTCACTTTTGCTGGGATTTCTTTCCTTCTTGTCTCAGCTCCTCTTGGTCCTGCCAACTTAGGCTTAGAAACGTACTGACAACCATCTCTGGAAGTTCCTAGCCAAAGTGCATTCCCAGAAGTCATATTTTCAGTTTCAACCACAGGAAAAACCGGTCAGTCCAAACCTCACCCCACAGAAAACAGAGGGAAAACACAGACATTGGAAGCACGTCCTCTGGTGTTTTATCACTGGGATCTGAGCCCTCCTCCCTCCAATGATATACAGAAGGAAAGCGACGATGGCTGGCTGGAGTGTCAGAGGAAGAAGTTTCTGCTAACAGTGGCCTTGAGATGAGGGTGCTACCCTGTTAGCAAAGTTGGGACTAGCCACCTCCAGAAGGCTCCCAGAGGAAGTGCTGGGCCAGGCCCTGTCTGCCTGCAGCTTTGTCCTTCAGCTCATCACTGGTCAGTTCATGAGGGCTGAGCCGCAGAGAGAGCTCGGCTTTAATATCCTGAAAGAGGAATGGTGCCCAGCAGTTTCTTTCCAGGTTAGATTTGCGCTCCTTGACTGTCACTTGCAGTTGTTTCAGTCTGGTGGGCTGCAATCCATGGGGTCGCTAAGAGTTGGACACGACTGAGCGACATCACTTTCACTTTTTACATTCATGCGTTGGAGAAGGAAATGGCAACCCAGTCCAGTGTTCTTGCCTGGAGAATCCCAGGGACAGGAGGAGCCTGGTGGGCTGCTGTCTATGGGGTCGCACAGAGTTGGACACGACTGAAGCAACTTAGCAGCAGCAGCAGCTAGTGGGAAAAATTATACTAATCGTGAAATATTTGACAACACTTTCTGTTAGTTTTCAAACAAATTGGAATAAATTTGAACCTCGTTTTATATTTTATACACACTCCAAAATAAAATCCCTCCTGCAAATTGCTTATATGCTGAGGTCCTAGATTCCAGTAAGGCTTAATTTATTTTAATGCACAAATAGTAAATCCTTCCAAAGGGGGTGTTGGAAATGGAAATACTGATGGGTCCTTTCACAGTGATGTGCTGCCAAGCGCCAACCCCCAGGGGAGCCGGTGCCCCGTGTGAGGATGACGGGGTGGAGAGGGGTTGCTGAGCTCAGATGCAGTGCCTGGGCCCAGGGGTGTCATGTGAGTGCCGGAATCAGCAGCGTGAAGCTGGGCATCCTGGGCTCAGTCGCAAACAACGTGTTGTAAAAATGTGAACGGACGTTGTCATGCTGTTTATGGCATGTGCTCTCACTGCGTGCCTCCCAGGTGGGTTCTTACTCTTTGCTTAGTCCGCAGAGCACTGTTAATATCACTTAGAGTCATAGGAGGTTAGATGTGGGTCAGATATGAAAGGCCATCTCATTTCTAAAAGCCTGGCCACAGTGGGGCCTGGGGGTCCGAGGGGACAGCGCAGCAGCCCTGAGCTCTCTGGCTCTCACACCTGCTCACACTCACTCTCGCTTGCACTCACGAAAGGGCATGTAGTCTCACCCCTGTCACATCCGAAGGCCCCATCTGTCAGCTGCTCCCCAACTAGGATCTGCCGTTTTCTTCCTCTCTGGGGACCCCCATTGGTGATGGTCTCTGCCCTGAGGGCTCCACCCTACTGCCATTGCCACGCCTCCCAGGCAATGCCCCCATTGCCCAATGCCCCCAGGGGGTGGGAGCTGGGCTGCTGCAGCGGGGCCTCACGCCCCTCCCCCTCCTGTCATCTAGAAACGCGTGTGCCGGGCCTGTGCCTGCTGCCATTTCTGCAGGGCGGCCTCTTCCGCGTATCTTCTGCTGCGCTGACACGGCAACCACACCCCGAACGCCTCTTCAGCCGATGGGCACCTGCCAACCTCCTTCCTCCTCCTTGCTGCTGCTACTGCTGCTAAGTCGCTTCAGTCACGTTCTCCTCCTTGCTACTGCTACTGCTAACTCGCTTCAGTCGTGTCCGACTCTGTGGGACCCCATAGATGGCAGCCCACTGGGCTCCTCTGTCTCTGGGATTTTCCAGGCAAGAACCCTGGAGTGGGTTGCCATTTTCTTCTCCAATGCATGAAAGTGAAAAGTGAAAGTGAGGTCGCTCAGTCGTGCCCAACTCTTAGTGACCCCATGGACTGCAGCCTACCAGGCTCCTCCATCCATGGGATTTTCCGGGCAAGAGTACTGGAGTGGGGTGCCAGTGTTCCAAACAAAACCTAAGCAAGTCAGATTCTGCAAATCAGATCTTTTTGGATGCTCCCACGCAGAGTGAGACTTGTTAAACTCTTCCTTCAGGTTAAAAAGGCCTTCCTGGGGATACCAGTAAGTCCAGTGTTCAGAGAGATTGAACTGTGATCTTAGGACATCTTTGGTATCAGGAACATTAGCATTTGGTTTGTTTGTTTCTGGCTGTATCTCCCTACGCTTTTCCCCAAGGGCGTACGGTGCAGTGGATGGGAATTCAGAACCTATGGCTCCTCCAGGGTCTGCTCTCTCCTCCGGATCTCAGGTTGACTGACACGTGGCTTGGAGAGTGGACTCTCCGTGGACCTGCACACATCTCCTACATCCCCTGACTGCTCCACTCCTCCCTGCACGTGGAGGAAGGGGCATCTGAAATGCCTGCTCTCTGAGTACCTATGACTGGATTCTCACCAGGTTCTGATCAACCCACAGATAGGAAAACATGTCACAAGTGATGATGAAGAAGATCGTCCTGAAGGGGAGTTGCTAGCCTGACAGAAGTCTGATGCTTGGTGGACCCCACACACACGGGTTGAACTGAACCCGGGGATGGAGGTGGGGGAGGATGACAGATATGGCTTCACGTTGCAGCATCACCACTCAGGCAGGCCACTTCTCTGAGCATCAGTTTTACCACCTGTAAAGTGGGGCCTCTGCTCCAGCATCATCACAGGCATCAGAAGATAGAGGGCACACACCTGCACGTCCATGTTCACAGCAGCATATTTGCAATAGTCAAAAGGTAGAGGCAACCCAAATATCCACCAGTGGGTGAATGGATAACAAAACATGGTCTATCCATATAATGGAATAGCATTCAGCCTTAGTAGAGAAGGTCATCCTGACCCACAGTACAGCATGCAGGAACCTTGAGGGACATTCTGCAGAGTGCAGCAAGCTAGTCGCCAAAGGACACGTGCTATATGCTTCCAATTACATGAAGCCCTTAGAGTAGTCAGATTATAGAGACAGAAAGTAAAATGGTGCTTGCCAGGGCTGAGTAGGGGAGAGAGGGGACTAATTATTTAATGAGTATGAAGTTTCAGTTTTGCAAGATGAAGAGAGTTCTGGAGATGGATGGTGAGGAGTGCACAGTGAGAATATAGTAAATGCCACCGAAAAATGTACATACAATGAAAATGTGGAGGGATCTGTATTTGACCACAATTTTTTAAAGAAAAGACATGTAGTGCTCTTAGCACGTCGCTTGGCACGTGCGCTGATGCTCAGCAGATGGCCATCGTCTTCAGGAGAGTGCACGCTTACATCTGGCTCCACCGGGAACCAGCTGGGATAATCTATGTCCCTCTTTGTGTGGCATTTGCTCCATTTGTAAAAGATCGCTTCCATGTCTCCCTTCTTTTCCTCTGTGAGACCCAAAGGAAATTCAGGAGATATTCAGGAAATATTTAGTGTAATAGAAACAAGAATGGAAATGGGGCTAAAATACATTAAGCACTTTCTCAATTTGAGTGCTGTGTGTGCCCTCCCTCTTGCCCCCAGCCAGAGATCTTCTCTTTACCCAGAAACCAAAAACGACAGGTAACGTCTGGACCACCTGTTCATTCTTGGCTCGGAATCTGCAGACACCCCTCTGCCCATGGAGGCCATTTTCCTCGAGAACGTCCACTAAAAGCAAGAAAACATTTTCTTCTGCCTGAAAAAATGTAGCCCTGGCCTTATCCTCCTTCCAAATGGTCACTAAGAAAGCCGAATACGTGGACCACTAACAGAGCCTCAATTCATCGCTTCCAGAGCCTGAAGCGTTTTATGCTCACTCTGCGGGCATAATCAGGGAGTGATTCTGAACCTTGTTAATCAGAAAGGGCCCTTTAAAAATGTCATGCTGTCAATATAAAACTTGGCTAAATTGCATTATAAATGCCAGATTCAGTCAACTAACACATTTAACACCATTTCTTAAGTACAGTTTAGATTTTATCCGTGCCAGAGAGAATGAGAAAAAGACCTCAGAGAGCCAATGCCTGTGGATTCCTTGGGCTAAGCTCCGTGCCCCCAGAGAGGGATTATAAATATTTCATTCCAAATCTGAGCTGCCCTTCTCCTGGCGCTATTGTCAATAAGGTGCTCCCCGCCCCCGGAAAGTTGCTGGCTTTACAATTGAATGATTCTCATAGCTAAGAAGGTTACTAGGGGTGAGAGCCTTAGAACCATTTTTCCATCCGCAGAGAATTCCCATAGCTGTTGTTTTATGCCCGAGAGGAAGGGTTTCTTGTGAGTCTAAGCATCGTATGCACGCCTCCATGGGAGGAAAGTGTCAGTCGCTCAGTTGTGTCTGACTCTTTGTGATCCCAAGGACTATACAGTCCATGGAATTCTTCAGGCCGGAATACTGAAGTGGGTAGCCTTTCCCTTCTCCAGGGAATCTTCCTAACCCGGGATCAAATCCAGGTCTCTTGCATTGCGGGCAGATTTGTTACCAGCTGAGCCACCAGGGAAGCATGGGAGGAAAAGCCTCCTTTTTGATATCTGTGGAGTCCAAGATAGCTCTCCAAGCAGAAACTACCTGTTTGGGGGAAGAGTCATCATCACATAGAAATGAACAGAGATCTAACCCCTGGTGTCCCCTCCCACCCCGCCTCCTACCAAATACAGCTGAGTTGGGAGGCAGACTCTGTGAGGGCTTCAGTTGACCCCAGAAAGGGCTTGCAGGTGGAGGGGCCCTTCAGCCTTGTCCCAGGTGGTAGCAAGGCATTTGTGTGTATACGCCTGCATCAGTTGATCATTGGATGATGGCTTCCCTGAGCTCTTGCGAGGGCTTCTGGCCAGGGCTGTCAGGGACATTGCTCCCGGTGCCGGGGGTAAGTCCTTCAGTCCTGGAGGGGGTCTGGGCGGCACGCTACAGTGTCCACTACAGAAAGAAAGATGGCCAGAGAGAGCATGATTGCCGACCTCTGCCTGATCCGATGGCATAAAGTATGCCTCAGAGTTTGTGTTAACTCAGAGATCAGAGAGCTGGGCTTCCATATTTCCTCCCCCCGTCCATCTTTGGCTGAAGGCTCCCCCGGGAGGAGGAGGTTTGGATTTAAACTCTTGGACCCTTCAGGCTCTCTGCGTGTGTATGAGCCTGGGCTCATGAAAAGCAGTTCCAGTAGCCCCTCAGAGGACTCAGAAGAGAGTCACAGGTGCAGTACATTAAAAGAAAATGGACCCGGAGCCAGGAGATGGGCCCCAAGGGACTTTGAAGGGTCCTTGTGGTCTGGCTGAGACACCCACTCTGTCCGCTGCAGCTTCTGTAGGTCTGAAGGGATTTCTCAGGCCGGATGAGGGCAGGACGTCAGAAGAAAGATGAGGTCACGAGGTAGAGGCCCCGCATCTGCCAGGAGAGCCCTGAGCCTTGGGGGGCCTGAGGGTTGGGAGATGGAATCTATTTCACCCTCGGGGAGCCTGGCGGGGAAAGCAACCTCTGAAGCAGAGCTGGCTGAGTACAGAGATCTAGGTGGGGTCTGCATGCTCTAGAGTGGCACCAAAGAAGCTCATGGGCCGGGGAGAGGCAGGGAGGTGGCTGGAGTTCCCTAGGGTCTTCAGCATCCCTGCATGAACAGGAGTAAAATAGCCAGTGAATGAGAGAAGGCAGAATCTTGGAGTAACATGGAAGCTGCAGCCACAGGTGCTGATGGGTCTCTGGGGCCCAGGCCAGCAGTGGGCATCTCAGTGGATGCTAGTGTGAAGACAGGGCAACAGGGAACCCATGTCCTGCCTGGTATCTTGGTAGAACATTGTCACTGTAGAATTTACATGGAGAAAGGGAAACCCCGAACTGATCGAGATTATGTCCCAAGTACCTGAACATTTACAGACTTGCAATAGAAATAGATTTAAAGGAAATGAAAAAAATTTAAATATCTACATGCATTTATGGGCAGTTTCCTGCTGCCACATGTAATGATGAACAAGATCTCTTAGAAACCTCTAAATGATATAGTGTGCGGATGCTTCAGACACAGGTGTGTGTAACGCCCCTTTAGCTCAAGGTAATTACTGTTTTGTTGACGAGTTCCTCTCCTTACATGAAGAAGGAATTACGCTGTCAGTGAGGACTGAATCAACTGACTGAGGGACAGAAGATGACGCAAATGAAACCTAGGGCCCCAAGAGAGAGCGCACAACTTTATGGACAATGTTGTATTTGTCTGCAGTTTTGATATTATAACCCATGTGCCCAACGCAGCACGCGTGGAGCACACACGCACACATACACTTCTTCTGAGCCTGTTATTTCTTTCTCTTTCTTCCTTCTTCATGCTACAGTGAATTGGAAGAACAAAAAAGCTGAAGGATACATGCTAGCTTAAACGTGTGTGTGTGTGTGTGTGTGTGTGTGTGTGTGTCCTTTTTACACCAGGGGTCTCAGAGCTGGTTTCCTGCTTGGAGCTTTTCTTGTCTGTTTCAAAGCCCCCTTCACAAGCTTAACACTGACAAGGCAAACAATAGAAAGTGAGCTGGAGCTTGGAAATGAACAGAAAGAAGGGACTGACTTTGGGCTACTCTGGTGGGGTAAATGGACTATAAAATGCAATTTTAAATTAAATAGGTGCTTTATGGGCAACACAATATTGATTTTGCTTCCACAGGCAGAGGCTGAAGAATTGCGTGCCGTCCGTGTGTGTGTGTGGAGACAATTTAGGAAGTATGTAAGTGGCGTTTTAATTTAACTTAACTGCCCAGGAAGGACTTAATGATTAATATCTTTGCTTTTCAACTCTTGTTGGCCTGGAAATAATGACTCTTCCCCCTTTTGACCTGTATGCTTGTAGAACCTTTGTCAACTCCTTTAAAAGAAGTCCCTCCTCTCCCCATGCTGGTGAGGGCGACATCACCAACCATTCAGAAGCAGGAAGATACTGGTCCTCTTCCATCATCTTGCTGCCAGCATCCCTTCCATGTTTCCAGAAAACAAAAATAAAAGGTACAAGATCACACAGAGGGGACCCTAGGGTTCTTCTTCCAAAATGCTGTTTGAAAAGTATCTTCAGTAACAACATAAAAAGAGAGTTTGGACTCTGACGTCCCGAGCAAAGCTGAGAGAAGAGGGAAGTTTGACTTCACTGCCCTAGGTGTTACCACCTATCTGTACCTTTGAGAGCTCCTTTCAAACCAGTCAGTCCTAACGGAAGTCAACCCTGAATATTCATTGAGAGGACTGATGCTAAAGCCGCAGTTGCGGTACTTTGGTCACCTGATGAAGAGCCAACTCACTGGGAAAGACTCTGAGGGTGGGGAACACTGAAGGCAGAATAAGGGGGCAGCAGAGGATGAGATGGTTAGATAGCATCCCCGACTCAGTGGACATGAATTTGAGCAAGCTCTGGGAGACAGTGGAGGACAGAGGAGCCTGGTGTGCTGCAGTCCATGGGTTCACAGGGCCAGACACGACTTAATGAGTCAACTACTACAACAGCGTACGTTTTAAACACTTTGAGCAAGTCTTACATAGCTCCAAACTAGGGTCTAATATTTCCTAGAATGTTCTGTGGAGCAGAAGAGTGAATGGACTCATTGTCACTAAGAATTCAATACATTTGAAGTTAAAAGGAAAGAAAAATCCTTGGAAGGTATCTTTTAATCAGTGGCAGGGTGGGAGAAGGAAGAAGCGACGTCCTCTTTTTACACTGCCTGTAGGGAAGAATTTTGTGTATTAAAGTCTTAATCTCTACACCTCTGGCTTTAGTCATTCCTTTTCTAGAACTTTATCTTAATGAACGAATTGGGGGAAAGCACCAAAAGGTATGCATTTGGATTCACTGCAGGGTAATTTATAATGTCCACAAACTGAAAGTAATTTAAGTTTTGAAAAAATAAGAGTGCACTGAGATTCTACAGAGGCAAGAGGCAGAAGCCAAGACCAGCCAGCCTAAGCAAAGGAGGAAGTTTGATGATATAAAGATAAATGTCTCTCATGGGAGTGAGTTTAGGAAAACATCTGGGCAGACCTGCTTTTGACATCTGTAGCTTAGGGCAAGAGGACAAACGCAGGTCCCCATCCCAGTTCTCTCAGTATTTAAAAGTTATAACCAAGCTGTGCATATAATGTTTACACTGTTAAATAGAATGTTCTGTTTTCCTACTTTGACAAATATACCTTCACAACAGTCTGGGGAACCAGACTTCTCAGAGTTTTATGCCAGAAAATTCAGCGCATGGAGAGCTAGACTCATCCCAGGCCCCCCTTGCCCCTGGCCCTGACCTCTGTTCACCTCCTGGTCTGCAGGACCTTGCTGACCACCATACGTGTGGACTCACCAGCCCACCCATTCAGGTCCACCCTCCTCCCCCACAAAGAATTCCCCTAGCTTTGTCTTTCGGTCTAGGAGTGTGTGTACCAGCAAGGTGAAATGGCTTTAAAGGATGGACCCAGGGTGGGGTCCACAGTCAGTGAATCAGTTCAGCCACTCAGTTGTGTCTGACTCTTTGCAATCCCATGGACTGCAGCATGCCAGGCCTCCCTGTCCATCACCAACTCCCAGAGTTTATTAAACTCATGTCCATTGAGTCGGTGATGCCATCCAACCATCTCATCTTCTGTCGTCCCCTTCTCCTTGTGCCTTCAATCTTTCCCAGCATCAGGGTCTTTTCAGATGAGTCAGTTCTTCTCATCAGGTGGCCAAAGTGTTGGAATTTCAGCTTCACATCAGCCCACAAGTTGGCTTGGGCCATTTGGGCTGGAAATTTAGGGACCTTGCTTTTCTAGAGTTTGATTCAAAGAAGGAAGTTTGGGTTTCACATGGACACATCCTTTAGCCCCTATGCGGAGGGCCTGACTAGAAGGAGGCCGCAGCAAGGATCCTCACATGGGGGCTCCAAGGCAAGGGGCTCAAGACAGGGGCTTCCTGGGCTTCCCTAGAAAGAAGCTAGAGGGAGTTTCTAGCTAGCAGTGGCTCAGTGGTAAAGAATCCGCATGCCAGTGCGGGAGACTCCGGGTTCGATCTCTGATCTGGGAATATCCTGCATGCTGCCACTCCAGGAGCCCGCATGCTGCAGAGCCCATGTCTCACAACAGAAGTCACTGCAATGAGGTGTCTGTGCACAGCAACTAGAGAAGAGCCCCTGCTCGCCGCAACTAGAGAAAAGCCCACACAGCAACTAAGATCCAGTGCGGCCACAATAAGCAAATAAAGAACCATTTAAAAAGAGATTCAAGACAGGGACCCCCACTTGCCTGAGCTGAAGACCAGTAATTCAGTTGGTTCTCAGGAAAGGTTTGGTATTAGTTTCTCCTGGCTTTCATAGACAAGTACCCACAAACCAGAAGGCTTAAAACTCTCACAGCTCTGGGACCCAGAGTCTGAAACCAAGATGTAAGCAAGGCCTCAACTCCCTTCAGAGGCTCTAGTGCAGAATCATTCTTGCCTTTCCAGCTTGGTGGCCCCAAGGGGTAGGTGTCCCCTGGCTTATGGCAGCATAACTCTAATCTGCCCTCTGTCTTCACATGGCTTTCTCCTCTGTCCCTGGGCTCCACCTCCTCTTATAAGGACACCCCTTATTGGATTGATTGCCCACCTTAAATCGAAAATAATTTTATCTAGAGATCCTCAGTTACATTCGCAAAGACTTTCTTGTAAGGCTGTATTCTGAGGTTCCAAGTGGATATGAATTTTAAAGAGACAGCACTAATCAACCTACTGTAGGAGCCCGGGAATGAAAAATCACAGAAAACCTGTGAAATTACTCTCCTTCTGCCTCCCGTCCCTGCTTTTTCATCTGTGTCTTAGTCAACTGTTAACTTCTGCCTCTCCTTCCTCATGGGAAGTTATGGCCACCCCTCAGCTACCAAAAAAATGTGCATAACAACACAAAAGCTGGGAATCTATAGGTCCCAATTCCACCTTCCTGGGAGAGTGACTCTTCCTGGTTGAGGTTGGATCCTGGGTCCCCTCCAGGCTCATAAATGTTGACCTGAGGAATAGAGCCAAAGGCACATCAATGCTGTGGAGCAAAGGCAATTAATTTCTGGGTTGGCTTATGGACTGAAGGGACATTCAGTGTCTAACAAATAAAGAATTGATTAAATTATAGCCCAGCCATAGGAAGGAAGACCATATGGCTATCCAAAATTGTATTTTAGAATAAATGCTAATGGCAAGATAATGCGTTGATAATTAGATGAGAAAAACAAGTTATGAAACTGTACATGTATAATATTGTACCATGTGGTTAATAAACACATACAGACACACACACATGAAAGTGAGGACAGAAGAATGTACATTAAGTATTTACAACACTGTCACTAGACGATAGATTATACGTGGATTTTTTTTCTTTTTCTCCCCCACAATTTACTGTTAAATTGTTTAATTACTAATATGCCTAAAGAAGGATTTCTAACAAAAAAAAATTAAAGAATTACTAATAGTGGAACTTACAAAGTAAGGGAAAATTTGGAGTAATAAGCCTGGGGCTATCTATTGGGATATTTGCCTAATACACAAAGATTCCTCTTTTTCTGGACTTTAGCTGCCACCATTACTATAGACTCTGGCTCTAAAGGAGTAGCAGGATTCTCCAGCTTGAACCAAGAATGCAGGACAAGTCAGTCTGCAGAGAGGAGAGATGATAATGGGGCTGATGTCAGAACAGGGACAGAAATGAAAACAGGATCTGGGCTGCACTTCAGTCTGAATTAAACTCTCCCCAAGATCTGTTGACATTTCTGCTCTTGGGTTTGTTCTGATGCTTCTTTATATTTATAGTAGATGTCTTTTTGTATTTAAACTAGCTTGAGTTGATTTCTGTTGCTGGCAAAGAGTTTTGACCAATACAAGATCTTTCCGAATCATAACCCACAAGGGACCATGGCCTCATACACTCAGTTCTCAGAAGAATTCAGTGAGTAAAAGCTTCAGATATGAGATCTGGTCTCTTGGATAAAGTTATACCCTTGGGTGCTGAAGATCCAAGCAGATGAGTAAGAGAAAAGTAATAAAATACAAGAAGTTGATGCGAAGGAAGGGACTGAGCAGGAGGCAGATCAAAGAGAGAGGCAGGGGAGGGTGAGAAGGAAGCCACGTGATGAGAGTCCTAGAGTCTAGGAGGCAGACAGGCCCCCGTCGCTGACCTTTGGTGATCAGTTCACAGTCAGCTTGCCTTTTATGAAGGTGGGTGAGTACCAAAACTAGTCGAGTTGATCTTTATGGCTTTCAAGTTGGCCGGCATACCATCCAACTCCTGTGTGTCCAAGTTCCTTCCACTGGTCACAGCAACCATCTGAACCATATTCAATCTCTGGGAGAGATTGTTATTTCTTAACACCACTCTCAATACAATGAAAAACTTCAGACTGGGCAGCTGTGGGCCACCTGATTCAAAGAGCTGACTCATCGGAAAAGACCCTGATGCTGGGAGAGACTGAAGGCAGGAAGAGAAAGGGGAGACAGAGGACAAGGGTTGGATGGCATCACTGACTCAGTGGATAAGAGTTTGAGCAAACTCTGGGAGATGGTGATGGACAGGGAAGCTGGTGTGCTGCAGTCCATGGGGTCGCAAAGAGTTGGACATGACTTACCAGCTGAACGACGACAAATTCTAGTTTAAAGGATACAAAAGAGACAAGATAATTAAATATAGCACATGATCCTGGACTGAACCCTGAACCGGAAAAAAGGAAATTATTTTGCTGTGAAGGACATTATTAGGATAAAATTTATCAACTAGATAATATTATCTGAATGATGGGGGCAAAAGGACACAATAGCCACCACTTAGTTCAGAAAGAAAATGATATGTGTATGTACACATATATCTGTACATCTATGCCTATACATCTGTGTATCCATCCGTGCAGAGAGAATGCCACAGCAATCGTGGTAAAGGCAAGCTATCAACATTTGGGGAATCGGGATGAAGCTGGCATGGGAATTTTTGTTCTGTTTCAACTTTTTTTTAAAGTCTGGAATTATTTAAAAATAAAAATAAATACCACTCAGTTCCCTTAGGACCAAGCTGTTGTGGCCCATTTTCCCAATAGCTGATAAAATGTCATTTTGTGCCAGCAAACTGTCAGTTTTGACTTTCTCCTGAAGTTTACTCCATTTCTTTCCCAGGTTCCTCTTGCAGCTGCTTGGCATTTGTCAGCCCTGGCCTTGTCCCAGGCTGTGAATGACCCAGTGGGTCTCCCCTCGATGCCCATCGAAGCCAGGTGTGGTCCTGGCATCTTCCAGGCCCCTGGTGACCTGGGGGCTGCACTAGGCAGCTGGATGGGAGGAGGAATTCTGCTTCCACCCACCTAGGACCTGAGTATAATAGTGAGGGAAGGAGGTGAGAGGGAAGTGGGGGAACAGCTTAGCTTTTCCTTCCTTTCCAGGAATGTCTTTAAGAGCTTTTCCTCCTCATCATTACTATCAATACATATTCTCTTGGGTTTCCTGGCACTTCAAAATAATTCATCCTTCTCTACTAGAATTTACCATATCCCCTGCTCCTTACACAGGGCTTCCATGGTGGCTCAATGGTAAAGAATCTGCCTACAATGCAGGAGACACAGGAGACTCAGGTTCAACCCCTGCTCAGGAAAATCCCATGAAGAAGGAAATGGCACCCCACTCCAGTATTCTTGCCTGGAAAATCCCATGGACAGAGGAGCCTGGTGGGCTACAGTCCATAGGGTCACAAGAGTCAGACACAACTTAGCTACTAAACCACTACTGCCCCCTACACACACACGCACACGCGTACACACACACACACACACACACACACACAGACACAGACACTGAGAATGGCTCCCTACACACGACTTCTCTGGGAGCCCATCTCAGCCTTATGTGACTTAGCACCCAAATTCTGTAGCTTTATTTTTGCTCCTCTGGGGAATCATGAAAAGTGAAAGAAAGCGAAAGTGTTAGTCACTCAATCATGTCCAACTCTTGTGACCCCCTCTGCCAGGCTCCTCTGTCCATGGAATTCTCCAGCAAGAATTCTGGGGTGGGTTGACTCTTTTCAGCAAATCCCTCACCTCCAGCAAGAGAGAAGGAAACTACCCAGCAACACTTCAGTGTACATCTGGGTACAGTCACCAGTCAGGCCACTTAGCAGGGCTCCAGGTGTGAGCAGAACAATGGGGGTTTTCCTGGAAATTATGAGTACCCAGTGTAAGGAACCTGTGTCTGGTTCTGTCAGACACATCGTAAAACCTTGGAACTTATGTGCTGATGGTAAACGTCTTCTACAGTTAGCTGCCTCTCCTTAGGGTTTTCAATAGGGCATTCATTGAAGGCAAGAAAAATACATTGATGTCCCTGAAGGGAAATAAATGGAAAACTTCAGACATGATGCCAGACGGCGTGGTCATCATGCTGCTGTTCTACGTGGACTGATTTGGGCAGCGATGCGGGGCTGTCAGGAGCCCGCCCTCGGATACCCATGATGGGAGCTTCAGCGAGTCACTGTCTGGACGTGGTTTGACTGGAGATGGAGTTGGGAGGCACCGAAGGGAGCTAAAGGGCTGGTGGAGTTGGGGAACCAGCTAAGTCATGAGGCGAAGCCTATGGCTGGTGGCGGCTTGGTCAATAACAGCCGTGAGAGGCTCACATACCGCACGCGTGATGTGCCATCTGCATTAGAAAGTAGACGGAGACACCGACGGGCCAGAGATGACACGGGGAATTCATGGGGACTGTTGTTTTGAAGGGATCTTTCAAGAGAATGCTTTTCTTTGAGATGCTGAGCTCACTTAGAGCTGTGAGTATATACCTAGCAGGGTCCTCTGCCCTGAGGATGGGCAAGGGGTGGTGGTGGTGATGAACTTCCCACTTGGAGGAAGCTAACTGCAATGGGCTTGGGTGAAGAAATGCCAGGAGAGAACCTGGTTCCTCCTACGGAGTAGCAGGCTGTGATGGATGGACGATGAATGTGACAGGACTTAGCGCGATGTGTTCTCAGGACATGGTCCAGATCGTTTCTTGATTTGTGTCGCTGTGGTTCTCCATCCTGGACATTCATTACAGGGTGTTTCAGAGCCTGACTCAGAAAACCCCTGGGGTGGGCATCTTAACCACTGGACATCATAGAATCCTATCTCGTGGCAATGGAAGAAGATGCTTTCAGAGACTGGGATGAAGTCTCACTTTGAAACCTTGTTTTAAAATGCCTAGGGAATGACAGGTCATCTCATCTTGGCAAAACTGGAAAACTGCTAACGTAGCTAGCTAGTCAACTTGATTTTTTTCTCAAAGCTTGCGACCAAGATTTTCCCGGTAAGCATCTTGGTTATCTGCAAAGAGAGGTTAAACTTTTATCCAAACTGCAATAATATCAATATCAAAAGAATATCAAGAAAGTAGGGAACAAAGTGAGTTTAACTTAAAAATACTTCACAATGTTCAGATAATCTCTTGTGTGTCTTCTCATGTCACCCTCACAATGATCTTTAGCAAACGTGTACTATCTTTCAGTGGATAGTAGGCTTTGTAACTTGGGATAAGACGGGGAACAGACAGACATGGTCTCTGCTCTCACGAATTTAGCCTGTCCTAAAGGAGAAGACGGGCTTCCCAGGTGGCATTAGTGGTAAAGAACCTGCCTGCCAGTGTAGGAGATATGAGAGACATAGCTTCAGTCTCTGGGTCAGGAAGATCCCCTGCAGGAGGGCTTGGCAACCCACCCCAGTATTCTTACCTCTTATCTATGGAGAATCCCATGGACAGAGGAGCCTGGTAGACTACAGTTCATAGTACTTCCATTACATACAATTGCGACGGCACTAAATCCTTCAGAAGGCAGGACTAAATACAACATCACAAATCTATATTTTTCTACAATATGTTAAACGTCCCCAAAGCATCCTTATAAAGAAGAGTCGCAGGAGTAAGACTGCTTTACTCCTTTCTGTCTACTCAGAACCTAGAATGATGCCTGACACATTATTGTTCAGTTGCCAAGTCATGTCCGAATCTTTATGACCCCATGGACTCCAGCATACCAGGCTCCTCTGCCCTCCACTATCTCCTAGAGTTTGCTCAAATTCATGTCCATTGAGTTGGTGATTCTATCTAACCATTTCAACCTCTGCTACCCCCTTCTCCTTTTGCCTTCAATCATTCCCAGGATCAAGGTCTTTTCTAATGAGTCGGCTCCTCACATCCAGTGGCCAAAGTATTGGAGTGTCAGCTTAAGCATCAGTCCTTCCAGTGAATATTCAGGGTTGATTTCCTTTAGGATTGATTGACTGGTTTGATCTGTTATAATCCAAGGAACTCTCATGAGTCTTTTCTAGCACCACAATTCAAAAGTATCAATTCTTTAGCACTCAGCCTTCTTTATGATCCACCTCTCACATTCATACGTGACTACTGGAAAAACCATAGCTTTGACTGTGTTAACCTTTGTCGGAAAAGTGATATCTCTGTCTGACACACAGTTGCTAGATAAAATGTTGAATAAATGAATGACCAATCTCACTATTGTTTTAAGGAAAGAAAGCCCTACGTTTTTCTACTTTCTTCATATCGAACATGATCTTAAATTATGTGAACTGCCCTGATTATTCGCTTGAACCCACACAACGTATAAAAACTAATGTCAAGGTGAAATAGTCTTAATCTTATATATAAAATTTTCAATTAGCCAAGCTAATTAAGAAGGGCTGATTTCCAAATAATTCCAGAAGTTAATAGGACCAGAATTGTTATAATAGAATATTCCCAAAGATCTTTCCCAAAAGGGATGGTCTAGTTGAGAATGAGTCCAATTGTATATAAACAAGCTTGAAATCACCTCGAAGCACGTTTCACCATGCCTGTTGACTGTGTTTTTAACATGGACTTCGTTTGCATTTGCAATATAGAGTCGATATTTTCTGGGGTGACAGAATCATAATTTTGAACTTTTTGTTTCTACAAGGGGAAAATAAAGCCTGGATTTCCCTGGTGATCCAGATCCCATGCTTCCACTGCAGGAGGCCAGGTTCAATGCCTGGATGGATGAACTAATATCCAGAGTGCTGCATGGCCAAAAATAGAGGAAGGGGAGGGAAAAAGGAAAGAAAGGCAGGAGCCACACAAAGAGGAGCACGAGAGATGAAGAGTCCCGAAAGGAGTCAGGCAAAACCAGTCGTGATAGAGGGTAACTGAGTATGTTTTGTGGCCTTTCCGAGGAGTCTGTGCTTCACAGTGTTGTACAGCATTCTGTAATGAATGTTTGAGCATGTACAGGAGACCTAAATTATCACCACCTGGCTTTGGCGATACCTTAGCTCATGCGGTATGGTTGACTCACTTGGAAATCCAGAAAAAGGATGGGATCCGTTCCCATGCATAGAATGTTTGGCCAAACCTTGCAGCCTTGGACTGCGGTTAGCTCCACTCTCGGCTCCCTTCTCTACACGGCGACTTAAGACATTGAATGGTACTGAAGCATCATGTTTTCTGTTCTTTGTAAATCCGAGAATTAGTTCCACCATCAGAAGGGGCTGCTTGATGAAAGATGGGTCAGGGTCATTTGAAATGACAGGCTGTATTTAGCAAAACAATCTTGTTTTCTCCTTTTATTTATTGCCCAATAAACTGAATGTTCATGGGAAAGAATTTTTAGGCACCCTAGTATTTGTCTTTGGAATGTATTTTTCTACATATGGGAGCACACAGCATCTGCATGATGGATGGTAGACAATTTATTTTACTATGATTCTTCATTACAAATAGGAGAAAACTGGAGGACAGAGAGCTTAAGTAACTTATTCAAGGTAATCAGATTTGTTAGTAGCCACAGCTAAAACCTGGGACTCAAGGTTCCCTGTATTTCACAGATGATTTCATAAGTATATGCAGACATTCCAAATCAGATTCCTCTCTCTCTCCCAAGCTCATTCTTGATTTGAGTGTCATTTATTTTTTCCTGGAACTAATTACAAATTTACAGTTTAGGCACCAAGCCAAGCCCAGCTATTACTGCTTTGGGCTCTATCCAGGGTAAATGTAAGCAGAGATGTTCTGAGTTTTCTGTGAAGACTCTTCAAGGGTCACATTGCAGATGTGCGTTCATGTGCGTCTGTGTATGTGTATTGCTCATGTACATGCATGTGAGTGGGGGCGGGACATCCTCTAACTTTGATAAGACTGGTTCCTTCTTTACCTACTCACCTATGGGTAAGACTTTGTTTAAAAAACAACAAAAATGTCTGTGGGGTCAGGAGTTCCTGTCATACATATCAGCATAACCAATAGACACCTTCTCTTGAATCCCAGAAGAAAATATCTATTTTAATTCTAAATCATTCTTTATGATATGGGGTGTATATTACTGAGACTTCTATAACTCTGGGCTTTTTAATTCACAGAATCCATTACATTACATAGTGGTGAGTTTTTATTTGTTCGTTCACTTGCTTGTTCATTGAATGATCAACAAGGCTAAAAGACATTTTATGAACAGATTCATTTCATCATTTATGTGTTACTGAAAATCCAAACTTTACGACCGAGCAATATGCTGATGTAGAGAATTTATTAGTTGAGGCTCTAAGCCTGGATCTTTCAGAAAGAGCACATCAGATAAAGCCACATCAGGATATTACTTTTGATAATAAATGTAGAAACTGGACCATCCCTCTGCCCATCTGTAGACTGGATTGTGAGCACACCCCTCCATCCTCCCACACCCTCAGCACGCTTTTGGCCTGAAAACACGTCCTGACTTGGCAGAACAGAAAATATGGAAAGTGTTAGGACTGAAGCTGAAAATTCAGACAAAAATGCCTTGGTGTGTCTAGTTTATTCTTTGGTAAATAATATACCTGAAGGTATCTGAAATTTTTCTCTTTTTCATAAACATATGATTTTGTTGTCTCTGGGGCTCAGATGGTAAAGAATTCACCTGCAATGTGGGAGACCTGGATTCCATCCCTGGGTTGGGAAGATCCCTTGGAGGAGGGCATGGCAACCCACTCCAGGATTCTGGCCTAGAGAATCCCACAGAGAGAGGAGCCTGGACTACAGTCCATGGGGCCGCAAAGAGTCGGACGCAACTGAGCAACTAAACACACAAGGCGAACAACCATGGGAGAGGTGGGACAGAGGTCTTATTAGATGGTTTGCTGTAACAAGATAGACTAGATAACTCTTTCCTAAGAGTTCATGTGCCCATGAAAGCAGTGGACGCTGAGGTGGGAGAGGCATGCAACTGAGGAGGGAGGCCAAACAGAACTGGATGACACGCGAGAGATGCCGAAGACAAACCAAGCGATGTTATGCCTTAAAGAGAGACACAAATAACTGAAATTTGGAATCTGAAGCCATTTCATTCCTGACTTGCTTATGTGCAAATAACCCGGTAAAATGTATAGGCTTCATAAAGGCAAAGATTGTGTCTCACCAGTTTCTGCATGTCTCGTGGGGTTGCACAGAGTCAAACGTGACTGACGTGACTTAGCAGCAGCAGTGCTTAATGTGGCCTTCCCTGGTGGCTCAACAGTAAAGAATCTGCTTGCAAGTCGGGAGGCACAGGAGGTACGGGTTTAATCCCTGGGTCAGGAAGATCCCCTGGAGGAGGACCGAGCAACATACTCCAGTTCTTGCCTGGAGAATCCCATGGTCAGAGCAGCATGGTGGGCTACAGTCCATAGGGTCCCAAAGAGTCAGACACAACTGAAGTGACTTAGCACGCATGTAGTGCTTCAGCAACCCACTCCAGTCCTCTTGCCTGGAAAATCCCAAGGGCGGAAGAGCCTGGTAGGCTGCAGTCCATGGGGTCGCGAAGAGTCAGACACAACCGAGCGACTTCACTTTCCCTTTTCACTTTCATGCACTGGAGAAGGAAATGGCAACCCACTCCAGTACTCTTGCCTGGAGAATCCCAGGGACGGCGGAGCCTGGTGGGCTGCCATCTATGGGGTCACACAGAGTCGGACTCGACTGAAGCAACTTAGCAGCAGCAACAGCAGTGCTTAATATAGAACTGAGCACATCGTTATCACTCCTTAAATGGTTATTGTTTTTTTAAGTAAATGAATGAATGGATGCTTAATGCGCACGTATATATTTTCTTCTACCAGAGAAAAAGATTGCTGTGTTTTTTTTTCAGGTTGATGCATTCCATGGTGTTGCATATGAAATGAGATGCCCTTTTAATCCACTATGAATGACACTGACCATTCTGAACAAAGAAATTGGCCTTCTCTGAATTCCGATGCTCTTAGAAATTGAGATAAATATTTAACCATCCTACTCTGCCCTCGTGGATCTGTGTGGAATCCTTGATCCAGCTAATCGAACATTCAATGTCTAAATTAAACTACTCACCTCTCAGAAACGGAGAAGGATAAAGCGAGTATAAAAGAACATTCTTCTTCCTCACCTGTTAACATAGAACAAAACAAAAATCTGCAAGAATATTTTGAGATAGCAAGTATATGGAGAGCTCTGACATACACAGACGCATATTATGAACCTTTGATATTTGTAAAACTATCAGAAACTCTTTCAAAAACAACCACACCACATACCTTTTGCTGTTCTTCTGGGGAAAAATACAGTATTTCCTAATCCATGGAGTTTCCATTCACGGAAAGAGCTAAGTCAGGAAAGAAAAAGTCAGCCATAGAAAGGCATTATATTAGGTAAATGAACCAAATCAGGATAGGAGAACACTATTTGCAATTTAACCAGCCAAGTTAAACATGACACGATTAGAGCCAATCTTTGGGGACCAAGTTAGTAGTAATTGTGCCTTATTTAACTTGGCCAATTAAAGGCTGAACTCTTTTCTAAATTGGCTATTTTCAAAGCAATCAAACCTTTGCACTCTGAATTTTTTTTTCAGCTTGCCATTTTTAATTTAGGTATTTGACTGCTTAATGGATGTATGTGTACATGGACCCATACCTAAATATTTGCACATAATACAAAATTAATATGCAGTTGTATTGGGCAGAATAAATGGTTTCTTATTATAATAAGCTTTTACACCAGATCCGGGTCATACGTGTTTTCACATGTCCACTAATTTCCTGCCTCTGAAGAAAGGATCTAAGCTGTGAAATACATTGCCTAAGGGAAGGTTCCTAGAAAATAACTATTATAACCTGGAAAAACTAATCTAAAAAACTAGGGTTACAATATCTAGAAAAAGTAGAGAAGAGAACAAACTGTTGGTGTTGTCTGTCAACTGTAAGTGCATCTTTGTTTACTTTGTCACCATAGGTCAGATAATATTTATTGAATCCTCATTCTGTGTGGAGAACTGCTCTTGACAAGATGATTCCAACCAAAGCCCGAGAAGTCATCCCTGTCTGAAGAAGCATCTCCTCTAGGGACTTCTCTGCTGGTCCAGTGGCTATGACTCTGAGCCTGCAATCCATGGGGTACAGGTTCAATCTCTAGCTGGGTAACTAAGATGCAGCATGTTGCTAGGCATAGCCAAAAAAAAAGGCATCTACTCTAAAAAGAAAGAAAAGACCCAAATTGTGTGGAGGCATAAAGACAAAGGACTGATCATTTGAATCAGCTCTTCACCTTTTACATTGGAATTAAAGTCTTCATATACATTAGGGTTAAAACTCAAGAATCAGAAAAAGAGAGAGAAAACAAAGAAAGAAAGTCATCATAGCTCTATGAATTGAGTCTGATGGAGTTAGTAAAAAAATTCTTTCTGGAGAATTCTAACAGAGTAAGTACCAGGAAGAAGGGAGGGGGCTTTAACGTGAAAGGAAAGTGCGACGCTGTGGACTGTAGCCCACCACACTCCTCTGTCCATAGGGTTCTCCAGGCAAGAATACTGGAGTGGGTTGTGAGGCCCTCCTCCAGGGGATCTTCCCGACCCAGGGATTGAACCCACGTCTCCTGTGGTTCCTACAGTGCAGGCAGATTCTCTACCTCTGAGCCACCAGGGAAGCCCAACAGTAGCTAGTAGGGTAAACACCAGGAAGAAGGTTCAGTTCAGTTCAGTTCAGTCGCTTAGTCGTGTCCGACTCTTTGCAACCCCATGAATCGCAGCACGCCAGGCCTCCCTGTCCATCACCATCTCCCGGAGTTCACTCAGACTCACGTCCATAAAGTGATGGACGTCCGTGATGCCATCCAGCCATCTCATCCTCTGTCATCCCCCTTCTCTTCCTGCCTCTCTCCCTCCCTCAGAGTCTTTTCCAGTAAGTCAACTTTTCACATGAGGTGGCCAAAATACTGGAGTTTCAGCTTTAGCATCAGTCCTTCCAAAGAACACCCAGGGCTGATTTCCTTTAGAATAGACTGGTTGGATCTCCTTGCAGTCCAAGGGACTCTAAAGAGTCTGGGAAGAAGGTTAGGGCATTTTAAAATAAAAGGAAATGACTGAAAGTTGTGTAGAAAAAAAAAAAGACCAGTAGATGCTCTACATTAAAACAAATCTATCTTTCCAATGCCTTTAGGAACTGAGGACAGATGTGTTTTTACATAAAGTGTGGATCCAAGTACATAGACTAGAGTAGACTTTACTTTTCAAGATCTAAGACCATTTTCTGCCCTAACGGAACGAATAGTTGTATAAGAATTTCAATACCATGTTGTATGCATTACGGTTAATTTTACAATCAGCTTTTCTGCACACACTTTTCCATTCTTTGTGGAGATGGAAACCTTAACTCTGTCACCTGTTTTGATCAACAGAAGGAACTGATTACAAAGAATGGCGATCCAACTGCACGGTAAAATGAAAACTCGTAATCTGAAGCCATGTGGTGGGGCTGGGTGGGGTGAGCTAGAAGGAGCCCTGGATCCTTGGCTTCTAGAAAAAGAAGTCAAGGCTTTCCCTTTAATTTCCTTGGGTGGGGGATGATGGGGAGGGAACTTCACCCTCCTGAAGGAGGTGTTGCTGTCTTCGGTCACGTTTTGTGATCTTTCATTGACTGATGTAGTGGTAGGTGTAATGGCTGTGTTAAAAGATGGGGTTGTCCTCTGTTCAGCTCCTCTGAAGCAATGCCTCTCTTACTATCAATTTCAGATGTTCTTTCTCCCCCACGGAGTGAACTGCTGACCAGCTTAAGAAAGCCTGAGGCTGAAGACCTAGGCCAGCATTGTTCAAGCTTTGGCTGGGGTTTTTGCTTACTTTCTGGCTCTCTGGAAATTTGCATTGCCCTTTCTTCTCTTTGGAGCGATACAGTGTAAAGGCTTATGTTTGGGGGAAAAGAACAGATGACATCAGGCCTCTCTGTGCTGTGATCCTAGGCAGAGCTCACCGAGACAGGATCTGTCCAGCCATCGAAGTACATTGTAGTTTAGGTGGTGAAATCCCAGTTAAAAACAAAGTGTTGTTTAACTTTGCATGTCGTGTTTCTATGCATGTATTTATTCTGCGGGCCTCATCGAGGGGTAAGACTACTCAAGGATAAAGTCTGCATATTCTAAAAATTTCTGGCCCAAACACTATCAACATATCCCAATAGACTATCAATGATCATCCTTTTGGGAAAAAAAAAAAAAAAGTGTCCATCGTTTAAGCCAGGCAGTCACCGGAATTCTGTTACAGCCAACTGAACTAAGGTAGCCAGGTATGAGGCAGCTGGGGTCAGCCCCCGAGCCTGCACCCCAGAGCCTGGAACTAGCCAATCTTAAATCTGTTTACAGGCTTCACAGCTGGCTCAGTGGTAAAGAATCTGTCTGTCAAGCAGGAGACCTGGGTTCGATTCCCAGCTTAGAAAGATTCTGTGGAGAAGGGAATGGCAACCCACTCCAGTCTTCTTGCTTGGAGAACCCCACAGACAGAAGAGCCTGGCGGGCTACAGACCACGGGGGTCACAGAGTCGGACACGACTTAGTGATTGAACAACAGCGGCAGCAGAAGCAAGCCTGTTTACCCTGCCTCACTCATTCCTTCCCACACACACCACTGTAAAAGCTTTGCCCACATTTCCTTTGGCTCTCTTGCCTCCTGACAGACCCTGTTCCTTGGGAACTGTGAATAACAACCTGTCTTTTCTTTTTATTTTTTTTGGCTACTCCACAGGGCATGTGGGATCCTAGTTCCCCCAATCAGGGGATCAAACCCACGCTTGCCCCCTATATTGGAAGCGCGGGTTCTTAACCACTGGATGGATCGCCAGGGAAGTCCCTAAGCTGCCCCTTCAGCGGCAGCTATCTCCTGATCTATTGGCCTCAGTACACCTCAATGATAATTAAAACTACATTTTAGAACCAAGAGTTATACATCAGTGGAAGACTGTAAAAGGCCACCAGGAGAAGAAAACATAAGACCCTAGAACCTCAGAAGAGAAGGGAGAGTGTAAGCATGCAGCTGGAGACGTGTGGGACACAGATGCCTGGACGACGTGGCCGCCTTGTGTCAGCCACAGTCAAGGAGGGGAAAGACATTTGAAACATGCAGCTTAGGCTCAGAGGCAAAGTCAGCTTTTATGCTGGTTTTCCTGCTTTCCAGTTTGTTCTGTGTGATTTCCTGTTAAGTACAGTTCTCTCTCCCACTTTGCAGTTCGAATGCTGGCAGGAGAGTTGGAAGGCATATTTGCGCTGTCCTTCGATAGCCTGACATAGCTAGGATAAAGCCAAGCTGGTGGTGGGATAGAGAGGGAACCCCAGAGGAGGGGTGAAGATGCTGCTGGTGATGGAAGCTTCCAGCTGTCTGTCACTTCATTACACTCATGCTATTCTCATCTTCTGAAGAATGAAATCTAAGCATGCTCTCTCCTGTTTAATTTTTTTAAATAAATTATTTATTTTAATTGATTTTTGGCTGTGTTGGGTCTGTGGTCTTTGTTGCTTCAAGGGTTTTTCTCTTGTTGCGGCGAGTGGGGGCTCCTCGGTGTGCGGTATGCAGGCTTCTCATCGCCATGGCTTCTTTTCTTGCAAAGCACAGGTGGGCTTAGTAGCTATGGTGCACGGGCTTAGTTGCTCCTTGGCATGTGGGATCTTTCCAGACCAGGGATCAAACCTGTGTCCCCTGCATTGGGTAAACAGATCCTTCTCCACTCCTCCACCAGGAAGTCCTGCTCTCCTATTTTAAACACTGCAGCTGAGACCAGCACACATAGTGTGGCCGAGAGGAGCTACCCCCATCTCCGAGGTCAGGGCAGAAGCCAGGAGGACCCCTAGCCCAAGGGGCAGTGGCCAAGAGGAGTTACCTCGCATCTGAGGTCAGGGGAGGCAGCCGGGAAGAGCTACCTCATGTTCAAGGAGCGGTGGCTGCGTGGGCACAGGAGGGCCTAGAGGAGCTATTTCACGTTCAAGGTCAGGAGGGAGGTGGTGAGGAGATACCCCTCATCCAAGGTAAGAGAAACCCAAGTAAGACCATAGGTGTTGCAAGAAGGCACAGAAAACTAGTCAGTCTAATCACACTAGGACCACAGCCTTGTCTAACTCAATGAAACTAAGCCATGCAGTGTGGGGCCACCCAAGACAGGCGGGTCATGGTGGAGAGGGCTGACAGAATGTGGTCCACTGAAGAAGGGAATGGCAAGCCACTTCAGTATTCTTGCCTTGAGAACCCCATGAACAGTATGAAAAGGCAAAATGACAGGATACTGAAAGAGGAACTCTCCAGCTCATTAGGTGCCCAATATGCTACTGGAGGTCAGTGGAGAAATAACTCCAGAAAGAATGAAAGGATGGAGCCAAAGCAAAAACAATACCCAGTTGTGGATGTGACTGGTGATAGAAGCAAGGTCCAATGCTGTAAAGAGCAATATTGCATAGCAACCTGGAATGTCAGGTCCATGAATCAAGGCAAATTGGAAGTGGTCAAACAAGAGATGGCAAGAGTGAACGTTGGCATTCTAGGAATTAGCAAACTAAAATGGACTGGAATGGGTGAATTTAACTCAGATGACCATTATATCTACTACTGCAGGCAGGAATCCCTCAGAAGAAATGGAGTAGCCATCATGGTTAACAAAAGAGTCTGAAATGCACTACTTGGATGCAATATCAAAAACTACAGAATGATCTCTGTTTGTTTCCAAGGCAAACCATTCAGTATCACAGTAATCCAAGTCTATGCCCCAACCAGTAATGCTGAAGAAGCTGAAGTTGAATGGTTCTATGAAGACCTACAAGGCCTTTTAGAACTAACACCCGAAAAAGATGACCTTTTCATTATAGGGGACTGGAATGCAAAAGTAGGAAGTCAAGAAACACCTGGAGTAACAGGCAAATTTGGCCTTGGAATACAGAATGAAGCAGGGCAAAGACTAATAGAGTTTTGCCAAGAAAATGCACTGGTCATAGCAAATACCCTCTTCCAACAACACAAGAGAAAACTACACATGGACATCACCAAATGGTCAACACCGAAATCAGGTTGATTATATTCTTTGCAGCCAAAGATGGAGAAGCTCTATACAGTCAACAAAAACAAGACCAGGAGCTGACTGTAGCTCAGATCATGAACTCCTTATTGCCAAATTCAGACTTAAATTGAAGAAAGTAGGGAAAACCACTAGACCATTCAGGTATGACCTAAATCAAATCCCTTATGATTATACAGTGGAAGTGAGAAATAGATTTAAGGGCCTAGATCTGATAGATAGAGTGCCTGATGAACTATGGACGGAGGTTCATGATGTTGTACAGGAGACAGGGATCAAGACAATCCCCATGGAAAAGAAATGCAAAAAAGCAAAATGGCTGTCTGGGGAGGCCTTACAAATAGCTGTGAAAAGAAGAGAGGCGAAAAGGAAAGATACAAGCATCTGAATGCAGACTTCCAAAGAATAGCAAAGAGAGATAATTCCTCAGTGATCAGTGCAAAGAAATAGAGGAAAAGAACAGAATGGGAAAGACTAGAGATCTCTTCAAGAAAATTAGAGATACCAAGGGAATATTTCATGCAAAGATGGGCTCGATAAAGGACAGAAATGGTATGGACCTAACAGAAGCAGAAGATATTAAGTAGAGGTGGCAAGAACACACAGAAGAACTGTATAAAAAGATCTTCATAGCCCAGATAATCACGGTGGTGTGATCACTCACCTAGAGCCAGATTCCTGGAATGTGAAGTTGAGTGGGCCTTAGAAAGCATCACTATGAACAAAGCTAGTGCAGGTGATGGAATTCCGTGGAGCTATTTCAAATCCTGAAAGATGATGCTGTGAAAGTGCTGCACTCAATATGCCAGCAAATTTAGAGTACTCAGCAGTGGCCACAGGACTGGAAAAGGTCAATTTTCATTCCAATCCCAAAGAAAGGCAATGCCAAAGAATGCTCCTACTACCTCACAATTGCACTCATCTTACACGCTAGTAAAGTAATGCTCAAAATTCTCCAAGCCAGGCTTCAGCAATACGTGAACTGTGAAATTCCAGATGTTCAAGCTGGTTTTAGAAAAGGCAGAGGAACCAGAAATCAAATTGCCAACATCCGCTGGATCATGGAAAAAGCAAGAGAGTTCCAGAAAAACATCTATTTCTGCTTTATTGACTATGCTAAAGCCTTTGACTGTGTGGATCACAATAAACTGTGGAAAATTCTGAAAGAGATGGGCATACCAAACCACCTGACCTGCCTCTTGAGAAACCTATATGCAGCTCAGGAAGCAACAGTTAGAACTGGTCATGGAACAACAGACTGGTTCCAAATAGGAAAAGGAGTACATCAAGGCTGTATATTGTCACCCTACTTATTTAACTTATATGCTGAGTACATCGTGAGAAATGCTGGGCTGGAAGAAGCACAAGCTGGAATCAAGATTGCCAGGAGAAATCTCAATAACCTCAGATATGCAGATGACACCACCTTTATGGCAGAAAATGAAGAGGAACTAAAAGCTTCTTGATGAAAGTGAAAGAGGAGAGTGAAAAAGTTGGCTTAAAGCTCAACATTCAGAAAACGAAGATCATGGCATCTAGTCCCATCACTTCATGGGAAATAGATGGGAAACTGTGGAAACAGTGTCAGACTTTATTTTGGGGGGCTCCAAAAATCACTGCAGATGGTGATTGCAGCCATGAAGTCAGAAGATGCTTACTCCTTGGAAGAAAAGCTATGACCAACCTAGATGGCATATTCAAAAGCAGAGACATTACTTTGCCAACAAAGGTCCATCTAGTCAAGGCTATGGTTTTTCCAGTGGTCATGTATGGATGTGAGAGCTGGACTGTGAAGAAGGCTGAGCACCAAAATATTGATGCTTTTGAACTGTGGTGTTGGAGAAGACTCTTGAGAGTCTTTTGGGCTGCAAGGAGATCCAACCAGTCCATTCTGAAGGAGATCAGCCCTGGGATTTCTTTGGAAGGAATGATGCTAAAGCTGAAACTCGAATACTTTGGCCACCTCATGCGGAGAGTTGACTCATTGGAAAAGACTCTGATGCTAGGAGGGATTGGGAGCAGGAGGAGAAGGGGACGACAGAGGATGAGATGGCTGGATGGCATCACGGACTCGATGGACATGAGTCTGAGTGAACTCCGAGAGATGGTGACGGACAGGGAGGCCTGGCATGCTGTGATTTATGGGGTCACAAAGAGTCGGACACGACTGAGTGACTGAACTGAACTGAACTGAATGTTGGGTGTATAAATGCATTCATGACTGAGTTGGAACCTTCCTTTCTAGCACTTTCACTCAGCGGAGCTTATTGAATCTTCAGTGTCATAGAATTTCTCACCACTTCTTGAACAGACCATGCTTTTATAACCAACAGAGCGCTAACTCAAGACCCACAGGAAAATGGGAAAGTAATCCTTTATTAAGATGGACAAAACCCTGCTTACTAGAAAGGCAAGGCTCTCTGATAACAGCGTGACTGGAAAACATGGTTACCTTTCAGGATGGAATCTGTTCTACTTTTCATCACAAATAAGCTGACGGATGGCTTAAATACTCAGGGGCACTTGAGAGAGAGAAGGATGTGGCCAGACCTGCAGAGCAGACGTCAGATCCCCTGCAGTAGCCAGCCGCCTGGGCACAGCTAGTGGCCTTCTTTACCTCCTCACTGGCAGTGGGGAAGAGGGAGCTAGGAAGATGGCCAGGCTGCCTCAACTGTTTGTGACCAGAAGGCTCAACATGGGAGAGGAGTTAGGAAATTCCTACCTGTCTCTTCTAGCCCCTTCACCCTGCCCAGGGCTAAGGCCTAGCTCAGGGAATATCAAGTTCTGATTCTTCACCAAGCAGGAGGCGTTTGTTTGTATAGTTTTCTCCCTCCAGGCCAAGGCTGGGAGGGGCGAAAGTAAAATGGAGCAGGACCTTAATGGGCAGGTCCTTGCCCCCACATCCTCTGCCTGCCTTTTGTCTGAGCAAAAACCTTAGCAAAAGAATAAGTTTAATCAGAGAAGTGAGACCCTGCAGAAACAAAGGAAAGCAGTCAGAGGAGGCCAAACAGCAATAGTTTAGTCATTAAGCACAGTCAAGAGGACCTTTAGCTCTTTCCCAAGGGCTATAGATAACACCTAAGCCATATCCTGTGGGCTGTCTCAAGGATACTGAAATCCCCACCTGCTGAGAAGCTAACTACAGGATGACTGGACCGTAGCCATGGCACACGTCACAATTCCCAGAACTAGCCTCTAGGAAATGGGAGCAAACTGATCCTGGAAGTGAAGGCTAACTGTGCTTAATCAAGATGATGCTGGTCAGACCACTGATGACTAATTCCAAGATGACTGTCAGAACTGACTGTGCTGTTTCTGCATGTAGCCCCTTCCTCAGCCTATAAAAGCTCTTGCCCACTAATTGCAGGGTTGGGGGTAGAGAGTCGGCCTTTGGACAAACATCTGCCCTCCCTCCCTGGTTGCCAGTATCCAAAATAAAGCAAACTTCCTTTTCCACCAACCTGGCCTCTTTATTGGCTTTTGAGCAGTGAGCTGCCGGACCCCGCTTTCATTTATAAAAGTCCTCTGAAACCTGAGAAGAAAGAATGCAAAGTTTCTCCATTATCTTTAATAAGTGGACTCTATTTTTTTTTAATCCACTCTCCCCACTGGCCTCCTTCAGGGTGGGAACCACATTATCCATCAATGCTTAACACAGCAGGTGGTGAGCGATAATAAATTTCCCTTTAGTGAATCATAAACAAATGAAGAAATGAGTGATGAATGAATCCCAGGCAGTGGGGAGAGAATGTACCTATACAGACTTCTATATTTTTATTATAAAGGCCAAAAAATAAGCCATAACCATAAAGATTTCACATACACAATATGGGTAAATCGTCAAAACAGTCTTGGGAGGGGAATGATCCCCATGTTTTCTTATGAGGAAACTGAGGATCAGAGAGCCCATGTCAACCACCTAAGTGCTCACGCACGTGTTGTCCCTACGAAGTGATGACTGGAACTGAGGCCCCACGTCTTCCGGGTCCAAGTCGTCGATACTAGAGCCGTCTAGTTAGTCTCGCAGACAAGCTCATCAGGGAAGATGAGCAGAGAGCTTTCAGGGAAAGAACGGAATGAATGATGGTTCAACTGAAGGAGGAAAAAGGCAGAAACAGGCTCCATCTAGAAAGCAGGACTCCATCTTGGGCAAGACTGTGGACTTGGAGCTGTATGTCCAGTATTTATGGAAACAATGTAACAACTGGAAAACCAGACCCCGCTCCCAACCCCGATGGAAGAGCCCCAGGGCTTGTATCTAGACTCCATCACCTAAAAGAATACACTAATTATCTGTGTAACCAAATAGAATCATAAATTCTATTATGCTTATTGGGGTGTGACCACAGGCCTGTTGATAATTATCCACTGTTAACGACCTACACTTAAGGCAAGTGAATCATGGGTTTAAGGCACATGAATCACAGGTTAGCTTTGACTGTATCTTTCTTTTCCTTTGTTCAGACTAGTTTCAGAGAATTTGGGGAGGTGAGTTTGGACACATACACATGGGGTATAAAGATTTTCACAAATGCTGGTCAGGGGCCTTGGCTAAGAAGAGACTCTGCCTTGGGCCCTCCGGTGTAATGAACTGCCCTCCACTGTCTGCATTGTCCTGAGTGAATTTGTTTCCCAGAACCTGTGGCTACAACACAATATTCAAAGATCTAAGTAATGTCTATGAGTCTGTAAGAAAAAGACAGAACTCAAAAAATGAGCAGAGAAGACAGGAAGATGTAATTCACAATAAAGACTCTCAACCTTTCTATAAGGGAAATGGAAATTAGAGGGATGAGAAGTTCTTACACTCAATATTGGTGAAAAACTTAAGAAGTTTGATAATTTCAAGGGTCGGTAAGAATATGAGATAACGAAATGGGTACCATCTCATCACATAAGAATGTGAGATAATGAAATAACTGCTGATGGGAGCATAACGTTGTGCAGCCAGAGACCGTTGGCAGCTTCTGCTAAAATTTAAAATGCGTGTTCTCCGGACTTCCCTGGCAGTCAGGTGGTTAAGACTTTACTTTTGAGTGCAGGAGGTGTGGGTTTGATCCCTGGTTGGGGAGTTAAGATCCTACATGCTTTGCGGCCCAAGAAACCCCAAAATATAAAACAGAAACAATGTTGTAACAAGTTCAATGAAGACTTTTAAAATGGTCCACATTAAACAATAAATAAATAAATAAAATGCATATTCTCTATGACCCAGCCATGGTCTAGAAGTAGATTCTGTTTATCTTGGGGGATTGGCCAGCCTCATTCAGTATCAGGGAAAGTATGATAACTTCTGTTTGAGTCTGACTGTACACCATCCTTTTAAATGTCTTGTTGAGAGTCTGTGTTTGAGGAAGGTGCTGTGGAACACAGCCTAGATGCCCTTTCTAGCTGGTTCCCCAGCTGGCAGGAAGAGTGACTGCCAAAGACTCATGGCTGAGCAACACCTAGGGGATTGCATTGGCCCAGGGGAGCTGCCTCGCCCACCCTGGGCAGCCTGTGCTGGTGAATGGTCAGTGTGAGGGTAGAGAGCCCAGCCCCTTGCCCCAGTTCTAGGCAGCACTGAGGGGCCATCCAATCGTGAACTCCAGGGACCCGCTGAGCCCTTGCTGGCAACTGCATGGAGTTCACCTCCTCTCCCCACTAACCTAAGCGTGCACAGCTCAGAGCCTGGGTGTCTGTTTCCTGGGGAGCCGGCCTAAGGAGGTTCTATAAGGCACACAGGTGTGCAATAGCACACGCCTATCATTTACTAATATTTAAATGCACATATATTTCAGCACCTGCTCAAAGACATGCTTTACCAACAGGGTTGGCCTGTCCGCTTAATATTCTTATGGTGGAGTCCTCACCCGCCTTCCCAATCCCTCAGATGTAATCTTTTTTGTAAATAGGGTGATTGTGGATGTGATTAGTTAAAATGAGGTCATACCCCAGTCCAACATGACTGGTGCCCTTATAAAAGAGAAGTGTAGACACAGAGACACACACAGGGGAAGGCGTGGAGTCTAGGAGAGAGGCCTGGGAAAGGTCCTTTCCTGGCACCGTCAGAGGGAACACGGCCAACAACTTCATCTTGGACTTCTAACCTCCAGAGACAATAAGGTTCAGTTCCGTTTCTGTTTTTTGTTGTTGTTACAGCAGCTCCTGCGAATGAATACAGGGCCTGAGAGAAACAGCCCCACATTTGCACAGCGATGTAGTCTTTGCAAATTCATAGTAGAGAAGCAGAAAAAGAATAGTCTAAACAATGTAAAGGTTTATCAATAAGTCCTCGCAAATAAAATATAGCATATTCAAGCTATGGATATTTAACCTCACTGTAAAAGCATCTGATAGGTTTCATTGCATAAAACCATCAGTAATCACTATATCTGAGTTAACAAAGGGAGAAGCTGAATGACATGTGCAGAACAAAACCATTTAACTTATGTTTGAGAAATGCAAAGGAATACTCCATCCATTGAGACATTCATCTATGGATATGAACACACAGAACAGTGACCAGAGGGACAGACTCTAAACTTTTGACATTGTTTGTCTCTGGGGGGTGGCTAAAGGGATTTTTCATCAGTAATAGTTAACTTTTAATAGGAGAATATATTCACAAATTTTCTTTGTAATTAAAAATTAATAAAAACAAAAAATCATTGAGGGAATGTAATATGGTATCCTAGAGCAAAAACAGGACATTAGGTAGAAACTAAGGAAATCTGAATAAACTATGAACTTGAGTTAATAATGTCTCTGTATTGGTTCATTAATTATAATAAATGCACCATAGTAATGTAAGGTGTTAGTACTAGGAGAAGCCGTGGGCAGAGAATGCTATGGAAACAGTACTCTCTGTTTACTTTTTCTGTAAAATCTAAAATATAAGGTCATTTCTTAAAAAAAAACTCGCTGGAGAAGACTCTTAAGAGCCCCTCGGACTTCAAGGCGATCAAACCAATCAATCCTAAAGGAAATCAACCCTGAATATTCATTGAAGGACTGAGGCTGAAGCTGAAACTCCAATAGTCTGGCCACCTGATGTGAAGAGCCAACTCACTGAGAAAGACTCTGATGCTGGGAAAGAAGGAAGGCAAAAGGAGAAGGGGGGCAGGAGAGGATGAGATGGTTGGATGGCATCACCGACTCAATGGACGTGAATTTGAGCAAGCTCTGGGAGACAGTGAAGGACAGGAAACGTGGCCTGCTGCAGTCCACGGTGTCAAAAAGTCAGACCCGGCTTAACAGTTGAACAGTAACAACAACCAATGTAAGGTGTTAGTACTAGGGAAGCTGTGGGCAGAGGGTGCTATGGAAACTTGGTACTCTCTGTTCACTTTTTTGTAAAGTCTAAAATCTAAGGTCATTTCTAGGGAAAAAAAAAAAACAAAACTCATCAAGGGCACTTGGGTTTTCTCATGTGGATTTCCAGTCCCCACCTCTAGATATTCCAATTCAGCAGGCCCAGGGGGGAAGTTCAGTAATTTTCTTCTTATTAGCCTCAAGGGGTTCTGATCCTTTGAGTTACCATGGGCAAGAAAAAAAAAATCAAAGAAAATCCAGCCGTATGCATGGGTTAACAAAGCTGGTGCCTGAATCTTCTTATGGTTTGGATTGAGGAGTTAGAAATGTGGAGGGGTGGTGTGGCCCGCATGTCCACTCTGGGTGGCCAGTTCAGGAGGAAGCCTTTCCCCAGACAGGAGACTGCTCTCCACGTGGGCTGCCAGCACACAAGGAGCCGCCTCTGCTTTCCCATCACACGGCTCGGCACATGGGTAGTTCTGCGGCTTTTAACTGTATTTTGAGAATAATGTTATAAATAATTGATCCTCCCAATTAAAATGTTTTTCTTCCAGTTAAAATTTTTATGCGTGACCTGAAAACCTGGCCTATTTAGCCCGCTTCCACCTCTCCACTCAGCCACTCAATTTACCGTTTGGAGTTCTTGTTCTCTTAAGACTCTACACAAACACAATCAGAACTGCTCTTATAACAAATGGTCGGTGTGTGTTACGTGGCCTCCCAGTTTTGGTAAGCAAGGGTGTTTGGCATCACACTGAGCATGTTATTACTCACTCCCTCACTCATTCATTTATCCTACCAGCAGAGACACTATTGTGTACTCAGCATCCTTCTAGATGCTGGTAAGACAGCTGAGAAAAAAGATGACAGGTTTGTCCTTAATGAAACAGGTGACTGTTAGTTGGACTGAACTGTCTCCCTCAGTCGCTACAGTCTGATCAATGAAGTTACAGTAAAGCTGATAAATTATTTCAACTGGAAAATAAGACACTGCCATGATCATGTCTAACACAGATGGACTCAGTTACAAGAGTAGATATTTTAGATATTCCTCAAAACATTACATCTTGGCGATTTCAGCCGTTCTGAATACCCGCACGAACCGTCCTGTTTCTGAGTTGGGTTAGCGCTGTCAGAACCTCACCACTGGCTTCGAGGATGGCCCAGCTGGACCTGGGGTACCTCAGAGTGCCTGGTGGCACCATTACCTCCATCATCATATGTATGGCTTTGGAGACCTCCAGCATCCTTTGGGGAAAATACACTGAATACACAGGGACCTTTGCCTTTAAAGCATTTAGAATAAAAGGAGATTAAAAAAACAAAAACACAGAAACTCCCATCATGTGTACTTTCATCCATCATGCCCTTAAAACCAGAGGAAGCTGATAAACTAGGAAGAAAGCCAGAAAACTAAAGGAGAATGAAGTGAATTAGAATATGGAGGCAAGGAGATCATCACAGATGTGGGACGCAGTTGGAGTCTATATGAACCTTCCAGACGTCTGGGTGTGGGAAGGAGAGGAGGGGAGGAAGAACAGGAGGAGGAAGGCAGACTAGGGGCACAGGGGCTGGCGTGGAAAGGGTGAAAGAGGAACCGGAGTAGCAGAGGGGAGGGGGTGATGGTTAGCGCCTTTTGAGTACTTCAGTGGTGTGGCCGGTAATGTACACACATCTCTCATTTAATCTGAGCAACAGGCGTTGAGATAGAACACCGAAGGCTGAGCTTCCCAGTCAGGCTCTGCCCTACCTAAGGCAAAGAGGACAGCGGCTTAGCCCTCTTCCCCTGGGGGCTGCGGCACCTGTCGGCACCTGTGGGCAGGAGCTCTGTGGTCCAAGGGGTCAGCTCCAGCTGGGTGTCTACCAGGGACTTGTGGTCACGTCTGTGTGGGGACAGTGCCTGGCCTTGTATCTTCGCAAAGAGAAGCTAGCCTCAGCTAGTCTCTACAGTGAACCTGTGCACCCTCGTGGGTGGACTAGCTAGAGAAAGGTGTCCCTTCCTTGGGGTCTGTGACTTGGACCCCAGGCAAGAACTAGGGCTCGAGGTACACAAGGGCACCACCCGGGCCCACGCATGCATCTGGGTGGAGGGGCAGCTCGTATTTCCCCCACAAAGTAGAGAGTAAACCGTGTCAGGCAGCGCCGTCCTCTTTTAATATCGAGCATTGAATTATTCAAAAGCGCTTTGATAGGGGAGCTGGTTTTCCTCACTCCTATTAATCAAATGGCCAAAGCATAAATTGGCTTTCAAAAGGTAGTTAGAAATGAATTTTATCCTTTAAAAAGGAAGAAGAAGAAGAAGAAGAAGAAAAAAAGATAAAGTGCCATCCACAAATCTTCAGAATGGAATACCCAGGAAAGATAGACAGTCGTAATAAACAGTAATAGTAATAGTCTTTGTATTGATAATATGCCTGTCTGCAAGGGGTTCAAAGCCTTTTCCTGCATTTTTAAATGTACTCACGCTTCTCAACCTGTGTGTGAGATACGGTGCGCAGGTATCATCATTCCCATTATTAAAAGAACCAATTTAGAAAGATGGAATGCCTTGCATATGCTAATTTAATACATCAGCATCTGAGAAAGATTAGATTCCAGCCACCCGATGGCCATTCCGTGGTCGTATACAAGATCGTATAGCTGGAAATGACACGAAGTGGCAGAGAGGCAGTTAGGGTTTAAGACAAGCAAACGAGCATTTTGGATGGCCATGCTTAGCAGCTGAGATGAATGATGCTTCATTTACTATTATTAATAAACATCCGCCTTCCCGCAATCCCAGAGGCAGACTTGACTGCCCAGCCCGGGCCGGAGCTGACTGGCTTCCAGCAAAGCAGGAGGAGCAGGGCTCAGAGCCTCCAGCGTAAGCACATGACAAGCTGCTTCCCCATTAATAACAATACTTCTTTCACTGGGAGTAAACTGTCTTGGGGGAACTGCGCTAAGCCCTTCATCTTTCAAAACTCTCATGAGAACCTTGTGAGCGAAGCCTCATTGTCCACGTGGCACACTGATGTTAAAGGGCCCATCTGAGCCCGTGCTGCTGCTTCAAGGGCAAAGCTGAAACTTGAACTCAGGGCGCCTCTGACTCAAAAGACATGGGTCTGAAGTACTCTGCTGAGCTCCCTCTAACCAAAGTATGTCCCTAAAATGTAAACACTGATTCTTCTCCACATCCTTGCAAATGCTATCCTGTCCGTGCGCACTCAGTTGTGTTCCAACTTTTTGCAGCCCCATGAACTGTAGCCTACCAGGCTCCTCCGTCCATGGGATTTTCCCAGCAAGAATACTGGAGTGAGTTGCCATTTCCTTCTCCAGGGGATCTTCCTGACCCAGGGATGGAATCTGCGTCTCCTGTGTCTCCTGCACTGCAGGTGGATTCTTTACTGCTGAGCCACCTGGGAAGGTTGGGTGAAGCCCACACAAATTGGTGAAGCCATCTGCTTTCCTCAGCCTACCTACTCATGTGGGAGATACGCTCACAGACACAAACCGGAATAATATTTTACCAGCCCTCTGGGCATCCCTTAGCCCAGTCAAGTTGACAGTTACTATTAACCATCACATCAGGTTAGTGCTCAGCCAACATTTTTGGAAAAAGCGACAAGATTCGACTACATAATATTAGAGTGCATCTCAGGCAATAAAGGTAGTTAGTATTCTGTGAAACAGCCATCTCAAATGTGCCTGTGTGTGTGAGTAGGCGCACATACTCCTGGGTCATCAAGAAAAGCCTGAGAAGCACTGATTCTGGCTTCCCTCTGCCCCTCAGTTCCTTGAGCTTCCCTTCTCCCCTCTCACATCCACTTCAAAAAGACCCCTGCATCCTGGAACACACCCTGATATGTGGTTTCAGAGACATGTTTGCTAAAGATTGGCAGCAAAAGCTAGAAATCTTCCTTTCGGCTCCATGTGCCGCCTGGGTTTTCGTTGATTTCATTTTTTGAATTACGTGTGGACTTCACGCTGCAGGAGGAGCTGGTGGCAGGATCTCTGTGAGCCGACGTTGGTGACGCTAACCTGAGTCCACCAGCAGGTCTGGGGTGTGGGGTGCAGTCAAGAAGGAGGAGACACTAAATAATTAATAATGATTAATTATTGAGGCTTGGAGCAAGCTTGGAACTTGCAAAAGTGGAGGGGAATTTTTAAACCTCTAAACCAAGGCCATCAGGGGCACCAACTTTGTTGAGTGAATTTATATCTGAGCTAAGCCGGCTGACAGCAAGAAACACATGGAGAAATGTGATTCAAAAGTGTGTAGAGAGTGCCCCAAGTCTTTCTCCCCATTATAGACTGGCAAATTTACCAGTACTTGGGGACCTTCGGGGACCTGGACTGAAGTACAGACAGAAGCAGAAGGTCCCACTGGAAGGAGGGAGGCTGAGTCCAAACACATGCAGGTGTGTAAGAGGATACGCCTACCTACTGATCCCACTTTCAGAGTCCCCCAGCTGGCAATAGGGAAAGAAATGAGAGAACAGCAATGTCGGGCAGGGGCTGGGTGTCCTGCTTCCCTCCCTCTGCCTTCATCAGCTCGGGCTGCCTAAGGAAAAATCGTGAACTGTGTGGCTTAAATCTTACACAACAGACATTTATTTTCTCAGATCTGGAGCTGGGGGTCTGAGATCAAGGGGCCAGTGTGGTCAGGGTCTGGTAAAAGTTCACTTCCTGGCTTGCAGCTGGCCACCCGCTCCCAGGGAACCCACAGGGTGGAGAGAGAGAGAGCGCTCCAGCGTCTCTGCTTATAAGGCCATCAGTTTAATCAGATCTAAGCACCGCGCACGTGACCTCCTGAGCCTTTAGTCCTCCCACGAAGGCCAAAGCTCCAAATATACACCCCGTGTTAGGGCTTCAACAAGTGAACTCAGCATGGGGTGGGGATACAGTTCAGTCCTGGGGTCTCCCAGGTGGCGTTAGTAGTAAAGAATACACCTGCCAATGCAGGAGATGCAAGAGACGCGGGTTCGATCTCTGGGTCAGGAAGATCCCCTGGAGGAGGAAATGGCAATCTGCTCCAGTATTCTTGCCTGGAAAATCCCATGGATGGAGAAGCCTGGCAGGGTTACAGTCCATGGGGTCGCAGAGTTGGACACAATTGAATGACTGAGCCCAGCAGTCTGCACAGCACAGTCCACCCCATAGCCCTCCCATTCCAGCACATGCCCTGACCCTACACCGATGCCCTGTCCTTCCTTCACACTAGCCAAGACTAGAGGAGCCCTGCCAGCTGAAGGCAGGTATGATCTGGGGGCAGAAGTCAGAGCACCCCCACCTGCAGGGAAAGAGGCTCCGCCTGGCATGCTAAGACTTACCTGATTATGTGGTGAGCTTCCAGCTGGTTTCCCATCCGACCAGCCATCCTTTTGTTTTCCCCGTAACGAAGGTGGAAAATTCAAATAAAAACCCTCTCACATCCCCCAGATCTCCAGAGGGTACAATTAATAGAGGCCTTTCGGTCTCTAACTCACATGTTTCGTGAATGCTTGCATTTTTAGCCAATGTGTTGAATGACTTTGTAATTAAAAAAAGTAACACTTTATAAAAACAGCACAAAAAAACACTTTATAAAAACACACAGTAATAACACAAGCGACTCACTGAGTAAATATGCAAGGGTGATGAAAGCCCTTGGCTGGCGTTCTATAAAGGGCCATGAAAGGGTGGGATTTGCAGAAAGAACTGCCTCTGAGGGGGCTCTTTTCCAGTCTACTACATGATTGCAGAAGGTAGAGTGAAAAGATCGTTTCTCTATGCCAAAAGAAGGTCAAGGAAACAAGTTAGCTGCGTGCGTAAAGGTAGTGATGCATCCCACTGCATCTAGAGCAGATGGGAGCCACGCTAGAAACTTCTAGAAGCTTCACAACTCCCGGAAATTCCTGTCACCTGATTAGGTTGGGAGTTACCCACACCTGATTCCCTTCCCCACCCAGGGTGGTTGAAATCCATGCCTGCTCTCAACCGTGTCCTTAGTATAAAGAAAGCATCCTTTCTGTTTCAGACGCTGGGGTAGCAAGTGCAGGCTGGAATGGTGAAAGGGCTTTATTAGAGCGCCAAGTGTGGGTAGCGGCAGCCGCTGGGCCCCGGCTTTATTAAACTGTAGCTCTTCCCTGCTGGCACCTTGTTATTGCCAGGGCTATTGTGAGGCTGAATGAGGAGCATGCGAAGCTAAGGGGAGAGTTTCAAAAGGAAAGATGAGCCCAGACACAGGAGGGGGTGCTTCTGCTTATCAGTGCACAGGAAAGCTTAGGACGAACAGTCGTGTAGAACGTTCACATGATGGAGAGGAACTGGGTCTTGCTCGGCTGCATCCCACACTTGAGCCCCATGACTGGAGATGGGGTTCCCTTGTAGGCTCCCTTGTGTGGCTTTAAGGGACCACCTTCCCGCACTGTTTCTCTGTCCGGAGCTGTGCATCCTCCCAGCAAGGATGCCATCAGCACCCAGGCAGCCTGCTGGTTCCAGAGACGTTGTCCTTCGGAGGAAACACTCCACTTTGCTGCTGTCAAGTCCCTGCCTTGCAACAGAGGCGAGGGCCCACCCGGGGTGCCAACCCAGGAGGGGAAGAGCTCTGCGATCCCCTGAGAAGGACCCAGAAGGGTTTTGCTCATGGTCCTGTGCTCTCTGCTTCTTGTTTCCTCTGGTCAGTGTGCCCCTAGGAGCCTGTGCAACTGTGGACGGTGCAGGTCTGTCTGGTCTCAGCCACACAGAGCCGCCCTGGGCCCCATCTGTGCACAGGTCAGCCCGCACTTGCCAGCCTTAGTGCAGAGAGAGCCCCGTCCCCACGCAGCATCACCGGTGACAACTCCAAGCCTTCCCTGACTGGAGAGAGGTCTCTACAGCCTTAGGTGCCTGGCCCATTCGTCTCCTACTCTCTGCCCATCTTTGTGCCTTTTCCTCCTGTCTCTTCCATTTTTCTATACAAAGAGAGGCCTCTAGTGGCCCCTGCACTGCAGCCCGAATCAGCCCCTTAGGGCATGTGTATAAGGAGGCTCCTCTTGAATTAGGGGAAATGTGAGCATTTGCTGTGTGACCTCGGATAAGCCCTTTCATCTCTCCAGGTACCACAACCACAAGATGAGAGAGTTGAGCCCGCTGGCATCTAAGATTCCTTCCAGCCTTAAGAACTCTGGCTGTGCGCCTCCAGAGACCCCAGGACCCCGCTCCACGCCTTTTCCGTAGGAGCCACTTGTGAGAAGGCCTGCTTTGGCTATTCTGATGAAATTTTATCCCCCAGCTGCTCAGAGAAGAGCATTAAATACCCTTGCTCCCACTCTTCAGTTATTGTATTACTGTCTGTTTCTCTTTTCAGGTCTATTAATATTTGCTTTATACATCTAGCTGCTCTTAGTTGGGTGTATTGGAGAAGGAAATGGCAACCCACTCCAGTATTCTTGCCTGGAGAATTCTATGGACAGAGGAGCCTGGTGGGCTACAGTCCATGGAGTCACAAAAGAGTCAGACACAACTTAGTGACTAAATAACAACAGCAATGTTGGATGCATGCATGTGTGCCTGTGTGTGTGTGTGTGTGTGTGTGTGTGTGTGTGTGCCGGCGTGCGCACGCACGTGCGCACGTGCACATGCTAAATTGCTTCAGTCATGTCTGGTTCTTTGTGACTCCATGGACTGTAGCCTGCCAGGATTCTCTGTCCATAGAATTCTCCAGGCAAGAATACTGGAGAGGGTGGCCATGCCTTCCTGAAGGGGATCTTCCTGACCAGGAATCGAACCTGCATCTTCTCTGGCTCCTGCATTGCAGGCAGATTCTTTACTACTGAGCTACCGGGGAAGCCCGTTGGGTGCATAAATATTTACAAATATTTATATCCTCTTGTTGGATTGACTTCTTTATCACTCTGTAATGGTCTTGGCTTAAAGTCTACTTGGATGATTCGCCTGGCTGTCCTCGCTTTTTCATTTTCATTTTTATGAAAATGTCAATGACACTTAGAGTAATTATTGATAGACGTGTACTAGTTGCCATTTTGGTAATTGTTTTTGGGTTGCTTTGTAATTGTCTCATTCCTTTCCTCTTCTCTTGCTCTCTGTTTGTGATTGAGGGCTTTTTGTAGTGATTTTCTTATATTCTTTTCTCCTTATCTTTTGTGTATCTACTACAAGTTTTGCTTTGTGGTTGGTTACCATAAAGCTTACATAAAATACCTAAACACATGTTTATTACAGTCTCTTTTAGGCCGATGATAACCTAACTTCAAATGCATATTAAAGCTCTACATTTTTACCCTTTCCTCCCAATTTTATGTTTTTGATGTCATAATTCATAACACATTATCAGTTATTTTAGATAAATAACCATTGTGTAACCATTAACAAATTATTGTACAGTTGTTTTTAATAATTTTGTCTTTTAACCTTCATACTAGATTTATAAGTGATTTAGCCACCACCATTACAACATGAAAGTATTCCAAATTTAACCATGTATTTCTTTTTACCAGTGGGACTTATACTATATGTTTTCCTGTTGCTAATTAGCATCCACCTGTTTCAGCTTGAAGACTCCCCATTAACATTTCAAGTAAGACCAGTCTAGCGGTGCTGAACTATTTCTTTGTTAACTATAATTTTGTGAGTCTCTGGATACAAAGCCTCATTGACTTTCAGAGCAAGGTTCTTTGGGGGCCCATCCCTCAAGGGGCTTTCTCTGGTAGCTCAGATCATAAAGAATTTGCCTGCAATGCAGGAATTAAACCCAGGTTCAATTCCCTGGGTTGGGAAGATCCCCTGGAAGAGGAATGGCAATCCACTCCAGTATTCTTGCCTGGAGAATCCCATGGACAGAGGAGCCTGGGGGGCTACAGTCCATGGGGTCACAAAGAGTTGGGCATGACTGAAGCAACTTAGCACACACACTGTCAAGTGGGAGTCTCCAAACTGGGGGCCCTAGATGTTGGGTCTTTTGCTCCTTGGAAAGAATTTGGAGTTGTGAGTCCCTTCACTCCCATCAGTTGTATGCTGCTGTGCCAAAGGTAATGACACCCCACTCCGGTACTCTTGCCTGGAAAATCTCATGGACAGAGGAGCCTGGTAGGCTGCAGTCCATGGGGTTGCTAAGAGTCAGACACGACTGAGCGACTTCACTTTGACTTTTCACTTTCATGCATTGAAGAAGGAAATAGCAACCCACTCTAGTGTTCTTGCCTGGAGAATCCCAGGGATGGCGGAGCCTGGTGGGCTGCTGTCTTTGGGGTCGCACAGAGTTGGACACGACTAAAGCGACCTAGAAGCAGCAGCAGTGCCAAAGGTGGGGTTTAAGGCAAGAGCAAGTCTGAGCCTTTCCACCTGTTTTGATGCGGGGATTTTCACACACCTCGTGTGTAGGAGTCACTCAGCTGTATCTGGGTTTCTTCACTGGGAAATTTTCCACGTATGGCTATAGGTTTGGTATGTCCATGGGAGGAGATGAGACCTGGGGCCTCCTGTGTCATCACCTTGCACTGGAATTCCATTTCATACTTTGTTAAGCTGTGGGTGAGTCTAGGTCTCTGGATGTGCTCTATACACTGTGAAAGGCCCAGCAGAGGAGGGAACACGGAGACATCATGGTTTCTCCAATAAAGTGTGTGAATTTCCACGTCCTGTTGCATCGTCCCTGAGCGTGTTCGTCAGAGTGCCTGGCTTCTGCCCACTCGCCGTTTCGCAAGTATGCCCTCTCTGCCCAGCCCTCACCGCGCCTCCCCTCTCTGCCTGGCTCTCACCGCCTCCCCTCTGCCGCTAAGTGCTCCCTCTGCTCCTTTTCTAAATGTTTATTTTCAAATCCACGTTCCCAAACAGGAATGATTTAAGCAGTTGCAGAAGGCGACAACTTGGGGGTGTGGGAGGGATGTGTTGAGCTGAGGCTGGTGGCTCAGGCGTGCCTCTGGTGGCACTGGGAAAGGGAACCGAGCTGTTGGGGTGGGGGGTGGGGTTGTTTGCCCCAGGGGGCCCGTCTGCGGAGCTGCTGCTGCTAAGTCGTTTCAGTGGTGTCCAACTCTGTGCGACTCCATAGACGGCAGCCCACCAGGCTCCTCCGTCCCTGGGATTCTCCAGGCAAGAACACTGGAGTGGGGTGACATTTCCTTCTCCAATGCATGAAAGTGAAAAGGGGAAAGTGAAGTCGCTCAGTCTTGTCTGACTCAGCGACCCCATGGACTGCAGCCCCCCAGGCTCCTCCGTCCATGGGACTGTCCAGGCAAGAGTACTGGAGCGGGATGCCGTTGCTTTCTCCCATCCGCGGAGCAGGGCCCCGCATTGCAGTCTTTCCCCGATCCTCTTCTGGCTCAGGGCCCTAGAGGAGACATGGGACCATGAGAGCCTCGGGGAGGCATCTCTCCTGGATCAGGACTGAACAGGGCCATGCCTGGAGCCAAACATGCCCCCCACGACAGGAGCCACCCCTGGAACCCCAGGGCCTTATCTCAGCCTCCTTGAGATTGGTGGTGAGCAAGGTGTATGTTCTGAGACCTAGGCAGATGGAGCCCTTGAAACCACAAGTGAAATGATGACAAAAGTGAGAGGGAAAAGGAAATGAGCAGAAGGAAGGGAACGAACACCAACCTCAGAAGCTGGGAGTCTCGGGGAGGTTCATATTAGAGGAGCCTGGGAACAGATGGGCATGACTTGCTTTGGTGTGGGGATGTATCCCCTCTTTATCAGAATGTGATGCTGGCAGACGGCATGCTTCTAGGAACCCCCGTCTTTTAAACCCAACTGTGTTTCCACAGTGTCCTTTTCTCTCCTAGTCTCACTGATTATTCATGGAGCTCCTAGTGGGTGCCAGATACAGTGCCAAGCAGTTGATATCATCAGAGTAAACCTTCAAAAGGTTAGTCACTCAGTCGTGTCCGATTCTTTGTGATCCCATGGACTGTATGTAGCTCACCAGGCTCCTCTGTCCTTGAAATTGTCCAGGCAAGAATACTGGAGTGGGTTGCCATTTCCTTCTCCAAAACCTTCATAAAACCTTGTGAGATAGACACTATTATTCCCATTTTAAAGGTGAGAAAAATGAAGTTCAGAAAAGGTAGTTGTCTTGGGCATGCAGCGGAGACAGCTGGAATTGGAGACTCTTTTTCTGGAGTTCTTGATCCTTCTACTTCAGTGTTTTGTCCCTCTTTCTTTGCTCTCTTTCCCTGCTATTTGGCAAAAGGTCATGATGATCATCACTTTCTCTTTTTTAAAGGATTCTTTAAAATTATATGTGTTCATTTGGCTGCACTGGGTCTTCGGTCACACGGGATCTTCGATCTTCCTTGCGGCATGCAGGATCTTTGGTTGCGGCTTGGGAGCTCTTAACTGCATCAGGTGGAATCTAGTTCTCTGACCAGAGACTGAACCTGCTGCTAAGTCGCTTCAGTCGTGTCCGACTCTGTGCGACCCCATAGACAGCAGCCCACCAGGCTCCGCCATTTTGGGGATTCTCCAGGCAAGAATACTGGAGTGGGTTGCCATTTCCTTCTCCAGTGCATGAAAGAGAAAAGTGAAAGTGAAGTCGCTCAGTCGTGTCCGACTCTCAGCAACCCCATGGACTGCAGCCTACCAGACTCCTCCGTCCGTGGATTTTCCAGGCAAGAGTACTGGAGTGGGGTGCCATTGCCTTCTCCGGATTGAACCTGGGCCCCCTGCATTGGGAGCACAGAGTCTTAGCCACTGGGCCATCAGTGTCTTTCTTAAACTAATAAGATTTGCAAGTGCACACTCAAAGTTTGTTCATTCAGTAAAGACTTAATTGAATTCCTACTGGATGCCAAGCAACATAGCTTCCCTGGTTGCTCAGCAGTAAAGAATCTGCCTGCCAAGCAGAAGTCACGAGTTCGATCCCTGGGTGGAGAAGATGCCCTGGAGAAGGAAATGGCAACCCACTCCAGTATTCTTGCCTGGAGAATCCCATGGACAGAGGAGCCTGGTGGGCTACAGTCCATGGGGTCGCAAAGAGTGGGCATGACTTAGCGACTGAGAATGCATGCATGCCAAGGAGCACACTGGCATGAAGACATGTGAGCCACACAGGAACCCCAGGAAATGCCCTTCTCCCCAGGTACTGTCTTCTCCTGATGTACTGCATCACTGCTTCTAGTAGGGCTTCAGGATGCAATCTGAACAGGGCAGGCCAGGAAATTTAAAGCTGCAATTCCTTTCCTGTACCATCAGAATCATGTGGGTTTCTTAGAAAAATAACCTGTAGATGAAATACATATTTCTTCGGTGGCCAGAAACCTGGGTCATGGTACTAGCATCACTATGCCCAGGTAAGCTGTGTGACTCCCTGGGCCTCAGTTTCCCCATTTGTCCAACCAGGGCTTGGATCATATGATCACTAAGTGCTTCTCAGCTCTAACATTTCATCGACTTAACCAAGTTCTCCACTTTAATCCACTGTCCAGGTGAATGAATCCTGAGGCCCATTTTGAAAATGTGAGCTGTTGGCAAGTTTTTCTTACCCCTAAGCTTTAGGTTTTCCTGGTGACATATAGCTTCATCAGTTGGTTTTGTTTCTGCACCTCTCTAAGTCATTTGTCATTTGCAGACGCTTTACCTTTATCATGATTACAAATGTTCACTTCCATAAGAGAGAGGCACATATCCCAAATCTAGAAGTATACTTAATTATGAGCTATATGCTTTCCTTGGAAAGCAACCTACAGTCAAGAAACTGCTAATGGAATCCTTTTAATGTAGCCGAACCACTTGCATTATTATAAAGAGAGAATAAAAAGTAGACGCAACATATTTTTGTTGGCCTGATCTGCCTTTTTATATAATCAGATTACTTTCACATGAGATGCAAGAACAGAATTTAAAAGTCTACTCAAGTTGGCACAGTTTGTTTAAGACAGGGGCCAGACACAATTTCTTTTTCTTTCCTAGAAACTTTAAAGAACTCATTTCTCTCTTCCTGGTGATTTGCTGACTATCAATGGCGACACGTTCTATGCCAACTGTATATGTCATACAGATATAATCCTTCGCCAGTCCCTCCAGAACAGCTGTTGCTGTACCCATGGTGTGGATGGGGACACTGGAGGTCAGGGAGGGTACGTCATCTATGCAAGTTCATTTGGATGAGGAGTGGGAGATGTAGGGTTCAAGTTTGGTTCGGTGTAAGCCCAAATGGTTACACTTTCTATGCATGGAAGGGAGAGTATCCATACTCAGTCACTGCCTGGAAGCCAGAGGAAAGTAGACAAAAATCCAGATCGTTTAAAACACAACCAGAAATTAGCAAGAGAAAGTGGCTCTGTAAGGCTTTCTCCACAAAATAAGAAGGAAGAGTAGGTTAATCTCAGCCCAGTATACCTTTATATGAATTAGTAAAAGGTACCCCTCCTGGCTCCCAGGTGGCTCAGATGATAAAGAATCTGCCTGCAACTGGGGAGACCTGGGTTCCATCCCTGGGTCAGGAAGATCTCCCGGAGAAGGGAATGGCTAGCCACTCTAGTATTCTTGCCTGGAGAATCCCATGGACACAGTCCATAGGGTAGCAAAGAGTCAGACATGACTAAGTGCCTAACACTTCCACTTCCATTTCTTCCTGGAGGCGGGTACTCCCACATGCCAGTGGCTTGTTGCGTGCAGGGGGATGACCTTCCATCCCTTGTATAGGGGACCCTGGCCTAGGCAACACTTCAGACATCTCTACCCTACGGACGGAGAAGGGGAGGTACCAGTAAGCAGAGAGGGGCCAAGGGTCGCCAGGAGGGTCTCAGGATGTTGGAATGGCTGGCGACCAGAGAAAGATGGCCGTATTTATTTCATGATCTCCAAACATCTATACTTCTCACTCTTTCTTTTACTTTGCAAATAGTTTAGTGGGCAGAGGGAAACTCTTCTTATGGTTGAAGAGGCTTAGCTTCATTTCCAGATGCCAAGTGGAAATGAAGTTACAGTGTGACCACACTTCCCAGAAATGGTCGGGTTAGAAGCTAAGGCAGAAGTAGTGCACGGTTCTTCTTGTTACTAAATTGTCCCAATGAAAGTTCAAGGAGTCTTGGAGGTATTCCCTTCTGATAACGAGGCTGCTGGTCTGATAGTCTGGGCCTGTGACTGTCTGCTGTGTCTTGGTTTCACCTTCTCCTCTTCATCTTCTCATCTACGTCTCTGCACAGTCTGTGATCTTTGGGCTTTAATTAATAATAGTAATAATAAATAATAACAATACAAAGATGGAGATGGAGGAGGCCGAGGAGGAAGGAAAAAAAATCACATGGACTAAGATAATCTAGTGTGAAAATGTTAGTTGCTCAGTTGTGTCTCTTTGCAACTCCATGGAGTGTAGCCCCCCAGGCATCTCTATCCATGGGATTCTCCAGGCAAACAAGTACTGGAGTGAGTTGCCATTTTCTCCTCCAGGGGATCTTCCTGACCCAGGGATCGAGCCGTGTCTCTTATGTCTACCTGTATTGGCAAGTGGATTCTTTACCGCTTGTGCTACCTGGGAAGCCCCTTGACACTAATAGGTATTTCATAAGTGTTTGTTTCAGGAATAGGTGAATTAAGTTATACATTGGAAAAAAATACCTGAATCTTGTTCCAAATGTGAGGGAAAACTGTGAGAGAGTGTGTGTGTGTACAGTGTGTGTATGTGTGCATATATGTGTGTATGTGTGTACAGTGTGTGTGTACAGTGTGTGTATGTGTGTATATATGTGTGTGTGTATGTGTGTGTACAGTGTGTGTGTGTGTACAGTGTGTGTGTATATATGTGTGTGTGTATACAGTGTTTGTATGTGTATATGTGTGTATGTGTGTGTGTGTGTGTGTACAGTGTGTGTGTGTACAGTGTGTGTATGTGTGTATGTGTGTGCGTGTGTGTGTACAGTGAAGGGATGGTAGGGAGAGGCAGCAGAAGGGGAGAGTTATGGAATCTGAGAGGAAGTGGGCCCATCTGTCTGCTCGAGGAGCACTGCCTGTAAATCAGAGGGAGAAAATCATTACTTTTGCTATCAAATTGGGATGTGGGGAAAACCTCAAAGGCACTCAGTGAGAAAGGTGGCCGAGATGAGGGCGTAGCTCTGTCCACTGCAAGAACCACCCCCTCCCAGTTTTGGAGGGAGCTCATCAATGTATTCTCTCCCTTACCTGCTAGCAAAGACTCTTGCATACTTCTCTGGGTCCCAAATCATCAGAGAAATAACCTGGGCCAGTGGTGGTAGTCAGGGGCGTGGGGATGTGAAAGTCTTTCTCCATCTTCCAGCTTTCCTTACCATTAAATTGTGGATTGAGAGTGGTTTTAAAAATTCATACAACAATTAATACAAGATACTTTTAAAAAGCAAATGCCAGCATAAGGAGTATTGGTGTATTGGCTCGCTCTCTCTCTCTCTCTCTCTCTGCCATCTCCTCCCTTCTCTTCTTCTCTTGCCTCCCCATGCCCCTGTGCATGTCATGCATTCTGTTTATTCCAGTTCACCTGTGGTCCGAGTGAGCTGTTTGTGACGAAGCTGGAACACTTCTAGAATGTGTGCCTCGGGTGCTGCAGGGCAGAGGTCCCCAGCCTTTTGGCACCAGTGGCTGCTTTCATAGAAGACCATTTTTCTATGAACAGGTGAGGCCAGGGATGGTTTTGAGGTGATGTCGTAGCTCAGTTGGTAAAGAGTCTGCCTGCAATGCAGGAGACCTGGGTTTGGTTCCTGGGTCAGAAAGATCCCCTGGAGAAGGAAATGTCAACCCACTCCAGTATTCTTGCCTGGAGAATCCCATGGACAGAGGAGCCTGGCAGACTATAGTCCATGGGGTCGCAAGAGTCGGACACACCTTAGCAACTAAAGAGAGAGAGAGAAGCACGGTGCATTTATTGTGGGATTTATTTCTATTGTTATCACATCAACTCCACCTCAGATCAGCAGGCATTAGATCCTGGAGGTTGGAGACCCTGCTGTAGGGCACACCCAGTGAGTGGATTAATCAGTCCCTTAAGCCCATCTGTCATGGCAGAGGCTTAATTGGGAGGTGAACTTCACAAAAGGAGACTTCAGATGGAAGGAGCGTTGGGAAGAGGTGGCAAGGGACCAGCACCCCAGATAGTGAAGGTGGGAGCTGTGGGCCTCTCCCCTCAGGAAGGAAGCAGCAGGCCCGCAGGGGCGACTCGGTGCCAGACCAGAGAGGAGAAGAGGTCTGCCCCTGGGCATCTGGGACTGGATAGCAGCTCTGAGGGACCATGCCTGGCCATGTTGGTGGCAGGATGGGGGTGAACCATCCACAGGAGTGCTCTGAGAGGGGCAGATTTACATGGGAATAAAATAAGCATCACCATGCGAATTTCAGCGGACTTCCAGATCCCTCTCCAGGACACCCTTCAATAATAGCTTTGGGGAAAAGAAACAGAGAACTAGGTCCTGCCACCTCTCTCATTATACTCACAGCCCTTCCTGTCACTTTTGGAGAAACAAGCAAATTAGGTTTGCCAGCAAATTCCATTAAATTAGGCACATTTCATTTTTGCAAAGTTGAGAATTCAAAAGTTGGTTTTGAATCCACAAGCCAAGATCTTATAAGCCAAGGGCAAGATCATCTTCTTACAAAACCCTGATTTTCCCATCCTTGGTGTTTCTCTCCTAGGAGATGGTATGACAATTCTAAGCCACTCCGTTAAACTTTCTTTCTGTAGAAAGTTTATTCATCTACCAAAGTACTCAACTCGTTCTCCAGGGAATTAAGGCCAGAGGGGGACAGGAATGGTGAGTGCGAGTTGGATTTATCACACCCATGTTTATGTGTGTGGCAGCCGTGTTCTCCCCTGCAGCACGTGTGTACCTTAGTGACTGCATCATGCTCATATTTATGGGGACCTGGTCACGTGAGAGGCACTCAGTGACTAGTATACAAAAAGCTCAGCAGTTCCAGGGCAATTACAGGGCTTCTGACACAACACATATACACACTAAATCTCTCCCGGTGTTTTGAGAGGCTTCGAACATTTTTAATACTGCTACTCAGAGCTGTTTCTTCATATAAGCACAGAATTATAACATCCTGCCTCCTGATTTGCTGTACAGTAAAATTACCTTAATTGGGCCCAGCATTTTGGAATTTGTATTAATTAAGGCACGTGATCTTATTGGGTAAGAAGTTTGAATGAAGGGTTGTAATTTAGAAATCTGTAAGTTTATGAGATCTACACTTCTTACACAATGTTTGTGCAAATGAAATCCTAGATTCATTTAGCTAATTTTCCTTATTAGTACCCCATTCATTTCTGAGTTTATAGCAAAAAGAAAAAGAAGAAAGAAATACTGTAACATAATTATTAGTATTTCTTTAAACAAATCCTAGAGGAAGAATGTTTTTTAAAAATTAATTCAAATGAGGCTCACACTCTTCCATTTCTCAAAATAATAAGAGATTTTACTCTATTTAATTCCAGTTCCTCGGCAGCTCTATCCATGTGAGAAGAAAGTTAGCGAAGCCTTGGGGAGGAGACGTGGTGGTTCAGAGTGGCAAAGCTGAAGCCCCGTGTTTCTAGGGCTGTTTGGTAGATGCCATTTCTTCCTCTGGACCTACTGTGGCCAAGAGTCACATCACCTTTGCTACTGACTGCAGCTTCCCCTTGATCGTTACATCTGTTCATTTCCTGGCCTGGTTTTCCTACAGCAACCAAAAAAGTGGGATTGTCACCTTTCTTTTCCCACAGCTCAGGTGTCTGGACACATTTTGATGAGGCTTTATCTAAGGGGGTGGGTACGGGCATAAGGACATGTCATAAAGGAAAGCCCCGCCCACCACCAGAATCTCCCCCTTTGGCTCACCTCCTCTAGGAAGCCTTCCTGGGACCCTTACCAGGCCTGGATGAGTTGTTTTTGGTCTCCTGGTGTACTTAGGAGCAATATGCAAAGAATAGGAGTTTTAGAGCCTCACAGCCCAAGCTGGGATCCCAGGGCTGAGAAACCTGTATATAAGTCAGGAAGCAACAGTTCGAACTGGACATGGAACAACAGACTGGTTCCAAATAGGAAAAGGAGCACGTCAAGGCTGTGTATTGTCACCCTGCCTATTTAACTTATATGCAGAGTACATCATGAGACACGCTGGGCTGGAAGAAGCACAAGTGGGAATCAAGATTGCCGGGAGAAATATCAATAACCTCAGATATGCAGATGACACCACCCTTATGGCAGAAAGTGAAGAGGAACTGAAAAGCCTCTTGATGGAAGTCAAAGAAGAGAGTGAAAAAGTTGGCTTAAAGCTCAACATTCATAAAATGAAGATCATGGCATCTGGTCCCATCACTTCATGGGAAATAGATGGGGAAACAGTGGAAACAGTGTCAGACTTTATTTTTCTGGGCTCCAAAATTACTGCAGATGGTGATTGCAGCCATGAAATTAAAAGACGCTTACTCCTTGGAAGAAAAGTTATGACCAACCTAGATAGCATATTCAAAAGCAGAGACATTACTTTGCCAACAAAGGAGATCAGTCCTGGGTGTTCATTGGAGGGAGTGATGTTGAAGCTGAAACTCCAATACTTTGGCCACCTTCTGCCAAGAGCTGACTCATTTGAAAAACCCTGATGCTGGGAAAGAATGAGGGCTGGGGGAGAAGGGGACGACAGAGGATGAGATGGTTGGATGGCATCACCAACTCGAGGAACATGGGTTTGGGTGGACTCTGGGAGTTGGTGATGGACAGGGAGGCCTGGCATACTGTGTGTGGTTCATGGGGTCACAGAGTCGGACATGACTGAGCAACTGAACTGAACTGAACTGAACCTTAGGCAAGGTCTCTGAGTCTCTTTCAGTTTCTTTCCTTAAACAAAGGGGATAATAAAACTTACTGGAGGGTTTTGTCCTTGTTTTTTAGATGCTCAGTCATCTTCTACTCTTTGCCACTCCATGGACTGTAGCCCGCCAGGCTCCTCTGACCATGGGAGCCTCTTGTCCAGGCAAGTACACTGGAATGGGTTGCCATTTCCCTCTCTGGGGTATCTTCCCGACCCAGGGATTGAACCCTCATCACTTGTATCTTTTGCATTGCAGGTGGATTCTTTACCATTGCACCACCTGGGAAGCCCTATTGGAGAGTAGACGGAGGATTAGAGATAATTTGCTTTAACATGCATAGTACCAGAATAGATAATACTCAAAAATGGTAACTCTTTTTATTTTGACAACACTTCCCACACTGTTCTCTGATCATGTTTACCTATCTGGCATCTCTTTTGGACTGTGAGCTTTTCTAGACGATATTTCTCTATCCCTAGACACTGAGACAAAATCTGGCATGGAGGGGATATTATATGAATGTATTTTGGATGAGTGCATCAATGAGTCCATGAGAATGCCTGGATACATCTTTAATAGCCTGATTTGGTTCATCCATCATGGAGCAAACTTATTTCTTGAAACACATTGATAAAAATCTGCTTGCCAATGCAGAAGATGAAAGAGACGAGGGTTCAATTCCTGGGTCAGGAAGATCCCCGGGATTAGAAAATGGCAACTTGCTCCAGTATTCTTGTCTGGAAAATTCCATGGGCAGAGGAGCCTGGCAGGCTACAATCCATAAGATCACCATGAGTCAGACACAACTGAGCGACTGAGCATACACACACATATTTGAGATGAGGCTCTTTATTCTAACAATGAGGAAACCAGTAAAAAGGAAAAGAACAAAGTAAAGAAGTTGGATTCAATATTTTGCCTCTTAAAAATGGGGCATGCCCATGGATCATTATAAAACTCAGTATATGAAATCAAGAGGTAACCGGCCATGTCACAGGCTAGAACACGCACATTTCATGCTTTCAAATGATGGGTGTAAAATGGCAGGTTTTTTCCTCCACTTCAACCCCCAGCATCTCTCGTTTATTGGCAGGACGATCACTATTTTCCTTCTAGGTACCACTTATGGGGAGCATTGAGATCTTACAGAAACTTGCAGAATGAACAATTGTTGGCATCTCCTTGGGAAGAAGAGAAAAAAAGCCAAAGCTTTGATAGATTTTAAACTGCAGCCCTCCTGGGATGCTCCAAATGGCTCATAAATACAGCTAGTAGAATATTGCCTACGTGTATTTTCCACTTACACTCACCTTTGAGTTCTGCTCTGGCCCCTTGAGAATCAATACACACAATAACAGAATTGCTGATGTATTAATCTTTTCTGCTGATCTAAGCACTTTTTCCCCCCTACCAAAGTAGGAATACGGCTGGGAGAGGAAGTGAAATCTAGACCATTCTGAAAGTAATGGGAGGAAATTTTAATTTCCAGACTTCAGGAAATACACTCTTTCTCTTTTCCTAACTTCACTAAGGCATCCTGATGGAGTGCCCTGGCTGGCCCAGAGCCAGGTTCTTCAGTTTAAGCCAAAGGTCTTCGGATTATCACAACCATCCTCTATCTTTGTTCTGTGACCTTCTTAAGAACAAAGCCAACCCTCCAGGTCACATCTGGGCCAGAAGTCCCTTTAGAACACTAAGCCTCTTTCTCCAGAGCGGTAGCCTCTGCCCAGAGGGTTTCATGACCATTTCTGTAGCCTCGCATGGCAGTTTTGGGGGTCGTGAGCACTTTCATTTGTGAATATATTTCATCAGGGGGAAATGGTGGTGAACATCCACAGGTGGGGAAGCAAGGAAGAAGATTCCTACTGGAGATGAGTCTGAGAAGGAGAACGTTGTAACCTAAATTCTCAATATGAAATGAGTAGGGTCATATTGTGCTAGGAGGCGTCAGAGGAAGAAACAAAGGACCAGGGGAACTGGTTCTGCTGTGGCCTTGATTCTCTGCTGCAGCGTCTCTTAGAGATGAAGAGACTGACAGCCACTGGAGGGGGAAAATCAACTCCTTTATTTATTTTTGTTTTGCGCTTTTGTTTCTCTTCCTGTTCCTTAGGACACTGGTAAGATTCTGATCCAACAGATAAACAGATGAAAGGTATACAACTTCCTACACCTCAGGGTGAGGCGTGAAGTCAAAGGGCAGGGGGCAAGGATCATGGTTTGAGGGTAAGAGAGTGCTGAGCTTAAGTGGCAGGACCTTTGCTTCTTGGGTAAATTGCTTCACCCTTAGGATCCAGGATCCTCCTCTCAAAAATGGCAACAATCCTATCAGCTTCTGCCATGTAGGGAAGGGTGGATATATTTTCCCTCTGACTTTCTAGGCTCTTGGTTAGGATCCCTGTAACATCAACAATTCATGATTATTCAATGTAAGTTTTACACCACAGAGGGGCCTTCACCAGAACATGAAGACTGGACGAAACTGCTGAACCTGGGTGCTTTATGCTAAGCTTGATGAAGAGTGGAGTGATAGGACAAAGGGTACAAGGTAAGTCTAGTGGATGGGTGGAGGCTTGGCCAAGCCTAGGTGTCCCTCTCTGTGTTCCGCTGTCTTAGGAAACAAGGATGCTTCTCTCCAGGTTAGAGAGGGCACTTCTCACACGAGGGCTTTAAAACCTACTTCAGGAGAGAATCAGAAAGGCCCTCCTGAAAGTGCTACTTCCCAAATCCTTCAAGTATTCAGTATGCCAAGGTATCATATCTTGGGGAACCTGGTGACCAAGTTGTGAGGATCAAGCAAGATAATGAAAAGCTGTGGACTCTGTTTTTTTAATGACAACCCTGGGGGAATCCACGGTGTGAGTCCCATCGAGGGGGCAGGATTCCAGCCCCACGGGGGAACTGAGCCTTTCACTATTCTGGGGACAGCAGCAAAGTCCCTTCTGGAGGCTGCATCAGGGGCCCAGAGTCTGACAGTGGCGAGGTCCTGGCCAGAGTGACGCTGTGACAAGATCCAGGCTGTGTCCCCACTGCTCAGACTTTCTTGATTCCTGCTCATTTTCAGACCTCAGTTTTCTAGCCTTCCATTCTGACACTGTTTCAATAATTTTCTGCTCAGAATTAATCAGCTGTGTCTTTTGCTTGAATCCAGGAATGCTGACCATTACAAACTTGAAGTGCATGATACAGCCAGGGCACACAGTCAGGTGCTCTGCAAAGCAGACTCTCAGTACCTGGTACCTATTGCTAGAATTACCTTAATGGCATATTACTATACTTGGCATTTCAAGATTTCATATCTGATGCTTCATCTATTCAGATGTCCAGGATGTGTCATATTTTGCTGGGGTACCAATTTAAACTGGGAAGAATACACGTTAGATTATTCTTGTTTGATTTTTTATTATGGGGACTATATGTCATCTATGATCCTCAAAAATAATAAATATATTTCCATTTAAAAAGACATATGACTGATTTGAGTTATATAGACTCATAAGCAACAAAGCTTTGGAGATTTATTAACCTCAAAGTAACAACTAGCAGGCCTAGATTATAAGAGAGAGAAATGTATTTTGTAATTATATTTTAGAATGGTACCCCATGGCTGTATATTGTCACCCTGCTTATTTAACTTATATGCAGAGTACATCATGAGAAATGTTGGACTGGAAGAAACACAAGCTGGAATCAAGATTGCAGGGAGAAATATCAATAACCTCAGATATGCAGATGACAGCACCCTTATGGCAGAAAGTGAAGAAGAACTAAAAGCCTCTTGATGAAAGTCAAAGAGGAGAGTGAAAAAGTTGGCTTAAAGCTCAACATTCAGAAAACAAAGATCATGGCATCCGGTCCCATCACTTCATGGGAAATAGATGGGGAAACAGTGTCAGACTATTTTTCTGGGCTCCAAAATCACTGCAGATGGTGACTGTAGCCATGAAATTAAAAGACGCTTACTCCTTGGAAGAAAAGTTATGACCAACCTAGATAGCATATTCAAAAGCAGAGACATTACTTTGCCAGCTAAGGTCCATCTAGTCAAGGCTATGGTTTTTCCAGTAGTCATGTATGGATGTAAGAGTTGGACTGTGAAGAAAACTGAGCACCGAAGAATTGATGCTTTTGAAGTGTGGTGTTGGAGAAGACTCTTGAGAGTTCCTTGGGCTGCAAGGAGATCCAACCAGTCCATTCTGAAGGAGATCAACCCTGGGATTTCTTTGGAAGGAATGATGCTAAAGCTGAAACTCGAGTACTTTGGCCACTTCATGCGAAGAGTTGACTCATTGGAAAAGACTGTGATGCTGGGAGGGATTGGGGGCAGGAGGAGAAGGGGACGACAGAGGATGAGATGGCTGGATGGCATCACGGACTCGATGGACATGAGTCTGAGTGAACTCCGGGAGTTGGAGATGGACAGGGAGGCCTGGCATGCTGCGATTCATGGGGTCGCAAAGAGTTGGACTCGACTGAGTGACTGAACTGAACTGAACTGAACCCCATGGAAGGGCAGGGTCTTCTGGTCAGATTTACCATCTCTAAAGAAACTTTAGTGGTTAAAGAAAGAAAGTCTAAGAAAATAAAGTTTAATATTCTGAATTAAGGCCTGGGTTATAATCTATACTCAACTGATAGTCTGCTGATAGAGATACTTGGTCTATTCTCAAGCTTGAGTCTGCATGGACCAGCACCAGAGCATCTTGTCAGTCAGCCAAGTCCTTGCCACTCAGAGAATGGTCCCCAGACCAGTAGCATCAGCATCGCCAAGGAGTCTGTTAGAAATATAAGCTCTCGGGCCCCATCCACACCTACTGTATCAGAATCTGTATTTCACAACATTCCCTGGTGATTCATAAGCATATTAAAATTTGAAAAGTATTGATAAGTAACTTGGTCATTAACAGCTGGGAGAAATGTCAAAGCTAGTTTCCCCAAACCAGATGGGGATACAATTTATAACCCATTTTCAAGTATCAATGATTTACTCTGGAGTTGTTAACGTAAATGAGTACTATATTCTTTAAGGAGGCAACTCAAGGAAATTTCTGTCTTGCCGCCTATAAAATTAGCATATTTTTGTATTTTTTTTCCTTTCAGATTGAGGGGTGAGGGGAGTAGAAGCCTCTTTTCTGTTTTATCTGCCTCTGGCTTGAAGTGAGTATGTAAAGAGCAACGGAGAAAGTCATGTTAAATTATCGACATCTCTGAAAAGTAGTGATTTCATCTTCTGTGGTAGGACTGGGTCAGCTCTCATCTTGCCCGAGCCATTTGTTCGGGCCAAAGGTTCCTGAACTAGAAATAGATAAGTATAATCGGCAGAATGGATTAGATCCTGAGAAAGCCATTATCATGGAGTGTCAGTGAGCAAAATTAACATGTATTTTTAATAAGTCTGTAATTACTTATTCTACAATAGACCATATGGTCTGTTCACTTTCATGGACTCAAACACTTAAGCCTTCAAATGCCGTTTAGTTTCACACACATACACACACACACACACACCTCTTCCCTGCAAACAAAACAAAAGAATCACTTTTCAAGATCCACAACTTTCCTTAAGGAGTAAAAATTCAAATTGCTGTCAAAGCCAGGAATTTTACACCTGAGTCTAGAAGGCGTAGTGAGGCATCTTATCTTGTACCTTGGGCCTCAGGCCTTCTTTTAATTTGTTGACTCAATAGTCGGAGCTGAGGGCAGCCAGGTTGTGCTAAGTTTTCAGCTGTTGGTATTGATTTCCTTGTTTTTGTGAATTTCTGTGTCAGACCTGGCATTGTTATTTAAATGGATCATTGAGTGTTTTTCGATTAGAATTTCATTAAATTGAGAAACAAAGAACCCTCTGCTACGCTCAAGAAGAAAATGCCTTCATTTCCCCCTCTTCTAGATTGCAAGTATTTTTTAGGCAGGTCTTTTTATGATAGTCTCATGAACATACTTTCAGAGACGCATGCATTTTATGACTTCACTTGGGTCTTTTTAAAACTGCCAATTAAGCAATACCCCTAAATTTTTTTTTCTCCTCTAAAAGGCTGCAGGAAGTCTCATCTTGCTATCATTGCCTTACAAGGGGTCCACAAAAATTGCTATCTTGCAACACATTCTGAGGAATGGGGTAATAAATGCCAGCCTTTAGGGGGACTGATCAGACAGTTTAAGTTGCTAGTGTATTTTGAAAATTCACTAACTGAATTTTTAAAAGTCAAGCTGATCACCAAGGACAATTTCACCTTTTAAATAAATAAGAGATGTAGATTTGGTTGAAGAATGGGATGTGGATTACCCAGGCCCACAGCCTGTTTATAGCAGTCCTTGAGCTGGAAATTTAGAACTTCAGTCCTTGAGTTGGAAATATCTGCAATTTGGAAAGACACATTGCAGAGAAGACTTGGGAGTCGAGGCTCCATTTGCCTTTCTAAAATTTCTAACTCAGTGTTTTCAACAATCAAGAAAAGGGTCTCAGGGCCTCCTTGGTGGTCTGCAGTGGTAAAGAATCTCCCTGCCAGTACAGGAGACACAGGTCAATCCTGGATCCAGGAAGATCCTACGTGCCACGCAGCCACTAAGCCTGTGGGCCACAACTGCTGAGCTTGTGCTGCAGAGCCCGGGGTCCACACTACTGAGCCCACGGCCACAGCTTCTGAAGCCCAGGCGCCTTCAGCCCCTGCTGCACAATGGGAGAAGCCTCTGGAAGGAGACGCTCAAGCGCCGCAACTACAGAGCAGCTCACACTGGTCACAGCTAGAGAAAAGCCTGCGCAGCAGTGAAGACCCAGCATGGCCAAAAATCAATCAATCAATAAAAATTATTATTTTTTAAAAGAGGCGTTCAGACTTAGGACTTAGGCCGTCCTGTTGTAATCTCTTTATTCTCATGGAACTGCATGCCATCAGTGGGTAGAAAGAGGGGCTAAAGATCCCTGTGCCATGCCCTGTCTGGGAAGCCCAGGGACCCTGCTTCTCGGGTTTCGTCTCTCTGTCCCCAGCACACGGGCAAGTCCAGGACTCAATGCATCTGTTATCTGTGGAGCAGCTTGAGAGTCAAAGTGGCAACCTTAGATGAGTGCCTCCCTCTGGGGACCACCTGTCTCTAACTGGAGCTTCTAACTAGACACCTGGTTCTTCCTTCACGTTTGAGAGAGGGGCTTCAGCAAACCACCAGAGAGCTGGACACGTATCCCCTGCAGCTGGGAACTCACAGAGGATTTATGCCAGATTCATCCCTGGGGAGAGCGCCAGTGAGCCACGGTCGCCAGAAGGAGAGCTGTGTCACGACATTCCCGCAATGGCAGGGCGAAGTTGCCTGTATCCTGGGGACCCGAGATGCAGCCCAGCTTGGTACTGTTGGCCGGGGCTGTTGTAGACAGTATACTTAAGAGTCAAGAGGAGAGAATGCGTGAGAGTGCCCTTAAGAAAGTCACCTCAAAACATCCATGGTCCAGAGGTCACGATGCCATCATGCGGCAGTGACATTCAACTAAGAACTTTATTATCTCTGTTTCCTTTCTTTTCTACCCCAAAGGGTAGAAACTGAAGCCAGTGAGTGGGGAGAAGGTGGACCAGAAAAGGGGAAAATTCAACCATATCCTCTCCTGAAAGAGAGGCAGCACAGTTGCTGGAGAAGCAGGTGCAGAATCTCCATGGGGTTCACGCCATGCCACCCCCCAATATGGAGCCTTGGCAGAGTGACTATTTTAAGCTGAAGGGGTTTGAGAAGACCAGCAGTAGCAAGAAGGTCACTCTGACTTTTCCCACCCTTCTCCCATGAAACAGGTCATAAAGCTCTCAGATGAGAAGTGACCTCCCATACCTGGAGGAGAGGAGCATCCTTATCTCTGAAGACAAAGGGTTTCCTGGCCAAGTCTCCCCCAGTTCACTCCCCTGACCATTTTTTTTTTCCAACTCTTTAACCTGTCTTATTTCTCCACAACTATCTACTGTTCATCAACACTAAGACAGAGGGCTTCCCTGGTAGCTCAGTGGTAAAGAATCCGCCTGCCAACGCAGGGGACACAGGCTCGATCCCTGATCTGGGAAGATTCTACACGCTTATGCCGTGGAGCAACTAAGCCCGTGTGCCAAAAAAAAAAAACAAAACTGAGACATGACTCGGGACTGCTTCTTCAGGTCTTCATTTCCTCATGCAGGCTCTGAGTCACTTGAAACCTAACAGTAAATAAATGTGTATGCCTTTCTCCTGTTGCTCTGTCTTCGTTAGTTTCACATTCAGACTCAGACAGGGATCCTAAGAAGGTTAAGGAAAACTTTCTCTTCTGCAATCTTCCTGTGAATACTGAAACTGTTTGGTATAGCAGGCTGTACACAATCTGTTACTGAATTAGCTGAGATATGGCTGATATGTGAAAGGACAGTGTGGTTTTTCTGTTGCCTGAGAGTAAATAGAAAAGCTGTGGGGTATGGAAGTGGCCGCACTTTTATCCTCAGACAAGGCAAAGTTTCCCCACTGGGTGGTTTAAAAGAGCAAGGCTGTCAAAAGTATTACACCCCTTGAGGACTGTGGGATTGAAAAACTGGATGCAGGCTTGTGTGTGTGTGTGCTCAGTTGCGAAGTCATGTCCGACTCTGCGACCCCATGGACTCTAGCCCACCAGGCTCCTCTGTGCATGGGATTCTCCAGGCAAGAATACTAGAGTGTGTTTCCATGCCCTCCTCCAGGGGATCTTTCCAACCCAAAGATCAAACCCATGTCTCCTGTATTGGCAGGTAGGTTCTTTACCACTGAGCCACCTGGGAAGCTCCTCAGAAGCCATATTCAGTTGTGATTTCGTCTTGGGTCCATGTCAATTTTTAGCAAGGGAAGGATCAGACTTGCACTTTTGAGTGATTTCTCAAAGAGGAATAATAAGAAAATTTTAGATTCTTAATCATATTGTTTAAGATTGCACACTTGAAATTTGTGCCTTTCTCTATGTAGTTTACACATTCACTTTAACATGGTAGCCAGAGTACATGCCTGTCATTTGGAAATAAACGCATATTTGAGAATTTGGGGACAGTTGCTTTAGAAAGGTCGCCCGACTGCAGCAGATGACAGCGTGGAACGCGGACTGGAGGCAGCAAGGGTGGAGGCTCGGAAGCTAGTTGGGAAGCTGTCGTGCCGACTGAAGTAGGAATAGCAAATGGCACCGAGGATGGAAGGAAGTGGCTGGGTATGAAGCCGGCGATACTGTCAAGGCAGGCTTGCGTGGGTGACTGTTCCATCAGAAACCTCAGCACCTACAAGCGAGCTGACAGATCAGGACTATAAAGAGCAGCGATGTCAGAAGATCCAGCCGTCAAGTCCTGGTTTCCTCACTTAATATGTGATTTGGGCCAGTCATTTACTTCCTGAGCCATAAAAATGGGGCTATTGAAACACGAGCTTGCTACCGCCTGGAGCAATTGTGCTGACCCACTGAGATAATGAATAAGAGGTGATTCTGAAAATAGTGAAGCACTAGACACCCGATAGATGTTATTTCATATCTATCATTATTCCATGATAGAAAGATTCCATGGGCACTATATTTCTGAGTGTGAGTTGTCAGGCTCCACCTCTAATTCTAATCAAGGAAGCAGACTACCCTGGTTCTTGGCAAAAGCCAGCATCATGTGTCAAAAATAGTAATAAATGGCTCAGGAGACCTGGATCTGCCCTTTCCTCCCTACAAAGGGCCGAGACTCAGCTTCCTTATATGTGCGTGGTGCAGAACAGCCCTGTCTTGCCTCTCTCTCCACTGACCCTAGAGGGAGTCAATGAGCACACCCTGAGCTGAGGAACTCACCTTGGCTCTGCCCTTCCCACGACTTCCCTGGCTCACCTCTAACAAGTCATCTTCTCCCTCTGCGAAGTGGGCAGACTATTTGTATGACCTTTCAGTTATGACATATCATCATTGTATTAAAGATGGATCCTGAAATGAGATGAAATACAGAGCGCATTAGTGACGACCAAGAGTTAATTTTTCTCTGTTCTGCCTGGTTTGGTGGGGAGGAGGGGATAAATAGGTTGAAAGGGGGAATAAAAAGTTTACCACTAACATTATCCACACATTAACCAAGCCATGGAAAATGGAAGAAGCTGTGAAGATGTTCTCAATATGCAAAGCCACCAGGCAATCAGTGACAATAAAATTGTGAATTCAGCACTTCCATGCTGGGTTTTAATTTTCTGGCACTGGCGTGCCCATTATTTAAGCATGCATTTGGGTTGGTGCCAGCCTGCCCGTCTTCCCCACAGCAAGGGAGGGGTCCTGAGAAGCCTCCCACATCACACACCGGTGGGTTCAGGGCTCCTGTAAACTCGCTGCTCTTGAAGGTTCAGGAAAGGGAGGTTGCACAACAGATCTTGTAAATGACAAAGGGAAGCTGAGGGAGAACTGATGAAAAATGAAGAACATGGAAAAGGAGGGAGGAACCGGAAGAAACATGGGAATAGAATTAAGGGAGGGAGGTAAGAAGGCCATGATTGTTGATGCTGTTTCGTGGATGGAACGAAAGGGGAAAACTGGGTGTCCGAATAAGGTACGAGAAGAGAATGGAAGATGGTGATGTACAAGGACTTTGTGGTCCAGATTCCTTTCGCTTCCCTGGGCAAGGATGCAGTCGGGAGACACCTCCAGTTGCAGAATGTTCCACCTGCCACAGTATTGGTCCTGAGCCTCCTCTTGGCAGCTCCCAACCGGGGGTGAGGGTCTGGGGTTTTGCCCAACGTGAACCCTGCCCCAGAGCGCCCCGCTGGGCGGGGACTAAGGCTTTCTCAGAGCTGCCTTTACATGGAGACTCTTCCTACCCAATCTCCCTTCCTTCTCCTTCATGGTGGTTTGTTTTATATGTCAGCTTGGCCGGACTATAGACCCCAGTTACGTTAGCACACTAATCTCAGTGGTGCTGTGAAGGTACTTGGTACATGTGGCTAACAATCTCTAATGAGCTGATTTTAAGTGAAAGAGATGGCTTTCTGCAACATAGTTCGAGCCTCATCCAACTGGTTGAGCACCTTCAGAAAAAGTAAATTAATAAAACTGAGGTTTCCTAGAAAAGAAGGAATTCTGCCTCAAGGCTGCAGAATCAACTCCTCCTAGAGTTTCCTGCTTGCCAGCCTGTCCTACAGATCTACAGATTTCAGACTTGTCAGCTCCCCGCACCCCAAATCACATGAGTCAATGCCTTAAAAATAAATCTCTCTCTCTATATATATATATATATATGAAATATATTATTGTTTTTATTGTTTAGTAGCTAAGTCATGTCCAATTCTTTTGCAACCCCATGGACTGCAGTCTGCCAGGCTGCTCTGTCCATGGGATTTTCCTAGGCAAGAATACTGGAGCGAGTTTTCATTTCATCTTCGGGGATCTTACCAACCCAAGGATGGACCCCACATCTCCTGCATTGACAGGCAGATTCTTTACCCCTGGGCCACCTGGGAAGCCCAAGGAGATATACATGTAAGCTCTTCTTTTGGTTCTGTTTCTCTGGAAAGTCCTGACTCTTTCACAAGCATCAGACCTGTAATCTATCTGAAGGCTCTCGCTACTTGCTCCTGTCCCCTCTCCTCCCCTTTATCCTTCGAGCTGTGACCCAGATAAATCTCTTGCACTCTAACTCCACCAGGCCCTCTACTTCCTGAAGAAGCCACCGCTCAAGTTCTGTGGCTTCATTTACACTTTCCAGACTGTGTCCTCATTTTTATTTTAGAAAAGCTGGGCATGATTAGACGCAGGATCTTATAACACTTGAATGGGAGGAAAAGAAATTGAAACACAGTGTAAAGGGAGAAATGAAAGGAAGGTCAAAGGCCAAGAGAATCCTGGGGTCACAGCTAGGAGAAGCATAAAGGAAACTGCCTTTCCCCCAAAATGTGTCAATGTCAGATTCGGATGTTTTGTTAAATAAAGTATCTCCCGAGGGCTTCTTGCAAACAATGGATTGGGAAGACACCAGGCAGGAAAGCAGAGGAACAAACACCCGCTGGTGTTGATCTCCCGTTTGCTTTTGCTTATTGGAGAATCCATTGAAAGTGTATATTTCTCCTTTGCCGATTGCCATCTCTTAATTTACCTTACTTGAGAACACACACAAAAACAATATTCATCGCATTTGCTTCAATTTTCTCCCCAACTTTTATGGATTCCTCTGCCTGGCTTCTTAACAAAAATTGAGTCTGAATTGTAGAAACGTCTGTTATTTCACAGTAGATTTTTTTCCCCCTCTGTTGCTTTACTTGTGGTTTATAGAGTAACCTGGATGGGTTGATTCCGGGGCCATCCCAGGTGATACAGTGATGCAGTGATGAGGTGAAGACAATGTGACCAGATCGGCCTGCTACATGAAGGCAGAAAGGAAACGGCAAGTGCTGATTAAAGCCGCTGGACCTGTATCCTGGCATGACGCTACCTGTGGGCCTCTGGTGCTGGGTCTCTACTTCTGCGCTTGCACTGACTCCCCTAAATCTGAAGAGCTCCCAGGCACTCTTTCTATTTCTATGGTGTCCGTTGTAATGTTTCCTCTTTGATTTATAATTTTGTTTGAGTCCTCTCTCTTTTTTCTTGATAAGTCTAGCTAATTCTGTCCATATGGTTTATCTTTTCAAAAAATAAATTATTAGTCTCATTGATCTTTTCTATTGTTTTCTTTCCTGATTTCGTTTATTTCTGCTATGATCTTTATTATCCCCTTCCTTCTGATAACTTAGGGTTTAGCTTGTTCTTCTTTCTCTAGTCCCTTGAGATGTCAAGTTAGGTTGTTTATTTGAAATCTCTCATTTTGCTTAATATAAGTGTTAATCACTGTAAACTTCCTTCTTAGAACTGCTTTTGCCATATTCTACACATTCTGGACTGTTATATTTTCACTTTCATTTGTTTCAAGATTTTTTATTTCTACTTTGACTCACTGGTTATACAGGAGTATTAAGTTTCTGATGTTTTTCTTAGAACAGCAGAAGCATACTGCAGATAATATTTTGTTAACTTGCTATTTGCACTCGATCACATACTGTGTGAATTATTCCAACATAATATATACATATTTCTCCATAACAGCATTCTTAATTAGTATAACATATTCTGTTGCATGAATATACCATTGTTTATCCAACCAGTCCTCTATTGATGGACATTAAAAGAGTTTCCTAAGGCGCCCCAATTATAAACAAGCCTACACTGATTGTCTTCAGACATACATCTCTGTCCCTTTGTCCAAACATTTCCCTGATAAATTCCTAGGAAGGAAATTACTAGGTCAATAGGTGTGTGCTGTTTAAAGGGCCATTGATGCCTATTGATAAACTGCATTTCAGAAAAATACACCAGTTGATACCAGGGCTATTACTTTAATAGCATATGTTTATCAGCTTATATTAGTTCCATATGTTACTAAAGACCTCTAAATCCTCTATTTCCAAAATTAACTTTGGAAGAAAAATGTTGTTAATCCTGAGATAATAAGAGTAATTAAGAGACAGCTTAATCCTAACTTTGACTTTAAAGAAAATTCTCTTTATGGACTTTTAAAAAATTAAGTATATTTCTCTTTGCTGATGAACCAGTCTACAATAAAATGGATATAGCATTACCTAAGAGTAAAGAGATTTAAGAAGCAGATGCTTTTAAAAGAATATATGTATGTTGTTGGGGTTCAGAACACACTACCCCAAAATGTGGCAACTTGGCATACTGATTATTTTAAGCTGAAGGTCATAGAAACGGCAAACCTGAAAGGATTTTCTAATCTCCCCTTATTCTCTGATGCAGGTCTTAGACCCTCCTGTGGCAGGTGGCCTCTCTATATACCTGGAGGAAAAGAACATCCTTATCTCCAAAGATGGAGGGGCCCCAGAGGAACCCACATGAAAAGCCTTTGCTGCGTTTCCCTCAGTTTACTCCCCGTATCTCATACTCCTTCCTCCTATAATGTCTTCTTCCAACTATCCACTCTTCATCAAACCTAGTACAAAACACTCTGGTCTAACCATTTCTTCAGGTCTCCCTCTCCCTCTGAAGGTGCCTGAGTCATGTAAAAGTTATATTTGTAATTTTTTTTCTCACTAATCTGTTTTTGTTAATCTAATTTAGAAGTCCCCAGCTGGAGAATCTAGGAGAGAGAGAAAATATTTTTTCCCCTCCATTATATGTATATAAGGACTTCCCTGGTAGCTCAGCTGGTAAAGAATCCCAGTTCAATTCCTGTGTCTGGAAGATCTGCTGGAGAAGGGATAGGTTACCCACTCCACTATTCTTGATCTTTCCTCGTGGTTCAGACGGTAAAGAACCCGCCTGCAATGCAGGAGACCTGGGTTTGATCCCCGGTTTGGGAAGATTCCCTGGAGAAGGGAATGGATACCCAGTATTCTGGCCTGGAAAATCCCATGGACTGTATAGACACAGAGTCAGACACCACTGAGTGACTTTCACTTTATGTATATAAACAGAGTTGATGATGTGGCCCAATGTTTGAGCACAGGCAGGCTGGATGAAGAAACAGAGAGATAGAATAACTAGGTATCCAGTTTTTGGAATCCAGACAGTCAATATTTTTACTAGAGACAGATTTTCCATAGTCATCAGTATTATAGATTCCGTCATTTCAGATCCTAGAAATCTGCAGCCAGGCTTGAGGTAAGGTCAGGATAGCAGGCGAGCACTCACAGGAGTTGACACTAATGCCTTTCTTAACAGCTAGACACCATCAACACCAAACATCCCAGCTTCCACTGGCCGCTATAAACACACACCCACGTGGCTAACAGCAAGAATCACCTTGACTTTGTCTCGAAAATCACAAAAGGGATTCTGTAAATGACTTAGCACTTTCAAAAGCAGCATAGACTGGTTGAGGCCCGGTTTGTTGCACTGAATTGCTCAGTGTTAATTGTCTCGTCCTTAGGTGTTGTTCACTTTCTAAGCATAAATGGGATTGAGAGACAGAAATTTTTATTCATGGGTCCCTAACAAGATGGGATGGAGAAGGCAATGGCACCCCACTCCAGTACTCTTGCCTGGAAAATCCCATGGAATGGAGGAGCCTGGTAGGCTGCAGTCCATGGGGTCGTAAGAGTCGTACATGACTGAGTGACTTCACTTTCACTTTTCACTTTCATGCATTGGAGAAGGAAATGGCAACCCACTCCAGTGTTCTTGCCTGGAGAATCCCAGGGATGGGGGAGCCTGGTGGGCTGCCGTCTCTGGGGTCGCACAGAGTCGGACACGACTGAAGCAACTTAGCAGCAGCAGCAAGATGGGAAGCAAGGGAAGCTGGATAAGAAGTGTGCTTAGGCGCCAGCTTTATTAACGTCTATCAGGGGGTCAGAGGGGTGGAGGGAGGGAAAGAGATCGGTGCTCCTGAGTGCATGGTTAGCATAGCATCTGGACTGCGGTCCTGTAGTCTCAACCCTGTCTGCCCTCTGCTAATGGCAACCACACACAATTCCTGTGAGTTGGCACACACACACGAATTTCATTCAAGGCAGCATTAACCTGGAGGTGAAGTCACTTCTGCCCCCACGATGCCAACGTCTGAACTGTCATCACGCACCTTTTACAATCTGAACCAGCAACGTGCCAATTAAAAGCCAGGTTTGCAGTGGGACAATAGAATTGAACGTGGGTTTCATTCTTTTCCAGTGGAACAAAAGCAATGGCTTTGCTCCTTGAGCTCCGGGGACAATGAGCTTTTCTTGAATGGTCCCTGCCACCGCATACTTCCCAAGTACAATCACTGGCTAGGTAGGTAACAAAGGGGAGCAAATGGTAATGAATCAGAGTCTGCAGAGTCGAGCTGCTGCGGGGCGAGGGCTGGCTCCAAAGAACAGCAGAGCGGCCCGTTCCATTTGTATCCCTTGTTAGCCAAAATCGTCAGTGACTTTTGGAACAATTACCGCCTGCCTGACACCAAAACCCTATACAGCATAATAACTCTTGAGCCTTCCCCCTCTGCATTATCAGTCACGTTCACGGCGCCTTCCTTAGCAGGTTACGATGTTAGCTGACTCCCCGACGCTCCGTAACAAACAAATTGAAGAGGCTCGAAGAGGCTCGCTCCGTTCCAAGTCTATTCATCCAGTCTATTCATCCGCCCTAAATGCTTTTCTACTTCCAATTGGCATTCTGGCCATGTTGCACACACACACACACACACACATATATATATATATATTTTTTTTTTTAAGCCAATTTACAGGTCAATAATGTTAAACTCTTACCCATGACAATAATTTCCTCTTGTCCACTGTGTACACACAGAGAGGGTACACACAGAGCGAGCGTGTGTGTGAGTGAGCACGGGCACTGAGCCCTTTGGTCTCTCTCTGCATCAGGGGGCCTCTCTTCCTATTGTGTCTCAGCCTTTTACTGGCAGTCGCTTTCTCCTGCAAAGAGAGATTACAAATACAATCCTAGAATTGCAAATAGAATGGTGGATGCCTTTTGTTCAGCTTCCTGTCCAAGTTGTTACAACCTTTGTCATGGTAATGAGCCATCAGAATTTCATAGCCTGAATATTCTCTCCACTCCTCATCCCTGTGTATGGAGGGCCTATCTGTGGGTGAGTTTATGGTCTCCTTGCTGGATAAAGACGACTGTGAAAGTTGACCGGCTTTAAGAGGACTGAGGGTTCTAAGTGGAAGGGATGGTTGTCAACTGCAAATTGCCACTTGCCATGGGCACTTGCCATCCACCTCTACAAGGATTAAATCATGTGTTGCTGCAGCTGCTGACCTTCGCCACCTCCTGAAAGGAGTTCAGGGTGGAGAGCAGAAATAAGGCACTCTGGGCTGGGGGTTGGGGCAGGGGGATGGGGACTGTCAGGGCAGGTCTTCAGATAGTTAGATATTTTCAGGAGTTGATTTTGTGAGCCCGATTCTTGTATCTCCTCATATCTAGCAAAGCACTAAAATCCTTCATGGTGTTGACTGTTTGTCATGACTAACAAAAGCTTCACAAGACTAGTAGAAGACTTATGGAAAAATAAGTGCTTGACTGCAAGTATGCCCCTTTCACCAAAATCACACATTTACTGATCTTTACCCCTGCCTCTTCGGAGCTGTTTCTCAGAGCTCTCTGAGGTGCTATCTCCCAGGATACAGTCCTCGCTTTTCCCCAGATAAAACTTAACTTGCAACTGTCACCTTATGCGATTTTTTAAATGTCAACATGGGTTACTGATGTTTTTGAAGGGGTCACACTGCCACACATATCAACTCAGGGAAGCCCTATGTGGAGACCTGAAGATTAAGATACGCACTTGCCATGTTTTCCATTGGGTCTTGAATGAGGTGGAGGGGTCTTGCATGCTTAGATGAATTTCCTCTAATTGTAACAGAGCAGTTTTCATCATTGATTCAACGGATGTGTGTGGAGTGCCTGCTCTGTGCCAGGCATAGATGTACTAGGGGAGAACAGACATGGCAGGCCAGGAGAACAAAGGCACACATGAATTTGTATTTATACCCAGCGCATAGTGCAAAGAAACAACAAATTGAATTCATCTCTATGTACTACTGTTACGTGACTCTCAGATCAAACTTCACCAATGAGAGCCCATTTATAACCGCCAGTATGCTAATTAGTAAGTCACAAATTCACCAATGAAGACTCATTTCTGATCCTGACTATGCTCTTTCAAAAACTGTCCGATATTGCTTAAGATAACAGAAGTGCCTTTGTAGTAACTGGACTTCCCAATGAAAACTCAGACTGCCCGCCCTTAAGAAGTAAGTTCCTTTTAGCATAACTCCTACACTTGGGTTGTGAATTAAGCAAACACATACATGATATTCCATTATCTATGCTAAAGCACTTTAAAGCAAATTACAGACCTCAGAACAGTTTACAAGATGATCCGATCTATATTTGATTTCTGACATGTATGAATAATTTATTTCACCAGTGTTTCATCAAAATTGTGCCCTGTTAATTAGATGGAGGGTTTTTGTGACAAAGCACAAACTGTTGGGGTGGGTGGTCCTGTGAGGTTGTAGAACATAAAAGGGCTTTTTATCCCCCAGCAGATGGGGTCCCCAAGGATAAAAGAGACTCAAGAGCCACTTAAATGGGCTTCGGGCTGTTTGTGATTGAAGCTAAGTGCTAGCTGTGATTAAATTTATGTAAAGTATCCAGCACAGTGCCTGGCACTAGCCGCTCCTTGATAGCTGTGAGATGTTTTTCCTCTGGAGTTGGGCACGCATAGTTAGAAAATCACTGTGCTGAGATACCTGAAACCACCTCCAAGTAGCTGTGACTCTTAGTTCAGTGACTCATCCTGAGTTTGTATTGAGAAATCATGGATGAAGCTAAAAATAGAACTCAGAATCTGTGTTCAGTTTTGAGTCAATACTTCCTCTCTCTGGGATGCCTGCCCTCCACCAGCACCTTTGCCAAGAGAGAACGAGAGTCTCAAAGAAACGCAAGCACTCTGGTAGTTTTTAAACAACCAGTTCTTGCCCCCTCTCCAAATATATTTTACTTTTATATTTGAAATTTCAAAGCAGCTAAACACAGAGGTTTTTCTCCCTCCCCCTCCTCCTTCCTGCCTTTAGTCCAGTCACCTCCAGTAGCGGGTTGGGGACTGGGCACAGTGGGAAGAAAAGATGAAATAATTTTCCCTCTGCCCTTCCGGGCTCTTAGCTGAGACTTCTGTAATAAGAGATTAACAAGAGAAAAACAAACAGAAGTTTATCAACATGGGTGATACCAGGGGAAAATGAGTAACTCAAAGAGGTGGCTTAGAATTCAGGCTTAAATATCATCTTAACAGGCAAATGGCAGAGGAGATGCAGGTCTCTCAGAGGAAAGTCAGTGGTATTTAGGAGAGACAAATGGGCCCATAGAAGAATAGACAGGAGGAATGACTGTTTGTGACAAAATCTGTCTGGATGTGGTGCCAGGTGGCACTAGTGGTAAGGACCCGCCTGCTAAGGCAGGAGATTAAGAGACGCGGGTTCGATCCCTAGGTGGGGAAGATCCCCTAGAGGAGGGCCTGGCAACGCCCTCAAGTCTTCTTGCTTGGAGAATCCCATGGACAGAGGAGCCTGGTGGGCTACGATTCATAGGGTGGCAGAGTGCTGGACACGACTGAAGCGACTTAGCATGCAGTGGTATCAACTTCTAGTCTTGCCTCCTGCAATAAAGGTCAGTCTCTCCTGGCTGATCAAACTCCCGGGAAGGTGGGACTTAAAAGACAGAATTCCTTTTGGAGGGTTTGTCTTACGCATAAGGGGAGTTGAGAGAAAGCCTCTACCTACATTTGCTGTTTCTCAAAATAGTCAGTGTGCTAAAGTGGCATATTTGGGGGTGTCCTGTCCTAAACCCCTGCAATCATATCTTGGAGTGGCATATCCTTCTACCCTTCAAAAGAAAAGAAAAAAAGTGCCAACTGCTTTATCTCCTGTGTGTTGGGGGCACAAAGGTGGCAGGAGGTGGGGGGTATAGAAGGAGGAGCACAGACTCATCTGATGCGAAAATAATCGGTTCTAATTTGAGAAAAGTCTGAGATCCGGCTGGCGTAGCACGGTTTTGTTTCTTCAGCTCTGCTGTGCTGCGCTCAGTCATATCCGACTCTTGTGGCCCCAGGCTCCCTGTCCATGAGATTTTCCAGGCAAGCATACTTGGAGTGGGGTGCCATTTCCTCTTCCAGGGGATCTTGTTTCCTTAACTGCAGAGGAGGAAAAAGTTTTCCTTGAGCCTCTTAGGGTGCCTGATTGGGTCTGAACATTAAGTTGACAAAGATTAACAGGAGATGCGCATACGGATGTATTTAATGTAAGCTCTAAACGTTGTGGGAGTTTCGAACGAAATGGAGACCTGAAGACAGTGAGATGTGGGTGTGTCTGTCCCAGATTTGATGAAGAGGGCAGTCACGAAGGAATATCTAGGGCCAAGGGTGTGAGGTCAGGGACGTAAACCAGGGGACACGTTGCCAGGCCTGTGCGCTCCGACTCTTTTGGCATTCCTTTGATTTGGAGGGAGGCATGCTCGTCTCCTCCTGGTCCAGGGAGGGCACCTCTCACAGAAGGGTTTTTTTGACTTGTTTCAGAGAGGGCAATCAGAAGTAAGGTCAGTGTGACCTTCCTGCATCTTCCGTTTTCTCAAACTCCATTAGCTTAACACATTCAATGCGCCAGGTATTGCATTTTGAGATAGCAGGTCCTACACTCCATCCTTACCCTTACTCAACCAGATGATTAAGAGATCTCTGGACTCTGCTTTCTGTAACCACAGTCTCCTGAATTATCAAGACGAGAACCATGGAGGGGGAATGGACCTTGCATCTGCAAATATTGTTATTCCACAAGGTCAAGGCCAACACTGCTTTGCAACAGCTGCGACGCCCACAGCTGACATTTCCTCACACTTTGCCTTGGCCCAAGGCCCAAAAATGTTAGGAGTAGCCTTGCCTTTCTCCCCATCCCGTCTCCTCCTTCTCTTCCCAGCTCCCCTCCCTGCCAAAGGGAAACTCCTCTGTTTTGCTGAGAAGTTTCTCAAAAGCTACAGTGCAAATCACCCTAATTGTTTGCTAGATGAACAATGATCACTCTAACCTCCTAATTAACATTGTTAAAATCTGCTAACAAAGGACATTGAACAATATCTTAATTAGGAAGGATTTCCAATTTGTGATATGGAGCATGTTAGACAAACAGGGCACAAGTCTCCCTTTGTTCCTGGGCTCGGCAGCCAGGGAGATTACTTGATACGACACAACAAGGTCGCCCGTCTGCCGTTTGTCATTCTATATCCTTTAAACATTTGCGCTGCATAATTAGTGTCGCGCCTAATTTTACCTGTGTTATTGTTTGCACTGTAATTTGGAGAGAATAGAGTGGGTGATGCGGGTGATGGAGACTGGGGCAGGCATCTGCTTCTGCCTAGAAACAACGGTGGCTTTAAACACCTCTGGAAGAAGAGCCTGGTTAACAAACTTTTGGGGGCTTCCAGTCGTGGATAGTGGGGTACAAGGTGAAGAGCCTTTTGGAGTCATTCCCAAGAAATATGTGGGTGACAAATTATCTTGGTTTCCCTTCCTTTTCCAAGCTCTTACAGCTTATTTTAAAAGCTCCTATTAGCTATCACTTAATTATTAAAAAGTGTCTACTCTGTTTTCATAAATTATCTATGTGTTAGAGATATTGGCATGTGAGAGAGAGTCATGGGGATGAGGGAAGATTCTAAAGCCAATTATCCCAGCTGGGAAGGTTTTAGAATCTAATGGGACCCTTGAATTATTCTGTACTAGACATTAAAGGGTGTGTGTGTGTGTGTGTGTGTGTGTAGTTTCATTGGGTGCTGGCAGTGGGAAGAGGAAGGGTTAGGAACTCTAATGATTCCTACTTTTTATGCTTATCTGTTTGCAAGAACATTCTTACTGTTGAATCCTTTCTTAGGTATCTTAACTTCTTTATTCTGGAGATCTGGAGACAGGAAAAATGCTTGGGAGAAATTACTAACACCAAGTGTCATTTGAAATTACCATTTATATAAACTACATCATCTAAATTATATGAGAAAACATAAGGAAAAGGCTTAATAGCATGTCTGGCACATAGTTAATATTCAATAAATTGTAGCTGCGATAAACTATGCCATATTATAAAGCTGTATATTCTCTATGATGGCATCTTAGGTGTACTGCACAGTCGATGGTGCAATATATGAGAGATATTAAATTACATATAATATGTAATCTAATCAAATGTTCAGAGGCTATTTCTAGACTCTGGTCTAAGTCCTTGAACAGTCTCTTCTATGGAGACATCTGGGAAGAGACCAGGGGTGCAACTTCCTCCTCTCAACTTGTCAGGAAAATCCTCCAAGGATTGTCCAATAAGAAAGACATCAAAATATAATAGAACAAAAACCCAAAACTTTACAATTAAATAACTGTGGTCTGAGGCCATTTGAAAAGTTGCTGACCTTGAATTGGCATCTGCTGCTTCTCTCTTTTCCTCACTCTCTCCACACCCAACAAAAACCTCCAAAAATCAAAACTAAATACCCAGTGCAGGCCATGCTTACACCCTTGACTAGAGAAGAGAGAACTGTACTGACCAGGTACTGTAGAGAGGTTCCTGGTAGAGATAAGAAGCTTGGTGAGTGGTACTTTCACCACAAAATTTCCTAGCTTGCATGGTGGTTCAGATGGTGAAGAATCATGCCTGAAATGAGGGGGACCTGGGTTTGATCCCTTGGGTCAGGAAGATCCCCTGGAGAAGGAAATGGCAACCCATTCCTATATTCTTCAGTTCAGTTCAGTTCAGTAGCTCAGTCGTGTCCGACTCTTTGCGACCCCATGAATCGCAGCACGCCAGGCCTCCCTGTCCATCATCAACTCTTGGAGTTTAGGAGAATTCCATATTATGACACTTTCCTCATAAAATTTTTGTTTAAAGAAAAATACTACCCCTAGCCTCATCCTTTCCATCCACAGTTCTATAACTTCTACACACACACACACACACAAATGTCAGGGGAAAAAAATATTTTCTACTACCCTGTATATTCTGTTCATGCTGCTGCTGCTGCTAAGTCACTTTAGTCATGTCCAACTCTGTGCGACCCCATAGACGGCAGCCCATGAGGCTCCCCCATCCCTGGGATTCTCTAAGCAAGAACACTAGAATGGGTTGCCATTTCCTTCTCCAATACATGAAAGTGAAAAGTGAAAGTGAAGTCACTCGGTTGTGGCCGACTCTTAGCGACCCCATGGACTGCAGCCGACCAGGCTCCTCCGTCCATGGGATTTTCCAGGCAAGAGTACTGGAGTGGGGTGCCATTGCCTTCTCCAATGTTCTGTTCATAGGAGCCTGCAAATTAAATTGACAAAAGGCAGATTAGCAAGAGGAAAGACAGATTTTGATTTATATAGATATATGAGAGTTCACAGAAAAAAATGTGATTCAAAGGAGGTTGTTGGAATTTGGGGCTTACATGTCACTGTCCCTTATGGCTCAGCTGGCAAGGAATCTGCTTGCAGTATGGGAGATCTGGGTCCAATCCCTGGGTCAGGAGGATCCCCTGGAGAAGGGAAAGGCTACCTGCTCCAGTATTCTGGCCTGGAGAATTCCATGGACTGTATAGTCCATAGGGTCACAAAGAGTCGGACACGACTGAGCGACTTTCACTTTCACTGTCATGTTTTTATAAGGGAAGGAGAAGAACACTTATGAGAAGACAAATGACTTTCAGGAGAAATAAATGGGCCCTTAGGAGAATAGATAAGAGGTATGATGGTTTTGTGACAATGTCCAACTGGGTGTGGTGCTGACTAGAGGTCTCTGAGAAGAAGAGGGGATATATCCCAGGGAGGGGATATAGCAGCTCATTTATTTGGAGGAAACTCTGTTTTTCGGCAGATAAGGGATTCGGGACCTCAGCTGACTTTAGCTCAAAACAGTTCTTATGCCAAAGCAGCGTATTTGGGGTTGCCACGTCTCCTTCAACAACACACACACCAAATTACTATTGGACCATATATAGGTAACATCCCTAGTGGCTCAGCTGGTAAAAAAAAAAAAATCTGCCTGCAATGAGGGAGATCGGGGTTTGATGCCTGAACTGGGAAGATCCTCTGGAGAAGGGAAAGTCTACCCACTCCAGTATTTTGGCCTGGAGAATTCCTTGGACTATATAGTCCATGGGGTCAGGATCGCAAAAAGTAGAACACAACTGAGTGACTTTCACTTTCAAGAGTTGGAAGAGATCTTAGAAATCATCACTGCCTTACTTTATAAATTAAGAGAAGGGAGGCTCCCAGTGGAAAAGAAACTGCCTGATTTCCTCATGTTCGAGGGGAGAAAAGGATGAAACCCTTGGAGCCTGATCCCCAGGGTCTTATGTCCCTGAAGGCAACAGCTAAACACAGTTCTCATTTCAAAGAGAGAGTAGAAAAAAAAAAAAGATGTAGGACGAAGAAGAAAGACCTCTTGTTCATCAAGCTTTGTCAGTTTCTGCTCATTTGTGAAAGGGTGGAAAAACCAAGATGATAGCAGTTCGCCTGTAGAGGGTGAGGGAGCAAAAGGGTGAGAGGGAAAAAAAGAGATTATTTAAATTGACATGCTCTCTCGTGATTGCTTGCAAAAACAATCACTTTTTGATGATACAGCAGCCTTAACAGGAGAAATAATTTATAGACACCATTTCAAAGCTAGGGTGGGGGTGGAAATTCTACAAAATCTAACAGCATAGAAATGCAGAAGGAAATATTGCTTAGGAGAAAAAAATAAAACAATAAACTTCTCCTGCGCTTTCTATGTCGAAAAGGTTTGACTGTAAATCCTGATTTTGACATTCATCCCAGATCCATTTTAGAGGCAGCCCACAGACTCAACAGGGCGAGAGAAACCACTAAATCATAATTAGCTCATAAAAGCCAAGCCTGTTTCTCTGAATGCCTAAGAACTGGTGTCGCTTCTCAAAATATCATAAATCTATTGTGTTCTCTCCTGTTTTACTTAACAGCCAATTAATGTTACAGTTTAAAAGAATTAAAGCCATGGCTTGGATGAGGGTGTGTGTTGGGGGAATCAGAGGTCTTTAAACTTTGACTAGCACGCAGATGCTGTTTGCAGATCGGCCCTCATTACGAAACAGCTCATTAAAAGCCTCGGCCATGGACCAGTCTTGCCGCGATACGCATCGGCTGTATATGATCTTGTTCTTATTAGCATACCGGAAAGGAAAACATTTTTCAACACTATCTCGAGTCAGTTTTAATATCCTACAGGGTGACAGCGGGCATGACGGCAGCAGGCCTTGCTCCTCTCTGGGAAGTCCTCCTGCGAGAGAAGCTTTGGCCACCCGCGTGGCCAGCACAATTAGCGGGAGCTGTGGGATGAGTCAGAGCCAGCCAGACAGGAAGCCCCAAAGGGTCCTGATGCCATCTGAGACTCTGGACCCCAATACAGCTTGTGACTACACCCCATGTTTTCACACAAAGACAGTAAAGTCCTCGTTTGTTCTCTGAGGTCTCACTAGACCATTCCATCAGTTGTCACCCCAAATTCACAGCAAAGATGGAGGCAACTGGTGTGGGCATTCCTTGGCACTGTAGGAGAACCAGCATGAACAGAAGCTGAGTTGGGAGCATTCAGATCCCAGCCTCAGTTCCTCGATCTGGAAAATGCCGATACCAGTAACTACCTATGTGCAAAAATATTCTAAAATGACTCAGACTCTCACTTTTGTCATATACGGATCCCTCTATACTATTGTGAGATGTGGCCTGTGTGATATTCAAAACATGTAACAGCCAGTAACGCATGGGTACTGGGATGGATGTCCAGCCTACTGGAATGTGATGTGGTCCTTAGAATAGATGACAACTGGATATAACCAGTGTGGCAGGACCCCTGTGGACGGGAAAAAATCCATCAATCTCTTTATCCTTAAATAATCTTGAAGGTGACTGCTACACACTGAACATTTCTGTGTCCCCCTCAGATGCATATGCTGAAGTCCTAACCCCCAGCATGTTGGTATTAGGAGGTGAGAGCTTCCCTGGTGTCTCAGATGGTGAAGAACCCACCTGCAGTGCAGGAGACCTGGGTTTGATTCCTGGGTCAGGAAGATCCCCTGGGGAAGGAAATGGCTACCCATTCTGTTACTCTTGCCTGGAGAATTCCATGGACAGAGGAGGCTGGTGGGTTATGGTCCACAGAGTCACAAAGAGTTGGACATGATTGAGCCACTAATGCACAAACACCTTTGCAAAGAGATTTGGTTATGAGTGTGGAACCCCAAGGAATGGGATTAGTGCCCTTATAAAAGGAGCCCCAAGGAGCAACCTCATCTCTCCTGTCATGCGAGGACAAAATGAAAAGGCAGCTGTCTACGAACTGGGAGTCAAAGTTGCTCAGTCGTGTCCGACTCTGCAATCCCATAGGCTGTAGCCCACCAGACTCCTCTGTCCATGGGATTCTCCAGGCAAGAGTACTGGAGTGGGCAACCATTCCCTTCCCCAGGGGATTTTTCCAACCCATGGATTGAACCCAACCCAGGGATCGGACCCAGGTCCCTTGCAGTGCCAGCAGATTCTTTTCCATCAGAGCCCATGAACTGGGAAGTGGGCTTTTATCAGACACCAAACGTGCTGGTGCCATGATCTTGGGCTTTCCTGGCCCCAGAACAGTAAGAAATAACCATCTGTCATTTGTGAGTCGCTCAGTCTACGGTAGTTTGTGATAGCAGCCTGAGTGGGTTAAGACAGTGAGAAGAAGATAGAAAGGAGGAAGGAAAGGAAGAAGAAAAACAATGGAGAGTATTTTTGTCAATGGAGAGAGTTTCAATAATGATGATATTGAAGGCTGGAGTATCTTGGGAGATGTTACAGCTTGATTCTATATGTATTATCGGTTCATTTTTTTTTCAAAATTACATTTCTTACATGTCTACCTCCCCCAGCAGCCACCATTTTCATTTTATTAATAATATATATTTTTTCCCATGATGTATTCTGGGCATAGATTTGTCACAGTGTCTCACCTTTATTTATAATTTTTATTACGAATAAGGCCACGTCTAGATTGCCATGATCAGAGTTAGAACTTTTGAGACTTTGAGCAAAATTTTGCTAGGAACTGCTGTCTTCTCTTTTTCTTTCTTTTCTCTTTCTTGCTCCCTCTCTTTCTTTCTCTCTCTTGCTTTTCTAACCTCACTCTATTTCCTCCAGCTAATTATCAGTTAATATGAGTGAATTACTTGTTGATTGCTTCCCTTGCTATGGCCAGGTCTTAGGCCTTTTCCTGTGTAATTAATAGAAAAAAAAGCAGGAATTATTCAGAGCCTCTTGTTCTTCCTACCTGTACAAGACAGCTGCTGTGTTGCTCTGCTGGTCCTTCATTTGCAGAATCGAGGGGTAGGGCAGAACTGAGAGTAGCCAAGATCAGCTGGAGTGAAGCCCATTGGAGATGCCAGCGTTTCTGGTGGAACAGAATTCAGCAAGTGGTGAGAAAAGGAGTACGGTGGAGCAGGGCGCTGGGACTGTGCAGTAATGTGGACCTAAGACGTTTGAGGAGTTTGGAAAAAGAGAGAAGAGATGGACTGTGGGTGGGGCACAGTCAGTGGGTGAGAAAGTTTCAAAGGATGTTTGCATAGTGCTAGAGATGAAATGCCATTTGGAGGAGAAAAGTTTCAAATAGCCTTCAAATAAGGTTCAATAATCGTAGTACATGGGCTTAATTGCTCCAAGGCACATGGGATCTTCTTGGATCAAATAGCCTTTAAATAAATTTTAGTTGCCACTGTTCTTCCTTATTTTAGTAGCTTACTTAAAAGAATTTTTGTAACTATAATTGTTTCATTCAATAGTCATGATGTACATGCCATCTTGTTGCAGTTTTCATCTCTTCCATTTCATACTGATGACCAGTGAAATAATTGCTCAGGTCAGTCCTTGAAATATCAGTCTTTAAAAATCCATAGAAAATTGCTGTAATTAACCAGACCCTCCAAATTCAGCAGTATACATGCCTCTTATGCCCTGTCCATAGGTCAAAATGGAGGAATGTGCTCAGTTCAGTTCAGTTCAGTTGCTCAGTTGTGTCCGACTCTTTGTGACCCCATGAATCACAGCACGCCAGGCCTCCTTGTCCATCACCAACACCTGGAGTTCACTCAGACTCATGTCCATCAAGTCAGTGATGCCATCCAGCCATCTCATCCTCTGTCCTCCCCTTCTCCTCCTGCCCCCCAATCCCTCCCAGCATCAGAGTCTTTTCCAATGAGTCAACTCTTTGCATAAGGTGGCCAAAGTACTGGAGTTTCAGCTTTCGCAAGATTCCTTCCAAAGAAATCCCAGGGCTGATCTCCTTCAGAATGTATTGGCTGGATCTCCTTGCAGTCCAAGGGACTCTCAAGAGTCTTCTCCAACACCACAGTTCAAAAGCATCAATTCTTCAGTGCTCAGACTTCTTCACAGTCCAACTCTCACAGCCATACATGACCACAGAAAAAACCAGGAGGAATGTGCTAAATTGCTCCAATTGTGTCTGGCTCTTTGCAACCCCATGGATTGTAGCCTACCAGGCTGCTCTGTCCATGGGATTCTCCAGGCGGGAATACTGGAGTGGGTTGGCATTTCCTACGCCAGGGGATCTTCCAGACCCAGGAATCGAACCTGCATCTCCTATGTCTCCTGCATTGGCAGGCGGGTTCTTTACCACTAGCGCCACCTGGGAAGACTCATGACTTCCTCAAGTCAATTGGTGAAAGCTGACGTTTTCTCAGCTTGAGTAATAACTGGGACACAGCTGCTCTCAACAGCAGACTCGTGACGGAAAATCAGTCAAAGCAGGCTGATTCAACAACTTACGCTCAAAGGGCCCTGCAGTGCCTCCTGGGTGTCTCATACTTCTAGAAGCGTGAAGACAGAGGCATGTCTATATCCTCAAAGACTCCTGTGAAATGAGGAGTGCTGGAAGAGATGTGTGGGGACCAGGGCCGCAGTCAGAGAAATGGAGCTTGGCTGCAAATTAAACAGCCAGTCTGCTGAGACCTGAGTCACCACCAGACGCTGCAAATTATTAATACCCACTCCTGCTAAATCCTTGGAATTTGCAAGACAGTGTCTCACTGGCTGAAGCTGAGTTTTCCAGCTGATGACTTTACCCAGAGTAAGAAAGGTGGGAACAACAAGAGAATTAGTCAAGGTCTGCCCTGGGGAGACAGTCTCAGCAGCTCATTTCCTTCTTCCTGAAAGTGAACTGGTCACTGGACTGCAAGTCATCCAAGCATCTCAAGGCACTGGGCAGGCTAGTGAGTCAGAGTTTTATTGTGCAGTTGGCTTTTTGCTTGCTTTCATAATTAACAACTTGCAAATATGCCTTTCTGAAATCTTGGATTTCACTTTCTAATTAAGCCGATGACTTGGAGTTAATTGAACAAAAATCTTCCACTCAGTCACAAATAATGCTTTCATTCCATAGGATTCCAATACATCTTCTGGGTCCCTTAAAACTGAAGTGAATAATCACTGTATTTCTGAATCTTTTTTTTCCCATTACAAATATCCACACCACTGGGCCCTGGGGCTGTAAAGTTAGCTACAGATAGGGGTCTGAAAAAAGGGAACTTGAGGGATGGATGAGTGGACAGCCATGTTCTCCTGATGTGGGTGCTCTCGTGATATTAAGAGTTAAGCTAGTGGTTCCTATGAGCAGATCTCTGTCACTTTTCATGTGAGTATATGTCTTATCACAGCTCCCTCCAGAGAGACCTGCCTGCATCCATTTCCCAACTGTTTATCCCACTCCACCAGCTTCAAATGCCTTCTCTGATAAGAAAGGGGGAAAAGGTGACATGGGGGAGGGATGTGTGATAACCATTTGTGTTATCTACCTAACTTGTGTTATCAAACTCTGTCGTGTTTCAGACCTTTATGACAGCATATTAAGAGATAAGAACATTAGATGCAACCTAAGTTTCTACAGAAAGGGTTTTGCCTTATTCCCAGTGCTCATCCATAGACTTCAACCACGGGACCATTAGGCATCTGGGACTCTGACTGACAGTAGGAAGGCAGGGCGGGATACAGAGAGCACTCATAGCTGGGACAGCATGCAGAGCAGGAGGGTATTCTCAGTGGCCATCTTAGCGCACAGGTGGAAAGTGGTGCCCCAGTCTTCTCCTTGTCGGTGAATTACCTTTAGCTTCTGCCATATGGTGATGCTTGATATTTTCTGAAAATAACAGAGACCCTGAGTCATCAGCTACCATTTCCTCCCTGGACAGGTCACTTCACGGGCACTGCCTCTGGTCCTTATAGCTCAGTGCAGCCCAGGGAACCTCACGTTGTTTTATAGTCTCCACCACCTGGACTCTCCCATGGTCTCTCAAAAGGTCCACTCTTATTCTGTCCTCCTTGTGAACAAGAAAGGGACTGCATCTCAGTTGCGAGATCCTTTATGCTCCAGGAAAACAGTTAGCTTCTTTTGTTCTTTCTTCTCCAGAGTGAATAATTCTATTAACATTTACTCATGAACTTCTTCACAAACTTTCCTGTCATCTTTTTCGCCTCCTTCTGGGCTTAGAAAATTGGGCTAATGGTTCTCGAGGCCCTGTCTAAAACACAATGATCTCATTTTTGCTATATATTTCTGATTAGTATAGCATGTCTAAGTAGATTCGAATTCAACTTTAGAGTTGAATTGAAAATTATATTAATGTGGTCATTTGATACATAACTGTGTTAATTTAATCTACATTTCTGCCCCCATAGCTAATGTTTTTCTAGCCATAAAATCATAGTTAGAAAAATTAAAAGATCTAATAAGCTGGTTCTCAAAACTTTGACCACTAAAATTGAGAAATATACCAAGTTCTGAAAAACATCCAGGCTTCATCGTCTTTGTGTATATTCTTTCTTTCTCTGCAGGGTGTTATAGAAAAACAAAACAAAAATATTGGATTGGAGCCCTTAAACCAGTGCTTTGTCTTTATGAACTCAGCTGAGTCATTTAAACCTTCTGTGTCCCCATTTCCTCATTTATAAAATAATAGGAATATAAATAATTTGATTATATCAAGTGGGATTTCCAAAGTTCTTTTTCTTTTTCTTGTCTTTTTTTTTTTTGGCCATGGAACCCTTTCTTAAAAGAAATCTTTAAGTAGAAGCACAACGTGTATAGACAGAGGAGCCTGGTGGGCTACAGTCCATGGGGTCACAAAAGTCAGACATAACCAAACGGCTAAATGATCATCACCACCACAATGCATATAACACATAAAAGCAGAGCTCTCTGGTTGAAGCAGGGATGATGGACCCTCAAGACGCACCCAATTAACCCCCCACCCCCACCGAACTCTCACCTATTTCCACTTCATTTTAACAGCATATGGTTTCATACACAAGCATAGCTTGGGTATGTGTGAGCATTTACATTCATAGTACGTGTCTTGAAAGGAAAGCATGTAAGTGTGTGAGTTTATGTGTGTGTCCATGAGTAGGCTGAAGAACTCCAAATTTCCCCCACTCACCTTCTGTCTGAGACTGGGAGTGAGATCTAAGGTTGCAGACTCACTGGTCACCAGCCTGACACAGAATGGCAGCCTCATGCCCATTACCCCCAAGGATTCCTGGCACCTGCTCTCCGGGAGGGACAATAGATGGTCTCCTTTGCTCTAGGAGCTTCCCTGATAGCTCAGTTGGTAAAGAATCCACCTGCAATGCAGGAGACCCTGGTTGGATCCCTGGGTCGGGAAAATCCCCTGGAGAAGGGCTCGACTACCCACTCCAGTAATCTTGGGCTTTCCTGGTGGCTCAGCTGGTAAAGGATCTGCCTGCAATGTGGGAGACCTGGGTTCGATCCCTGGGTTGGAAAGATCCCCTGGAGAAAGGAAAGGCTACCCACTCCAGTATTCTGACCTGGAGAATTCCCTGGACTGTTTTGATCATGGGGTCGCAGAGTCTGACACATCTGAACGGCTTTCACTTTGCACTCTGGGAGATGCAGCCACCTCTCCCCAGCTACTCAAGGAGAGGACCAGAGGCCTCTCCCACCAGAGGCCAGAACTTCCGCTGGGGACCATCATAGCCGCTGTTCCACCAGACGTGATGATCTCTTTGTGGCTGTTGATTCCACACCACCCATTGCTGCTCTGAAGCGCAAGTGGGGTACAGGGATGCGCCTTTGTCAACAGCGCCTCGAGGAGGCCGTGCTATTGCATCGCTCTTGGGGGCAGCTGCAACCTCAAGGTGGAGAGTTCTTACCCAACAGACACCTTGCAGCGTGGCGGGAAGAACACCCCCTTCAGTTTAGAAACAGAGCCATCCAGGCCTTGAGGTTTTAAAATATTTCAAGAAAAACCTCTTCCAGTTTTTATTTACACTCTTTCCCTTTTGCCACCCCCTTTACAGGACTCAAGCAGGCGGGTGTTGAAGCCGGGACGCATCTACGTGACAGAGATCGCACGGTCCTCAGAACTGCTCCTCCCTGGAATGATGAAAACTTAAAAAAAAAAAAAAAAAACTGAGTTAAATTCACGTGCCTGGCTTATTTGTCCCTTAATGCTTTCCCAGGAGGCCTCCCAGATAACGCTGCAGATAATCTTCAGTTCTCCAGATGTGTCCCAGGGTGTCGGAACTCCAGCTGAGCCATCCTGGGCTCTTCCTGAGACCCTTTATACACACGTGTGGATGAATCAGTGTGTGGTTACAGAATAAATCAAGAGCAGCTCATCGTCAAGATAACCCCACAGCTGGGGGATTGGGATCTTCCCCTCAAAGTTTTTATTTCCGGATGCATATGGGTACTAAGTATGATAAGGAGGTATTAACTGGTCGATGAGGCAACAGGCTCCTTCAGGAAGTACCATGAGGTACTGTGCTTGGCACCCAGAGAGGGTGAGAGAAAAGAAATTGCAAGGGTATTAACAGGGAAGGTAGGTATTGCTTAGCTGGGATCAAACTGGGAACCTTCAGATCAATCATGCTATGCTTAAGAGGAAGGGGCTTCAGAGCTGGGCAGAAGTCTTACTTCACTAGCTGTGATACTGCTTTGGTTTTTTGGCAGCTGGTTTCAGAAATAACACAAAGCCTATGAGTAAGAACTCTGTTTAGTATTTCCCAAAGAGTGCTGTGCACAACCGCCTGGATTATGAGATTCGCTGGAAACAGACACATGTACGACCCTGATGCTCGGAAAGACTGAAGACAGAAGGAGACGGGGACAGCAGAGGATGAGATAGTTAGATAGCATCATCCACTTAATGGACATGAATTTGAGCAAACTCCTGGAGATAGAGGAGGACAGAGGAGCCAGGCATGCCAGACCTCCACATCCTCTGTGGTAGAGGGTCACAATGTATTCTGGCCACACCCCACAGGAGAGAAAATATTGAGTAGAGAAACTTATAACTTTTACAATTCATTGTGTTTAAATACATTGGCAATAGAACTCAAAAACTAACACAATATCTTCAGAAATAATGTTTTATGGAGTGCATTTTGAGAAAGTTAGCTTAGAACAGGGGTCAGGAAACTTTTCCTATAAAAAATCAAATAGGGAGACCTTTCCGGTTAATGGCCGTGCGGTCCGTGGCAATGACTGAGCTGTAACATGAAGACAGCTGTAGACAACACAGAAAGCAGCCTGCGTGGCTGTGCTCCTAGTAAACTTTGGTTGCGGACACTGATATTTAAATTTCATGTCATTTTCATGTGTCAAAAAATATTACCTTTCTTTTGGCTTTTCCAAGCCTCTTAAAAAAATGAAAACAAAAACAAAAACCAGCTTAACTCAAGGGCTGTACAAAAACACGTGGTGGGCTGCATTTGACCTCCAGGTTGTAATTTCCTGACCCCGGGGCTTGGAAGCAGCATCTGCCAATAAAGGAAGTGAGCATTTGTGCAGATACCAGAACCAGAGTCCACAGAGCAGACACCTTGTCTATTCACCACCTCATTCAACCTCCAGTGCTCTGTTTGCTACTTAGGACTGTGCTGAACTATATGGTGCATGCTCGTGAATATTTATTGAATGAAGGGATAGCCATCAATTCAATTTACCTGTCAGTAGCATGGGCAGAAGTTAGTTTGAACTGGTCCTGATCGCTGGATATGTCAGCGTAGGAGGCAAGGAACCCATGACTTTGATGTGTTCAGAGCCAACAAGAATTCCACGCTTTTCTGAATAGCCTTTGGTTGTAGGTAAAGACTGTTGCAGCAGCCTGGGGTACAAATAATGAGCAGATTGACTGGCTGGAGTAACAATACATGCATTAGAAAACTTGCCTTGTCTTTGCAAGTTAGGGATTTATAGTTAGTGGCAACCATCTGGATCAGAACATATATCTGTTTCTAGATACTTCTTTTACCCACAGTTGACTTGTTACTCGTTTCCTAGAAAGGCTCTGTTTTGGTGTCCCCATGGCATGTGTTTGTCTCCATCAGTCTCACCAAAGTTCATTGTCATCAGCCTGCTTTCTGGGCTTACTTTCAAGTTAGTGTCTTTCTGGGACTATCTTGTCCTTCGGAAGTTTCCGCTGGTAACATGGAATCAATCCCTGGATGACAAACCTTCAGCCTGGCTACAGACTCACCTCCTCATTGACATCTTTCCTGACAAGTCCAGTCCTTCTTCCTCTGAACATTTGGATTCATTCATCCATTCATCCATCCATCCATCCATTCATTCATTCAAAAGATGCTTACTGAGAAGATGCTTACCCTTACACTGCTATGGCCTGGAGGGGGAAAATCACCTCCTTTCAAAGAGCTCACAATTTAATAGAAGAGCAAGAGCCACAGACAATGAGGACAACTTCATTAACACTGGGAACCTCTCCCCCAGTGCCTGACCACACATTCTGGTACCTTCAGTTCCCTTTTCTGGGGCTGATGATAGCCTCCGACTGGTGGGATTTGGTGGTGAGGCTTCAGAATTAAGACTACGTTGGTTTAGTATCTTTCTCTCTGTTGTCTGGGACAAATGATTTTACCCTCGTGAGCCTTAGTTTTTGCATCTGTAAAATGGGAAAATGAATACCTTTTGCTCTCACGAGGACTGCAAGAGAGAATGTGAAGAGCCAGGCACCAATAAGCACACCACGATGGTAACTAGCATTATTATGTTTCTGCTGCAGGGACAGCCTTCAGGGCCGTGCTCACTCCCAGCCACTGCCTTCGCGGGCCCACGCCCAGGGGGTCCCTGTGTTCTGCAGAGAGAATGGGCTTGATTAGCAATGGCAAGCCCCACCAGCCTCTCAGGTCTGACTTTCCATAGGTCTACTAAACTCCTTACCATTCCTCCATCTGTTTCTCATCTCCACATATTGTGGTTCCAGATTACAGATGTCTCCTGCCCTTGAAGAATACAGGGCCTGTGTTTTTGTGTCTTGTTCTCTTTGCTGTTTTGGAGCAATTGTGAAAAGAGGGAGGCCAGGGACATCATTGCTCTGTCATCGAAGAACCTAGTTATCTTTTCAGAAACATTGAAAAGCACAATCCAGAACAGGGTATCTTAGAAATCAAAAGTAAAAGCCGAGCTCTCCCCCTTCATCCCTGCCTCTCCCCAGTGGAATAAAGACACAATAGCTCGCTTATTCTGTTTCCTCACCATCAGCACATTCCTCCTGTGGGTCCCTCAGGCTCTGCTCACGGATGAAGCAGTCAAGGCTGGAGCTTGACTGACTGGAAGGAAGGGGGGATGGAATCAAGGGAGGAGAGCTTTACCACAAACCAGCTGCTCTTCCGAGGTTGATTTCCATTTGGGAAAATAGCAGAAGCAATTACCGTGGCTCATTAGAAGGCCTAACACACTGGCTGCAAAACTATATTTGGAAAACCGTATTCACTTAGCTCCCAAGTGGTGAGAGGGTGTGAGCGGGTGGCAGGGAGAGGAAATGACAGACAGGGGCCGGCCATGTGGTGACTCAAATCTGCAAACAGGTGATCTGATTGAATTGTGCGAGAAAGGAGAGATGGATAGAAGAGCTAGGACACCCATCTACGTGGACCTGCGTCTTGATGGACCTCTACGTGGACCTCTGATGCTTGGAAAACTCCAACCTGTTAGAAACCTGAAAACTGAGGTTGCTCACGGAGAAGCCCTTCTTCCCAAGTAAGGGGGTCGAGCTAGAGTCTCTTTCATGAGTCCTTCTGAGAAAGCCCAGCTCCCACCTTGAATGCTCAGGGAGCAAGGGTGGGCTTCCATTGTTGCCCCTGAATTTACCATCCGATTACATCAGGGCCGAGGGCCTTTGGAACAACCTTCCATTCTTATCTCCCTGCTGCTTTCTGACCAGCAAGTTTCCACAACACAGGCTGCTCACTCCTGCCTTGTATTTGCTCATAACTAAAGGAAGGGTTCTGGGACAGGAAGGACATATTTTGGGCAAGAAAAGGCATGGTTCAGGAAGCTTGTCGGGTGGAACTACCCCAGAGAGAACTTGAGAAAAAAAATCACCTCTGCTGTCTATGGCTGGATGAGGGTACCTGGAACCCTTCATCCCAGGAATATATCTTATATAAGTTGTGTGATGGAACTATCTCATTTGTACTTAATCCTAAGCGTTTTTATGGTTCTTTATAATTTACAAAGTACTTGATATTTTGCCAGAGCTGTCAAGAGCTGCTTCGTGCTTAAAAAAATAGAGAGAGGGAGTTCCCCTTCAGCAAAGCAGAAGTGGGGAGAATGGTCTTCGTCCAGCATTTGTATTGATAGGCAATGGACAGGAGCCAGCCACCTTGGGGTTCCACAGCCTTGCTAATTTGTATTAACCTCCTCTGCCCTGTTGATGACCCCTGGATTTATCATAAAATATATCATTTAAAATCCATGTACTTATTATTGTTTCTATTTTACAGAGGAATAAAATGAAGTTCAAGAAATGTTTATGACTTGCCCAGGGCCACCCATCTACATGGGGCTTCCCTGGTGGCTCAGTGGCTAAAAATCCACCTGCCAGAGCAGGAGACGCAGGTGGAAGAGGCTGTCCAGTTGCTTCTGATGTACTCCCTGGTAAGGAAGCTCTGGGCACTAGTCTTAAGGCAGTTTGTCCCCAAAGGGGCTCCTGATACTGGATAGTGATTAGACAAATCAATCAAACCCTTTCTGGAGGAAGTCTGACTTCAGAACTCACAGAGACTTGATGATGCTGGAGAGCCCAGCACAGGGGCCCTGGAGCAGAGCACGAGGGCCACTTGATCTGAGCAGAAGTGAGCAGACAGACGCTGTGTCATCAGAGCTACTAGCAGGTCTTAGAGCTCTGTTTCTCCAGTCGCCTAGTCGTGTCTGACTCTTTGCGACCCCATGGACTGCAGCCCGCCAGGCTCCTCTATCCATGGCATTCTCCAGGCAAGAATATGGAGTGGGTTGCCATGTCCTTCTTCAGCATAAAGCTCTGACTGGACCCCAAATAGCGAGAGCCATGCTCCATATGCCAGGGGAACCTCTAGAAGAGTTGCCTGAGCCCTTGCTTGCTTGTGTATTGCTTAGAAATGCCCCCACTGTGCGATCCCACTGTGAGGGGGTGCAACCCCACTGTGTCTTACTGCTTGCAAGCTGAAAGGACTCAATGTAGAAAAATAGCTCGAGAGATTCACTGAATACTCCTAAAGCATTTATTTTACAGTGAGAATATAAATAAGATCAAGAACGAACATACTTTTCACTAAAGAAGTGGTGAATTAGACAGACTGCTTCTCTTTGCATGGAGCTGGGGTCCTAGCCAGTTAATCGAACAATTATGAAGAAATCATAAGATAGTCTCAGATGAGAGTGAGTGCTGTGTTCGAGGATGAAGGGAGAGGGAAGCACTTGGGTTACTTGGCTGGGGCAGATGTCAATAAAGGTGGGCATTTTTCTAGATCACACAAATGTGCATTAATATATTTGTTTTTCTCTTTCTTACTTCACTCTGTATGACAGACTCTAGGTTCATTCACATCTCTATAAATGACCTAATTTCGTTCCTTTTTATGGTTGAATACTATTCCATTGTATATGTGGACGCAGGGGAGGGATTACGGGAGGGTGGGCTGAACTGGGAGATTAGGATTGACATATATATACTACCACGTATAAAATAGCTAGCTAGTGGAGACCAGTTGCAAAGCACAGGAGCATCAGCTCAGCGCTCTGTGATGACCTAGAGAGGTGGGACGGAGGTGCAAGGTAGGAGGTTCAAGGAGTGGGGGATATATGTATACATATAGTCATTGTAAGCAGAAACTAACACAACGTTGGAAAGCAATTATACTCCAAGTAAAAAAAAAAAATATATATATATATGTGGGCAGCCCTTTGTTCTTTTCATCACTTGGGGCCAGTTTCCTTCCTACCTGGAGAGGTTGGAGGACCACAGCAAAGGGTGGAGGACCAGGCACGTTTCGCAAATTATGAGGGACTCCTCGAGGCGGAAGCATCCCATTGCCACTGTCTGACAGCTATCTGAATATCTATCTTCCGCAGAGACTGGAGGGGAGAGGAGTGAGAGAAGACAGAGGAAGCACGAGGAGGGAAGGTGATCCTCCCCAAATCCATTAGCAATGGATGTAAGGCTTGCTCCCAAATTTAAAGAACCGTCCCCTAAGGGCAGGTTTCCTTAGAGTCTGTTTAGATGCTCATGACCTTCAGCTGCTTAGAGTTCCTTTCCCCTTCTCGCCTTGTGCCCAGGTCTCTCTCCTCCCTCAACCTCGCTGCCTCCCCCAGTCCCTCCTCCTTTCCTGCCTCTCTCCCTCACACCATGTTCCCATTATTGTCAGTAGAACGAGCTGCATGCATGCCAAATCAGGTCATTCACAAATATAGAACAAACGTCTGTCACTGCAGACTTACCACGATGACTAAGGCTTGGCCCTTCTGTCTGTGAAGCATGTGCCCATTAGTTACGTGGGATCACAGCCCGCGAAGCCTCTGAACCCTATACCTTAGCTCCTGGAGGCGACCATTCCTCCAATACACATCCGTTGGGGTGTCTTGGAGTGATTTATTGTCATGGCTTGTCTAAAGCCAAGACAAAGTCAGCCTTTCCATTTAATCCCTACCCCTCTTCCAGCATATACACAAAGCCATTTTCTGGAGTTGAGGGTTTAACTGTAAATATTTGTTCTGGCTAAAACCTGCTAGAGGATATTTACCTAAAATGAGATAACTAACAACACTCCATTAAAGAAAATAAGCGTGAACGGAGGCGACTTTTCAAGAAAAATTGCTAACCAAACATTAAACTCTATTTACGATTTTCAGAATTCTCTTTTGGATGTTTAAAATTCATCATGCACTTTTGCCTTGTAAAAAGCAGGTCAATTTTCCATCCAATCTGATATTAAAATATAACTGGTGACAACTGAGAGAAAGAAAAGCTGAGAAAGAAATAATAGTAATTTTTAACAAAAGGATAAGGGATTCCCAGGTGGCTCAGTGGTAAAGAATCCACCTGCCAGTGCAGGAAACATGGGCTCAATCCCTGGACTGGAAATTTCCCTTGGAAAAGGAAACGGCAACCTACTCCACTATTCTGGCTTGGAAAATTCCCTGGACAGAAGAGCCTGGGGAGCCTGCACTCCGTGGGGTCACAAAGAATCGGACAGGATTGAACAACACACAGGCAAAAAGGATAAAATGAATTTTTGAGCTATCTATTTATCTTTAGAATGGTCTTGTTTTCAAATGGTTTAGTTCATGTTAAAGCATAGGTCCGACCTGAGTTTTACAGATAACTAAAGCAAAGTCAAAAGTACATATGTATGAATGAGAAAATTGGTAACGAAGAATATGTTTTAATACTGAACACAAATTCCAAAAAGCTAGAGTCTTTATTTTAATTTCTGCAGAACAGTCCAGAGTAATTTTAAAAGACTTCCGAAACCTAAGGAGAAAAACATAAATAAAAGCACAGCTACTTACCCATACAGCTTATTTCTATTTTGATCATTAGGCTAGGTCTGTTTTCATTGGGAAGTTTTGTCTTTAAAAAAATTAAGGCAGGTGAAACCACAAATGTTAAAATGAGAAAATCAGACCTGTATTAACTTCCTCCAAATAACTATAATACCCAACTGACCCCTATTGTAAATGCCAGTTAATTATTAAAACATCAGTATTGTTATCACCTTTGTTGGTATTTTGTTCATTTCTTTGATCATTAGTTTTCTGGTTCAACCATCTTACATGGTTGTAACAGAAATTCATTACCATGTGATGGCTGTGGGGCTGCCTGTGGGAAATGACTTGATAGTCTCGCAAACACTGAATCATGCAGAAAATTAACACTCATTTTCATGCACGTTTCCTTGCATGTTGATGACCTAGAAACACATGCTTACACTCCATGTTTTTCCTTGTTGCTCTTGATTTGTCTCTTCTCTGGTAGGAATAGAACAATATGGGCTTCCTCCAGGGAGCAAAACAACACCTCACTCTGTGACGTGGAAGGGCGCGAGGAGCAGATGGATGTAAGGTGTGCAGAGAGGAGGCGGGCAGAGGCACGCAGAGGAGGAGCGCAGCTACCTGCATCGCACCGGGCACTGCCAACCGCCTTGGCAGCGGGCTGCCTGAGGAATGGGAAGGTGCGGGCCAGAAGGAGAGTGGGAGCCAGCCATGGCTTGCAGAGCACTCCCTCGAGAGAGGATGTTCTAGGGAGCTCACTCCTGAGGCCATGGAGCTCAGCAGCTCAGTCTTTACCCTACTCTCGCCACACGGAAGAGGGGGTGACTTATGTGGATGCCATTTCTTCACTTCATCAAATACCTCCTGGCCTATCACAGTCCTTCCTCCTTCAGTGGACAAGAAGGCCAGCTAAACTAGTCCTTTATTCACTGGACATCATCTTTCTTAGTCTCGAGAGAGAGGCCAGGGACAACCACTTTGTATGAGTGGACTTCCTCAGCAGTGCTGTACCAAAGAACTTTCTGCAGTGATAAAAGTGTTCCACATCTCCACTGCCCTACGACTCAGTGACTTCACTTTCACTTTTTACTTTCATGCACTGGAGAAGGAAATGGCAACCCACTCCAGTGTTCTTACCTGGAGAATCCCAGGGATGGCGGAGCCTGGTGGGCTGCCGTCTGTGGGGTCGCACAGAGTCGGACACAACTGAAGTGACTTAGCAGCAGCAGCAGCACTAAACACTTGAAACGGACCATCTGAACTGAGGAGCTAAGTTTTTAATTTTGGATGATTTTAATTCATTTAAAATTAAGTGTAAGTTCGATTCAACTTGCACTTTCCATAATAAAAATTGTGATTGTTCCAAGATTAAAACTTTTGTCCTTATCTCCCCTCTTTCCTTCTATTATAACTTTACAGTCTTCTCATTGAGAACCTACTAATTGTGAAGCTTGGCTCTAGGTACCATGTGAGACTAAGCCAGTAAGATCCATGCCCTTTGCTCCCATGTTATCTTCTCTGTGAAACTTTTCTCAAAACTTTCTCACATGACCATCTCTTCCTTTGCTTTCCCATTGCTCTTTATTTGCTTCACTCATCTGGCTTTTATTTCATACTATCTTGGTTGGGAATTCCCTGAAACAATATCCCAAATCTTGATTAAAAACAGGATCTGGACTGGGAAAAACAATCTCCACCTCCAAGTCTGATTTTGTCATCCATCTGTATTTAATCTTTCATTCAAAAGTAAGGTTCAACAATTATATCAGCCTTGTAATTGATCAGAAAATTGTGACAATCTTTTCAATTACAACACTACCTTATACTAATATAAATATATTTTGGAGTTATGCAAAGTGTCAGTTAATATTTGGAAATGTTGCAAGATGACAGGGAAAATGAAATAAAAATCCACTTCTAAGCATGTTAGCACAAGACAAATATTTTAGGCATTTACTTTTATCAAATTCATTTCAATGAACATGTATTGACAGATCTCAATATGCAAAACACAGTTCTATTATACTTGCCAGTGCAGGAGACATAAGAGATGCAGGTTTGATCCCTGAGTTGGGAAGATCCCCTGGAGGAAGGCATGGCAACCCACTCTAGTATTCTTGCCTGGAGAATCCCACGGACAGAGGAGCCTGGTGGGCTACAGTTCATGGGGTCACACAGAGCCGGACACAACTGAAACAACTCAGCATGTGCGCACATACATTTTTTTTCTCCTCTAGCCTATACCATGCCACTTCAAATTGGGTGGGAGGTGGGGTATAAATTGGCCTTGCTGGGAGTTCCCTGGTAAGCCAGGGGTTAAGACACTGCGCCTCCACTGCAGAGGGCACAGGCTCAATTCCTGTCTGGGGAACTAAGATCCCACATGCCTCACTATTTGGCAAAAAAAAAAAGGCGGGGAGGAGAGCAAAACCAGAATTGGCCTTACTGCCTCCCTTCTGCATGTAGCAGCAATCAGTCAAAATAGTGTTCATCTCTGTGGATGTCTGTGTTTTAAATGGATATCAGTGGGAACTGGGGAGAATATTTTCACATAAAATCTGAGTAAATGTCAGTGGAAACCTCTCTGAGCTCTCTGTGTCCTGTCCTCCAGACTCTTTCTCTGTGATACAAAGTGCTCACAAAAGACATCTGAGTTGTAACAGAAATCCAAGCCTGACCTGATGGACTAGGTCCTCAAATGTTGACCTCTCCTGGGCAAATAAGTAGTGTGGGATGGTATTTGGGTAAGAAAAATACAGAGGAGCCATGAGTAAACCAGTAGATCTTTGGAATCAAACAACTTAACACAGAATGAATATCAGGCATTGCCTGGGGAAGGACAGAAATGTCATTCTGCTATTGGCTCATCTTAGGACCATATCAGATTTAGAATAGCTTCATACCTTTCTGTGGTAAAGAATCTGCCTGCAATGCAGAAGACCTGGCTTCAACCCCTGGGTCAGGAAGATCCCCTGGAGAAGGGAATGGCAACTCGCTCCAGTATTATTCCCTAGAGAAGTCCATGGACAGAGGAGCCTGGTGGACTACAGTCCATGGGGTCGCAAAGAGTCAGACACAACTGGGCGATTAACGCTTTTCACTTTCACCACTTTCTGCATCATAGTGGAGACATATCACACTCACATTCAACTTATACGTACTCAGCCACATTTTTGGAAAAGCCAGCAGTCACAGCAACCACAGCTCTTACTTAGCATGGCCCCTAAAGCCAACTACTTCATCTGATGCTCAAGAAACAGAGATGCATTTCAGTAACAAAACAAAACTGGCTCTATCGGCTCCACTGAAAGATGGTGTAATATATGCAAAGCTTACACACTGTTCTCCATGGACTATTTTTCGGTGGAAAAGAGCTGATGTCTCATTGCCCCTAGGGCTTCTATAGGCAGCTGGGGAATCAGACTAGTGGCTCTCAGAGGCTGCTCTTCCAGACCATCAGAGGATGAGGAAGACTAGGTCTCTATGGAAACCACCTTCCCTTCCTTTCTATCCTGCATACTCCTCCTTCTTCCCTCTTTTCCATTTCTCTTATCAGAGAGCTTTCCTCACTTCACAAGATGGGGCAGTAGGGGTGATGCAGTGAAGGTTTCATTGATGGGGAAAGTTGGTACCGTGCACTTTGGGTGGGATCTCTCAACCCAGATAAACCATGTGGATCCCTCAGGGCTCCTAAGCCCCAGTGCAATGCAGTAGCTGCATCCAGCTAGACGCCATCACAGCTTGATGGTTTCCTGAGCATGAGAGACCTTGGGTCATCCTCAGTATAAATTCAAGTTCGGATTATTTCTAGGCAGGTCACCATGGAGACTATTTTTATCTATGCCAAACAGTAGCCCTTCTTCCAGCTGAATGGTTACCAGGTTTTTAAGAGGATAGAAGTTATATTTATCTTTACTGTTGTGCAAAATTAGGGAAGAAATATGTAATTAGAAAAAAGATCTCCTGAAGGAATGGGGCAGTGGGACCTGGGTGGCAAGTTGCTAATCCACAGGAGAGTGATGGTTGTTTTGGGGGAGTTTTTTTTTTCTGTGGCAAAATAGGAGAAATGAAGATCGGGAAATGGGAGGCAAGTGGGAACTCTGGTATGATGGCAAGTTGCTAATCCATCAGGAGAGCGTTGTGATTGCTCCAGAAAATCCAGGTCACCAGGAAAACCTTTGCTTAGAAACTAAATTAAGAATAAGGTCCCCATTGTTTGTCTTACGGTGGCCAGAGTTCATGAGTGTCTTGCTTTGTCCCCTGGGGCTCTGTTGCTCCACTCTAGGCCAGCTCTGATGAAGAGGAAGCCATATATCTTCTAAGAATATTTCTGTCTTGTGCTTAACTCAGTAACAATCACAGAGGGAAATGAGGTTATGTGAACTTCCCATGGATATCTGGATGGGAGTGACTCAGTTGATACACAGGATTCCCTGTGAAACATATCCAAGTAAATGAAGTTGAGTTGATTCTTGTGATTCCCCTAGGTTTCACCAGCTCAGCTATCCTCAGAGATGGGGACTCCATAACTATATGCAGATGGCCAAACCACATGGTAGGAGATGCCCCCACATAAAACAAAGGCATGCAAAAACTTCCACTGCAAATGGGTTAGATGTGGAATATTTTAATGATGGAGTCATTTCTAATACAAATAGCTTCCTCATTGTTCCAAATAAAAGATTGTTCTTGTTGCTAGTTAGTGTGTTAGTTTCAAAACCTCTTATCTTTGAAACCTTCCAGAGCAGAAAATTGATAGCAATGAGGAAAATCAACTCTGAGGCAAACTAGTTTATGGATTCACTCAGAATTTAGCAAATGTGAAAATTAGTACATTTAAAAAAGATATCTAGGCATTTAATCCTAGAAACAAATTTCTTACACTCAACCCATACACACACAAACACACGCACACACGTATACACATGCTCTTAGATTTCTACTTTTCAGGAAGTGTTAATTATAGCCCCATCGTAACCATAGGAAATATTTAACCTTAACATGGGGAAAAGCAGGTCATTTCCCTAAGCAAGGGATTAGACTAGCATATACATTCCCATTTTGGACCTCGCAATCAGTTTTGATCTTCTCTCTGAAATATGAGTGAAACTGGAGTGTCTGGGTGGCAAAGTAGAACCACAGTGGGGGGGTAAATTGGAGGAAAACAAATGTCTTTGTCATTGATCAGTAGGTTCTATCTGCCTTTGGAATTGCCAGAGACACAGAATGCTTGCCTCCTCTTCTTCAATACTTATCCAATCAGTTACCATAGTTTCTGTTAATAAACAAAATAAATAAATAATAAATATATAAATAATAATATTAATAATTAATATTATCTCTTCTCTCTAATTTTTTCTTCATCCCTCAGAGTGCTAAACCAGTATCTTTTAAAATAGTAGTTATTCAATAAATATTTCATAGACAAATGGATTTTTCTCATTCGCTCGAGGCTTCAGATATTTGTCCACCTCTATCTCTTCACAGATATTGGGGTGCAGGAAGTTTGGAAATACCGCTATGGTAATTACTACAGGAATTATTTCTCCTATTTCCTTAACAGCCTTGGCATTACATGCTAGAGTGGGTTACTGAGACCTGAAATTACTTTTCACTGAACAATGTGAATTGAGATCAAATACAAATGGGAAGAAGACTTTGATACCTAGATCCACTTCGACATCACAGAGACCCTTAAGCATCTTCCTCCTCTTTCACTCTTTCTTTCAGGAACAGTAGCCAGTAAGTGTGGCGATAACTCAGATGCAAAAGGAAAGGAAAAGGCCACTGGAAGCTTCAGACAGAGAAATATTCCTCTGACTCTGACACAACTCTCTTAAGAGCCTCTGCCCCCTCCTTTAAGAAAGCCACTAGTTTTTGTTTTCATCAATAACTTCTATCACCAGGTCCTGTGTTACGAACATAAATTATGGATAAAGAATCGGTAACAGAAGTTCCATAGCTTCTCTGGATCAGGTAAAATGAAAGGAAACTGTATTCCTTGATAGAAATGCTCCCCCTAACAGAAGTAAAGGTAGAAGGGAAAAAAATTTGCCTTGATGCCTGTCTCCCTTGTACTTCCTCCTTCCTCACCTTGAAAGCAAACTATTGAAAATGTTCACAGAAAGAAGGTTCTGCTCAGCCTTTGGGAGAGTACGGCACCGGATTTATATTCTGCAATGCTCTGAGTCGACAGTACCAGTAAATATATTGCACTCAAACAAAACCGTCCCGAGAGAGAATAGTAGTCCCAGCCATCGGGAAATGAGGCTAGGGCAGCACACAGCGCTCATCTGAGTCACCATACTTGAGCGGGTGGAGGGTGGAGGGTCTTCCAGGCTTGGAAGCAACTAGACTCATTTGACCTGCATGTTGTTTTGCACTTGACCAAAATGAGACAGTAGCAAATGTCCAGTTACACATCGAACAGACTTCAGAGCGTTTCCGTGAAACTCAAGTATAGAGACACTGAGGCACCATTATATCAGCTTTGCAAAGTCAGATCCTTTGGAAAAGCCAGACCTTCTGTAATATTCACATAACACACATGTGTCCAAAATCAGCCCTGGGGACTTGCTCACAATCTTCTCAAATGTTCCCAGTCCTCTGTTTTGACTCCTAGAACCACTTCATCCCTTTCAACATATAACAACCCACCAAAGAAGAATTTCATGGCCTTATGTCTTTCCCTTTTTTTCTGATGAAAGATTCATTGTCGTTACTGAGTTTTCTTTTCTCTCACACAAGATGGTACCCAGTATTCACTGTTCTGGACATGCATTTTGTAAAGCGCTTCCACAAGTGTATTCAGATGATGGGTAATATGGGGGTTCTTGAACCACCGATGGGAGACTTGGGTCTAGTAATCCAGAGACTGTGAGGGTTGAGCCTTTGGTCTTTGCTGTGTGAAGCAGCTATGCAGTCAGAATGCAGAATGAATCTTTTGGGGCCACTGGACCCAGATATGATCATGAAACATAACTAAGAAGATCCTCATAAGGTACAGAAGTAGAAGAAAAAGGTTTGAATGATTCAGGAAGGATCTTAACCCTCAGTGTTGATGGCAAGGAGGGTGGCTTTAACAGGAAGTGGATGCCTTCCATTGTATTCTTAGTCTTTTGGGTCAAGCTGGTATAGATCAGGGGTCAACAAGCCTTGGCCCCTGGAGCCAAATGGCCTGTTGTCCATTTTTATATGCCTATGAGTCGAGAATGATTTTTACATTTTTAATTGTTGGGGGAAAAAGATCAAAAGAAGAATAATATTTTGTGACATGAAAATGATATCAAATTTACATTTTAGTGTCCATAAGTAGTTGCATTGGAACAAAATCACACTGTATTGACGAAGGATGATTTTGCACTACACAATCAGAGCTGAGTAGTTGCAATAGAGACCATACGCCCAGCAAAGGAGAAAAAAACAAAAACAAAAACTTACAAAAAGTTTTCTGACCCCTGATAAAGCTCATTCTTAAGTTCAACCTTGTTCCTTAAATAGATATCTGATGTCTTGACCAACTCACTTGACCAACATTGACTATTAGGCAAACACAAAACCACAAGATACTGTTTCACACCTACTGCTTTGTGAAGGTGCCACCAGGCTTCCCAGGTGGCGCTAGTGGTGAAGAACCTGCCTGCCAATGCAGGAGACTCGAGAGATGGGGCTTCGATCCTTTGGTCAGGAAGATCCCCTGGAGGAGGTCATGGCAGCCCACTCCAGTATTCATGCCTGGAGAAGCCCCATGGACAGAGGAGCCTGCTGGGCTACAGTTCACACTGTCACAAAGAGCTGGACACGACTGAAGCGACTTAGCACACACGCACACACTTTGTAAAGAAATCCTAAAAGTCTGGTAACACACTGTGTTGTGAAGGGGCAGAGTACTGTGTCCACAACGAGGGTTCCAGCAGCTCGACGGCAGCCCCCTGACAGGGAATCAGATATTGGCTCTTGTAAGTCAGGCTGGTGAGCATAAGAAAGGCAAGGGGTCATATGAGCGGAGCCCCAACAGGGTCTACGTAGCAGCCCTGTCCAGATGTTACAGAAAGAACAGCCACTGAGCCCAAAGAGAAGGCAATAGTTAAATTCAAATTATGAGTAGATAAAGCCACAAAATTAGAGACTGGCTCATTAAAATATTAGTAACATTTTAAAAATACTGTTAAAACATCAAGAATAAGCCATATGAGGGATTTTAAAATAGGACACTGTTATAGATCCCACAGACATGAGATCATTAAGAGGAGAAATAGAGATTAAAGAGACAGCAAGTAGCAATTCTGCTTCCCAGGTGGCTCAGTGGTAAGAATCTGCCTGCAGTGCAGGAGCCTCAGGTTCAATCTTTGGGTCAGGAAGATCCTCTAGAGAAAGAAATGGCAACCCACTCCAGTATTCTTGCTTGGGAAATCTCATGGACAGAGGAGGCTGGTGGGCTGTAATCCATGGTTCACAAAGAGTTCAGACATGACTTTAGTTACTAAACAACAAGCAGCCATTCCATTCCTAGGTATATAGTCATCAGAACTGAAAACAAGTTCTTGAACATAATACATGTATACGCATGTCTGTAGCAGCAATATTCACAAAAACCAAAAGGTGGAAGCGACCCAAATTTCCATCAGTGGTTCAAAGAGTAAGTTGGGGTAGTCCATACAACAGAATATTTTTCAACCAGAAAAAGGAATAAAGTACGAATCCATGCTACAACATGGATGAACCTTGAAAGCATTATGCTAAGGGAAAGAAGTCAGACCAAAAACAAATATACTGCACGACTTCATTTATTTGAAATATTCAGAAATTGGTAAATCCATGGAGACAGAAAGTAAGTTGTTGCTTGCAAGGGCTCAGGAGGAGCAAGAAGGATGGGGAGTTAGTGTTTAAGGGGTTCAGGGTTTTCTTTGGAGGAGGGAGATAAAAATGTTTTGGAACTTGATAGAAATGTGATTGTACAGCCTGTGAAATTATGAGATGACACTGAAGTGTTCATTTTGAAATGGTTAATTTTACTTCAATCAAAAAAAAAAAAAGGGAGAGGATGAAACAGGAGTAGAACCACCTGGCGGTATATATGGAGAACAGACCATGTGCCAGATTGACAGTCGCCTGTCAATTGTCAAAACCCTGACAATTTTTAATATTTCGATGATCTCAGCAAATGTTCCAGCTGTTCCTGTAAGGCTGTTGCTGTTGTTCAGTCACTAAGTAGTGACTGACTCTTTGCAACCCCATGGGCTGCAGCATGCCAGGCTTCCCTGTCCTTTACCATCTCCCAGAATTTGCTCAAACTCATGTCAGTTGAGTCAGAGACGCCATCCAACCATCTCATCCTCTGTCATTACTAATAATATTCATTTTTACAGAGGAAAAAGGAGTTCATGGGAAAGAATCTGGTCATTTCTCTATCTTTGTGTCACTTTGTATTTTGCAGAGTTGGTCCAGAATATCTCTTTTGAGAAACAGAACCCAGAAATGTAGATAAGCTTACTTTAAGACTTGGAGATGTCTCAGCTAAAGGAAGTGGGCCAGGGTGGAGTGAGGTGCTCTGACATTCCAAATATAGCCTGTGCTTGGCCACTTAGGAAGATGGATTCGTTGCTAGCAACAAGTACTTAGCACGTGTGTGATTTGGCATGTCTTGAGCTGTGAAGTAGATGCAATTCAGGCAAAAAATTGATGATGTTACAGGGAGGGGCTGTGCGGGGTGCTAATTGCCATCTGCAATGCCTGGAGGAGGTGGGGGAGAGGAGTGAAGAATCTCTTTCTTTTTAATAGATTTTCAAGATGGGAAAATCATATTTCAACCCCAAGCATTTGGGAACAATTGTACATAAGATGGAAAGTATACCTAACATGAAGCTGGGAAAACTGGAACTTTCCAGATTCTTGGGTGTCAGAAGAAAAGATCAAAGCATTTCAATTGCCAATGGTCCCCTTACTCCTTCCAGCCACTTATATGGAGCCCCCAGAAAGACAGCAAAAGAAGAATAGCAAGTACTGATGGCTGTGGGATTTCTAATAATCTCCTAGGGTGACTTCTATGATCCCTGGAAAAGTATGCAAAAGATCCTTGATGAGATGGGAGCAGAGAAATGAAGGAAGTCTAAATCTCAACCCTATAGGCAGGTCACAAAGCTAATTCTTTGGCTCGGTTTAGAATTTACATTAGAAGGTACATTAGCAAAATCTCTGAGACTCATGTATGTTATTCCCTACAATTATACCTGTAGAAGTAGGTTAATATTTAATCTTTATTTTAATTTTACCAAGGAGAAATTTACATTACAAATGTTAAAGTGCAAATTAGCATAGAATCATAGGTCCAAAAGTTGAAGACTTTTGATTAAGTCCTGCCTGGAAGAAATCAGACTATTGAAAGGAGAGGGAGAAGAGGAAGAAGGATTAAAATAAAACTAAAAGTAGAGAAACGTAGACTCATGCTTCCTTTCTTAAACCCTAAAATCCTGAGTTTTTATGATCATCCATTCATCAAATTGATCAGCACTTGATCTGTTGATTTAAACTCTGCATTCAAGTCCTTTCTGCCACTTTCCTGCCTTCATTAAACCTGGGCTATTTCCTTTCCTTTTTCTTTCTTGTAAGTATGTTTTTATTGTGGTAAAATACACATAACATGAAATTTACCATTTTAACTATCTCCAAGCATGCAGCTCAGTGGCATTCAGTGTGTTAAGTGTCTGCTGTATACAACCATCACCACAACGGTGAGAGTGGAAGAGAACTGTAAGGATGAGTTTTCTGAATTGGTTCTGGGAACTGACTCTCTAGTCTGATTATATTTGGAGTAATTCCCTCATCTGAAACCCTAATTATGTGTACACTTTTATGAATGTACAACATACTTCATTACAATTTTTAAGTAAAAAAAAAAATGCTACTGATTTCTATTTTCAGTACTCAAGGCAGGAGTAAGTTTCATTCGAGTCTAGTTTGCTGAGGGTTCTGCGTGGTGTGCAGGCACCAGCCCAGAGTGAGCAGCTGCAGCGCCGCAGCCCTTTCTGGAACATCCCTGAAGGACAGTGGTGAGGGGGAATCCTCTCAGTGGGCAGAAGTGTGAGTGGGGCCCCTGGGTTGTTTCCTTTGCTTAGAAGGAGAAATGACCAGATGTGTGATTGCATGACTATATCCTGATTCATGGGCAGTGGCCAATAGTTTGGCTGGATGGGCATGGACTTGGAAGGAATATGATGGGAAAACTGGTGATAAGGAGATCTGGGGAAGAGGTACGTGGGTGGGTGTCTCTGAGAGGGCAAAAAATGTGTGCCAGGGTCCAGGAATTCTAAAGATCTCTTTCACAGACAGAAAAAGTATTGCACGTGTTGATCTACTTTAAAAGGAGAACTTAAAACAAGCCAGTCCTGGAGGCAGAGGAGAAAAGGCAGGAGACAGCTCAGAGGCAAACGGCCCAGGGCTGGCTCAGATGGTATTCCATCGATGGCTGAGTCGCTCAGTCATGTCTGATTCTTTGTGATCCCATGGACTGTAGCCCACTAGGCTCCTCTGTTTATGGGATTCTCCAGGCAAGAATACTGGAGTGGGTTGTTGCTTCCTACTCTAGGAGATTTTTCCGACCCAGCTATCAAACCCTGCCAATCTCTTGCATTGGCAGGAGGGCTCTTCACCACTAGCGCCACCTGGGAAATCTGTTCCCCTAGGTAGGAAACGCTGAATGAGATTGCTTCCAGTCTGTTTTTGTAGTCATTCTCACAACTGTTCTTTCTGTTCTTTGTCTGAAAGAATGCCCCCACTACAGGGAAGATGTGGGGTAGAAACCTATATTGACATTGTAGATCTTGAAAAAGTGCTCCAGGAGTCCTAAGTGGGAGGACTGGACTCAGTTTGGGACCAAATCATTGCGGAAGGGAACATCCTGCATCCTTCCTTCTCAAATTAGAGTCCAATGCTACTTACTATCTGGGCCAACACATCTATTTTTAGGAAAGAGGCTCCCTTCTCTCCTTAACAACCAATTTCCTCTAAAATGTATGCTGTGTCCCAGTGCTGGGCACCGTCTCAGATCACCAGGCCATGCAGACCTCCCCACTAACTCCGCCCACCCCAGCCACTCCTCCACACAGGGGCCCCTGGAGGTTACAAGAGTTCATTTTTAAATGAAAGGGCCAGGGGAAAAAGCTTTTATTCTCATATGGGAAAAACCTCATAAAGCATTGACTTCTCTTGATTAGCGTTCACAACCCAGGATGCTTCCTCTGGCCAATTCGCTGTTGATCTTATAAAACAGATCTCTCTTCTTGATCTGATTTTCCCCCGCCCTGTGCATTTGTTCTACTTAAACCTTTCAGCACATTTGTTAACTTGAGTGACACCGAAAAACCCGCCACCCCATTAATGTGGAGTCATGCAGTCCATGGGATGTGTCTTGTTCATTTCATCGAGGCTGCTTGGTTCCTTCCCAGATGTTCCCTTTCAGCAGATAACCATTGTTTTTTAAAACTTGGGATAATTATAGCTCTGTAAACCTAGAGGACAAGATTGGTTGGCTCCAGCCAGCTCTTCACTCCTTATGTAATAGCTTCATTGTTTAGTAATTGCCTTATTCATGGAGCAAAGGGATCCACGTCAGCCAAGACATCTATTCAGAACACTTCCCGCGGACAAATAGGAGCTGGAGCGGCCCTACCCAGAGAACCAAAACCTCTGTGAGAGACTTGCTGCAAGTTTGACCCGGGCTGCTTTTCTCTGCTCAAATGCAACCCTCCTTCAGAAATGGCTTCACCTTTTCTTTAGTAACAAATCAGCCCCCAGGTGGGTCTTTCCCTCTGCTGGTAAATCCTGAATGAATGGGGTGGCCCACGTGGATGATGAGGAAATGCTGGACCACTGAGCAATGAGATGAAGGGTGTAGGGTGAGACACAGCATGGGGCAGTGGTCTACACCTGCTGTCCCTGTTGGGGAGGAAGAAAGTTTCCTCTGTCCTTCTAGGTTATCCTTCTGGTCTAAGAATTAAATTGACATGAGACAGATGAACAGGAGAAAAACCAAACAAAAATTTAATAACACTTATCATGGGTGAAGGACATGTACACTGGAAAAACTGATGCTGAAGCTGAAGCTCCAATACTTTGGCCACCTGATGTGAAGAACTGACTCATTGGAAAAGACCCTGATGCTGGGAAAGATTGAAGGCAGGAGGAGAAGGGGATGACAGAGGATGAGATGGTTGGATGACATTACCGACTCAATGGACTTGCGTTCGAGCAAGCTCCAGAAATTGGTGATGGACAGGGAAGCCTGGCGCACTCCAGTCCATGGGGTCACAAAGAGTTGGACATGACTGAGTGACTGAACTGAACTGAAACATGGGTGAGGGGCTTCCCAGGAGGTGTTCATGGTAAAGAACCTACTTCCCAATGCAAGAGACATAAGAGATGTGGGTTTGATCCCACATCTTACCCTGGGTTGGGAAGATCTTCTGGAGGGAGGGCATGACAACCCACTCCAGTAGTCTTGCCTGGAGAATCTCATGGACAGGTGACTGGCGGGCTATGATCTACATAGCGTAGCAAGGAGTTGGACATGACCGAAGCAACTTAGCACTCATGCATACATGGGTGAAACCCAGGTATGTCATTTGCCAAAATAGACAAAATCCTCAACTACCATCTTCAGCTAAAATAAGAAAGGAATGTTGAGGGTAGTGGTTTGGGACTTCAAAGGGAAGGCAGTCAGTTGACATGGAGGTGGATGAGTAAATGGTGGGCAAATAAGTGCCGGACTAGGCAGAGACGATGGGACATGGAGGGAACTCTGAGCTTTATATCTTGATATTTAGCCTCTGCCTAGATATCCCCCACCAGACCCAGCCTGTATTCTCTGATGACATCTTTGGTGATAGCTCTATTCTGGGTATGTGCCCTCTATCTGAATTCATTTAGGTGATAAGGGGCAAGGTCAAAGTTTCTTCCTGAGACTTTTGGGCCTTGATTGTTTTCAGCTTGAAGTAATCCACATGCCAAAGAGACATTTTGGGGGTGATGAGTTTTGCTGCCCTACATTCTGAAGGATAAATGAAAGGAGAGATAAAAGCGCTAAGTTATTTTCTGGACGAATCCAGAATGATTTCTGGGAGTTCTCCTGGTGACTCTGGGGTGGGGGAGCTGCACAATGCAGGAAGGGGTAGAGAGCTTTCAGACTTTGTGGAGGGTCTTCCCCAGGAAGTCTAGACCTCCGCTTCCCAGCCAGAGCATCCCAGTGGACATCAGAGCCCAGTTTCTACTAGCTGTTGCTCATGTCGGCTGCCATGGAGCACATGCCCCAGGGAAAGCGGCCCCCGCCCCTCTGGTGTTTCAGAGATTCCCTGGGAAATCTTAGAGGGTAAAGACCTTGAGCCACAGAGAACCAATGTCCTCTAACTTTCCTGGTGGGCCCAAGAGCTCGGGGCAGAACCATCAGGAAATGGCAAAGCACCCCAGCACACAAGCCATACTTCCACCTCCTCAGCCCTCTGCCTGTCCTGATCCTACAGCCCCAGGAAAGCAAACAGCAGAGAACAGGAGAAAAAAAAACAGAGGGAGCTTTAAAACCTAACAATAAAGAATGATACAGAACAGCCACTGAAGCTGGTTTAATATGGACTCAGAAGGTACAGAAATGCTATGACCCATCCTTAAGAATCAATGTGCTCATGATTGATTATTAGAAACGTGTCTGTTTCTTCTCCTATCTTTCTTTCTGCATATATATAGACACATATTCTTTTCATCATATGTGTATATATTGTGTAGGAATCTATCTATATATATATGCACGTATACGTATATATGTATGTATATATATGGGCCTCCTTGGTGGCTCAGGTGGTAAAGAATCTTAAGTACATTATATATATATATATATATATATATATATATATCTCAACATGATTTGGACATAAAAATTAATTTAGAGTGAAAATATTTGAAATCTTATCTGAACTTCCCTTGTTTGACCAAAGCAGAGCCTTCTGAAAAACACAGCTGCCACGAACCCACCTCCAAGGGGTTCCCTGCAAATTCTAGGAAGGAGACAGGTGGACCATTCCCAGCAGCGTCAAGGAAAAACCAAAAGAACTGGGTGTAGTGAAGCCCGGTTTTCCCAGTGACGCCCCCGTCCTTTAAGCTGATACAAATGCCTTTACCTCTGAGTACTGAGCATGTTGCTCATTACCGAGAGCTCCCCAGGCACACGCAAACAAACCTTGTCTTTTCTCCTGTTCAGCTGTCTATCATCAGTTAATTTGCAGGTCCTGACCATTCAACCTAAGTGGGTGGAAGAAGAGTTTTTTCGCAAGAGTTTTAATGTGCAAATACACATACACACACACACTCTGTTGACAGTGACTGCAGGCGCTTTCAGACCTTAAAACATTCTGACTTCCTGTTTCACAATACCGCACTGTCAGCCCCATCCTGACACACACGTTGCCCACTTGCCACTAGGAGCGGCTCCCCTCCCATCAGGCTCTGCTCTGTCGGCCGGCATCGGCTGTGCTCCTTCTGGTCCGCTGGGCACTGATACCTCCAACCACAGCTGAGGCCCCCCGGCCTTCAAGACACCAGAGTCGTCAGCGGGCCTCCCTATTGTTGACAGGAACTCGGGGGTGCAGGGAAGTCCTCTATTCCTTGTGTGATTTTCTGTGAGACACCTTATTTTTAAGCACACAGTTTTAATCGTTTTGCTTTGTTTTCTTCCCTTTCAAATCCTGCCTTCTCCCCATGGGGCTTATACCTGTATCTGACATGACCCAGAGAGTTCCCGTTCCCCATCAGGGACCCCCAGCTCCTGCAGGCACCTGGGCTGCAGTCCTCGGGGCAGCGAACACCGCCTGGCACCAGGCCCAAGTCCACAGTCATGGATCCATAAATCTAAAATCCAGAAGTCCCTGAAAACAGAGAGATTGTTTATAACCACCTTGGTGGCCAAACGTGAAGTGAGACAAGGCTGCATTTATGCCCCTGATGTGGCTACTCGGGATTGTGGAAATATTGATGTGTTTCATCCCAGGGGTTGCCTCTGGCCTCTTTGGGATGTTATCAGACATTTGGTTTATGCACCACATTTATGCCTTGCTAAAATCGGAAATGTTCTGAATTCTGAAACCTGTCTGTCTTCCAGGGCTTCAGATACGTGACTGTGGCCTTTGAATGTTGCAGTACGTGGACTGATTGAAGTCTGACTCGCTCTCCACTCCTCACACCTGGGTTTCCTTGCAGGTCAAGTTCTCCATCTCTTGACTCTACAATAGCAACTGTCCCCAGGCTTCACAAAGACTCAGTGTGGCCAGTGGGAGTGACCCACACAAGGTCCAAAGAGGGGCCCTCACTGCACGTGGGAGATTATGACACAAAACTCATCCTTAGCATCAACTTAAGAAAAAATAAGAGACAAAATGTTTTCAGATCTCAGCAGGCCCTTGGGTCCAGCTTAGTTAATGGGAAAAAACTTAACAATATTGAAAAAAAAATTGTTTCTTAATCTTCCTAGTAGTCAGTTGGGGTTTCCTGGTTGCTCAGTTGTAAAAAAAAATTGCCTGCCAATACAGGAGATGTGGGTTTGATCTCTGAGTTGGGGATATCCCCTAGAAAAGAAATGGCAACTCACTCCAGTATTCTTACCTGGGAAATCCCAAGCCTGGAGGGCTATAGTCCATGGAGTTGCAGAAGAGTCAGACATGACTGAGTGACTAAACAACAGCATCTGAATGGATGAAAACTGACGCTCCAGCCATGCTGGATAAGTCTGATGGGTGTTTTAAAATCATTTTTGTTATTTTACTCCCCCCTCCATGTCCCCTTCCCTTTCTGCACTGCCCAAGGTCTGGACTCTGCCCTCCTGGTGTTCCAAATGGACATGCTTGGATTCATCAAACCTCATTCAAGGACCTGTGTCTACCTTTAAATCGGTATTCAGGATTTCTACTCCTTCAGAAGGCGCCTCCCCCAGATCGATAAGGTCTAGACGCTACAAAATAAGGATGCTGTCTGGGGAGCCGACAGGCATTCCTGGCCCCACGGGGACCAGTGGAGGTCCCTGCCATCTCGAGCTTTTCACCTTCTTCCCGTGGATCAGATACATGGCAGACCTTCCTCATGCTGGTAACGATGGCTTCTCACTACATGCCTTCACTATTTTATGTTAAAATGCTTCCTCCCTCTCAGAAGTCAGAGGCCAGAGAAAATAAGTGACTTAAAGGAAAGTCTGTCTCTCAGGCATTTTTGCTTTCATTTATAAATGAGAAAGATGATGCTCAAAGAGCTGAATGAGTCATTTATCTAAGATCACAGAGTTGGTTAGAAACCTGGTCAGAATTTGAACCCAGGTCCTCAACTTCTCAACTGCTGTTTCTTGCTGTTCGGTCACTCAGTCATGTCCAACTCTTTGTGACCCCATGGCAGCACTCCAGGCTTCCCTGTTCTTCATTATCACCCAGAGTTTGCCCAAACTCATGTCCATTGAGGTGGTGATGCCATCCAACCATCTTATCCTCTGTCGCCCCCTTTTCCTCCTGCCCTCAGTCCTTCCCAGCATCGGAGTCTTTTCCAGTGAGTCTTCCACTTTTTCTCATCAGGTGGCCAAAGTATTGGAGTTTCAGCTTCAGCATCAGTCCTCCAATAATGAATATTCAGGGTTGATTTTCTTTAGGATTGACTGGTTTGATCTCCTTGCAGTCTCGGCAAATCTCAAGAGTCTTCCCCAGCTGTTTCTTACTTTATCCCATATTCCTAATCCACCAGAGGCATTCATTTGAAGAAAGAAAGAAATTGGATCTTTCTGGTCAGAGCTGGCTTCAAGGCAAGGTGGTGCTAGTGGTAAAGAATCTGCCTCCAGTGCAGGAGACATAAGAGATGCGGGTTCGATCCCTGGGCCAGGAAGATTCCCTGGAGAAGGAAGTGGCAACCCACTCCAGTATTCTCGCCTGGAGAATCCCATGGACAGAGGGACCCCGGTGGGCTACAGTTCACAGTGCCACAGAGTCCGACTGGACTGAAGTGACTTCGTATGGTCAGAGCTAGTTAAGAAGCACATTGGCTTTTGAGTAGCAAAGATCTCATGTTCAGTAAAGACATGATTTTTGAGGCTGTGTTCTCTCCTTTCATTTTTTTACATGAATGGGTGTTTCAGTAGGAATGAGATTCCTACATTTCAGATGTTAATGTGCCTACCCAATTTAATAATGTTTTGGCTTAATTTTTACAGAGTACTGAAGATGTTTGGTAGGGTTGGTGTAATAAAGTACTGCAAACAGGTGACTTAATAGAAACCTGCTGAATTCATGGTTCTGGAAGTTAGGATTCTGACATGGAGGTGTTGCTGGGGCCAAGCTCCCTCTGAAGGCCCCAGGAAAAAGCTTTCCCCGCCTCTCTGTTAGCTTCTAGTAGTTTCTTGGATTGTGACAGCATAGTTCCAATCCTTTTTTTTTTCCTTTTAATTCATACTTCTTTCCAACTTCCTCAGTTTTCCCCTACAGTCCTTTATTTTTTCCAGTATCCCATCCAGGATACACTTTACTCAGTTGTTGTGACTCCCTAGGTGCCTCTTGGCTGTGACAGTTTCTTAGACTTTCCATGTATTTTTGCTGGGTTTTTTGTTTGTTTGTTTGTTTGTTTTTAAATTTTTGGCCACACCATGCAGAATGTGGGATTTGAGTTCCCTGACCAGGGATTGAACCCAGGCCCCTGTATTGGAAGAGTGGAGTCTTAGCCAGTAGACCAGCAGGGAAGTCCCCAGTCTTCACATGATGTTCTTTAGTGTGCATGTGTGTTTATGTCCAAATCACCCCTTTTACAAGGACACAGTCATATTGGATTAGGGGAACGCTCTACTGCCGCATGACTTCATCTTCTCTGTGTCTGCAGTGATCCTATTTCCACATATGGTCATGTTGTGAGAGTAGGGCTTTGAGACGTGAATTCTGGGGGACACATTTTAAACCATAATGACCTATCCTCCGGCCCCCTAAAATTTTTGTCTTTCTCACATGCAAATCACATTCATCTTATCCTAACATCCCTGAGAGTCTTCAGTTATTCCAACATCAACTCTAAGTCCTAAATCTCATCTAAATAAGGTATGGGTGAGAGAGTAAGATTTACCCAGGGAAAAATTCCTTTCCATCTGGGAACTTGTGAAACCAGACCACAAGTTACCTGCTTCCAAAACACAACAATGGGACAGTTAAAACACAGACCTTTCTATTCCAAAAGGGAGAAATCAGAAGGAAAAAGGGACATGGATCCTGACAAAGTTTGAAACCTAGCAGAGTAAATTCCATTAGATATTCAGGCTTGAGAATCATCCTCTTCTGCTCAGTGCTTTGTCTTTGAGCCCACCCACATTAGGAAGGGTAATCTGCTTCACTCAAAGTCTACTAATGTAAACATTAATCACATCTTAAAAAAAAAAAATGCTTTCCCAGCAACATCTAGACTGGAGTTTTACCAAACAAGTGGGCATCATAACCCAGACAAGTTGACACATAAAATTAGTCATCACAGATATTTTTTGAAAAAAGTACTATGATGCGTTCAGGATGGGGGAAATTCAGGAAGAGATACTTAGAAAAGTGGAGGAGACTTTCAGGCTGTTAGACCTGGGGGGCATACCAGTGGGGCAGGACCCAGTGGAATCAACTGAGTGTGTGAAGAGTAGTTTCCATCTGTCCCAGTAGCTTGGATCAGAGAAATGGACAGACATGATAGTGTGAAGGGGGAAGTCGGGATTGTGGCACAGGAGAAGACCTAAGGGAGAACGGCTGCTCTGCAGCTGGGTATGCTGGCAGAGAATGATGGGCTGAATGTCTGTGTCACCAGCCTCCCATCCCCGTATTCATACGCTGGAGCCCTAACCCCGTATTTGGTATTTGGAGGTGGATCTTTGGGAGGTGAGGTCATGAGGGTGGAGCTTCCATGATGGGATTAGTGCCCTTTACAGAAAGAGAAAGAGACACCAGAGCGCCAAGAGCGGGATATCTCTGAGAACTGAATCTGTCCCACCCCCACTTTCTCTTGGACGTACATGCTCTAGAACCCTGAGAAATCAATGTCTGTTGTTTAAACCACTCAGGATTTGATTGTTTTTCTTAATAAGTTTTATTTATTTATTTTTGGCCGTGCTGGGTCTTCATGGCTGTGCGGACTTTTCTCTAGTTGCGGAGAGGAGGGGCTACTCTAGTTGCCGTGCACAGGCTTGTCCTTACGATGGCTTCTCTTGTTGCAGAGCACAGGCTCTAGGGTGTGTGGGCTTCAGTAGTTGGGGCGCATGGGTTCGGTAGTTGAGGGTCCCAGGCCCTGGAGCACAGGCTCAGGGCTTCAGTAGTTGGGGCGCATGGGTTTGGTAGCTGGGGATCCTGGGCTCTGGAGCACAGGCTCAGGAGTTGTGGTGCACAGCTCTAGCTGCTCTGCGGCACGGGGATCTTCCCGGATCAGGAATCAAACTCACGTCTCCTGCATTGGCAGGCGGATTCTCTACCACTGAGCCACCAGGGAAGCCCAGTCTTTGATGTTTCATCACAGCAGCAGGAGCTAAGACACAGAGGAAGCCACTCATGGCCTCTCGAGTGCCTCCTCAGGGCAGTATTTTATCATATTGTTGTCTCCTTGTCTCCCCACAAGACCTCAGCTTCCATGGGTTGGTCTTATGAAAGTCTGTCTCTTCAGCAGCCAGCACAGGACCTGGTGTCTGTAGGTGCTTAAGGAAGAGTTGTTGAAGGAAGATGTTAGTGGACTCTACCCCACTGTTTAACACGCAGTGGTAGCAATGACATCTTGTAAGAGTGGAAGGGGATGTGTGCGATCTAGTTGGTGGGGTGCAGGAAACCTATCTTGAAGCTGTATTTGCCAGGCTTTCCCCTAAAGGTGTGGTTGTTTGAATTGGCTTGGGGAAGGCTAATGGCTGAAAAAGAGAAAGGTGTTAAAACCCTCCCAGCCACCCGTTGGCGCCTACAAAAGCCTGGTGGTTGTGTGAGCCTGCGTTAAGATAAAGTGACTTTTTCAGGAGACCAGCCTGCAAGTGCTTTTCTGCTCCTAGTCTGTAACCAGAGATCTTAATCTCCACACAGAGCAGAGGTTCATGTCTAGACACTCTTCAGTCTAAAAAGCGTGGAGGGGAGGGAGAAGGAAGGAAGGAACACTTTTTGAAGGGGTCGGAGAACGGAGGTAGAGCTTGTGGTCCCAAGGAGAAATGCCTGCCCCCTGGCTGGGGCAGCACTCACCCACTTAAATCCTTCTTGGAGCTCTCAGACTGTTCGTCTGTCATGGGCCTGTCTACTTTCTGCAAAGGAGGGCGGCGTGGAAGTGGGCAGCTGGATTTATGATGATATTTCCACGTCAGGCTGCTCAGCTCCCACACATTACATATCACACATGACCTTTGAATCCCCTATGTTGCTAATGTCATTCGGGGCCTCCTTCCTTTGAAGAAGACTTGGGAGAGGACCAAAGGGCAATCAGTGCTTCTAGCTTCCCACTGACAGTGAGGCAGCTCCAAACTGGGACCCCTGATTTCCATTTCAAAACTGCGTTCAATTTAGTTGATTTAAAGGACTTGACTTTGCTCTGTGAAATGACTGTGGCCGGCGAGCTCCGCCCGTGGCTCTTTGAAAGACATAAACACGCTCCCTGCGGGGACTGATGGAGCTCCGCCACCCATTGTTTATCTAAAAACAGCGTTTTATTATTGTCGCTCAATTAGTCCAGACAGCGGACACAAATGACTCTCCACGGCTCCATGCCTGCCCTGCGCATCACATATAAATGCCAAAGACGGCTCTAATAGCTGGCTAATAAAATCAAAATGTGCCTGTATTGACTCCGTGATTACTCAGATCGTCACCCTTTCTTCTGAAATCTCTTCTTAATCTAATTATGTACAATATTTTCACTTTAGTAAAAGAACATTAAACTGAGTAATCAACAATTCTGTTCTCAATTTATTTATGAGCAGCCAACCAAGGTTCTTCTGAACGGAAACTCTGGAAGGGAGTTTATTTTCTATAAACAAATGAGCATATTTTCCCCCTCAAGGTCAAAATATTATTGCCTGTGTAGGGTTTTTCCTATAAACTTTTTTTCCTAAAAATTACACAATCTGTCATTTCAGAGACACCCATGAAAAGCCACTCCTAATCACTTGCAGAAGATAAGTTTGTCCCTGTTTATACTCACTGCTGTGAAAATGCTATTATAGGCAAATGTTTCTTGTGTTTTGCAAACATATTCTCTCACACACACGTACTCACCACAGAGGTACTGTCTGAAATAGGAAAGGTCTTTTGAAAAGAGAAAAAGGAATGCATTCAGGCCCTTAACATTTCCCGTTTTTCAAATCCGTCTTAGAAGCACAGGAGACTGATACTTAAAAATCACATGTGCCATTGATTGCGTCTGAATACCACTCTGAATGGAAAGATGCCTGCTGTCTGCCTCAGGCCCCTAGTTGATGACCGAGCAGGCTGAGGGTCAGAGAAGGAAGGAGATTTAAAGAAAGTGAGCAACCACATTAGTGACAAGCAGACGGCTGGGGCTGAAGGAAGTGTGCCAGTCACATCCCTGGACCGGTGTGTGACTGAAGCACAAAATCCGAGAGCTGGGGTAGTGAGGCTTCGTCCTCCTAGCGGGGGTCATCAGATGCTGCAGGTAAGGATAGGGGTCAAGTTCAGCTGCTTCGCAGTGGCCTCCCCTCCCCTCCTTCTACCCCCCTTTTTTCCCCCAAACGTACACACGTGCACACTTCAGTAATACAACATTTGTAAAGCTTTCATTCGAGTTTCAGGTTGGAACACCTCCAGTCCAAACATAAAGAAAATCTCCAGGCTGGCGCTCTGCTCCCTCAGGGCCCCTGCCAGGCTCCCTCTGGTTCCTGCCGTGGATGGGGAACCGGCATTACCTCACGTCTCAAAACTCCGACTCTGGGCAGGCTCGCTCTTGCCCCTCTGTGCCTCCCTCCTCGGGGTGAGAAGAAGGCGGATGCAGGGGGTACGGGGTGGAGGGGGGGTGATGTTGGCACAGAAGAGGGATTCCTCTTTCCACCCTGAGAAATTACACTGTCAGAGGCAGAAGGCCACAGTGAAGGAGGCTCCCAGACCGTTCCAATGGCAGAGGTTGGAGGCGGTGAACGGACCTGGGGTTGGGACCTGGAGTTCGGGCTCTGCCCTCCTGAGCGGGCTTCATGCTTATTCCATTGGATAAGCCTCCACCATTTCATGGGAAGAACAGGAAGCCTGAGGTCACCACCAGAACAATGCCTGACTGTCAGACAAGCTTCCCTTTGGTGCCCAGCAAATGCCTCTGCCGCTTACCCCGCCCTGACCTTGGGCACATGTCATGGCTCCTTCTGTCTCGGCTTCTTGATCTACAGATATTTCCAGCGATGCCTAGCCTTGCCTTCTGGCCATGTGGGACACGCTGAAAAGCACAGTGTCCCCTCAATGAAGTTCCTCATGGGAATGATGCTGAGTGCCAAGGAGAAGGAAGGGGTGTCTGGCATCCGATTAGGGAGTGAGAGAATGAGTGCCTTGGCAGGAACACAGCGTTATTCCATCAGGTATAAGCTGTGACTTAGGGCTCATCTGCCCTGTGCATGCCTCTAAGAGAGGATGCAGCTTTTATAACGCCACGGTCTCCCGCATCCGTGTCAGCTGGCCGCCTTCCCTTTGCTCTCCGTCTGCCCCCACGGGGTGAACCGCCACTCCAGCTGGAAGCAGTTGCGGTGAGCGGCTCGGCTGAGGGGTGGGCTCCCTGTGTTTCCACAGTGCATTTCAACAGTATCAAACTGGGGCTTGAAAAGCTTTTCCTCAGGAAGCCACACAAATGACCCGCCAGACAAGTCTATCTCCTGGAGCGATTCACCCTGAATTTTTCAGCTCTCACCCCGCTTTTAGGCCTATCTCCTTTTGCCTTCTGAAACCGCAAAGCAGTTAGAGATTCTAATCTCTCAACCCAAGTCACTTTGTCCTCGCAGTCAGATGTCACCTGGGGTCACCATCGCCTGTCTGTGGTGGAAAGTTCCAAGCGGCTGCAGTTGCTTTTGTGATCTGCCGGTTGACGTGGAGAGCACGCCCTGAAACCCAACAGGAAGGTGGTTTCTGAGGCAGGTTAAAAATATATTTACGTTTGTTTATATCCGAGAGATTATTTTTAGTCTGAGGCAGAGGCCTGACAAGAATCTGGAGGCCTGTGACGGTGTGGCTTAACCAGCAGGATTTGCACCTGCACAAAGCCAGGAGTTTGGCTGTTTCTGCTTCTGGGTGGTTGTCTCACATCCCTGACTCCCTACCGGTCTCCCAAAGGCTTCAGGATCAGGTAAAACGGATCCCAGAGCTGTCTTTGCAGCTAATTTCTATTTCTCTGCAGGCTGGCAGGCCACCTCGAGGCAGGCCGCACTTGAGAGGCCAAGGGCTGTGTTTCAGGCTCCTCCTTGAGGTTCAGGGGCAAGGGATGTGCCTTCAGAAGTCTCTGTGCAAAGCTGGGCTCTGTTGCTAATGAGGGCGACGTATGTGGCTTCCCAGCTTATGCACCACCATCCGACAACGACCCCTGCCTCCATGCAGTCAAGCAGGGGCATGGGGACCAGAACAAGCTGACATGAGTGGCATACCCCCAGGGGACCACAGGATGACAATAACTCTGGGATCGGTGGCAGAGTCGGGGGCAGTCACGAATACCAGTGACCACGTGGGTCCTCCTGTCCCTGCGCCCCCGCGGATTGCTCCTGCCGGGTTCTCTTGGACCTGCTCTGTGATGACCTGCCAGCCCAGGGCTCTCGGGTCCAGACATGACACAGCCGATGCAGGCGGTGCTTGGCCCACACCCCCAGGGGTCCCCTTCTCATTTTCCTGCTCCAGCTCCAGGTGTACCGAGCAGCACCTGTGTCTCTTTGGCAGCAGCTTACCCTCTGGGATCTGGAACTACTTTGCCTGCTTGAGGAAAGTAACAATGAGAATTTGCATCCTTCCAGGGGTGACAGGGAAGCCTGGTGTGCTGCAGTCCATGGGGTCGCAGAGAGTAGGACATGACTGAGCGACTGAACAACAACAAAGGGATGACAGCCCTTCAACAGCAGACGACAGGCGGAAGTAGGCTACAGATACTCCCGCTTCTCTGGGTCCTACTCAGGACCATGGTGGGGGGCCATGGGGAGGCGCTGGAGAGAGTGTCAGCCCCTCATCGCGCCCCCTCTCTGGGGCTTTGCACCACGCTACACCCTTACTCAGTATCTTCTTCTCTGGGCCTGACTTCCCAAACCTTCTACCAGATTCTCCTGGGGACGTTCCTTCAGTGAGTCACTCAGTGTCTGCTTGCAGTGAATCTAACCTAAGTAAGAACAACACAAGGCAAGGAGGCAATGTTTGTTCTGTGACCCAGGCTAACTTAAAAAAACAATTCTGCACAAAGTGAGAGCGGCAAGTCGAGTTTTATTTGGGGCAAAATGGGGACTGCAGCCAGGAGACAGCACCTCAGATAGCTCACCTGCCTCCAGAGAGGCAGGTGGCAAGGTGAAAATGCATGTGATTTGGATGAAGGGGGAATCAGGCAATCAAGCATGTTTTTTTCCAGAAGGTTTCTACTAGTTTCGAGGAGTCTTTGCTAGTCACAAGAAACAGCCATCGCCCTGAAGGATTTTGGCGCTTTCCTAGATATGAGGAGATATAGGAACTGGGCTCATGAGACTGGCTCCTGAAAATATCTAACTATCTGAGGACCTGCCCTACCCGGTTTCTGCGCCCTCAGCACGGAGCGCCTCATTGCTGATCTCCACCCTGAACTCCTTTCATTGAAGGCCAGCAGTTGCAGCAGAACCTCGTGACTTAATCCCTGGAGAGGTAGATGGCAAGTGCCCATGGCAAGTGCCAATTTGTAGTTGACACCCAGAACCAACCCAGTTTCCCCTCGGCTCACATCATTTGTCATCTCCTAAAGTTCAAGCTTCTCAGATCAGCCCATAAAGATTCTTCGAGTGAAAGAATCTCTCATGCTGCCATTGCACAAGCATAAAGGGCCCCTGTTTTTCTGTTCCACAGAGTCTCCTGTAAGATCTCGACTCAAAGTCAGCACCAGGGCCCCCGGGGACATTCTACTTCCTAAGTCTTAACTCTGAGTAACATAGGCCTCGGCCAAAGCTTCTAACCACACAGTCACCTCGTGTTTCTCCCTTCCTTGACCTGGCAAAAATGAAAGGCAATGGGGGCCTTATGTGGCCTTCACCGACTTTGGAAAACTTTTCAAAAATAGTTTTAGTTCCTTTCTTATCGTCTCCCCAGAGTCTGATAATTCCTGGAAGGAGGACTATAGCTTCATTGATTCTTGGGGACTCCAGCAGAAAATCAGCCCTGTAGTTCAAGAAAGTTGGACAGAAGCCCCACGTGCTCCCCCGTGGGAGCCGTCAGCCACGGCCCCGCCCCCGCCCCCAGGCCCTTTGAGCCTTGGCATTAACTCCTGCTTCTCTGTGGAGCAGGCAGCCACGAACACTCCACGACCAGGGGAGAAAATGGTGCAAACTGGGAGAACGCCAGTTCCTCCAGCTGCTCCTTCCTCCTCTTTATATAAACTCCAAGAGCGTCAAGTTTAGGACAAACACCAATGTCGGTTTCAACGGGACATGTACTTACTGTGATCACTGTTGGTCTTGACTCGACTTCGGAAGCATCGCGAAAATACCAGCGTGGGCCAGAAGAACTACAGGCAAACACTCCAAGTCCTGTGAGTGATTCTGTCTTGGCACTCACCACTCACATCAGGGCTTGGGTGTGGGGATGGGGAGCAGGGAGGGAGAATCAGGAAGAGGAGAGTCAGGCACACCCTCCCCATCCCCCCAGATCTTGGGCTGCGGTTCACCTGTCAAGGCCTGACGGCCTGGGCATGGTAGCTGGGACCTGGGTATGCATTCAAGTTCTAATCCTGGAGAGGATGATTCCTAGGTGTGTCAAGGGAAGGAGAAGTCCCCTGGGAAGGAGAGAGGTGGCCTGAGGGAGAAGACAGAAGCGGGTGGAGGGCAGCAAGAAAATATGCCTTGTGTAGGCACTTAGTTATTCAAGTTGGGCCAAGAATGTCCTTCAGGGCCTGGCTTTTCCCCCAACCCGCAGACCCGAGGGAGGCCCGGGAGGCACGGCCACCCTCAGCAGGACTGTTTGGGTTGGAGGAGCGATTGTCTTGAATGCCAACTTCAGCAAAACTCTTGAGGACTCTGCCAACCCAGGTGTGGCAAACAATGAAATGTTTTTTTTCCTTTCTTTTCCTTTCTCTTTCCTTTCTTGCCAGAGCAAGGGAATTCTGTGCTTGCCATGGTGTTTTAATTAATTTTTGATGAAAAAAAAGAGGGGGGCGGGTAAGGGAGTTAAAATTAAAGCCTGCTATATAAAAGCAAAGCAATTTCTGGAAGGTCATGAGCTGCTGCTGGCAAGTGTGTCCAGGAGAAACAATGTGCTTGCTGTTTCGGGAGCAAACCGGCAGAGCACGGCAGGCTGGAGGGGCTCCCTTGGCGTGAGTTTGGTCAGGGCGTCACATGAGCCTCGCTGAAGCCAACCGAGGAGGCCGGGCAGCAGGAGCAGCGGCCCATCCATAGTCCGAGGGCCTGTTCTCTGGTCTTTACGCCTCAGCGCTTCCACGGGAAGGAGTTGGAGGGGTGAGGAGGGAGGAGGCTCTTTCCGCATCAGCCAGCACAGCACTCAGCATGCCACAGCACGGGCTTGTGGAGGATAGCCGAGCTCCCCAATGGTGTCCTAGTCTCTAAAACTTTTCACTGAAGAGGCTCAAGCAAGATCCAGGGGAAAACATATAGGGATCTCCTTAATTTCTCTCTATCATAAACTATAAAAATTAGACATGCCATTAAGATTTGTGAGAAAGGCGAGAAGAGTTTAAGTGAGCAATCCATAAAGTATTTCTCGACGTCAGGGGCAGAAAACCAGTTTGGTATGACTTCCTGGTGGCTCAGACGGTAAAGCGTCTGTCTACAATGCAGGAGACCTGGGTTTGAGCCCTGGGTTGGGAAGATCCCCTGGGGAAGGAAATGGCAATCCACTCCAGTACTGTTGCCTGGAAAATCCCATGGACAGAGGAGCCTGGTACACTACAGTCTGTGGGGTCACAAAGAGTCGGACACGACTGAGTGACTTCACTTCACTTCACAGTGGAAAAGAACAGATGTGGGCCCTGGGTCCAGACTGCCTGGGTCAGTGGCCTTGCTCTGGCATTTTGGGCAAGTTACACCTCATTTATAAATTGATCATATTAATAGGACCTGTCTCACAGGATTGTTGTGACAATTAAATGAGCTGACATATACACTTCCCATACAGCAATGCCTGGTACATGGTAAGTGCTATTTAAGTATTCTTCTTACTATTATTATTTAATAGTACTTAATATTATTACTTAATATTATTACTAATATTATTATTCCTAGTTCACACTAGGAACTTTACAGAGCTTGTTTTGTGTTACACATACAACATCTCTATCAAATAAACACCATTTATTTTATAATTGAAAAAACTGAATCTAAGCAAGATGCAGTCATTTGTGCATCTGGTGATTGTTGGACACTTGTATATGAGCCTAGATCTGTCTGACTCCAAAGTCTGTGCTTTTTCTCAGTTTCACTCAAGGTGACGTGTTTGGAGCCTTCCCTGCTCGCCGTCCTGTCCACATTCTCTCAACCACCAAAGCTTAGCAAAACAGCACTGAGGTTAGCTTCTCCCCAGACTCCGACAGAGGAGCAGTTGTATCTCCATCAGAGAAAATTCTGAGCCCCAGTAACGGTTCTAGCTGCAGCGGAGTACTTAGAGGAAATGAATTTAGGAAGTCTCAATTAGAGACCTCTCAAGATTTCAAGGATTAGATGAGAAAAATATGAAGTAGTTGAATAATCATTCTTCTGTGCTGATTGGGGACGCCAAATTCCCTTTATGTAATGAAAATAGTAGTTCCAGGGCTCAGGAACAGAGTTCTCAGCTACCGCATATTAAAAACAGAGCTTCAAAAATATCCAATGAATCCAGCCCAACTCTAGGGGAACTTAAGTCTGAGCCACTGGGTATAGACAGCCATGTGTCCTGTGAGTAAAACCATATCCCATGAGATGTAATAAGGCAAGGCAAGAATAGGAAAAGGAGTTCCAAATAGGAAAAGGAATACGTCAAGGCTGTATTTTGTCACCCTGCTTATTTAACTTCTGTGCAGAGTACATCATGAGAAACGCAGGGCTGGAAGAAACACAAGCTGGAATCAAGACTGCAGGGAGAAATCTCAATAACCTCAGATATGCAGACGATACCACCCTTATGGCAGAAAGTGAAGAGGAACTAAAAAGCCGCTTGATGAAAGTAAAAGAGGAGAGTGAAAAAGTTGGCTTAAAGCTCAACCAACATTCAGAAAACGAAGATCATGGTGTCCGGTCCCATCACTTCATGGGAAATAGATGGAGAAACAGTGGAAAGAGTGTCAGACTTTATTTTGGGGGGCTCCAAAATCACTGCAGATGGTGATTGCAGCCATGAAATTAAAAGACACTTACTCCTTGGAAGAAAAGTTATGACCAACCTAGATAGCATATTCAAAAGAAGAGACATTACTTTGGCGACTAAGGTCTGTCTAGTCAAGGCTATGGTTTTTCCAGTAGTCATGTATGGATGTGAGAGTTGGACTGTGAAGAAGGCTGAGCACTGAAGAATTGATGCTTTTGAACTGTGGTGTTGGAGAAGACTCTTGAGAGTCCCTTGGACTGCAAGGAGATCTAACCAGTCCATTCTGAAGGAGATCAGTCCTGGGTGTTCTTTGGAAGGAATGATGCTAAAGCTGAAACTCCAGTACTTTGGCCACCTCATGTGAAGAGTTGACTCATTGGAAAAGACTGTGATGCTGGGAGGGATTGGGGGCAGGAGGAGAAGGGGACAACCGAGGATGAGATGGCTGGATGGCATCACTGACTCGATGGATGCGAGTCTAAGTGAACTCTGGGAGTTGGTGATGGACAGGGAGGCCTGGCATGCTGCGATTCTTGGGGTCGCAAAAAGTCGGACACAACTGAGCGACTGAACTGAACTGAGATGTAACCGTGGAGACTGGCAGGAGAAAAGGGAGACCAAAGTGGGGCTGCTGCTAGAGACCAGAATTGCATTATAGTTCTTCTGACTTGACCTCGTGCTGTTCTCTCGACCTGATAATTCTGAGATGAACCTCTCTGGTTGTACCCAGGAACTATTCCTTCTGTACAATGGTCACTAGCTCAGATGACCATTTTAAAAACTTTTTATCTTCTGTTGGAGTATAGCTGATTAACAGTGTTATGATAATTTCAGGTGAACAGCGAAGGGACTCTGCCAAACATATACATGTATCCATTCTCCCCTAAACTCCCTCCCATCCAGGCTGCCACGTAACATTGAGCAGAGTTCCCTGTGCTGCACAATAGGTCCTTTTTGTTATCCATTTTAAATATAGCAGTGTGTACATGTCCATCCCAAACTCCCTATCTCTTACCCCATCCTGATGACCTTTAAAATTTAACATGTTGAAGCCATCTGGGCCTTCATGTGGACATTTCCAAGTGCCGTCTCTATGTACAGCTGGTATGTCTTGCCCTACTTTGGGGATTGAAACAGCTAGTTGGAATAAAAATAGTTTTTTTTTCTTTAATTTCAATAGACTTTTAAGACCTTCCTAATGAGGTATTGCATACATACAGAAAAGCACATAGATCATTAAGTTTATACCTCAATGAACTTTCACAAAATGAACATACCTGTGTAATTACTACTCAGCTCAACAAACAGAACGTTTCCATCAATTATTACCCCTTCTCTCCAAAGGCGCTCACTCCTGAGCTGTGACACCGTAGGTCAGTTTTATTTGCATTGAGGCCACAACTGAGTAGAATTGTACTTTATATATTCTTTTCTGGTCTGGCTACTTGGCATTATATTTGAAAGCTTTTCATGTATATGCATAATAGGAGTTCATTTATTTTCATTGCTGTATAGTATTCCATTTTACAATATATTTATTCATTCTGTTGTCAATTTAATGGACATTTGGGTTGGTTACAGTTTGAGGCTATTATGAATAGTTCTTTCCTGACTTATAAGTGAGGAAGGGGACCCCATTGATGACTGCTGAGAATAGGCACAGTCAGACAAGCCCTGGGTATGACTTGGGGCCTCCTGACCATCAAGAGATTCCTTAAAGGAAGTTATCTCCCCACTGGTTTGTCAATTCTTGAAAGGCTTTTGATCAAGACAAAGATTTTCAAAGAAATATCTCTAAGAGAGGAGACCTTTGGAGAGTAAAACAAGTAAAAGCAAAAAGAATGTGAGGAGAAACCACTGGGGGTGGGCCCTGGTACCTGGGCGGAAGTGGAATTCCAAGAGATGGAGCAGGATGAGGGGAAAGCCTGGAGGCAGATGTGGAGTGAAGCTGGTAGTGCTCCCATGGGAATTCACCTCCAAATCATCCATGTCACCGAAAAGATGAATTAGGACTCTGCTTTGAAGGTCTTTAGAGAAAAAGTCACATTCAAGGGACAAGGAAGTGCTGCCATTTTTCTCAGAGTCTGAGAGCAACGAAGACAAATGGGCAGAACACCAATGACTGTCAAAATTCAAGCTCCTCCCCTAGTAAAATGCTCCTGATGGGCAAAAACTATCCAATCAGCGACTATTTCTAGCACCCTCTGGGATGGGCCAAGGGAATGTGTGTAGAATCGGGATTTGTCACTCTGAGCCACAGCCATTGAGAAGAAGACAGAGCTTCTCCACCCTCAATTTTTCTTTCCCTGGCTGGATACTAAGCACATCTAATTCCTATGAGACAGCACAGCAAAGCCATGAGCCGTCAGCCTCTCCATCCTTGACTTACCCCACTGGGGAAGTTGGTGCCCGCCTGGCAAGCCTGCCCTGTGCATGAGGCATAGACTCCGGCTGCAGGTCTCTAAAGGTCGCCTTCATTTGTTACAGCAGCTAGTGTGATCCTTACCAATGCAGTTGGCTTCTGAAATAACTCTCAGTATCCACAGAAAGGGGGGAAAAAGAGCAACGTCGTTATACTACTGCCATTTGATTTGACAGAAGATACAAAATGAGAAGGGAGGTAAACTCAAAAGAACTTTCCTCAGACTTTCTGAAGTCATTGGAGAATATTCACTGTTAGTATAAAAATAGGACAATGATTATGTCAACACGTAATCTCTGTGCCTAATAGATTTACACTCCCCCAATTTGCATTTTAATTTCCTGGAATTGGCTCATGACACATTCTTATGTGGGATTCAACATTTAGCAACAAATAAGAGTCCTTTTTCTCTTGGCACTTCTTATTCCTCCCTCCCCCCTCCACCCCAGTCCTCCCCGCTGCTTTCTTCGTCCCACAAAGCTCATTTTTGGCAAAACAGTTTTCATAAACCACACATTTTAATGAATTAAGCGTAGCCCCACAGTCACACTCGCCTTCTCCCAGAGTCCCCGGGCTGACACATGCCTCCAGCTATGGGAATTCTCCCTTACTCCTCTGGGAAGGAAAAAAAAAAATGCATTAAAAATTCTGTCTATAAGTAGAGAAGCTATGCAGAATGCGATGGCTCTTCTACTTTTACTTTTTGGAAAGTGCAAGAAGGAAGATGATTTTCAAACATTGTGTGTCTTCTGAGAAACTAGAAAATCCAGCGCTCTTTTGCTTTTGGCAGTAGCAGAACTGGTTATAATCATAAATCCGCCAGTTCCCCCTTTATCCTTTTCAGCGGGAGCTTCATGGATTGGCTGCGGTCTTGTCAGAGAAGAAAGCTGAGGTGTTTGACAACAGGAAAATTTTAAAGAACTCCAAAGAAGAAAAGGACCTTGTAAGTCAAGATTTCCAACCTTCTTATTTTAATAGCGAGGCTCATGTAGGTGGTTTAACTCGTCCAAAGTCATCCCATCAGCTGACGGCTTTTGGACAGTTCAGCTACAGTTGACCTTTATAGTTCACATCACATGGAGTTTCATGCACGTGACCTTCCTGGGTCATCGTGTCAGACAGCTGACACTGATAGAACCACTTCTCTTGACAGATTAGGGGTCAGGTGAGCGCTAAGAAGAATGCCAGGTCTTAAGAGCTAGCCCCTCCTCACTGAATCCATGTCCTCAAATCCAACAACCTTTCTTTGTTCTTTGGGGGGTGGGGGGTGGGGTGCCGCTACACACTAGATGCTTGACTAGACAAAGACATGACCCTTGCCCCCAAAAGCACACAGCTCCCCGAGGGCAGATGAATAAACAGACAACCAACGTGGTCTGATGAACGCCCTTAGCAGGCAATCGCTTCCACAGCAAGGGCGGCATTTCCCAGGAAGAACACATCAGAGCAGCAATGCCTCGCTGAATCACTCAGCGAGGAGGCACCAGCAGCTTTGCCTCCCAGCTTGGGAACATCGTACCCAGCCTCCTCCCACCCACCATCCCCGCCTGTAGGTTCCGAACCGAGAAAGACTTCAGGAACTAAAATTCATGGGCTAATAGGATGCTAAAGGGAAGCCACCCTCACCGCCCCCACCAGAGGCAGTTTGTGTTATTCCTGAGCCCTACACTTCATTTCATGACTCCAGCTCCTGCCACTTTGCTGGGTTTGAAAGTGTTGCTTATCCAGAGAGCTCCGAGATTGCTTTTGGCAAAGGACTTGAGGCAGGCGGTTCCAACACTTCTCGTTGTCTCTCTCTTGTTGCCAAAATATAAGACTCTTGGTTTTATGGGAAATGCGTGTGGATTCTCCTTCCAATGATAACCTGAGACTGCAGTTAAAATGAAGCAGGAGAGGAAGACTGGGAATCAGGAGAACTAGGATTTGGCTCTGAATTGACTACTTGCTAAAATCATCTCTTAGGTTTCTAACAATTCTGGCTCCACATACACTCAAAATGTTACTTCATTTTAGAGAATGAGTACATATTACACGTCAGTCATCTTAATAGGGAATTGGATAAAATGATGAAAACCCCAACCCCCTAACAAGTAGATTCCCTAGAGGGTTAAGCAGTTGAGGTGTGCAATCCCAGAGCTCTGCATGGACATCTGTGAGGCTCAAAAGAATGATAGCATGTACCTTCTGATTCACTAAAGAGAACCAGAGCAGGCCACCCCAAAATATGTCCCTTTGGCATATGGTTTTGAGCTGAAAGCATTTGAGAAGCAGCAGCGGCAGGAAGGGCTCCCCACACACCCCTCTATCTGAAAGTAGGACACAGACTTTCCATGAGAAAGGTGCTCATCCTTCATCAGGAAGAGGTGAATATTCTTGCACCCAAGAAGTGGAGTTGATATGGAGATGAATCTGAAACAAACCTACTAGAATAACCTTTATCTTCCATTAGCCTCTCCCGTACATTTCCTAGTCACTGCCCCATAATTTACTGCTCCTAGCCCAAACCCTTCTCTCCTTTGTCTTGTCACATCTCCACAGTATATCTTTCTTTGAGGAAATGGCATATAAGCTCTCAGACCTACCTACTTCTTTGGATCTTCCTTTCTATGAAGGCTCTCGTGTCATGTAAAAATATTATCATCAAATAAAATGTGTTGTTTTTCTCCTGTTAATCTGTCTTTTGTTGGTTTAATCCTCAGACTGGGTCAGAACTTAAGAAGGTCGGGAAAAAAGTCTTTCTTCCTCTATACCACTTTTTTCTCTTCCCTGAGAGGCTGGCCGACATGGACCACAACCAAAAAAAACTCTCATAAGCTTCCATCAATGGAGAGCACTTCAGGAGATCAGAGGGAGGGCGGGTGGGGGGGGCGGGGGGTGCGGGGGGGTCCAGGGCGTTTACTTCCCTCTCTGGGAAATGAAAGTGAAGTCGTGTCCGACTCTTTGCGACTCCACGGAGTGTAGCCTACCAGGTTCCTCCATCCATGGGATTTTTCCAGGCAAGAATACTGGAGTGGGTTGCCATTTCCATCTCCAGGAGATCTTCCCGACCCAGGGATTGAACCCAGGTCTCCCCCGTTGTAGGCAGACACTTTACTGTCTGAGCCAGCAGGGAACCTAGGGTTTCCCTTCCCTCACTGGAAGGATGGCTCAACCGAAAGCCCTGCTCGTCTCTGATGGACCTTCTCCCTGGGGACAGCTCTGCTGCCGCGGCCCTAGATCCCTGCACTAGTGTTTGCGGTTCCACTCGACTCCACCCACGAGTTTATAATCAGTCTAGACTGATCAGAGGGCCCATCCATTTCCTGCTGGGACACTGGCTACTATAGACATGCAGGCCACTTTTGAGGTGTGTGTATCTCGGAGGTCAATGAGGGAATAGCGAGATGGAAAGAAAGAAGGGGCGGGACACAAAAATGGGAATGTTATCCCAGAGGAAAACAAAGCTAAGTCTTGGAAAGTATCTTGTAGGTAAGGAACTTCCATCTAAGGAGATGATGAGAAGGAGAGATCATTTCAGAGAGCAGGTAAGGTAATTCAACAAAGGTAATTATCAAAACCAATGTGTAAAGTCAATCCAAAACAATCATAAAATTTCCTTGCTCATTCAACAGATACTTTTTGAGTGCTTGTGTTGTGCCTATTTTTTTATTCCTTATGTGGACAGCTGTCATGAAGCTGAGAGAAAGGGCTTATACTGTTAAAATAATTCATGCTTTCTTCCTGTTTTTCTTTGTATTCTTCATCATCTTTCGAGCCTTCTTTCCTCCAGCTTTCTTTCCCCAATATGTACATAGCTTCCACTTCCAGAAGGAAAAACATCCCCAAAGTCAGATTTTAAAGACAGGATGAAAAAACTTGCCTGAATTATTGATTCATAGCTTTATAATGCACCCAGGATAGTAAGAACATTTATAGATTTCATGAGCTGTTTAATATCTATTTGTGGAGCACCGCCACGTGCAGTCATCTTGGACTCATTATGTTTCTTTGGCTGCCCAATGAGTCATAATGAGCCTCCGAAAATGTAAAATAATGGGTTAGAACTAGAGGGAATGAAGTAACAGACAAAGTCAGATATAAAATTGTTATTACACACGGTCTGTAAGAGTGATCAAGACAAGAAGGGGACACAGGGCTTATTATGACTCATGTGCACACAAATGTTAAAGAAGCTTGCAGTAAAGTGTGGGGGGTAGGTGGGAAGCCCTATGAACAAGAGCCTTACAAGTGATGGGTTGCAGATCTATTTTCCATTAATATTTAAGCAAGAGGGGGCAGGGAGCTCAAATTATGGGGAAGAAATAGAAAAGCCAATGGAGACCCTTTTGAGAAGATGGAGCCCTATACTGAGAAGATAAAAGAGACTTTATACTCCAGCACTTAAAATGAACAGGAAGAGATCATTCCTAAACAGGGCACAAGAAACAGCTGCACTTCTCTCCCTATTAACCTCTGGGCTTCCAAAGAAAACCAGCTGAAGCAAAGAAGGACAAAAAATTCTATTTGAACACAATGAAAAGTATCTTCTGTAATGAGAGCCATATTTTGGAAAAGTATTCATGTAATTTTCCCTTTGAGTTTGCAAGTATAGGTCCTTCTTTCTAATTGGTTCCAGGGTCATCTGTCCAGAGGTCTGTGGGTATGTTACATACAGTATGCAAAGAGAAAGAAGAAAGAGCTGATATTCAGGCTTTTGATATTCAAAATCTAAAAAAAAAAGTTTTTGAAGCAAGACAATAGTCTCGCAAAAAGACCATTGTTTCCCTCCGATCCATGGGAATTCCTTTATCTCCTCCTTTGACCTGCTAAGCACCAACCAAAAGCACCCAGAATCTCAGTGTTCTCCTGCAGATAGAAAAGTTACTCCCCTGGAGAGACAACTTGCTTGTTGCTCCAGGGGAGGAAGAGATGCCTCAGTGGGCGCGCAGATAAGTCCTGCCCTTCCTGTCCAGGAGATGATGAGTGGATGAAGGGAGTTGGAGGAAGGCTTGATTTAGGAGCATCCCAAAGGAGTTGATGCTGACACCAAGGGCCGGAGCACTGAGACAACACAGAAGAGCCCAGCATTGTTAGGAGGATAGGATGGAGTTCGAGCCAAGGTCTGCTTTGCAGTTCCAGGAGATGAGGTCAGACTGTTTATGGTAGTGAGAGATGGAACAAACCAACAGGAAATAGTTCAGTTCAGGTCAGTTGCTCAGTCATGTCCAACTCTTTGTGACCCTATGGACTGCAGCAAGCCAGGCCTCCCTGTCCATCACCAACTCCCAGAGTTTACCCAAACCCATGCCATTCCGTCCAGTGATGCTATCCAGCCATCTCATCCTCTGTTGTCCCCTTCTCCTCCTGCCCTCAATCTTTCCCAGCATCAGGTTCTTTTAAAATGAGTCAGTTCTTCTCATCATGTGGCCAAAGTATTGGAGTTTCAGCTTCAACATCAGTCCTCCCAATGAGTATTTGGGACTGATTTCCTTTAGGATGGACTGGTTGGATCTCCTTGCAGTACATGGGACTCTCAAGAGTCTTCTCCAACACCACAGTTCAAAAGCATCAATTCTTTGGTGCTCAGCTTTCTTTGTAGTCCAACTCTTACATCCATACAGGACTACTGGGAAAATCCATAGCTTTGACTAGACAGGCCTTTGTTGGCAAAGGAAACAGTTAGGCCATGTTTAAAAATAGAACCCTGACCTAAAATCTGCCCAGAAGGCCAACTCCTTATCTACAATAATCAGCCTGGGCCGGCAGCCTAATACAAGTCAGTCTTGTGGGAAGGAAGCCAGACTGCTATCCCTAGCGAGACTCCAGGAAGCTAAACAATAACTTCTATAATAATCAGCTCCAAATGGCCAGCACTTGATTAATAACTGACATCTTTCCTAACCTTTGTCCCCACCTCCATCTTAGGGCCAATCAGAAAAAAATCAAATGCATATACCCCCAATCAATCATATAGGATACCCTGCCTCTAGTGAGCCTGTCTAGAGCTTCCCCACACCAACAGATCCAATCAGGGCACACGTTTCCTGCCTTCCCTTTTTCCCACTATAAAGCTTTCTGACTCCTCTGCCTACCCTTGAGTCTGCCAAAATGCAAGTGAGGGTGGCTGACTCCTTTGATATATAGCAAGCTCAAAATAAATAGCCTTTGCTTTCCTCATCAGGTTGGTCTTCATTTATTTCCATAGTAGAGAAGCTTATCTTGAAGCAAGTTGGTCTAATCTAGGGGCCCTATGGCAGGGAAATTTGGTCAGAATGTTTCTTTCTCCCTGAAATTCATACTGGCTTCCCTGGTGGCTCTGCAGTAAAGAATTCACCTACCAATGCAGGAGATGTGGGGTCGATCCTTGGGTTGGGAAGAGCCCCTGGAGAAGGAAATGGCAACCCACTCCAGTATTATTCTTGCCTGGAAAATCCCTTGAGCAGAGGAGCTTGGCAGGCTACAGTCCATGGGGTTGCAAAGAGTGAGACACTGAGCAACACACACACACACACACTTAAATGATTTCATCGTTGACTTTGTTGTTATGTCCCCAGTAGCTGACTCACCCAGAAGAGCAGATCAGTTATATGCAAAATATTGAAACCGTATTTTCTCTGTATGCTTAAATTGTAGAATAAGCAAAATGTTCAAACCCAACAGAATCAAAAACTAACATATTTTTCCATTCTTGTGCTAAACGGTTCTGGGATAAAGCATAATTTCCTGGTTTTGAGCTGAACAATGCTAGAACCAGGCAAAAATTACTGAACTATCAATAAAGGCTGGCTCCTGGCACATTAGACAGTGTAACTACTAAAATAGCGAGCATATTAGTCCTATAGCCAGCAACTTTACGGAATTCATTGATTAGTTCTATTAGTTTTTGGTGGAGACTTCAGGGTTTCCTATAAATAGTATCATGTCATCTATAAATAATAACAGTTTTCCTTTCCCCCTTCCAAGTTAGATGCCTTTTATTTCTTTTTCTTGTATGGTTGCTGTGGCTAGAACTTCCAATACTATATGAAATAGAAATGGTAGAGTGGGCATCCTTGTCTTGTTACTGATTTTAAAGAAAAAGCTTTCACCTTTCCATTATTGAGTATGATGCTACCTGTGGTTTGTCATAAACGGCCTTTATCAGGTTGAGATAAGTCCCGTTATGTCAACTTTGTTGAGAGTTTTCATCGGGAATGGGTGTTGAATTTTGTCAGGTGCTCTTTCTGCATCTATGCGGAGATGATCAAACATAGGGAATACAGGGAATATTTTATAAAAGATTTTAAATGGAGTATAACCTATAAAAACATAGAATCACAGTGTTGTACATGTGAAACTAATAGAACATTGTACATGAACTAAACTTTAAATAAATAAATAAAATTCAAATAAAATGGCTGACTTATCAAGACTACCAGGCTCTTCATCAAAGCTCACTTTTAGATACATCTGTGCCTACCAACCCATAGCTATTGTGCATTACAATTCTGCCTAATCCCAACTAGTTCCCTGCCTTGCAAAACCCACTGTAAAGCTACTCAGTGCAATCCTAGATAATCTACCCCAAGTAATCTTCCCCTGAGTTCTCCCTTCTGGGGCGCTTCTAGATTCTGTCAAGGTGAAATTCCCCCTTATTTCAATAAGGCAAAATAACCTCGCTTTTCTCAACAGCATTTTTTTCCTTCTGGCAGTCTTTTAGGATAAGCCATAGCCGATACTTTTGGTATTGTATGGCCCGGCTGTGGAATCCTAGGAAAAAACAGCCATGAAACTTGCACGCGGCAACAGGAAACAGATGAACTCCTTCTGAGCAAAAGTGCCTGCAACTCAGGAGGTCGAAGACCAAACATCTCCACAGGAGAAATTATAAACTCAGACCATCGTGGCAAATGCAGGGGCAGTTTCTGTACGTGGCAGGAACTAATCACCCACTTTTATTTTCCATTATTTCCTGCACAGACAAAGAGCAAGAGTTAAAGAAGGGAATCAAAAGGAAGATAGCAAACACCTCCATAAATGTAAACATGGATACAACAGGTAATAGGGAGCACACAAGTTAGAGGGCTCGTTTTTCACCCTTTTCATTCTTTTTATTCAAGTGACTCAGTATGTCAGAAAAAAAATACAGGGGAAGAGGAAGAAGAGAAAAGAAGGTGGCCCCAGTTTTCCTAAGGCCCCTTAGCTGAGCTAACTCCACACTCTCCTTTCCAAGCCTGCCCAAAGAGAGGCTAAAGGATGGGCCCGGAACTTCCCTGGTGGTGCAGTGGTTAAGAATTAGCCTTACAATGCAGGGGACACCGGTTTGATTCCTGCTTGGGAACTAAAAATCCCACACACCACGGCACTCTCACACCACAATTTCTGAGTCTGATGAGCCACAACGAGAGATCCCACATGAGACAATGCAGATCCTGAGAGCCACATCCAAGACCCCACACAGCCAAATAAATTAATTAATTTCCTAAAAGAGGAGGGGCCCCATAGACAATGGAAGAAACCCGGAGAGCACATGGATCCAGTGCCCCCAGGCTTCACAGGTTCCCTTTGCACATGCACTTGGTCCTCACTCATGGCTCCAGGGCCCAACTACGGTGCCTCCGTTGTGGAAGAGGGCTGAGTTGGGCTTCCTGTTTTCCACATAAACCTTTAGCCTGTATCTTGACACCTAATGAATTATGCATTTTTGTTGTTGTGTTACGTTGCTAAGTCATGTCCAACTCTTAGTGACCCCACGGACTGCAGCAGGCCTCCTGTCCATGGAGCCAGTGATGCCATCCAGCCATCTCATCCTCTGTTGCCCCGTCTCCTCCTGCCCTCAGTCTTTCCCAGCATCAAGCTCTTTTCCAAAGAGTCAGCTCTTCATATCATTTGGCAAAAGTATTGGAGCTTCAGCATCAGTCCTTCCCTTACCCAGGTCTACAAATCCCCTCTGTGTCACCACCAACCCTGAATGCTTTATTCCCTCTGCCAATCTGTCCAGTGAGAACTGCAGAGACCTGGCTTCTATATTCAGCTTCCGGATGCAGGGCTGCGGAGTCTTGGAAGTAGCCAGAACTCTCTCAGCTCCACCTCACTTGAGCTGTCATCTCCCCACTGCTGGCTCTGATCACACCTCCATGATTTCTTGGACCATGACTGCCCCGTGTCAGGCCTCTGGAAGGACCTCAGCCTGCACAGTGGCACATCCACCTTGCTTGCTCTCCACCCCATGCCCACCCACCTGGCAGCCCAGAGCTGCCAGACTTCCTGGTGTGACCCAGCAGAGAGGCCCTGGATTCCTTATGGCGGCAGACACGGTGTTGCTTCTGTTTATCTCCTCCTATTCCCTCCTTCTAGGCCAGTCCCCAAGCATCTGTCCTCCAAACATCCCTTTGGCTAAATGAGTGAGTCCTTCAACCTTGTACATCTCCTTACGTCACCTCTGCAATACCATTTCGTTACAGACAAATTGCTTGAAAGAAATAAGATTGTATAACATGGGGCAGGGGGAGAAATTTGATGGAAAGATAAATATTTAAATTCTTAATGGTGAGAAAATATTGCACTTTTGTGGAACTCCACGGAGCTGAAACTATCATTGGAAATTATAAGAAGGAACCTCTTAGCTAAAATAAAGGAGACTTTCCTAACAGTAATGTGAAAATGAACAACCCATTTGGGTGCAGATTATTTGGATGTATTCTTTTTGTGAGAGTTGCCTAGGTGGCTTAATGGAAAAGAATCTGCCTACTAATGCAGGAGATGGCAGGAATCGCAGGTTTGATCCCTGAGTCGGGAAGATCCCGTGGAGAAAGGAATACTCGGTCCAGTATTCTTGCCTGGAAAATTCCATGGACAGAGGAGCCTAGCAGGCTACAGTCCATGGTGTCATGAAGAGTGGGACACAACTGAGCTTGGTAACTTGTAACTTAGATTGAGCAACACACTTAGGTCTTAGCACTCGTCTGTATGTCTGGTATGTCTCAGATACAAGTCACTGAAAATGAGCAGGTCCACCCTCCACTGTTTGAGCCCAAATGACACTTCACTGGAGCCACAATGGGAGAGTCACACCCAGGACGGAAAGCTGGACAGCATCTCAGTTTCCTCAGACTTGATGATTCTGTTTTCTGGTTCTTCCTAAGATAGGGAACTAGCACAGTGTGCAAACTCCTGCCAACAAAATCAGCCCTTGAGAAACCACAGCAGCAAGAGGAAAAGCTGGGTTCTGGGCAGTGAGGATGATAATGACCACACAGAACCTTGAGTCACCACTGGCCTGTCTTCAGTCAGTGTGAGTGTGGGATGTGGGGCTGAGGAAGGTGGCTGGAAGGGACAGTGAGAGAAGAGGATGGAAGAAAGCTTTGAAAATTCTGCTCTGGTCTCCCTTGCCTCCAACACACCTCCCAGGAGCCTGAGGACAATCCCTGACCACCCCTCCCGCACAGAAATTGGCTGCAGGGTGCTGATGCCTATTGTCTGAGGTTTCCAGGGTGTTGGGGCGGGGGGCTACGATTTGAGCAGAAGAAACCCTGGTGGCGGATAGTGGATTAAGGCTGCATAGCAGCCCTCAGGCTTGCTCTGCCAACACCCTCACCTCCCCAGGCTGGTGAGCAAGCCTTGGAGATGGCCCCCTCCCAGTGCAGTCCTGGAAGGGCTTAGAGTTCAGCCGAACCACAGAGGTTTCTGGTGGAATGATGACCGGTGGTCCTGGGGTGACCAGGGCTCCCCGAGGGCTCATGACCTCTCCCCGTAAGCTCACCTAGGCAGGACTTTGTTCTCCAAAGCATAGCACAGATGAGCTCATCTGACCACTAGACCCCTGAGGAGTTCTGATGCTGAAAAACTGGTATTTGCACAACAAATAGCATCTGATACCAAAGTGTTAAAGGGCTAGGATTTCAACTGATCATGAAAAACAAGCGAAGACATGAAGACTTCCCACACACATACTGGATGAAGACAGGTTTCTGCCACCCAGTGATAACTCCAGGTTCTGTGCAGTCATTATCATTCTGAGCACCCAGAATCCATTTTATATTATCAATAAAATATGGTGAAAAAATTGTAAAGAAAAACAAGGAAGTCGAACCACTACATACGAGGACACTATAGGTTCGGTTATCCTGTTATTCTAAATGCTCTATACAGGTTATTAATTTACTTCTCACAACATGTCGTGAAGTCGCTCAGTCGTGTCCGACTCTTTGTGACCCCACTGACTGTAGCCTACCAGGCTCCTCTGTCCATGGGATTTTCCAGGCAATAGTCCTGGGTGGATTGCCATTTCCTTCTCCAGGGGATCTTCCCGACCCAGGGGTCGAACCCGGGTCTCCCGCATCGTAGACAGACACTTTACTGTCTGAGCCACCAGGGAAGTCTCTCACAACATGGGCTGGGTACTATTATTAAGGCCACTTTACAGATGAGAAAGTCGAGGCATGAGTTGTTAACTGGTCAACAATTACAGGCAGAGGTGGGATTTGAACCCACACAGAGCCTAGCTTGTATCACTGAGCTCGCTCTCAGGCTAGATGAAGGAGCCCAATGGAAGGGGAAGTGGGGACTGAGGGCAGTCAAGGAGTGAACCCAGAAGATGGAGTATTAGATTAAGGAGCCCTTCCTGAAAGCATAGGAATGGATAAGGAATAGAAGCTACAATAGGAAATACAAGACACATATAGAGGCTGAAGTCAGAGTGTCAACATTCAGACCTGGAAAGTGGAAAAGAGGCAGAAAATAGAATTCTATAGTATCTATGTTGCTTAACCGCTAAGTTGTGTCCAACTCTTTGTGACCCCACTGACTGTAGCCTGCCAGGCTCCTCTTTCCATGGGATTTTCCAGGCAAGAATACTGGGATGGGTTGCCATTTTCTTCTCCAGGCGATCTTCTTGACCCAGGGGTCCAATCTCATCTCCTACATTGGTAGGTGGATTCTTTATCACTGAGCCACCAGAGAAGCCTAATACCAAACTGCTTAGTTCAGTTTAGTCGCTCAGTCGTGTCTGACTCTTTGCGACCCCATGAATCACAGCACGCCAGGCCTCCCTGTCCATCACCAACTTCCGGAGTTCATTCAGACTCATATCCATTGAGTCTGTGATGCCATCCAGCCATCTCATCCTCGGTCGTCCCCTTCCCCTCCTGCCCCCAATCCCTCCCAGCATCAGAGTCTTTTCCAATGAGTCAGCTCTTTGCATGAGGTGGCCAAAGTACTGGAGTTTCAGCTTTATCATTCCTTCCAAAGAAACCCCAGGGCTGATCTCCTTCAGAATGGACCGGTTGGATCTCCTTGCAGTCCAAGGGACTCTCAAGAGTCTTCTCCAAAACCACAGTTCAAAAGCATCAATTCTTCGGCACTCAGCCTTCACAGTCCAACTCTCACATCCATACATGACCACAGGAAAAACCGTAGCCTTGACTAGACAGATCTTAGTCGCCAAAGTAATGTCTCTGCTTTTGAATATACTATCTAGGTTATTCTGCTTAAGGGAGTTCCTAACACCTCTGGAAGGCTGCAGTCCATGAGGTCGCTGAGGGTGGGACACGACTGAGCAACTTCACTTTCACTTTTCACTTTCATGCATTGGAGAAGGAAATGGCAACCCACTCCAGTGTTCTTGCCTGGAGAATCCCAGGGACAGGGAGCCTGGTGGCTGCCGTCTATGAGGTTGCACAGAGTCAGACATGGTTGAAGTGACTTAGCAGTAGCAGCAGCAACACCTCCCTTGACTGAATTTCAGCATCTATACTCTCTACCTGTCCTGTGGTTTATCAACAAAATCCTGAACCTTGAAATCACCAGCCCAGTGGCTTTCATTGAGGGGGTCCCCTTGTCCAAGTCCAACACCCAGAGTCGGTACCAAGAGAGAGGCAGGGTGGAAAAAGCAGAGCCACGTGAAGGAGCCAGAGGTCACCTCTCCCTGAGGTGGCTGGCTAGACGCACACACAGACTGCAGCCCATGAGCCAGTCTCACCTGCCACCTTTGCTCTCAACCATCTTTTACTGGGGCCAGAGACAAGCCCATTTGTTTACCAATTGTCTGCGGCTGGTTTTGCCCTACGACCACAGAGTAGTTGGGACAGAGACCGCATGGCCCACAAAAAGAATAAATTATTTACTATCTGGCTCTTTACAGAAAAAGTTTGCTGACACCTGCCCTAAGGTGGAGAAGGCAATGGCACCCCACTCCAGTACTCCTGCCTGGAAAATCCCATGGACGGAGGAGCCTGGTGGGCTGCGGTCCATGCAGTCGCTACGAGTCGGGCATGACTGAGCGACTTCACTTTCACTTTTCACTTTCCTGCGTTGGAGAAGGAAATGGCAACCCAGTCCAGTGTTCTTGTCTGGAGAATCCCAGGGATGGGGGAGCCTGCTGTGCTGCCGTCTATGGGGTTGCACAGAGTCGGACACAACTGAAGTGACTTAGCAGCAGCAGTCGCAGCCCTAAGTTAGTGTTTCTCAGTCAAAATGTGGCGGGTCATTTTAACCCTTTCTTGTCCTCATCCCTCCATCTGTCCTCAGAGGACTCTTCCACTCACTCCCCTGTCCCATCCCCACCCTCCACCCACGGCCACCACATGGCTTGCTAACTGGGACTCATCCATCACCCGGGGGGCTCCCGGTGGAACGTTCAGTGCCTTTGTCGGCATCTGAGCAATGAGAAGGGTGGTTTCTATTCCCCTGTGAGGTGCCGTGTGTGTGTGTGTGTGTGTGTGTGTGTGAAAGTTGCTCAGGCATGTCTGACTCTGTGATCCCATGGACTGTAGCCCAACAGGCTCCTCTGTCCATGGAATTCTCCCAGACAAGAACACGGGGGTGGGTAGCCATTCCCTTCTCCAAGGGGTCTTTCCTACCCAAGGATCGAACCTGGGTTTCCTGCATGCAGATTCCTTATCATCTGAGCCACCAGGGAAGCCTCTGCAAGGTGCTGCTGCTGCTGCTAAGTCACTTCAGTCGTGTCCGACTCTGTGCGACCCCATAGACGGCAGCCCATGAGGCTCCTCCGTCCCTGGGATTCTCCAGGCAAGAACACTGGAGTGGGGTGCCATTTCCTTCTCCAACGCAGGAAAGTGAAAAGTGAAAGTGAAGTCGCTCAGTCGTGTCCAACTCTTAGCGACCCCATGGACTGTAGCCCACCAGGCTCCTCCGTCCACGGGATTTTCCAGGCAAGAGTGCTGGAGTGGGGTGCCACTGTGCCCATCTGTAAATCCAGCCTCCTTGATGGTGGGTGAACGGAAAGGGGAAAAGCCGTGAACAAGCAGGAGGGCAGTTCCCTCAGCCATAACGTCACTCAGTTTATACAAAGAAGAGCGAGAACTTGACTCACTGCTCAAGGGGGGAAAAGATACAGCAGAATCTGGGTCTGGGAGAGAAAGAAGGGGCTCTCTGGCTGATCTGTTGGCCTTGCCTGGACTCCGTCCCCCTGCTGAGATAACGTTTCACTGCCTGAGAGGAGCAGGCGGTTCCCCCACTGCAGGGGGCTCATGACTTGGCTGGGTGTTCGGCTTTGCTGACACACTTTCATTCTTCTCAAGTTAGCTGAGCACACACATCACCTCACACTTATTTGCAAAGTCCATATGTATGATAGAGGTGAGACGGTTGGCCTGGAGCACGAGAGAAAGGGGTGAAGAGAAGAAAGTGATGGAGGGGCAGGGATGTCTGGCGAGACGCAGACGGAGTCTTCCTCACATCAGGCCACAGTTTATAGAAGGACTTAAAATTAAACCAAGGACTCATTTCCAAGCTCTCTGACATTGGACGTGGCTCCCTTCACCACCCCTGGGATGCAGTGCAATGAACAGTACAGAGCACGTGACATCACATCCAGAGAAGCATGAATCACGGAATCACATTGAGGGAGAAGCAATGAATTCCAGACGCTATAGAACTAGGCTGGAGGTGGATGCATTCTCACTTTCTCTCTCTCTTTTTTAACATCTTAAAAAAAAAATTCATTTATTTATTGGGCTTCCCAGGTGGCTCAGTGGTAAAGAAAATCTGCGTGCCGATGCAGGAGATGCAAGAGATTGTGGGTGTGAGGAAGATCCCCTAGAGAAGGAAATGGCAGCCTACTCCAGTATTCTCACCTGAAGAAGCCCGTGGACAGAGGAGCCTGGCGGGATCCAGGCTCCCCTGGGTCCTCCCCATGTTTCCATGGGGTCACAAAGAGTCAGACATGACTGAGTACAAGCACACATATTCATTTATTATTCACTTTTGGCTGTGCTGGGTCTTTGTTGCCGTGCGGGCTTTTCTCTAGTTGCAGAGAGGGAGCTAGTCTCTAGCTGTGGTGAGCAGGCTTCTCATGACGTGGCTTCTCTTGTTTCGGAGCACAGGCTCCGGGACGTATGGGCCTCCGTAGCTGTGCCGGTGTGCTCAGTCGTTGTGGCTCACGGGCTCTAGAACGCAGGCACAAGAGCTGTGGCGCACGGGCTTGATTGCTCCATGGATGTGGGATCTTCCCCGGATCAGGGATCCAACACATCTCTCCTGCACTGGCAGGTGGATTCTTTACCACTGAGCCGCCAGGGAAGCCCTCTCTCTGACTGTTGCCTCTAAGTTCTCCCAAAGGTTTTCCCTGTCCTACATTTTTATCCAGGGAAAGTCACATCCCCTGAGAGCTACCACACGTGGATTTGGCCAGTAGAATAAGGCTCCAAGCCCTTCCTCCACCCTCCAGCGCACTGTTACCCTGTAACACTGCCTTTGTGACTCTTCATTGTGACCTCGAAGGAACCACTAGTTTACAGAAGGGAAAAGGAGAATTTCAGAGACTCACTGAAGGTCCCGGAGCAAGCAAGCTGCTGAGAGAAGCTGCATGACTGATTTTCTGGGAGCTTCCTGCTACATCAGGCTACCTGCTGACCTTCTCTGCGTTCTGTGCACCTCCCTATGCTTGGGACCTTAAACAGCAACTAGAATGGGTGCCCCCTGAGGGCCAGGACTCTGTCAGTCATGCTCCTCGGTGCTCCCCTGTACTCCAGCACACTCCCTCTGCCTCACACCAGGGACTCGGTACATCCATGTTCCAGGGTCTTACATCTCCCTGTTTGTTTTCTACTTGACTTGTTTCCTTAGTCATCCTTAAAGGACTGAATTGTGGTTTTTCTTTAACATGGGGTCAAGCCAGTAACCTCATCCTCTGCCTCCTCGGGATTTAAGTGGAAATAAAATCCTGAGGTTAAGTGGATCCCACCCAATCCACCAAGCACTGATCCCTCTATAGCTTCCCTGCTGTCAAAAACGTCTCCTTTCCTGCCTGGGCATTGCTGCCTTCATTGTTGACGTGCTACCTCACTCAGCATCTCCATCTGGTAGTCAGATTCCCTCCTCCCTGCTCGAATTCTATATCTACGTGTTTAAATAAGCCAGAAAACACTCACTGCGCCAGCTCCAAATTAGTTCTTCCTTTCATGCCTTTTCTGCTTCCTGGCTCCATGCCAGACTCTCCCTCCATTAGAATCAGGAAGTGGAGCTCAGAGTCATATGTCTTCACCTAGTTAGCACCTCTCTTCTGGGATGGTTTCTCTTAGGGCTCCTGCACATGCCAGGCTCTGCTCCTAGTGATTCCCAAGTTGTTAGTGTCAGGCGCGGGGGGCCGGGCACTGTGAGTCTGAGCTCTGACTTTCAGCACGTGGGAGGTGGGTTGGAGGGAGGGTGCATTGAGTTGTCACATGAGATGTTCTGTCTCAGTGATGGAGGGAAACAGTTTCTTGGCCTTGCGTCCAGGATGTGCTTTAAGGAAGCCAAGAAGGATTGCTCATATCTCGAGAAGAGCTATATTTGAAACCTTTATATGGATAACAAAAGCTTGCCACTCCATCTTGTCCACCTCTCTAGCTGTTGTTGTTTTAATTTTAATTTTTATCCTGAGCTTCATCAAGGTACCTAGAATTCAATCACCCCAAGTCAGGGTCCCATAGAAGTTGTGAGCCAGTCTTGGGAAGCTGCCTCAGCTGCATTCTTTCCCTCCGTCCCCTATACCATCCTGCATGGGTCTTATCGCTCTGGTTGGGATCACTGACTTCCATGTCTCTCCCTCCTTCCCTGTCTCCTCTCTTCATACGGAGCTGGGCTTGTAATAGAAGGTCAGCAAAGTCAGTTGAGTGGATAAACAAATGAATGAAAGTTTCGTGACATCCAGATTTTTCCTCAGACTTTGAAAAAGGATCACAGAAGCAGAAATGACCCAGGGAAATCACCTACATGACTGTCGGATTACGTTTTAGGTTTTAAAATACATCGCTTTTGTAGTCCTCCTGTTTCAGCTTCCTGTTACTTCGTACCTGTTACCTCCCATCATTTCTTATGAGCCTGCAGTTGATTGGAGTCAGTGGGAAGTTCTTCAGTACTAAGTGCAGTAGCTGAGGTTACTCACGAGGCTGTGCTCCCCTGGAAGCTGGGCTGGGACATCCTAGCTGCCTTCTAACCTCTTTCTCCATGGGGTCACTCATCAGTCAGTGATTGTGTCCATCAGCCTGGCAGGTGGATCCAAGAGGAAGCTTTCCAGAGAAGAAGCCCCAGTGTACACGTGCTGATCAAGTCTTGGCGTCGTCACCTTTGTTGCTGTTCCATTGGCTGAAACAGTGCATAGGGCCAAGTCCAGAGTCAAGTGGGAGGGCCCACACGAGGGCCTGTCACAGTCTAACACCACACCTCCCGTCCTTCCTAAATATGTTTTTGTCCCATACACCGGTGGTTCAAATGTGCTGTGTAGATGAGTTAACCTTGAACTGATCAACAACATGTACTGAATACTGTCTAGAGGCCAAATGCCCTGGAACGTGAAAGCAGAAGTGTTAGCCGCTCAGTCGCATCTCTCTTTGTGACTCCATGGACTGTAGCCTGCCAGGCTCCTCTGTCCAGGGGATCTTCCTAACCCAAGGATCGAACTTGGGGCCTCCCGCATTGTAGGCAGACTCTTTAGCATCTGAGCTACCATGGAAGCAAGTGCCCTGGAGTGACAGGAAATAAGATTCTGGCCTCAAGGAGTATATATTTTATTTGGGGAACCTACAAAGATACATCTTTGAAAGGATTTTAACCCTCTCATTGCTGTTATTTATGCACATCATGAATATATTATCCACTGGAGCCACTGAGGTGAGCACAGTGAAAATTTTAATTATCAGAGTTACTATGTGATCCGGATTGACACCTTTGTTTCCGTGTGAGAAGGCTGTTGTCCGTCGAAGCCAGTTCTAAGTATGAGGACTCCAATAATTCTCCTAGAGAAAAAAATGCCCCATGAATAAGACATAATTGTAGCTCTTCGTCACGATTATCACAGTCTATATAGTTGTTTTGTTTAGCACTGAGCTTACTTGCTCTTAACCACTCATCTCAGTGATCATCCAAAGCTGTCCTGAGGGAGGTGAGTGAGCCAATAGCAGTGAAGGCAGTGTTTTACAGTTTGGTCCTTAACCACAGTACTTTGGAAGTGGTTAGAAATGAAGATTCTCAGGCCCCACTCAGATCTACTGAATTGGAAACTCTGGAGGCGGAGTCTAGCAATCTGTGTTCTAACATCCCTCGGTAATTGTGATGGACACTAAGGTCTAAGAATCACTGCCATGAGGGCCACAGTGTTCAGTTCAGCCGCTCAGCTGGGCTGTGGTTTTTAATGTAGCTATACATTGAGGTGCTTCCCAGGTAGCACAGTGGTAAAGAATTTGCCTGCCAGTATAGGGCGTGGAAGAGATGAAGGTTCAACCCCTAGGTGGGGAAGATCCTCTGGAGAAGGAGATGGCAACCCACTCCAGTATTCTTGCCTGGACAATCCCAATGGACAGAGGAGCCTGGCAGGCTACAGTCCATGGTCTATAAAGTCCACTCTTTTTGTCCAAAGAGCCAGACACAACTGAGTGACTGAACACACACGTATGCACGTGTTCCCCAAAGTTCCTAGGCTAAAATCTAATCCCCAGCATTATGGTCTTTGGAGATGGGGCCTCTGGGAAGTGATTAGATCAGGAGGGTGGATCTCTCCTAATTCCATTAGTGCCCTTATAAAAGAGACCTCAGAGACCTCCCTTGTCCCTCCCATCATGTGAGGTTACAGTGATAAGATGGCCATCCATAGACCAAGAAGCAGGTTTCCACCAGATTCCAAACCCACCAGTGCCTTGGACATCCGGGCTTCTAGAGCTGTGAGAAGTCTATGGTACTCTGTCTTAGCAGCCCAAACAAACTAGGACAGGTGACTTAGGTGGGGCAGAAAATTCTAATTACAGGATGATTGCTCACTCGCTTGCCCTCTGGTCATTGCTGCAGCATCTACCCTAATGAGCAAGGAGGAATGAAATGTAATGCCTTCCATAAGATTATCCAAGTTTTCAGAGGTTAGAAAATCCTCCAGAGGATTTCTGTGGTATGGGTTTAGCATGTTATTTGTACTAATTTAGATATACCAATCAGAAATTTCTTTTTATTCCTCTATAGAAATTTCATACAGATGTTCAGAATTCCAAGCTTAAGTAACTGCTAGAGGAACTCTTTGGTGGAGCGTCTACTTTCACTCTTTTTTTTTTTTCTTACTACAACCCAGGCAACACTGGTAGATGAGAAATCTGAAAATCAGGTCAGAAAGAAAGTAATCATACTTCCTTGAAAAAAGTTTATTCTCAGACCCAAGATGAATATTATAAAGAATTTCATCACTCCAGAATTGTCAAGCCATCTGGCAAAAGAGCTGACTGATACAATTTCTGTTTCATTGACCAGATCTTCATTTCCACTTCCTTTTTTCCTTATAATTGCAAATATTTTCCAGTTAAATCTTTGGAGTTGGCAGTGGTGGTGTGGGTGGTTTATCATTAAAACACTGTTGATTCTTTTCTTTTTAAAACTAAGTGGAGGAAAATTAGAATTATGAATTAAAAGTTTTACACATTCATATTTTTGATCCAACAATAGCATATCTAGGAATTTATACCAATCAAATAAATTAAGAATGTATGCAAAAAATAGCCATAAAGTATCCATTTCATCATCATTTATAATAGGAAAAGAACTGAGAACAAACTAAATATTCCACAATAGAGGATTGTTTAAAACAGTATTAATATAATTAAGCATACACAGAACTAGAAACTATAGCCATTAAAATGGTAATTGATAAGGATTATAGAAGAATATTAACTGACAGAAATATATTTAGATATATCATTAATAGGAAGAAGCAGATTTTAAAATAGTGTGTACAGCTACTTTGTACCCATTAGGATGGCTATTATAAATTATATATATATATGGCAGGAAATAATTATTGATGAGATGTGGAAAAACTAGAACCCTAATGTATCACTAATGGGAATACACGATGATACCGCCACTGTAGAAAATACTTTCACAGTTCCTCAAAAAGCTGAAGAGAATTATCATGCGATCCAGCAATTCCACACCTAGATATTCAATTCCAAAGAACTGAAAATAGGATTCAAATTGATACTGTGTACCAATGTTCATAGCAACATTATTCACAATACCCCAAAGGTGGAGACAACCCAAGTGCCCATCACCAGACAAACACAATGTGGTATGTTATTCAGCCATAGAAAAAATGGAATTCTGATACATGCTACAGCATGGGTGAATCTCAAAAACATTACGCAAGATGAAATAAGCCAGACACACAATGACAAGAAGTATTCTATGGTTCCATTTATATGATGAATAAGCGAATTTACAGAAGCAGAAAGTAGAACAGTGGTTATCCGGGCTGGGAGGAGGAGGTTGGGAGAAAGAGTTATTGATTAATGGGTAGAGAGCTTCTGTTTGGGATGATGAAGAAGTTCAGAAATTAAATAGTGGTGATAGTTACACAACATCATGAATATTCTTAATATCATTGAATTGTAATCTTAAAAATGGTTAAAATGATCAATTTATGTTAGGTATACCATAAAGACAGGGAAGCCTGGCGTGCTGCAGTCCATGGGGTTGCAAAGAGTCAGACACGACTGAGCAACTGAACAACAACAATACTATAAGAAAAAAAGGAAAAAGGAGATGCTAGAGTGGGTGAAATAGGGGAAGGGGTTAAAAAGTACAAATTTAGTTATAAAAGGAATATGTCATGGGGATATAATGTACAGCATAGTGACTATAGTTAATAATACTGTATTGCATATTCGAAAGTAGCTTGGAGGGTAGATAATTCTCATTATAAAGGAAAAAAATTGTAATTAAGAGTGGTGACAGATGCTAACTGGACTTATTGTGGAGATTATTTTACCGTATATACTAGTATCAAATCATTACATTGTACACATTAAGCTAATTTAATGTTATGTCAAGAAAAGAAATGTTATGTCAAGAAAAGAAAAAGAAAAAAACACAGTTAAAAAATAAAAAAGAAAAGATTGTATGTACAATATAATATTTTCTACAAATTGTGGTACACATATATATTTTTGGATTTAAGATGTCATCATTGGTAGGAAACTACTTTAACTTAATAACAGCCTTTTAGGAAAAAAGGTAACACTGCCATAGTATATGTACCCATAGATTCAATCTGATTTCAGAAATACCAAACTGAAAAACTTAGGCCTTAGAAATTAGGAAATGAATACATAAGCATGGAAAACAGTCTGAAAGATACTCACAGCTACTATTTTCAGTGATGGAATTATTTTGGTGATGGTATTCTTCATTATTCTATTTTTCTTATGTATGTACTTAAATTTTTTTTTCTGTATACAGTACTATTTTTGTAATAGCAATTTTTAAAAATAATTTAAAAATGCTTTTTTTAGGAATGATTTTTTTGTTCTTTTGGAATCCTGCAACACACACTCCCATTCTGAAAATAATGAGAGAGAATTAAAATCAATGTGAAAAGACTTTTCTCCTTTTCATCAGGGTATGGGAACTTGCCTTCACTAGCTCTTTTTTTGCTTTATGCACCCTCCCGGTGCCTGGCATCCACATCAATATTTACACACTTCATCATTCCTCGGGTTATTTATTTTCCTTGGTCCATTTTGCACAGCGACTAAGTTTTGCAGCACGGAAGTTGACAGGATTTGTCACTGATATCAATCTTCATGAAGTTTACTGGTGAGAGCTCAGCAAATGGCGGTTCCGAGGAAGCCACGGAGTGGGAGCAGGAGGAATACTGGGCGATGAGAAGAGCTGTGCTTCTTTTTTTGAAAATGGTTTTTGTCATCCTTACTCAGATCCTTGATTTACCTAGGTTTACATTCTCTGTCACGCCTTTTTTTTTTTTTTTTAAACACAAATGAGCAAAATCTTCCACTCTGCTCACCAGCCGCTATCACCTTGAGATGAAGAAGGGGTGATCCTCATGGTCCCTCACCATCCCCGGGGCCTGAATCCCAGGGACTGACCTCTGATGTCCAGCCAGCCGCTGGTAGAGAGCTGGGGCCCTGTTGAGAAAGCCTTATGCTATGGGTCTCCTGAAACTGAAGACACGAAGACGGCAGCAGGAAGTCGATTATGTCTTGTACAGTGTGTGTGTGATGAGCAGGGCTTAGGAAGAGGCCAAGTCCCTGACTCCCCTGCTTGCTAACTGTGTGTTCTTTGCCAGAACTGCTCTCTGCCTCTGTTTCGTCACCGGCAACATGAGGAATCTACCTGTTTTATTGCTCTGGGTTCTTATACCAAAACACCATAGGGTGAGTGGCTTAAACAACAGACACTTATTTCTCACAGTTCTGGAGGCTGGAAGTCTAAGATCAGGGGGCCAGCATGGTCGGGTACTGGGGATACCCTCTTGCTGGTTTGTAGGCAGCTGCCTTCTAATTGTGTCTTCTCATGGTAGAGAGCAGAGAAAGAGAGAAGCAAGAAGTGCTCTCGACTCTCTTCTTATAAAGGCACTAATTCTGTTGTGAGGGCTCCACCCTTATAACTTAATTATTTCCAAAGACCTCACCCCCTCACATGATCCCATTAGGAGTCAGGGTTTCAAAATACGAGTTTTGGTGGGAACACAAATATTCAATCCATAACACTACCTCATACAGTTGTTATGTAATGAGGTGAGTTATTGCATTTTATTACAGTCGTTAAGTAATTATGTAAGTTCATACATTTAAAGTACGTAGAACAGAACAAGTGCTTCCCTGGTGGCTCAGCGGTAAAGCATCTGCCTGTAGTGCAGGAGGCACAGGAGACATGGGCTCGAGCCCTGGGTCGGGAAGATCCCCAGAGGAGGAAATGGCAACACATTCCAGTGTTCTTGCCTGGAAAACTCTATGGACAGAGGAGCCAGGCAGGCTACAGTCCATGGGGTCACAAAGAGTCGGACACAACTGAACACATACACATATGATAAAAAAACCAAAAAGGAGATGAATAGAACCTAGAACAAAGGCACACACTCCAAAGGTTAGTTTTGTTATGGCCTCACGTGGCATGTGGGATCGTCTCCAACCAGGAACTGAACTTGTGTCCTCTGCACTGGGAGTTGAGTTTTAGCCACTGGGCTACCAGTGGTTAAACTGAAAGTTCAAAAAATTAGATTCTATATCATAACCTGGAACAGGTTCCTATGAAAGCTGGAAATTCTGATGATGTCTGCTTCTCCTTCAACCAGGAAGATCTGTGACGGGGGAGATAGCTCCTTCTCACTGCTCATTTGTACCACAAAGAAATGGTGCTTCTAAGCTGGTCTTCCTGCTGTAATTCATTAGTGTTGGTTGACAGCCTCGAGCAATGAGGCTAGGCAAAAGGATGCTAGGGGCCAAAATGAAAGCAAAAACTTGCCTAGAGTGCAGCCAAGGGAGGCGGTGCAGGGCAGCTTCAACGAGCTGCAAACAGCAACTGGGTTTAAAGTTCTCAGTCACTGTCTCAGATAAGCTTCATCTTACATGCAGAAGAACATGTAATAAATAGTTGGGTCATATCAAGCTTTTTAGCCATTCCACCAAGCATGAAAATTATTTCCATAAGCCAAATACCCGAATTAGCTTTTGGACTATTTTTTTTTTTTATTGAATGAATTTGTAGAGAGTAAACATATCCATGGACTTACTACCTAGATAAAGATATAGAACATTACTAGGATCTGAGAACCTTCTAATAACTCCTGGTTATTAACCACCTCCCTCCTAAGGTGACCATTCTGACTTGAATCATCACAGATCCGTTTTTCTTATTTTGGACTTTATATAAAAGATATCATATATAAGTACGCTTGAAATGGAAGAGCTGATATCAGAACCCGATCTTAAATTAGATAACACACTTACGTGTGCCCCATAGTATACAAACTGGTCGACTGATGCTAGTTTTCTTCTAAATCTAGATCTGGGGCAGGGGTACCGAATGAAGAAGTGGGGTCTTATGAGTTTCTTTGTGGAGCCCACAGTGGGTAGTCCGGCTACTCTAACTGACCTGAGACGCTGGGATGCGCAGGCCAGAGATACTAGGATAAGAAGAAGGAGCCACACTGGCCATCAGAGGATAATCACTCTAGAAGAGCATGGGAACAAGTCACAGAACTGGCAAAAAAAAAAGCGCACCACTGCCGACAACCGGAAATACCTCCAAATATGTCTCCTCCCCTCCTCCCTCTTAGAATCCCCCATACACTGGCTCCCCAACACCCGTGAACCCACTGACTTCCTATGGTTCCTCAGCAGCTCTGGACTGACTAGATGAGTTTTGGTCTGGAGACTCAGTTCTGAGCCACCAACTCCATTAAGTATCTGCCTCAAGCATCTCTCTGAAGTCCTTAGTGTCTCAGCTCAACCAAGAGGTGCCCTTCCCTCAGCTCAGCTTCTAGAACACTGCTGGCTCAGACTCTAAAGGGGTGAAAGTGGCAAACACACGCTTTCCAAAACTTGCCTTCCAGCTAGGGTGAAGACCGAATGAGAAATTAGGTGTGTCCTGATTTTGTCTACAAAAGGTCCTCTTCCTTTGCTCTGACCCCAACCTCAGAACATTTCACACCTTTGAGAGAAGAATGAGCTGAGGAAGTTTTCCGTTCTGAGGGGGAAACATCCCTTGCTCCAGGGGAGAATGAATAGATTTTGCTTTAAGACTGTGGTCCTAAAGCTACAGAACTGGATTGTCTAGGAGGCTGTGTTATCGTTGTTGCTGTTGTTCAGTTGCTAAGTCATGTCTGACTCTGGGAGACCCGTGGACTGCAGTACTCCAGGCTTCCCTGTCCTTCACTATCTCCTGGAATTTCTTAAATTGGTGTTTATTGATGCTATCGAACCATCCCATCCTCTGCCGCCCTCTTCTTCTTTTGCCTTCAATCTTTCCCAGCGTCAGGGTCTTTTCCAAGAGTCAGCTCTTCATATTAAGTGGCCAAATTATTGGAGGACATGGGTCCATTGATCGAGAGACAGGGACAGGGAGACAGAGAAAGAGACTCCGAAACTGAGTAGTTGGACTTGTAGAAAGACATCATCGCCCTCCCACAATGGGAAAGCAGCTGGTCCTCTTGTGGGGATGGCTGTGGATTTCTGGGAACTGGACCTTGGAGCCCAGCTCCAGATGAGGGTCCTCCAACACTGAGTTCAGCTCTGATGGCCACTCTGTAACCTGCCCAGAGCACACCCAGGTGTCCAGCACGTGGCAGGGGACCGAACTAGAGAGCGCATCAAGGAGCCCAGAGGGTGAACTGGTAGGGATGGCCATTTTTATAGACTAAGGATCATGCCACTGTCCCATTTTGCTGCTGTCACATAAGTCTCTCAATTTTAACAATAATCATCAACGTTATGATCAAACTGACACCTTCTAAACATTTGATATGAAACAGGCATTGCTCTAAGCACTTGTACATGTAAGTGTCAGATTCATTTAATCTTCTACAACAACCTTCCTTTAAGAAGAGAGGTACTAATAGTCCCATTTTACTAATGGGGAGACTGAGGCACAGAATGGTTAGTAACCTGCCAAGATCAGGGAATGACTGAGTGATGGAACCAGAGCCCCGCAGGCCAGTATTAGCCAGTCCTGGACTTTCCTCCAACTAATGGTAGGAGTATGGAGCCCTCATGTAATTTGATTAAAAAAAAAAAAACTGCTATCTTTCCCATTCCCAGATGTTAGACTGAAGTTTTTACTGTCTGTGCCAACCAGGCCTGATGAGAGGTTCAGGCTTTATTTGTACAAGTGAAGTGAGTTTGAATGCAGCTATCATGATGATAGGACTGTTCATACTCAGAAGTGCCTATGGGAAAAAAAAAAAAAGCCCTCCAAATTCCCCTTCCCTGAAACGTATTGAGGAAGGAGGAGGCAGAAAAAAATGTTTTCATTAGTCTGAACAGTCTTCAAGAGAATTCCATGCGGAAAAAATAAAACCCCAAACCAAACAATAATAAACATCAAAAACCCCTGAATTTTTTTTTCAATTTGAATTTCTCCTTATGGATGGACACAAATTCAGCTAGTTTGCTACTTAATTTAAAACTTAAGCAAGAACTTCAATATAACTGGCAGATTTTCAACCGAATATCTATTATTTCTGTAAATTATACTGTCTAAGGCAAATTTCCCAAATATTTGTATCAGCATTTTTAAGGGGCAGAGAATCAGGCGGACAATAGTTCAAACTGAATGCAATTAGCAATTATGAAGTGAATGAAAAACCTGGGCTCTTAAATTCTACAAGCTTAATCCAAGAGGAGGTGCCAGAAAAACACACAGCTAAGGGCTTAACAGGATGTCCCAAAAGAAAGCATTGTTGTGCAAAACGACGTCCCCTCGAATGAATGATAGCTACCACTGTCATAATTTATTGAGAATTATGTGTCAGCACCTAGGTACTTAACACACGCTATGGCATTTAATCATCACTGTCAGATGAGGAAATCGAGACCAGAGAGGTTAGGTGACTTGCCCACAACCCCACAGCTAGCAAATGACAGAACCAAGTCTCAAAGTCAAGTCTGTCTGATCCCATCACCCTTGCTCCTACCACTTTTAAAGACACACAGAGCAGTGGACTCTTAGACCACGAGTAGACCTGGTAACATACAAGTCCTCAACAGAGATCACTTTAAGGTCAGTTTAGCTGGGAGGGCCCTGTGCAGATGTCCAGCTAAAGGGGCACATGCAAAAACTTAAAAAATAAAATGCTGTCACCAGCAGAAACACACACACACACAACCACTTAAATTTTAAAATAACAACAATAAAGAAAAACCCAATAGGGAAGGATGAGGGCATTTTGACCTCTATTTCAACTTCCCTGGTTTCTTCCTCCCAACTCATGTAGGGAATAGACAGATAATAACGGGAGGGCACAGGCACTTAATCAGAGATTTTACAAACCACTAAATCAAAAGAGACTGTGAAATTCCCGCCCGGGGAAGCTAACAGTGAGATTAAGTGGATTAGTCTACTGTACAGGAATCCGGGGAACGCGGCTGCATGTGCTTCTGTTGTGGATTACTCAGCAGTAACATTATGGTTTTACATCTCCCAGAACCATATGGCCATGTGCCCTTCTGCAAACCAGTGAGGAAGAGCAGCGCTGGCCTGCCGCTGTCCCTACCCCATGCTGGCCGACTTCAGGAGGGGAAGAAGCTGACATTTTATGGATAGTTTGTGCACGGACTACATTGGGAATGAGAAGGAGGCCAGGCTAATCACATCCAAAATTTCCGTGATCAGAGCCTGGTTCCTGACTGCTGAGGGAGAAAAATACAAATAAATAGAGCAGCAGGAATTAGGAGTTCTGGCATCATCTTTGCAAAGAAAATGGGAGAAGGCCTTTTGACAGCACGGTTCCCAAACTTTGGAGGAAACTGCTACCTGCTGATGGCGAGACGTGTCCTTTCTGAGCAGCTTTCCTTTTGGTGTTAACCGCTCCAGCAGTAGCACGTGGAATTAACTGGAAAAGCACACAACTTGCTCAAGTTTTCAGAGATCCTCACCCAAACTCTGAAAAGCTAGAGCACTGGATAGATACGTGTACAAATGATGACCTGCCAGAGTTAACAGTTGACATCAGCAGCCTATAATAAATAATTAATACAGCCCTAGGAGGTATAAAGCCAGTGACATGGTATCTCTCCCTTGGCTCTAAGTGGAACTCCAGATAACCTACTTTGAACAGTAATGTGTTCACAGTATGTGGGAATTAACTGCTCAATATAATAAGTACTATTGAATTTCCCATCTCCGTGCAGATAAAGGGTAACTGCCACCAAAAACACAGTAATAACAGTAACTGAGTGATGGGGGGGGGTAGGAAAGAAGAACCCTGTTTTTTATTACCACCTTAAAATGTTATAGGTTAAAATAATCTTAAAGGGTTTAAAAAACAGCAATTAAATCTTCCATGTCTGTTTTCCAAGACTGCAGCTGAGAAAACGAGGGCCTAAGAGCCATCCGGCGCTAGCCTTGTTAATAACGCTCTGTGAAAAATCTCATTAATTCAGTCTGGCTCTTCAGATCAGCCGCTAAATCCTTGTATTGTCACTCATCCTCTGGCCTTTTCAGGATTTCCATAGCCTAACTAGCAGTATCTCCATGGAAACCAAGCAGTCCTGCTTTGCACATCCCGGAACTTTTTGTTCCTGACAAAGCTTGACAAATCACATGCAGCATGGAGAGTTTAACACAGCGAACTAAACCCTGACCCACACTTAGAAATGATAAACCCAAGCATACCAGCTTTATTATAAATGATTTCCTTACAAGATACTTAACCAAGCCAGAGAAATGTTGAACCAGACAAGTTTCAAGAACAAGGTACTGAGGAGAGAAAGAGGGGGAAAAAAGGCAAATAAATAAATAGATAAATAAGAAATCCAGGCATGTTCAGCTGTGGGTTTTGTGATCTCATTTTCTGTCTAATTGACTTAAATTGAAAGCAACTAATGGAGAAAAAGAGTGAGAGGAATGCTATTTCTGGGTGATTCCTGAGCCTGAGATGTGGCCTTCCTTTCCCACTCTGAGTCAGAAAGGGAGAACTTAAACCCATGCCCTGGCTTTCCCTAACTCCTGCGGAGGATGGCCTTGGGACTCATTAGTGGTCTCCAAGCCTGGCGACCACTTCGTGGCTGTCCAGTGGGGGTTCATTTGAGTGCAAGCTCGCAGATCTTGGAAAGGTGAAGACACTGTGGGTCCTAGAAAGTGAAGCTGGCTTCACTGGGAAGGGAGACTGAATTCTGAAACCAGGGTGACAAAAGACAGACGGAGGACAGAGTTCTCCAGGATCCCGTCTCCATCTGAAGCCTCAACATCCCTATTCGTTCCTACTGTTTCCCTGGCAAGGCGCCCTTTCCACCCTCCTCCACCTTGGTTGTCTGTCCAGGTGATGGAGCCAGGTTGGAGGTCCTCCCCACAGGGAGCACTGACCCCAGAGAAAGGAGAAGAAGGAAGGCGTGCTTGTGGGACAGAGCAGCGAACGGCAGACAAGGCCCCTCAGAGTCCACACACACGATTTTGGCTTTCACTTCTTCATGGAGCCAAAGTGAAGATGGCTGACTTACAAAGGATGTCCTGACTTACAAACTGCCTCCTCAGCTCTGTGGCTCAGCTGGTAAAGAATCCGCCTACAATGTGGGAGACCTGGGTTTGATCCCTGGGTTGGGATGATCCCTTGAAGGGAAAGGTTACCCAATCCAGTATTCTGGCTTCGAGAATTCCATGGAACACACAGTCCATGGGGTCACAAAGAGCTGGACACAGCTCAGTGCTGTTCACTCCTCAGTCTTAGACAGGCTCAAGGCCTTCCTCCTGGCTCTGAGACTTGGCAATGTTTTAGAGATGCCATGATACTTGCAGCCTTGGGAACGCCTGGCTTACCAGACCAGACAGGCCCAGACTGACCTCTGTGTTGGCAGTAACGTCTGAGCCGTCAAGACCAAGGAATTCGCCAGCATGATGCCATCAGACATTTACAACAATGGCCAGTTCTGGACACACTGTACATGTTCTAAAGATATTTGCTGGTTAACTGAAATGGTGCCTTAAGATCCTGCTTTGATCCTTCAAAGCCACAGTAAATGAGGTCTGGCCTCATCTCAACCTTCAGTGAACTTTCCCGCATTCCTTGCCTTTGAAAGGTGAGAAGCCAAACAATAATTATACAATAATAGCGATAACAATAATCACGATAATAATAGTAGCTGGCTCCTCTCAAGTTCTTATTCTGTAACACCAGGTATTCTTCCGAGCATTTCCCATGTAACAGCTCCTTTAATCCTCACAACTATCATCCAGAAAAGATGCTATTAATAATGTCCATATTATTAACTTCATTTTACCCATGAAAATGCTGAGACACAAAGAGCTTAACTAACTTGCCCAAGTTCACAGAGCTGGTTAGTGGTAGAACTGGGCTTTGAGTCCAGGCAGACACATTTTACCTTCTGCTGTCTTGTTATATTATTCATTCTAACTACCCCAAACCAAAATAATCAGCTAATTATAATAGCTAACAACTGCTAAGTGCATGCTGTATGCAGACACCATTCCACCTTTACACGCATCCTCTCCTTCACCCTTCACACCAGTCCTGGAGGGTGATGTTGGGAGGTAAAGTAGCATCACCTTACAGATGAGGACACTGCAGCACAGAGAGTTTAGGTAACTCAGCCAAAGTCACGTAACAACTAAATGACAGTATGAGTTAGGCACTAGGTGATATCTGACTCTTTGTGACCCCATGCACTATACAGGCTCCCTCTGTCCATGCCATTCTCCAGGCAAGAATACTGGATCTTACTGACCCAGGTATCGAACATGGGTCTCCTGCATTGCAGGCAGATTTTTACCATCAGAGCCACCAAGGAGGCTAGAACCAGATTCATACCCAAGCAGCATGGTTTCTAGAAGCTTCTGTCAGCCAGGACCCTCGTTTCTGTGATCATTCCTGGCAAGATGCAGAATAATGTTCCATGGAACCATTATTCCAGGTAGATATTCAATTCCTGAATGCCCCTACTCAGCCCACCAGATGACCCTGTATGACTGTATTTTTCTTTCCAAGACTCCCTTTCAAAATGCTTCTGTTCAAGGTTCCCCAAACAAGCTGAGGCCTAGGAGGGAACCAATGAGCAGGACCTCCCCATCCTCTGGTCCTAATGGGTCACCCCTGAGCAGGTAAGTCCTCTCATTCCCTCCTGGGAAACCTGGGGAGTGCCCACCTTTCTGCTTGCACACAGGACTGTCATGGAGCTCAGCTGAGTCTAGCTCTTGGCATAGATGCTGGGAGATCAGACAGTGCTCACTGGAGAGAGGGACACTGCCAATGCTCAGGGGCCTAAAATTAGACCCACCAGCTGTGTTTTGGTTTTGCAGGCACGTGCATGTCTGTTCCATTCTTGAGCATGCCGGGTGTTGAAATATATATGAAACCTGCTCTCTGAAGTACAGGGAAAGCAGGACATTCTTGCACTTTTCCTTTAATTTATTGTTTCTCTTCTGAGGCCCCCTAACTCCTTCACTGCCCAGAGAATGATACTCGGCCGTTGTCTTTGATGGGTCACTGCCTGCAAAGAGAGCATCAACACGCACCTTTAAGAAACCCAGCTAGTCTCTCTGGAGACTAAGCACAGAGCATGTGATTCTGATTCTCAGTCCTGGCTCTCTGCTTCCTGGATCACAGCCCCTTCTGGAAGATATGCCTCCTGAACTTAGCCAGAAGGGCCCATGGCCAAAGCCCCAGGTGGGTCAAAGGCTGGTACTTGGCCTGGCAGTGAATAGGGTTCACTGTGAGACATAAGGTAGAGAGAACTAGGGTCAACATCCCGTGAGGATGACCACAGATGAGGGCAAGCCAAGCACTAGGGAAGGTCGAAGGTGGATCTAAGAGAGCAGGCAGGACACCCCAAGTCCATTCAGGCTGCAGTAACAAGAATACCACAAATTAGGTGGCTTATAAACCACAGACATTCATTTCTCACAGTTCTGGAGGGTGGGAAGTTCATGATCAGGTACTGGCAGACTTGGTGCCTGGGGAGCACCTACTTCCTGGTTCATAAGGTAAGGTGAAATCGCTCAGTCGTGTCCAACTCTTTGTGACCCCGTGGACTATAACCTACTAGGCTTCTCCATCCATGGGATTCTCCAGGCAAGAATACTGGAGTGGATTGCCATTTCCATTTTTTGCCATGTTCTTATACAGTGGAAGTGGTGAGGCTGCCCTCTGGAGTCTCTTTCATAAAGGCACTGATCCCACTCAAGAGGGTTCCACCCTCATGACCTAATCACCTAAAGCCCCTACTTCTTACCACCATCACCTTAGGGGTTAGGATTTCAACATATAAATTTGGGAAGGACACAAACATTCAGACCATATCAGCACCCAAAATGAAAGAATAAGCAACAGAGATCTAGCAAGATGGAGCTGGCATTAACAGTTTTGTTTTCGTATCATGAGTAACCAAAAAAAAAAAAAAAAACCATGATGGAGCAAAATATCCTAATATTGATTGCCTCATTTTACACCAACTGAACACACAGAGAAATGAGATTTTTCCCAGAGAAATTTCATCCAAGAGAGTGAGAACCTTCTATAGCTAGATGGTCCAACAGACCGTTCTATGATGATGGATATATTCTGCAGCCACACTAACCAATGAGGGAGACATTATCCACATGTGGCAATCAAGGATGTGAAACGTGGCTTGTGTGACTAAAGAACTTAATTTTAAATTTAACTGTATAAATGTAAATATAAGTGGCCTCCAATGGTTAATGTGGAGACGGAAATGGCAGCCCACTCCAGTGCTCTTGTCTGGAGAATCCCAGGGATGGCGGAACTTGGTGGGCTGCCATCTATGGGGTTGCACAGAGTCAGACACGACTGAAGCGCCTTACAGCAGCAGCAGCCAGTGGCTAGTGGCTGCCACTAAGGCACTGGGAAGAGAAGAAAACTCAGCGAGTGTACATGTGAAACACCTACAGGTTGGGATCAACGCCAGGGACAAATTCAGCTTTCCATTGCAACTCCTGCCTCCACACACCACAGCACTCAGTCCACTTCAGTTCAGTTCAGTTCAGTTCAGTCGCTCAGTTGTGTCCGACTCTTTGCGACCCCATGAATTGTACCACGCCAGGCCTCCCTGTCCATCACCATCTCCCAGAGTTCACCCAAACTCACATGTATCAAGTTGGTGATGCCATCCAGCCATCTCATCCTCTGTCGTCCCCTTCTCCTCCTGCCCTCAACCCCCTCTCAGCATCAGGGTCTTTTCCAGTGAGTCAACTTTTCACATCAGGTGGCCAAAGTATTGGAGTTTCAGCCTCAGCACCAGTCCTTCCAATGAACACCCAGGACTGGTCTCCTTTAGGATGGACTGGTTGGATCTCCTTGCAGTCCAAGGGACTCGCATGAGTATTCTCCAGGACCACAGTTCAAAAGCATTAATTCTTTGGCACTCAGCATTCTTCACAGTCCAGCTCTCACATCCATACGTGACCACTGGAAAAACCATAGCCTTGACTAGACAGACCTTTGTTGGCAAAGTAATGTCTCTGCTTTTTAATGTGCTATCTAGGTTGGTCATAACTTTCCTTCCAAGGAGTAAGCGTCTTTTATTTTCGTGGCTGCAGTCACCATCTGCAGTGATTTTGGAGCCTGACTTACAGCCCCCTTCCTGGTGCCCTCATGGGAAGATGTGCCCGTTTTCCCTCTAGAATCCTTTTCAGAACATGAGGCCTGACTGTGAGGAGGCCCCTCAATGCCTGAACTGAACTTCCCCCATTAAGGGTGAGCCCATGCCTTTAGGGGAGTCCTTCCTGACTTGAGCGGTGGGCTCAGGTTGGCAGCACACCCAGTCTCCTCTGTCAGAATGTCCCCTCCTCAAACCCACCACCACCCCCACCACCCCCACCCCACCACCCCCACCCCATTTCCGGTGCCATCACCTCGCACCTGCATGGCTACAGCCCCTCTCTCGGAGCTCTGCTCAGCGCTGGCCTGTGAGCACAGCTGTCCAGATGACCGTTTTAGAATGTGAATTGGGACCTCTCGCTCCGATGCATTAAATCACTCTGGGGCTTCCCCAGCTGCATTCTGGCTCTGCTTTCTCTCCATCGCTTCTCACCCTGCTCTCCCGGTCCCTCCCCTCAGGTCCTCCCTATTATATCACACTGGCACTTAACAGGGTGATATAATAACTCTTTAAATCCCTGAGGGGAGGGGCCTGTCCCTTGTGATCAGAGCTGAGGATACAAGACTTAATACATAGAAGGTACTTAATAAAAATGTATTGAGTGAATGAGTGATGAGTGAGCACCGGATTGGTGCATCAGGGCCGTGATAAGTGCATTTATTACTAATGTTTCACTACTACTAATAGTAATAATGTAGTCTACCCCTGCAAAGTACTCAATGTGTATGAAAGACATTTTTACATTGATCTTAAAATTAAAATGAAATATATGTATCTGAAGGGCTGAGCCATAAACTAGGAAAGAGACCATATATCTCAAGCCTGTGATTCCTTCATCCCTAAGACTGTATCTTGGGTTTAGATCTCAAAATGTGCCACAGAACCCTTTCCCAGCTATGACTGCACACAAGAATGGGCCATTTTGGAACTAAGGTCTTCATAAAGAAAAGAGAGTTTAGAGTTTGGGCACCAAGATTTCAAGTGAACTTATTAAAACTTTACACAATTTTTAAAGTAAAATAAATGATAGCACAATAAATCATAAAGTTATATTTGGTATTTTCAGTCCTTAAATGAGAATACAGTCCAAGCACCATTTTCAGTTTCTCATCCACACTTCCTCACTCACTCCAAACCCTTCAAAATCCTTATGTCACTGAGTTCCAATGATGCTATCACCACGAAAGGTGCTTTTGTTCTGTATCTGGCCAAATACTTTGTCTTTTGGATCTTAAGGCTAAGGGTTGTGATGTCCACCAGATAGTTCCTGTCCCCCAGGGCTCACTGTGGTCCCAAAGAGAGTCATCTGTTTGATCAAGGTGGAGTGATCTTTGGGAAGCCTTTAATTAATAAATGCTCATGATTCCACAGAGGGTTTTCCAAACCCCTCCTTTGAACCTGGAGTTATAAACCTTCTCTTCTGCCCATGATGAACTGGCACTTGGCCACGGAGGAGGAGCGCAGACATTTCACCACACTCTGCCAGCCACCGCCCCATGGAGGGTCCTTCTGCCCAGTAGACCTCAGGGTCTCATGTGAAGGCCATGCTTCACCGCCCTCATCTTCCATAGTTTCCCCAGTGCCAACATTATGGGCTAAATTGTGACCCCTTCAAATATGTTCAAGTCCTATGCCCAGTACTTCGGCATGCAATCATATTTGGAAATAGAGTCTTAAGGTAAAATGAGGCCATATGGGTGGGCCCTAATCCTATTCGACTGGTATCTTTATAGCAATAGATTAGAATACAGACACAGAGAGGGAAGACTACATGAAGACGCGGGGAAAAGACAGTCATCTACAAGTCATGGAGAGAGGCCTCAGCAGAAGCCAACCTTGACCCCAGACTTTTGGCCCCAAGAACTGTGAGGAAATAAGTTTCTGTAGTGTAAGACACCACGTCTGTAGTATTTTGTTTTGGTGACTTCAGCAGATGAGTACAAAATACAGGTGACAAAATCCTCTCTCACCCCTGCTGATTTCTTACCTGTCTATGCCCTTCCCTGTCCCCAGTTCCTTTTTCTGATTGATTTTATCAAAGATGACCAGAATATTTGAGGATAATCAAATGAAAATCCTGAGACGTGAAAAGGTATACTTAGAAAAACACCCACACCTTCTGGAATTTCCCATAAAGGGGATTTGCTGCTGGAGCAGGGCATGGCCAACTTCAAAGCCCTACAGGCTCAGCCAGAGTACTTTCTCTGGGAATTTAGCAGAGGTTTCTGGATAAGCTTGGAATGCTGTGAGACTGTGGCGTCTGTTTTGAGTGCTAGATTATTCTGAGGGTAGGGAAAGCCATGAGGAGGAGGCTTTGTACACGGGCATCTGTGGAAAGGGGGCTTCCCTGGTTGTTCAGTGGCAACGGATCTGAGGGGCATTGCAGGAGACACGGGTTTGATCCCTGGGTCAGGGAGATGCCCTGAGAAGGAAGTAGCGACCGCTCCAGCATTCTTGCCTGGGAAATCCCATGGACAGAGGGGGTCTGGGGGGCCACAGTCCTTGGGGTCACAGTCAGATGCGACTGAGCAACTAAATAGCAACAACAACGTGTGGAAAGAGGGAGGGAGGAAAAACGAGAGGAGCAGACTGAGCCTGACACCAGACTTAGCTGAACTCCGGAAGAGAGAGGGTCTGGAGGCAGAGGGATGCCTCTCTGCGGGACTCTACTTCAGAGCCCCCATGAGTGTGGCAGGCAGAGTAGGGGAGCCGTGCTGGGTTGAACCTTACCTTGGCCACACGCGCGTTTACAGCTGTGAGGAATCTAGGGGACATTACTGAGGCAAAGAATCTGGGACAACTGTCCCCAGGTGCACAGGAGAGGCTGTGAGGGACAGGCAGGTACAGCCGGGGAGCCCGGAGGTATCGGGGGCACAATGTACCTGAAAAATCCCAGGTGCTGCTGGTGGGACCACGGCCCCACACAGAGGTGAGTGAAACCGGAGGAAACTGGACCCCAAGTTTCAGCTCATGCTGAGCTTACAGGTGACGTTAGTTTATGAATTAGGATGTTCCAACGTCCCTCTCCCAGGGACATCTTTCAAAGGCTTCCCATAATAGAAATAGGAAGATGTTCATGCCTTAGATTAAGGAGATTGCCTTTTGATCACTAAAAAATCAGAGAACCACACCCTGCTTGGAAAATGGAGTTTTTCCTTCTGTTTGCTCAGACTGGTTCTAATGAACCCCAGTAGGTGTGAATGAACTTTAAGAGTCCTCCAAGTTTGATTTAAGTGTAGCTGACCATGGACAAACTTCCACATGTGGACCTCAAAATAGGTTTTCCCTGAGGCCATAACCTTCCCTTCATAGCTTCACTCACTTTCCTGCCCAGTGTAGGATCTAAGGTCTACAGCTCCAGGTGTCTCTCACATCCTTTGACGTCCGTCCTTCATCCCCTACCCTTCCGTGAGTCCTGCTCAGCAGACACAACCCTCAGACCAACTTAACCATCCCTCACTTCTATGATAAGAAAATTATCTGTATTTCATCTCCCCGTCTCCCCATCCTACTGTTCTGGCCCATCCCCAGCCTCCATGGAACCTGCTTTGCTCAGACAAAGGTAACAGTGATAAACTTTAGCCAACAGAACTTTTCCAGGGCACATTTTACTTTCTCTTTCTGAAATATTTGGCTCTATTAGCTATCCATAACCCTCCAACCATGTGCACGTTCTAAGATATGAAGTTCCCCCTTTCTTTAGAATCTTTTGAAATTTGCCTTCCACAACACTGCTCTCTCCTGCCACGTGCTTCAGACTGCTGCTTCCAGGCAAACCCTGCCTTCTATTTCTACGTTCAGTCCAAGTATCCTGTCTATCCTAATGAATTCTTTCTTGATCCTTCCAAAGAAAACGGCCACTTCCTCCTTTCCATCACTCAGCATAGACTTCCTCACAGTCCCCATACTATATTTAGTAGGATTGACAGTATCTGTAAGCCTCTTAACAGAAATGACCGGAGAATTCTGGCACAATCTAGATGTTCCCAAATGCACGGAAACTGAAACAGCTGTGCCCACACCAATCAAGACACATCTCAGGGCTGGTTTCCTCCTGTGGGTTACTGACTCGCAGCCCCCGATTTAGAATAGCATGCGGAAGACCAATTTGGAGCAGATATGGTGTCATTCAAAAGATGGAACCTAGGGATCCCAAAAATCCATTGAGAGTTGTTGTTTTTCTTGTGAGTCCTGTGAGCAGAGGACTCTATGGGGGGGCAGAGACTATTCTGGGTCTTTCTCTCAAAGCCCTTGCTATGAGAGGGCTTTCTCCGATTGCACTGAGCAGGGCCTACTCTCCGTTGTGGTGCTCGGGCTTCTCATCGTGGTGGCTTCTCTTGCTGCAGAGCCCAAGCTTTGGGGCACACAGCTGTGGTGCTTGGGCTTAGTGGCCCTGTGGCATGTAGGATCTTTCTGGGCCAGAGATGGAACCTGTGTCTCTTGCAGTAGCAGAGGGATTCTCAACCACTGGTCCACCAGGGAAGCCCAAGCAGAGGACTCTAGGGAAGCATTTCCTGAAGTGTGTGCCATGAAAAAAAAAAAAAAAAAATAGTGCTACATAGATAAACCAGTGAAATTTAAAAAAAAAAAAAAAAAGGGTGGTTGCAGTTAACACTTTGGAACACACTGGGTGAAACAAAACAGCAGAGGTATCTCCCTCTGCCATAAGCCATAGGCATCCTGACTCTATTTGTCCCCACACCAGTCTGACTTGAGACACAAGGTTTGGGACTGAATGAATCACAGTCAAGTTCTCTTTAGAGGTGATTTTGATTTTGGATTTTGTTCTTTTGGACAAACTTGTTAAAGGAAATGTGTTAGTATCATTCCAGTTTAAACTGGCTCCATGTGTGCATTAGCGTGTGCATGTGTGTGTGTGTGTGTGTGTGTGTGTGTGTGTGTGTGGGAATTTGCATGCATGCTAAGTCACTTCAGTTGTGTCCAACTCTTTGCAACTCTATGGACTGTAGCCTGTCAAGTTCCTCTCTCCATGGGATTTTCCAGGCAAGAATACTGGGGTAGGTTGCAATTCCCTTCTCTTGGGGATCTTCCCCATCCAGGGATCGAACCCAGGTTTCTTATGTCTCTTGCATTGGCAGGTAGGTTCTTTACCACTAGCGTCATCTGGGAAGCCTGTGGAATTTGTTTATTGAGGTGAGAAGGGTTTATATTTTACAATTGAATCAAAACTAACAGATAACGAGGACAATAATTTGAGCATATTAAAGCTGAGTGCCGAAAAACTGTGCTTTTGAACTGTGGCATCGGAGAATACTCTTAGAGTCCCTTGGACTGCAAGGAGATCCAACCAGTCCATCCTAAAGGAGATTAGCCCTAAGTGTTCATTGGAAGGATGGATGTTGAAGCTGAAACTCCAATACTTTGGCCACCTGATGCGAAGAGCTGACTCATTGGAAAAGACCCTGATGCTGGGAAAGATTGAAGGCTGGAGAAGAAGGGGGTGACCGAGGATGAGATGGTTGGATGGCATCACCGACTCAATGGATATGAGTTTGGGTAAACTCCAGGAGTTGGTGATGGACAGGGAAGCCTGGTGTGCCGCAGTCCATGGGGTCACAAAGAGTCAGACACGACTGAGTGAACGGAACTGAACTGAAATCCATACATCTTCATCTTAAGTAGCCTAGTTCTTCCCTGCTCCACAGCTTCTGAACCTGGAGCACAATTGGGCAGGCACACCAGGTTTCTTCCATGGGAAGGAGATGCTATTCCTGCCTGTGACATCCAGGCGAGGGGCTGTACTGCCCCAGGGAAGGATGCAGGTGTGGCAGAAAAGTTCTGGACAGCAGTGGAAGGCCTGTCTGACCCCCTGGTGGAGCTTGGGGAAAGCAGAGGTAGAGGTCCCGGAGCGAACAACCAGGGAGGCAAGTCTTGCCCCACTAGCCAGTTGGAGCCTGTGGGGAATCCAAACTGGAGGGCCCAGCTCCCACTCCATCTTCGGAACTCCAGGAGGGCCTCTCCTGTGGGATGAGCCTGGGGAGACAAGAGCCTGCTCCACAACAGGGACAAAGACGGGGTGGTGCTGTTAGGGCGGAAGCCTGAGGCGGTGCTCCTGAGCCTTTCTCGGCACCCCTGTGTCATGGAAGGATCCAGAACAAGAAAGGTGGCCACAGGAGCTGCCTGACAAGCTGCCAGGAAGGCTGCTGGCAGCAGAGCAAGGTGACCAGTAGTCCCTAGTGCTACAGGGCAGAAATGTCCAGGGCAGAGATTGACCAGGAAGGATAAGCTGACCCCAGGGAAGGGTGTGCCATGCTGGCAGGACCTAAATGAGCTGAACAAATCACAGAGAACAACTGACCTGCCTGAGCCAAGAGAACAGACCAAAAACATCACTTGCCGAAGGCTTCATCAGCAGAGACTAGATCGGACAAGTACTCCCTCCCTACCTGGATCAACAAAGAGACGTGGAGGATGCCGAGGGTGCCACACAGGACCCTCTCCTTGACCACCAAATTCACATTACACCAGACCCCAGGGAAAAAGAGGAGAAGCAGGAAAAGCCCAGATGGTATATTAGCTACCTATTCTTGTGTAACAAATGACTCCAAAATTTAGAGGCTTAAAAAACAATCAATCAATATTATTTCAAGGCTTAAAAGCAATAAAATTTTATGACCTCACAGTTTCTACTTTGAGTCGGGAACTGGAGTATGGTTTAGCTGGATGGTTCAGCTTTGGGGTCCCTCACGCAGCTGCAGTCAAGATCAAGATGAGTCAAGTCAGCAAAGTGACTGTTATCTGGGGCTTGACGAGAGTTGCAGGACCCTTTGCACGATGGCTCACTCACCTGTCTGGAAAGTTCATGTTGGTTGTTGACAGGAAACCAGGGTTTCCTGGGCTGCTTGGGCATCTTCATAATGTGGCAGCCGGCTGCCCTCCAGAGAGAGAGAGAGAAAGAGAGATCCAAAACAGCAAGGTGGTAGGGGCCGTGTTTTAAGTGACTTTGCTTCAGAAGTCACACCAAGACTTCCACCATATTCCCACTGGTCACAGAGAACCACACTGGTGCAGTGTGGAAGGAGGCTACACCAGGGTGTGAACACCAGGAAGTGAGGGTCCTTGGGGACCATCTTGAAGGCTGGCTACCACTGTAAGGAGTTTATCTTTGAAGTGAATGACATTAGCATGCTGAATCACCATGAAAAAAAGTGGCTGATCTCACCAGAAGAGACTGTATAGGTCTGAAGTTCATAGGAAGAGACTGCTATGCGTTTAATAGGAAACTTCCCATATTTCCTGACCTACCTGACAGACTTTGCTTTCTTGGTCTCCAAAATCACTGTGGATGGTGACTGTAGCATTAAATTTAAAAGATACTTGCTCCTTGGAAGAAAAGCTATGACAAACCTAGACAGCATATTCAAAAGCAGAGTCATCACTTTGCCGACAAAGGTCCATCTAGTCAAAGCTATGGTTTTTCTAGTAGTCATGTTCAGATGTGAGAGTTGGGCCATAAAGAAGGCTGAGCACCAAAGAATTGATGCTTTTGAACTGTGGTGCTTGAGAAGACTCTTGAGAGTTCCTTGGACTGCAAGGAGATCAAACCAGTCAACCCTAAAGGAAATCAATCCTGAATATTCCTTGGAAGGACTGATGCTGAAGCTGATGCTCCAATACTATGGCCACCTGATGCAAAGCGCCGACTCATTGAAAAAGACCCTGAAGCTGGGAAAGATTGAGGGCAGGAGGAGAAGAGGGCGACAGAGCATAAGATGGCTGGATGGCATCACTGACTCAATGGACATGAGTTTGAGCAAATTCCTGGAGACAGTGAAGGACATGGAAGTCTGGTATGCTGCAGTCCATGGGGTTGAAGAGTTGAACACGACTTAGCAGCTGAATAGCAACCCATAATAATGGGGCTTGAGAAGCAAAGCTGGTATCACTTACTTGGAAAATTAAAGAAAAAAAGCTTTATATTTGCCCAGTGCTGAGTTGTGACTAGTTAAGCAAATCTCTTGTAGGTGTATACTCAAGTTCAGTCCTGTGTTTGATAAATGAGTGTTTCCTCTAGTTCATGGTTTCTTTCCGTTCACATCTTTCATGCTTAGTTCTTGATTACTCCTCTTAAAAATGGATAAAGTATTTGATCTTCCCCTTAAGGAGTTTATACTATGGATAAGAAGTGGAAAAAAAAAAGAAAAGTCTACTTTTGACAAGATGCACCCCGCCCCCACCCCCTGCCCCCCGCCTCCCCGGAAAACAGCGCACTCACTGGCAGGATGGGACTCGTGTGAGAAGACAGCCCGGTGAAGCAGGCTCCCTGCAAATCCATGTTCAGGGACTTCAAGCACCAAGAGGAAACATCAAGTTCCTCATGCTTCCTGACTACAGGTAGCTCAGACTCTTCACACTGGGATCCTGCTCCTCCCTGGGCAAGCCGGCCGTGAAAAGGGAGAAACAAGCCACCTCCGGAGAGGTTCCTTTGCTCACAGTCCTACCCCAGTGGCTCTGGAGAAGGAAAAACCTCCCAGGACACTGGAGCTGGGGAATGTGTTTTTCTGAAACAGGATTCTCCCAATACCTCAGAGCCCAGGCTTCCAGGATAATTGAAACCCTTGGTATTAACTGAAGAAGGGGATGGAGTGGAGGAGGTGGGGAGCGGGGAAACTTTTCCTGCCATTGCTGGAAAAGCCAAAGCTGTGGTTTTGGAGAAACAGCCCAGGGTTTGGCTTTGGACCTGAGTGGGGAGGGATGGGGGAAATGCTTGGTTCCATCCACCTTTGGGCTTGGTAGGTGACTGAATGCTCAGCCTGGTGAATCAGGGAAGGAATTCCTAAACACTTGTGATTTTAAAACGTGGAGCTTTGCAGCCAGGCAGGCCCCCGCATCAAGCGCATGTTATGAATTTGTCCGTCTGTAGGTATCATGACTGTCCATGGCAACTGGCACATCCACTGAGATACTCCATAAATAGCATTTGGTGATGATGGAAAGAAGTTACACAGGTTTGTTTGTCTGTTTGTTTTCGTGTTCTCATTGCAACACCATAGGGAAAGCAGAGCAGTCCAGTAGACAGAGCGAGAACTAGAAAAAATTCTTACTTAGCATCATTTGCTTCCCAGTGGTAGCTAGTACCATGTCTTTGGGATATTGGAGAAGGGCATGCAAATCCACTCTAGTATTCTTGCTTGGAGAATCTCCATGGACAGAGAAGACTGGCAGGCTACATAGTCCATGGGGTCGAAAAGAGTCGGACATGACTGAGTGACTAAGCACAGCAGTAAGAACCCCCACAGGCCTGAGAGCTCACATTGAAAGGTATGAAGACAATTGATTTAGAGAAACTTCCAGAAGAATACCAGGCGGGAGAGTGGATGATCTGGGTTACCTTTGCCTAGAGCTGACTTCCCCAAGGGCTGGGGCGCTGGCCTCGGACTTCAAACACCGTATGTAGCATTCTTCCTTCCTCGCGTTCACCAGCTTGACAGTGCTAAGCTTTGTGCCTTATTCCTAAACAAGACTGCTGCCTTAGTTGTCTCATCTGTAAAGTAGACACAAAAATCTGGCATAGGTTATGGTGCTGTAAGATTTTAATAAAAAGATATCTGAAGTAAACTGCACAGCTCCTGGAGTGAAAACTGCACCTTCTCTCCTTGGCCTAATCTGTAATATGAAGGAAACCTCTGGCTCACAAAGTCATGGGGGTTCAATGAAAAACATATAAAAGCACTGAGTATTATGTCTGCTATATGGGAGATTTAATAGGCTAAAACTGAGAAATAATAACGTTTGCACAATAATAATTATTATTGTGAGTCTCCACCTTTGTAATTTCAGAAAGAAATTTGAAGTTGTTTGCTCTTATTTCTTCACTCCCACTTCCCCAACCCCTGCCCTCACTGACATGCCTTTTTTGTAAATTTTTCTGAGTCTTTGAGAGCTTGAGTTGTGGACTTCCTTGCCCCAAGGGGGAGTCAATAGACTCTCCTGTGCTTCAGGGGCTGCATTTAAAGATAACTGGCAGCTAAGCCAGGCTCAGCTAGGGGAATTCCTCTTCCTGTTAACAGGCAGGCCAGCCTGCCCCTGAAGATGAATATCGAGAGGCTGGGAAGAGGACGGAGGGCAGAGGGGGAGGCAAATTCGCTAGCGGTGGCAGACTAGGGCTTTGCTCCTGGCAACACCTCTCAAGGGGCAAGCCTTTACACAGCTCCAGCTGGGTGGCTCCCCAGGAGAGCCAGCCTTCATCTTCATGGTCTGGGGTGCCTCAGGGGTGGTCGCTGTGTTATCTGGGCATTGCCCAGTGAATCGAAGCAGCAGCAACATCGCACAGTAGACCAGCAGCGATGCAGACAGTGATGCCCATCAACAAAGACACAAGACTCCTTCCTTGTTCCCTGCCTTCCCTTTCAACCCATTTCTACCCCCGTCCTGGAACTCTCAGACCATAAGAACAAATAGTCTATAAACTTCCTTCATAAAACAAATCGATCCTTCATGATCGAAGGTCTCTGACATTTCCGGCAGGCATAGAGGCGTGAGGTGGGTGGCATGATTGCTTGCTCACTTACATCTCATGAGACAGAAAACAATATCCCCCATTCATCCTGCCATTGGTTCTGATTTCCAAGGCGTTTCAGGCAAACAAAACACAGAGCACTTTCTCTGGGGCCTAATTTCACATAACCTCTGTGATGGTTAATTTTAAGTTTCAGCTTGACTGGGCTCCTGAGGGCTCAGCTATGTGGCCCAATAATTTTCTGGGTGTTTCTATGAGAATGTTTTGGGGATGAGATTAGCTTTGAACTGATAGACTAGGGTAAAGCAGATTGCCCCTCCTTGATGTGGGCAAGCCTTGTGCCATCAGCTGAAGGCCTGAAATAGAACAAAAAGGTGGGCCATCCCTTGAAAAGACGAGAACGCCTGCCTGCCTGCCTACCTTCCAACTGGGACATCAGCTTTTTTCAGCTTCAGACACACACGGAGACACTGCCTCTTCCTGAATTTTCAGTTTGCCAGTCTTGAGAATGGAAGCACCCCACCGGCTCTCTCAGTCTGCAGACCTTTGCACTCACCTTGGAACTCCACCATCAGCTCTCCTGGGATGCAACTTACCATCTCTCTTGGGACTCGCCTGCCTTCATAATGACAGGAGTCATTTTTGCAAACAATAAATCTCTCCTGTTATACAGATGTGTATAAATCTATCTGCATGTGTTACTGTTGTTGTTCAGTTGCTAAGTTATGTTCTGACCCTTTGCGACCCCACAGACTATAGCCTGCCAGGCTCCTCTGTTCATGGGACTTCCCAGGCAAGAATCCTGGAGTGGGTTGCCATTTCCTTCTCCAGGGGATCTTCCCAACCCAGGGATCAAACCCTTGTCTCCTGCTTGGCAGGTGGAGTCTTTACCACTGAGCCACCCAGGAAGTCCCTACATACAGATACAAATAAAGACAGACGGCGATCTAAGAATAGATACATTCCACTGGCTCTGTTTCTCTGGAGAACCCTGAGTAACATTCTCCTTTCACCTACTCCCAAAGCCCAGCTCCCTCTTGGTCAAACATTCTCCTTCCTTTCATGCAACTGCACATATTTCAGTAAATGCAACACCGGGAAGCCCTTCAGAGAGTAGTCTGAACTTTAGATCAACTGCTTGAAATTACAACTCCAGCTCCAGGCCTGGGGTTTTTGTGCCAAATTCTTAAAAAAAAAAAAAAAAAAAAAGATAAATGAGACCAAGAAAGGGGAAGAAAATAGAATGTGAGGCTTTGATTGATGTGGAGCATCTGAAAGCACTCCTGGGTGGGTTATCTTTAGTCCAGAAACTTGTGGTCTCTGCTTGTTTTTGCAGTTAACAGATTGCTTCTATTTATGTTGGTTACATTGTCAAAAATCAAAGGGGAAATCCATTCTGAGGAACACAAAAATCACCTCCAAGCTGGACAGTTCTTCAAGTGAGCAAGATGAAGTTTCCAGCACTACACACTCGACCAAGTGCTCGGGGCAGGAAAGGGGGCTGATTTCCACAGAATGAAGCATCTCCCCTGGAGCCCTCGGGCTTGTAGAGGCATGGAGAGTCCTCGCTGAAGCCTCCGTGGCTGGGTTATTAGGTTTGTCTCGAGCTTGTTGAAAAGTATTTATTAGAGGCCTTTTGATCCTTCTTCTGTCTGATACACCATAACTTTTACGACATAGAAATAACCAAAATGAAGAAGCTGAGACAACTCGGAGATTATTTGCCATTTCTCCCAAGACTGCCGGCCCTTTACCCGAAGAGGAGGCAGGATAATTTATGGAAGCGCGACTCGTCTGTAGGAGTGAAATAAGGCCCCGCGCTCTGCGGCAGTCATAATGAACAGAATAAATCCCGTCGTTATGCAGATGTTCCACGAGTGCTGTCAGCGCGTCGGGGAGAATTTACTCCCTGTCTCTGATGCTCGGGACAAACAATTCCACAAGATGGAAAACAACACAGGAGGAGAAAGCTGAGCCTGGCTCTCTGTCTGCTCTCAGAAGTTTTGTTCTGCATGTTTTCCCAGCAACAAACGACAGGGAAACTTCTTTCTCATCCTGGTGTTTTGACCTGGAAACATTTACAGAACCCTGGGAAACAAGCAAACTTTTCACTTAGGATTTTGAGTTGTTTGTTGTTGTTGTTTCTTTGAGTGACAGGTTCTATGCAACTATGGAAGTAGCTAAAATCAAACATTGGCTGGTTGCTTTGTAGAAGCTAGAGATGATTTCCATTCTCTTCAGCCTGTATAACGTGCTGCCCCCTTTAAAGAAATCCAGAAAAGATGCTCTCCAGAGTCTACCGGTCATCTGCAGCCATCAACGCCTTTGCCAGTTACAGCAAACACCGCCAGAAGTCTCGGATACCTAACACTATCCCCAAGGAGCCATCTCCCCTCACTTCTCTGTCTGGTTTTGTTAAAATTTAGACAACGGCTGTGGTTTTTGGACGGTGCTGAGGAATTATATATATTCAGGTCTCCGAGCCACCTACAATTACTTGTCTTGGCTCTGATCTGTACCGTTCTCAGGCCAGCGGTAATTTCACCATAAACGATGTCTCTCTCCTTTTATTGGATTTTGTTCGGAGGAGGGGCTCCTCACCAGGAATTAGTTTCTCATTAGAGGTCTCCGTCAGAAGCACCAGCTTGCTTTGCTAGAGCAACCTTACACGGATCGGGAGTGGCTGAGCTCCGGCTACTCGGCCCCCGTGGGTTTACCCCTGGCAGGTCCGTTAGCCAGGTTCCCTGCCATGTGGAATGCACCTGACTTGTTCCCCAAAGTGTATGTATTGGCACCTTTCCTTGGCCTCTTTTTTAAAAAAATAATCTCCACTGAAAAGCAGAAGTGAACATTAATTTCTCTGGGAAACATTCCAGAGAGCGTAAAGGAGAAGATAGCTTGTTTTTCCTTTCCTGGATTTTCAGGAAATCATAGCAAAGAGGAAGCAGTTCTCACCAATTGTTCATTACTCAGAAACATGTAATTTACACCGCAACCCTCACTGACAAATGATCCAATTTACATGGGGGTAGGTAAAAAATTCTCTTCTCACATTTCCTAAAAGAAAGAGAATCACACAAGACAAGGGGTGTGCAGTGGGCTTCGGCTGGTGACCCTTTATTTTTAGAAGCCGAATAACCCCAAACCAGCAGCTTTCTTTAACCTGAGACTCTCTCACAGTTTCTGCATAAATTTACTATAAAAACATAAAGCAAAACATAAAAAGGAGGATGGCAACAGTAAAGTAGCTATGCCACAAACTCGACAACAATTATCTGTTCTATCTAGGGCACACTTAACTCTCTAATTGCTAATTGTAATTTAAATGAAAACATGTGTTTCTTGTTAAATTCATCAACTCCATTTTTAAGTGCTACTGAGGAGAGCTGTGATTAAGGCTGACTGCACACCTCGGGTTTTTGCCAGCCCGGGGCTCAGGTAGTTATTGGGATGTCATCTCAATTGGAGGCCCTCAATGGTTGGATTGCTTTCTGAACAAGACAGCTCAGCAGAATGGAGGAGGGGGGGGACTGGGAGGCATCACTTGACCAGGATTCTTTTGCATGTCCCGTGCTGCTGTCTCCTGCGAGTCCAACTGTGAAGACCCTGAGAAGTTCACTGGGATCCAGCCCCCTCTGGAATCCAGCTTTTTGCCTCTTAAGGATACTCAGTTGTTGTTGTTCAGTCGCTAAGCTGTGTCCAGCGCTAAGCTGTGGCCCCATGGACTGCCCTGTCCTCAAAATCTCCTGCATTTTGCTCAGACTCATATCCACTGAGTTGATGATGCCATAAAATCATCTTATCCTTTGTTGCCCCCTTCTCCTCCTGCCCTCAGTCTTTCTTAGCATCAGGGTCTTATCCAATGAGTTGGTTTTTTGCATCAAGTGGCCAAAGTATTGGAGCTTCAGCTTCAGTGATTCCAATGAACATTTAGGGCTGATTTCCTTTAGGACTGACTGGTTTGATCTCCTTACTGTCCAAGGGACTCTCAAGAGTCTTCTCCAGCACCACAGTTCAAAAGCATCTATTCTTCTCGAGCAGTTATCAAATTCTGACCAACTGGAGAAATCTCCTTGCAAAAGAGCTGGTTCTCTCTGTAACTCTGCTGTTCCCATGGATGCCATCCATCCACCACAGGCGCAAGAAAAAGAATCAATAACATGATGCTTGTGAAGATTCCGAATGGCCGATACCATGTAAGGACTTCATGCGATGGTCTGATGTCAAGTAGTTGCTCAGCAAACATCATTCTCATCCTGTTACCAGATAAGCACAAAGTTGATATGAAGAATTTAAAAGGAAAGGGCTCATTCGTTCAGCTGTGTTTAGGGAAAAGCCAGTCTTAAATCATCAAAGTCTGGAGTAGACAGACTAGGTTTTAAGTGCACTATTGTTATGTTCAATTAGAGACAGTAATTAGAAATGGCTAATTAGATAACATTTTGTTTATTTTCTATTGAGCTAACAAGAATAATCTGTTAATAGCTTATCAATCCTTGTGGGAAAACATTTGTAGAGCACTTGGGAGTCTGTATTTGCCCAGGTCCTCCAGAGAAACAAAACCAATAGGAGATATATTTATTTATTGATTTTAAGGAATTTCTTTTACGGAATTGGCCAGTGTGACATGGAGGCTGCTGGTTGTGAAACTGAGACAAACTGATGCGGTACGTTCCAGTCTGAGCCCAAAAGCAGGAGAAGACTGGTAGGCCAGTTCAGAGAGAGAGAATCCCTCCTTCCTCAGCTTTTCGGTTCCTTTCAGGCCTGGATGGAACAAAATGGACTGGATGGGGCTCATCCACAATGGGGCTTCCCTGGTGGCTCAGACGGTAAATAAAGTAAAGCCGCTCAGTTGGGTCTGACTCTTTGCGACCCCATGGACTGTAGCCCAGCAGGCTCCTCCCTCCATGGAATTCTCCAGGCAAGAGTACTGGAGTGGGTTGCCATTTCCTTCTCCAGGGGATCTTTCTGACCCAGGGATCGAACCCGACTATCCCACATTGCAGGCAGACCATCTGAGCCCCCAGGGAAGCCTCTGCAATGCAGGAGATGTGGGTTCAATCCCTGGATCAGGAAGATTTCCCTGGAGAAGGAAATGTCAACCCATTCCAATATTCTTGCTGGGAATAGACAGAGGAGCCTGGCGGGCTACAGTCCATGGGGCCACAAAGAGTTGGACACGACTGAGCAGCCAGTACTTTCATCCACAATAGGGAGGGCAGCCTGCTTTACTCAGTGTACTGACTGAAATGATAACCTCATCCAGAAACATCCTCCCAGATGCACACAGAATAGCACTTCACCAAATATTTGGGCATCGCGTGGCCTAGTAGACACACAGAACTCACCTTCACAGATCTAAAGTTATCCTATGCGATGGTGAAGCACTGTCTGCATGGTATGTCATGGAACATGTATGGATTTGGAGCCAGGCATATCTACACTAAACCCTTGTTCCTCTGCCTACTCAGTCTGGGTCCCTGGAGAGTCACATGTCCTCACTAAGACTCAGTGATACTATGGCCACTGGAGACAAGAAGTATCTGCTCATTGTGTTTGTCGCCTGTGTGGATCTGGGTGCAGGCAGCGTGCCCCAGGCCATGGACGAGTCTAGTGCCAGAGCCCCCTGCCCCCAGGCATGTGGGCTCCGGGGAATTAGGGTCTGTTTTCTGCTACTGTGACCTTGACCAGAGCGTTGCTAGCAAAGGACTGGTGACCTGGAGGCCTGGGCCAGTGGGCGGGTCCTCCATCAGCCACTCCCGGTCACGTATCCACTTGCTCTTCTTCACCTGTTGGATTGCTCACAGACCCTGGAGGACTTGGTCAGAACTACCCAGCAAACTCTCAGCCTTAGGACACCCCAATTCTTCTTCTCCCTCAGTCTCATCCTGGGGTCTAGGAGACTCTTCTTTGGCTGTGTTCTGATGGAACAATGTTATGGTTGAATGCATGCATGCATACTAAGTTGCTTCAGTCATATCTGACTTTGTGACCCCATGGACCGTAGCCTGCCAGGGTCCTTGTCCATGGGATTCTCCAGGCAGGAATACTGGAGTGGGTTGCCCAGCCTTCCTCCAGGGGATCTTCCCGACCCAGGGACTGAAACTGCAACTCCTGCATCTCCTGCTTTGGCAGGCAGGTTTTTTTTGTTTTTTATTTGTTTGTTTGTTTTTAATCACTAGTGTCACCTGGGAAGTCCTATGGTTGAATATTGTCTTTCTAAAATTTGTAAGTTGAAATGCTAACTCCTAATACTTTAGAATGTGATTGTTTTTGCAGAAAAGAGCTTGCTAAAAGATGATTAGATTAAAATGAGGCCATCAGGGGATGTCCTTAAGAGAAGAGGAAACTCGGACACACAGACAGGCAGCCATCTGCAAGCCAAGAGAAGAGGCCTCAGGAGAAACCAAGCCTGCCCACACCTTGATCTTGGACATCTAGCCTCCAGAAACCCTGAGAATATAAGTATGTGTTGTTTCATTCACTCAGTCAGTGACAGTGACAGCCCACTGTGTGTGTGCTTGCTAAGTCACTTCAGTCGTGTCTGACTCTTAGCTAGCTATAGACCATAGCTAGCTAGGCTCCATGGTCCATGGGATTCTGAAGGCAAGAATATTGGAGTGGGTTGCCCTTCTCCAGGGGATCTTCCTGACCCAGGGATCAAACCCACATCTCTTATGCTCTTGCATTGGCAAGTGGCTTCTTTACCACTAATGCCACCTGGGAAACCCTATGACAGCCCTAGAAAAATAATACAGGACCTTAAAACACTAAAGACCATCCCTAGACAAAACAGTTGTCAGCTCCCCAACCAGCAGCTTGATTGTCCAGAAGTCCTTGTATCATGAGAGCTTGTCTCAAAGGACGATGTCCTTCCCTTCAGTGGGGCAGGATTAATGATGTGGGTTCTATTGACAAAAGCTCTGCTCACAGACAAGCAGAAGTGCCTGCCCAGGAACCCTTATAGGTCTGTCCTGGTCAAGGATTAAATTTTTTTAACAACAGAATTTGGTCAAGCTGAGTATGAACATAGATATAATTCTTACCGATAAACTTCTGGATGGCTTCCCAGGTGGTGCCAATGGTAAGAAATACACCCGCCAATGCAGGAGACTTAAGAAACACAGGTTCAATCCCTGGGTCAGGAAGGTCCCCTGGAGGAGGGCATTGCAACCCACTCCAGTATTCTTGCCTGGAGAACCCCATGGACAGAGGAGCCTGGCGGGCTATAGACAACGGGGTCGCACAGAGTCGGAGGTGACTGACACAGCACGGCACGGCGCAAACTTCTGGATAAGTAGAATTTCAGGTGGTGCATCAGTTTCTCAGGGCTGTCATAACAAAGTACTGCAAACTTGGTGGCTTGTACAACAGAAATGTATTATCTTACAGTTCTGGAGGCAAGAAGTCTGTGTCCTAGGTGCCAGCAGGAAGATTGAAGGAAAGTCTTGCAGAGTCCAGGTTGACTAGACTGCCCCATTCCTGCAGGAGAAAAGAGGTTTAATTTCTGGAGAGATTTAAGCAAAGGAGGCTTGGGTTTGGGGATTCAGTTCAGTTCAGTCACTCAGTTGTGTCTGACTATTTGCGACCCCATGAATTGCAGCACACAAGGCCTCCCTGTTCATTACCAACTCCCGGAGTTCACTCAAACTCACATCCATTGAGCCAGTGATGCCATCCAGCCATCTCATCCTCTGTGTCCCCTTCTCCTCCTGCCCCCAATCCCTCCCAGCATCAGAGTCTTTTCCAATGAGTCAAATGTTTGCATGAGGTGGCCAAAGTACTGGAGTTCCAGCTTTAGCATCATTCCTTCCAAAGAACACCCAGGACTGATCTCCTTTAGAATGGACTGGTTGGATCTCCTTGCAGTCCAAGGGACTCTCAAGAGTCTTCTCCAACATCACAGTTCAAAAACATCAATTCTTTGGTGCTCAGCCTTCTTCACATTCCAACTCTCACATCCATACATGACCACTGGCCTTGACTAGACGGACCTTAGTCAGCAAAGTAATGTCTCTGCTTTTGAATGTGCTATCTAGGTTGGTCATAACCTTCCTTCCAAGGAATAAGCATCTTCTAACTTCACGACTGTAATCACCATCTGCAGTGATTTTGGAGCCCCCAAAATAAAGTCTGACGCTGTTTCCGCTGTTTCCACATCTATTTCCCATGAAGTGATGGGACCGGATGACATGATCTTCGTTTTCTGAATGTTGAGCTTTAAGCCAACTTTTTCACTCTCCTCTTTTCGCTTTTATCAAGAGGCTTTTAGTTCCTCTTCACTTTCTGCCATAAGAGTGGTGTCATCTGCATATCTGAGGTTATTGATATTTCTCCCAGCAATCTTGATTCCAGCTTGTGCTTCTTCCAGCCCAGCGTGTCTCATGATGCACTCTGCATAGAAGTTAAATAAGCAGGGTGACAATATATAGCCTTGACATACTCCTTTTCCTATTTGGAACCAGTCTGTTGTTCCATGTCCAGTTCTAACTGTTGCTTCCTGATGTGCATATAGGTTTCTTAAGAGGCAGGTCAGGTGGTCTGGTATTCCCATCTCTTTCAGAATTTTCCACAGTTGATTGTGATCCACACAGTCAAAGGCTTTGGCATAGTCAATAAAGCAGAAATAGATGTTTTTCTGGAACTCTCTTGTTTTTTCCATGATCCAGTGGATGTTGGCAATTTGATCTCTGATTCCTCTGCCTTTTCTAAAACCAGCTTGAACATCTGGAAGTTCACGGTTCACATGTTGCTGAGGCCTGGCTTGGAGAATTTTGAGCATTACTTTACTAACGTGTGAGATGAGTGCAACTGTGTGGTAGACTGAGCATTCTTTGGCATTGCTTTTCTTTGGGATTGGAATGAGAACTGAACTTTTCCAGTCCTGTGGCCACTGCTGAGTTTTCCAAATTTGTTGGCATATGGAGTGCAGCACTTTCACAGCATCATCTTTCAGGATTTGAAATAGCTCAACTGGAATTCCATCACCTCCACTAGCTTTGTTCGTAGTGATGCTTTCTAAGGCCCACTTGACTTCACACTCCAGGATGTCTGGCTCTAGGTGAGTAATCACGCCACCATGATTATCTTGGTCATGAAGATCTTTTTTGTACAGTTCTTCTGTGTATTCTTGCCACCTCTTCTTAATATCTTCTGTTTCTGTTAGGTCCACACCATTTCTCTCCTTTATCGAGCACATCTTTGCATGAAATGTTCCCTTGGTATCTCTAATTTTCTTGAAGAGATCTCTAGTCTTTCCCATTCTGTTCTTTTCCTCTATTTCTTTGCACTGATCACTGAGGAAGGCTTTATCTCTTCTTGCTATTCTCTGGAACTCTGCATTCAGATGCTTATCCTTTTCTTTTCTCCTTTGCTTCTCTTCTTTTCACAGCTATTTGTAAGGCCTCCCAGACAGCCATTTTGCTTTTTTGCATTTCTTTTCCATGGGGATGGTCTTGATCCCTGTCTCCTGTACAATGTCACGAACCTCTGTCCATAGTTCATCAGACACTCTATCTATCAGATCTAGTCCCTTAAATCTATTTCTCACTTCCACTGTATAATCATAAGGGATTTGATTTAGGTCATACCTGAATGGTCTAGTGGTTTTCCTTGCTTTATTCAATTTAAGTCTGAACTTAATAAGGAGTTCATGATCTGAGCCACAGTCAGCTCCCAGTCTTGTTTTTGCTGACTGTGTAGAGCTTCTCCATCTTTGCCTTGGGGATAGCAGACACAAAAGAAGGCAGGAGGAGAGGCATAGAAATGGAGAAATTAGAAAACCTAGAAGTTCCAGACACTTTCAGAAGCAAGTTACCTACAAAGGATCGAGCATCAAGAGCAGTAGTGGACTTCTCAACAGCAATGCTGGAAGTTGGAAGCCTGGCCACCGGTCAATGCCTCTGAAATTCGGAGAAGAAATTTTTCCAGGACTCTAGCTGAAGAATTAGTAAGGATTTCAAATGGCAACAGCAGAGCCTGAAACCAGGCATAGAGCCCTGGCAGGCTCATGTGACTGCATGGAGTCTCATGCCCATGGAGTTGGCTGGGGGGCAGCATCAAGTCGCAAAAACAGCGAGGCTGTTAAATGTTTTCTTTGATAGAAAGGATGTCTGAATTGGGGTGGAGGACGGCATTTTGCATCTGTTTGTTAGACATTCTCACTGTGGTCACCTCCATAGGGACAAGAGCTGTATGTATCTGAAACCAAGACATGCTTTGTCCTTTGACCTGTGTGACCATAGTGATGGGCTGGGACCCGGCAGGAAGTGAAATGAGAGCAGACACCAGGCTGTCTGCCCTGGCAGCGGCAGCCGCCTGCCTCCCTATTGATCTGTAGGTTTGGGCTGCTGCCTGGCCTTATCAGCTGGTGACATCAGCGCTGTCCTCTCAGAAAGTGAACTCAGAAAGTGCTTCTGAGGGCAGTGAGAACCCGTTAGCAAAGACTCTGTACCTGCAGATAAAAAGCATGCTTGCAAGGAAGCAGAGGCCCTGCTCCCTTAGAGAAAGTATCTTGCTAGCTTTTCCACATAAAGAAAATAAAGGCAAAATGAAAAGCGTCCCCCCAGTACATAATATTTCTTCTACGGAGCATCTTGGTGCTGTTTTGACTGCCCTGGACATTACTGAGGGGCTTCCCTGGTGTCTCAGTGGTAAAGAATCTGACTGCCAATGCAGGAGACACAAGAGATGTGGGTTCAATTCCTGGGTCAGGCAGATTCCCTGGACGAGAGCATGGCTACCTGTTTCAGTATTTTTGCTTGGAGAATCCCATGGACAGAGGAGCCTGGTGGGCTACAGATCATGGGGACAAAAAGTCATGAGTGAACACTCACACCTGCCATGCCAGACTGTACGGACTCTCTCGTACAGAAGTTTTCAGATTTAAACAACCTGTAATCCTTGAAGGGATGGAAAACAGAAATCACCACTGAGAGAAATCCATTTCGTCCCTGAAATACACACAGCTTTGACCTGTCTTTTCATTCAATGGACCTGTATTAAAAACAGAAATGTCAATTTTAAAGAGAGACCAAAGGTAATAAGTAAATAATAGATATTTTGGTCACATTCTAAGTAAATGATGTGACATTGCATCCACTTTAAAATGTTGAGTAATTTTTTAGCCTTGAAAAATATTTTGGTCAGTGTCCCAAGAAAAAGATCATTTTACTAAGTCATCACAGCTCCAAAGTAGGTCCGCTGTGACTTTTATGTTTGATTGTTTGTTTCTGCTCTGATTCAAAAGGTTTTGGAAATCCAACATACTGGGTAATTGAAGATGAGGCAAGAGAAACCAGACCTGAGATTCTATCTGAATAAGCTGACGTTCTTCCAGGATTGGAAGAGCATCTATCATCCTAACACTGCTTCTGTTCCTTCAAAATCTGGCTTGAATTTTACGTCCTTGGAGATCAGTTCTGAATACACATCCTACACCTTTAGAATGAAATCTTTACCACGTCCAATTCTTTTCTCTTACGTTCTCAGACAGGATTATATTTGCTTGTCCTTAATCGTTCTTCAGTTTCTACAAATCTTTGCATTTTTCTCCCAGTGTACAGGTCATTCATCTATGCTGGAAATCAGTCTCTGAGACCAGCATGGGTCTTCCTAAAGCACCTAGGACCGGACACTCTCCCCAGGTGCTCCACGCTTCTTGTTGTCCACCCCTCTCACTCTGAGGTGTTCACACTAATCATCAAAATAAGTCGATCTGCTCCAGGGAAACTGTAATTTAAAATCATGGGAAAATTCTATGCTCAGAGAAATAAATTATGTAAGGATTTTTTCCATAATACCTGAAATCTCATGTAAAAAGGGCATGCTTATTCTATGAAATATATTGGATAAATACATTATAAGTCCCAGTGGTTGTTAAATAAGAAAAAGTACAATTAAGGTAACAGCTATGATAAATGGCTTAAACCAAACAATAAAATTCTTAGTAGTTTAAAAGAAACATAGTAAATGAAAAATTAGGCAATTAGGAATCAGAACACTGGCATCTTGATCAGGACATCAGTTTCCTTGTCTTAAATAAGGGGAGTGGCAATGACCTTTATGAACTCTGGGAACATTCCATGTTTACCTGTTTTATAGAAGCTGTTTTTAAGCTTACAGAGGTATCCTATGCCCCTTATAAAAACATACCCTCTTCATTACTCCTCCCTGCCAGGCCCCTTCTGCATAGAGATCTGAGTCCTTGTGGGACCAACCACGTAATTGGCTCCTCATTTCAGAACATCTGGAAAGATGCTTCTTTAATGCAGATTAGGACTTGTGAAGACTTAAAAAAAATTCAGGTAGCAGAGTAAATTGTTAGCGCCTGGAATTAACTCTCACACCTTCTACTCCCTCTCTCCCCACCTGTGGTGGTGATAGGGGTGGAGTCCAAACTTGTCCTGCAAAACTAACCCATCCTTCAGATGTGATATGGTGTTGAAGTAGTTGAAGGACGATGATTTGTATTGCCTTTTGAAATACTCTGGGTTCTTAAGGAGCTAGCCTGGAAATTCTGCCAGTTTGTAGAATATGAGTTTCTTAGTTGCCTCATCTTAAAGGAAGTTACCCTATTGCTTTGTTACTCACTGCTTCAAAAGTCTTACAAAAGCTTAACTAACAATATTTATTTGGTCACAACTCTGCAGTCAAGCTAGGATTAGCAGGGTGGTTCTTCTGCTGGTCTCACTAGTATTCATTATGCAAATGCAGTCTTTCGGCAGCATGGCCAAGGTCAGGCAGTCCAAGACAGCCTCACGCACAAGGCTGGTGTTTCTCAGCGCTGCCAGCCAGGGTGTCTCAGTTTCCTTTCATGTTGTCTTTCTAGCAGGGTATCTTGGATTTCTAACACGGTGCAGCAGTGTTCTAAAACGAATGCTTCCAGTGCATATACACTTATCAAATTTTTTCTCGCATTGTGTTTGCTCATGACCCTTGGTCAGAGAAGTGCATTCGGATGGTGGTAATGCATTCTCCTTTTCAGAAGTTAATATGAACTGGTTTCTGCACTTTTGTCCATTTGCTTTCTTCAGGTAAATCATCACAACCTTATAATTCTAAGGAAAGTTTATTGGGGTGGAAGGAAAGCAAGTTCAGATGCAATAGATAGATAGAGAGGCAGAGAGACAAAAGGTCAAAAGAGCATTATTTATGATACTGAAAACTAATGAACGCCCACATATCCACCGAAAAGACACTTTGTTGTTGTTATTTTAGTTGCTAAGTCGTGTCTGACTCTATTGCGATCCCCTAGACTTGCCTGGAAAATCCCATGGACAGAGGAGCCTGGTTGGCTACTGTCCATGGGTCGTAAAGAGTCAGACATGACTGAGCGACTTCACTATCTACTGTCTATCTATATAGACTGTAGCCCACCAGGCTCCTCTGTCCGTGGGATTTTCCAGGTGAGAATACTGGAGTGGGTTGCCATTTCCTTCTCTAGGGGATCTTCCCAACCCAGGGACTGAACCCAAGTTTCCTGCACTGGCAGGCAGATTCTTTACCACTGAGCCACCAGGGAAGCCCCCAAAGAGACTAATTAAACAAATAAGGATAGGATACATCTATATTATAAACTCATTAAAAATGATGTTATATGTTTTTATACTTTGAGATAGAAACATATCTACACTGTACTGTTAAAAGGAAAAAAAATGTTCTATTTAAGAAAAGGAAAAAAAGGTCAAGAAAACAAACCATAAAGGAAAATACGTGTACATATAGAAAAATGTCCAGGAAGATATAACCAAAATGCTAGCAGTGCTTCCCGTGGGGTGTGACTGTGAACATGCTCTGTTACTTTTCTGTGACTCTTCTGAACTCAGTTTTTATAGTCATCATGCGTTATAAGTACATCAAGCCACAAAGCGAAAACAACTGTACAAATTAAAAATTCAACTTGTGGCCTCAGTACACCACTTCGGCAGATCACAGTCCGCTGACCTGCCTTCCCAGGAGACTTAGTGCCGGGGGAGCAGAGAACACGGGGAGGGTGGTGTCAGGTGTGATCGGCTTGCAGAAGTCAAGCAAGATGGCAGCTGGCATTTCAGACAGAGGCAGTGAGAGCTCAGGGGGTTGGAGCTAACCACCCACCCAGGCTGCTTACTCCTCATCTCTGCAGTCAAGAGCCCTTCTGCCTTAGGAAGAATGACGCTCATACCTGAGCTGTGATTTGGCCTGTGAGCAGTCCCCTCTGGTGCTGCTATCCGACTCTGTGCGACCCCACAGACAGCAGCCCACCAGGCTCCCCCATCCCTGGGATTCTCCAGGCAAGAACACTGGAGTGGGCTGCCATTTCCTTCTCCAATGCATGAAAGTGAAAAGTGAAAGTGAAGTCGCACAGTCGTGTCTGACTCTTAGTGACCTCATGGACTGCAGCTCACCAGGCTCCTCCGTCCATGGGATTTTCCAGACAAGAGTACTGGAGTGGGGTGCCATTGCCTTCTCCGGCTGTCCCCTCTGGGCAACCATTAAAACAGTTTAACTAGGAGAGCACGTGCCAAAGACTCAGTTTGGGTTTATAGCTTCAAGAGCAGCAGAGAGTCTGAAACATCTATCTGCAAGCTCACCAAGTAGCCTGACTTGCAACAGTTTCCTGGAAGCTGGTTAAGACAGAAGACCCCTGAGTTTGATGAAGAAGTTTACCTCTCATAGTACCACTGGTATCCAGAGAGTTATCATTTTCCTGGCTGGTTCCCTGAGCCTGGTTTCCACAGGATGCTCTGCAGGGTGCCAGGTGATGCTGCCTGCACACATGAGGGGCTGCTGCAGGAGAGGAATCCTAACATGAACCCTGAATCTTTTTCAATGGGCTGCAAACCACCGGCTCTCTGCCCTGGAGAGAGACTGTCCTTACTGTACCGGACACATCTGCTCTTTGCTTTGGAATGAGACCTGACTCTGTCTTCTGAGGCTGTCCACTGTAAGTCCCCAGTAGGTCCGTGTTATGAATAGCCTCCCTTAGAGGAAATATCTGGGAGCACTTAGTGAAGCTGTCATTCAGAATACCCAGAGCAGGTACTGAACAGCCATCTAAACACAACCAAACAAAAACATATAACCTTAAGGTTGTGCATACAACCTTAAGCTTGTTCTTACAACCTTAAACTTGTGCTTTGTAAGTGTCTAGAAACTTTCTTGATTGAAATATAAGGATATTTTATTAACTTTTTATTTTATCCTTTTAAAGGTTTTTTTTTTTTTTTTTACTGTGGACCATTTTAAAAGTCCTTATTGAATTTATTACAGTATTGTTTCTGTTTTCCATGGTTTTTTTCCCCTCTGATTTTTTTTCGACTGCAAGGTATATGGGATCTTACTTCCTTGACCAGGAATCTAATCCGTACCCCTCTGCACTGGACGGTTAAGTCTTATCCGCTGGACACCCAGGGAAGTCCCTAAAGATATTTTAGAAATCTTAAAGATAAACATGGGTGAGTGTTGGTTGAGGAGGGGTGCTGGGGAACATTCTGGGGTGGCAAAAGTGAAGTTCGTTTGCTTCACAGGGTGTGGGTTACCTGGCTGCCTCGTTCGTAGAAACTCACGCCATTCTACCCTGTGCCTTTCACCAGAAGCACATTAGTGTCAATCAAACACACACACACACACACACACACACACACACACACACAGGCAGTGCTCACACTCACCGCTCTCACATGCTCAGGCCCAAGAACTCACCATAGGATATAAAGATCTCTTGTTTTACCTGCTTTTATTTTTCCTCTCTGTTTCACAAACATAACGTCTCCTCCTCCATCACGTCACATGTAGTAACGCCTTGCTGGACTGAATGCACTGGCGGGTAGTGGTGGAGAAAGACCACTTAGTTACATAAACTGCTTGTTTAAAAAACCCAGCTCAGCACGGTTTCTGGCATCCAGCAAGTGCTCACTGCGTGTTTCCTGAAATGAAAGACTTGAAAGTTAAGAGTAAAATTGGTGAACGGAGGTTGAATGCAAGATGACAAAGTCCTAGGTCCAGCGTGTTTTGGAGTTACTAGTATATTTTCATTACCTCCTGCATTTTAAAGCCATTGTGCCAATTACTCAAAACACTGGAGGTGAATGAATGGGAGCTCTGAGTCTCATCTTCCATCAGGTAAAGTGTGGGTCCTGAGTGGCAGTGAGGGTCCCTCCTCCTTTCCTTGATCTGTCCTCTGTTCTAATTATGGAGGGGGGAGGAAGGGACATTAGCAAAGAGCAGAGTGGCTGACACTGAAGGTCAGGGTCCCAGATGACAGGCAGAGCAGGGGTGATGGAGTAAGGAGTTAGCGCCTTCCTCTTTTCTTCTTAGTCTAAGCGCCCAGCCACAACAGGCAGTCTGTCCTGTCTCCAAGGTGAGGATTGGGGGTGGGGGCGGAGATTGTGTCACCAGAAACACATGTCGCTCAAGTAGCCTAGCTTCCAGAGTTTCAAATCCAGAACGTTCGCCTTTGTTAACCCCCCGAAACAGACAGGGTTAACAGGAATGCCAGACCCTTCGGGGCTTTTCTCAAGTGTGTCCGCGGGCTCAGGGTCCCTGACGGGCCTGCCTCTTTGTCCCGCTCGCCTCCCATTTCCAGGACACTCTTCCTCACAAAGTGCCTTGAGGAGACGTCCCCACCCGCACCACGCTGGGCCAACAGCAACTGGCTGATATTCTCAAGCCTTCCGTCTCCGCACACTCCCAAAGCTGGTCGTCTTCGAGCAGCCATCGAAATACAAACAACGATGCAAAAGTGGCCTGAAAAGTTTCCTTCCCAGGCTCTAGCTGTTTCCGGGCCCAAAGCATAACGTCTTGCGTCAGAACAGCTCTGTCAGTTTCCATGGCCTCCCTTCACCAAGTCCGCAAGCTGCTCCACATGTCCAGGTGAGGGGCAGACACCCCATTTCTCCTAGTTGTCCTCTCAGTCAACTTGTACAATCTCATGACTCCTCCACTCCTCAAATTCAAAAGGCCTTGAAGTCATCTGAGACCTGGGAGTCTCACCAGGACTCATGCACATATGCTCAGTTGCAATCGCTGTTCTAAAAGCAGCTTCTCATCACCGCTGTTTTACAGCTGAGCCTTCCACGTGCGCATGCTCAGCCATGTCAGACTCTCCAATCCCATGGACTGCAGGCTGCCAGACTTTGGGGATTTTCCAGGCAAGAATATTGGAATGGGTTGCCATTTCCTGAGGTTCAACAAAAGAATAAAGGTCATGACGTTTTTAGCATGACAAAATGGGTTTAAGATTTACTCATGTTTTCACACGTTTTCATTTTTCTCTTTAGATCACTTGCGTGTGTGTGCTAAGTCACTTCAGTCCTCTCCAACTCTGTGTGACCCTGTGGACTGCAGCTTGGTAGCTTCCTTTTTCTATGGAATTCTCCAGGCAGAAACACTGGAGTGGTTTGCCATTCCCTCCTTCAGGGGATCTTCTCGACCCAAGGATGGGATCGAACCCTTGTCTCTTACATCTCCTGCATTGACAAGCAGGTTCTTTACCACTAGCGCAAACTTTAGGTTGCTTCTTCTTGTTTAGTCACTTAGTCATGTCCAGCTTGTACGACCCCATGGACTGTAGCCCACCAGGCTCCCCTGTTCATGGGGTTTCCCAGGCAAGAACACTGGAGTGGCTTGCCATTCCCTTCTCCACTTGATCACTTAGTAATTTTCAATTGTATGAATATATCATAATTTTTTAATCCATTCTTCTGCTGATGGACTTTAGGGTAGTTTGGGATTATGAATAAAGTTGCAGTGAACATTTTTGTGCAAAAGAAACAAAAATTAAAAATACAGAATCAGGTTTAAGCCCAGGCAGTCTGAAAGAGAGCTCGGGTTTATAGTCATCCTACTGCCCTGTAGGAGGAGCCTGAGGCCCAGGGTGAGGGAAGAGGAGAGTGAGCCAGATGCTGAAGTTCAAGGTCATCAGAGGCCTGTCTGCAATGCCCTCCTCCCCATCACCATCGAAAGAGAGAAGATGGCATGTGGAAGGATGGACAGGGCATTCCCTGGGACACGGTGACATCCACACTCTTGGGAGAATGAAGGGGGTTTAATTCTGCCCAGGCCAGCCTCTAATTGAAAGTATAGCTCATGACTGGACAAGGCGGCTTAATTTGATTTAAAGCTTGTGCAGTTTAGGCTCTTAAAAGAAGCCGGACACACACACACACACACACACAGTTTTTTCTGAGATGCCTGAGAAGAGCTCTGCCTGGAGACAGGAACTAAGAACTCGCAGGGCATGGACGTGTGTCTACGGTGTGGAGTGCCTCTTCCGTGCTCCCCGCACTTAGTGTGTCCTCCGTGACAGAGGGCAGAGAAGAGGGAACAGGGAAGGGCCTGACCCAGGAGCATCCTATGGCTTGTATCTACGATCGCCTCCCCCAGGAGAGAAATCAGACGACTTGATAAAACTACCTGTCCTCTTCTCCTTCCCTGATGCTCTGCAGATGAAGAAGGAAAAGGATGTTTTGAGAAGAGGAAAAGACAGACCTGTGCAGGTTTGGAGTGAGGCCACGTGTGAAGAATGATGGGGTCTGGTGAGGTTATTGGGGCCTGACTGATAGGAACCAAGACAGGGAGCTAAGGATGCTCCATTTGTGTGTGTGTGGTGGGTGGGGGTGGGGGGCGGTGATCTATTAACCACTTACGGAAAGAAATAGGCTTTCCAGACTCTGTCCCGATCAAATAAATGGTGTTTGTATGACAGAATCTCTCTGACTCAATTCTACATAATAGTCCTCGTGGTGTCCCCAACTCTACGCTACACTAAATAAAATATCATGCTAACACCAGCTCGTGGAGGCCTGTTCTGAGGTCTCTCATGTCCTTAGTCTCTCAGTCCTATCCATTCTTTGTTACCCCATGGACTATAGCCTGCTAGGCTCCTCTGTCCATGGGGATTCTCCAGGCAAGAATACTGGAGTGGTTGTCATACCTTCCTCCAGGGGATCTTCCCAATCCAGGGATCAAACCCAGGTCTCCCACATTGCAGGTGGATTCTTTACTGTCTGAGCCAGCAGGGAAGGTCTGGTCCCTTTGTAAAGCTGGTATCTCCTCAAAGTCCTACAAATCCTGAGGTGAAACAACTAAATCGGCCAATAGCAGGTGCATTTTTAGGCAGAACTACCAAGATGTGCTGTTACGGGCGGCACTGTGTTTCCCCTTACTTCCTGTGTCGATGTCCTGACCCCCCAGAACCTCAGAATGTGACCATACTTAGAGAGGTCATTAAGCAGTAGGGCGGCCTTCCTGCTACATGACTGGCATCCAGACAGGAAGGGGTCAGGACACAGAAAGGCACACGGGAAGGACCACATGAGGACACAGGAAGAAAACGGCATCTTCAAGCCAGGACAGAGGCCTCGGACAAACCAGACCGCCCACAGCAAGATCCCAGGCCAGCCTTCCATAACTGTGAGAACACGCCTCTCTGTGCTCTGCATCCCCGGTCCCTGGCCCCGGCACACGCACACGGACACCATTTCCCAGCCACGTGTCAGGACCCCACGCACCCTGCCTGGTGTCCGGCCTGCGTTAATAAGTCAGCTCCCTCCACGTTAAAACCATCCCTCCTGTCACTTGAGGAGACAGAGGCAAACAGTGAGCTGCCCTCTTCCCTGTGTCTCCAATCAAAAATAATCAGGAGGAAGTGGAAGGAGGCAGGAAAGAGGCCCAAGGAGACCCCCAGGTAAGAAGCGGTCCTTTGAAGGACCAGAGCACGAGGCTGGGTGCAGGGCTGAGGGGGGCTTTGCGGGGTCTGTGCCTCAAGACGCTGTCATAAGCACTGCTTGCTTCGCAAGGAGCGCGGGAGACCGAAGGCGGCACTCGGGCCGCAGACCCTCCTTCTGTTCACACCGCGATCTCCGGCAGAACAGCACGCAGCCAGGGGGGCGGTGGGCTTCTCGGTCCCGCAGCCGGGCAGCCTGGCCCACTCCCCGCTAGTCCGAAGAGACACGGAGGCGGGAGAGGCGGCCCCAGGTGCGCGCAGGCTCCGGAGGGTCAAGGCTCATTCGGGAGGTCACTCCATTTAACGCTTCCCTTCTGCCTTCTCCCCTGGCTTCCGCTGAAGCCCAGAAAGCTTGCCTGGTTGTGATTTCTGTGTCTTTATTTTTCCTCATCGCATCCCGCCTTTCGGCTGGGAGTCGCCTGCTGAACCACCCGCAGCAGCGGGCTGGTCACTGCAGATTAATTGGGGACGGAGGTTTCTGCTTCCCAACTTCCGTGGGCTCCTTTTGTGGGCTTTCTCCCTCTCTCCCTGCAGCGGGGAGCCCCGAGTCTATGGGATGAGTCTTTAACGTGTATGCATTTGAAAGGAGCAGATGAAAGCCACTTCTCTGAGCCACCTAATTGGAGAGAATTGCGGTTTTAGGGGTGAGGGGCGGGCCTCCTAAGTGAGAGGGAGAGGGGGCGTGGGGGAGGGGCGGAGAGAGGGGCCTGGGCTCTTTTGATGAAAACGCGGGCCTCCCCCTAGTCATCCTCTTCAGCTGCTGCCTCGCAGATGGACCCTTTAATTGAATTTTCCTTCGGGCCTGGGGGAGGGAGCCATTTCGGGCCAGAAGAGCAATTGATGTGAATCCCATGGCTTTGGTTTCTTTTCACTGGGAGCTGGAGGGGCAGGTGGGGTGGTTGTCAGCCTGCCATCCTCTTTCTCCTTTTCAGTTCACCTGATTTTTTTTTTTTTCTTTCAATTCACCTGATTTTTGTTTTCTGTCTTGAAAATCCCCACTCTGGATTATTTTGCTACACACTGGTCTTTGTCATCAGGGTACACGTGGAGGAAGATGCATTAGACGGTGAAGAGCCTGCCTGCCAGTGCAGGAGACGATGCCCTGGAGGAGGGCATGGCACCCTACTCCAGTATTTCTGCCTGGAGAATCCCATGGACAGTGGAGACTGGAGGGTTACAGTCCATGGGGTTACACAGACTTGGACACAACTGAAGCAACACCGCATGCCGCTATGTTTGATGGCTTGGATCCTGCAGCCCTTGGTGGGGTATGGTGGCTGTGCGCCTGGACCGGTCCTGCTGGGAAGGAGACAGTGTCAAGGTCAGTGCCTGCCTCTGAAAGTCCATCCTCCATCAGGGAGAATGCTCTTTTTAAAAAAACCAAAAGGAAAAACAAAACAAACAACAGATAAACAGAACCAGTTGAAGCCTTGTAGAAGTCAGTATGAAGTTCTCTGATGAGTAGGTGAGGGGTTAAATGGGGCGAGAGGCAACCAGGACAAGACCCTGGAGGTCGCTGGCACACGGCCTGGGGATTGGCCGGTGGGAAAAAGTGCACATCTAGAAGGCTGAGCATCCCTCAGTCCAGTGAGTGTGCAGGAGAAGAAAGAGAGGGCCTCGTTCTCTGCGCTCGTGACCGCAGTGACGTGTGCCCATGATCAGGATTCTGCCGGGCAGACCGCAGAAGCCAGAGGTCTGGAGTGTGATTCCCAGGGTCCCGTGAGGAAGCCTGGTGGATGCCCACCCACCCACAGCTTCAGTGGTCTTCTCAGACCTTCATGAGATGAGCAATTTGGTGGTGGAGAGGAGAGGCAAAAGCCATTTGTTCCAAAGGAGAAAAACAAAAAATAACAAAAAATAAATTGGTTCCTTTGTTCATCAGGGTGCACTGTTTGTCCATCCTATTTCTGACTCATTGTTAAAATCTGGAAACACATAGTCAGATATCACATGACCCCTGAGGCTTAGAGGAAGAGGGAGCTACGGAGGCACGCATAGTTCTATTAAGTAGTATTTGATAGTAAGAAAACACAGTGGTTGAAATTTGGGCAAATAGTACAGAAAGGATGTGGCATGTGAAGAAAGAGCGCTAACTCCCTCTTTTAGGAGCCCTCCCCAGAGGTAGACACTCTGAGCAAAGTGCGAGCCCACAGACTCTTCTCTCGGCCCTTCGTGAGGGGTGGTGCTTCTGCTGATACAGCGGCCATTCTCTGATGCTTGGGGTGGGGGGATAGCAGCTGCAGCTCTCGGGGAAGGTGGGCCCACCTCTCACCGTCCTTCAGGAGAGGAAGAGGATTTGCATGGGAAGAGAAAGAAGCCTGCTCTGAGTAGCTCACTGGTGGCCAAGGTGTAGAGGTATTACAAAGGGAGGTAGGGAGAGAAAGGGAGGTGGCAAGCCCATGCAGGCGGGAGGATCAAGTCGTGTGCGACGGGCGAGTGTTTAGGCAGGTGATGTAGAACCATTGAGGCAGAGCCTCGCTTGCATGATGAATTTAGCTATTCTTTAAGAAAATCATAAAATCAAAACAAACCAATGGGCTCTTTCAAGTTCCCACTCTGACCAGTTATTTCTGCTGCTGCTGCTGCTAAGTTGCTTCAGTCGTGTCTGACTCCTAGCGACCCCATGGACTGCAGCCCCCAGGCTCCTCCGTCCATGGGATTTGCCAGGCAAGAGTACGGAGTGGGTTGCCATTGCCTTCTCTGGTTATTTCCCTACTGATTTTCTATTCTTGTCACTATCGCCTCCATCATCGCCCTGAACGTTCATGTAACTACCATGAAGTAGCTGGTATTATTGACTTTGGCGGGAAGGAAACTGGGGTTCAAGCAGTGCAAGTCACCCACTCAAGATGGCATTGGTGGCAGATGTGGGCAGGACTCTGAGTCACATGCAACCTTCTACAGCCGCGATGTAGGAGTTTTCCCGTCCTCAAAACAAACCTCAGCAAGGCTGGCCCGACTGCCCTCCTGAGAACCCCCAGGCAGCCCTGGAGAAGACATTCCAACCCACAGCACCAAGCGAACCACACAGGGCAACCACACCATGTGCCCTGGTGTGTGGTGACAACGCCCTCCGAACAACACACAGGTCACTATTGTGACAAACAGGCCGCGCCCGGGCAACCCTCCAAGGCCAGCCTCTCCTAATCTTTCCCTAATCACAGGACCGCCTAAGTGTCTATTCTGCCACCTGCCGTGTTAGGCACTTTGCATTCATTATTCCAATTAATTCTCACACCAGCCCAGGAAAGTAAGAATTACGACTCTTGTTTTACACATTAGGAGATGGCAGCTCCGAGAAGGGGTCGAGCTGTGAGTCAAAAGCCAGTTCTAACCCCAGTGTTTTCTTTCTCCTGGGCAGCCCTGAACTTAGAGCTGCACCCCACCTCCACGTCTGCCAGACTCTTGGGAGTTGGATAAACCATTTCCTGCCACCCACTTTTGGGTTGTTATCACTTCGCTTGCCTTGTCTTTCAAAAGCAAGAAGAAAACCCTTCAATGAATGTATGGGTTCGTAAGGCATTACACACACCGTGGAGACAGCTAGTGTTGGGGCAGCGCTGGATGGCCACCGTCTGCAGTGGCCTGGCTCCAGTGACCTTGCGGTCATGAGGATCCAGCTCCTCCCTGCCCCCAGAAACATCTGCCAAGGACTGGCCACTCGGCCATCATGGAGTAATGCTTCATCAGCCATTGATTGCTGTGTGCTGGTCACTTGCTAAGATCCTCCCATGTCTGGCAGGGTCAAATTTCAAAGCAATTTCTCAGCCTGGGCACCACTCACATTTTGTGCCTGGATCCCTGGGTGGGGTTCGATCCCTGGGTCGGTTTCCATCCCTGGGTCGAGAAGATCCCTTGGAGAAGGAAATGGCAGCCCACTCCTGGATTCTTGTCTGGGAAAGCCCATGGACCAGGGAGCCGGGCAGGCTACAGTCCACAGGGCTGCAAAGAGTCTGACATGACTGAGCGACTACCACATTCTTCCCTGCGGGGCAGTCTGGTGCATTGTAAGACACTCAGCAGCAGCCCTGGCCTCTACCCTCTCGATGCCAGTATCACACCCCTCCCAGTTATGACAATCAGACATCCCCAGATGCATCCTAGGTCACAATACTGCCCACAGTCGAGGACCACTGTGTTCAGGTACAAACTGAGGAGTCTCTAAAAGGATCTGGGGGCATGACGTGACTCTGGTTCAGGCTGAAGCAGAGTCTAAAGGCAAAGTCAGCTTTGACTTAGGTCATCCCAGGTCGTTCTGCCCATCTGCCCGGAGCTCTGGGAAACAGGGTCATGCCTGCAAGTTGACCTTTCAGGGAGCCAACGTGGAACAATGTGAGTCCCACTAATGATGGACCCAAAACAGAATGAATGGGCCCCAAACCCCCGGACTTTGGGTTTCCTGAGTTGATTTGCTTGGGAACAGCTGGCAATGGTCGTAAAACCCTGGGGGAACCCTTTTCAAATCCTTCCCGGCTGCTAATTAGACGTGCAGACTTGCAAAGTGACAACCTTTCCAAGCTCAGCTATTTTGTCTGTGAAATCAGGATAAACGGAAACAGTGCTTCTGTCACGTGGGTTCTTGGGAGGATCAAACGGGGTGTTGAATATAAAGCTCTTACTCCCATCCAGGCACTTAGTAGGACTAATAAATCAAAATTGCCTTTGTTCCCACCCTTTTTCCCCAAGACAGAGCTAGGATTTTATTTGGAACCAAACCAGTGCCACGATTTCTAACCAGCAGGGCCTGTGTGATGAATGGGGGGTTGTGTTTCCTTCCAAGCATGACGCCTGGCCTTGGCATAATCCAGCTCCTTTGTGAATCTTCAAGTCATCTCTGTTTGACAGTGTGCCCAGCCAGGCCTGTTGGATCAGGACTGCTGTCAGAGGCCTTGCAAAAAGGGCGTGGGCCCCTTGCAGGTGTCTGCTGTCCGATAAGCTTGTCAGCAGAGGCTTTTCCGTGCCTGGCTCATCTGTCAGAGGTACAGGTGTGCCTGGGCTCCACTTACACTCTTGAGTCAGGGTCATGGTTGCCAGGACAGAGGAGATCTCCCCCAGGGAATGGAAGCTTTTATCAACCTGAATAATAGCCTGCTGCAGCCTGGAGCCCACAGAGGTCAATGAATAAGCTTCTCTTCCCCTACATCTGAAAACCAAGAGCTCAAGCACCCGTGTGGATCATATTGCTGCATCCTCCGGAAAATCAGGTCGACGAGGCTCTTGGTAAAGCTGCAGGTCACAGGGTAAAAAAAATTTTAAAAAAACAAGACAAAGAAGTAGATGTGAGCTACCTGGTAAGCTTCTGTGTGTCTTAGAAGGTATGACTCATTAAACAAAGCCCAGGTTATGGCAGGGCTGGGAGTCTACTCTTGGATAGCATCTTGTCTGCTTTCTCAGGCAGGCATTTCTCTGAAAATTGACAGAGACAGAGAAAAAGGGATAAATGAAGATGGTGCTCAAATCTGAAAATCTTTCTAATACTTGCAAATTAGAAAAATAATTTTGATGGAATAGCTTTGGGCAAGATGGAACCTGGGGAGTAATTCAGATTTCATTTATTCACTTCCTTGTTCTATCTTTAAGTCAGCAAGGCCCTCTAAGCTGCTGTGCATTTAGCAGCTTGCTTCTGCTGTGGTCTGGGGGTGGGGGGTGGGGGTGTTAGTTGCCTGAACAAGAGCCTCAGAGGAAGAACCTCAGTACCAGCCTGCAGGGCCCAGCAGAGCCCAGACACGTGGGGCACCTTGGGATGTGACACTTGTGAAAACTGCATGATCGAAACATAGATTCAGCTGGGCTACTGAGGATAAAACTTCTGACAACCATGGGACAAAACCACCCTGATACACTGAACAATCCTTTTCGGGATTCGTGCGTGGTGAAATCTATCAAAATGTAAAAGGTGGACATAGCTTTTGTGTCCCCCAAGAAAGCAGTAGGGTCACTCAGGATCCAGCTGGTTTGTTGTTGTATTGCAGTTGCTCAGTTATGTCCAATTCTCCGTGACCCCATGGACTGCAGCACGCCAGGCCCCATCTCCTCCTGCCCTCAATCTTTCACGGCACTGGGGTCTTTTCCAATGAGTCGGCTCTTTGCATCAGCTGGCCAAAGTATTAGAGCTTCAACTTCAGCATCAGTCCTTTCAGTGAACAGTCAGGGTTGAATATCATCTAATAATCAACAGCACAGACTCCAGGGTCAGCAAGCTCACGATCTGTGTGAGACTCATCAGGCTGCTTATCCATCCTGTGCCTTAGTTTCTGCGTCCGTCACAGTGGCCCCTGTGTGAGTTTCCTCATGCAGCTTAACAAATCATCACACATTTGCTTACTTAGCCTCAACAGACACTTATCCTCTCATAGGTCTGGTGGCTAGAAGTCCAGGGTCAGTCTATTAGCAAGTCCATGCTCCCTCTGAAGGCTCTGAGCGACTACTCTTGCTTGTCTCTTCCCCAGCTTCTGGTGTGGGCCAGCCACCGTTGGTGCTTGCTGGCTGTAGGCTGTCTCCACCTCTGATCTCTTTTTTCTAAGGACCACCTTACAAGGCCCGCTCTAATCGCATATGACCTCATCTTAACTAACTGCTTCTGCAAAGACTTGATTTTCAAATCAAATCACATTTATAGGTATCTAAGGGTAGAAGCTCAATATATCTGTTTGGGAGACACAATTCAACTTGCAAGAGTTTCTCATGGGGTTGATTTGAGGATTAAATGAAATAATGCGAAGAGTTTACACCAGTGCCTGGCAAAGAGTAATACAAACTATAAATTATTGGTATTTCTAAATTTATAGCAGGCTTATAAGGGTGGGCCTTACTCTCCTTCTTTGATAAAAGAGGAAGCCCTGGCTGGAGGTTAGGGCCAATGGCCTAAGGTTACCTAGTCAGTGAGTATAAGAGCCGGAACCCATGAACGTTTTTTTGTCCATTAGTCCACATTCATTCTAGAGTGGCCTGATTTCCCATCATGACCGAGTTCCTTCCTACTTTACTTGTAAGACTTGCTTTCTAATCAATACTGAATGTTCATTGAAGGGCTGATGCTGAAGCTGAAGCTCCAGTACTTTGGCCAAGAGCCTACTCATTGAAAAAGACCCTGAGGCTGGGAAAGATTGAGGACAGGAGGAGAAGGAGACAACAGAGGATGAGACGGTTGGATGGCATCACCAACTCAATGGACATGAGTTCTAGCAAACTCCAGGAGATAGTGAAGGACAGGGAAGCCTGGCATGCTGCAGTCCATGAGGGCACAAAAAGTCGGACATGACTGAGCAACTAAACCACAAGAAACCAGCTGGATCTTGAGTGACCTCACTGCTTTCTTGGGGGACATGAACTTTAAATAAAATAATCTAAATTTTATTCACTACTTTAGAACCTGAAATTCAGAAGGAATGAGCTAGAATATACTGATTCTTACATTACACAGGGCATTAGTCCTTCCCTGCTGTAAGCACCATGCTAGGCCTGAGCACCAGGTAACTCGGTGAAGGAAGCACTAGCCCATCTCCATTTTTACAGGTTAGAATGTGTAGGCAAAGAGAGGCTATGATGGGAACGCTGGAAATGTGCCAGAATGGTCCAGAACTTGGACTTGACCCAGGTCGTCTGACTTTAGGCTCCAGAGTCTGTGCTTCTTTTTGTGGTGTCCCGTGTGAAATGGATATACTTAAGCCCTCTTTGGACGCTGTGTGTGCTTAGTCACTTCAGTCGTGTCTGATTCTTTGTGACCCTATGGACTATAACCCACCAAGCTCCAGTGTCCATGGGATTCTCCAGGCAAGAATACTGGAGTGGGTTGCCATGCCCTCCTCCTGGGCATCCTCCTGACCCAGGGACTGAACCCGTCTCTTGCATCCCCTGCACTGGCAGGCGGGCTCTTGACCAGCGCCACCCAGGAAGCCCTCTTTGGACGTTAGCTCACTTCTAACTTTTTGGCATTAGAGGCAGCACTGCAGCAAAAAGCTCAAGCTACATTTTTATGTGCATCCGGAGCTGTTCTTTTCTTGAAGGAGACGGGCTGTGTCAGGAAGTAGGCATGCTATTAAGGCTTTGGTATATAACGTCAAATTGCAAGAATGAGGGAAGGAGTTCTCAGGAAGAGAAAATGTGATCAAGCGAAAGTATGAAATGGAAAGACACTGTGTATATCTGGAAAATGGCAAACCCTCCACTCTGAATGGAATGTGGAGTGCTTGAAGACAGAGACTGAAGCACTGCCTCTAAAGTGGTCTGGAGCCAACTTGCAGAGAGGTTTGAACGTCACCCTGTGGAATGCAGACTTTTGCCGAGCAGCACTCCAAAACCAGCCTCCGCTTCTGAATGGGGCAGTGAAATGATCCGATTCTGTCTAAACTAATTTCAAAGATAACTTTCTCTCGCTTCCAAAAGGAGGGTCATTCATCACAGTTCCGTGCAGATGGATTGAGGGAGGAGGTTACTAGGAAATAGTAAATATGATATTTTACTTACTTTTCAACAAAGTACATTCTTGAGATCATCTATTTTGACATATAGAAATTATAGGGAATAATACAAAAATAATATGCTGTATTAATGATATATAGTAATTCTATATCATATACTTCTGTGTGTTAGTTGCTCAGTCACGTCCAACTCTTTGTGACCTCCATGGACTGTAGCCTGCTAGGTTCCTCTGTCCATGGGGATTCTCCAGGCAAGAATACTGCAGTGGGTAGTCACTCACTTCTCCGGGGGATCTTCTGGACCCAGGGATCAAATGCAGGTCTCCAGTTGCAGGTAGATTCTTTATTGTCTGGGCCACTACGGAAACCCAGGGAAGCCCATATATTTATGTGTACTCTATGATATAAAATAAAATATGTAATATATATAATTATATATTTTGGCATAGTAATAATATATCATGTTATAAAGAATAAAGGATAGCCACTCTTCTGACGCTGGAGTTTATCATCTGCATGCATTTTTTATACTTTAACTATGTAAGTCTATATGAGCAATAGATAATGGTTTATTGAGTATTTTAAAACTTCACAGAAATAGAAATATACTCTGTGAATTTTACTGCAATTTGAGTCTTCATTCAAAATGAATTTGTTTTTATTTGCCTTTGTTAATTAATACATGTGGCTCTAGATTTTTTTTTTTTACTGTTGTACTACAATATTCCATTGCAAGAATATACCAGGTTTAATGTTTTTTCTCTTCTTGATGGATATTTAGGTTGAGATTTTTTTCTTTATAAACAATTTCTGTTTATATGTCTCTTTGTGTACCTGCCAAGTGGACAGCCCTTCTCAGTCAGGCTCCTCCTCTGAACTGCGAGACAGAGGCGGTAATCGGAGTAATTCTTAAGTTCCCATGGCTAGCGTGCAGCTAGCACCATTCTAGATTCATAAATGAGAAGTTAATTTCTTTCATGTGCCAATGCCTGAGAACATAAGTTTAATTCTCTGCAAGTGGTTGAGATATCTTAGGAGAGGAACTGCTGTTCAGTTTGAACAATCTCAGTTTTCTCTGATGGTGCCAAATTGCTCTTCGAAGTGGTTCTACCAGTTTACACTCACACCAACAACGGAAGATGCAGTGCTCCGTAGCACTGCCAGCCGATGGTACAGTCAGACTTTTAAATGCTTGTTATTCCAAAAGGAGTGAAACAGTGTCTCAGTGTTTTGAACTTGCCCTTCCATGATTACTGATAAGGAAAAGCTTTCTTTTTATTTTGATGGATCATTTGGGTTTCCTCCTTTGTGAACTTTCTGTTCAAATGTTAATCCATCCATCCATTTCTCAATTAAATTGTCTATCATTTTGTAGACCTTCTTTACATATTCTGATAGTAATCCTTTATGAATGATACACATCATGGCATGTATTAATTAAAGTAATCCTTTATGGTGAATTTTAGAAGGTTCTGAGTTCTGCTATAAAGCTAATACATGGTAGAAAGAGAGGTTTCCCAGAGGGACGGTCAACGTGTGGATTACAACTCATTCAGTTCAAATATTGCATATTTTAGATGGATGAGACTCTGTGGTGGAAGGTCTGGGAATATGAAAATAACCAACAAAGTATTTCTTCATACTCTCAGAATTGAATTAGAAGTTTCAAGACTCATTCAATTTTTTTTAAAGACCACTAAGATAATAAGCTTTCTAGCCTTTTAGCAGTAATACTAGATGCCAGAATAAATGGAACTATATCGAAGTGGTGAATGAATATAAATTAGAAATCTAACATTCTATCTGGATTGGGATGAAGTTCCAGAGATGGACGATGGTGGTTGCACAGCACTGGGAAAGGGCTTAATCCCTTTGAATTGTACACTTAAAAATGGTTAAGATGGTACTTACATGTTATGTGTATTTTACCACAATAAAAACTTCAAAAATAAAAGAAAGAAAGAAAGCAAGCAAGGCAGAATCTCTGCCTTTAAGGAATTTGCAGTCTTAGAGCACACAGACAAATAACCATCTAAATTCTATTACAACCTCATCAGCACCATCCTTGTTACCAAAGCAGTGTTGCAGGTCTTACCACAGTGATGTCACTGGAGGTTAAAAAGGATAAAATGTTTCTGCTGGCCATTATCCCATGACTGAAGGAAGAAGAACTCAGAGGGGAAGGCTTCTCAGCTAGGTGTCGGGTCCCATCTCCCGGGGTAGGGGCAGGCGGCCAGTTCAGGGGTAGGGGCCATACCTGGCATCCTTTAGTGCTAACACAGCTGGCGGCACCGAAGGCCTTCTTAAAATTACATTCTCTCAAGTATGTACGTGTTCTTTGTTCCCGCGCACCTCTGTAAACAAGGCTTTTTTGCTCCTGTCCCGATCAAGCTGCTCCCTGTGACTGTGTCTGTAGAAAGACTGTCACAACAGCACTTGTCAGGAGCTGCAGCGGAGCAAGCCGTGACAGCTGGTGGCACGAGGGGGCCAGCTTTCCTCTCTCTGCCAGGCCTCCCTGAATAATGTGAGGTCTTGTGTACACAAGAATGATGCTATTGATCTGCCAACAGTGGGCCCCAAGCTCTGTGTCGGGTTTTTTTTTCTTAAATAGCTGGGGGTTGCGTTTACACTGGCCGGCTCACACACTGTCACTTCATTCTCCCTGGGATCCAAGGAGCACATTTGCACTTAGTTTTAAGTGCAAAGAGCCCCCGAGTGCTTATTTCGAGGATGTGGGGGCTTGATGGTGGCCCTGTCACATACTAGCTGGGTGGCCCTGGGGAAGTCATTCGGCCTTTCTGAATCTCTTTCGTCACGTGGAAAAGAGGACGATAATACCTGTTCTGTCTCTCTCAGTATATGCATATAAAATTACTTTTTGATGGCTTTGTGTGCTTTAGAGTGTGAAGCAAATATGAGAGATTTAATATTATTTGCAAAGATAGAGCAACTCTGCACTTGTGGAAGGCGCCATTCTAAGGGGTCCGTCAACTGCATCTTGTGGTTTCCGAGCCCATATACGTGTGGACTGACACACATGGGCACAAAAATTTTCTCCTTGGACAGCTGATGCACTCAGTCCCAGTGCGAGAGTTTAAGGAAAACATCTGAGAAGGCTCCTCAGATACATAGAATTGTGGACTATTAGATGCAAAAAGCCCTTCCCATCACCAGGGGAATGACCGGGTTGGGTTATATCTATGGCCTCCAAACTTTCTGTTCAGTTAAAGCATTTTTCAGCATGCTCTTTTAGGACATGCACGTGTGTTTATAAACAGTAGACATGTGCTTCTTCTTGTCCAGTCACTCAGTCGTGTACGACACTTTGCGGCCCCATGGGCTGCAGCACACCAGGCCTCCCTGTCCCCTGTCCCGTTAGACAAGTACTGCTGCTGCTGCTGCTAAGTTGCTTCAGTTGTGTCTGACTCTGTGCAACCCCATAGACTATGCTGGTATATAACATGCACTGTAAAAACACATACACACTAAGAAATTTACAAAGTTCTAACGCGGTCTTCCTGAAGCACAAAGTGGATCCATCGTGCCCACTCCATGAAAGGGCACATCTGTAACTTAGGAGTCCATGAGACAGAAGAGGAGACAGAGACCCAGAGAGGTGACATGATTTATTCAAAGTCACACAGCGGTCTGAGTGGGACAGCTGCTTGCTGATGACATGTGGGATCCTGGAGCTGACCTTACATTGCAAATTGAAATTGTCACACTCATCACACTTTGTTCTAGTTTATTTCTGATGCATCAAGAAGTGGTTTGTGTGTTTTTTTTCCCCTATCTTAAAGTTCTTTTTGTTTTTCTTTTAATTTCTGGACACAGACCTGAAAGAGTGGGGTATAGATTACTTTCATGTAACAATGTGAGAAATAATAGAGCGGGATTGTATGTCACAGATGAAAATGCTGTATTTATGCCTCATTGTAATCCATTCATTGCTTTATGGATCCGAAGTCCCCTCGGGAGTGTCACAAATCCACATAATGTTCCTGAGTGCCGGATTTGGCATTTGGATCTCTGATTTAGCTGTCAGATATGTAAAATCACATGTAGCCAGACAACTCCCCAGGGACCCCACAGCTGCGGAGGCTGAAGCACGCCGGTTATCCCAACAAGGTCGGCATTCATTTACACCCACATCACGCTCCCCCCAGCTGCCCTCTTGCTGCCCCCTCTTATTTTAAGTGGGGCTCCGAGGGCACGGTGGCACGAGTCTGCTAGAACTCTCTCCTCCAGCCTCACAGGCGTCACTTTCAAAGGAGACACTTGCCCATAAGAGAGACGACAGCCAACCTAGGATTGCTGGACTTCTGAGCTCCGCTTACAACCGACGCGCTCCCTCACCTGCCTTTCAGCGTCCCAGGAGCCTTCACACGGTGATTTCCCTCTCAGGACCCCACACAGACTGTGTAAATAGCTGGGAGGGTGGTTCTCCACCTGGACCACATAACGGGCAGCACCCTCTCCTTTGTCTGTGCCATGCTCCGTGCTCGGTCGCTTCAGTCGTGTCCAACTTTTTGCAGCCCCGTGGACGGTAGCCCAGCAGGCTCCTCTGTCCATGAGATTCTCCAGGCAAGAATCCTGGAGTGGGTTACCACACCTTCCTGCAGGGGATCTTCCCCACCCGGGGAGAGAACCCACGGCTGTTGTGTCTCCTGCATTGGCAGGTGGGTTCTTTACATTAGCGCCCCCTGGGAAACCCTACAATGCACCATCTGTGTGTGGGGTGTGCTAAGTCGCTTCAGTCCTGTTCGACTCTTCGCAACCCTATGGGCTGGAGCCCACCAGGCTCCTCTGTCCACGGGATTCTCTAGGCAAGAATACTGGAGTGGGTTGCCAAGCCCTCCTCCAGGGGATCTTTCCGACCCAGGGACCAAACCTGCGTCTCTTATGTCTCCTACATTGGCAGGGCTCTTTACCATCAGCGTCACCTGGGAAACCCCATGGTGCACCATAGCTGACTTTAAATTGACCAGAGTCCTGATGCTGCATCCTTCCTCTTCCCCTCCTTTTGTGGGAACTCTGTCTTCTTCTCCCACCCTCCGGCTTCCAATTCCTCCCTGGAGCTCCAAAAGAAAAGTGGCTCCCCTGAGTCCTCTCATTTACTACACAATGAAGGAACCCTACCTGCTCTAACACGCTGGGCTCAAACCTGAGCTCTGCTACCCAGAAGGCACTTGGCTGTGGGCAAGTCACTTCTCCTTTCTGAACTTGAGTCTTCATTTGTCAATCTGGGGTAATGCACCCAAACTCACAGGGCTTTCTGAGACTCTAGGGGATCAGGTGTGTGAAGTGCCTGGCACAGAGTGAGATTATTGTTGTTCAATTGCTAAATTGTGTCTGATTCTTTGTGACCCCCTGGATTGCAGCACGCCAGGCTTCTCTGTCCTCTAATATCTCTCAGAGTTTGCTCAATTTCATGTCCATCCAAGTCATTGATGCTATCCAGCCATCTCATCCTCTGCCATCCCCTTCTCTTTTGCCTTCAATCTTTCCCAGCATCAGGGTCTTTTCCAATGAGTCGACTCTGGGATTATAGCAAATATAAATTGGTCTCTGCCCTCAGCTCCTGGCACAAAGCTTCTAAAACCCTTGTCATTTCCTCAGTGATAAGAGCCCTGGGAGCGTCTTTTGTTCTGAGACAAAGCTGGGAGGCTCCTGGATGGAGTTAGTCACCAAACTAGAGATTAGGAGCTGGGAATTTTCACCTCCACCCTCCCACTGTGCTTTGTCCAGAGAGGAAAGAAGGGCTATAAATGGAGGTAATAACCTATCAAGCCTACATGAGGAAGCCTCCATACAATTCCAATAGTATGAGGTTCAGAGAGCTTCTAGGTAGGCAAACACACCCACAGCGGGAGGCGGACGCACCCCAACTTCACGGGGACAGAAGCTCCTGCACTCAGGACCCTCCTAGGTCTTACCCTCCCCCTGAGTATCTCTTCTGGATATTCATCTGTGTCCTTTATCATATCCTTCGATAAACTGTAGATGTAAGTGGGCAATTCCCGGAGTTCTATGAGCTGCTCTAACAAATTAACCAAACCCGAAGAGGGCATGTGGGATCCTCAGCTTCATAGGCGGTTGGCTTAAAGCACAGTGGGAAACCTGGCCTCGTGACTGGCATCTGAAGACGGGTGGGAGCAGAGCTGTGGGACTGAGCCCTAGGCTGTGGGACCCGGCACTGCTTCCAGGCAGAGAGTGTTAGAACCGAGTTAAACAGTGGGGTGTGAAGAGCCAACTCATTAGAAAGACTCTGACGCTGGGAAAGACTGAAAGCAGTAGGAGAAGGGGACCACAGAGGAGGAGATGGCTGGATGGCACCACTGACTCAATGGACATGAGTTTGAGCAAACTCTTCTCAAGTGATGAGCTGGTGATGGACAGGGAAGCCTGGCATGCTGCAGTCCATGGGGTCGCAAAGAGCTGGACACGACTGAGCGACTGAATGACAAGAAAACTGTAGGACACCCAGCTGGTGTCACAGAAAACTGCCTGGTATGGGGGTAAGATTTCTATGCATTTGGGGATCAGAAGTGTGAGTGTTTTGCGTGAATTGTAAAGGAGACACAGGAGAAAGACTCATAGGAAGAAAGAAGCAGGTCTTTCTAATACCACACCCAACAAATCACAGCTCTATCTCCCTCACTCCTGGGTGTCACCTGAGGAGTCAATTTTAACTGGAGTCCAGTTTTAACTGGAGTCAGTTCCTTGAACTAAAGGCAGCAAGAACTAATGATCAGTCCTTCCCCTGGATCTCCATGGGGAGGCCAACACCCTTATTTTATAACCCAAGGCACTATGTATCTCTCCACCGAGCACTTACAGAATTTTTTAATTATGTGTTTATTGCTACAATCCTGCCCTTAATATCTGCCTCTTCACTAGCCTGTATACTTTTCATGGGGGCTGGGGTCAGGCCTCTTTCTATCACGTCCCCAGCTGTGTAATGCAGGAAGGAAGGAAGGGAAGTGGGATGCCAAGTGTTAGTAACCAGTTGTGGGAAGGGAATATTTTTGGATATGGTCTTTCTCAGGACCCAGGGCTCTGGTAATGCTGGGACTTGGAGAGAGAAGGGGTCAAGATCTTTAATTTCCTTCTCTTCCCTCCTCCATCCTGTTCAGCTCCTAACCTCACTGAACCTCCATCTCTACTGGTTAAAGATAATCTGTGGGGATATTTGTGGGAAACAATGGTGTGCATTTCCAAAGCCCAGGCATGGGAAGAGTAGGGGCAAGGAAAGCACGACAGCGGCTGAGGCCCCATACTACCCATGCTGCGATGTCCTTGAGAGCAGGAGAAAGAATGGACTTCGGTCTTCGAGGGTCTAGACAAACTCAGAGGATGTCTCAGATTTTTTTTTTTTTCAAACTCTGGACATTACACATAGATAGACCCAATTCACAGATAACAGATACCCTCACAGTCACCCTCCAGAACACAGATAGCAACATTCCACCTGGGTTTCTCTCACTCCTCCAGGAGCTAGACCTGATATTCGGATTCTAACCCAGTCCAGATTGTCAAGCCTATGCCCCTGGCACCACTCTGCGAGCTCAACAACTAGTCGGCTTCTCACAACATTAGCCTTCACAGAGGTTTTGCCAAGTACCATCCTGAACTCTCTTTAGCCTGAAGCTTCTCAAGGCCAAGTCCAAGCAGAAGAAGGTATGTCATCAGTTGGAACCCAGGGCCTATACCAGCTCTTCTAGAACAGTTGATTCTGTTGTAAATGATTTATGGAGACAGATTTTTTTTTTTCATTCTTTTGAATGAAAAGATTGCCCCAATAAATAACTCACTGGTGTCATAAAAGTAAAAAAAAAAAAAAAAAAAAAAGAATTGCTATATCTCTAAACCAAGGTTTACAGAAGGCTAAGAACTGCCCCCACTGCACCCTCCTCCCCACAATGTAGCACAATTTTCTAGCATCAGAATCAGAACAGTTACCAGAGTCTGAATAGTCACATCAGCTCCTAGAAGCCAGCCTTCCTGTGGACCACACTGCACAGGCATACCCCGCTCACTTCTATTTTACATTCCAACTTGGGACAGGATTTTCATCTGAGGTTTATCTATTACACAGGCCCTGATGCTGGGAAAGATTGAAGACAAAAGGAGAAGTTGTCAGAGAATGAGATGGTTAGATAGCATCACGATTCAGTGGACGTGAATTTAAGCAAACTCCAGGATATATTGAAGGTCACGGAAGCCTGGGGTACTGTAGTCCCTGGGGTTGCAAAGAGCTGGACATGACTTAGTGATTGAGCAACTGAACAACAAGAATTCCACTGGCTAGCGTTCCGTCTATTGCTGTTGCCGTGCACAAGCACTGACATATTGATGAAGACAGAGACAGAAAAGCAAGGCCTGGTCCTCTTTAGGACACATTATAGTCGGGCAGATACAGAATCAACCGAGAGATGAAGAGCAACCCAGGAGCAGGGACTGAGCTCCAAAAGGGTGGAAGAGCAGTAGTCACCGTCAGGGAAAACACCACTCTTCTACTTGTCACTGCGCTGAGGCAAAGCTACAGATGCAAAGACAACACTCTGCCAAAGCTTCTCCATACCAAGTGTCCCCACACCAAGCACAGAAGCCAAGGCTGAGTAGAGCCTGTGGCTGAATGAGTGCTAATGAGCATAATCCAGGGCCCCTTTCAATGTGTCCCTTTATAACACTATGCAAACATTTGAAGAGTAATTCGAATGTCTTATGGAAATTTTACAAAACCTTTTGATCACCTCTCTGAACCACCAATTTCCTCATCTATAAAATAAGAAGACCAAACTGGACAAACCCAATGATGTTTCCGTGCCATGAATAAGGTTTTCCTTTTGTTTCTGACGATAAAAGTAAGGTGGATTCTTATTGTAAAATAATTAAGGTGATAAAGAAAAATATAAAGAAAAAAGCAAAATTCTTCCAAGATCCCATCATCTAGAAATAACCACTATTAACTTTCATATGCATACTCTTTGAGATATTTTTGCTAATAGTTTTTCTTTGTTTTATAAATATGTGATTGTATACTGCATAATTTGTTAACCTTTCAAAATTACATATATTGCAGACATATGTCCGGGCAAGTGTAGCTATCTCAATGTTTTCTTTTCAAAGACTGCATAGCTTTCTACCAAGCAAATCCATTTAGAGGCTTTCTATTTTCACTATCAAAAATAAGACAGCAATAAATATCATTTGACATGTATCTTTGTCCACTTGTCCACTTATATCTTTATGATTTATTTTTAGAAATGGAATTCCTGGGCCAAATTTATGTGCATTTTTTTCTTTATTTTTAATTGAAGGATAATTACAACATCGTGTTGATTTCTTCCATACATCAACATGAATCAGCCATAGGTATATATATGTCCCCTCCCTCTTGAACCTCCCTCCCAACTCCCACCCCATCCCACCCCTCTAGGCTGTCACAGAGAGCCCCAGTTTGAGTTGCCTGAGACATACAGAGAATTCCCATTGGCTATACATTTTACATATGTTAGAGTATATATTTCCACGCTACTGTCTCCATTAGCCCCACCGTCTCCTTCCTACCAACCGCACTTTATCCACAAATCTGGTATCTATGTCTGCATCTCCATGATGCAAGAGGGTACCCAGCCCTACAGCAAGGCTGCAGTACCCTCCTGCCCTGGGAGTTGAGCCTGAGAGCGCCCATTTTCCTCACATCACTCTAAGTGCTAACCATTCTTCTTTATCTTTGCCAGTCAAATAGCTGAAAAGTAGAAACCTTTGTTTTCGTAATAGACTTTTACAATTTAAATGTCATTCATTGCTTAGCATGATGCCCAGCAAATAACTGATATGCAATAGGTACTCATTCATTTCCACGGGCTCTCGGGTGAAATTAAGTTGTGTGTCCATTAAATGTCTCCATACCAACTTGATATGATGAATGACTAATAAATGGACTCGGTAGAGTGTCAGTGAGGTAGAGCTCTCCCCATCACTGGAAGTATTCAAGTATCCTATAGACTAGGGAGAATAATAAAGAATCTGTCAGGATTCCTGTATTAAGAGAAGCGCTTCCTGGATTCCTAGCTGCCAAAGGTATTTTTCATTACCTTAGACGCTGTTGCTATTTGATCAGTCAATTCAGCTCAACAATTAAGTAGGAAGAAAAAGACTCAAACTGATTGTTTTACTTTTGTAAGAATTGATTGTTCAACTCGGACAAAAATGTTGATCCTATTTTGCATGTGGAGATAGTCAATTTAGAAGAATTGTTCTTGCTGGCCTAAGCCTGGGGAGACAAATTAAATCTGACACTGCAGCAGAGCTGGCAAGTGGGAGAAGCTGAATAAATCACTAAATCCTTAGAGTTTTTCTCTCTGACTCCTCAGCATTTTGCAATCTGGTGGCTGTGGTAGAATAGTGTTACTTATTGACAATTCAATAAGCATTAAACAAACATTTGCAACTGGTGGTAATTTGACGGGGCAAAATCACCAGGTGGTCTTCTGACCAGGGGACTTGTGGGAGTTATTGGATGATGGGGCCTGAGAGCATGGTGTTCCAGAGTCTGGGATGGATATGCTTCCTGTTGGACTCTCAGCCCTAACTGGGAAAGGTAGAAGCCATAGGAACTAGACTTGGGAGCTGCACTGTGCTGGTGGGAGATGTTTGCAAGGGGACGCATTCACTGTAAATGCGGACCACTGCTCAGAACTGACAACTAGTGAAGGGCACAAGGACTGTCTCTGTGGGCACAAGGATGTTATATGTTTGGGGTAATCTTGAAGAAAATGCAAAGGATAATGCAAAAAGAAAACAAGGAAGTTCAAAATGTGTGGTTGGGGGAGTTAAAATTGGAATCAAGAGAAAGAGATTAAGAAAATGTGATATAGGAAAAGCCAAGGGAAAGAAATTCTTCATTCTCAGAGCTTTGCAGGTGATTTGAGAATGGCCCAGGAAAGGTGAAGCCCAAACTTCTGGAGAAAAAAAGTACAATGATGAGGAGTGTGAACAATCCTTAGTGAGTGTAAGGGAACTCCCTAAGAACTTCAGACAAGAGGGGCATGCCATGGCACTGGGACTCTTGGCTGAGGAGTGGAGGGAAGTCCTTCTAGAATAACTGTGACTGAATTTCTGGGATCAAGTATTTGGGATGTAACAGGAGGTCCTTCAGATTAATTAATCATAAACCACATCCATCTTTACAACTCAGTTCAGTAGCTCAGTCATGTCCGACTCTTTGCGACCCCATGAACTGCACCACGCCAGGCCTCCCTGTCCATCACCAACTCCCAGAGTCTGCCCAAACCCATGTCCATCAGGTCGGTGATGCCATCCAAACATCTCATCCTCTGTCGTCCCCTTCTCCTCCTACCCCCAATCCCTCCCAGCATCAGGGTCTTTTCAAGTGAGTCAGCTCTCCGCATCAGGTGGCCAAAGAACTGGAGTTTCAGCTTCAACAGCAGTCCCTCCAATGAACACCCAGGACTAATCTCCTTTAGGATGGACTGGTTGAATCTCCTTGCAGTCCAAGGGATTCTCAAGAGACTTCTCCAACACCACAGTTCAAAAGCATCAATTCTTCTGTGCTCAGCTTTCTTTATAGTCCAACTCTCACATCCATACATGACCAATGGAAAAACCATAGCCTTGACTAGATGGACCCTTGTTGGCAAAGTAATGTCTCTGCTTTTTAATATGCTGTCTAGGTTGGTCATAACTTTCCTTCCAAGGGGTAAGCGTCTTTTAATTTCATGGCTGCAATCACCATCTTAGGGGTACAAATAATGCCATTTGAAGTGATCAGAAATAAACTTTTAAGGATTATAAAATTTGAAGCAAGAAACTGAAGGATTTGGAAGCCCAGGTGATATTTTCATTGACCCTTCAGATCAACACCTGAGATTTAGGAAGAGAGACAGAAGTCAAGAACATGAGCAATGGACTCTGCAGGTGGTACTGTGGGCAGGATCTAGACTGCTGGGCCATGGTTTTAGATGGCAACATGATAGGATCCTGGCTGAGAACAGAATGCATTTCATGAGGACAGGAAAGAAAGAATTTGCCCGGAAACTTTTCACTGATCCAATCAAGAGTGTTTTAATAATTCAAGACTTGGAAAATGTTGATGATCTTTTAGAGTAGACACAGAGATATAGTGGTTGCCTCTAAGAAAGGCTGCTTGGCCCAGCTGCAAAGAGAGTGGTTAGAGACAGCCTTCTCTTGTTAACTCCTTCAGGTCAATTTCAGCTTTTGAGTCAAGGCCACATTCTTCTCAAGGTAGTCACAGCCAGTGACTAAGGAAAACTGTGGTCCAAGAGTTTAGCCATTTAAACCCACGCAGGACTCCTTTAATGGGCGATTTTTGCTCCAGACCTCTCCACGGGGCTGGCAGAAGGGAACACAGGTGGACCCAGGAGATCCACTTGGGTGCTTCTGGGGCCAAACTTGCTCGGATGCAATTCTGAATGGAAAAGTGCAGTAAGTTTAGAGCTGTGCGATTAGCTGACATCTTTTAGTGGTTAATTCCTTCAAGGAGGTCACCGTCTTCTCAAGATGGCTCTAGCCAATAACCGAGTAAGACTGTGATCCAAGGGCCCAGCCATTTCTGCTAACATAAGACTCCTCTAAAGACAATCGATCCAGGGCCTCCTTGTTGAACTGTGATGAACTGTGCCCGACTTGCATCACCATCTGAAGGCTCTCCTTGCTCCATCCTGCTTCCTCCCATTTCCTTCTGTGGATATCACTCCCGATAAGACGTATGCGCTCCTAACTCCATCTCAGCATCTGCTTTCTGAAGGAGTCAGCTGGCATACAGCTGAAGCCAAGAGAGGTACCTTAAACTTCATTATATTAGTCCCTCTACTTTGAAGTGTTTTTTAGCCTTTTCACAATAAAATGTTTTTTGAAAGGAAAGAGAACTGAAAAGGGGGTGGGGAAGAATGCCTTAAACATAAAGTATAAACGACAAATAAAATGTCCAGATAAATCCATAAAACTGATTGCTGCGAAAATCAGAAGATATTACATACAGCAAATATGTAAGAATGAATAAAGTGTCTGGTAATGTTTTTTTTAACTAGAAAGCAACTGAGTGGGGGGCAGAAAAAAATTGTTCTAATCTGAGAAGTCTTATGCCTGTCAGCAGAGCATGAGTAACAAAATAAATTGGGGAGATTTTGAAAGAAATTCTTACAAGATAGGGCAATAAATATGAACTTGTTTCATTCACCAGGCTTGGGAAAGAAGAGATACAGAACTGAAATAGGCTGATGGAAGCATATGCTCTATTCAAGACAAATAGGCCGGTTACAGGAAGAGACTCACCAGACATTGTGCCATGAAGACAGACAACTTTGTGGAAATTCATGGGCCTGTGGATAGATACGAGCTGAAGAGCCAAGAGATAAGGGGCCAAGAACAGAAGCGAGGTTGTTGTGCTTCAGGTCAGGGCTTGTTAAATCTGGCCCATTTTCAGCACTGTTCAGGGGACTTTTTTTTTCAGGGTCTACAAATAATTTTATTGAACAAATAACACAACAGCCTTCCTAGATTGAGAGGTACCCTCCCCAAACCATTTCTCAGATGCTTAAAGCACAGAGTTTGCACAGTAAGGAATTAAAAAAAAATCATTTCTATGTAGAAACCAGACTCTGCCCCAGCAACATCATGGACTGGACTATTTACAAGCTTTCACATTTTAAATATTCCTGTTATGGTTGTTCTCTCCTTTGTGCCCCCATCCCAAGGGCTCCAGTACTCTTCTCTTGACTGATTCTGAAGGGATGGGTATACTGTAGGGAAAGGGGTGGTGGTTTCCTCAGAGCTACTGGCACCAACCCTAGGGTGCTGTGCCTCATCACAGGGTGGTGGATGTGTAAGGGCAAGGGGGATTAGCTACAGTAGGTGGGATGGGGCACAGGCATCCGGAGCCCTTCCTGCTCCCCATCATATGTGCTCTCACCTTGGGGTGGAGGGCAGCAAGTAGTGGCAGTGGGGCGGGATCAGGCTGCCCTGGGCAGGGGGAGAAACCTCCCACGCCCGCTCCCTACTCCCAACAACAGACAGCAAATTGTCCATCCTGGGAACAAATGGGCAGGTAGACAGGAAGAATCAGGCTTGTTCTGCCCCCAGCCTTTGTCCAACACAGGAGGAATCAAGGTAGCAAATGGATGAAACGCTCCACCGAGAGGGTAAAGGAAGGGAGGGAAAGGACGTTCCCACTTTTGGAGAGCTCCGATTGCCCTGCTGCTGCTGCTAAGTCACCTCAGTCATGTCTGACTCTGTGCGACCCCATAGACGGCAGCCCACCAGGCTCCCCCGTCCCTGGGATTCTCCAGGCAAGAACACTGGAGTGGGTTGCCATTTCCTTCTCCAATGCATGAAAGTGAAAAGTCAAAGTGAAGTCGCTCAGTCATATCCAACTCTTAGTGACCCCATGGACTGCAGCCCACCAGGCTCCTCCGTCCATAGGATTTTCCAGGCAAGAGTACTGGAGTGGGGTGCCATTCCCGATTGCCCTGGGGCAGAAAAAAAGGCAGACCTGGCTTGTAAAGTGCTATAGCCTCTAGCAGGGCTGGGCCCTAGGCAAGCTTGGAAGAACACAGGCCAGGCAAGCGCACAGGAAGCAGGCAGGTGCCCGGCCACGCTCCTTGTTACGGAAGGTGGACTGGCAACTCTGCCATCAGGCCTTGCCAGCTGCCAGTCATCTCTAGTCCACTTACAAGCCCCCAACCAGCACCGTAGGACTGCCCGGCTCACAGAAGGTTCCGGGGCCAGTGGAGCTTATTCCCGGCTGTGGCCCCAAAGGAGGCCACACCTGGAGCCTGGGGGTGTCTTGCTGCAGCAGGGGGTGTTTATGCCTGCCACCCTCGCCCCAGGCTCACTCCTCATAGAGGATCACAGGGAAATGCAGGCGGATCCAGCTTCACGGTGCCCTGAGGAATCAGGTTCTGATGCTCCCGCCTCAGCTTGGCCCGTTCTTGGTGACGTCTGTCTCCTCAGAGACTTCGTGGGGCAGATCTTCATCCTCGTCATTGAACATGGAGCCGCGGTGCGTGCATGCGAAGGTGGGGCACCACTCGGCCTCGCTGTTGCACCGAAGCGTGCTCAGCGACCGCCGCCTCCGGGCCGCCCGCCGAGGTGAAGGCCGCAGGCCCCGAGCTCTGGAGCCGCCGGCGCCCACGCCAGGGCCCTGCGGTAACTTGGCTCGACAGGGCCGCCGGTGCCGCCGTGCCCTGGCTGGACTTTGGCTCACAGATGCCGCCGCCGCCTTCCACAGGCTCCTTCAAGGGGCTTTTCAAATGAAATTTTTTGTTACGACTTCTATTAAAACATACATTCTGGGATTGGATCCTAAAATTTGTATTTTTACCACTCTCTGAGTAGTTCTAAGGAACAATTAGGCTTGTCTGGTGGCTCAGATGGTAAAGAATTCACCTGGAATGCGGAAGACCTGGTTGGGAAGATCCCCTGGATGAGGGCATGGCAACCCACTCCAGTGTTCTTGCCCGGAGAACCCCATGGACAGAGGAGCCTGGGGGGCTACAGTCCAGGGGGTGGCACAGAGTCTGGTGTGACTGAGTGGCTAAGCACAGCACGTGTACGATATACAGACCAGCTTCCCTGTGGCTCAGCAGGAAAGAATCTGCCAGCAATGCAGGAGACTCTGATTTGATCCCTGGGTCAGGATGATCTTTTGAAGAAGGAAATGGCAACCCATTCCAGTATTCTCGCCTGGAGAATTCCATGGGCGGAGGAGTCTGAAGGGGTACAGTCCATGGGGTCGCAGGAGGTGGACATGATTTAGCCACTAAACCACCACCAATATATAGACTGGACCAATGGGCCAAATAAATACAGAGTGTAATAGGTTCGCAATACATTTTCTAAAAATGACCACAAGCATGATTTGATAATGATGGAGAATTTCAACTCTATAAACATCCACTAAAAGCCTCATTTGGCCCAAAGCAGAGCAGCCTAAAACTTGCCTTGCCCAAGTTTCCAAAAAGATTAAGCACACAAATGGAAAAGCTACTGTCCTAGATTTAATTCTGACCTACTAGGATAAAGTAATGTTTATCAAAGACGACGAATAAGGAGTCTTAGGGCAAAGGTCACCGAGTTCACAGACTGTGAGCCAACAGACATGGCGACAGTGTGATTCCCAGATAAGATTCATAGGTAAAGAAAAGCAAGATCCCAAGGCATAAAGAATGAAAGTCCATTGCACTCAAAATGTTTCAGAAATTTCTCAAATGGCCAAATCTCACAATGCAGATACAGGTAAGGTCAATGATAAAGAGAGACAGAGAGAAAAAAATAAATCTAAAACGAATAACAAAAGCCTGCACACAAAACCAGAAACAAACAAAGCTAATATCACTCCACTATAGTCCCAGCTTTGGCTGTCTGTTGGGGGACTTAAAAAAGAAGACAAATGCTTGCGTCACTCTCTTAAGTTTTGATGCAATTCGTCTAGGGTAAGAAATCAGCATAACTTTTTAATCTCTCTGAGTAACCCCACTGTTCACTTACAATTGCAATACAGTGCTCTGGAAGCTCTGATTTTAAAAGGACAGGATAGGAAGAAGGACACAAATTTAAGAGGCATGTAAGAAAGTGACAGAGACAGTATTTTAGCAAAATGACCTCAGGCTGACAAAAAGGCAACAGCAAAAACAAAATGCCTCTCAGCTCTATTTGGGACGAGTTGGGAGATCAGGGACAGGACAGGCATGCTGTTTGGGAAGAAGTCAAGAGATCTCAGAAGCCTGGAAATGAGTAAATAGCCTTCCAATTTTCTAAAATGGATAGAAAATGGATTCTGTAAACTACGGATGATTGAGCTTGATATGGATCTCAGACAAGATTCCAGAATGTAATACTAAAACGATGTTATAATGGGCACCCAAATGACAAAGCAGTGATTATAGAACCCAGCATGGGTTCACAAGAACACACCCCGTTAGTCCGGCCCATTTCCATCCCTCAGTGGGAGGTTGGCAGATAAAGACAACGTTCACACATTCCCATTCAGGCATCTGGACACCAGCAAAACACTTGGTGACGTCTCTAATGATACACTTGTGCTTAACGCAGAGAAAAAATGGGTCTGGTGCTAGAACATGTGAGTGGGTTATTAACTGTTCAGAAATCATAACCAGAGAGTACTCATTAATGGAGTTATGGCAAACCTAGTGAGGGCTTTCTAGTCTCCTGGTTTCTGTCAGAGAAATAGTTCACAGGCCCTGTATACGCTTGAATACTTCTGATGGGCTGGAATGATAAGCAAAATCGAAAAAAATTAGATTTAATAAAGTTAATAGTCCAGGACCTAAGTGCTAAAATCTTATAGTACATGTTTAAAGAGCCTTGAGAGTGTTAGTCAACAATTGATCCAATACCAGTTGAAAGCAATGTGGCTGCAAAATATTGAAAGTGACCAACTCTGACTCTAATAAAAATAAAGAATTGATAATGGAGGGCAGCGTTTCCATCCTGTACTATGTGCTACTCAGAACATACCTGGAATTTTGCATTCATTTCTGGGTTCCACATTTTAAAGGTGAGGCATACAATCTGAAGTGCATTTCAGGGAGAACGGCCAGCAAGGTGAAGAAAAAAAACCAAAACCAAGCTATACATAGAACAAATGAGGGAATCATCTTGCTTATCAAGAGAAGACATAGAGGGATAAGATGCCTATCTTCAAATAATTGAAAGATTGCCTTATGGAAAAGAAATTAAAGTTACCTTTTGTGTTCCAAAGTGCTTAAACTAGAAGAGTACCTGGAAGCTTTGGGAAGGCAGAAAGACTTTCCATATGTAGAGCCAAACATCAGCAATAAGCTATCTGAAAATAGAAACAGAATCTTAAGAAAACTGAGTTCTCCATCACTGGTTATATTAGGGCAGAAGCTGTGTGCCCACGACAAAGGATGCTGTACAGGAAAACCAGGTATCCGATGAAACTGGATGCCTCAGAAGGACGTTTAGACCCCGACACGTCATGTCACGAAGAATACAGAATAGACTTGGACAGCACACTTCTGTCCCTCAGGGAAGATGGGAGTTGTCTCTACCTACAGTAAGGGTAGGGGCAGAGTCTCACCATTTACTTGGATGGGAAATTGGTCATCTAATGATTGGCACTCCTCTCTACCCAACTATCTAAAAATAGGGCAGTCCTTAGCCCACCAGGTGATTTTGGAATAGGAGTTACCCTTTCCCATTTCCACCAGGTCCCTGTAGCCCTGACTAAATACATACTGAAAACCAATGAAGAACTATAACTATCGTTAAGAAATATTCAACCTGAGAAGTTATAAACCTGGAGAAATTTTTAAGGCATGCAGGCTTGAAAATAAATTGTAACTTGTGCATTATAATTATATTACGAATTATAGCTTCCGTTTACATTGAAAGCCAAAAACCAGCAAATGGGAGTGACGACTGTAGACAATGATGATGGAGATGATGGTGACATTATTTGGTGCTTACTATGTTCCTGGCACTGTTCTAGGGCTTTACTTGTGACAGTTGACCCTCAAACAACCCTGTGAAGGAAGCACATTACCTTCATTTTACTGAGCAGGAAACTGACGCAGAGAGTTGCTAAGCCACTTGCCCGTGGTCACATGGCGAATAAGTGGTAGATCTTGTACTCAGATTCAGGCAGTCTCTTCACCACTATGGCACACGGCCTCTCCCAAGCTTCTAGGGGCACATTCTCAACCTCAGGAAGGGAATATCAGTTTAGGCTCAATCCTGAATATTCACTGGAAGGACTGATGCTGAAGCTAAACTTTCAATACTTTGGCCACCTGATGCAAAGAACTGACTCACTGGAAAAGACCCTGATGCTGGGAAAGATTGAGGGCAGGAGGAGAAGGGGGCAAGAGGATGAGATGGTTGGATGGCATCACTGACTCGTTGAACATGAATTTGAGCAAACTCTGGAAGATGGTGAAGGACAGGGAAGCCTGGAGTGCTGCAGTCCACGGGGTCAAAAAGAGTTGGACGTGACTTAGCGACTGAATAACAACGTATTGATGGAGAAGTTGATCCTCAGGGGCAGGGTCTTTAGGGGAAGGGTCTTGGTGTGGTCCAAGGAGGGCAGATCTCGCATGCCTTTGCCCTTTCTCACAGTCTATATCTTCTCTTCTTTTATACACCCAGCAAACCCTTCCACAGGAGGAAAGAGACTAGTCAGACAAGAAGATACAGGAGTGAAGAGCAATGCATCGGATACCCCAGTCTTCTGGTCTCTATCCCATCCCCCAGACCCAAATCTAGTTCTATGACAAATCTCAGGGCTATGCTGAGACTTGACTCTCACTTGTCTTCCCAACTTTGCGTCCAGTAACATCACAGTGATACCTTGAAATCAGCCTCTGGGGGAGTATTGACACCATGAAGTCAGCAGATGCTACAAACTAAGGCATGTGTGTGTGTGCGCGGCGTGCGCCATGTGCGTGTGTGGAGCAGTTTACCAGTCCACCACTCCACACACTACTGGCTGCCTCCACAAGAGACAGAATGACAAGCCTCGCACCCTCCTGCTCTCTCTAGTAACTGCGCCAGGATAACTCACAGCACATACCTGTCTTGCCTCGTCAGTCCCTCCAGAGCCTTTATCATCTGTCGAGCAGAACTTTCATTATGAACATTCTTACTCCAAAGAGGCACCAACTGCCAGAGTCAGCCTCTCACAGCTTTCTCTAGCCATGTCCATGTGCGCAGACTCGAATTTCTTCACATCTGCTGGCTCCTTCCTCAAATCCCCAGCTCCGGGCTCTTTCACCCCACCCAGCCCTCCTGAATTCTCCACTCCTGATGTCAGAGTTAGAGTCAGACCTGCATTTGAATCCTAGTTTCCTCATTGTCGATCCCTTTTGGCCTCAGTTTCATCACCTGTAAAATGGGGATTATGGTAATACTTGACCTCACAGACTCAGTTTGAAGAATAAACTTGTAAATGTATGCAGAGCCCACAGGAGTCTCTGGCATGAAGGTGTAGATGGCTATTGTTATACACTCTCTCATAGGCACCTGGGCACTGACTCTCGTGGGCTGCCGTCCCACCCAGGGGTATTATAGACAGGGCACCTGTGGCACCCACTTCCCCCACCCCTTGATGTGTTCCCATTGCCCCCTTATTTTGGAAGGCCTTTTCCCATCTATTGAAATCCTTCACGCCCCTCAAAACCCTGCACAACGCCTCTGCTGAAGAAGTCGTTTCTGCTCCTCCCAGTTGTACTCTTGGCTCTCCAGGAGGCCACAGGGTGACTCAGATGGCAGCCTCAACCCCCTCTTTTTCTCTTTGCCTGAGAGGCTGATGAAAGCCCACTTCTTTGGGCTAAGGTGAGCAAAAGCTTTGCTCACGAGGTGAATGTGTGCAGGGAGGGAGCCTCCGGTTCCCACACTGGTGTGTTGCCGGGTGTACCTTAGCACCGACCCAGCCCCCAGCAGCAGGGCATCGAGTGCTAGAAGGTCTCCCAGAGGTCACGGTCTGCCTCCGCGTTTCACAGACGAAGGCACGGAGGCCGAGGGAGCCGCCTGGCTGACGTAGTGCCGCTGGACTTGTAACTGGCATGCTGTGCCTCCCTGCCCCCCCGCTGATGCTTTGGCCATCCTGCCAGGCTCCTGGATGGTGAGGACAAAGCCCAACGGAGGCAGGTTGAGGGATAATAGTCTGAGCATGGAGCTTCCAAAGAAGGCTGGTGGGGCCGCCAGGAGGGCCGGAGAGGCGGGCAACATGAGGCCGTGGGCCTCAGGGAGAGGAGAGACTCAGACAAAAGGCTCTTACGAGTTTCTGGAGCCAAAGTCCTGGAGAGCGCTTATCTAACCTGCCTCATCCTGTTGTCCAAATTTTTGCAGCCTGCTTACCCACAGCCTTGGCCCGGCCACAAATGGCTGCGTGCAGAAGGCATCAGGCTGGGAGCTCATCCCGACTCTATTACTTAGGATGTGGGCTTTTTCCATTTCCTAATGGCTGCATGAGTTCCTGTCCTTGGAAGAACCCTGAAGTCTAAAATAGCCACCACAAACTCACCCCCTCTCCTGGGTCTCTGTTGCTTCACACTGCTGCATGTTCTTCAAGTTCAATGTGCGTCTCACCTCTTGTCATTGTTATTCATTCATTCATTCATTTTCTTATGTACCATCTGCTCCCCCATTGGAAGAAAAGCTTGAGGGTTAGGATTTCATCTTTTCCTAGTACATATTAGATCACGCTAAGTTGCTTTGTTGTGTCTGACTCTTTGTGACCCTTTGGACTGTGTGTAGCCCATTAGGCTCCTCTGTCTACTGGGTTCTCCAGGCAAGAATACTGGAGTGGGTTGACATGCCCTCTTCCAGGGCATCTTCCTAACCCAGGGATCGAACTAGGGTCTCCTGCATCTCCTGCACTGGCAGGCAGGTTCTTTACCACTCGTACCATCTGAGAAGCTCTCTAACATATCATTTCTATCTTTATTTGTGGTTTGAGGCCACAATATGGGTGAACACAATCTTTTGCAATCCAGTTTTATGGCCTAGCATTCGAACAGTCTGCATTATTATTTCATATGCGTTGGGGGAAAAGGATATTTTCTCCTACAGTTGGGTGCCATGCTCTACACAGGTCCATTTGGTCAGGGTCACTAATTGTGCTGATTCAATCTGCATCCATTCCTTTTTCTGGATCGGTGATTATTTCTTTTCCCATTCCACTTTTAGCCTCCAGCTATATGAAAGTTAAAGTGAAGTGAAGTGAAATTGCTCAGTCATGTCCGACTCTTTGTGACCCCATGGGGTATAGCCTAACAGGCTCCTCCGTCCGTGGGATTTTCCAGGCAAGAGTGCTGGAGTGGATTGCCATTTCCTTCTCCAGGGGACTCTCCCGACCCGGGAATCTAACCCAGGTCTCTCGCATTGAGGGCAGACGCTTTACCATCTGAGCCACCAGGGAAGTCTTGCCTGAAAGTTAAAGGCTTTGGTCTATTCTTTAGTGTTTACTTTTCCAGTTAAATAAGATAAGGACCTCATATCGCTCTAACTGTGGTCAAGGTTTTTCCAGCTTACATGCTGTTATTCTGTAATACATTAGCTTTTCTGATCCAGATTTCCACACAAACTAGACATTATTTTTATAGTTTTACACAGTCATTACTTTGGTTTACCTACATCTTTGCTGTTTATTTCTACTTGTATCTCAGAATGTTCACCTTGAATGATTTTCCTTCTTAAAATAATCTTTTGAAATTTTCTAAGGTGGTAGTCTTTCCTTGGGAAGCTCCACCAGATATGGTTTGTCTATAGAAGTCTTTATTGTGGCTTCATTCTTAAAACGTAGTTTTGCAGCACAGTATTGTAGATTGATGAGGTTTCTCTAAGTACATTGAAGATACGGATCCTCTGTCCAGGAATTTCCACCAACACCAAGGAGAATCGGCTATCAGTTTCATCGCCAATCCTTTGTGGATGATCTGGTTTGTCTCACTGGCTGCTTTGTAAAACCCTTCTTTTTTCTCTTTGGTATTCTCCGGTCTGCCTATGGAGAGGTCATAGTATATACTTCTTTTATTTAATTTGCTTAGATTTAAGGGCTTCCTAGAATAAACATTGGGGTCTTTATTCTGGAAAATTCTCAGCCATGATCGCTTTGGATATTGCCTCTTCCCCATTCTAATTATCTCCTTCTGGAACACAGATTAGGCAGAGGTAAACCTCTCACATCCAAAATAATAGTTCCTAATCACAGGTGGTGATTTGGGACACTTCCATCAACAGAAGATTTTATTGGACAGCATTGGCAGAGACCATCATTCTAGTCCAGTTTTCTCTTAACTTAGCCTTCATATTTTCCAGATCTTTGTCCCACAGGACCACAGACAGAATGACTTACTTAATCTCCAGAGTCAAAATTTCTCAGTTTCTTGAGTCTGCTTCATCATTTTTTAAACTTCACCTATTATATATGTTGTTGCTCACATACACTCATATATATATATATATAGAGAGAGAGAGAGAGAGAGAGAAATGGCGACCTACTCCAGTGTTCTTGCTTGGAGAATCCCAGGGACGGAGGAGCCTGGTAGGCTGTATATATATATATATATATATATATATATACACACACACACACACACACATGCATACATGAGGCAAAACATATCAATCTTTTTCTTGAATAGAGTTTGTTAAGGATTGAGTTGTGTCCCCCACCCCAAATTTAAATGGTACCTCAGAATGTGATGTTATTTGGATACAAGGTCTTTATAGAGGTACTCAAGTTAAAGTTGAGGTCATTAGGGTGGGTCCTAACCCAGTATGACTGCTGTCCTTATACAGAGGGAAAACCTGGACACAGACACATGCACATTGTGTAAAGATGGAGGCGGAAATCGGGGCAATGCATCTATGAGCTGAGGAGTACGAACGCACAGACCCTGGGAGAGAGGCCTGGAACAGATTCTAAGACCTCACAGTCCTCAGAAGAGACCAGCCCTTTTCACATCTTGACCTCAGACTTGCAAAGCTGTGAGACCATACATTTATGTTGTTCAAGCCCCCAACCTGTGGTTCTTTGCTGTGTCAGCCCTAACAAACTCAAATTCTACATAATATCTTCTAGGACAGACAGCCCACTGGGGTCTGCTCTGTGGAGCTAGTTCAGACCACATGCAGTCTAGAGGAACCTGAGTGGAAAAGAAGGTTCACTGCTGCCTTCTGCAGCATCCACAGAATTGGGTAAAGTCCTCTTCTATTAATATTCAGTTTCCCAGAGAGGTCATGGAACACCGTCAATTATTCTCCTTCAGAGTGCTCTCTACCTGAAAAAGCACAATGTTCTTATTGACACTGCACTTAAAAAAATGTTCTGAAGTACATCTACAGCACACTCTGGCTCTTCAGATCCGGAAACTGGTTAACCAGCAAGGATATAAAGACACAGAGAGATGCTTTGGCAAGGTCGCAGAACAATTTGTGCCAGAGATTAGAACAGAATCAAGGCTCCGTTGCAGCATATTGGCCAAGGGCCTGGATAACCTCCAGCTATCGACTTTGTCACTCCCGGGTTATTGGCCAGTGAAAATCCCATGGATGGAGGAGCCTGGTGGGCTGCAGTCCATGAGGCCACTAAGAGTCGGACACGACTAAGAGACTTCACTTTCACTTTTCACTTTCATGCATTGGAGAAGGAAATGGCAACCCACTCCAGTGTTCTTGCCTGGAGAATCCCAGGGACGGAGGAGCCTGGTGGGCTGCCGTCTATGGGGTCGCACAGAGTCGGACACGACTGAAGCGACTTAGCAGCAGCAGCAGCAGCAGCAGCAGCAGAGGATCTTTAGGCCTGGGAGCTCCTATCATCTCGTCCAGTCCAAAAAGCCCAGTTTCAATCTCTCACAAGTCAAAAAGATAAAGATAACGGGTTACCCCAAAATTCACCTAGCAAGGACCCTGAATCATATAGAGTGACAGAGACTTGCTAGAACCTCAGACCTTCTGGCAGAGTGTATGGAATGTGTCCAGAACCAGACTCACTTTCCTAAAGGGATAAGACAGACCTTTGCTCTGCTGTCTTTATGGGTGCCTCTTCCATTTCTCTTAGCAACCTTCCTCCCTCCCACTCCACCCCATCCATGCTCCAAAAGTGATGCCAACACGCCAGAGAATCCTGAACCAAAAAGCTTTGGATGGGAGGAGGATATAACTAAATCATTATCACACGTTATTCACTAAGAATTCACATCAACGCCACATGTCACAGGGCTGCCCGGCACACATGCCCCCTCCTCTGGATTCTGAGCTCTGGCGCCGCCTCTTCTCTAGCTGAGCTCCCCTGGCCTCACTCTAGACCCTCTCAGCACAGAGTGAAGGCAGAGGAAAGCACGCTGGCTGTGGTCCTCCCAACATCCCTTGACCCCTGACCCCTTTCTTTCTTCCTCTTCCACAGTGCTGATGCCAGAGCAGCCTCCAAACCAGTGCCGCCCAAGAGGGAGAGGGCACAGGCCATGAAGACAGACCACTGAGGGGATTTTACACTTAGCAGCCCCTTTAAAAACATAAAAACGAAATAGCTGAAATCAATCTTAATAAGGTATTCTTTCTAATTCATTAGATCAAAAATATCATTTCAACATGTAGTAGGTACAAAAAGTTATTAATGGGATATTTACCTGTTTTTGGTTACGTCTTCGAATTTAGGTGTGTATTTTACACTCACAGCACATTTAATTTGGACGACCCAGATTTCAAGAACGGAATGTGTTCTTCTGTCTAGTGGCTACCATACTGAACAGCACTGGTCTAAGAGTTTCAACAGATCTGTTATAGCTTTGAGTCTTGGAAAGTGTGTGATTTTAGAGGACAGATGTTTCCTCTCATATATATTTTGTTTTTTCAGTGGGGCCCATTAAAATGCCAATAAATTCTTCTTTTTCCAATAAATCCTTACTGATCCCAATTCCCTGTCTCTATGTATCCAGTTGTCTGCCTGAAAGAACCTCCTCTCCCTTCACCTTTCCCTATATGCCTCAAAGGCACCTACTTTTTCTTCTTTGGTTCAAAAGGTTCTTCAGCAAACCAAAGTTGAAATGAATGTAGCCTCCTTGAATGTTCCTGGAAGGTCTGCTTTTTCCCCTGTTAGCATACATAGTATAGGCTTTCCCTGGTGGCTCAGCAGTAGAGAACCCCCCCGCCAGTGCAGGAGATGCGGGTTTGATCCCTGAGTGGGGAAGAGCCCATGGAAGAGGAAATGGCAACCCACTCCAGCATTCTTGTCTAGGAAATCCCATGGGTAGGTGAGCCTGGTGGGCCACAGTTCATGGGGTCACAAAGAGTCGGACACAACTTAATGACTAAGCATGCACAAATGTACAGGACACTGCACAGCATTTACTTGAGAACATTCTGTCTTTCTTAAGAGACAGAATTACATTAAAAAGAGGGGATGTGCCTTCTCTCTTGTGTTCCCCATGCTTAACACAGGAACCCACACATGGTTGCTCTTTACATGACAGCTCGGTTCCCTAGGGAGAGGATGGTCTGAGCAAGAAAGAAATTCGAGCAAGCATCCAAGACAACAGCCAAGGTGTCTTTCAGAACTTGACCTTGGAAGTGACATACCATCGTTTCTGCCATATTCTCTTGATCACACAGATCACCCCTGGCCCAGTGTGGGAGGAGACTACACACATGTGAATACCTGGGTGGGCATCCTTGGCAGCCATCATGAAGGATGGTGAACAACGGAATACACCACTGCTGGACAACAGAAACCCTGAATTCAGGCCTTGATGGCACGTAAGTCACTGATCTTAAGAACCTATTCAACTAGCAAAGCCCAGCCCTTCCTGTTCTCTCCACGCGTGTTCACCTGTCACACTGACTCTGCAGCTCCATGTCTGTGCTGTTCAATCACTTCTTGCCTGCTTCAGCGTGACCTCACATGAGTCCACCTCAGCAAGGCAGCCCTGAAGTCTGGTGAGTCAGCAACCACAACGAATGATGTGTATGGATAAATACAGTTCCATTTACTGTGACAAATGAATTCCTTTGTCTGGGTTTTTTTCTTCTTCTTCACATTTATGAAGATTTGGAAGAAATTTTCAAAGTGGAACCTATAACATCAAGGCTTTCTGCTGTTGAAAGCAATTAACCACACAGCAGTTGTAAACAAATGTAAAAAAAAAAAAAACCAGCTGTTTCACAAATTGGAAAAAATACTGAAATTTATCTCAATGAAGGCAACAAGATTAGTTAATAACAGTATTAATAAGTTCAAATGTTATCTGTTTTAAATTTTAATAATTACATGGACCTATTAAAGACTTGGTAGGCAAATGTGGCGGAGAAGGCAATGGCACCCCACTCCAGTACTCTTGCCTGGAAAATCCTACAGACGGAGGAGCCTGGTGGGCTGCAGTCCATGGGTCGCTAAGAGACGGACATGACTGAGCGACTTCACTTTCACTTTTCACTTTCATGCACTGGAGAAGGAAATGGCAACCCACTCCAGTGTTCTTGCCTGGAGAATCCAAGGGACGGGGGAGCCTGGTGGGCTGCCATCTATGGGGTCGCATAGAGTTGGACACGACTGAAGTGACTTAGCAGCAGCAGCAGGCAAATGTGGTGTGAATTTCCCGAAAACTGAAAAGCAAAACAGTTTTGCCACCCTATTGATAAATGAAAAAGAGTAAACAGGGCTTCCCTGGTGGCTCAGTGGTAAAGAATCTGCCTGACAGTACAAGAGACACAGGTATGATCCCTGATCCAGGAAGATCCCGCATGCCTCAGAGTCCTTCCCCACGAGCCTGTGCTCCAGGGCCCGTGTGCTGCAACCACGGAGCCCACATGCCCTGGAGTCTGTGCTCTGGAACAAAAGAAGCCAGCGCGATGAGAAACCTGCACATCTGGAACAAGATAAGCCAGTGCGATGAGAAGCCTGCACATCTGGAACAAGAGAAGCCAGCGCGATGAGAAGCCTGCACATCTGGGAACAAGAAAAGCCAGCGCGATGAGAAGCCTGCACACAGCAACGAGAGCAAAAAGCCCTTCCAGCAGTGAGGATCCAGCACAGCCCTAAGTAAAAAAATAAAATTCATTTTTAAAAAGAGTAAAACAGGCATAATATCCACATGAAAGTACCACAGTGAACCTTCAAATGTAAATTATTAAATACACGAACATAATGAGGGATCTGAGACCTCTGCGTCCCCCAGGTCCATACTGTGGACACTACTGGTTTGACTACCCTAATTTTAAACAAATGTTTAAAACAGTGTTTGACCACGGCTAGTATGGCACCCCACTCCAGTACTCTTGCCTGGAAAATGCTATGGACAGAGGAGCCTGGTGGGCTGCAGTCCATGGGGTCGCTAAGAGTCGGACATGACTGAGCGACTTCACTTTCACTTTTCACTTTCATGCATTGGAGAAGGAAATGGCAACCCACTCCAGTGTTCTTGCCTGGAGAATCCCAGGGATGGGGGAGCCTGGTGGGCTGCTGTTTATGGGGTTGCACAGAGCTGGACACGACTGAAGTGACTTAGCAGCAGCAGCAGCAGTATGTAGTAAAACATGCATGTTAAAAATTTAAAGCATGAGATTAGGAAATAAAGAGAGATCCCAGTTTTTAAAAGTTCCATACCACCCTGTGAGGCTCACACTGAAAACCATTGCCTTAGACAAAACTGTCCCACACGTCTGTAGTTGGACTTGCCTGTGGGACATGGCTGGCTCCTGAAATTGGGACAGAGGGGTGGGGAAGATGAGACCCCCAGCTCTCATCTGAATTTAGATATCTACGTAGGAATTCAGTGGAGGAAAAAGTGGATTGAGGTAACATGCAGACCTGCCCCAACAGCGGAACTTGTCTCTCACCTCCGAAGGGCAGCTGATATGGGGGCTCAGGGATCTGCCTCATTTTCTCTGCTTTTGGGAGGGGAAGGGGAGTGTTTTCACCAACAATGGTACCTCTCACTACACTGCAGTGGGAAAAATAGTCCAGCTTGAGAGTGACCACCTAATGGAAATTTCCAGCTCGAGATTATTGTGTGGTCCTGGCTTGGCCAGCAGTGGATTTACAAATGACCAGAACTGATTTCCAGACACATGTGAATACCCCTAGGGATTCTTAGAAAAAACTGAGAAAAGAATCCTGGAAGCAAATCATTTTTCTACAGCCAGGAAGGGTGTGTTTATAACCCTGGTTTCCCTTGTACGAGCAGGCAAGTAGGAATGCAGCAGGAACTGAGGGGTAGGTTCCTGTCAACCCCCCCACGACTGTCCTTCTAGAGTCACCAGATGAAGCCTGAAGACAGTGCCGTGAAAATGGACAAATTGTGGCCACCTCACCAGATATCCTGCTCCTCCACAGAATAAATAATGCAACGGCAGCTAGTACAATAGCTTTCATTTTAGAGCAGCCCAAAAACATCTGTAGGAGAAATAAACAATCCCATGCCTTTGGCAAAAGATCTGGACCAAGTGAGTATGGAAACCAAGTAATCAAGCTGCCGGCTTGGAGGCGCTGACACACCCATTCTTCTCTCGTGGCCGGAACTTCACTAAAATGCAGGCAAGAAATAAAAAGGGGTTCCAAGCCACGTGGCCAAAGACACCTGAAGAGGAGACGACAGCACACAACTGATGTCAATAAAAACTGAGAGCCAAAAGGTAGATTGCAGCTGACTTAGAAGCCCAGGGAGAGCCGAAATGTAAACTTGCAGCAGAGACAGCCAAAACAAAAGCAAAAAAAAACTGTTTCCCCTAAAGGATCTTGGAAAAACCCAGCTCTTTGAGTTCCAGCCCCCTTAGAAGCCGAGGAAAATAGGACGACTAGTTGGAAGACTTTGTAAGTAGCACCGAGATCCCCAGGTTCTGTCCCTGATTTCATGCAGTCACGTGACTCTCCCTCTCCCCTCCACACCCCCTGAAGACTAGAAGTTTAGAGAAGTAGACTTTGTCTTCCAAAGTCAAAAAGTAAACCGTCTTCAGAACAGCGGACGGCAGACTGAGGGCCTTGCTGCAAAAGGCAGTTTAGTTCAAAGTCTGTACCCTGGACAGTGAGGCCCCCAGCTTTTCCTCGATCTTGGTGGGGGAGATGATTAGCAGCCGATGCAGAAGAATAGAGTTGAGCAGCCACTATGGCCCCCGCTCCAGTGCTCTCGCCTGGAAAATCCCACGGACAGAGGAGCCTGGTGGGCTGCGGTCCATAGCGTCGCAAAGAGTCAGACACGACTGAGCAGCTGAACTGAACTGAACCACAGGAGACAAAAGGAGATAACATAAAGTATGTTGCCTCCACGAAAGAAAAATAGGAAAGTATAAAAACGCATGCTTTGTTGCTAAGTCACGTCTGACTCTGTAAAACCCCGTGGATTGTATTCTGCCAGGCTCCTCTGTCCATGCGGTTTTCCAGGCAAGAACACTGGAGTGGGTTGCCATTTCCTCCTCCAGGGGATCTTCCTGACCCCGGGATCGAACCCGCATCTCCTGCATCATCAGGTAGATTCTTCACTGCTGAGCCACCGAAGGAAGCCCATTATCAAAATATGATAAGCAAATAAAAATGAAATGGATTAGGTGGCAAAGTCTCTTGCAGTGCCAAACCAAAAAAAAAAAAGTTTAAAAATAAGAGGAAAAGCTCAAGATAATTAACATATCTGTCCATGAGATTCATCTTTCAACCAAAAGGATTTCCAGCAAGAGAAATGGAAATACAGGGGAGGAAGAAAATTATCAAAAGAGCAAGAAAGTAAAATTCTCAGAACTTTTCAGATGGAAGGGGCCACTGACCGTATAGCACTCTGAGTAAGACACAATAAACATGTACCAAAGCGCATGATGACATTTTGAAAACTGGAGATAAAGAGCAGATATCTGCGTCTTCCTGAGAGCAAATGAGTCCCATACAAAGGATTGGGCATCAGGATCACACTCGTGTCATCAAAAGTGACCGTGAAAGCTGTAAAGCAGAACTGTACCTCTAAAGTGCTAAGAAAAAATGACTTTCAACCTCGAATTCTACACCCAAGGGTGAGGGTGGAATAAAGATATTTTCAAACTTGCAGTGAATTCAAAATTTACTTCTTGTGTCAGTCAGAGTGGAAAACAGCAGGCCCACTCAGACTGGGGAGAATTCACTATTTATCGGGGAAGCCAACTAGATATGGTGAGATTCCTCATGGCTGCCCAGAGTGGAGAGCTGTCACAAAGCTGAGTTCCCCACACTGGAGAGAGCTGCAGCCACAGGAGACAGCCACTGGCAGAGGCGATGGCCACCACCAACTCACAGCTCAAAAGAAGGGAGCCGGAGAACAAAGACCCCGACTTCCTTTTCTTCCCACTCAACTTCCGTATCTCCCACTGACCAAAATCAACTGGAAGTCAGAAGGCAAGGAGGCTACCGATGTTGTCTCCATAGATGCCAGCCTCCCAGGGCACAGAGGAGGAGGAGACGGCTCTGGGGTAACCACTGGGGAACTTCCCTCTCTGTATTCTTGCTCAAGATGCCACTGAAAGATGTGGTTCAGTAACACAAGAGAGTAAATCAGAGGAAAAAACAAGATCCTAGAAACAGAGACTCCAAAACCATAAAAAATGGGGTCAGGGCAGCCATTGGGAAATCCCAGGATAATAGTGAAGGAAGTCTCACATCTAAGTGCCATCTCCAAAGAGCAAAATTCCAAACGGGAGAAGACAGAATGCTCTTGAGAAATGGCGCTAAGAAAAGAAAGATGACGACTAGTTGGCATATTTGGGCTTCCCAGGTGGCTTAGTGGTAAAAGTCCACCTGCATTGCAGGAGATAAAGGTTCAAATTCTGGGTCGGGAAGATCCCTGGAGAAGGAAACGGCAACCCACTCCAGCATCCTTGCCTGGGAAATCCCATGGGCAGAGGAGCCTGGCCGGCTACAGCTCATGGGGTCGCAAAAGGGTCGGACATGACTGAGCGACTAAACAACAAAAGTTGGCATGTTTAGGACTTAGGAGAAGATTATCAGGTTTATCAGACAGGGATGAATTAATGAGATACTTGGTTTTTTTTTCTTTAAGAAATAAGCAAGTGGGGGAAAAGATAATTATTAGCTTCAAAGAAAATTTAAAAGTTGTACAGAAAGGAAATATAATTATTCACTACGACATACATTATAGTGTAATATAGTGAGCGGTATTTACATAGCTGTGGTAGGTAGAACAATGGCCACGAAGGATGTTCACATCCTAATCCTTGGAACCTGGGAATTCTATCAGCATGGCGAAAGAGATTTCCAGATGTGAACAAGTTAATCTTGAAACGTGTAGATTCTCCTGGAGGATCTGGCTGGGCCCAATCTGATCCCAAGAGGGAGAAGGAGGCAGAAGGACAAGAGCCAGAGGAGATATGATGATGAAAGCAGAGGTCAGCGTGAGGCAGTGTGAGAAAAGTCAATCTTCCATCGCTGGATTTGAAGATTGAAAGGGGCTCCAGGCTGAGGGCTGCGGGCAGTAAGTGTTACATTTGAATTTTAAACCAAGTGCATCCTATTCTTTTCTATAATAAAAAATTTTAAAGCAACTTTCATGGGCTTCCCCACAGGAGCTGGTGTCACCTTGCTCAGAGAGAAGGAAGTTTCCAGCTCTCTGATTCAAGATGAGTATTAAGAGGGAGTACAGTCTGAGACAAGTCCCAGCATCCCAGGAGGAGAGACTCCGGGAGAAGAGAACCAGAGCTGGCTGACCTATCCAGCACAGGTCATCAAGTCTAGGAGATCCGTAGCAACATGGAGACTGATTTGGAGCGTGAAATAAAGACTAGAGTCCTTGCATGGGAAAAGATGGCCAGGAGATGTCAGACCAAGCAACAGAATCCTTCTAGGATCCTGGGGAAGATGTCGATACTAGTGAAGCAGAACTGGACCGATTTAAACTATGGGCTCTGGAGAAATACTTAACTGGGTTTACCTATCTTTATTGGCCATTTAATGTAACAAATGACAAATGCACGAAGTGGCTCTTGTAGTACCGCATTACTACATTATCATCTGTGCAACAGACGATGCTAGTGCACCTCCTTCACCAAAAACTCTGCTGAGTGGACTGCACGTGTGTGTTAGTTGCTCAGTTGTATCTGACTCTTTGTGAGCCCATGGACTGTAGCCTGCCAGGCTCCTCTGTCCATGGGATTCTCCAGGCAAGAGTACTGGAGTGGATCCTTCTGATCCAGTGAAGCCGGGTCTCCTGCATTGCAGGCAGATTCTTTACTGACTGGGCCACCAGGAAAGCCCAAGCTGAGTGGATTACTTTAAACAATTCTCCTTCCAGTTACAATAGTTGGCATTATTATTATTCCATATAGTCTTGATATTGTTTTACAGGGGAATGTGTATTTTAAATTGTTGAACTAAGTCCTGGAATTCATTGCTACATGCCCAGAAGCACTGTCTTCTGAATCAATGCCAGATTCCCATAAAATGAATCACCAGCACCATAAGGTTTTTAGCGTCTTATATATGCGGTCCTCCATTGCCAAAATGACGATCATTGTTATCTTAATCTACTCTGAATCTTGTACCTTTCCAGGGCAGCTCCTGCCATGAGAAGCTCGTGGTGGTCTGCTGGGAACGGTTCCTACAATCCTCTGCCCCATATCATGAAGGAATCACTTAGCGGGAAAGAGTGGAACGATAACCAAGGTCTCAGAGACTTACTGCTTCCATTGGGTGGCCTCATCATTCACGACTGCCTGAGGACGTGCAGACAGGAGAGTGGGAAAAGGCCACCCATACTGAAGGGAGGGCGGATCTCGGGGCTGATAGTCCTTATTTGCCTCACACGGCTCCTGGCTTTCACTCGACATGCTTTTAGGCTCTGCTCATTCTTTAATCATCTCTCCCTCTCTCTTGTCTCCTTGCATCCAGCCTCTCCCAACCCATGCACGATGCTCTGGGCTCTAGCCTTGCCCTCAGAACTGGTTGCCCTTCCTCCAACTCCTCTTACCTTACTTTCTTCTTTCTTACCTCTTCCCGGCTGTGTCTCTCTGCTCTTTTGGGACCCAGTCACCAATGTACATTGAACTGCTGCTGCTAAGTCACTGCAGTTGTGTCCAACTCTGTGCGACTCCATAGATAGCAGCCCACCAGGATCCCCCGTCCCTTGGATTCTCCAGGCAAGAACACTGGAGTGGGTTGCCATTTCCTTCTCCAATGCATGAAAGTAAAAGTGAAAGTGAAGTCGCTCAGTCTTGTCTGACTCAGCGACCCCATAGACCACAGCCTACCAGGCTCCTCCATCCATGGGATTTCCAGGCAAGAGTACTGGAGTGGGGTGCCATTGCCTTCTCCAGTACATTGAACTATGTGATGTGAATACAAGAAGAACATTTTGAATGTCCTCTTCGTGCACCTCCACATCCATCTATAGGTCTTCAATCCCAGGAATTCCTCACTTCCTTACTCACACCAGCATAACCTAGGATGTCATTTCCAAGCAAACATTCGTCCCAGCCAGGTTGGCTCAACCAACTCGTTTACTTCTGCATTTGCTAACATCTACTAGATAGTTTTTAAATATAAAACGACATCTCCCTAAAGGCCCATTGGTTCTTGGTAGGGATAAAAGTGTTAATTTGTTAGCAGAGAATTAGATACTTTTCAATGGTAAAGCCCCAAGTCAAGCCATAAACTCTTTCTCCATTGCTGTGTAGACAATAGGGTCTGGGCAATAAACCCCATCAAGCAGGGAGACAGAAGAGCGGAAGGGGAGTTCCTGCCCCCAGAGGGGCCTTTCGTGAGTTCGGGAAAAGACCCAGAGAAGCCACAGTCACTTACAGCAGGCATCAGGAGAACAGAGGTCTTCATAAAAGTCTTACACCTACCGGAACCTAAGAAGCAGACTGAGGTCCAGGATGGGAATCTATCAGGGAGGACACGACCCCTGTAACAGGGCTAAAGGAGGGATCAGCAGACAGTGGGAAGGTTCGGCAGGTCCACCTTCAGAAGAGGACCAAAATTACCTTTGAGGTTTCCACTTGTGAACCACTATATCCAAGGGATCAAGACAATAAGAACTTCGTACGATGCTGAGCTACTTACTACTTCTCCATCTTGGTAATTTTTTTCGGTTACTGCTTTCCTTTTTTGATCAGTAGTAAAGAGCCTTACAAATGAAAAGCTCTTTTGTGTTCGTCTTTGGAGGGTATTAAAGAGGCAGCTTCTGAAGGAGAAGGGAAGTGGAGCTTCAGCAGAGGGGGCAAAGGAGACAACGGGTGCTGAATGGGATCTTAGGAGAAAACCTGGAGCTGCGGTAGATAATACATCTCAGAGTTGCACCAAACCCGGTGACAGAATGTGCGGTTCTGCGACAGCCCTTGCACCAGAGGACGAACGATGCGACTCCCCTTGGGTGTCACTGCCCCTGTGAGGAGCACTGCTTTGGGCTGGAAGAGTGTCTGAGCCAGTTGGTGACATAAAAATGCGACAAGGCCCAGAGTCCCCTATCCTTCCCAGCTGTCGGCTGCATTCCTCCAGCCCTGTTACAAAACCATCAAAATGCACCTTCAACCCCAGGCTGGGAGGGGTCCATCCAGGGTCAGGACACACTCTTTATCTGCATGGAAAATCTACCGAGTTCATTGCGTGTCCAGCTCCACAACAGCCTCTAAGACTACAAGGGAGCCTTAGAGATTTGTTTTTTAATATGAAAGATAGACTGTTCTAATGGGAGCAGTTGCATGTGTAAAGGTCAAGAGTGCTGCTTTGGGAGCTGGTTCAGATCACAACTCTGTCTCTTACTGACTCTACGATTTTCGGTTAGTCATCTAACCTCTCTGTGACCAATTTCCTCATCCATATAGTTGAGACAGGGCACCTACCCCCTCATGGGGTAGTGTTCTCAGGAAGAGGTGCACCTTGATCTGTGCCTGAAGGAAACGTAGAACAGGTTTAAGTAAGGAGACAGACAGGAGCATGCCAGGCAAAGGGGTCGGCCGAAGGCACAGTCTAGTCTGAGGCAGGAGACAGACAGACCCCATGTGGCACCCAGTTGCTTCTGTGACCCTCCAAGCTGACCACAGGAAGCATGGGCTGTGGAAACCGAACACACGCCTCCAAGGCTGGGATAGTCGACCTCCCAGGACCCAGTGTGGCTCACACAAAAAAAGGGGGACCGTCTTGTACAGATGAATGATAACAGATGGACATCTTAGTCCTCGGGCCCCACCTTCTTTCACTGAGTAAGTACCCTGGGGAGATGGCAGAGGGCAGGACAGCTCAAGAGGTTGGTCTGGCTCAAAGGCTACTCTGTCACAGATTTAACTTCACCCTTGGAGCCTCCGTTTCTCTCAGGAGAAATGATTCTGCATGGTTCTGCTACAAAACCAGGCAGCAGCAGCTGCTGCTGCTGTGTCGCTTCAGTCGTGGCTGACTCTGTGCGACCCCATAGATGGCAGCCCACCAGGCTCCCCCGTCCCTGGGATTCTCCAGGCAAGAACACTGGAGTGGGTTGCCATTTCCTTCTCCAGTGCATGAAAGTGGAAAGTGAAAGTGAAGCCGCTCAGTCGTGTCCGACTCTTAGCGACCCCATGGACTGCAGCCTTCCAGGCTCCTCCGTCCATGGGATTTTCCAGGCAAGAGTATGGGAGTGGGACCCAGCACTTAAGCGAATTCATTGGTTTGCAGCTCCTCAAACAAACTCCACCCTCTCCTGCTGCTGTCCCTTGGGAGATGGCGGTAGTGGAAGTGGGACCTGGGGATCCCGGTCCATCGAGGGCACCCTGTGAGCTTCAGACCTGCTACAGCAAGGCGGGGCACATCACGGCTGGTCAACACGTACGTAACGACACATCAGAGCCATGTCTCGGGAACCTGGGCTCGTGGCTCACACATGCACAGAACTCAGATCTGCACGGGCAGACTGCAGGCTAGTTTTCCAAGGGACCAGAAACCGCCCCCAACATCTCAGGAGAGGCTGATAATTGAGCACAGCAGCTCCTGCTCTCTCACACGCACAATTGCCTGGGTTTTCACATGCAAATAGCCATCTGCACATAGTTTCTTTGGTAAATGCCAACTTCATAGGTGCAATCCAGGTGCCCGGATTTGAGAACTTGGCATAGAGAGGAGCACGCAAGCGTTGAGTCCGTGATGGCCTGGCATCATCACTGTAATTAGTCCCAGTGGATGCGGCTGTCGTTCAGTAACAATGCTAGATGATTCGGCCTCGCTCCCTCATCTCGGGGCCCCCTTCCCCCATTCACCCCTTTTCTAAGAAAAGCCAGCCACGTCTTGCTCCACTTTTCCCCCGCCCCCACCCCTGCCTTGTAGAATGAAAAGCCCAGATGTGGGTGACCCATCTGTAGTGTGTCACGTTGTTAGCGTCTTCTTTATTTAGAGCTGGGAGAAAGAGACTCATTAGAGAGGAAGTCCACAATGAAATTAGGAAACATTTGATCAGACCATTGTCCCCGCACAATATGTGCAATGAGGGAAACGCTGGAGCTGGCTTCAAACCTTCAGTGTGTTCCAGACTCGATGGCTTGCTCATCCCATGCTGGCCAGAAAGGGGAGCCTGACAGTTCCCTGACCAGAATCCAAGCTTCCAGAAGAGGAGAGCACCGTCACGGCAGGCAAATTTTCTCTCCCTCTCCTTAAAGACTTTGAGTGTTTAGAACAGCTTTAGATTCACAGGAAAAGTGAGAGGAGGGTGCAGCGGTTTCCCAGAGACCCCCTGCCCCTGCACACGCACAGTCCCCTTCCCATTACCAACATCCTTGACAGAGCAGGACACCCATTAGGACGGATGAACCTGCACTGACCCACCAGCATAACCACAGCCCTATGTCCATCGTTCACATGCCGGTTCACACTCCGTGTTGTTCAGCCCCTGAGTTTGGACAAAGCATGGTGACGTGTCTCCACCACTACAGTATCATACAGGGTATTGGGCTGCCTGAAAAATCCTCTGTGCAACGCCGGTTCATCCCTCAAGCCTTCTTAACTCTGGCAACCACTGATCTTTTCTTAGTGTCTCCATAGTTTTGCCTTTTCTGGAATGTTGTATAGTTGGAACTGTGTGGTATGGAACCTTCTCAGTTGGGCATCTCTCACTTAGTAATATATGTTTGTTTTTCATGTCTTTTTGTGGCTTGATAGCTTGCTTCCTTTTAGTACTGGATAATCCCATTGTCTGGATGGACTATGTTTATTTAGCAAATTCTCTTTTCCCTGTGGCTTCACTCTGCTGTGGAAGTCATCAGGACACCTTGCGCCTTCACCAGCCTCAGTCCTTCCCTGTTGTCTCAACAGGTATCTCCAGGAACCCACTGGGGAGGATTAACTCCCCCATAGCTTCTAGCCTTTGGCAGCAGGACTTTCCTTCAGCCTCTTGGCATTTAAAGGCAGAGGTTTGCTCCTGGGGACCCTATGCCAAGGACTTGATACATAAAAACCACTCTTGAACTCCAATTCTATTTCTGATATCCCAACTCACTTATTAAACAAAGCAGAAGATCAGAAATATATAGATTCCAGAACAGGTGCACTGATGGCACCTTTCAAGCTCGGGGAAAACCATTTTGCTACAAGGATGTCCAGTCACGTCTCCAAATACTTAATCTGCATTGCATCAAAATCAGCCCAATTTGACATACAGAGAAATTAAACCACAGAGAAATGGACCCTAGAGCCCTGAGTTAAGAGGGGAAAGTCCTGATTTCAAAAAATAAAAATTGGCTCTAGCCCTGACTTGGTCATTAGGACTTTTGACCTCACGTGTGACAGAGTTCAGACTAGCTGTCCTAACTTAGAAGGTTGTTGTGAAAGTACAATATAAAGATAGTTATTAAAGCAAACAGGAGGATTAAAACATCACATTAAAGTGTTTAGTTTTATTACTAACAGATCACATAGCAAATTCTCTGCTATTTGTGGGATGAGAATTCACCCCCATCTGCTAAATCCATCTAAGTGACATACGAGATTTTCCATTTTCAGAAGACATGGAAAATACATTTCTTGGTCCAAATTACATAGCACAAAGTTTAGCACTGAATATAGGAACCCGAGGAGAAGCAGTTGACCAAGTAACTCAATGCCAGCACTGAGTGATACAAACTTAGCATCTGGCATGCAGTAGGGACTCAACACAGACCCTTTCTGAACCCACTAATTAATGAAAATTATGTAGAGAAAAATCCTACTAAAGATAAAGGCAAGTTTACTAAACAAATACTTAGCATCAGTGAATGCCTGATGTCCACACGCCTTTGTTGTTTAGCTAATGTATAAGCTGAATCAGAACTCCTTTATCCATGGTTCTCCATCAGCTTTCTCTGCATCAAACTTTGGTGAGCACCGCCAACTGCCATTTTAAAGAAGAGAAGGGCTTAAATAGAGAGACACACGGAAAACTGAGAAATGACAACAGATAATACAGCAACCAAAATGAGGTGGCAGGAAATGTGGAAACAAACCTACATCACCACAAACCTTGGAGGCGCCGTCGCACTGATTCCCTTGAAGGCGTCATAGTGCACAAGTGTATGTTTCTTTCATTCTTGCATTAATCAAGGTAACGCTGAGACTAACTTAACCCTTTCTTAATAACTCCCCGTGTATTGATTTTTTAAAGACAGGAGACACCTGTGGTCTATTTTAATGTTAAACACAGAGGATGCGAGAGGGACGGTTTATCATAACACAAAAGAGCTTTATTTTTATTTTCCACTATTTCTTTAAACCTGTCCTTTATGATAATGATTTCACTGTTCCTGGATGAATCTTCAGGAAATCTCCATGACTCTTCTGGCTTTCTTAGGTAAGGAGAGAGACTCCAGTTCCTTCTACCTGCCGAGGACACTTATCAACACTGAGTGATCCCATGGAAGCTCTTCCTTTATCACAGGGCATTGGTTGCCTTATTCTACAAGCCTTCTCGTAAGATCAGCGGGTACTTCACCACAAGCTGGGTGCAGGGCCCAGAAGTCATGCAGTAAGTTTCCAGACGTTTTCTTTCTGCATTTGTATCTTGGTGCTCTACGGCACACCTGCTTTGCTATCTGATTTCTGTGATACCTTTTGCCTCAGTCCAAACTTCCAATTTAACATTTGATTACATTAGAAACTTTCCACATAGAATAATATACACTGGGGAGGGAGTTAAGTTTTAAACAAGATAGCCATTCAACATGCAGAACTACTCATTTACCAAAGGGTTTGGGTAGTTTTTTTTTTTTTTTTTTTTACTATATTTGGAAACATTTGGATTTTTAATGAAATGTTTCCAATTTAAATCCAGATGTTTGAGATCATGTAAGTAGCCAAAAGTTGGAAAAGTAAATTACAGGATAGCAAAAGAGCCCTGTTTTTGCTATCATTATTTAGATGTGATCTGACCACACATAGAATTGTATATAAGAAAATCTGGATCCAAGTCTAGAGTCAGACACTGAACTTTTCTCTACCTGGGAGAAGCTACCTGGGCCTCTGAACCCAATTTCTCCACAACCAATAAAGAGATACATACACTGTGTTCTGAGAATCCAATAATGTAAGCAGCTACCCCTACTGTGAAAAACCCACATTTTGCTTGGAATATAAACAATAAACATGCAATGTATGCCAAAGAATTTGTGTTGGTTTTAAAATATGTCCACAAGTTTCTCTGATACACTTCTGTTCAAAGAGTAGAGTCTAATTTTTCTTCCCTTTACAGTGATCTGCACTTAGCAAACTGACTTTTCATCAGTAGAACATAGAAGAAGTGACAATGTATGGTCCCTAAGATTAGGATGGAAAAGGAACTGTAGCTTTTTCCTTTCTCTCTGATCACCCTCTCTGGGAGAAACCAGCTGCCATGTCGTGAGGACATGGAAGCAGTCCATGGAGAGGTCAGTGTTGTGACGAACTGAGGCCTCCCGCTCACAGTCGGGTGAGTCAGTGAGCCCTCCAGCGCCAGTTAAGCCTTCAGATGGTAGAAACCTTGGCTGATCGTGAACTGCAACCCCATAGAAGACTTCAAGCCAGAACCACCCAGCTTATCCTCTCCCTCATACCTGAACCACAGAAACTGCGGTTTAACAAAGGCCTGTTGATTTTACTCAAAAGAATTTATTGTGCAAAGATAGAGAAATGAAACAAAATTGATCAAATTTTCTATACTATTCTGAGAATCAACAATACTCATGAAATCAGTGATTTTAAAACAAACAAACATGAGCTCTCACTTGGAATAGAAAAAAAAGTCCTTTCCAGATGTTTATCACTGAAATTCTACTAATGAAACAGTTCTTGAATCTGGTCCCTTTAAACCAGTAGTTCATTGAAGATACTGTGTATATATATTAAAAAATTCACATGGTAACTAAAATCATTGTTAAATGGATGGTGATAGCACAGGTGTCATACCCTAAACTGTGCTATGGACACAGCTGGCACCTACCGATGCACCTAAAGCTACTTCCCGCCGTTTCTTGTACTTATTAAAAAATAAGAGCATTGATTTGCTTTTTATCTGTTTAGACACTTATTTTGTAAAAGCAAGCAGATATATACTTATTATAAAGATAAACCTTATCTTTTGTGAGAATAAGATCAAAGAAGTTGCACTTAGGATACTATTAATAAATAACACTTATGCCTCACAGACCATCAGAACGCTGCGTACCTGTGGGGAGTTCACAGTTACTTGTATTCATCTCATATAATCTCCTCAACAATTCCAGAGAGCAGGTACTGTTTTGCTCATTTTGCATATGTGATGGTGCAAAAACCATTAATGTGAGACTCTTCTAGGACTTCCCTACTCTCTGGCCCACCAAAGATAATCTTCTGTGCTGTTGTTCAGTCACCAAGCGGTGTCCGACTCTTTGCAACCCCATGGACTGCAGCACGCTAGGCTTCCTTGCCCTTCACTTTCTCCCAGAGTTTGCTCAAACTCATGTCCACTGAGTTGGTGATATCATCCTCGATGTCGAAGCCCAATTTCTCCTTTCCTTTCAGCTCCTAAAGATGTAGCATCCTTTCTAGAAAGAGACACATGTTGCAGTTCTGGGGTTAAGCAAGCTGGGGTGAAAGAAAGTTTTAACAACTACAGTTAGGAGGATGGAAGAGAGGTCCTTGGAAAGGAAGTTAAGGACACAGACTCTGGAGCAGCTATGAGGTGGGAGGGATATTTTAATATATTTTATGGACAGTGTATTGGAGCGCCTTTAACTTTATCTGAGAGATGTGAGAAATTAATAGAATTTGTTTTAATTATTTTTGCTTATTGAACTGTGCTTCAACATATCACTTTAAAACTCTTAGGTTTAAGGTGACACATAGGAGAAAGTTCAGGGGCAGAGTATAAATTACCTTCCCACGAATCCAGATCTTTTTAAAATCAAGTGTTCTCCCCATGTTATCACTTGGCTCCTCCTTCATTCATTCATTCATGCAACAAATAGTACTGCTCACATAATAGACTCCAGGCACTATCTTAGTGCTTGAGGAAATAACTTGGTTTAAAACTGCATTTTGAAAGTCAACAAAAGAGCAGAGACTCGAATTCAGTCACCTCTCAGTCCGACTGTTTCCATGTTTGGAACAAACAACCTGGGTGGACTCTCTAATTACCCAGTGCAAAGCAAACACCCATCCATTATTCAGCACTAAAGCTGTGAAATGGCAGTAATGCCATGCTTTAGAATGAGAACAAAAGCCTTCTCTAATTGTAAATTTTTACCTCTAGTTGAGCCAAAGCTTTTGTTGATTTTTCCTTTTGTGGTCGTTCTTTTCATTTTTTTTTTTTTTTAGAGACTGAGTGACAGGAATATGCCTTTTCTTTATATAGAGCTGGGGTACCCTGTGCCAATGAATCTTTGTTTCTCTTGAGGAGTGAAGGACGTTCAGGCATGATCCTAACTTTAGGATAAAAAACGAAGCTGTAAAGAGGGTTCCTTGTGGTTCAGGATGTACCAGGATGTGGTTGTCCTGCACATTGCATTATTTAAGACCAGATCACTCATCTAGAGCCAGACATCCTGTAATGTGAAGTCAAGTGGGCCTTAGAAATCATCACTATGAACAAAGTTAGTAGAGGTGATGGAATTCCAGTTGAGTTATTTCAAATCTTGAAAGATGATGCTGTGAAAGTGCTGCACTCAATATGCCAGCAAATCTGGAAAACTCAGCAGTGGCCACGGGACTGGAAAAGGTCAGTTTTCATTCCAATCCCGAAGAAAGGCAATGCCAAAAAATGCTCAAACTACCACACAGTTGGACTCATCTCACACGCTAGTAAAGTAATGCTCAAAGTTCTCCAAGCCAGGCTTCAGCAGTACGTGAACCGTGAACTTCCTGATGTTCAAGCTGGTTTTAGGAAAGGCAGAGGAACCAGAGATCAAATTGCCAACATCCTCTGGATCATGGAAAAACCAAGAGAGTTCCAGAAAAACATCTCTTTCTGCTTTATTGACTATGCCAAAGCCTTTGACTGTGTGGATCACAATCAACTGTGGAAAATTCTGAAAGAGATGGGAATACCAGACCACCTGACCTGCCTCTTGAGAAATCTGTATGCAGGTCAGGAAGCAACAGTTAGAACTGGACATGGAACAACAGACTGGTTCCAAATAGTAAAAGGAATACATCAAGGCTGTATATTGTCACCCTGCTTATTTAACTTATATGCAGAGTACATCATGAGAAATACTGGGCTGGAAGAAACAGAAACTGAAATTAAGATTGCCAGGAGAAATCTCAATAACCTCAGATATGCAGATGACACCACCCTTATGGCAGAAAGTGAAGAGGAACTAAAAGCCTCTTGATGAAAGTGAAAGAGGAGAGTGAAAAAGTTGGCTTAAAGCTCAACATTCAGAAAATGAAGATCATGGCATCCGGTCCCATCACTTCATGGGAAATAGATGAGGAAACAGTGGAAACGGTGTCAGACTTTATATTTTTGGGCTCCAAAATTACTGCAGATGGTGACTGCAGCCATGAAATTAAAAGACGCTTACTCCTTGGGAGAAAAGGTATGACCAACCTAGATAGCATATTCAAAAGCAGAGACATTACTTTGCCGACTAAGGTCCGTCTAGTCAAGGCTATGGTTTTTCCTGTGGTCATGTATGGATGTGAGAGTTGGACTGTGAAGGCTGAGCACCGAAGAATTGATGCTTTTGAACTGTGGTGTTGGAGAAGACTCTTGAGAGTCCCTTGGACTGCAAGGAGATCCAACCAGTCCATTCTGAAGGAGATCAGCCCTGGGATTTCTTTGGAAGGAATGATGCTAAAACTGAAACTCCAGTACTTTGGCCACCTCATGCGGAGAGTTGACTCATTGGAAAAGACTCTGATGCTGGGAGGGATTGGGGGCAGGAGGAGAAGGGGACAACAGAGGATGAGATGGCTGGATGGCATCACCGACTCGATGGACGTGAGTCTGAGTGAACTCCAGGAGTTGGTGGTAGACAGGGAGGCCTGGCGTGCTGCGATTCATGGGGTCGCAAAGAGTCGGACACGACTGAGCTACTGAACTGAACTGAAAACACATCTTGGGAAATTCACCCGTGTTAGAATACTGTCTTCCAAAGTGCCAGCCCCATTGGGTATATCCCCACTGCCTTCAACTATATGATGACATCTTGGAAGGAGCACTGAGCCAAGCTAAAGAGGAAAACAGTGTCCATTTCTCTGTCTTCTTATTCAAGTTGTCCACTTTCCACTTGGGGTCTTCCTCTCCCTTAACGCTGTCTCCCCTCTCGGGTTCCTTTGTGATTCTCCTCCCTCTGTCGCTGGACTATCTCATTCAAATTTCTCTTCTGGCTCTTGACCTCCAACCAAGTTCAGTGACATCAGGACTTGGTTGCCGCTCTTTCTTTCATAGCTACACTCTCTCCCTCCGCAATCTCATCAGTGCTGGGGCTTTAACTATCATCTGTATTTTGATGTCTCCTAAATTTATGTCTTTAGCCCTTACCTTTTCCTTAGATTCACAACTTACATATCCACTGCCTTCCTAACATGGCGACTTGGATACCCAAGAAGCATCTCAATTTGAAGGTCTAAAACCCCAAACATCTTCCTTCTAAAGAACTGATGCCTTTGCCCACTCACTAGCTCAACTGAAAAACTGGGAGTCAAATTGTGTTCTTCCCTTTTCTCCTGCCTCCATAACTGATCAGCAAGTTGCATAAGTTTCATCTCTCATACTCACCTATCCTAGTCCCTCCGTACTTCCACCCCCATCTTATGAGGCTATTCCAATAGCGTCCCCACTTGACACCCTGCTGAACTACTCCACTAATCTTTCAGCAGTCAGAGTAATCTTTAAAGAAAATGTTTCAAGTTATGATCCTCTTTTAGTAATATCTCCCTCTGTATTTCTACTGAAAAGCAGACTCCTTTCCAAGCCTACAAGCCTCTCCATGGACTAGTCCCACCTGCTTCTCCAAATTCCTTTCCATTTTATACCACTCTCCCTCTCTCGTTTCTGCCACAGTATCTTCCATTTAGGGGAAGGAAAGCCTGGCCATCATACCCATGCCCCCATGCCAGAACAGTGGTAACAACGCTGTCCCAAGGGGGAGTGAATAGCTCTGACCTGTTGTGTAGATGACAGCCAGACTCAGTGCCCATCTTGATAAAGGGGAGACAGAGGCAGCACCACAGCCTCATTTCAACTGAGCATCATGAATGTGGGACACCATGAGATGTCCTAGAAGTACTGGAGAGGCCGGGGACATCAGAAGGTGGGGCAAAGCTGCCAGCGATTAGACAGGACGCTGATCCCCTGCCCCCAACCCCTGACAATCTACAGTATTAGTAGAAAGATGACCTCATCACTTGGTGGCAAGCACCTAAGACATTCAGTTTTTGCACCAATGAATTAGATAGAGCTTCTGCCCTCCAGGACTTTTCAGCCTAGTAGCAGAGACAGACAGATAAACAAATAATTCCAACACAGTGTGATAAGTGCTCTCACAAGAACAGATGCCAGGAAGAACGATGGCACAAAGGTAGCAGCGGGTAACGCTCGCTCTAAGGTGGCACTAATCAGACAGCCATCCGAGGATTGTTCTGCTGTGGCTCAAGTTATGGCCCCTTTGGGCTTTTCCAGAGAAAATTTACAAATGATCAGATTTTAGATTTCAATATTTTCAGTAAAAAAAAAAAAAAAAGCGGTGCTATGTTTAGAGGAACGAAGGAGACCATCTTTATCAGAGGATGCTCTTGATTTTAAAATGCAACTGAAAAATAGTTTGCAATTTTTATAAAAATGAATAAAACCATATAAGTTGAGCTACGGTTTTTGTGAACATTTTTAGTGCCATGCCAATGTTATTAACATTATTTCCTTTGGGGGAAATATGTTTTTCATTACAATTCTTGAAATCCAGGGACCTAGCAAACGGAGCGGTGGAGGTGACTGAATAACTACAGTGCAAACACTGTCATTTCGAGAGTGGCACATTCCGAAGTGTCATTTCAAAGGTGGGCACAGATCAGCACACGGCGATTCCAGCAGCCAAGAGATGCCAGCAAAGCCTTTGCTTTTCCTTCAGCCCTCTGCAGTCCAAACGACACACTGGAGTCTCATGCCAGTTTTCGCCTTTAGGAAAGGTTAAAAAGAAAAATTTCACCCTGAATATTTATGGCTTTTCCCCTTCTTGGGATCAAAACAGTCTCAGAGAGATAAAACATGATGCTTTTCCTAACAACCTCATATGGCAGTTTCTAGACACACCTCCACGCCTTCCTCTACCCCATTCCAAAGCTGTCATAATGGAGTAGCCTTCGAAATGCACAATATCATTTCAGTACACCAGCCATTTGCTGATAATAAGGAGCACAATTAGATTGGTTTTCTGGAGGCAGCAATCAATATCCTGGTGTATGTGGACCCGACTAGACATTGCTAATTAGAGCTCTCAGACATTAATCAAATACCATGTATGGGACTAATCAACCAATGTGGGAAGCAAAAAAAGAAAAAGAAATCTATAACCTCCCCTTGAATTCTCCCAACCTGTTCACCTTGAAATCAGACCCAGAGCCAGAAAGCCTCACAGAAGGTCTGCTAGAACAAGGCTGGGAGGCTGTGCTAGAGCGTGGGTTCCCGAGCCTCCTGGAGAGTGAGGCTGCCATGACATCATCAAGATCCTCCTTAAAGAAGCACAGGCTCCATCCTGCACCCTGGACACTCTTCTCATTGACTCCCTGGCAATTGTGGATGTGTGCCAGCTGCAGGCTGGACCCAGAGAGGCGGACCAATACGCCTAGGCCTGAACAATAAACAAAGCTAAATGCTCGCTAACTAATGGATTATTCATGAAACAGCCCAATTGCCCATCATGCTACGTACTTGTACTCATACAATTATTCCTGTGTGTTTAAATAATGAATGTTAGGTCTGTGTTTAGTAACACAAATTGCTGATTAATCTGTATTCAAATCAAACAGTGCCTTATAGGAACTCTTTGAAATACTGTACTGGATGGCAGCGTGTCTATCTCAGTTTAGAAATAGTTTCTATAATGCTAATTTTAAGGCATGTGGTTGAGCCCTTCCATTTGACAAAATCTTACTGGATAAACCAGGCTTGGCTAAAGGTTCTACTGCAAATGCTGGGCAAATCCAGATGTGATTTAAGGTTTGTGGAGTATATGGAAAGTATTTCCAGCAACTATGTCCTTAATTCCTGACTCTTCAATGCTTCCTAATGTAACTTTGCAAAAGCTACATACTGCCCAACAAGTTCTTTCAGTCCCATCACAATGTCCCTTAAAAAGATATTTTGCTAAAAAAACCCACAACATGTATGCATGCGATCAATATATTACTTTTTTTCCAGAAACAGATAGTCAGCTTTAAAGGAACTCAAATTCCAAAAGGTTTACTTGAAACTTGGAATTCACAATGTATAAATTGATTAGGTTTTAGGCTCTAAGAAAGCTTGTTTTTCCAACCATTCTTAACATTGTTAGTTTTAGACTTAAGTAGTGAGATGAAAATGGAATTCCTAGAACTTAATTATAGGGCAAACTGAACAATGCTGGAGGAAGAAACAGTATAAAATAGTAAAAATAAGCATGGGATCAAATCTTGCTTGAATCCTAATTCACAACACATTAGTTGTGTGGCCTGGACAAATATTTAATGTCCTTGAGCTTCCAGAGGACAGTAATATCCAAAGTCACAGTGCCGTTCTGAAAGTGGTCTCACGTGATGTGTGTGAGGACTTGAGATGAAGTTTTCACCAAGTTCAACCTCCTAAGTGCTTAAGTTTTCTTGGTTGTTGCTTTTCCGTTACCAAGTCGTGTCTGACTCTTTGCAACCCCATGGACAGCAGCATGCCAGGTTTCCCTGTCTTTCACTGTCTCCTAAAGTTTGCTCAAACTCATATCCATTGAGTTGGTGATGCCATCCAACCATCTCATCCTCTGTGGCCTGCTTCTCCTCCTGCCCTCAATTTTTCCCAGCATCAGGGTCTTTTCCAATGAGTCGGCTCCTTGCATCAGGTGGCCAAAGCAATGGAACTTTAGTTTTAGGATCAGTCCTTCCAGTGAATTTTCAGGGTTGATTTCCTTTAGGATTGACTGGTTTGATCTGGTTCTCTTGGCCTCTCCCCTGGTTCTGTGGTTCTATGGACCGTAATGTTCTATAAAGTAGGAACTGCGTCCATACCTTCAGAGCCTGGCACTATGGTGACACATATTTGACTCAACAAATTATTGAATGATTTGGCTCAAATCATTCTTGAGCCAAACTTAACTGCCAGAAAAACCACTAAAAGATATTTGAGGGACAATGCAACTGTTTCTTTACACTGCTCCCCCAAAGTCAATATTGGCCAAAATCTCCAAGGCAGTAGTTTTCAGAAATTAGAGGAAACAGTCCAGAAAAGGCAAAGCAAATACCTTCCAGCATTGAAAACTGTGATTATTTAAAACACACACACACACACACACACACACAAAGTCTCTCTCTTTCACTTCTCTGACCTCTTCCTCTTATAATTTTTGGAATATTCATGCATGGAAAATGTCAGGCAGGGCATACAATGCAAATATGATGAGTATCCAAATATTGGTTTTTATGAGCTACAAAATATGAGTCTGGGAGGACTGTTGGTGAAAACAAAACAAAACAAAACAAAAAACAGAGTATGGTGCATAGATACTGGAGAAAGGGCAAAGGTTAAATGAGGGACCTCATTAACATCTGATGTGATTCTTACGATAAACACATCAAATGGGAAATGCCACAATCTGATTTCTTGAGTTTACACCATAGGCTTCCACTGAATTCAAGTACTGAGAAGATAAATAAGACTCTGGGTCCCTACAATGTGTCTTTGCCATCAAAGAAAGGCAGTATAGGATGTCCACGGTTAAGAATCTGCCTTCCAATGTAGGGGACGTGAGTTGGATCTTTGGTTTGGGAACTAAGATTCCACATGCCTGGAGGGCAGGGCAGTTAAGCCACAATGAAGAGCACAAGTGTGGCAACTAAAACCCAACACAGTCAAAAATAGTTAATAAATAGCACCAAAAAAGGCAGTGTATTCATAAACAGAGTGAGTAGCAAAATGTCACTTGCTGAAGGGACTGGTCTTAGAGCAGGGGCATAGAATATAATCAACAACATGTCTTTCTAATTAAAAATCATATTTTCATTTCTTAAAGTAAGAAAATTCATACGATGTACACTTTAAGAAAATGTAATTTCTTAAAAATTATAAATATACCATTTATATTATCCACATGTGATCGTAGCAATTAAAATTTGAAAAACTTCATAGAAGTTAGGAATGTGTTACCTCATCATATGTTGATTATTTAACATATTATTCAGTATTTTCTTATGTCCTACCAAATCTCATTGTGAGATTTTACAGGAAAATTGGGGAAAAGATGGCCCACCAAAGAAATCTCTCCTGCCAAGTTCCACATTACTGTGGGTCTCGGCTGAACTGTCATTTTTTTTTTCTAACAATGATCTTTAATTTAGTCAATTATAAGTCTTTATTTACAACCAAAGGATATCTAAATTGAATAGTTGGCATCACCTCTTTCGGTGTGTTTAGGAATTAAATCTCTACCATTTGGAATCCAATTTTTAATTCCAAAACTACCGGGAGTCCCCAGATGAGCGAAGTCCTCACCCAGAGGCTGTAGAGGGTGATAGAAATGCAACCGAGTCAACAAGCAGAGCATCTGGCAGCTAAGCTTTTGCTGCAGTGGTTGTTCAGCCTTTATTCAAATGGATATGGGCTCTGCAAGCCACTTTGTGTTCTAGAAGAAAAACAACAGATGCTGACGCACAAGGAGAAAGGGCTGAATTTTTCCTTAAAATTCTGAGCCTCTGAATACATGGTTTCATCCCCAAATCCCTTCTCCAGCGCCACCCCTGCCAGAACTCTATTCATTAGACTCCATCATTCCAAGTCAATTCAAATACACACCCAAGTGTCCTGTAATGAGACACAAACACTGCACGGGTGCACTGAGTCTCAGGTTCTCATATTATGTTGGCATAACTTTAAATATTAAGCAACCCTCTTGCTTCACTGGTTGCTGTCACTCACTACGGCAGACACATGTCATCCACCCCACACCGTTTCTCCTTTTTCTGACAAGAGTACCCCCCTTTTCCTGGAGGTAATTATCCTTCCCCCACTCCAGCAGGTAATGGCTTCCCCGGCACAACCTGCAGAGACCCTCCCCAGATTTCACAAGTGGACACCAAGAGAAGAAAATCTTGTTCCCTGAGTGCCTCTTTTTGTGGCTTAGAAAGCCTGGAAGCGCTCTCTGCAGACTCGGCCACCCCACACCCAATCTTTGACCCTTTGAAGGTCAACCCAAAAAAGTAAGTCTAGAGAGACATCATGATATCATCAGAATCCTTGGAGCCAGGTGTGCCTGAGCCTGGCTTGACTTCTGAACTTGCAAATTACGCTGGCTGTCATAAGGCCTTGGGTAACTTAGCATCCTTTCTGCAACAGGCACATTTTTTCAGTCCAAGATGCCACTTTTAGGATCCTCAGTGGTTACACCTTCTCCTCCCCACCAGGCTGAGTTGAAAACTTTCTTCCCACACACCTAAATACAGAACATTGGTCTTTTCCTCTTTGGTTACATATTCAGCCAATTTTATTTCATGATGGAAGTGTTTCTCACCAATTTAGCTGCTATCTTTGGGGAACTGTCCTCCTAGAAAGTTGTAAGTGAAACTTTCTTCCCATTAAGGCGTTGAGTTCTTGCCTCACTTCCCTGGTAAAACTGTCTCTAATTATACTCTCTAAATTTTTTCCTTCCACTACTTACTCTGCTGTTCTTATTTTCTTTCTTCCTTTGCTGTTTTTTCCTTTAATGTCTTCCTAAAGCAGGGGTTCTTAACAAAGTCCATACTTTAACCATCAATGGGACTTCAGGGATTTATCAAAGTCTCTTGAAATTATATGCAAAATTTACATGAATTTGCACATATACATATGCCATCAATCACTGTGTAACAAAGCACCCCATAATTTAGCAGCTTAATACAACAAGCACTTATTAACTCACAGTTTGGGTAGGTCAGAAATCCAGATGCCGCTCAGCTGGGTCCCTCTGTCCCTTGCAAAGCAGCAATCAAGGGCTGGTCTGGGATCTGAAGACCCTGGAAAAGGAAAACGCACTTCTAAGCTCAATCATGATAATCGACAGGATTGAGTTTTTCCTTAGCTATCAGCTGTGATTGTGTGCTTACACTGCTCAGTCATGTCTGACACTTTGAGGCACTATGAACTGAAGCCCACCAGGCTTCTCTGTTCATGGGATTTTCCAGGCAAGAATATTGGCGTGGGTTGCCACTTTCATCTCCCGGGGATCTTCCCAACCCAGGGATCAAACCGGCGTCTCCTGTATTTGCAAGTGGATTCTTTATCACTGAGCCACTTGGGAAGCCCCGGGTTGTAAGCTGGGGGTCGACCAATTCCTTACCACATGGGTTTCTCATAAGTGGCTCACAGCATGGCGTCTGGCTTCCCTCAGAACCAGCCAAAGAGAGTAAGATAGGGTGAGCAGGGCAGATGTCCCTTGTGATCTAATTTCACTAGTGATATCCCACACCTTGTACTATTCCTGTGATTAGAGGCAAGTTGCTAGGTCCAGCTTATTCTCAAGTGAAGGAGGTTACACAGTGGTGCCAAAATTAGGAGGTGGATCACTGGAGGCCATGTTAAAGCTTCCTGCCATAAAATATTGTGAAGAGAGAGATGATTCATACCTTTCATCAATTTTTTATTTCTGAATCAACATTCATATTCTCTGTTTCTGTCTCAACCATCAGTTTCAAAGTCATCTCCATTTTCACAAAATCACTAGAAATCCTCTCTCCAAAACATGCTGGACTTCACCCCTCTCCCTTCTCTTAAATTTTTATAATGCAAAAATCTTATGTCACCCATTCCCATCTCTCTCTCACACACATACACGCTCATGTACACACACACACACACACACACACACACACACACACTTTATTCCAAGGTCACTCAATTAGTAGTGGACTGTTTTGATCATATAAGAACATAGGATAAGAACTTTATCTTGTAGAACACTGGTCCTCTGACTCTTAGACTCCTTTACACCCTTAAAATTATGGTTAAAAATTATTGAGAGTTCTAAAGAGCTTTTGTTTCTTTTGTGTGTGCTTAGTTGCTTAGTCGTGTCTAACTCTTTGCAATGCCATGGACTGTAGCCTGCCAGGTTCCTCTATCCATGGAAAATTTCTTGGCAAGAATACTGGCACAAAAATCACGTTTGAAAATATCATGACCACTCTCATCGTGAGTCTTTAGGTACTGGAAAGCAGTCAGCTTGCTTCATGGTAAAGAAAACAAGTTTTCTAGAATGCTAAATTTCTGCAAATTTTATCATGGGCTATATACACACTGTCAGTTATTTCCCTTGAAGCAACACGCCCATTTCATTCATTTTGGGGAAATATCTGTCTAATAACCAAGTCTAAGTAAACATTGTTGGTCTGATCAGTTGTTCTTTCAAATGAAAATCATGTCTCATGCAAAAAGGGGGCTCAGTTCAATTCAGTTGCTCAGTCATGTCCGACTCTTTGCGACCCCATGAATCGCAGCACGCTAGGCCTCCCCTGTCCACACCAACTCCTGGAGTTCACTCAGACTCATATCCATCGAGTCGGTGATGCCATCAAGCCATCTCATCCTCTGTCGTCCCCTTATCCTCCTGTTCCTAATCCCTCCTAGCATCAGAATCTTTTCCAACAAGTCAACTCTTCGCATGAGGTGGCCAAAGTATTGAAGTTTCAGCTTTAGCATCAGTCCTTCGAATGAACACCCAGGACTGATCTCCTTTAGAATGGACTGGTTGGATCTCCTTGCAGTCCAAGGGACTCTCAAGTGTCTTCTCCAACACCACAGTTCAAAAGCATCAATTCTTTGGTGCTCAGCTTTCTTCACAGCCCAACTCTCACATCCATACGTGACCACAGGAAAAACCATAGCCTTGACTAGACGGACCTTTCTTGGCAAAGTAATGTCTCTGCTTTTTAATGTGCTATCTAGGTTAGTCATAACTTTTCTTCCAAGGAGTAAGCGTCTTTTAATTTCATGGCTGCAGTCACCATCCACAGTGATTTTGGAGCCCCCAAAATAAAGTCTGACACTGTTTCCACTGTTTCCTCATCTATTTCCCATGAAGTGATGGGACCGGATGCCATGATCTTCGTTTTCTGAATGTTGAGCTTTAAGCCAACTTTTTCACTCTCCTTTTGCTTTCATCAAGAGGCTTTTTAGTTCCTCTTCACTTTCTGCCATAAGGGTGGTGTCATCTGCATATCTGAGGTTATTGAGATTTCTCCTGGCAATCTTGATTCCAGCTTGTGCTTCCCCCAGCCCAGCGTTTCTCATGATGTACTCTGCACAGAAGTTAAATAAGCAGGGTGACAATATACAGCCTTGACGTACTCCTTTTCCTATTTGAAAGCAATCTGTGTTCCACGTCCAGTTCTAAGTGTTGCTTCCTGACCTGCAAATAGGTTTCTCAAGAGGCAGGTCAGGTGGTCTGGTATTCCCATCTCTTTCAGAATTTTCCACAGTTTATTGTGATCCACACAGTCAAAGGCTTTGGCATTGTCAATAAAGCAGAAAGAGATGTTTTTCTGGAACTCTGTTGCTTTTTCCATGATCCAGCGGATGTTGGCAATTTGATCTCTGGTTCCTCTGCCTTTCCTAAAACCAGCTTGAACATCTGGAAGTTCATGGTTCACATATTGCTGAAGCCTGGCTTGGAGAGGCTTCACTTCACCTTATTAAGGTCACTATTGAGCAACATGGACTTTTCTTTCTCCAGCCGGTGTGGAAAAGCATAGAACCACCAGCAGTACAGGCTGGTGTTGCTGCCTGGAATCATCCAAAGATGCCAGCATTTTACTTGCCATTGCTTTTGCATGAAGAGTACAGATGTCAATATATTGAAAAGAGCAAACAACAACTCAGTATTATTATGAAAATAGTTTTTGACATCATGGACACATTCAAAGTGTCATGGGAACCCCCAGGGATGTGTAGATTATACTGAAAACTATTGTAATGGACTGCTTTTTTGATCCTAACATTCATTATTACACTAAAGGAGCAGGATTCCATATACTGTGTGCTCACTTCTGCTTATCTAGATCTGACGGGAGAAAGGAGTCCTATAATAAAATTATTCTTGATTTACTGAGCATGACTCATCCATTGTCTTCCAAGTATCACTAATTTATAAGTTTTGCCAGAAAAATTATTTTTAAAAAACTTAAATATTTAAAAAGAGCTTTTATCCAGCTGAAAACAAGTATACTATCTTGCCACAAATCTAAGAACTATATTAATACCCATAATATATAAAAATCCAATTTTGAAGAAACTTTAATCCAGTGTATTACTTAAAGTCCTTCCAGGTACCAGCAGTGATAGCTCATGTTTGAAAAGATGGCAATAATCTCTTTGTATCTTTGAGCTCCTTCACTTTGCCAAATTCCATTGTATGCAAATTTATTTCCATATTTCTCTTAGATTTTTACATCTACAGATTGCAAGTCCCTCCGGTTGGGGATAATTTAAGAAAAGGAAGCTGGGGATTGGGAAAAAGAAAAGGGAGGTAAAACAGATGGCAGTAAAGAAATAGAAGTTTGAGCCTGAAGCTCTGGGAGAGAGAACGGGGAGGAGGCGGAGCCGGAGAATGGAGCCCCCGCACTGCCCTCTCGGGTCTGGTGAGGCAGAGAGAGAAGGTAAATGGAAAAGGGACTGCTACAGTAGTTTTTCCTGTGACCAGTGCTGGGCCCTGGTCCTGGAAACCAAAAACGCCTCCCCAGATGTGTTAAATAAAGCTTGTCCCCAATTTTTTCCATTTGAAAAATCCAAGTACTTTTGTGTCTATGAGACCAAGGCTGCATTTAGGATACGGGAACAACCAAATCTAAGTTATAAAATCAGAAGAGCATTGAGCATTTGGAAGGAGAGGGTAGGCAGCCGTTTGTGTACATGCACAAACACACACACACACCATCTCTTTGTGTGCATGTGTTCAGTAGTGAATCAAAATAACATTGAAAGCATCTTGTAACTTGCTCACAAGATGAGAGAGACCACACAAAGTTGCCATTGAGCAAGAGAGCATAAATGGAAATTAATAGTATAATGTCCATTATAACCCATTCAAGTTGTGAAAATGCCTTTCAGGGTCTTATGTCTCCTGTTATCTTTATTGTTAGCAAATATTTCATAAAGTATTTATGAGGATTTTTATTGGCTCACTTGTTATCTTGGCTCTTAAAAACTGTCTTTGCTATAAGGCAGTGTTTTCAGGTTCACTGGAATATAATAGGGGTAGTGGATGGGAAGCACTCTGAGATTCTCTGCCCTCCTCTGAGAACATCTCTGCTTTGACCTAATTTGCATCTTGGTCTTCTCGCTAAGATTTCATCTCAAGAAAGGGCTCTGGTACTATAACAGACACATTTTTAAGTAAGAAAGCCAAGGTCATAATGTCTAAAGTCCCTTTAAAATGAACAAACACAACATGCCAAAAATATCTGCAAAATAACATATAGAGACATGAACAGGCATGTCATAAAGAGGACACTCAAATAACCAATAGGTAAAAGCTGTTCAACTCCATCAGTCACCAGGAAAATGTAAGTCAAAACCACAAAACAATGCCGTTGCACACCCACCGGCTAGATTAATATTGATAAGACAGCAGTGCTAAACTGTTGGCAAGAAAATAGGAAGATGGGAACTCTCACTGAATGTTGGTGGGTGTGCAAATACCCAGATTCTCGGAAAGATTGAAGGCAGGAGGAAAAGGGGGTGACAGAGGATGAGACGGCTGGATGGCATCACTGACTCAATGGACATGAGTGTGAGCAAACTTCGGGAGATAGTGAAGGACAAGAAAGCCTGGCATGCTGCAGTCCATGGGATGGCAAAGAGCTGGACACGACTTAGCCACTGAACAACAACAAGAAGTCAGAAAACAGCAGTTTCTACCGAAGCTGAGAATGCACATGCCTGGCAATCCTGCATTAGTCTTCGTACATGTATATACCCAATTTATGGGCATGAGAGGGCATTCAGGAGCACACATCATAGCACTACTGTTAATAGGCAAAAACCATTAATAGGAAAAGACTATTTTTTTCCTTAAAAAAATAGGAAAGAAACAATTGCTGTCAACAATAAGGCAGACAGTTAAACATAGTGGCAGACCCATAAGGTGGAAAACTATACATCCATGAAAAGGATGAGTTACTGCCAGATTAAAATAGCAGTGAAGAAAAGAAGCAAAGCATAAAAGAGAACATGTTGTATGATTCCATTTACATAACGCTCAAAAACAGGCAAAACTGCAGGAATGGACATCAGGATAAGAGTCATCTTTGTAGGGAAGGGTCTGGGGTGGTTTCTGGTATACTGGCAGGATGGTTTCTTCATCTGAGGTCAGTCATCCAAGTCTGTTTCCTTTGTGAACATACATCAAGATGTATATGTTCCTGACAGCTTTGTGATTTGTGTACTCAATTTATGTGTACTCAAGTAAGAAATTTACTTGAGAAAAAGAAAACTAAGAAATGTAATTTTCAATTAGGTAGAATTTTAGGATCCTTTACTATCCCAATCCTTCTGTGTACTTTCCCCCCACCTCCCCACCCTCACATGTATTTCTGGGTTTTTTTCCCTAGATCCTGGGCCAATTTAAAATTTGGTCACTATGTTTCAACAAGGTCTATTTTAACTGATTGCTACTCTAAACCACCACCATTTCTCTATAAGCAGAAGAGCTTCCTCTCCTCCTGGTACACCTGCCCTGAAGGGATGAGTTAATAAACGAATTCAATGCATGTGTTTTGAGCACCTACCTGCGCCAGGCACTGAGCTTGACTCTGGAAATGCATGGGTGAATGGGCGGACTCAATCCTGGCATGGTGGTGGTGGGCAGGAGGGTGGGTTACTGTGTTAATCGGGAAAATCTGCAGTTAAAATCAGTTGTCAGAGAGCGTGTTAAATGCTGAGGTGAGTGAAGGTCAGGCGCTAGCGGGTCACACAGCAGGGTGGATGCCTCTACTCAGGTCTCTAGGACCACATTTCTCTCCTCTACTTTTGAGGCCAGTTGTTCTTACACCAGCACCCAGAGGGTGATGACTCATGATTGTTCTCTGTTTCCTGTTGTTAACCTGTCACCTCGAATTAAGCATGGAGAATCGGCCTGATTGGGTATCTTCCGTTAGCTTTCATTCTGCGCAAGAATTAGACCCTTTTAAGCACCTGATGAGGGGAGGAAGGAGAGAGTGGGAAGGAACATCCATAAAGAAAGAGAATTTTCAGCAGAAAAGACGGGGACACTGCTGAGACGCAAACAGAAGCAGGAAGCATCTCTGTTGCAGCCTGTGGATGGTGGCGCTGGTGGTCTCCCTGAGCTCGGCTGTGTAGGTGCTCAGGACCTGAAGAAGGAAGGTTCAGGAGCCACCTGCCTGACTAAATTCAAATAAGAAAAATGTTCTGACTTAACTTTTCTGCTAAGGAAACCAGGATACTTTTGGGGAGAGAAGAGGATCAATCCAACACGTGTCTATACGGCATTAGAAACCCTCTGACACCTCCCTGGCTGTAGCTAATGTCTTGACATCTTCCTACCGCGGGGATTTAAGAGACGGCTCAGGGCTCTCTTGATAAGATACGTGTAAAGACCTTGCACAACGCCAGGATTCCCAGCAGCAAAACACTAACCGCTTAGGCTCCAGGAGAGATAAAAATGGGGGTGGGGGAGGAAGGACGGAGAGGGGAGGGAGGGAGCTGGGAGAGAGAGATTGCTTGCCACAGCCAGAAGACATCAGGATGCTGAGAAACAAAGGGAAGGGAAAGGTGATGAGAGGCAAAAAGTGATGCTGCCTTCATTTCTTAAATTACCAGGGAATGAGCCTAATTACAGTTCTCCATCTGGTAACCTAGCTAGAACATTCTCTAACCAGCAGGGCCCCCATCAAGCTGGGATTATTGTGGTTATTATTATTATTTATTACATGGTGATATTCAAATACCTAAATTATGCAACTAATCCCCCTTAAATGCCACATTCTAAACAAATGCTTTCCAGAATACCATCTCTCGTTATCATAGTTTATCAACTAATTATCCCAGGTCTACCTACCTCTTTATCACAGTATAATATTTAAAGCAATTACATTAAGAAAAAAAAAAAAAAAAACTTTAGGCAGTATGTCTTCCCATGTAACAGAAATGCAAGTTCCTTGAGAGGTTCTCCCGAGTTGCGGCTCCTGCCTTTGCACCCATCCTCTGTCGCCAGCAGCGTGGATGCTGGTCCCCTAACGAGCCGCCCCATGCCGCAGAGTGCAGGCTCCTGGGTGGTGCATTAGCCCCACTTTGCGGTTCCGGAGCTTCAGCCTCAAGACCCCCTTCTCCGTTGCAGGCGCCCGAGCTTCCAGCAGCTTCCTATGGCAGGATCCGTATTTATAATTCATGCCTCTTCTTTGGTTTCCTTTCCAGGTCTCTCTGGGCTGGTGCTTAAACAAAATCTCTACCCACACCAGGCACATGCTAGTCCTTCCTCAGTTAATAATTAATAGCAATGATGATCATCATGAGCGCAGTTTTTGAGATTGGCTTATCTTCTGTCTTGCATCTAAGGATCACTTCTCTCCTCTCTTCGATTACTGAGGCTAGGCACAACTCAGACATCCCCAAACATCACTGACTGCATTTTATATCACAGTTAACAAAAAATCTAGAGAGCCCATAGCAGAAATGTGTTCCTTGGCCAACAGATCTGATGAGTCCTTAATGCCGCAACAATGTTACAACTTGTCCTGAGGGCCCTCTCTTCCCTATTCCCCACTAGACTCAGCTCTTGTCCTCAGTTGAACCCAAGTCTGCTGCTGCTGCTGCTGCTGCTGCTGCTGCTGCTGCTGCTAAGTCATTTCAGTCGTTTTCGACTCTGTGCGACCCCATAGACGGTAGCCCACCAGGCTCTGCCGTCCCTGGGATTCTCAAGTCAAGAACACTGGAGTGGGTTGCCATTTCCTTCTCCAGTGCATGAAAGTAAAAAGTGAAAGTGAAGTCGCTCAGTTGTGTCAGACTCTTCACGACCCCATGGACTGCAGCCCACCAGGCTCCTCCACCCTCAGGCTATATGGAGGGAAATCGCCATCTAAGTGAAGCCAACAAGCCTAGTCTCAGATACAGTCCTTAGATCAGCAGCCTCAGCATCATCTGGGAGTTAATTAGAAATGCAGAATCTCAGGTTCTCACCTGAGACCTTCTGAGTCAGCATCTGCCTTTTAACAAAATTCCCAGATGATTCGTGTGCACATTAAAGTTTGAGGGGCTGCGGTCAATGCTCTTTCCAGTAATTGTCTCAGGGCTGACCCATTCAGCCAATTAGGACCATGGGGCTCCAATTTTCAAACCTTTGTGTTATTTGTAGGAAAGTCGCTTCTCACAATGACTGGATTTGAAGCTAGACGTGTGTATTTTCCAGTGGCTGGCAGCGCTCTTATAAGCAGTCAGGGAGGGAATGCATGAAAATCAAGCCCACCCAAAGGAGGAGAGAGTGACCAACCTCAATGACATGATGGAGCCTGTCTTCATCTATGCCAAAGGCCACGTCTTTAACAAGACAGTTCAGATACCCAAGACACACATCGTTTTTTGTAACAAAATAAATTCAAACTTGGCTTTCTGTCACTTGCAACTAAAAGAAGCCTAAATGATTCAGGGCCCAACTCCCAAAAGAATGAATCCTCTGCCCATCCACCAGGGTAGACAGCTTCTGACATTTTAAAGACAAGTCTAAGTTTAGTTGTTCTTTAACCTGGTCTTTCAAAACAGCTCCTAGGTTAGGCCTTTAAAATACATACCACCTCAGTGGGGAGAAAAGACCCACAGGCCAAAGGGTACCAAATTGCTTCAACGTTTCCTTTCTGCTTTTAATATATTAGATGCGACCCCTGCTTCCCCTTCTTCTCTTAGAGATGAAAGACTCCTTGGAAATGCCAGGCACGCAGCCGTCATGTGGAAATGACAGCCAGCCTGGAGAAGGTTAATGCTCTCATCAAAACCGCCCATCTTCTAAGTTGGTTAAATGGATCTTTCTGGTTCACCTGACTGCTTGCTCTTTTCCCAGATAGCCCAGCATCTCAGTGAAGTATTGTTGCAATGGGGGTGCCTTTGCCCAAGTACTTTGGGCATCCAGATTATCCACGGGTCCCAGGTTTAGCAAAACCCAACCACAGATGTGCCCAGCACAAGCCAGAGGAGGCAGAGCAGGCCAAGTGACTACTTCTGCAGGAACAAAGAAAAAGGGACTCTAGAGTGTTTGTCACAGAAAATTTGTCCCCCAAAATGAAGGTCTCAACTGCTTGCCTCTACCCACTCCATTGGCTTCCCAGTCCTGCCAATGCTTCTCATGGAGTAGCCCACGTGCCACGTGTCCCAACATCTCCTGGAGTGGGGCTGCAGCTCGGGCCTCACGGTTCCTCCTCCAGACTGTCCAAGCCTCGAGTTAATTATTTCACTGGAGTTGGAATTGATGTGCTTAATAAAGCTCCTTTCTGACTCTGAAATTCAATAACCCCGTCAAGACAGAGGATAACCCCTTCTCCAAGAGGCTGGTGTTAAAAGTGCATGGTTAACTCAACGAGAAAGACGCTTGCCAGGGAGGGAAGAGGGAAAAGCAGTCTTGAGTCAAGTACACAGGACTAACTGATTCAGTCAGCTAATTATTCAGCCTTGCAGTAAATGAAACACAGAACCAGGCAGTGTTAGGGGATATCAAGGTGTGAGTGTGGAACAGGAGAATAAGCAAAAAGGGCCTGAAACAAGCTCCATGCAACTCCCATGGCAACTTCTTACCTCACCAGAGCTCAGACATCCCCAGAAAAATCAAGTACCTCCCTGCACAAGTCAGGAGTGTTTCTGAAACATCTTCAAATGCAAGGGACTCTAAAACCTATTGACAGACATTTGGGGGCATTTTATCTTGTACTTTGGAAGAATTTCCAGATAATATTAGCTTTAAAATTAGAACTTTTTCTAAGATGTGCTTAAACAACTTAACCTCTTTACCTGGGCCAGGAGGAATAGATCAGAGCACACTCACTCACTCATTTATTCTATGGGAAGAGCCATCATCTGCCGAATGCTTCTCCTTTCAAATAGCTCTGCTCTGAGAGTTAGCCCGAGTGTACACACTGGGAATATGTGTTACCTCCCTGAGATCATGCTGCCAGTGTTCTACATGAGGCAGGCAGCTCTTCCGTGTGCCAGGAGCAGTCAAATGAGAACCAGAGAGCTGTGTTCCCTCATTCTTCAGCAAATCAGACATGAACAGTGTATTGGTGTCCTATTACTGCTGTAACAAATTACCATAAGCTTAATGACTTAAATGGAGAAGGAAATGGCAACCCATGCCAGTATTCTTGCCTGGAAAATCCCATGGACAGAGGAGCCTGGTGAACTAGAGGACCCCTGCTGGGGTCACAAAGAATCAGACATGACTGGACACACACACACACACACACACACACACACACACACACACATGCAATGACTTAAAACAACAGAATTCGTTTTCTTAAGAGTCCTGGGAGCCAGAGCCTGCAAGGAATCTGGTGGACTAAAATCAAGGGATGGTGGGGGCTAGATCTTTCTGGAGACTCCAAGGGGAGAATCTATCCCTTGTCCCTTCCAGCTTCTACTGGTGGCCAGCATCCCTTTGCTCGTGGCCATATCTTTCCAATCTGACACCATCTTCACACTAACTTCTTCTCCCCTGTAGTCAAATGTCTCTCTGCCTCCCTCTTACAATGACACATGTGATTTCAGCTGACTCTCGAACAACACAGATCTGAACTGCGTGGGTCCACTTATACACAGATTTTTTTCTCCCATAAGTACTACAATACTACATGATATGAGGTTGGTTGAATCCATGATGTGGAACAAAAGATACAGTAGGTCGACTATGGCACTTGAGCAGTTGAGGATTTTGATACTGAAAGCCAGTCCTAGAACTAATACCATACCAAATGTTAAGTCACTTCAGTCGTGTCCGACTCTGTGCGATCCCATAGACGGCAGCCCACGAGGCTCCCCTGTCCCTGGGATTCTCCAGGCAAGAATACTGGAGTGGGTTGCCATTTCCTTCTCCAGTGCATAAAAGTGACAAGTGCAAGTGAAGTCGCTCAGTCATGTCCGACTCTTCGCGACCCCATGGACTGCAGCCCACCAGGCTCCTCTGTCCATGGGATTCTCCAGGCAAGAGTACTGGAGTGGGGTGCCGCTGCCTCCTCCGATGGATACCAAAAGATAGTTCTAATTTCAGGACTGACTCAAACAATCCAGAATAATCTTCCTATCTCGAGGTCTTTAATGTAATTACAGCTTAAAAATTTACTTTTCCATGTAAGATAACATTCACAGGTTCTCAGGGTTAGAATGTAGATATCTTTAGAGACCATTATTCAGTCTACCATAATCAGATTTGATAACTGCAGAGTGGCCTTGTGGAGGCTGGGGAAAATACAGTGTCATCACTTGCTGAGAAGCAGCCAGAAATCGAAGATCTTGTCCCTCTCTTATCTAGAAGAGCACATTCAAGGAGCTACACTGGCTCCATCTCCTCTCACAGAGCTGGAACATTTCTAACCCTTAGAGTTGCATACACGAAGGTGCCAGGGGTTGCAGCTTGACTCCAAGAAGTGGAGTCGGGAAGGAATTCCCCATCTCCACGTCATCATTCACTCATATTGGCCATGTTACACTTTAAGGTTTTTTGGACATACTTGACAAGAATGAAAGAAGGGTTACAAGCCTACTTTACAAATCAGTAGAAAGCACTAGAATTGACTCGAAATTCCTTCCATTGCTGATTGGCTTCTCATATGGAGCCTGGTTTGACAGGAGTTTCAAGAAGGGATAAAGGGAGGGAAAAAAATCTACTTTATAAGTTTTTAATGGATGCTGAGAGATGTGTAGTCTATGTTTGAAAAGGATAGTTTAAGACAATCTGACTTTGTGGCTGGAGGAGGCATTTAATTACGGGGTTTTAGGTCTTTTTATGTTTGCCTGTGAGAGGAATTCTTCGTAAAGCAGTAACATTAGCCATATGAAAAAATGACTGATTCTTTGAACTGAATTCCCACAAAGTAAAACAGAACCTAGTCTAAACACATTTTCTGATGTCCTGACATCATTTTATGACCCTGCACCATGTTGAAAACTTCAGCTGGTGTTCAGGCAGTCCATTTCTCACTGCCTCGTGGTCTCAAAACCGCAGGTCCATGTGCCAGTTGAAATCGTCTAAGTCTTAGAGGATGAAGTTCCCTAAATCCCAACCTTTCCCATTTCTTTCCATTGCGGCCACTCCTTCTGGCTCTGAAATGCATCCCAAATACTTTACCCCAGAGGACTGCATCTTCCTGCTAAATATTGCAGCCGATCGCAGACAGCCAATGTTACCCCTTTCTTCCTCCTCTGTCGAACCCAGACTCCCCTACAGGCACTTTCTTAGTCTCAATAGATTCTCTCCTTCTTCTGTCTCTCAGAAAGCTAGACCTTGCTTCAACCTCTCTTCTATTCTAGATCTTTCTCCCTCAGCAAAAACTTCAAGGCCCAGGATATTTATTTACTCAATCAAATAGCCTTACATGTGCCAGAATTCCACCCTGTAGAATTGCAGAGTTGATTTTTTTTTTTAACAGCCACCTTCGGACATTCAAACGTTTGGAGAAAGTTAGAATTGGAAAAGCCCAGAGGTAGCATAATTCCTTTGAGGTACTGGCAACTAAAACGTAGATATATTTGGTTGAATAGAAGCAATGGATTTCTGGCAAGATCAGTTTCAGCTAGAGGCCGATAAACAATCCTGCAGTTTATACTACTACATAGAAGGACAATGTGAGGAGAGTGAATTGAGAAACAAAAATCCATCCCTCAAAATTCCTTGACCTTAAGCACAAAATCACTCCAGAATGGCCCCAGCAGTCTGAAAGGCAAACAACATGGTTATTTTTTTTTTAAGTCTATAAATGTGCTTTACCTGCCAGCAGAGCTGTTAGAATTTAATAGGCTCATACCGACACTCAAGTGTTTTGAAACACCTATTATAAGGGGTGTTTTCAAAACCAACTTTTGCCCAACCAAAAGCAAGGGAAATTAACCCCATGAGACAGACAGGAAATTGACTGCATGGATTTGACTTTAGTGACGTAGGCTCAAAGGCTCTGAGCTGGTGTACACACCATTTAGTGGAACTCCATCTCTGCAGGTCTGTTGGCTCTGCACAAAGAAAGACGTTGCTCAGACTCCCTATGACACCAGTAAGTGGGGACCCAGGTTATGAGGAACATCAGTAGAGACCCATCACCTGGTCCCCCTTTCACAGTCATACCTGATCTCTTGTGGAATGGTCATATGGAGACACAGATGGTGGCCTTGAACCAACAATGAATGTTCACAACAACCTCATGGGTTTTGAATCAGTCAGTCAGTTCAGTCACTCAGTCGTGTCCGACTCTTTGCGACCCCATGAATCGCAGCACGCCAGGCCTCCCCTGTCCATCACTATCTTTCGGAGTTCACTCAGACTCACGTCTATCGAGTCCGTGGTGCCATCCAGCCATCTCATCCTCGGTTGTCCCCTTCTCCTCCCGCCCCCAATCCCTCCCAGCATCAGAGTCTTTTCCAACGACTCAACTCTTCGCATGAGGTGGCCAAAGTACTGAAGTTTCAGCTTTAGCATCATTCCTTCCGAAGAATTCCCAGGGTTGATCTCCTTCAGAATGGACTGGGTGGATCTCCTTACAGTCCAAGGGATTCTCAAGAGTCTTCTGCAACACCACAGTTCAAAAGCATCAATTCTTCGGCACTCAGCCTTCTTCACAGTCCAACTCTCACATCCGTACATGACCACAGGAAAAACCATAGCCTTGACTAGATGGACCTTAGTCTGCAAACTAATGTCTCTGCTTTTGAATATGCTATCTAGGTTGGTCATAACTTTTCTTCCAAGGAGTAAGCGTCTTTTAATTTCATGGCTGCAGTCACCATCTGCAGTGATTTGGGAGCCCAAAAATGGGTTGTGAATAGTAATATATAATTGGTATTATAATTATTCTTAATTATAAAAATTACAGTTTTTCCAGTAGTCATGTATGGATGTGAGAATTGGACCATAAAGAAGGTTGAGTGCTGAAGAACTGATGCTTTCAAACTGTGGTGTTGGAGAAGATTCTTGAGAGTCCCTTGGACTGCAAGGAGATCAAATCGGTCAATCCTAAAGGAAATCAACCCTGAATATGCATTGGAAGGACTGATGCTGAAGCTGAAACTCCAATACTTTGGCCACCTGATGCAAAGAACTGACTCATTAGAAAAGACCCTGATGCCAGGAAAGATTGAAGGTAGAAAGAGAAGGTGACAACAGAGGATGAGATGGTTGGATGGCATCACCAACTCAATGGACATGAGTTTGAGCAAACTCTAGGAGATGGTGAAGGACAGGGAAGCCCGGCGTGCTGTAGTCCATGGGGTCACAAAAAGTGACAAGACTGAGGGACTGAACAATGACAATTATAAACAAGGAAGCTGGGGGAAAAAGAAGCAAAAACAAAAAAGATTAAAAAGAAAGCTGAGGCTCAGGGAATCCAATCTCTTGCCCAGTCATATAGTCAGTAAATAACAGAATTTGGGTTATTTAACAGTGAATAACAGAATTAGGGCTCACCTGGGGCTTTCTGCATCAGGAGACACAACCCTTGAGCAACCTTCCCTGGCAAATGTCTAAGGATGGCTGGACTGTGGGATCACTGAAGTACCTCTCTGGATGTTTCTGATTCTTCTAATTTAACAATTTCTCCCTCCAAAATGTCTTTTCTGTGCCATTTCTATATTGCAAAGCACAACCTCTCCCCAGCTCCACCACCTCTCTGCTCTTCTGCACTGGAGACTACCCTCTGACCTTTAAGGCAAAACACTGATGCAGAAATAAGCTCAACGCTCACAGGATGGACTAGAATAAAGCCCCCAATAGCTAGTATACTCTTGTTTGCCTTCTCATTGATTTTTGGCATCTGATTCCTCTTTTCAGCCTCCCAATAACCCATGAGGTAGGACTGCTAATACTTCATTTCACAAATGAGAAAACTGAAGGTGTGAGACATGAACTCATCTGTCTAAGGCTGTGTAATGAGCTCATGGCAGAGGCAGGACTTGAACCCCGCTCAGTGAGACCTCACCACCTACATTCTCTCGCCTCCAGTGCTCTGCCTTTCTGGCTCCCAGAGTAGGAGAGTAAAGCGTGACTTCTCCTGGTGGCCTGGTTCCTCCTGGCCAGCTGCTGAGTGTCCTGAGGTGTTAGATCACTTGCCAGTCTCCACAGGGAGGTTCCAGTGCACAGAAGCAGCGTCTGCCCAGCAGAGTTGGCAGTTCTCTGTCAGCCCTCCCTGTCTGCAGGGACAGGCCTCCGGTTAATTTACAGTGGGTATCGTGAAGCTGTGGGTACACATGCTGGTTAGGGGGCCGGTGTCCACTGGGGGCACGCCTCCTGGCATCCAGGGCTCAGCTGCCCCAGGACAAATGAAGGACTCTTGCCCCACAGATGGATGGAGCTTCCTAAGGCAAGGCAGGCAAACTAAGATGCCATATCCTTGCTAAGAGGAGAACTGATTGATTCTCCTTTCTGGCTCAAAGGAAACCCAGAACATGTTACCCTGGATCAGGGGTCATGAGGACTGTGGGGTCAAGCCTTGGGGTCACAAAGGCCACCAAGGCTCACCTTCGGCCTTATGTCCAAACGAATATAATGAGATTAGCCAGGATGATTGGAGTAAGCAGCAGTGGTCCAACAACTTGGAACTGAGCTCTCCCCTTCCAAGGCCACACTACTTCTAGTGCACAGTAAGCAAATAGCTGCAACAAGTCGTAGTCATCTTGGTATAATGCAAGTACATATCGTTGGCTTTGGGGCCTTCATTTGTAATCAGGAGCAACGAACCTTTTCTGTAGGACCAGTTAGTAAACATGTCGGGCTTTCTAGGCACATACAGTTTCTGCAGTATGTTCTTTGTTTTGAGCTTTTATTTTTGTTTTTAATGACCCTTTTAAAATGTAAAATCCATTCTCAGCTCACGGGCTGTTCAAAAACAGGCTGCAGGCCAGATTTGGTCTGCAAGCCATAGTTTGCCATCCCCTAAATTCAAACATATAAAATATATTACAACCATTTTATTATACCTTCTTTTTTTTTTTTTTCACTAGATGCCTCAGAAAATTATATAAGTGGCTGGAGTTGAGGTTCACCAGACTCCAGCCAGACCTCATGGAAAAACTCTATGGTCTATTCTTAACGTCCTAGTCAATGCTTCTTGCACATTCCATGGAAATATGAGGTAATCAGCGAGAGGAAGATTTAGGAATAAGAGTAACAAACATTAAACTGTGAGTTTTATTATTGCCTTTGGATGAGTCTTTGGAAATCATCCATCTTTCCACTTAGGTTTCCCCATCTGTACAGTGAGTGTAGTAACACTGGCACAGATCCTGGGCAGTAACCAACAGGTTATTTGTGTTCCTGTGGTCTGGCACATTTCTGCTCAGAAACTACAAGTTTTTAGGTCAGTTCCTACTCTGTGGCTTTTCAGTGGAAGCATTTACTATTTCCTTTGGCAAGAGTAGGAACTTGTTGATGGGAAGGTGAATAATCCTGGGTCAGCAAAAATACTTTAGAGCCTGCGGAATGGCATTGCTCTGTAACTCCCATTGCAGGAGAGCTTTGCTCATCGTGCAGTGACCTGCGGTGACCCTGGATGACCTTTAACCACACGAGGTTTCCCTCTGCACTGACTCCACGCCTGTAAATGGACCAAAGACACTGGAACCGACCTCATCATCCAGTTGGTCAAGAATCCCAGGAGGTCTTACCCAAGCCTGCCACCGGAACCCCATCCTCCTAGGTGGATGCAGAACAGTGATGCACCCTTGGGGATGCAGGGAGCATCCTGCAGAGCAGTGGTCCCTGACCTAGGAGCCAGCAGACCTGCATCCGAGTCTCAGCTCCACCCCTCATCAATATACTACCTTAGGAAATTCCTCAATCCTTCCGTGTGTGTGTGTGTGTGTGTGTGTGTGTGTGTGTGTGCGTGCGTGCACGCGCACGCGTGCACGCGCATGTTTGTGTGCTTGGTTGTATCCGACATTTTGCAACCCCATAGCAAAGAGTATTTTGTAGTCCACCAGGCTCCTCTGTCCATGGGATTTTCCAGGTAACAATATTGGAGTGGGTTGCCATTTCTTCCTCAAGGGGATCTTCCTGACCCAGGAATCAAACCCGCATCTCTTGAGTCCCCTGCATTGGCTTTACACTGGATAAAATGAGGACCTGGAACTAAATGGTCTCTAAAAACATCTGCCTTTAACTTCCTAAGTCCCACTAAGCCAACTGCTTCCCCTCTCCCCAGTAAATGCCATTAATTCCTGCTTCCTAAAAAGTTCCTACTTCCCAACAAAATAAAAGTCAAGCAAGCTGAACCTGCCCACACTCTCCTCTCTCCCACCCTCTAAATGGCTGACATCCTCTCTCAAGTTTCCTCCCCAATTTTATAAAAAGGAAGGCAGGCGTCTTTTCCTCTGGGGATAAGAGCCCCTTAGGCCCACGTCCCACCCATCTCAGGATCATATTCCTCCCAGCGCATCTCCACTCTCTCTCTCTCCATCTGTCCCCTTTCCTTGTGGAAATGCATCCCAGTGGCCCCAGTTTTAAGCCCCCCACCATCAGCTCTGGCAGGGCCTCCTGGAGCGGAAGCACACAGAGTCCTTTCAGGAAGGGGTCCTGAAGGGTCTGCTTCTCAACCAGCTCACCCCAGCCCTGCTGAGAAACATGTCTGGGGAGAACCCTGTGTTCCCCGTTTCTGGATCTCAGAATCAGCCTGGTGCTTGGCATAGAGTAGACTCTTCATCACATGTTTCAAGTTATAGGGAAATAACTACCACGGAAGGAAAAATGAATAGTCACTTCTGGAAAACCATGCCTCTCTTCTGCTTGGGAAAGCTGGCCCCTGAGAAAGGACCCACTTAGTCCCAACAGATGAAAACTAGGGACCTGCAGTGAGCTAGGCTTCTTAGTTTTCATCTATTGGGAATTCTTACTGCCAGCCGAGAATGCAGGGCAGGCTAGCAAGGATGGCTTAAATGGTTCTTTTCTTTTCTGGCCGTTTCCCCCTCTCCCTCTTTCCTCCCCTCTTAAAAAAAAAATAATGGGGGAGGGGGGCAATTAAGGAGCGGAGGTTTTAAACCTCCCCAGAGGCCAAACAAATTGCATTTTTGCTACAGAGAGGGGGAGGGGAGGGGAGGGGCAGATGGTAAATCGGCTCCGGAGACCTTTCCGTGATGTCTTTCTCTGGGCGTCCAGCTGGCAAGACCGCTGCAGCGTGAGGGGCAGCCCCTCCGGTGGGCAGATCCGATCGCAAACAGAGAAACAAGGCATGCCAGCAGGAGCCTCGCCGGCTGGGAAATTATTTCCTAATAAAACTACAAAGGGAAGGACGGTAACTGGGCACTGCTGACAAGTATTGTTGTCTTGTATCAAAATCTCTTTATAAACCTGTTTGAAGAACAGAGCTGGCTTCTCTTTGAAGTCCTGGTTCAAAGCCTCAAAGCCATTGACTTGCGGGGCTCCTGGCCCCCGTGGGGGCGGCCAGGAAAACAGGAGTCAGAGGAACTTAGCAAACTTTTCAGCACAAATCTGCACTCGGTGCTCCGGGACAAGTTTTTGGTTAGACTTCCCGTTGGGCTCCTAATGATTGATAACACCCACCCCCCAGACACCAGGCGTGTTCTGCCGGTGATCTCATTCAGCCCTGGGAGGTAGACACTGCCACCTCCCACCTGAGAGGTGAGGAAAGGAGAGCCGAGGCCCCAGCTCTCAGGCTGACTCCAAACCAGGCCCATCCTCCAGTCCATGAAAGCCTGGCCTTTAATCCCCTACACGTGGGCTACGGTGCCACACGGACCCTGACAGCCAGTTGTGTTGTATTAGCAGCACCAGGAGAAGGTCAGGATAGAAAGGAAAGGTCACAGTGCAGGTTGTACCTCCCAGCAACCTCTCTGTTTAAGCAACACAGGACTTCTACGCTGGCCCTAAGGACACCCAGAGAGGGTCCCTGCCTCAATTTCCCCACACCCAGGTGGGAATCAGGCCACTAAGGGCACAGATCAAAACACTTTCTAGAAAAAGGAAACCCTCCCGTTGACAGTTGAAGGGTTTCCCACCCCGTACTCCCCACCCAAGCGGTTGAACCCCCAGCACATATGGATATGGCTTAATTTGGATCTGTGCCAATGATCAGGTTGAGGTCAGTAGGGTGGGCTCTAATCCAATGGGGCCGCTGTTCTTAGTACAAGGGAAAATGGGACACAGAGGCAGACAGGCAGAGAGGGAAGATGAAGTGAAGACACAGGGAGAAAGCCACCTACAGACGCCTGCAGCCTCCAGAAACTGAGAGAAAGGGCTGGACAGACTGTTCCCCACAGCCACAGAAGGAACCAACCCTGCTGACCCTGTGATTTTGGACTTTCAGCCTCCAGACAGACGGGGAGAACGAAAGAGTTGTTTAAGCCCCTCAGATGGTGGTGCCTTGTGACACCCTAGAAACGAATGCACCTCCCAGCCCTGGCGTGCGTGCTCAGTCACTCAGTCAGACTCTTTTGTGACCCCATGGACCCCATGGACCCACCAGGCTCCTCTGTCCATGGGATTTTCCAGGCAAGAATACAGGGGGTGGCTACCATTTCCTCCTCCAGGGGATCTTCTAGACCTGGGGATCAAACCTGTGTCTCCCGCATCTCCTGCAATCGCAGGTGAGTTCTTTACCACTAGCGCCACCTGGGAAGCCCTAGACCTAATAAAAATGTCTGCTCTTCTGACTTTATAAGCAAGGTCATGGGTCCTAAGATCCCTGCACTGTTGACGCTTAGTCAGGGTCTCCCACCAGGAACACAGGAGACAAACAAGGGGAGTCTTCTTGTCTTTAGGAAACAGAGGAGGCTTTCATTGTTTATTCTCCTATTTTTCTGGTATAAACTGTGCAAAATTCTTTCCAGACCCAGTAGCCACTTTGGTGTCCCTCCCCTCCCCAAACTTGCACAGCCTCAGGGAGGTGTTCCTCTCTCTTCTCTGCCAGTCGGTAGGAAGAGGAATTCGTTGGCAGGATTGTTTCCCGAACACATGGGCCAGGGCTGGTAAATATTCTGCAGTTTTTTTGCCTGTCAACCAAGGAGGTGGGAGGGAGGCGAAAGCATCTGCTGAAGACAACAGTCCTCAGACATCTTTCCTCCAGGACCAAAACCTCTAAGAGCTGACACCCCGTCTTGTCATGCAGCCTGGCCCAGCACGGGTCTCTGCTGGACACGCTCACTCTCTGCCTGGTGTGGTTGCTGTTTCAGTCCCTAAGCAGTGACTCTTGGGAACCCACGCACTGTAGGACATCAGGCTTCCCTGTCCTTCACCATCTCCCAGAGTTGGCTCAAACTCTAGCAGCAGCAGCAGCCTGTCCACTGAGTTGGTGACGCTACTTAATTTTCCTCTTTGCTTTTAGGGCCACGGGACACTTTCCATATATAAATGAGGGGCAGGTTGTGGTTTATTGCAGTCTCCATCACTTAAGATGATAGCTACATGAGCCAGAGACCTGGCTTGTTGGTGGCCATTTCCCCCAAACCGAAGTTGGCACTCCATCTTCCCAGGAGGACTTGTTCTCCCACACACTCCCCAGCCTCGCCCCCGCCCCAAACAGGCCCCTCCCATCCCACTCTGGAAGAGACAGACCCATACCTACAGCGTATTATTAATAGTGATCTCCTCGGAAACAAAACAGCCGGCTCAGTGGAACGCTGCCGGGTGGGAGGGGCGTCCTCGGGCCGCACCCCCAGCCATCAGCGTGCTCCCTCTTGCCAAGACTAGTAAACACCTCACCTCACCCGGCTTCTTGGGCATCCGCTGCCAGGGGGACAGAGGCCGCGGACCCCGGGGGGCGCCAGAAAGACGCGGGAGGAGGAGGCTGGGCGTCGGGACGGGCATCTGTCGTCTCGGCAGGTCTCGCCTTGGCAGAGCATCCCTGAATCCTTCGTGCCATGCAAATGAGGTGCCGGGAGGTCACTGCCTTCTGCCCGATTATTATCTCTGACATTTTATTCATAATAATTACAGAGCCTTTCCACCTTCAAAGTGCTTGGCAAACAATAATTAATTAATTAACACTCGTAACACCCCCGGCGAGGTAGCTTAGTGTTATTAATTTATCTCCAGAGTGTGTTATTATCTGCCGTTTCCTCCCTCCCCGCCCGGAGCCGGTAAGCTTGTGCGCTGCGTTTCTTCTTGTCTTTTCTGGGCCAACCCTCCCAGTTTCCTGCTTCCGTCTTCCACTCTCAGCAACGATGCTCTGAGTGCCGGCTGGCCTGCACACCCCTTTGGCTTGCTTCGCTACAAAGCACCGCTCTGCTGGTCTGTGTGGGAGCTGGGGCCTTGGATTGTATTTGTTTCTCTCCAGGCCCAAGACTCCCACTCCCAGCGCCCACTCCCCTCTCGTTAACTCAGTTCTCACCTCTTTCTCCCCCAGCTCTCTTTCATTCTGTCCTGGTACGGCGGCATCCCACCCCGACTCCAACGTCATCTTTTTTATGATTCCAGCACAAACAGGGCTCTCTCATCTCCATGCTTAAGCTCTGTGCCTCCTTCAGTCGCTACAGTTCTATCTACCACTTGGCTCACCATCCATTCTCCTAGTTATCTGGATTTTAATTACGTGAATTAGTCTTCTCTGAGGGGAGCTTCAAGGAAGGCTAACATTTAACTCCTCTCTCTCTGCTCCTTCCTGCTCCTCTTTACCATCTTCTTGGTGCCTCTTGCCCCCTCCCTGTCTAATCCTGTCACCTCTCAGCCAAGGCCTTTATCCTTCGCCTGTTCCAAGCTGGTCCTGGAGTGCCTGCTACAGGCTAGATTCGGTGATGGAGTAGGGGGCAGGGGGTGGTGGGGAGGAGGTAACAAAGATAAAATTAGAACCCAGGCTCCCCATCAAGGAAGATGAGATAAGCAGGGCAACAAGAGGCCTTGAGAAGAGCTGTGGGAATTCACAGGTGGTGATTAATGGTGATCCTGCCAAGCAAGAGAGGAGGGGGTCACAGAGATCTTCGCAGAAGTGAGGAGACTTGAAAGATGAGTGGGTTGATGCTTGCCTGGCACAAAAAAAGAGGCAAAGGGCATCGCAGGCAGGCGTTGGGAACCGTGAACAGCGGAATGTAAGCGTGGCCTTGGATGGCTCAGCCTCTGAGTAACAGGGCTTGGATAACCCAGCCTCTGATTTCACCTTGGGCCATCTGTAGGCAGGTCCACCACAGTTACCCTCTGAATGAAGAGGAGGGGAGGTGGGGGAGGGGGTGGCGAGGAGAAGGGAGGGGATAGGAATTGAATGTCACAAGCTTGGAGGGGGCAGTGGCTTTAGGGAGGATTTTATAGGGAGAGCAGGGACGATTCGTATCATGCAGCATTTCTCTCCCAAAATCTCCCTTGGAAACCAACCCAGATTGTTCTTTTCCCAGATCACACAGCCTCCAAGGCCCAAGTCCCCTGCCTTGCAGATTTCCCTAGGCCCGCCACATACCCCCTTTCACAACCAGAGATACCCACTGTGTGACATTTCTGTATCTTCTCCTGCCTCGCCTCAACTGTACTCTGTGGGACAGTCACCCCACAAACAGAAAGGAGCTCTAGATATTATTAGGCTCTTGGCAGATCAGGAGGAATAATTACAAATATCAAATAATTTCTTCCTGTGACAAGTAATTTAGTCACTTTTATTTGCTGAATTACAAATAGTCTGATAGCATAGCATGAGGCCAAAATACTGTCTGTGTGTTTTTAGAAAGTAGAGCGGACCTCAAACACCATGCTGACAAGCTTGCTACTTCATCCTACAAGAACTCCCACTTTGTATCCTTTGACCACCATCTCCCTGATTTCCTTCACCTCCTCGCTCCTGGTAACCACCATTCTACTTTCTACCTCTATGAATTTAACTTTCTTAGCTTTCATATACAAGATCGTGCAGTTTTTTCCCTGTGTCTGGTTTATTTCACTTATCACAACATCCTCCAGGTTCATTCATTTTCCCCCTTTTAAGGCTGAATTTCATATAGATGTGTGATATGCACATAATATATATATATCACATCTTCTTTATCCATTAGATCTGTTGGTGGACACTGAGGTCCACCACCAAAACACTAGGCAGTCCCCTCCTCTCACTGCTCAGTCCTTCCTGGTCCCCATTGCCCCAGCCTACCTGAGCATCCAGGGCCAGAGGTTCCCCCGCCTCAGGGTCTCATCTGGGGAGTTTGGGGTGAGCCTGGGATGCCTTGTGCCTCGCCCACCCGTCTAGGTCTGCTACACCGGCGCGGGCTTGTGTGATCGTTCCCCATTTCCCCACCCCATTTCCCCACCCCATTTCCCCACCTCTCTTCCTTCCACCCTCTCCTTCAACACCCTCAGAACCAGCCTCTTGCCCGCAGAGTCATTTCTCTTTTCTCCTAATGCCCTCAAAGGCCTCCTCTCTCTCCCCTCTCCCCTTGGGATCCCTCGCATCCCTTCTTCAAAGAGCCTGGGAGTTTTACAAAAGCCTTTGACTTCAAGCAGCTTCTGTTTTCTGCCCTCAAAATATCTCGAGGCAAGGACAGGCAAAGGGCCCATCTACCTGTTGATCTTAGGGAACGTCAAAATAGAGCAAAATACAAAACAATAACTCAGAGTCTCTTTTACCACATTTATATGTTTTCATACTTTTCTCCCTACTAGACTGGACACACCTTCAGAACTGGGTGTCGTCTTTTCTCTGTCTCTCTAGTTTCTCTGCAACCAGAGTAGCTGTCAGCAAACAGGGTGGAATATAGAGGAGTGAAGGTAACTCAGCATTTGTCTGCCCCAAACTTCTTTCCCTTTAGTATGCACAGACGTGAACCAGAGACCCACTCCTGGACTCAAGTAGGGGGTATACAAGTGTAATCCTACTGCCGATAATATTTATTTTTTCCTTGGGTTTCCTCAACTTTAAAAGTGTGCAAAATTCAAGTTTTTTAAAAATAGAAAAATGTTTTATTTAAAAATCTGGGTCATTGGGAGAGAGGGTGGGCAGAGAAACAAGGAGGTCCTTACTCTACAAGGGAGTGCAAACACCCTCCCCCACAGCACAGCACAGAACCACTTGTCTGCCCCCAGTCCTAACCCAGGAACGGAATGCCTCACGTCCATTTTTCCTGTGGGGTCTTGCTCTGGGAAAAAAACAGGGAGGGAAAAAAAAGGAATGGATTCATAGATAAAGGCTTTCATGTCAAAACTGGGACCAAACCCTGGACGTACCAAGGCATCAGGTTAGCAGATTCATCCCCGTTGAGAGTCCTGATAGTTTATTTGGTAAAGAATCCTCCTGCAATGAGGAAGACCTGGGTTCGATCCCTGGGTTGGGAAGATCCCCTGGAGAAGGGAAAGGCTATCCACTCCAGTATTCTGGCCTGCAGAATTCCATGGACTGTGTAGTCCATGGGGTCGCAAAGAGTGGGACATGATGAGCGACTTTCACTTTCACTTAGAGACAAGGAACCCAGTCTTTCTGGAAGCTTGGCCAGCGCTGGTAGAAAGCTACCCTACCTGGTGCTCAGATCTCGCAGAGAATCTCAGCTCCTGCCATGGAGCAGCGTCCAGACGGGGCTCTCTGGTCCAGCCATCTGGAGTGGCCGGTTCTATTTACTGACCCCTGATTCATCCTCTCCTATTCACTTCAAAGAATGCCCCAGGAGGCAGAGAGACAAAAGGCCATCGAGGGGACCTGGGGGAAGGGAGGGAACTGGCTAAATAATTAGCCCTCCGACCTTCAAAGTACTCTATAATCATTCATTAATCCACCCAACCGAGATCTGCAGGCAGATGGACCGCTCAGGATCGCCCCGACACACCCATTGCTAAACGCAGCCCGAGGCTGAGCAAACGCACACAGGAGCCGGCAGCGCACCTGCCACAGGAGAGGAGCCCGCAGTGCTTCAGCTCCAGCTTTGCTGTTAATAACAATCTCTGGATAACCCGAATGAGGCGACAACAGGCGCCAGGAGGCTTCTGAGAGAGAATTCACCCTAAGGCTGGGGAAATAGAACCAGTGGGTGGGCTTCCACTCCAAAGGCTCCAAAAGTCAAGGGGTAACCGCCTTGAGTCTGCAAAGAGGCTACCCTCACGAGAGTGCATTTGAGTCCTTGCTGGGCATCTCCCTGAGGAAGCAGACTCCTGAAACCATGAGGACCGCTGATGGGTCCCGCCAGCAGCCTTAACAGCAGCTGGCACCACCTTGAGCAGAACTGTGGGAGACACAGTTGGTGTCACAGGATGGTGAATGTTGAGACTGAAATATTGACAAGAAAGAGAAACTGCTGATTTCTCAAGATTCACACGGTTATTATTCATCCCAGTAATTTCACAGGAATGTCAGCCCTTGGGCAGGCATGCTCCCAAACTCAAGTTCAAGTGTCTTAAAGTTTTCTGGACTTAAGGAGAGTGAGCCATATTAACAAAACCTACAAGAAACTGAAAAGTAGCATCGGCGTGAATCATTGCCATCTCTGTTATCACGGGACACTGCCTGTGGGGCAGGCATCTTCCGGAGTGCTCAGGGGGAGGCAGAGCACTCTTCCGTACTGCGTCTCGGTCTCCTTACTCCTCATGCTCACCCTGTGACATGGGACTCTTCTCATCCCCATCTTTCCCAAGTGGATACTGAACTCCCCAGAAGACATGAAGCTGCTCCAGGCCTCGCCCACTGTAAACGGAAGAATTGGTCTTCAAACTCAAGAATCACTCCTGTATTCAAGTTTTGGCCACTCTTCCCTAGGACTAAGATAAGTGTAAGTGCCAATCCCAAGAAATAGGCCGGCCACTATGTTCCGTATCTTGCCTCCTGCAGGTTCAGTGAAGAGTCAGATTTTCAGAAGGCTGCTCACTGTCAATGAAATTCAAACAGGGGAAGCACTGTGATATGACAATTGCAAGCCTTTCCCCATTTTTGCAGCCCTTTCCACACCGGGGTGCCTGAAAAGCCATCCCCAACACAGCACCACCCTCTTGGGCTCAGGGGACCCTGTCCACGCTGCCTCATGAGGCTCCCTTTTCTGTTTTGCCACTGAAAGTTGCCACCTGCTTCTGAGGGACTGCATCCACCTGCAACGCAGGAGACCCTGGTTCAATTCCTTGGTCGGGAAGATCCAATGGAGAAGGGATAGGCTACCACTCCGGTATTCTTGGGCTTTCCTTGTGGCTCAGCTGGTAAAGAATCCGCCTGCAATGCGGGAGACCTGGGTTCAATCCATAGGTTGCGAAGATCCCCTGGAGAAGGGAAAGGCTACCCACTCCAGTATCCTGGCCTGGAGAATTCCATGTATAGTCCACGGGTCAGAGAGACATGAAACACATCTGAGCAACTTTGACCTTCACTTCCTGAGGGACTGACTGCCAAATCTTATCTTCTGATAGTCTTCTGTCTCTTTAAAGGAGACTTTGCAAATCTATGTTCTAAAATAATCTGTGCCAAGAACAGGAGAGATAGGGTGTGATTCCACTCCTATGAGGTATCATAATGGGCAAATTCATAGACGGAAAAAGGAGTAGTGGTCACTGGGGGTGGGAGCACTTAGTGTTTAATGGGCACAGAGTTTAGGCTGAGGCTGATGACAGGTTTGGAGTACAGGTAATGGTGATGGTTACACAATACTGGGATGCAGTCAATATCACTTGCAAATGGTTAAAATGATCAATATTATGTATGTTTCACCACAATAAAAAGGAAAGAAAATTCTAATACATGGTTAACATGGTGAACCTTGTAGACATTATGTGAAGTGAAATAAGCCAGGCACAAGAGAACAAATGCTGTATTTACATGAAGCACCTAGAGGGGTCAAAATTCATAAAGGCAGAAGATAGAACAGTGGCTCCTAGGGGCTGGGAGGCGCGGGGAGGTGGGGAGCTATTGCTCCTGGGATGGAGTTCCAGGTGGGAAGATACGGTTTGGAGACAAACGGTGCTGACAGCTGCACAATGTTGCACGTGGACCGAATGCCCTTGAACTGCATTTCAAATGGTGAAAGGAGACTTTATGTTACCTCTATTTTATGATGCAAAAATGTTTTTTTCTTAAAGGAGGAGGCTGCTTAGTCCAGCACACCCTCTAAAGGAGTCCCCCCATAGCTGAGAGGCCTGGGGGTCCCAGTGCTGCAACACGGGTTATGCCCCTCCATCGCCTCCAAACGCTGGGAGGGGCTATCCAGCATCTCTGCATGACTGACTGTTCATGACTCCCCTCCTTCTGGGCCACAAGCCCCTGGCTCCTTGGTTCAAGTGTCTGGCTAAGGAGCTGTGTTCTTGGAGACTGTCAGGGACCTGCTCTTGGCGACTTTACAGCTCCAGAAATCTCTGCCGTCTTGTTTCCATTACCACTATCCCTGCTCTCAGAAAACTCAATATTCCCAACTCTCAATGTACAAACAGATAAACCCTGATTGCAATTCTTCAGGGTTCTTTCCCTGAAAATGAGCCTATCTTCTATTTAAGCTGCAACAATAAATTCTTTAGAACATCCAGACGCCATTCTCAAGATCACGTGCTTCTCGTAAAGTAAGACACACTGACCACTCTCCCGGAGCTCCAGGATGATGGCCACTGTCACCTCTCCCAGCCCCGAAAAGGCTGCAGCCACCTCCACGTGGGGCTTCCCCGGTGGCTCAGCGGTAAAGAATCTGCCTGCCCATGCAAAAGATGCAGGTTCAATCCCTGGGTTGGGAATATCCTCTGGAGAAGGAAATAGCAACCCCCTCTAGTATTCTTGCCTGGAGAATCCCACGGACAAAGGAGCCTGGCGGGCTACAGTCCACGGGGTTGCACAGAGTCAGACATGACTAATTACACACACACACACACACACACACACACACACACACACCCCCCCCCCACATCCCTCCCACTGCCAGATGGTGACCACAGCTAGAACCCAACTTGCACCCTGCAGGCTCTAGCCTTCCTCAGAGACATTTAGAGCTACTGGACCTCCGCTCTGGTACCGCTCTGAAAGTTCTGGGGAGAAAGGCACCGACCTCCCCAACAAGGATCCCAGCAGGTGGCCTGTGACGGGAGCAGCCAGCAGGGCCCAGGGGCCCGTGCAGAAAGTGACCCATTGATGCTTGGCTTTCTGTGGACCTCCCGGAACTGGCAGGGAGCGGGCACGGGCCCCGGGCAGCCCGTCCAGACCCCTCCGGATTGCCGCTTCCTGACAGCGCCGCCTCCCCCAGCCCCTGGCTGCTCCCCCGGCCGGGGCTCCCCCGCAGCCGTGGAAAGCTTCCAGGGTGTTGGTTTTATGACTGGAGCTGTCGGCTGGAGAGACACGTTTTAAAATTCATGACCTTTCCCATCAGGGTTCAGAAACAGATCAGACTCCAAGATGAAAGCTGAGTTGATTCCTTCCCTGGTCCTGGGGGCCCCTCCCCTCTCCCACTACATCCCCCCCTCTCTCTCCACTTCCTCCTCCTGGAGTGTGCACTGTCCTCCAGGATCTTCTGCACTGATCGCAGTTTTAATCCCACCTCCCTGCAGAAGCCAAAGCGAACGGAAGAATTCTCCTGCTTCCAAATGGGAGCGTGTGCTGCTGCACTATAAAAGGTATCTTCCTTTGTCAGGTGGGGCACGGCCACGGAAGGTGCGGCTGGGCGGCCGAGATAGAGCAGGGGTTTGAGCTGATCTGCGCCGTGTGGCGGGGGCCGCGGCTGCTTCCTTTTCCAGGAAAGGTATGGGCTTGTGAGTGTGTGTGTGCGGAGTGGTGGGGCGCCCACCTGAGGCTGGCGGAGGTGGGGGCCCAGCTTGGGCCCAGCAGACGGGCTGGCAGCCACCCGGCACCGCGGACCCTGCCAAGGAAAATTAAAGAGCAGTGTGCTTGCTTCTTGCCACGAGGATAAACAACAACAAAGATCTCTCGGTGGAATCTGTGCCTTGCAGTTTCAGTGAGCTGTCCTCAGCCGCCCCCTCCCACGGTTGTTTCTCCTCTTGGGCCTCTGCCGAGGGTGTCTACACCTCGTATCCTCCTTGATCCTGGGGGCCAGGAAGGATCAACTTCCTCCCAGACTCCACAGCCACAGAGAAGGCCCACGGACTTTATTGCCGCCCCAGGAGAAGTAAATAGAGGAGGAAGCAAAAGCTGCGGCTTCAGGAGCCTTGGCCCAGCAACAGAAATGACATGTCCCAGCCAAAATGAGCGAGAGCATGTCCACTTCTGGGGAGGAGGGCTAGGTAACACTTTGCCAGAGCATATCTGTGTCGAGCAAGTTCTAAGCTCTGAATCTGCATCAGCTCATCCACTCCTCAGAATCCACTTTATAAGTCAGATCTCAATAGCCTCCTGTGATGGTTAATCCCAGGAGTTAACTCAGTTAGAGCAGGGTCACCGGGTATCTAGTTAGATGCCCGACTAGATATTGCTGGGAAGGTACTTTTAGATAAGGTTAACATTGAAGTCAGTAAAACTTTGAGTAAAGCAGATTACTCTCCATCATGTGGGTGGGCCTCGTTCAATCAGTTGAAGGTCTTAAGAGGAAAAAGCCTTGAGGTCCCCCAGAAAGAGAGAATTCTGCCTCCAGACGGCCTCAAATTGCAATATCAGGTCTTCCCTGGGTCTCCAGTCTGCTAGGCTGCTCTGCAGATTTCAGACGTGTCAGCCTCCACAAACACTTGAGCCAATTCCTCAATTAATTCCTCCCTCCCTCTCTCTCTCTCTCTCATACACACATATACATACACACATCCTATTGGTTCTGTTTTACTGGAGAACACTGACTAATGCACTCCACTTTACAGATGTGGAGACTCAGACATGGAAGTCAGTCCCCCTGCCCAAGGTCCCACGGCCAGTCTGCGGGGCAGCCAGGCGCGCGCGCCTGGCTTGGCTCCAGAGTCGGCTTGCTTGCCCCCAGACTGCTGCTGCTCTCAGCGACAGGAAGTGGCAGCCGCATCTCCGTCAGCAGACTCACGTGGGGACGGAAACGTGGTGGGGAAATGCACTCGAGTAGAATGTGGCTGGGTCAGTGGACGTGGCCAGGACAGATTTTGAAATCAGTGAGATTTGTCTTCAATCTAGGTTTCATTTTGATGTCTGTGACTTTGAGCGTGGTATGGAAATCTCTCAAGGCATCCATTTTCCTGATCTGCAAAGTGCCATGAAAACTTCTCAAGGTCATGGAGGGATTAAATGGGATAATAAACAATATTTCTACCATACGAGTGAAGGCACCTAGATTGTATGATTAAACAGTGGCTCCAGGCTCGAGTGTCCTAAGCCCGCCCTGGCTGGCTTACGGGAGGTGCAGTCTTCTTTAATTGACTCTCTCCCAAGTGTTCCAGTTCCTCGAGGGCCCTGCCCTACGCCCATCTCCCAGGTCACCCGCCTTGAGTCACTAGCTCTGACCTAAGCAGCTGCAATTCGGAGCACGGCTGCACCGACTGCAGGCCCAGGCTGAGTTCCAAAGTGGGGTCAAGGGTCCCAGCTTCTCACTCACCTTCCTCCTGGGCCTGCTGTACATATCAGACTCATCTTGCTTGTGGGCACCACTCACCTTCCCTCCTGGTTCCCATCCCTACCCACCAGTCTATCCTGTCTGTCTCTGCAAGCCTGGAGCCTAACAGTGAACAGAGCTTGTGCATTCCTCTCTCAGGGGAGACACGCACATACAGAAGGAGCTATAGGTAGAGGGAACTTTGCCAGTGATATCTCTGGGACAGATCCAGTCATGCCAAAAAGAATGAGGAGCCTGGTCTGAGGAGGGTGGCAGGGGGGGAGGGTGCAGGCCAGGGGTCGATGTTCTGCTGTGTCCGTTTGCTTTTGTTTTGTTTCCTTTTTGCTTCCTTATGTGTTCAGAGACATTCCATGGCAAAATTATTGATCTGCATTTTCTCATATAATCCTCCCAACATCTCTGTTGTGCCATTATTGTTCCCATTTTATAGATGAGAAAGCTGAGGCCCAAAGGAGAGAATTAACATACCTCTGCCTCACAAATAGGGTCAGATCCTAGGCTTGTCTGGCTCCAGAACCCTCATCTTTAACACTACAGCACCCTCATAATGGTTACGTCTATCTATCTACCTCCAACAGATATTAGTAACCTTTGGGGAGGCAAGACACATCAGTTCAACCCCAGCTCTGTCTCGTAGAAGTCAAATGATCTGGTTATGTCTATCTCTCTACTTTCATAATGGTTATGTCTATGTATCTACCTCCAAGAGATATCAGTAACTTTGGGGGAGGCAAGAGACATCAGTTCAACCCCAGCTCTGTGTGTCGTAGAAGTCAAATGAGCTGAACAAGCCACTCGGTCCTTCGGGTTGTTTCCTCATCAATAAATGGAAAGAAATGGAAGAGCAGAAGCAAATGGTCTCTTGAAGCTCTAAACATTTACAGTTCTAAGAATTAATGGCCAGAGAGCATAAACTAATTCATTTATACCATGCTGTCCTCAACTGGTACTCAGCATTAGGGAAAATTCTTAGAAACAGAAATAAACAAAAATATTAAGTATAAGCCATCTATTAGATTTACAAATTATGTTGCAAAATTGACTGGCTCTATTTTTCCTTTGAATGGGAACATCGAGGTCTAGAATACACAGGCATAATATTGCTGAGGTCAGATTGACTGGCCAAACACATTCTCAGTTCCAAGAGCCTTATCTGAAATCACACGCTTGATAATGTCAATATGAAGATCCCCCTTCACCCAGTAAGCAGTATGGAAAAACATTTGTCTTTTTTATTTCAAAATAAACATGGAGACTGTCTCTTTTTAAAATGGAGAAAACAATCATGGAGGTAAGTATAACCAAAAAGTCTTGGAGAAGAAGTAGAATGGGAGAAACACTTGCTGTGACATTGTCTCCTGTACTTACCCTGTTCCTTTTGGTGTAATGCCACCTCCTACAGCACGGAATTGGAACCCAGGGCAGATGAAGTCTTAGCCCTCATGCCTTGGGTGAAGGCTAAGACTTCCCGATATTACCAGGGAGGAAATGTTGGGGATGCCTGTCAGGCCACTGAGACCAAAATACCTCAACACTTGCATTATTCCATTTTATTCCCTACACTTGGAACTTTGCCCCTTGCCCTAACTCAATACGGAGTCTATCACTTTGATTAGGAATGCCAGTAGTATCCATCAGAAATCTGCCACATTCCCTCTGGTGCACGCACTCCAGAAATCTCTCTTCTGTTTAATTTTTCATTTTCTGCCATCTTTAATTCATTCATGTATTTATTTATGTATCACCAGCTCACAACAGAAAGTGTTCCCATAGGGGCAGTCAAATTCCAAAAAGAGAGTAAACCGTTTGTTCTCTCTACAAATATTTACCACGTGCCTACTATGTCAGGAGGTGTCTGTACAAAAAAGACATGGTTGCTGCCTTAAGGAACCACCTTGCCCGAGTCAACCCGGGGACCACGCACTCCAGGACCCCTTCAACAGTGCCTGTGTCAAGACAGAGCAGAAGCACTTCCTCTGGGTCCCAGGTCAGTGGGTCCCTCACGTCCATGACCTGCAACCCCTGGAAGGCAAGGCAAGCTCTCCTTGCTGCAGATCCAGTGGGAAAGTTTTAAAGAGGACACATCTCACCACATCTTTGGACAAAGAATAAGGATGTTGGCAATAATGAAGACGTTGATATAATTTTTTTAAAAAGTTGACATAATAAAAAAAATGCAATCCCCTTTATAGAGAGGAGGACTGCTTGCCTACCTCCTTCTGCCCCAAATCCCTGGGTGTGCCAACTTGCTCACTTCTAGGGAGTCTGAGAGGAGGTCAAAACGCTCATGTGATGTCAGCTTCTCGAGGGGCACTGCTCTCTGACCTGTACATCCTGACTAATGTACTTCAGCTGTATCGGCATGAAAAATGAACAGGAAGGAGATCTTGCTGCTGAACATATGTGTCAGAAAATCATTATGAGTATTAAATTACAGCAATAAAATGAGCCAGAACTAATTTTGCAAATTAAGATCCAATAAATTTTTTCACAGCCACACCTTTTCTTTACAACAAAAAATTAGCAAAACAAGATTGAGCCTAACAATATGAAAACCGACTGTGTCGGGGGTTGGAGTGGGGTGAGAATGCGTACAGAACCAGACATTTCAGTATGACAAACAGATTGGCATTTGGGAGGGTCTGAGTGGAGGTTGTCTGAACCATGTGCCAAACGGCATAATGATCAGTTTTTGAGTTGACGCACCTATGTATTTTACATGTAAAATTTATGTATACATATTCCCCTTCCTCTCTTCTTCTCTCCCTAACCTACCTCCCCACTCCCAAGATAGGGTTCTGCTGACACAAGAAACCAGCGAATTTCCAAATTTCTGACAACTGCTTATTTTTAGAAAAGACTACTGCTGTCGGTCAAATTAAATCTGAAGCTAGAAACAAACCTTTAGAGTTTTGCCTGATCTGGAGAATAACAGGATATCACCCTCCACCCTCCAGCCCTGAGAAAGAGACTGTAATTAGCTCATTGTCCGGAATCCTCACAAAGGGGGTGGGGCCGAAGACACGCTCCCTTTCAACCTTTCCAGGGAGATCTTGGGGCAGATGTTAATTAATTAATTTCCCTCATCTCCTGGGAACAGGGTTGATCACAACACCTCATTCCATGAGGGACACTGAGGATGAAGCTGAAATGTCCTGACCACGGACTCACACACAGGGTCCTTCAGGAAGAGGGGGAAACAAACAAACAAACAAACCAACCAGGATTTCCCCCTGCTGTTGCATTCTTCCAGGCACAGGGCTCTGGCTGCTTTGCAGGAAGCTGCCTTGCCCCACCCGTGGAACCAAACTATTTATAGCCACACAATCATTATAAATAAAGCTGTTTATGCCCTGGGACCCTGGCCCTGCATTAGTTAAAATTGTAACTGGGCAGCTATAAATAACTCTGTTCCAGGCTCAAGTGTGGCCCCAGGTCGATAGTTGCTCAAACTGTGACAAATACTGACAAGTTTGCTTGACAAACATCCCACTGACATTCATCTGATTTTGAATAAGCGTGCTTTTTTTTAAATTTGGTCCCTAAGGGCTGGGTCTCAGGAACTTTCTTTATTCTTTCCCTCCCTCACCTCCTGCACTGAGGAGACTCTGTCTTATGTGGTAGCTGTTTTCCCCCCCTTAATCACTGGAAGGGATTTGGGGCCCTTTAAGGGAAGCTTATTAAACCCAGGGCTTCTCTCCCTGGATAGTTCTGCTGGAGGGGCTTTGCAAGAGTCTGGGGAGTTTTGTTAATAACACAGCGGTGACAGAGAGGGGGGGGAATGTGGGCCAGGCCGGGCCTGGGATAAAGGTGGAGAAGGGGTTGGAACAGAAAAGTTGATCTGGATGTGGGGTTGTTGGCATCCGTCTGCAAGGGAGACCTGAAAACCTAGAGTCAATAGAAAACAAGTCTGGATGGAGGGATTGACCTCCCAAGACCCCTGACCTGAGGGGCTTTGAATAGTCCTAGACTGGAGTCCCCAAGGCTTGGGTGCTCTCTCTAGGAGAAAAGACAGTGATGTGTATCAGGAGTCACAGGGGATTTCGGAGCTCTGGGGGAACTTTGAGATTGTCTAGAGGAACTCAGTCATTTTACAAGGCATTGAGTTGAACCAAAGAAACTCCCACAGCTAGTTAGTGCAGAGAATCCCAGGGACGGCGGAGCCTGGTGGGCTGTCGTCTATGGGTTGCACAGAGTCGGACAATACTGAAGCGACTTAGCAGCAGCAGCAGACTAGAGCTCAGCTCTCTGGCCTCCGGGCTGGGGGCTTCTCCCATCATCATTAAATTAATTAATACATGTAAAGTGTTGAAACCATTCCTGGCCCTTGGTGAGCACTTTCTGAGTGCTAGCAATTATGGGAGTGTTGAGCATCAGCCAATTCTTCTGTTGGTCTCTATGCATTAACTTTTTAAAAAGAACTCTTACACCGCTCCTCACCTTTCGTGTTCCACATCTTCCTGTTTGATTTGTCTTAATTATAACACGTACACAAGCTCACTCCTCATCCCTACTTTTGCCAGTCTGTCCTAAATAGAGCTTTCAAAGCAATCTATTAAATATACATCCCTAGTAATAAATCTGTTGCCCACCCATTCCCCCATCTCGCGGCCAGGCTGGAAATACAGCTGGGAGGTGCCCGTCTCCTCCGGTCCCAAGTGCTCCGTCTGTGTCTGTGAGAGCAGCTCCTTAAACCTCTAACCTCAGCTGCCTCACTTCCTTCACCCTAGCCTCAGCCTTGTTTTCTCCGCCTCCAGAACAAAAACCCAGCCACTGGTTCCGGGTTCTGGTTGGTTCCCGTACAATTATACTTTGATGTCTGCCTAAATACCTACAGACTTCTTTTCTCACACTGGTTGACCGCGTCCTCCGTTTCAGGTCCCACCTGCTTCTCCAGTCCATTTCTCTGTGTTAGCCCAAAGTGAACGCCTCGCTCCTCCTAGAACACACCCCCTGAGATAATTCCCCATTGCCTTTGAGAAGGAAGCCCCTTCCTCTACATCTCAAGACCTCGACCTTCTTTCAAGACTAAGGGAGGCTTTGCTGATGGATCAGGCAGCTGTGACCAGCCTTTGCCTGGGAGCCCCAGCACCCTTACTTGTGTGTCTCTTTCAGCAGCAGCCTGTATTTAATCCTGCCTTCTAGTTACTGTGCACGTGTTTGTGTTCAGTCCTCTCTCCTAGTGGTGAGGGGCACTCCATCATTTTGGTATCTAGCCTGGTGTATAATTAGGAAGGGGTAAAACTTTTAAAAATTCTACTTTCTAAAAGTGCAAGCAGAAACAAAAAAGACTTTGAAAGTGATAAAGAACGTATCAACTAGTGAATATGTGCTGAGACGTGTAAGCAGCAAAACCTTACAATGAGCCAAGGAAGCCCCTCGAGGGATGTTCACCTGTGAACTGGTGCATCCTTGGTGTATCAGCAGAGGCAAATACCGAGGCAAGGTACTGAGAGAACTGGAGCTGAAAAAGCCCAAGTAACTGGGCAGCTCAGCAGTTAAACAAGCTCGGGAAGAAAGCAGATAAGTGTCTCATCAACCCATCAGTCAGCTGCCCTCAAATACTTATTTAGAAACTGCCTGCACGCAGTGTATGTAACAGAGAATTACCTTAAAGAATAGATGCTTTCAAATAAACAGGCGCATAGAAAAGGAAATCCTATCTGTAGTCACCAGAGGGGGTACTGGATGAAGGTGGTCAAAAGATACAAATTTCCCGCTGTATCTAAGTTGAATCATTATGCTGTACACCTTAAACTGACACAGTTCCGTATGTCAATTATACTTTGATGTATGCGTGCTACGTCGTTTCTGTTGTGTCTGACTCTTTGCAACCCATGGACCATAGCCCACCAGTCTCCTCGGTCTATGGGATTCTCTAGGCGTGAATACTTAAATAAAACAGGATTAAAGAAAGACTAGATGTTTTCCCCATTTTCTGAAAGACTAGATGTCTGGAATTAACAATCAGCTCCACTTTCTACATTTTTCCCCATCTCTTAAGCTTTTATAATACTAAGGCCCATGGAACCCCAATTCTCTGGTCGGCCCCCAAATTCTTTCTTTACGAGGAGAAAATATGCCAAGCTTTGCCGGGCCTTCTGTGGGTTCCACAACCATGTGTGTGTCAGCCCTGGCCTATGGGCCCCTCGAAGCCGGCCGGGGCCCTGGGTCATTTGAGGTCCCCTTAATACTCCATGGACACACGAGAGAACTCACTGCATCAGGACTAACCTGTCCCCAGAGGAGAAGCAGATAAGAAAATTATCAGCCGACAAGCTAAACACCGAAGAGGAAAAGCACAAACTGAACATTCCTACAAGAGTCTTCTTTCTTCCTCAAAAGCGACACAAGAAGGAAGGCGCCAGGCAGGACCGGGGCTTTCGGTCCCTTTGTGCAGTCCGTATTAACACAGTCACACTTTGCTATGCAGATGTCACTTCCAATAAACACAGGGCTTTCCTGGGCCTGGACTCTAATTGAAGGGATTGTTACTGTTGCTGAATGGCTGGGGAATTAATTAATGCAGAGCCAACCACTTCATAAATGCCCGCTTTGTGAGCAGTCCTGGCGTCCTGGGGACCGCGACTCCTGTGGTCAACGCAGCCCCAGGCCTCTGTGTCAGCAAATGATATTTATTATCGCCGTCAGCCGCTTTCTGAAACCACCAGGAGAAGGAGGCCTCGCCGGAAGCAAGGTGGGCATAGCCAAACATCTTCCCACTTCTCAGGGGCTGAGTACACGGTGTTGGAAAAACTCCCTCCCTGTCTTCTGGATTCTTCAGGCAAGACCTGACTTAGTTTTTGAAGAAAGGCTTCCTTTGCAAGTTGTAAGGATGGGAACGGGAGTGCAAACTGATTAAAAAGCTTTTCTCAACCCGCTGTATCTCTAATTTGGTTACTTGAGGTCTGTGCAAATACAAAAACTTAGGCACATACTCGAGCTGGAAACATACACACCCTCAGAGGACCTCTGATGTGCGTTACTCCTAGTCTTCACCTAACTTAAAGATCAGCTCCAGTGTGAATGAAGCAAACGGACTCTTCAGGTTAACCCCCTGCTTAGGAATACAGGAGGGAAAAAGGAAGTGGTGAGTGAACATAACAGGCTCTCTGCCTGATAGACACACACCTCATTGAACACACATGGGGTGGACGGTTTATATTCTCCTCCCAGAAAACCCCCAGTTCTGCTGGCGGAGCACGGGCAGGCCCCCGCATCTGTCTTTGCCGTGGTGGCTTTGGCTTTCTAGTCTCCTCAGTCTAAATTGCCGTGGATGCCATCCTGAAAATGTCCTTTAAAATTAAAAAAGAAAAAGTGCCTCGACGCTAACATAACCAAGAAAGTTTTTTTCTCCTTTATGCTTTGTTGTGATATCTAAATGATCAATGGTGAGGGTACATGCTTCATATCCAAGAAAATAAAATGCATGATATAAAATAATTATTTTAGGTTCGTGAAATCTCTCAAGATCTTTAGGTTTTCTTTGGCAGCTTTATCCGGTTTTTGTGGAAGTAGTGCTCAGGTCTTAAAAACTAGCCTGAGTCATAAAGCACGGAGAGTATGACAGTCTCTGAAAGTGGATCCTACACCACGGTTTCTGTCCAACCTTAGTGAGAAAGAAGTAATGGGGAATTTATCTTTGGAAACTTCATTCTCCCTTTTCCATGGTCTTATCCCTCTTCCCACTGCCTTTGCCACCCTTGCACTTCCCATCACTTTCCCTCTTTTCCTTTGGACTTTTCCTTGCTATTACCTTAAACGCACTCTGAGGAGGACAGGGTCTAGTATCAGTCATTTATGTATTTCCTGTTGTTCACTCACTCAGTTGTGTCCAGCTCTGTGACCCCATGGACTGCAGCATGCCAAGTTTCCCTGTCCTTCACTATTTCCCGGAGTTTGCGCAAACTCGTGTCCATTGAGTCGGTAATGAATTAAAATGGGCTTCCCTGGTGGTGCAGCGGTAAAGAATCTCCTGCAAATGCAGGAGACACAGGTTCAATCCCTGGGTCAAAGGAAATGGCAACCCACTCCAGTATTCTTGCCAGGAGAACCCCATTGACAGAGCAACCTGGTGGACTACAGTCCATAGGTTGCAAAACAGTCAGACACAACAATAAATGAATTAAAAATAATCATCGTTGATTTTGTTCCAATGTTATAAGGGCATATTTGCATTTTAATTCTAAATTCAGGTATATCATGAAAGGTATCAACTAATACATGAGAGAGCTCAGCACCTCCCTGCATCTCTGAAATCAGACATATAGGCTCCTGCCTCCTCTGTGGGAAAGGCGGGTGCTGGGAACAATCAGGGAGCTGCCTGCAATTAATGCTTCCACTTTGGCTATAGAATATCACCATTTAATATCTCTATCCCTTTCGAAATAGCACACACTCCAGGGATACTGATAAATGTGGGAATGGTTGAAATAATGTGCAGTCTGGAAAACAGCCACAGGCTCCAAGGTTTTGAAAAAATATATTCTTTATTCTTACTTAGAAAATTATATTTGCTAAACTTATATGTCGAGCATGCATATTGAGTGTCTGGTCAAGGAAAATGAGTAATGTTTTGCGTGTTAAATTTTGGAAACAGGTGAGGAAACTGTATCCCCCAAAGTTAAATAACTCGTTCAAGGTCATTCACTGGTCAAGGTTGGGCTTGAATAAGAAAAGCTTTCTGAGTCCTAGCCTCGGCTCTTCTTGTTTCAACACATCATCTTTCAACCCACTTAATTAAAATCCCAGACAAACCTGACTACTTCATGCTGAGGGGATGACCCTCGTCGTGTTCTCTCCTTTCCTTTGGGGAAATTCTTGGCAAGTAGGCTAAGAAATGAGGCTGAATGAGCAAACATCACATTTCTGACCCTCCTGAGCCTTCTCTACAGATCAGATCACGCTCTGCAGATCAATGGGCGATACAGAAGAAAGGGAAACTTAGAAAGAAAGAATCATTTGTCATTGTTGCCTTCCCCGTCATTCTGACCCATATAGCTGTGGCTGACCCCTGGTCCTCCACACACTGCTCAGGACCTAGAGAGAGAGGCAGCGTCACCGAGGAACTTCCGCAGGGAATACCCTCAAGGCAGACTTTCCTCGCGGCAGTCCACCTCCCAAGCCAGAGGGATGGCTTGCTGGTGGTCTTCTGTTATCACAGGTGGTAATCAATAGTTGACTCTCTACTCGTGGTTGGATCTGGGGTCACCCTCCATCTGGTTCCATGCAGACAGCATCTTGGGCCCCCAGTCACTGTGTACTCATACATATGCCACACTGCCCTGCCTGCCGTCCCCTGAAACCAAAATAAAATCTTGACCCTGACTTGCCAATGTATGCCACATAAAGGATCTCAGGACTAGTCATTTATAGATTTGTTCCTTTATTCAGCTAAAATATGGCAAGTGGTTACTGTGAACCAGGCACTGTGCCAGACTCCTGGTATATAAAGAAGCTGGACACACAGCTCTTGCTCTTGACAACTGGGGTGACAATCAGAGAAAAGGGGACAAATGACAGAGTCAAGTTAATTTATAGCCAGATTGACAAACGCCTCTTTCCTCCTTCAGACTCAAATCAGATACCACCCTCTTCAAAAGGCTTCCTGGTCGTTTACAGGCAGCAACGTAGCTTCTTCTTTTTGTGCCTGTTATCAGGCACAAATATTAGTATTTGGATTGTCTCTTGACACCAGAATTTCTCATGTGGTTAAAATTATTTCTATGTATATCTGCTTCATTCCTTGGATTGGGTGTGAAAGGGGGAGGGTGGAGGATGGAGGCAGAAAATGTTTTTGACCATCTCCAAACACCACAATATCTGGGACTTGTCAGTTGAATGAATGAATGATGGGTAAATGGATGAATGAATGAATGGGTAAACAGATGAATGAATGAATTAGTTGCCAGGCTCTCCTGTCCTCTGGATTTCCTTGACACAAATGAGTGTCCACCAGTTCAAACAAGGAGTGAATTTTCTAATGGTTCCTTGATATTTAGAATGTGTGGATTTCCAGTTCATTACACAAGCCTGCAGAATCTGAAGAAGTGAAAGCCTCATCTTAGCCAGCAGCACCATTTTGCTTTCTTTGTGTTTTCTAGGCACATGACTACAGAATGTGTGAGCAAGGGTGAGTGCGGGTGTGTGTTGGTCCTGCACATAATCTGGTGGCATCCTCAATAACAGGTGTCCCTCCCGTAGGTCTCAGTGGTGATGGAGGGCATGGAGGGGTGTGCCAGAAAGATGGGGAGACACCGCCTGCCAAAACCAATCACATTAAATCTTAATGCTCATTCAGGGCCTGTCACAGAAGGAGGAATCTGACGAACGCTCGCATGTCAGGGTGGTTATAGCGTCTGTTAAATGGCTTGTTAATGTGATTGTTGAGAATTTTACACAGAAATGACACTGGCTACAGTCAAAGCAAGGCAGGCCTGGCTTCAAGTCAGTTTCTACTAGGTATTGTCGCCACTTCAGGCAGGTGGATGGAGGGTTTTGCTGCTACCTGGCTTGGCTTCCGGCTGTCGTTTTGAGCTTTCTCTCTCTGTCTCGTAATCTGTTTCTTTTTAAGAAAAGACTAGCAACCTCCCCCAGAAGATACACAGGGCCATAATTTTTGCCTGTTCCTGCAAGTGAAATAAAGATCTTTTACACCAGAAATAAAGATCTTTTACACTAGTCAAGGCTATGGTTTTTCCTGTGGCCATGTATGGATGTGAGAGTTGGACTGTGAAGAAGGCTCAGCGCTGAAGAATTGATGCTTTTGAACTGTGGTGCTGGAGAAGACTCTTGAGAGTCCCTTGGACAGAAAGGAGATCCAACCAGTCCATTCTGAAGGAGATCAGCCCTGGGATTTCTTTGGAAGGAATGATGCTAAAGCTGAAACTCCAGTACTTTGGCCACCTCATGCAAAGAGTTGACTCATTGGAAAAGACTCTGATGCTGGGAGGGATTTGGGGGCAGGAAGAGAAGGGGACGACAGAGGATGAGATGGCTGGATGGCATCACGGACTCGATGGACGTGAGTCTGAGTGAACTCTGGGAGATGGTGATGGACAGGGAGGCCTGGCGTGCTGCAATTCATGGGGTTGCAAAGAGTCAGACACGACTGAGCGATTGAACTGAACTGAACACCAGAAATAAGGAGAGTTTGGAAACAATTTGTCACTCATCTCTTTCCATGAAATAAAGGAACAAGAAGTGAATAGTTAGGTCAGGTGGTACCTTAATCGAAAGGAAGAAAGTGAAAAACACTGAAGGGCAGAGCACAGTGACCCCCTAAGTAGGTTCTAGCAGCTCTTCCCCTTTGGTTTTCTGGAGAGTATGGAGTATAGATGATAGAAATCGATACTAGGTGAGTGAGCCATCAATGCTAACTGACCATCTCCTTGGCCAATGGACTGCCTTAGCAGATTTGGGAGACAAAAAAGAAGTTACATGAGTCTCATCTACAAGGAACTCCTGACTTAAAGAGGACAGATAAATAAAATAAAATTTTTTATTGTCAGATAAATGATGGAAATGAGATCTGGGGTATTAGTAAAAATATTTAAGATCCTTTTACAATCTTCACTCATTCATTTCTTCAGCATCTCTTCATTCATGAGGAGGTCGACAGTCAATCCTAAAGGAAATCAACCCTGAATAATCATTGGAGGGACTGATGCTGAAGCTGAAGCTCCAAGACTTTGGCCACCTGATGTGAAGAGCTGACTCTTTGGGAAAGACCCTGATGCTGGGAAAGACTGAAGGCAGGAAGAGGAGACGGTGACAGGATGAGATGGTTGGATGGCATCACTGACTCAATGGGTGTGACTGTGAGTAAACTCCAGGAGATAGTGAAGGACAGGGGAGCCTGGCGTGCTGCAGCATCCACGGGGTTGCAAAGAGTCAAACATGATTTTGCGACTGAATAGCCACTGTGACCATGTAGCCCTTTTCCTAGGAACAGATGTTCCATTTTCATTCTATTCCATTACATTTTGGGTAGGAAGGGGGTTGTATCGGAAAACATTTCATATTGGTTTGAATATCTCAGTAAGAAAAACTTTTCCATGGATGCAGGTGGTCCATTCAACATCCAGACAGCAATCACAGACTCAGGGTTATCGATGCTGGAGGGGATCGAGGAGCCTCCGGGAAGTTGAGCTCCTCTGCAGAGTACCTGCCGCCACTGGGAGGTGGACTGGAGCAGCAGCCCAGGTCTGCTGAGAGTCAGTCCTGCACACTTCCCCCTGGCCCACTCCCCCACTGCATAAAATTCAAATGCCTCGCATTTGTCTTCAGTAATAGGAGACACAGGCTGCTCTCTCCGATCTGGCCCTGATCCCAGCACATTTTGACATTTCCTGGCTGTGTCTTGCTCTGGTCTCTGAAGAAGGATGCTTGGCTCTTCAAAGTGCCATGCAGACCCCCCCACCTGTGTGCAGAGTGACCCAGGCTGGGCAGCGCAGGACACTCCTGGGAACAGATGGGCCAAGCCACACAGTTATCCTCGCTTCCTTGGGATGACTAAACGCTCTCTGCCTGCGTCCTTTTCTTTCAACCCCTGGTAGTAGCAAAAGATGGTTTCTCAAAAGCCTGGCTTAGAGAAACAGCAGCCCTTCCCAGACCCACACTCTGCTTCTCACTGAGCCTTCTCCCACCTTATGGGCAAAGTCTAGAAGCATTTTTCTGGTCTATTTAAGTTTGTATTACAGTGCGTGCTCTGGGTCTTAATGGCACAATCACACCTATGTGATAAGCTCCTGCTATTCCAACTCTTTTGCTGAGGCTGAGATTTCTGTCAGTTCCTCGAGACCTCTAGAAATTAAGATCCTCCCTCCCAGACTCTCTTGACAATCCCATCCCTTTGCCATGGCTTTGCCACCAGGAGTCCAACCGTCCTCCCCTCTGCCTCTTCTTTCTCTGCTTATAAGCCCAGCATCATGTGCTGGTTTTAATGGCTTTTCTTGAAGGCAGGTTACTCTCTGGGTTAGTTTCCCAGAACTTCCATAACAAAAAATGACTGCAAACCAGACGCTTAAAAACAACAGAAATGTCCTCTCTCACAGTTTTGGAAGCCGGAAATCCAGAACCAAGATGCCACCCGCACCCCCACCCCCACCGAAGGCTCCTGGATAGGATCCTTCCGCGCCTCCTCCAGCTCCAGGTGGTCCCAAGCGCTCCATGGCGTGGCTGAATGATTCCAATTTTGCCTCTCGGGGCCACCTCCTCTTCTCTCTGTGTCTTCTCGTCTTCAGACACTTGTCACCTGGATGATCCAGGCCGATCTCATCCTGAGACCTTTGACATAATTACCTCTGCAAAGATCCTTTTCCCAAGTCAGGCCACATTTCCAGGTTCTTAGGTTTACTCTACGGACATATGTTTCTGGAGGCCATCGTTCAACCCACTGATGTGGTTCACCCAAAATCAAACTTGAAACACTGTGCTTCAGAGTTGCTGAGGCTGAAGCTCCAATACTTTGGCCACCAGATGCCAAGAGCTGATTCACTGGAAAAGACCCTGATGCTGGAGAAGATTAAGGCAAAAGGAGGAGTGGCAGAGAATGAGATGATTGGATAACAACACCAACTCAGTGGACATCAGTCTGAGCAAACTCCTGAAGACAGTGGAGGACAGAGGAGCCTGGCGGGCTACAGTCCACGGGGTCACAAAGAGACGCGACTGAGCTACCGAAAGACAACAATGACTACGACTTTGGGGTTATTGAATGATTCATCCAGGAAATCGTGAGTGTTGCTCAGGCACTGGATGCTGGATCCTAGTTTGCCACTATATATACAAGATGAATGGCTCCTGCCCCCTAGATGTTCTTAATCTTATAAATCAGATAGAAAAGCAAATAGGTCATTCTAACACAACATGAAAAAAATCGGAAAAGTCCCATCGCTCAAGAATTCCCTGGCACGTTTGCCTGATAATTCCCATATTCCAAGCAGCGTCACTCTTTGTGCTCATCTGCCACTGAATCTGCTTAACCAGAAAAATGAAAACTGATGGAAGAAGGGGAGTGTCAAGGGGAACAAGGGAGATGTCTTCCCTGGAGAAATTTCTCTCAGCCACAAATATGTCTGTCTGAATATTAAAAATAAGGGCAGACATCTGGTAAAACTGTGCACTGGGGGCGTAACGTTTCTGAAGTCTGAGCAGAGAGCATCTCAGAGTCAGAAATGGCTCACCCGTGGACAGAAGTGATGGCTCCCTGAAAAGGCTTCTACGTATTTGTGCACAAATCAACAACCTGGATGGATGCCAAGAAGCACGCTCACTCTTTCACTGTTGAGTTGTTTAAGCATTTTAATATTTTAGTTATGCGGGGCCATATCTGAGCTCCCATGTGAAGCCCCCACATTTAGCACTCTATATAGGAGACGGGGAAGCAAAGCAAGTGCTTCCCTCCACTTGTGGACAGAGAATCCTAAAGCCTGCTCTTAAATTTCCTGAGGGAGGGCGGGGGCGGCTTGGGGGCAGGGGAGGAGGCAGGTGGAAGATGATCTGGGATAATAATGAGGCCAAGTGGAGATAAATCAAACACACACCTACACATCTTGTTAAATGATTCTAGAAGATTCCTACTTCACGGTAGAAATTTTCTTTGGTAGCAAAATCTTCCACAATTTAGGATGCTGATGGTGGATAGTATTTATCCTTGAAAACTGAAACATACAAAGGAGACAGACAAGTAGGCTATGTGCAAATTAATTTAGAAATAAAACTTGATTTTGTTTGTTAGAATGACTCTTTTACTCTGTATTTCTTAATAAAATGTGTAGTATCTTATAGTAAAATGATTTTTCTTCTGATTTTTTTAAAGTTGAGACTCAATGAATAAAACATAATCATCCTAAATCAGCCCTTATCTATGGTCTTCTGCTATTATCTTTGAAAAAAAAGAATTATGTCCTGGAAGAGGGTTTCTAGGAAAATTGACAATGATCCACCAGCTGTCCAGAGAAAGTTAAAAGCATAACAGCAAAATTTTCTAGAACGTTATGCTTCGGTGACTCTTCCCAGTAAAGAACTTTTTTCTGCCTGAGTAAGTGGCAGTTGGAAAACACTCTATTACAGATCCCAATCTTTGTTCTAAAACACGACTCATGTTAAGTCTTGAGTATAATATTTTGACAAATAAAAACAATTGTTATAATATCCTCAATACTACAAAGGAGAATACCTCCACATACCTGCTCATACAGCTGAGAAATATTATGAAGGGAGTTGACCTGGCTGACTCCTAGTTTCCAAAGCTTATACTTCAGCTAAAAGAAGGTGATTAATGCTGACCTTCTCCAGCTCTTATAGATCAGGGTGACCTCAGCCAGATACTAGTTTCCATTATGCAAGTGAGTTTGCCACAAATATTGGTCCGAATCCATTTCTCCTTCCTAATTCAGCCTACCAGAAAATGCAAAAGATTCCATCCTTCAAAGAACCGAGAGAAAAGCAGGGGTGAATGATGTCTACAGATCCCACTGAGGAAAATGTCAGCTTGACCTGTTTGTCAGCCTAGGGTGACCACTGCACGGGCTCCTTCAGCTTGACCTCCTGTTTGTCAGCCTAGGGTGACCACTGCATGGGCTCCTTCTGCCCCAGACTGTGTCCACTGTGTCCTTCCACCTCTCAATCCTGCCCAAGGACTAGGGTTCTGAATCTCAAGACTCACCAGCGTGGCTGCCACCTCTTGGACAGCACTGCCTTAAGCAAGATGTGAGCAAAATAAGACCAAAGTGCAAGAGGATCTATTGGTTGTTCTGTTCTCACTTTATGCAGCAGGTTAAATGGAGGTCTTCATAATGGTAGGTCCGTGCCCTGAGCCCTGTGTTGTTCAATCGCTCAAGTCATGTCTGATGCTCTGCAATCCCAGAGACTGAAGCGCGCCAGGCTCCCCTGTCCTCCTCTGTCTCCCAGAGGTTGTTCAAACTCATGAGCCCTGTGAGTGGGGCTTTATTTGAAGAAGGGCTTTTGCAGATGTGATTAAGTTAGGAATCTGGAGATGAGATCATCCTAGATTGTCCAAGTGGATCCTAAATCCAAGGATGAGTGTCCTTCTAAGAGACACAAAGAGGAGAGACACATGGAGAGAAACAGAAGGCCATGGGAAGACGGAGGTAGGGACTGGAATGATGTCGCTACAGCCAAAGAAAGCCTGAGGCCACCAGAAGCTGGAAGAGACAAGGAAAGATTGTCCCTTAGGGCCTTCTGAGGGAGCTCTAGCCCCTGCCCAGAGCTGCAAGAGAACACATAGATGTTGTTGAAAGCCACCCAAGACTGGTGATTTGTTACAGCACCCCAAGGAAACTCACACACCTTACTTCATTTTCATGGACAAATGACATTCTTATGATCCAGAAGACAAAGTCATACGATTACCAAACTCACAAATTTGAAATTTCACAAATTTCTTTCACTTTACAGTTTATCACAGCTCTCAGACTGATCAATTAGTCAACAAATACACTTCAAATTTACTAATGTGTTGTAGCAAGAGAAAGACAAGTGAACCAAAAACATTGTTAGACATGTGCCTAAGATTTTCACTACAATACTTTATAAACATACATGTGATACATCTTTGAGGCTGTCTGTCCTTGGGAATTTAATCTTCTTTCTCTGAAAATCACACCCCACCACCACAGACTTGAGCTCCAAGACATGTTTGAATCACATGACTCCTTTCCACCCACATTTAGACTAGTCATAAGTCACTGGCCCAGGGATGGACCTTGATGCCAGCTGTGACCAATCACACTGTCTCTCTTGGCAATTTGAAACTGAGATGAAGGTGGCCAGGCTAACTGGGCTGGTTGGGTGCTAGAGGAGGAATAAATTCAACAGCTATAAGAAAGTCCTCTTTCTGTGTTTTTACAAATGGAGAAAGTCAGTCTGAAGAGGGGAAAATGGGACAGATGCCCGAGAACAAAGATAAAAGATGCAGAGAGGCCTCTCTGGGTTCCTCCCTGGCTCCCCGAGACCTCATGATATTCTCTCAAGGAACCTCTCAGCCCCTGGATTCTGTGCAATGTTCAACCTCTTCCCCTATAATTTCTTTTTGCTTAAACCAGTTCAAGCTGATTTCTGATACTAATTTCCAGGAGAAACTTGATTAACATGGAAATGAGCACCAACAAGTAAAATTAGTGAATAAAAATTTACATTTCACAATGGATCCATGTAGAGATAGATCGATCAATTGATCTATTTATAGATATCTATATGTGAGAAAAAGTGAAAGTGAAAGTCTCTCAGTCATGTCCAGTTCTTTAAGAGTCCATGGACTGTAGCCCACCAGGTTCCTTTGTCCATGGAATTTTCCGGGCAAGAATACTGGAGTGGGTTGACATTCTCTTCTCCAGGATATATTCCCAACCCAGGGATAGAACCCAGGTCTCCCGCATTGAAGGCAGATTCTTTACCATCTGAGCCACTAGGGAAGTCATATACTTTTATCTATATACAACACATACCACATCCCTTAATGAGGCACAAAGTACTTTGGGATCTAAAAGTTTAAGAAGTCCTAAAGCATAGCCAGAACATGGAAGCAACCTAGATGTCCATCAGCAGATGAATGGATAAGAAAGCTGTGGTACATATACACAATGGAGTACTACTCAGCCCTTAAAAAGAATAAATTTGACTCAGTTCTAATGAGATGGATGAAATTGGAACCTATTATACAGAGTGAAGTAAGCCAGAAAGAAAAACACCAATACAGTATACTGACACATATATATGGAATTTAGAAGATAGTAATGACAACCCTATATGTGAGACAACAAAAGAGACACAGAGGTATAGAGTGGACTTTTGGACTCTGAGGGAGAGGGAAAGGGTGGGATGGTTTGGGAGAATGGCATTGAAACATGTATACTATCTTATAAGAAACGAAGCGCCAGTCTATGTTCAATGCAGGATGCAGGATGCATGGGGCTGGGGCACAGGATGATTCAGGTAGATGATGTGGGGTGGGAGGTGGGAGGGGGCTTCGGCATTGGGAGATTGTGTTCACCTGTGGCTGATTCGTGTCAATGTATGGCAAAACAAATACAGTATTGTAATTAAAATAAATAAATAAATAAAAATTTTTTAAAAAAGAAGTCCTGAAGCACTGCATCCTTATCTTAAAGAAACTATTAATTCTATTCCTCCCATTACTCATTAAATTAGAATTTAATAACTGTTTATTGAATGCATACAAAAGAGGATTCTGCAGAATTTTTTGAAAGTCCTTTCTTCCCCTTGAAGCACTTATGATCTAATTAAGAATATAAAATATACACTGTGACCTAGTGCCCATATTTCACCTTGTCATTATTACTAGTAGTTTTCAACTGTTATAAATCAAAAATGCTCTACCCCATCCATTCACACATTTTACACTGACACCTCTCCACCAGTTTTTGCTCGCCAAATTCAGATCTTTATAAATCAGCGGAAAAATGAACATTTTGAGCTTACTGCACAGCAGTGCTGTCAGCCAAAAGTTGAGTTTTGGCAAGTGCTGCCATTTTTATCTGCACAGCAATGTTTCTGCAATTATTTGAAATTTTTATTGCATTTTGCCCCTACGGTTTTATAAAAATAAGTGGGGAAATGGAAAAATGAAAGCACTTAAGCGTCATTCTCGTAAACTTAACACGATCAAGACAAAGCTGGAAATGGGGCGGTCCAATGTGACTAAACACTCGCTAGATTTAAACTGGTGAAGAAAAATAACAAAATGAAGGAGCTTTTATGAAATGCTATAAACATGTCTTCAAAGAGTGGATCTGAAGCAGAGGGATGACTAGAAACTTGATCCTTTTCACAGCCTGTTGGGAATTGAATCCCTTCCTCTTCTTTTGTTCGACTTTCACACATCCCTGTAGGACGGAAGTTTTCAGGAAGGCATTGCTGATAAAGATAGGAAAAAATGCCTGGGGGCCAACATAGGTCAGTGGGGCCTTGAATCGGACTTCCACTCCTCTTGGTGGAAATTCTAAGAAGCTCTATGTGAAATAGAAGGAAGGCATTTGTCTTAGGCTAATTCAACTCTTCGTCTTCTTTGCCCAGTTCTTTCATTATGCCTTGCTGCAATAGCTCACAACTGGAATCTTGATGTAGCCAGTGATTCTCAACCAGGAACGAGACTCTTGCCCCCAAAGAGACACTTGACAGAGCCTAGAGATCTTTTTGACTGTCTTGGGGTTGGGGGACGGGGGTGGAACGTAGCACTACGGGCAGGTGGTGGGCGGAGCTCAGGATTGCTGCTAAGCGCGCTGCGCAGGTCAGCTCCCCACACAGCGATCGTTCAGCCCAAACTTTCAAATAGTGCGGCCAAAGTTGAGAAAATCACTAGCTCCTCAACTCTGCTCCTGATTTAAGAATCAATGTTCCTGTTTTAAAACTCCCTGAATCCAATTAACTACAGGCAGATCTTGGGAGATATTGTGGGTTTGGTTCCAGACTACCATAGTAAAGCTAACACAAATTTTTTGGTTTCCTGATACATATAAAAGTTATGTTTACACTATACTGGAGTCGAAGTGTACAATTGCCTTACATCTTAAAAAAAAAAAAAACCACCCAGTGTACCTACCTTAACTTTAAAATAATTTATTGCTAAAAAATATTAACCATCATCTGACAATGTAGAGTTGCCACAAATCTCAATATGTAAAAACTGAAATACCTATGAAGCATAATAAAGCAGCATGAAATTAAGTGAGGTTATGCCTGCAGCCTCTCTGGATGATGGGTTCGCCTCTCTAATTTGTGTGTAAATGTGGGTGGAGACGGGGTTGGAACGGAAATGAATAACACCCATCACTTCCTGAGCACATACTATGTGCTGGCCACACTCTGTCCTAAGAGCTTGGCATCCACAACCACATTCAACCCTCATATGAGCCCTATGAGTTGGGTCCACTATGATCCTCATTTTACAGATGAGACATCCGAGGCTAAGAAAGGTTAAGTGAGATGTTTGAAGTCAGAGGTCTAAAGTGCTGAGCCAGGACTGGAATTCAAGGAGCCTGACTCACCAGCCAGAGGAACAGGCTTGGTAGATGCAGGAAAAGCCAAAATGGCAGGAGAGTCTTCCAGGCAGCGTGGACAGGGAGGAGGAGGAGAGGGGGTCCAGGGAGAAATGCACATGCGGAGACCTTCCAGGGCAGGAAGAGACCCACGCATGACCACACGGTTCTCAGTGCTGACTCGGCTGCAGAAGTTGCAGTTCTGAGCCATCAGACTTGAACTTGGGGTCACACTGTAGGCCCACTGTTTAATGCTCTCACACCGTGGCTCTCTCACGGCCTGCAGAGAAGAGGCATTTTCCTCCCCTCCCCACCCCCCGTTCAGACTCATTGCCTTCTGTTAACTCAGGCCCTGTTTTGTGCAAAAGCTGCAAACTATGAAGAGGAGCAGAAAGCATGTGATATGTTTCAATATGCCGAAGTAAGATGCTGACCAGCAAGGTTTGTTTATTAAAATCTTTATATGGGTGAAGCCCAGTTGAGCTTATGTCAGCTGGCTTCTGGAGAGGCCCTGTTTTCAAGATCAGGCCGCAGTTTGTCTTCTTTACTGAGCTGATGGAGGACATTGTGGAACATACATTATGCCAAAAACATCTGTATTACAGAAAATCAACAATGAAGGGTAACAGCTCCAAACGGGGTTGGTACTTTGAAAGGCTTTTATGTGTCAATAGATTAAACTGCTATTTTTATCCCAGGAGGAAATGAGAGGAAGTAACCAGTTTAAGAACAGCAGAAACCCACCTCTTCTTTCTGCCAAGTTATTTTGCACACTCAGGAGGACACAGGGTAGGTTTTTGTTTTGTATTGTGTTTTTAATCAACGTTAAAAAAATAGTTGGCGAATCATATCCCGAGTCAGAGTACTTGGGCTTTTTCTCTTTTATTTTTCATCCACTGGGATGTGCAATTCTGGACGAGACACGATGTAAAAGGGCTTGCCTCTGATAAAGAACTGAGCACTTTACATGCCTTCCTATTTAAAAACCCTGGAGTGTCACTGCATACCCTGATATGACAAAGGAACTAACTTTGTCACCAACCTCTTCATCAGGAAAACAAGAATAATAACAATAACCAACTGCTAACATTCCCAGGTGGCACCAGTGGTAAAGAACCCACTGGCCAATGCAGGAGACATAAGAGACGTGGGTTTGATCCTTAGGTCAGGAAGATGCCCTGGAACAGGAAATGGCAACCCACTCCAGTATTCTTGACTGGAGAATCCCAGGGACCGAGGAGACTGGTAGGCTATAGTCCATGAGGTTGCAAAGAGCTGGACACAACTGAAGCAACTTAGCATGCATGCACATTAAGCCCTTACTATGGCTTGGTGTTTTTCATTTGTTACTTCATTTAACCTTCTCTCTGTGAGCTAGCTACTATTATAATCTGTCTTTTTAAATTAACTTTTATTAAAGTATAACATATATAGAAAATTACACACATTTTAAAGCATAGAACTCAGTACATTTCACAAAATGAACACACCCAAGTAATCACCACCCAGAACAAGAGACGAGACATGTCCAGCCCTGTCTTGCTCCCATCCGGTCACACCCCCTCGAGTGTAACCACCAGCCCAACCTTGAATAGCATAAATTAGTTTCATCAAGCTTTGAACTTTATCTAAGTGGTGTCATACCCTTTTCTTTCTGACTTCTTTACCTTCAACATTCTGTTTGTGAGATTCATCCTTATTGTTTTGTGCAGCTGTATTGTGCATTGTGTGGGTTGTAGATTTCTCGTGTCCACTGATGTTCAGTTGCAAAGTAGTGTCTGACTCTTGACTACCACATGGACTGCACATGCCAGGCTCCTCTGTCCTTCACTCTCTCTCGGAGTTTGCTCAGATTTTCCATAGCTTCAGAATACCCCATTCAGTGAATCTGCCACAGTTTATTTTTTTTTCACTTTGTGGTGGATGGGTTTTGTCTACTTCAACGTTGAGGTTAAAGTTGAAGGTTGAGACTGAAGACTAAGAACACTGAGACTCAAGAGGTTACTGCTCTATTTATAATGGATAACCAACAAGGACTTATTGTATCGCACAGGGAGCTCTGCTCAATGTTACGGAGCAGCCTGGCCGGGAGGGGGGGTTTGGGGGAGAATGGATACTTGTATATGTATGGCTGAGTCCCTTCCCTGTTCACCTGAAACCATCACAACGTTGTTCATCAGCTACACCCCAATACAAGATAAAAAGTTCAAAAGAAAAAAAAAATGGGGGGGTGGAGTTTAAAAATAACTTGCCTAAGTCATGAAGCTAGAAAATCAAGGATCTGGGTTCAGGGACCACTCTGATGGGTGGGAAGGTCTTTTGTGTAAACAGTTTGGGAAGACCATTGAAAGGGAATATTTGAGGAACACGACATGATGCAAAACCACCTACTTCTACAGAGCTCATTCCTGTAGGCATGTCTCTCTACCTTTGGCTCCCATCTAACACTTTTCCCCTTTTTAAATTACTTTGATTGACTGTTTCAATAGACCTATCAGAATTTTAAACACTGTGGGACCTGACTGAGTTGCACAGATAGGAAACACAGCATTGCACCTGCTGCTGCTGCTGCTGCTAAGTCCGCCTCTGTGCGACCCAATAGACGGCAGCCCACCAGGCTTCCTCGTCCCTAGGATTCTCCAGGCAAGAACACTGGAGTGGACTGCCATTTCCTTCTCCAGTGCATGAAAGTGAAAGGGAAGTCGCTCAGTCGTGCCCAACTCCTTGCGCCTGAGACCTAGAAAAAGTGTTGAGTGTAAGATACATCCTCAGAGAAGCAGCCACAGAAAGGGTGAGAGCTTTGATGGGTGTGTCAGCCGAAGAGGGTACGGGGCTCATCCAAATTCAGGGTGCACTGGCCACATGTGTGGGTCTTCTCTAACCCATGTGCTCGCTCACTCTCCTCCATCGCTAACATTTCTCCTACACATAGTTTATTAGGCTGTTGCCAGGTCATTCCTAGGGTGAGCATCAATTTGGCACATCCAGTGAACTGATTCACTATTAGGATAATTGCATCCTAATCTGCACTCATGCTTTCTACATGTTTTTAGGAGGAAAGGATAAGGAAAGAAAGAAAAGCAACACTTTCAAGGAACCATCAATGAAGGAAACAGGAATGCTTGTTCTTGTCCTAATAGTTTGTTCTCTTCAAATGGAAGGGAATCCAATGAAGACGTGTCATTCAGCCCCACGGAGAGAGAGATCACCTTGGGCAACCTTTTGGTGCCAGACTTTATATGCTTCTCCAAGCTCATAATCAGCGGTGACGATGGCTAGAGACACAGGGAGACCAGCCATAGAATGGACGGGAGCCTCAGGGAAGACTCAACAACTCTTACTCAGAGCCTCTCAGCCTAGGTTGCTGGTGTTTTTCTGAAAACAGGCACAGAACTGACACATGTCTGCTGGATTATTTAGTTAGTTTATAACAGATCTTGCGTCAAATGCATAATTATTATGGGCCAACAAACACTGTTAAAATGGCAGAAATCACTGAATCGGCCGAGCTATGGGCCAGTTGTTTCACTGATGTGAATGCCCTCGGGGTTTCTTATATGGAAGAAAACCACATTGCTTCACAGAGTCTCAAGAATCCTTCTTTTCTCTATGCTCCCCTGAAGGAAAGGAGAGGCTGCTAGCGCTGGCTAGTGCATTGGTTTGCTGTGGCCGCTGCAACAAAGCACTACCGATGGGGTGGCCTGAACAACAGAAACACCTCTGGGGTCTAAAAGTCCGACGTCCAGGTGCTGGCGGACTTGCATGTGTTTCATGCTTCCATTTTTGGTTTGCACATGGCCATCTTTATGTTCATACTGCATTCTCCCTGGGTGCGTGTCCCCATATCCAAATGCCCGCTTCTCATATAGACACCAATCCTTCTGGATCAGGACCCACCCTCATGATTTTACTCTAACTTGATTACCTCTGTAAAGACATAACTCCAAATAAGGTCACATGCTGAAATCCTAGGGGTTAGGACTTCAATATATGAAATGTAGGGGTACCAAGCTCAAACCATAACAATGACTCCTACAAAGTTGTCTTTACCTCTCTTCAGTGCACCATGGGGTCAGCACCTCCCAGCATCTCTTGGGTCCACACTCTGAATGCTCTGACCCCAACCAAATAAGCCTGCTGAAAAGAAGAGAATGTACTTGACACGGCCCCAGCTCCAAATTCCTTGTGGTCTTCTAGCATCTAATCACCAAAGGGAATGCTGTTCTGTTTGTCAGGCTCTCCTGAGGTCAAAGGCATCTGGGCGCCTGTCTGACTCCTAGCTCGGTCTTCCGCATCTCCATCCACACACCTGCGGGTCTCACCGCCCTGCCTCACCCCCTCCACGCAGGCTCTTTCCTCCCTTGCTGATGCTCCTCCAGAGCCTTTCTCCTCTTTCTCTGCCCCTGAGCAGTCTTCTCAGATCTCATTCAATTCACATCTTCTGTGACAGGTGCTTCTCACCCACATCATCGGAACAGACAACATCTTGTTCCAATTTGTTTCACATGGTTTGATGAAGGAAGAAGGAAAGACATTTTCTCCTTCCCTCTGCAAAGTCTCAGCAGTTCACAAGAGCTGTCACTGATACCCAGTTCCACGACTCAGTTTCCTGGAGCCACGGAGTCCTCTTCCAGATATCCTGTCTTTGAAGCCGCTTCCAGGCAAGCAGAGAATGGAAAGCTTGCTTGCACAGATCTTAGACCAATGACTCTAGACATCCAGGAAATGTTACCCATGGTTAATGAGAGGAGAGAGTTAAGACTTGATTTCTACTTTCCTATACAAAAACCCACTTTTTCAGAAACCCTGTTTTGTCTCCAGTGCCATTTCTCATGAAGTCTTTTCTTTCAAATTGACTTTTAATTTCAGGAAGCTACTTCATCTCATAAAAATTCCTCCCATTCAATTTGAAAGCAGAATCAAGTTGCTGGAAATCATCACATGGATAGAAAGGAAGAGGTTGGCTGCTGAGAGTGACTTGTAAAGGGTTTAAAAATATAATATTTGACCTTATTCTTTAACAATGTAAAACTCGAAGTTTTCTTCTGAGTGTTTTGAATGCCTCATGAGTGGATGGATGGATAACTGTATTGATTAGGAGACTTCAAAACCATTGGCAATACCTGACTTAGTCTTTCCAGGGAATGGATACCTTTCTAGTGAAAACCCAGGTGCCAAGGGAAGCACACTCTTTCAAGCTGGAAATCCACTCTTTACAGCTCTGTTTGCTAACAGACCCAATTATTATCCCCACCTAACTGATGAAAACCTGTGAGAAAGACAGAAAAAGTATAGACACGCACACACCCCTATCCCCATGCCTGAGACACGACTCCCAATATATGTTAAGCTGTTATTGTTGTTCAGTTGCTAAGTCATGTCCAACTCTGTGATCCCATGAACTGTAGCCCACCAAGCTCCTCTATTCATGGGATTCTCCAGACAAGAATACTGGAGTGCATTACCACTTCTTTCTCCAGGAGATCTTCCTGACCCAGGGACTGAACCCTCATTTCCTGCATTGGCAGGCAAATTCTTTGCCACTGAACCACAAGGGAAGCCTACATGTTAGGTTAGGCAAATCTTAATCTGTGCTGAAAAGTCAAAGGGAAAGATAGAAGGAAAAGATCTATTTCCTAAGCCAATTAAGTTCAATTCACTAAATAAGCTGGTATTTTCATACCAAAATGTAAAAATGAGTAAATATGATTTTAAAATATATGTTTTTACAATATTTTGACCCCTACCTTTGTAGTTCCTTTGTGCAATAACAATGTAACCACCTACTTCTTATATGTGGACAATGAGAATAATGTGCAAACAGAAAAGTTTGATGTGGGAAAGAGAAGAGTTAGAACAGCTGCAGTATAATGCAGAAGAGCATACAGGGAAGTCACTTAACCCAGACTTGGGGAGGAGAGAACTGTTGAAAGGAAGTGCTGTCTACTGGGAGGCCCCAAGTTAGCCGGAGAAATTGCAACAATCTGAACCAAGACGTAAGTGGCCTGAGCAGTGCGTCGGCAGGGGAGGCGGAGAAAAGTAGTCAGGTTAGTGAGATGTTAGGAGAAAGGATCTACCGGATGGGTGGGACTGCTGCCTCTGTGTCTTCCAGGCTGTGGCCCTGGAGACAGAGGAACAGTGATTTATCTCAAAGCAACTATACACTAATACATCTGCTTTGTCGACCTCTATGTTCACAGAGCAGGCTTGTTTGCAACTGAGTAAATATCAGGTGCGCAGCAGATTTGACTCCGAGTCTTTTTATACCAATAACAATTTCTTCTACTGTCTCACTCAGGTGGCCTCGCTGCTGGGCTGGATACCTGAATTGAGATTGCAACTCTTCCATCTCCGGTCCTTTTAAGCAGGAATCAAAGGCTCCTTTAGTCTACACACCATGATACGGTGAGGAAGCTCGCTCAAGGTGAGCACAGACCGATGTGTTCCGCGTGGATAAGATGTCATTCACGTAGCAATTTCTGTGGGTTAGCTACTGGAGATTTTCTAAAATGGATAGTGGGCTTGCCCTTGAGTTTACAATTGAAGAGAAAAGAAAAAGTGTGGTAAGTGACGTAAGCATGCTCGTGCTCAGTAGTTCAGTGGCTTCCGACTCTTTGAGAGCCCACAGACTCTAGCCCGCCAGGCTCTTCTGCCCATGGGATTTCTCAGGCAAGAATACTAGAGTGGGTAGCCATTCCCTTCTCCAGGGATCTTCTCATCCCAGGGATCGTGTCTCTTGCATTGGCAGGCAGATTCTTTACCACTGCACCACCTGGGAAGCCAAGTGTAGACAAATTCTCATGAGCATGATGTGGAGGGCACCAGCCTTGGGCCTGGGCTTGGGGAACAGCAAGGAGGGAGTTCTCAGGCAGGAAGCAGCAAGGAGGCTCAACCCGCACAAATCAGTAGGCGCTGCCCAGATAGACGGGTATATGTGCGCATTCCAGGGAACCAAACCAAAGGAAGGCTGAGGAGCAGTGAACAGACCCTGAGAGAAAGCCCGTGTGCCCAGGGTCATTGAGGAGAGTGAGAAAGAGCCTGAAGGAAGGAGAACAGGAAGGGCTGTGGACGCCAAAAAAAGGGGAGCCACAGACATGATGGGGGGCATGAGCGACCATCAAGCAACACAGCGAGGTGACCAGCCCTGCTCTCAGGAGCAGCGTGTCAGCGGTAGACTGAAGTTGAGAGAGATGAGTGTCGAGCATACCAGCTAACAGACTCTGAAGCAGCCCTACTAAGATTTGAGGACGATCTGAGCCAAGGCTTTGACAACGATAGTAGAGACAAGGAGCAAGGCCACGTGACACTTCTGCAATAGTATCTAGAAAAGTTGATGACCTATAGGCTATCAGCTGGAAAAGAGAGAACAGACCCTAGAGTTTCCGTCTGAGTTCATTCGGGCAGCTATAATGAAATACCATACAGGTGACTTAACACCAACAGAAATTCATTTCTCATAGTTGTGGAAGCCAAGAAGTTCAAGGTCAAGATGCCAGCAGATTAGGTGCCTGGTGAAAACCTCCTTCCTGGCTCACAGATGTCCATCTTCTCACTATAACCTCAGAGGGCAGAAGAGGGGGAGGGGGGCTCTCTGGGGTCCCTTTTCTAAAGGCACTAGTCTCATTCATGAGGGCAGAGCATTTTACGTGGAGCATTTTCCAGGTGGCTTGCTGCTGCTGCTGCTAAGTCGCTTCAGTCGTGTCCGACTCTGTGCGACCCCATAGACGGCAGCCCATCGGGCTCCGCCATCACTGGGATTCTCCAGGCAAGAACACTGGAGTGGGGTGCCATTTCCTTCTCCAGTGCATGAAAGTGAAAGGGGAAAGTGAAGTCGCTCAGTCGTGTCCGACTCTTAGCGACCCCATGGGCTGCAGCCCCCCAGGCTCCTCCGTCCATGGGGTTTTCCAGGCGAGAGTGCTGGAGTGGGCGCCAGTGCCTTCCCCACCCACTGTCTTTACTTCTATCTCATCCTCAGGGAAAACCCTGGCTAGATTTGGGGGTAATGATGGCCTCAGGGAGCCTGCCTCCTCTCCTGACATTTCTCCCTAAGGGCGCAGTCCTTCGAACTGGTGTGAGACAGCAAAAAGCAGGCAGGCCATTTGCTCTCCACTCTCCCACATCCTTCCCCCAGGGCTGGGAGCATCAGATGGCCTGGCCATTTTTGAGGAGGGGCAGAGGAGCTGGGGGTGGGGGGTGGGGGCGGAGGGGCCAGGGGAAAGAGGGGATGGAACAGAGTTAACTTTCCAAAACCATCATCTTGGCAGCAGACCCAGCAAGGCTCCCTGCACCTGCAGGCTTACAGGAAGTGCATATTCATTATTAATTCACCTGGACATTCTTATCCTTTCCAGCCTGTATCCCTGGGTCTGTCTACTTTCTGCCACGCCAGTTTCCTCAAGCCCAAAATTGGAGCAATTGTCATGCCCTCTCAAGCCAAGCTCAGTAGTTTGGAGATAAGGACATGCCAGTCCTGCAAAGGAATGATATATGCCAAAAAGCACTGCATTAGGCTCTTCATTAACTGGAGGGCCAATACCTTTATGAAAATTGTGAATCAGTTAATCTACTACTTAGAGCAATTAATGGCAAATTAACATGAGGATGGGGCTGACCTTTCTATTTATCTCCATTCACTCCTGAGCACCATGCAGACACGGGCTCCAGGGCAGGAAATGGAACTCTCTTGCCTGACTACTGTGTATTAGCATCAGATCCTGGGAGGCACCCCAGATGGGATGGACTGAATGTCACCTTCTCTTCATGTTGGAACTTCCCCTGAGGGCTCGTGCATTCTTTTAAACGTTTTAAAAACCTTTATTATGAAGATAGTCAAACATATGGAAAGCACAATGAACATTAACTATTGTCAACAGTTATCAATATATGCCCAATTTTATTTCATCTATGAACCTTGTTTGGATTATTATAAAGCAAATCCCAGGCTTCCTATTGTTTCATCCATAATTATCCAGTTCAGTTCAGTTCAGTTCAGTCGCTCAGTTGTGTCCAACTCTTTGCAACCCCATGAATCGCAGCACGCCAGGCCTCCCTGTTCATCACCAACTCCCAGAGTTCACTCAGACTCACGTCCATCAAGTTAGTGATGCCATCCAGCCATCTCATCCTCTGTCGTCCCCTTCTCCTCCTGCCCCCAATCCCTCCCAGCATCAGAGTCTTTTCCAATGAGTCAGTTCTTCACATGAGGTGGCCATAGTATTGGAGTTTCAGCTTTGGCATCATTCCTTCCAAAGAAATCCCAGGTCTGATCTCCTTCAGAATGGACTGGTTGGATCTCCTTGCAGTCCAAGGGACTCTCAAGTGTCTTCTCCAACACCACAGTTCAAAAGCATCAATTCTTTGGTGCTGAGCCTTCTTCACAGTCCAACTCTCACATCCATACATGACCACAGGAAAAACCATAGCCTTGACTGCTGCTGCTGCTGCTGCTGCTGCTGCTAAGTTGCTTCAGTCGTGTCCAACTCTGTGCAACCCCATAGATGGCAGCCCACCAGGCTCCTCCGTCCCTGGGATTCTCCAGGCAAGAATACTGGAGTGGGTTGCCATTTCCTTCTCCAATGCATGAAAGTGAAAAGTGAAAGTGAAGTCGCTCAGCTGTGCAGACTCTTAGCAACCCCACAGACTGCAGCCCACCAGGCTCCTCCGTCCATGGTATTTTCCAGGCAAGAGTACTGGAGTGGGGTGCCAGTGCCTTCTCTATAGCCTTGGTTAGACGGACCTTATTATCCAGTACATATCTCTAAAAGAAAGGGACTTTTAAAAAACATATTCACAACACCATTACCACACCTAAAAATTAATATGAATGATAATTCCTCAATGTCATTAAATTTTCTCAAGAATCTTATAGTTTTTAAGTTTGTTTAAAATGGGATATAAATATGAGCTCGACAAAGTAATTGATTGATATGCCTCTTATAACACTCCTTCAATCTCTAGGTTCCTCATGTGTCACTGCTTGTTCCTTACAATTTTTGCTGAATTAAGTATGTCATGTGCCCTTAGCATTTGACACAGTCCAGATTTTGCTGATCACATTCTTGTAATGCTGGTTAGTGTGTGTGTGTGTGTGTGTGTGTGTGTGTGTGAGAGAGAGAGAGAGAGAGAGAGAGAGAGAGAGAGAGAGATGTCTATAGAGGGTTTCTATAACATCTTCTAGAAAAAAACCAGAATGAATTTCTTGGTGAACCCAATAGAATAAAGACTGAGTTGAGACCAATCTGTTTTTGTTCTGATTTGGTAAGGATTTCCAGGGTGGTGGCACGTGCTTCCATCAGGAGATGCATGAAGTCTTGCTGTCACTCTCTTAGCGATGTTATCACAGCCACTGGTTATTCCTGCCTACAGCGCTGTTTCTCAGCCAAGGGGCATTTTGTCCTCCCCAGGAACACCTGACAATGTCCTGTGATGTCTTTTGCCACCCCAGGTCGGGGAAGAGATGCCCCTGGAATCTAGTGGGTGCATGTCAGCGATGCTGTACAACACACAGTCCCCCACCACAGAGAATCTTCTGGCCCCAAATGTCAACAGTCCAAAGTTGAGACACCTTGGCCCGGATCCATTTATTCACAGGGGGCTGCAAAATGTTACATTTTTAATTTCATCATTCATTTTTTATTTATTAGCACTAACACTGGGATAAAGAAAAACTTCCTAATCAACTATTTGGTTTCCCTGAGATAGGATTCATAGAGTAAATGTAAGCTAATGTTTAATTCTTTCATTTACCAGTTTTCAAAATAATAAGGTCATTTCCTAGACTCTTCCAAAGCTGACCAGTAAGTTTTTTTCTTATAAGAATCATGTATAATTTGAAGTATAAAGGAACTGAGTGGGTTCCAACCACTTGAGTGATCATCTTTTCTGACGCCTAAATTGTCCCACCTTTGGGTCTGTGGAGCTTATTCAGGTGGGCCTCTGAGTCTTCCTGACACACCTCTGTAGTCTTGAAAAGTCTGCTTACATTTCAGGATGACAAGATCCTCTAGGGTCATCTTGTATATTTACTCCCATGGACTGAAATCAGCCACTTCTCCTAGGAGCCTTGCTTCCTTACAATGGTATTTAGCAATCACTATCTAATTATGCGTGTTAAGACATAAATAGCCCTTGTAATATTTTATTTCTCTCTGACCTATATTTCTACAGTTGACCCTTGAATACCAATCCTCTGCACAGTTGGAAATCCAAGTTTAACTCTTCAATCAGCCCTCAGTATATGTGGTTCCACATGCACAGATTCAACCAATCCCCAGATCATGCAGTACTGTAACAGGTATTCAGTGAAAGAAATTCACGGATCAGTGACCCCCACAGTTCAAACTCACCTTGTCCAAGGGTCAACCGTACCCAAGAAAGAGGTTTCACCCCAACTCAAACCTAAAGCCATTAGAAGTTTTTGAAAGCTGGCAACACATCCACCTGCATTTCCAGATCCTCTCTTCGGGTCATCAGGCCCAGAAGTGGAACAGACTGTCCTGAGAATCCAATATTGAGGATAAAAGAGTCTGGATTCTGGCAGCCAAGAAGGCCTAGAAATGCCAGAGTTGGTCTGAACTCTAGGCCACTGGTCTCTCCGAGGCTAAGACTTTCCAATTCCCCTTCTCCTGGGTTGCAGATGGAAAAACAAGCCTCACAGGCAGAGGTGCCAGGCAAGCCTGGCGGATCTTGGGGAGGGAGTGTCAGCCCCGCCAGAAGTCTGGGCAGATGAGCGGAACCTCTGCAGTATCACAGGCCAGGTACAAACTTCCTATTAAACAGACAGGCTATGGAACAGGATGCTAGAGTACACTTACACTCAGACTATGTGACCTTGAGGAAATTTCTACTCACTGTAGATCCCGCCGAGCTACCACTAGACCCTGGGGTCCTCGGGCATCAAGGTATTTTAGGAGAAAAAATAGAAGCACTGTGAGGCTGTACAGAATGCTCTCTGCTGCAATAAAAGGCTTCTTATTTTATCATAAATTTAAGTAGCTTAAATCATATTGAAAAGTCAGAAAGTATATCATTTGTTTAAAGTCAAGAATTGTTTTACCAAGGGAACTGTTATCTCCTATTTTCTCTTTTTCTTAAAGAGCTGCCTAGCTCAGGTTTAAGCTGAAGAATGTCAGGTTGAAGGGCTTCCCAGGTGGCACAGTGATAAAGAATCTGCCTGCCAATGCAGGAGATGCAGGTTCAATCCCTGGGTCAGGAAGATCCCCTGGAGGAGGAAATGGCAACCCACTCCTGTGGACAGAAGAGCCTGGTGGGCTACAGCCCATGGATCACAAAAGAGACATGGGACACGACTTAGTGACTAAACAACAATCTGTCAGATTGAAACTGGCCATAAATCCTTTCGGGAACAAGGTAGGCAAATGATGTAGAGGAGAGGTAGAGATATCTCACAGACGTATATATTGTGGAAATATACCTGCTGTGTGCAAAAAAAAAAAAAAAAAAAGTGCCTGAAAGCCCTGCAGCCACCTCTGAGTGAGCCCAGTAACAACTTCACTGCCCAAGTGATGAGCTCAGATTAGCATGCTCCAGCTCTCATGTCCTGTGCTGAGGGAATTAGAAAGGGGCCGATGGTGCTGGAACAGAGCTATTTTGCATTTCTCAGTGACATCCTCTAATGAGCTGCCAGCATGGAACACCGGGCTGCTGTCTGGGAGAAATGAAAACAATCCAGTGGTCATTTCACATCCGATCATCCTAATGATGACCCATGAGCTGCCTTCCCCTTGCCTTTGATTAAAGTTCCCGGGACCTGCCGGGAATCAAGAATAAGAGCTCCAAGAGGGAAGGAGACCAAAGAGGACTGTCTTTGGTGGAGGGAAGGCAGAGTGCCCCCCACCCCACTGGGAAAAACACATTTGGAAAAGTCAGAAAGGTCAAGGGTAACTAGCCTTGGTATTGCTTGACCCTCGGGCTCTTGGAATTCATCACCTACGCTGCCTAATTAACTTTCTCCAGCAGAGCAAGTGAGGGATTCCACCAAAGAGACCCTGTGCTATGTCATGGCTCAAATGTGGTTCAGTCCTCAGAGAAGCACAAATTACAGGGATGATGCTCCAAGGTGGGAATTCAGCCAGTGTGCACCAGCGAAACTGGACTCACTGTTAAGATGTTGAAATGCTGCATATTGGTTGACCAAGAAAATCCCTCCCCAAGCCATCTCCCAGCCACTGCCTCAAGCTGTGCCCACTCCTCTCCTAAAACCTGTAGTCTACCCCCAACAACCCAGCATCTTTACGAAACGGGCCAGGTTTAATGCAGAGGGCGCCTGCCTGCACCAGATTTAGCATGGTAGGCGATTTCCATTCTGACTGGTCAATGTCCAGGCCAGACCCATGATTAAATAGTTTTCATATTCCATTAGACATGCCCCACAAAACTACCCAGCACCACTGAGCCTGCTCAAGCCCAGCCGGCAGCCCACAGCGGGTGGGGCAGCCTCTGTAGGGCTGCTCTGTGCCTCTGCTCCCTGAGGCCTGTGGCCAGTACCATGCACTCCCCCATGCCCCAACTCAGTGGAGGAACACAGGAAATAAGAGGCCTGGGATCCGCCTGGCTCTCAGAAGGACTGGACCATCTTCTGCCTGGCAGGCTCATTACTGGGATTTTTTTTTTTACTGCTCTTTTCTTGTCGCCAACCCTCTTTAATCTTCCTAAATTAATAATGATGAAGCTCTTTAAGCTGTATCTCCAGGCTTTGTTTTTGATGATTTCCGTTCTCTGGGGCCTTTTTCTCCCACTCCAGTAGCCCTCTACTCCTCTCTCCTTCATTTGTATCCATTCTCAGATATCCACAATGATAATCACTGATTAGGTCATTGGCAGGGGAGGGGGAGGAAAGACAAGGAAAGGAAAGAAATAGCCATTTGGGTATTGCCCAGTGGAAGGTTTGGGTCAGAAACAATGTGAAATTTCAAGAGCTGTTTGCCCAGTGAAAGGACTCAGAAGGTGGAAGAGGGCAGAACATCCCTGAAGGATCAGGCATAACACATGGCAAAGAAGGTACAAGAGGGTGATGTCTTCTCACCCAATGAGAGGTCTGAGGGGGACCTGGGACAGCACACCCTCAGTGATGGCCAAGTCCCATGCTCCTGTGTCCCTCTGCTTTGCCATCCTTGGTCTGGGACTCTCATTTTCAGGATCAAAATTCCTACTCCAGACCCTGTGCTTTAAAAAAAAAAAATCAGAAAGGCAAGAGTTCTCCCGAGCTTCATTCAGTAGGCTTATCTTGCATCTCATAGATTCATTAGGAATTTGCAACATTCCTGCAACAAACAAAATTAGCGCTTGTCACCAAGGGAGAGGGGAGAAAAGGATGCTCGATAGCGAAGCAGCGTTGCGGGCTCTGAGCAGGGTCCAGCCCCTCCGGCCTCTCAAGCTCATCTGCACCAGCTGGGACCTGCTGCCTGCCACCTTCCCACTCCCAAGATGCCCTGGCCTAAACTACAAGGCAGGGCTTAGAGTTTCTGGAGGGAGGAAAGCCCCTTTAGATTGTCAGCATGATCAGCTGAGCGCTTTCCCATGGACAAGGGGTCAGTCGGTTCCTTTGGTTCAGTGGTGAAAAGTCCCCACTTTGGGAAGAGTTAGAAAGCCCTGAGTATTCACCCACCCCCACCCCCACGTTCCAGCACTCACAGCTGCTGCAGGCTCCTAATGGAAAAGGATCTGATGCTCTCATTTCCAGGCCTGCCACAAAGCCCTTCTGCAGAAACTTCAGCCTCTCAAAAGGGCTCGAGAATAAATTATGCATTAATCACCATTTGAAGATGAATGGAAATGATCAGACACGTGTAATTTCTGAGCAGCGTTAACCCGGAAGTTGGTGGAGGGCAAGAGGAAATATGATGAGATGAGAAGCAAAGAAACCTCTCGGGAGCATTGACTTTTCTAGATATATCTCTCTAGTCCTCCAGGTCCCTCTGGCTGGACCGGCCCAGGTGACTTAGAAAGCTGGATCCGGAGATATCGTTTTTCCTCTATTTTTTTTTAAATATTGGAGGATAATTGCTTTATAATACTGTGTTGGCCTCTGCCATACATCAACACGAATCAGCCACAGGTACACATATTCTTCTCCCTCCTGAACCCTCTTGCCATCTCCCGCCCCATCCTGGGATATTTTCACCCAAGAAAAGAGCCTCGCATGCACAGGTGGATGCTGAGGCCTGGTCCCCTGGAACTTATGATGGGTTTGATCACTCCTCCCGATCTCACACTTCTGAAGAAGGGGTGGTGTGAACCTCACCACAGTACCATCCCCCCTGCTCTGTGAAGAGTAAACCTCTGAGAATCCTGGCTAAGCATTAAACATCTTGGGTTTTTAGCAAACATGTTTAAAATTGAGACTTGAGGCAGGCGGGGGGGCAGGGAGGGGGGTTCCGTGGGAAGTACTGTGTCTCGGGAGGACTGCAGACCTCAGGGGCAGCGGCCCTGGATTCCGGATCCCGATTCCAAAATCACCACGAGCCTCCCTGCTCCCTGGCCATCCATCAGTCTTCCCATCCGTAAGAGGAGGGTTGGAATTATTAGAGACTAAAGATCACTTCTGGCTCCCATTCTCTGACTCTAGGGATGGACTGTGTTACATTCAAGTATGTGGTATTTCCTTTCTGTATTCATTTTCTCAGAAAATGTGAATTAATCAAGGATATTCGTGACAGTAACATTTGAGTGGTTACTATGAGCTCTGGCAAAGTACTTTAAACCTCATAACTTTTCACTCTCCCAGTAATCCTCTGGTGGAGTAGGTGGGTATTATTAACAGGTCCAGTCTTCGGATGAAGTAACCAGGCTTAGGGAGATAAGTAATCAACCACTCCATTTCCACTGGGATGTCTTAGAGGCTACTCCAGTTTAGTACTTTGGAAACCAAACTCTGGCCTCCCCAACCCCAGCCCAGCTAAACGTGCTTCTCTCTCCACCTCCCCCTGCTCAGCAAGATGGCAACTCCTTCCTTTCTCATACACAGGCCAAAAGGCTTCAAGGTTTCTCCTGCCTCCACTTCTTCACAAATCATTCCAGTCTTGTTCTCAAAATATATCTGCTGTTTCTTACCACTCCCTGTGAGACTAGCCTAAGCCTTCATTGTGTGTCGTCTGGACCTTGGCAAGAGTCTTCTCACTGGCTGCCCGTTTCTAGCCTTCTGTGCCCCATCATGTGCACACACATACATGGACACACACAAGCAGATGTGCACACATGCACATACTATGAGGGTTTTTTTGGGGGCTATACCACAGCCAGAATGAGCCTTTGCAAATGTAAGCTGTCCCATGTGTGTGCTTCATGCTAAGTCCACTTACTCATGTCCGACTCTTTGCGACCCCATGGACTATAGCCCGCCAGGCTCCTCTCTCCATGGGATTCTCCAGGCAAGAATAGTGAAGTGGGTTGTCGTGCCCTCCTCCAGGAGATCTTCCGGACCCAGGGATGGAGCCTGCAGCTCTTGTATCTCCCACGTTGGCAGACAGGTTCGTTACAGCTAGCGCCACCTAGGAAGCCCAAGCTATATCATCCCTCTGCTCAAATCTTCAGTGATTTCCCGTCTCAGTTCGGGTTCAGTGGCTCAGTCATGTCTGACTTTTGCGACCCCATGAACCGCAGCACGCCAGGCCTCCCTGTCCATCACCAACTGTTGGAGTCTACCCAAACCCATGTCCATTGAGTCGGTGATGCCATCCAACCATCTCATCCTCTGTCGTCCCTTTCTCCTCCCACCCTCAATCTTTCCCAGCATCAGGGTCTTTTCAAATGAGTCAGCTCTTCACATCAGGTGGCCAAAGTATTGGAGTTTCAGCTTCAATATCAGTCTTTCAATGAACACCCAGGACTGATCTCCTTTTGGATGGACTGGTTGGATCTCCTTGCAGTCCAAGGGACTCTCAAGAGTCTTCTCCAAGACCACAGTTCAAAAACATCAATTCTTTGGCCCTCAGCTTTCTTTATAGCCAAACTCTCACATCATACATGACCACTGGAAAAACCATAGCCTTGACTAGACGGACCTTTGTTGACAAAGTAATGTCTCTGCTTTTTAATATGCTGTCTAGGCTGGTCATAACTTTCCTTCAAAGGAGTAAGCGTCTTTTAATTTCATGCTGCAGTCTCCATCTGCAGTGATTTGGGAGCCCAGAAAAATAAAGTCAGCCACTGTTTCCACATCTATTTGCCATGAAGTGATGGGACTGTTGCTGCTGCTGCTAAGTCACTAAAGTTGTGTCCGACTCTGTGCAACCCCATAGATGGCAGCCCACCCGGCTCTCTCGTCCCTGGGATTCTCCAAGCAAGAATACTGGAGTGGGTTGCCATTTCCTTCTCCAATGCATCAAAGTGAAAAGTGAAAGTAAAGTCGCTCAGTCGTGTCCAACTCTTAGCAATCCCGTGGACTGCAGCCCACCAGGCTCCTCCATCCACGGGACCTCCCTGGCAAGAGTACTGGAGTGAGTTGCCATTGCCTTCTCCGTCCAGTTGCCAACTCAGCCTGGATGCCATGATCTTAATTTTCTGAATGTTGAGCTTTAAGCCAATTTTTTCACTCTCTTCTTTCACCTTCATCAAGAGGCTCTTTAGCTCTTCTTCACTTTCTGCCATAAGGGTGGTGTCATCTGCATATCTGAGGTGACTGATATTTCTCCTGGCAATCTTCATTCCAGCTTGTGCTTCCTCTAGCCCAGCATTTCTCATGATGTACTCTGCATATAAGTTAAATAAGCTGGGTGATAATATACAGCCTTGATGTACTCCTTTTCCTATTTGGAACCAGTCTGTTCCATGTCCATTTCTAACTGTTGCTTCCTGACCTGCATACAGATTTCTTAACAGACAGGTCAGGTGGCCTGGTATTCCCATCTTTTCAGATTTCCCATCTCACTGCGGGTGAAATCCAAAGTCCTTACTCAGGCCTCCAAGGTCCTCCAAGATCTCCTCCACCCACCCTCTGTCCTCTCCTCCCCTCCCCTCTTCCTCCAGCCCCCAGGCAACCTCCTAGCCCGGCCACCCTTCCCCTGATATTCCAATGTCTTGCTTCACCACCTCACTCTGTCTCTCCACTGAACTGTTTCTCAGCCTAAATAAAATAGCACCTCCCTCATCTGTCTTGTCCCCCTCACTTGGTTCATTTTCTCTTTAACACGCATCTTCACCTGCCATAGTTTATATTATTTGTTTATTTTCGTGTCCTTCTCCCGGCTACCAAAGCTCTACAAGGACAAAGACAGTGTGTTCACTGTTGAGTCCCCAGGGCTGAAAGAGTGCCTGGCATCTTAAACAGTTCCTCAGTGTGATCCATGGTGGTGAGCATTCGCAGTGTATAAGGGCATCAAATCAACACACTGGACACCTTAAGCTGACCCAGTGTTATATGCCAATTCTGCTTCAGTAAAGCTGGGGAAAAAATAAACCATTCAATAGATGCAGGCGGTCCCTGTTATTATCTGAGTCTAATCCGTACCTGAGATGCCACTGGGTAGAGGATTTGTGGGCAGCAGAAGCCCGTATTCTCTTACATTAAAGGGGAAGGTTCCAATGTGTTCCCTGTATTGCCTATATTTCTAATCACCTATGAAACAACTCACTGTGGATTTCTGCATGATATAGGGCATTTAATATACCAATTACCTAATTATTTGACTCTTAATGAACTCATTAGTGAATACGCTTGCGTGCGGAATACTACAATACCTGAAAGAATTATGTTTTCCTTCCACACAGAAAGGAACTATGTACTGCAACGTAAATAAACAATAAAATGATTTGTTAAAGATACACAATGAATGCAAATATAATTACCAAAACAAAATAAACAGCTTTTTAAATGCTTACTGACTCAACCCAGGGCTGGCCGAGTGAGAGATGGAAGCCACTGAATGGTATGGCTTTGGGGAGAGAAAAGTCAAAGTGAACGGGGGAAGGAGCTGGCAGGACCATCCGATGCCCAATGTGCAACCTGCTTCCTCACCGTGGAAGCAGTAATCAGTCTTCTCTTCCTGGTGTTCAGGAATCCGGAAATGGATGGATGACTGTGGAGCATTGCCACAAGTTATAAAGGAGACAGCAGGATTAAAAAAAAAAAAACAAAACACTAAAAATAGGCATCTGTTTTTAACTACTATGTAATTTATAATCCACACTGGGGACAATTTTGAAAGTGAATGAGAGAAATATATGCTTTAAATATTTAAAAATATATGTTTAAGTATGCATTCATAGATTGTCAATTTGGTTTTATCATAATGGTAGGCCCATAAAATAATTTCAACCAAAAATTATTTTCAAAAATAAAATCATTTCTAAAAATTTTTAAAAAGCATCTATTCATGCAAAACATTTAAAAATGTTTAGATATAAAGAGTTAAACATAACATAAGCAGAATAATCTTATTCATAAACATTTATTGTAATAAATTCTAAAGTCAAATCTATATATAATACTATGGAACAGGTATTTTTCTAAACAATGGACTTTTAACATTTATATTTCTATTTTTTCATAAAATTGCCTGCAATCTTTTCAAACTTGCATTTCATATTGAGATATTCAAAATTGTTGGAATTTCCCTGGCAGTCCAACAGTTAAGATTCCGTGCTTCCGCTGCAAAGGGTGTGGATTCCATCCCTGGTCAGGGAACTAAGATCCCACATGCAACGCAGCAAACTTTTCCTCAAAAACTTACTGACCATCGATTTGAGATGGGTTTGGGACCTGGGACCTGGGTCCTTTTGCTGCAGCACTTGTACCTGGAAAAACATCTCCTTGAACAATAAAATACAAAGAAATAACATGGGACTAAAAACAGCTGCCAGCATATGCAGTTAGGGTAACTTATGGACAACAAGATACAAAAAGACCAAAAGACCAACTGCCACTTCTGAAGAACCAGGAGCAAAAGCAGGGTACTGGGCCTGCCCCCTGCACTCAGCACCACCAAAGGGGCAGGCAGACCACCTAAGCTGTCCCCTGGTGCTGGGCCCTTGGACACACCCCCTCCTTTCACCCCATATAAGGAACCACCTCGCCCCTGCTCAGTGAGGGAGTGAGCAAGCAAACAAGGGATTTATTCCTTGTTCTCCATCTGTTGGCTGCAGCAGGGGCCCAGTAAAGCCTTGCCTGAATTTCCTGTCCTACCTCTTATCAATTTCTATTGATTGAGGAGGCTAAGAACTCTGGTTAGTAACAAAATAACTCTTCTCAGTTGACCACAGTATCTCTAATTAAGAAAAATATTCTTTCTACAGGAGCTGAGGTATCTGGTAAGTGAAGAAGTAATTCTGATAAATGGAAAATATTCCCAATTCTAATTTTTTAAATTGAAATGTGTCACTATTTCAGTCCCAATTTTTCACAGCTGTCATCCTTTTGTCATTCATGGAAACTGTGACAAACATTTTATGAGATGAAACTCATCAAGTAAGTTATCTCTATTTATGATTTTGCCAAATTTAGATGCTACAAACTCACAGACTTTCACAATTTCATTCCATTCCAGTACAGAATATAAACTCATCCAGTTAAGTATAAACGAAGTAAATGTGAAAGTTGCTCAGGCATGTCCAACTCTTCAACCCCAAGTCCAGAATACTGGAGTGGGTAGCCATTCCCTTCTCCAGGGGACCTACACAACCCAAGGATCGAACCTAGGTCTCCTGCATTGCAGGTGGATTCTTTATCAACTGAGCCACAAGGGAAGCCCAAGAATACTGGAGTGGGTAGCCTATCCCTTCTCCAGGGAATCTTCCCTGACCCAGGAATCGAACTGGGGTCTCCTGCATTGTAGGCAGATTCTTTACCAACTGAGCTATCAGAGAAGACCCGTTAAATATAAGAGCTCCAGCCAAATATTCTTCTCATAAATAAGATATCTCAAAGCATAAGTATTCACTCTCAAATTTTAAATTATTTGATTGCTTCAATTCCTTCTTTGTTTTTGTAGGTACAAATCTTGTTTTCAATAATTAGTTTCCTAAAAGTTTCCATAGCTGGTCTTTTGGCTCACCATTCCTTGAATACTTGATAAAAGATGACCAACTTATTTTAAGTAAGAGGCAAACAGCATTTTGAGGACTCATTTGTTTACAAAAAATTCAAGTAGAAAGTCATTATGCATTGTATTATTCTTGAGTTGATTTATAAAACAGCACTTCAAAGGTCCAACATTTCTAAAATCTAAGAACATGCAGGAAAAAAAAAAAAAGCACATACTGCCAGGCTGAAGCACTTTTAATTCTACATCAGCTCTATCACCAATATTTTGTAGTTCGGTTTCTCTGTGTATAAATAAAAATATTTACAATGTCTGTCAACCAGAGCTTCTACTTTGTTGGTAGACTCTCACAGCTTGTTTGGATGCAGTTTTGATCTCTGAATGCACTACAGCTAATTTCAAATACATTTCTGCTTCACAGATTTCTTAATTTAGTAATAGCACTATTTTCTCCCATTATGCTGGGCTCCACTGAGGCTGGTATTTTTAGTACCACCACCATCTTCACTGTTGAATTATTTTAAAGTGAAGCGATAAACTATGATAATATCAGACGCTTTAATCTTCGACAGAATGATCTTTCAAAAGCTTTGAGCCCATGAACTAGATTAAAAAAATAATAATAACAATCAAGCCATTATTTAAATTAACTGACTTTTTCTGGAAGAAATGGATATAAAACTACATCATTTAAATGTTTGTGACATTTTTTAGCTAGTGGGCCCATTTCACAAATTTCCCTTTACTTTTCCTATGAGCACCAGAAAAGATGATGTCAAAATTAAGCAAACCTAATTTGGAAGAATAATCATTTTACCTAACTGAAAAGTCAAACTTCTCAGAGTGCTATAAAAATACTACTACACATGTGAAATCGTTTTCATCAGGCATAACTATCTTTAAGAATTACTAATTTTTTTAAATAGATGGTGACGCTTTTTCCTGAGATTTTGTCTTCTGAGTTTACCTGTGGTCAGTGCTATTATTACAGCCCCAAGAGCATCTGACAAATGTTAACAAGTTTCACATCCATCAATATTTGTGAACAAAGGATACCTAGTACTGAATTTTTCATTCAACATGTACTTTTTCTAAAGGCCAAGGCTGCAGGAAGAGTTTGGGTTCTTTTCTTTTTTATTTTGCAAAAAACTCCCCAGTATTATCACAAGATAAAAGCATATAGATTTACACAATGTAATAGATGACAAGCCACTGAGGTAGCAACCACAAGAACATTCAGACCATTCTGCCTACACTCCATACTGGCCCCGACCACTAAACTTGGTTTCCAGCAGGTGTTTCACATCCACCTAACCCCCACACCTCATGGGTCCTTCTGACTGCAATGACTCTATGTCCTCGTGGCCCCAGGGACTCCCCAGAGCGAAGCTCATAGCCCAAGTTGTCAGCAGGGGCAGCAGCAGTCAAATGTGGTCAGACCAATGTATCCACTGTTCATGGATCAAAAATGTTTTTAAAAAAAATTCCAAAAGTTCCATTGAATTTGTCACACTCTGATAGATATTTACATAGCAGTTGCATTGTGTTTATGATTATTCACATAGCATTTACATTGGATTAGGTATTATAAGAAATCTAGAGATGATTTAAAGTGTGCGGGAGGATGTGCATAGGTTATATACCAACACTAAGACCCTGATGCTGGGAAAAACTGAAGACAGGAGAAGGGGACAACAGAGGATGCGATGGCTGGATGGCACCAGTGACTCGATGGACATGAGTTTGAGTAAGCTCTGGGAGTTGATGATGCACAGGGGAAGCCTGGCACGCTGCAGTCCATGGGGTCACAGAGTCAGACACAAGTGAGCGACTTAACTGAACCGAGTCCCGTTTTAGGTAAGGGACTGGAGCGTCTGTGGATTGGGTGTCCTTGGGGTCCTGGAACCAACCCCTGGTGGATACCGAGGGATGACTGTGATCCTCCCGTCACTGAATACTTAGAGGAATCACTAGTCCCTGACCACTCAGGCCTGAGGGGAACAGGCTCTCCTTCGAGTCCCTCCAGAAGGAATGGCTCTTGCTGATTCCCTGCTTGGCGCCCAGAACAGTGACAGAATGAACTTCTGCTGCAGCCCCAGGAAACCAGGACGCTGCCTTCATCCCTGAAAGGACTCAGATCCAGTCTTGGCTTGCATGCCGAGAACCACAGCTCTCTGGCTTGGCAAACTGGCCCTCACAATTTTTAAAGATTTTGGACTGTTCTGGAACTGACCTGGCACAGAAACAATTTGTACATTTTCTCTCGTGGCACATCTCACTTTAGGGTCCACTCACCCAAGGAGAGGTGAAGGGGCTATGGTGGGTACAGGTAGTGAGGGTGACAGGATTAGTTTTGCTACATCAAATATTCTGGGGGACATCAAGATAATTACACAAAACTATACAGTTGCTGTTGTTCAATCTCTCAGTTGTGTCCAACTGCGATCCCGTGGACTGCAGCGTGCCAGGCTTCCCTGTCCATCACCATCTCCCGGAGCTTGCTCAAACTCATGTCCATTGAGTCAATGATGCCATCCAACCTATGTTCAGTTCAGTTCAGTTCGGTCGTGTCCGACTCTTTGTGACCTCATGAATCACAGCACCCCAGGCCTCCCTGTCCATCACCAACTCCTGGAGTTCACTCAGACTCACGCCCATCGAGCCATCTCATCCTCTGTCATCCCCTTCTCCTCCTGCCCCCAATCCCTCCCAGCATCAAAATGTTTTCCAATGAGTCAACTCTTCACATGAGGTGGCCAAAGTACTGGAGTTTCAGCTTTAGCATCATTCCTTCCAAAGAAGTCCCAGGGTTGATCTCCTTCAGAATGGACTGGTTGGATCTCCTTGCAGTCCAAGGGACTCTCAAGAGTCTTCCCTTAAACCCTGCAGCTCCCCCTCACCCCCAAGGTCCTACTCTCCCGTAATACTTCAATAAAACAGATTAGTCAGACATCCATGAATTTTTAAAACGTCCAGAGCTTACATTTTCCACGTCATTTAAAAATATTTTTATTTTACATTGTAGCACAGTTGATTAAGACTGCTGTGTCCGTTTCAGGTGTACAGCTAAGTGATTCAGTTGTACATATACGTGTATCTACTCTTTTTCAAATTCTTTTCCCATGTAGGTTTAGTCCAAATTCCTGTCTCCACTCTGGACGCCACCCTTCATTATTTCCTCAAGGCAAACTTGATACCAAGGAGGACAGGGAGGAAGAGTTTACTGCAGGTTTGGGAAGAATGGAGAAGCTGGGTGCACAGCATGGATTAGGAAAGAACCGAAAACTGAACACCAGGCACCGTGCTTAAGAGGCCCTTGGCATGCACCGCTCCTGACTCCCAGTCTGCTCCCTCCCTGTGCTCATCTCCCCCTGCACTCCTTAGAGGCAATGCTTCTCAAGGACACACAGGCTTTTTAGGTGGTCTTCTGGGTCCAGATCCCGCCTCTGATATCTCCTTCCTGTGTCATCCTGGATGCATTAAATAGCCTTTATGTGCCTCAGTTTTTCATTTGAAAAACAAGTATAATATTACTCATCCATAAGGGAAATAAATATTGATACAGGCGACACATGGATGGACTTCTGAAGCATTATGCAGTGTGAGAGAAGCCAGACACAGAAAGTCACATACCGTCTGATTTCCTTCATAAGAATGCCCACAGAAACAGGAGGCAGACTGGGGGTTGCCGGGGGCTGGAGGAGAGGGGAACGAGGAGTAACTGCTTACGAGGTATTATAGGTTGAATTGTGTGCCCTCGAAAAGAGGTATCGAAGACCTAACCCCCAGTACCTCAGAAGATGATCTGATTTGGAAAGAGAGTTTTTACAGAGGAGATCAAGATCAAACAAATTCACTCAGGTGGCCCTGATCCAGCATACAACTGGTGTCCTTATAGAAAGGGTAAATTTGGACATAGAGACAGACACGGAGAGGAAAGACAATGTGAAGATACACAGGAAGAATACCGTGAGCAGTGGGAGGCAGAGACTGGACTGATGCAGCAGAAACCAAGGACCACCAAGGGCTTCTGGCTGCACTAGCCGCTGAGAGAGGCAAGGAAGCCTCCATTCAAAGTCTTAGAGAGAGTGGGGTGATTTGAGAGAATAGCAATGAAGCACATTCATCACCATACGTAAGACAGCCAAGGGGAGTCTGCTGTCTGTCGCAGGACACCCAAAGCCAGTGCTCTGTGACCACTTGGAGGGGTAGGGTGGGGAGGGAGGGGGAGGGGGAGTTCAGGAGGGAGGGGACACGTCTATGCCTGTAGCCGGTTCATACTGCTGCTGCTGCTAAGTCACTTCAGTCGTGTCCGACTCTGTGCGACCCCATAGATAGCAGCCCACCAGACTCCCCCCGTCCCTGGGATTCTCCAGGCAAGAACACTGGAGTGGGTTGCCATTTCCTTCTCCAGTGCATGAAAGTGAAAGGTGAAAGTGAAGTCGCTCAGTTGTGTCTGACTCAGTGACCCCATGGACTGCAGCCTACCAAGCTCCTCCGTCCATGGGATTTTCCAGGCAAGAGTACTAGAGTGGGGTGCCATTGCCTTCTCCCTGGTTCATACTGCTATATGGCAAAAACCATCAGAGTACTGTAAAGTAATTATCCTCTAATCAAAAACAAACAAAGTCTTAGAGGGAGCCCAGTCGTGAAGACACATTGATTTAGGAGCCCCAGACTGTTGTTCTAAGCCGTCCTAGTTTGTGGCACTTTGCTGCCACAGCCCTCGGAAGCAAACACAGTACAGGGCACAGGGTTTCCTTTCCAGGTGGTGAAAGTGTTCGAGAACGAGGTAGAGGGGGTGGTTGCATACCATGGTGAATGTCACTGTACTGCTCACTTTCAACTGGCTTATGTTCTGTGAATTTGACCTCAACACACAGATATACATACAAGTATAATAACACCTATAAAGGTTGTGAACATTCAATGAGTCAACACGCAGGAAGCGCTTAGAACAGGCCCCGAGACACAGTAGCTGCTCAGGAAAGGTTAGATACTATTACTATTTTCGACAGTCTCTCTGCAGACTTCCCACCTCCAACCATCAAATAATGAGCAGTAATTAATCCCCCCAACCCCGTTTTCTCTTTACGCAGAGTATTTGTGCTGTCTCCTTCCAGAACAAGCTGAGTTGAGTCCTGAGTCTGAAATGCCTTCTCTTTACACACAGCCTGACTCTCAACTCATTTTCTGCAGAGTTATTTCTCACCCACAAGAGGAAGGGTACCTCCCATCCACCCACCACCCCAACCACCAAGTATTCAAAACATAGCAGCAGAGAAATGTATAAAAATGGCAATTATTTCCATCCCACTAAGAGGCTACATATAAAAAAGGACTCATTTCTCTACTACATTAGGTTAAGCATTTTGAGTCCTTCCTCTTGGGGGCATGGGTGGCACGTGGGGTGGCGTGACTTTAGGGGACCCAAGTCACTCTCCACCTGCCCCAAATAGCATTTCTATAGACTGTGATGGCAGGAGCCAGGAAGGTAGGTTACCCACACGAAAATCAGACACCTAACCCAGGGCTCTGGGTTCTATAATCAAGTGAGTTGACTGTCCTGTAATCAGTTCATTCCAGCTAGTGGGGCGGGGAGGGGGCAGTCAATGCAGTGAAATAGTGGAACACCCAGAAGAACTAAGAACTAAGGTCTTGATAAAGGATAAAGAGACCAGCAAAAATTACTTCCTGGGGAATTCCCTGGTGGTCCAGTTATTAGGACTCCAAGCTTCCTTACCAAGGGCCCAGGTTCAATTCTGGGTCAGGGAACTAAGATCCCATAAGCCACACAATGTGGCCCCCAAAAAAATTAAATAAAAAGGAAGAAAATTACTTGCTGACATTAAAGCATTCTTGCTTTTTCACTCTACCCTATTGAATTACAGAATAGAAAGAGAAAGCTTTGCTAAGTACTGAGAAACCAGGCTTCAAAAGATTTGATGCTTTGTGTGACTAGGAAATTGATCACCAAGAAAAGGAAAAGAAAAAAAACTGTGCAAGCGAACCAAGCAATGAAAGAAAAAATTCAAGGAGACACGTGAGACCACAGCAGCCGATTTGAATCAAGTATGCCACAGATTTGGGGCAAGCTCCTTTGAAAACAGATGCCTTAAATTACATTTCACAGAATTGCTGTTAATGCCCTACAACTTGTTGTAACATGTGTACCTTCAGGAAGGTCCTTTTTGTTTTTAATACTGTATTGTTTTTATACTATGCACCCTAGAACTGAGTATGTAAGAGTAAAAATGTATCAGCCATGCATCTAGCTGGCAAAGCACTGGTTTGAGCGATTCTATTACAAGCTAGATACATATTTATAGCTTAGAGGCTTTCTTCTTTGTAAATATTTTCTCTGGGCTTTCCATGGTCTTCCCTATCCTTTTAGGGATCAGTTGACCCCCAAATCAAACACCATTGGGTGAGCTATGGAAACAAAACAACTGTTTCTCAAACAATTGCAAAAGGAGGAAAAATACATCAAATGTGCCATTCTCATCACAGTAGTCAACTGGTTGCTGGGAAAAGATATCCCCTCCCTTTCATCTCTTGAGGTTAACAGAAAAATTGAGGCTACATTTAGGAAGAAAAGAAGAGTCCTCACTATAGGACAGAGCAAGAGAAAAATTTCATAAGTCAAACAAATAGTGATGGTATAGCTACCAAAATAATTGCAGTCACCATTCATGGAGCACACAGGCCAGGCCTTGTGCTGAATAGTCCACTCGATTTGTCTCATTTAATCCTTCCAGCCACCCTATGGTGGGTAAACGTCTTTATACCTCTTTCACAGATGAAGCAACTGAGACGCAGAGATCATTGCCAAATTCACAAGCTATTAAGTGGAGCCAGTTCTCTGATTTAGGTTTATCTGATTTTGAAACCCATAGGGTTAATTATAAAGCTCCTTGCCAAATTTAAAGTTCTCACATGCCCAAGGACAATGCCACCAGTTCTCTCCAGGTGACTCTTATTCTTTGTGTCAAAGGGCATAAATAATTTGTAGCTTCCAGGGCTGGCATTTCTATTGGAGGTAGGTCTGTTTTTCTGAAACTGAGAGAGATCATTTTCTTCTTGCTACCCAAGGTAAGCAAAGCACACTTAGTCTTTGGGATTAAAAAAAAAAAAAGCCAACAGATATAAACAGAAGAATATAGTTATTGCAAAGACAAACAATAAAAATGGAGTCCCCTAAATGGAAAGATGATTGCCCTGCAGTCAAGACATAATTGCTAGAGAGTTAAAGAGAAGAGAAAGAGGAGGGAGGGAGAAGGTGGGGAAAGAGACCCACTCAGAGCACAAGATAAAGGCAGAGAAAAGTAAATGCTTTTCTCAGATAATTAAAACCGGGATCTTACAAGATACGAAGTTAGACACTGGGTAAATTATATATCTCTAATTCCTCTACTGAAGTGCCATGGGCTAGAGACAGCCTCCCAGGTATTAATGAAAAGGCCTCAGCATGGTGCTCTAAATTCGCCGCAGTGTGCCAAATCTAACAAAATAAGCTAGGAAAAACCCGCAAAAATGGCAAAGTAGAATCCTTTGATCAGTTGTTTCTCTTACAGGCAACTCTTCTTAAGCTGACCGCCCCTCCTCTCCACCACTCCACCACCATCCCACATACACACATGTACAAGCACGCACGTGTTCATGCACGCACGACAAGAAACAATTCTAAGAATACTTTCTGGATGGCTGGCTTTGCCTGTGAAATGTGTTTCATTATTCTTCAGTGAAATTTAAGCCATGTCATCATCCTGCTGACAAACTGAGGCCTAATGACCTGCCACACTTAGCAAGAACAAGCCATTCAATCCTCAGACAATGGAGGTGCAGCCTAAGACAATAGAATTCCACTTCCTCTTTGGGCAGCTTTTGTTTAATTCCATTTCTTCTAAGTGGGTGAAGAGCAGGAGGGTTAGAGGTCAGCCATGCTTAACACTTTGAAGTAGGCAACTCACTGTTTCCCGGGCTGTCTCCTCCTTACTCACAATCTTCAAGTTTCTGCACTTTCCTCTTTCAAAAACCTCTCCAATGTCTAAAGCCCACTCAGATCCTACTGGAAAGGGTGTAAATTAATACTACCTTTGTAGCAAGTCATTTGGCCATGTGTATCAAAAATCTCAAGAATATCCTTTTCTATGAATCACATAAAAATATAGTCCACACAAAAATGTATGCACACACACAAAAATTGTTACAGAATCATTTAAAACAGGGGGAAATACAGTGCCCAATTACAGGAGACAGTGAGTGTGTCTAGACAATGATCCACCCATTTATGCAAGGGTGTTTTTGTCATTAAAAGGGATTATGACATATAAAAGTTAAAAATAGCTACACATTTATAGGATAAACTCAACTATAATATGAAATATCACCCACAGAATGCGGAGACATGTGAGGTGTAGTTACCTCTAGTTTAGATGGCAGGATTATGATTATACAGAAAATCATAAAGGAAATATTTTTCTCATAGCCATCTTTGTCTTTACTGTCTAGCTTTCTGCAATGAGTATTAATGTCTTCAAGGCAGAAAAACGTAGTAGTTAGGAGCAGTCTCAAGTGATGGCTAAATGACCACATGACTTTAAGCCAGTTATTTAATTCCCTGGACTTCAGTTCCCTCAACAATCAAATGAAGAGAATTTTATTATTGGAAAGATTAAATGAATTAATATACAGACATACTTCATTTTATTACACTTTGCTTTACTGTACTTCATAGACATTGCTTTTTTTTTTTTTTTGCAAATTGAAAATTTCTGTCAACTCTGTGTCGAGAAGTCGATTGGTGCCACTTTTCCTACAGCATTCGCTCACTTCATGTCTCTGGGTCACATTTTGGTAATTCTTGCAATATTTCAAACTCTTTCATTATTATTGTATTTGTGATGGTGATCTGTGATCAGCTGAAGGCTCAGGTGATGGTTGGCATTTTTTAGCAGAGTATGTTTTAAATTAAGGTGTGTGTGTACGTTATTTTTCAGACATAATGCAATTACACACTTATGAGACTACAGAACAGTGTGAACATAAATTTTATATGCATGGGAAACCAGAAAGAATTTGTGTGCTTGGCCTTATTGCAGTCGTCTGGAACTGAACTTGCAATATTTCCTGCATGCTCCTGTATGTAAGGTGCTCAAAACAGTGACCTAGAGTGCATACTCAGGAAACACTACCCACACTATTAAACATTTATTGAGTGCTTGTTGTGTGCCACGTTGAATGTTAAGCATTGTGGCTAAAAGACGACCACGGTTGATCCTTGTTCTAGAGTAGGGAAAGCAGATGTGTAAAGAGACACAATTCAGCAGGTATCTCCCAAGATACTGTGGGAGCAGAGATGAGAGTCCCTACCCTGCCAGGGCAAGAATTTTCACTACCACTGAGATTAGAGCTCCTCAAATAGTTTCAGATTCTTCTGTTACTTTATATATTTTGGGCAATTTGGTAGGGAATGAGTATCTGTAGGGTAGCTGGTATCTTAAATCTTTAGAGCATTTTATAGTTTCCAGACTGCTGTCGTCTACACCATCCAAAATCGCTCTCATGTGACACCTACAAGGCTGGCTATTTTTCAGCAAGGGCTTAGAGAGATGAAGTGGGCTAAGGCTCCTCAGATAATAAGGGACAGAGATGAGACACAGATTCAGGTGCTATGGGACAGAACTGGATGTCACACCAGAGATGTTGCAGGAGGGACTTCTCTGTCAGTAGAGGCTCATGTTTTCATTCATTATGTTCACAGTTTCTATTACTACCAAAAAAAAAAAAAAGTCATAGGAGGAAGAAGGTAGAAATGAAAGCTCTAACATGGAGACTTTGAACCAGCCAACCATATGACTGTCTACACAATGAAGTCAGGATCTGAAACGCATGCTCCATAACTGACAAGGGAGTTTCCCGTAACACAGGGGCAGCAAAGGGGTTTGGTGCATCAGTGAGCTGGTAGAAGCTGGGGAAAGCCCAATATGAACCCCCTAGAGAGAGAAGGTTTGGACAAACTACTACCAAGAGCTCAGACTATTTATACAGATTGCTTGTTGATGCAAGGACTATGGACCCTCTTCTCCTTCATGCCCACTAATTTAATTTAGGCTTCCATTTGCTGGCTGCCTTTGAACCTATCATTCATCCATAAGATTTTCTGGTATGGGTCCAGCTATTGAGAAGCAGTGTAATCTAAAGGAGATAACAATAAACTTGGAAGCCAGTAACCCGAGATCAAACTTAGTTGAGCTGTTCATCAGTTTGGGGGCTTCCCTAGTGGCTCAGACAGGCAAGAATCCACCTGCAATGCAGGAGACTTGGGTTTGATCCCTGAGTCAGGAAGATCTCCTGAAGAAGGGAATGGCTACCCACTCCAGTATTCTTGCCTGGAAAATTGCATGAACAGAGGAACCTGGCGGGCTACAGTCCGTGGGGTCGCAAAGAGTCAGACACAGATGAGCGACTAACACTTTCACTTTTCATTAGTTGTATGACTTTAAGCAAGAGTCTTTCACCTCTATAAACTTTAGCTTCTTCCCTTATAATACTGAAATAATAATGTCTACCTCCTAAATTTGTTGGGAGATCAAGTGAAATATATATTTCTGAAGCATTTAGCAAACTGGCATGGCTCACAAACACTACTTACTCTTCTGAATAAGGGAATGGACTCTCAGTGCTATTCAAGCACATCATTAGAATTATGGGTTAGTCGTGTGTCAAGAATCACAGAGTCCTAACTGTTCAACATACACGCCAGTTGATTGGACTACTACCAAGTCACCAACAGAGGCTTTTCCACCGGAACTGAAGCCTCACAGTGAAGAGTTTCCTTTTTATCCAACTCTCATGGCCTTCACCCAACTGGATGGATTAATCCACTATTTTGAACATCTAGGTCAATAGTCTTCATTGTTGTCACAGAAAATTGAGAGCTGCTCTAGGATAAAAATAAATCTCTCCCAAGACCTACATTCCTATATGGAATCTGAGATGCACTGAATTGCTCTTGATCAACACATTTTTTCATTGCCAAAACGGATCTTCTTCATACAATAACAGCCACGCAGACAGTCATTTCACCAACCATATCTCTATGTGCGATTGTCATGAATGATGAAAAATGATTAGCAAATTATAGTTCTCGTGTTTTAAGGGAATTTAAGGAAAATGAATGAACTGAGCTATTTTGCATTTTTCAGCAGGCTCATTTAAAAGAGGTGGGTAATAGAGAACTCAAGACAGATGGCCAAAAAAGCGCACAAATAATGTTGCCACTTCACAATCTATCAGCATAGCTTATCTGTGCCTCCTGTCCTGAGCAGTTCCGCAAGGTTGTTGTACTCGGTTAAACAGCTGCTACTTGTTTCTGGCATCTTTATTTTAGTACTGAATGAACTGACTTGGAATTTGTTAAAAATTACTTTGTATATAAAGGTGTGAAAAAGACGAGATCATTATCATACTTCCCATTGTGCTTGCTTTCTAAGTTAGGTCACTTTTAACAATATTTCTGTGACTCGAGTAATGAACTAAACTCCTCTACAAGGTACAGAGTGTCTTGTTTTAATCACATCTATTTTACAACGTACTGTACTGTGGGAAAGGTTGGGGTTCTTAGAACTCTTGTTAAAAATAAAGCTGCTTTCCTACTTTCAAATATCTTTTATTGATGACAGCAGTGCTTTGGCATTGCTAACTTTTTTCTGTCTTCAAGTCCTAGGCTTATAATTCTTATATCTTCCCATGAAGTTGGCAGTAAAGCAAAATTCTATACAGCCTCTTTTATTTTCCCACTGATAACATTATAAAATTAGAGAACCATTTCTAAGAAAATAATTTGGCCCTGAAATGTAATCCAAAGCACATTTAAGAATGCAACACGTATTTTAAGTACACGATTTAAAAAAATAAAGATAACTTGTGTTAAGCAATATTCAAAATAGCCATACAACAAGGGAAAAAGCACTGGACTTGGGTTTGACTCTAAGCCCCAACACTTAGCAGCTGTGCGATTTGGGGGCAAGTTATTTACCTTAGCAGTTTTTGTTTTTGTTTTTGTTTTTAACTGGACTAGGAATACTTACTTTTGGGGTCATCATAAGGATTAAGGGACACAGTAGTATAATATCTGTTATATAATATAGTTTAATAAGTATTACTCAGATTGAATGAATGATTAAATATAAGCTATGAAAGTAGATACATGAAGGGGTCGCAATGATTTAAAAACTGAGTTTCTGAATATTTTTAAAGTACAAGCCTAGGATTGCCCATATTTTAAAAATCTTGGTTGACTTCTTCACAAATTACACATGTAATACAAAACTGGACAAAATAAAACATTCCAGAAAAACACAATACAAATAATAAAAGTTTCTCATAATTAATGAACCCATAAGTTTTGAGCTTGGAGTCACACCCAGCCAGGTCCAACGAAGGTGACTATCCATTCCGCCTTACCTGAAGCTATGTCAGTTTACATCTCTTAACCTGGAGTAATTATGAACAGGGTCCCTTTCACATTTAAGCTGTCTCAGTATGGATGATACGTGTCCCTCAACCCATATCCTACCTCCCAAAAAGAACCACCACCAGCATTTGGGTGCTATGTTCTTCATCTCTCTGCTCCTCTTCATTATTAGGTATCCTTAAAAGCATTATTTGCTTGTTTTCCACAGTTTATTTAACTTTTTCTCTTATTCTACAGATTGACTTTTTGTAGAAACATAACTCCCCATATGTGTTGATTTTCCTGTTTGAAGTAAGACTGCATAATTTTATTTTAAATGCACTTTGTATTTCCAAGAAAGCATGCTACTGAGCAAAACTGAAACATGATACTTGTTAATGCTGACTTTGTAAAGTTCCATGAAAAAGGTAATTTTATTTGAGTTCTGCTCTGTAAATCTCATCCAAGTGAGCATAGATGCAGAAATAAACATTATTCAAATAAGTGAAGTGTAGTAAAATCTCACTAGTTTGGAATCCAACAATTTGGAATTTGAGACCACTCGTAAAAGACCTGAATTGAGGTTTATTCTTGCTAAAGAAGTCATTTCTTCATGACAATGAAAATGAATATGTTCAAATATGATTTTAGGGCCAAATATTTAAGAGATCAAGCTGCATGCTATAAAAGGGTTATAAAAGAAAAATATATGGTTTAGTCTAATTTGACGATGCCTGAGCTTAAAAGTTTTTGATTATCTATTACACAACTCTGTAATTCAGGTTATTCATTAAATTATAAGGTCTATTGAGATGCGAGAGCAAACTTCATTGATTAGGTACTCAACACCCACCTTCTCCCTTGCAGCCAGATACATTCCCAGCCTGCTTTGCAGCCAGCGATGAGCCGGTCCTAACCATCGATGAGCTGGTCTTAACCAGCGATGAGCCAGGGGTAGTGGCGGAAGGGAAGAGCACAAGGTCTTCTAGGAAGACTTGCTTTCCTGAAGCAAATGGTTGGTGCTGCCTGCTCCCTACATTACCTGCCTTGTATGTTTTTGAGTTGCAACTGCATCTCACAAACATGAAGGAAAGGTAGGAGCAATGCAGAGATGCCAGCTTTAGTAACATTGAGCACCTAAACCAATACAGGCAGCTGCTTTGCTCTAGACTTCTTACTACATGAGAAAAATAAACCCGTGTTTGTTTAAGCTACTATGAGCTGGATGTCCTGTTACTTGGGGCCAAGTGCATGCCTACCCAATGCAAGGGTTTGGGGGCCTAAGTTCCTACATGTCAGTGCCCATACAGGCAAAGCAAAAGTAAAACTGTGTACAAACCAGTTATGTGGTGGTTTAGTTACTAAGTCATGTCCTGCTCTTGTGACCCCATGGACTGCAGCCCGCCAGGCTCCTCTGTCCATGGGATTCTCCAGGCAAGAATACTAGACTGGGTTGCCATTTCCTTCTCCAGAGGATCTTCCTGACCCAGGAATCAAAACCAGTTATGAGATGCCTTCAAACTGTCAGTGCACAGATGGAAGTAATAAGGTTGACTCCAAAGTAGAGTTCAGAACTCCACAGACACACACACAGTGCAAGGGGCTGACTGAGCACTAGCTAATTCTTAGTCAAGAATTCAATAGAATCTTGCTGAAATAATCCTACTTTACTTTAAACTGTGTTTTGCATCCTTCTAGAAAGTAATGTGGTTTCTTTCCAGCCATTAAAAAAGAAAAGAATAATTCCTCTCAAATCAGTTTAGTCTTTTAACTTCAATTTGGACTCCACTATTCTACTTTGAGGTAAATATTCTCAGAACAACAGGCAAAGCTATATTCAAACATAAATGTTAAACCTATTCCAGATGAAATTATTCTTATTATTAACTGCCATTCCACTAAATCATGGTAATAACATGGGTTCTCGAATTGGAATGCCCATTTCCCAATCCTACTCCTATCACGGATGGACTCTGTGAACTGGAATTTGAACTTCTGTGCCTTAGTTTTCTCAACTGTAAAAAAGAGAGAAATAGAATTCCTCTTTAATAAGTAATTGTGATAAATTACTGAGATGTACCATGTTTGAAAAGCATATAGAGTAATAAGCACTCAGTAATATTAGGCATTATTATGAGTATTCCAAAGTTGATTCTATTTCTTATATACAAATACACAGACTATGCATATATGTGTGTGCACATGTGTAAGTGTGTGTATGTACAATCATTTTTGTTTTACTCTGTATTCTCATCTAAGCATGGATTAACGTAAAAATCATATTATCCAACCTCCCTCACCCCAATGTAAATCTAGACTAAGCTATAATCAACAAATTGCCCTTAATCTCTTTTGCTTCTTTTCTTTTTATTAAGTTCTGTGTGTAAGTTCATTTGGTTAAAATTTGTGTAACGGAACTCTAAAAGTCATTTATTCTATTTCCATGAAAACCCTGAAAAAGTATGGGTACTTCTTGAAACATCATCTTGGGCTAGCCCTTTTGAGCACCAGCTGTCACTATCAGTTCAGTTCAGTTCCAGTTCAGTCGCTCAGTCGTGTCCGACTCTTCGCGACCCCATGAATCACAGCACGCCAGGCCTCTCTGTCCATCACCAACTCCCGGAGTTCACTCAGACTCACGTCCATCGAATCAGTGATGCCATCCAGCCATCTCATCCTCTGTCGTCCCCTTCTCCTCCTGCCCCCAATCCCTCCCAGCATCCAAGTCTTTTCCAATGAGTCAGCTCTTCACATGAGGTGGCCAAAGTACTCAAGTTTCAGCTTTAGCATCATTCCTTCCAAAGAAATCCCAGGGCTGATCTCCTTCAGAATGGATTGGTTGGAAATCCCTTACAGTCCAAGGGACTCTCAAGAGTCTTCTCCAATACCACAGTTCAAAAGCATCAATTCTTTGGCGCTCAGCCTTCACAGTCCAACTCTCACATCCATACATGACCACAGGAAAAACCATAGCCTTGACTAGACGGACCTTAGTTGGCAAAGTAATGTCTCCGCTTTTGAATATGCTATCTAGGTTGGTCATAACTTTTCTTCCAAGGAGTAAGCGTCTTTTAATTTCATGGCTGCAGTCACCATCTGCAGTGATTTTGGAGACCCCCAAAATAAAGTCTGACACTGTTTCCACTGTTTCCACATCTATTTCCCATGAAGTGATGGGACTGGATGCCATGATCTTCATTTTCTGAATGTTGAGCTTTAAGCCAACTTTTTCACTCTCCTCTTTCACTTTTATCAAGAGGCTTTTTAGTTCCTCTTCACCTTCTGCCATAAGGGTGGTGTCATCTGCAGATCTGAGGTTATTGAGATTTCTCCCAGTAATCTTGATTCCAGTTTGTGTTTCTTCCAGTCCAGTGTTTCTCATGATGTACTCTGCATAGAAGTTAAATAAGTAGGGTGACAATATACAGCCTTGATGTACTCCTTTTCCTATTTGGAACCAGTCTGTTGTTCCATGTCCAGTTCTAACTGTTGCTTCCTGACCTGCATACAGATTTCTCAAGAGGCAGTTTAGGTGGTCTGGTATTCCCATCTCTTTCAGAATTTTCCACAGTTGATTGTGATCCACACAGTCAAAGGCTTTGGCATAGTCAATAAAGCAGAAATAGATGTTTTTCTGGAACTCTCTTGCCTTTTCCATGATCCAGCAGATGTTGGCAATTTGATCTCTGGTTCCTCTCTGCCTTTTCTAAATTCAGCTTGAACATCAGGAAGTTCACGGTTCACATATTGCTGAAGCCTGGTTTGGAGAATTTTGAGCATTACTCCACTAGCATGTGAGATGAGTGCAATTGTGTAGTTCGAGTATTCTTTGGCATTGCCTTTCTTTGGAATTGGAATGAAAACTGACCTTTTCCAGTCCTGTGGCCACTGCTGAGTTTTCCAAATTTGCTGGCATATTGAGTGCAGCACTTTCACAGCATCATCTTTCAGATTTTGAAATAGCTCAACTGGAATTCCATCACCTCCAGGAGTTTTGTTCGTAGTGATGCTTTCTAAGGCCCACTTGACTTCACATTCCAGGATGTCTGGCTCTAGATGAGTGATCACATCATCGTGATTATCTGGGCTGTGAAGATCTTTTTTTTTGTACAGTTCTTCTGTGTATTCTTGCCACTTCTTCCTTAATATCTTCTGCTTCTGTTAGGTCCATACCATTTCTGTCCTTTATCGAGCCCATCTTTGCATGAAATGTTCCCCTGGTATCTCTAATTTTCTTGAAGAGATCTCTAGTCTTTCCCATTCTGTTCTTTTCCTCTATTTCTTTGCACTGATCACTGAAGAAGGCTTTCTTATCTCTTCTTGCTATTCTTTGGAATTCTGCATTCAGATGCTTATATCTTTCCTTTTCTCCTTTGCTTTTCGCCTCTCTTCTTTTCACAGCTATTTGTAAGGCCTCCCCAGAGAGCCATTTTGCTTTTTGCATTTCTTTTCCATGGGGATGGTCTTGATCCCTGTCTCCTGTACAATGTCACGAACCTCATTCCATAGTTCATCAGGCACTCTATCAATCAGATCTAGGCCCTTAAATCTATTTCTCACTTCTACTGTATAATCATAAGGGATTTGATTTAGGTCATACCTGAATGGTCTAGCGGTTTTCCCTACTTTCTTCAATTTGAGTCTGAATTTGGCAATAAGGAGTTCATGATCTGAGCCACAGTCAGCTTCTGGTTTTGTTTTTGTTGACGGTATAGAGCTTCTCCATCTTTGGCTGCAAAGAATATAATCAATCTGATTTCGGTGTTGACCATCAGATGGTCAACATTTGTAGAGTCTTCTCTTGTGTTGTTGGAAGAGGGTGTTTGCTATGACCAGTGCATTTTCTTGGCAAAACTCTATTAGTCTTTGTCCTGCTTCATTCTGTATTCCAAGGCCAAATTTGCCTGTTACTCCAGGTGTTTCTTGACTTCCTACTTTAGCATTCCAGTCCCCTATAATGAAAAGGACATCTTTTTTGGGTGTTAGTTCTAAAAGGTCTTGTAGGTCTTCATAGAACCGTTCAACTTCAGCTTCTTCAGCATTACTGGTTGGGGCATTGACTTGGATTACCGTGATACTGAATGGTTTGCCTTGGAAACGAACGGAGATCATTCTGTAGTTTTGAGATTCCATCCAAGTACTGCATTTTGGACTCTTTTGTTGATCATGATGGCTACTCCATTTCTTCTGAGGGATTCCTGCCTGCAGTAGTAGATATAATGGTCATCTGAGTTAAATTCACCCATTCCAGTCCATTTTAGTTCACTGATTCCTAGAATGTTGACATTCACTCTTGCCATCTCTTGTTTGACCACTTCCAATTTGCCTTGATTCATGGACCTGACATTCCAGGTTCCTGTGCAATATTGCTCTTTACAGCATCAGACCTTGCTTCTATCACCAGTCACTTCCACAGCTGGGTATTGTTTTTGCTTTGGCTCCATCCCTTCATTCTTTCTGGAGTTATTTCTCCACTGATTTCCAGTAGCATATTGGGCACCTACTGACCTGGGGAGTTCCTCTTTCAGTTCCTATTTATGCCTTTTCATACTGTTCATGGGGTTCTCAAGGCAAGAATACTGAAGTGGTTTGCCATTCCCTTCTCCAGTGGACCACATTCTGTCAGATCTCTCCACCATGACACGCCCGTCTTGGGTGGCTCCGCAGGCATGGCTTAGTTTCATTGAGTTAGAAAAGGCTGTGGTCCTAGTGTGATTAGATTGACTAGTTTTCTGTGAGTATGGTTTCAGTGTGTCTGCTCTCTGATGCCCTCTTGCAACACCTACCATCTTACTTGGGTTTCTCTTACCTTGGGTGTGGGGGTATCTCTTCACGCCTGCTCCAGCAAAGCACAGCCGCTGCTCTTTACCTTGGACAAAGGGTATCTCCTCACCGCCACCCTTCCTGACCTTCAAAGCGAGATAGTGGCTGCGACTGGCACACTAAGCGCGGGCGGCTTAGCAAGCATGTTTGGGGTTGTGTTTGATTGAATTTTGTCTTTTTATCTTTCTCCTTCTTGCAAAATTGCTGTTAATGTCTATCTGCTTCTCACTTGTCTTCATCCGTGCCCTGGAATCCCTTTCCACCTTTAAGTTTAAATACATGACCTTTGTACTTTTAGCATCATGCTCTTCTTAATATTTATTCTCCATCTCCTCCCCTGAACAAAGTGTCTCCGGGTGCTTCCTCCTCCCATGGGTCAGGCTCACTGCAGGCTGTTTTCTCCTCCCGGCTTCTTCCCCACATCCCAGCGTCTATCATCCTGAATGCTCCCACTGCGAGATCACTATCTTTCAAATTGCCTCCCTGAGCTGCCACCGCTCCTCTGCCCTGGTCAGTGTCGAGTCTAAGAGACCTGTCCCCTCGTCGGCTTCCCTATCTCCCACATTAAAAAGTTGTCATCGTCACATTTCACTTGTCAGCAACATGATGCGTGAATCAGATATTTCCTTTTATGCTTTCATCTTTGCCACACGTAAGAATTAGGGTCTAATGACACAGAGGCGAAAAGTTAATGGAAATTTAATTGAAAAAACTACCATCCCAGCAGGAATTGAACCTGGTGGCCTTCACACAGACAGCAGATATTTCATCCACTAGGCTCTGGAATTTGGTTTAGCATGCTTGGAGAAGCATGGTATCACTTTGGTAAACAGATAATTCCCACGTTTTCCTAGTACTACTTTGGTCAACAGAATAAGGAAGGGAGTGGGTTCTTATTTAAATGTAAGGACTATCCACTTTCAAGATTCCAAACAGGGAGTTTTAATGAAAATAGGATTTAATTTCCTGTAAATGTTTGAGTTCTTCAACCCTAATATATAGAAATAATGAATATTTGTGCAGATAAAACATACCTGCCTCTTAGTTAGAGCAGCATTTAGTCACTTCTGCCCAGAACTCCAGGAGAATTTTTCAAGGGTTACAAGTCACACCTCAGATTTTTGTAGAGGAAATGATGCTATCCAAACACTTTTATCCCTCCTCCTTTCATATTTTTCTCCAGAAGCCTAAATCATGAAGAAATGGACAAGGTACACAGTTTTGATGATTTAACAGTAATGGATCCCTGCAGGAATTTAGACCATCAGATACCATTACATATCTTTATGTAAGAATAAATTAATTAAGCTTAGCAAACATGTATTATCCAGATTAACCTAGAGCTTTCACCCAATGTGTAATATTCAAGATTGAGTGAGGCTTCCTGAAAGACTGAGAGAGATATCTACCCCTCAGCCCTTGATTTGCATTCAGCATTTTAGAACATTTTGCTATTGCTCTGTGCCTGGTTAAGGAGCTGTATGCACCACAATATGTAACTTTAACTAACTTAACCTTCAAATCATTGAAAAAAATATAAAGATTCACAGAAAAAGCCACAGGTTGAAAGTACTGCCAATAACATCAGCCCAAGCAAACCATGAGAAAATGGCAAAGCTCACAGCTCTCACACTTTGACAAGCTCTACAGCAGTCACATCACAAGTGAACAACATTGAAGCCTTCATTTCCAAAAGGTCAACCAATAAAAGATCTCAAAGTTATTTTTTAAAACTTGTTTACAATGGGGACCAACATCCACAATCATTAACACTGAACCTTGCATTATGACTTGAGATATTAGCCAGTGATGGTATGGAATCTTGGTGATTAGCAAGACATTAAAAGGAAAACACGCAGAACTAGAAAGCAAATGTCTACAGTTTTAATTAGGATTAAAGTTATGTGAAACCCAACCAGGATTAATGAAACTTGATTAAGCTTAATGATATTTAAAAGCCTCTCTATCGTAAAGGCAGAAATGTTTTTGAGTTGCTAACAAACAGAAATCTGTTGCTTTCCCAGTACAGTGCACACCAGTAGAGAACACAAGTTGTGTTTTCCCAAAGGACATGGATCTCATTGGCTTACACAATATAACATCCTCATGCAAACTACTGATCTAACATTAACAGTAAACCTATATTTCAATGATAGGCTGATCTTTTCAACAAAAATCATAAAATCCATCAGCATGATTTTCTGTTAATGAAAATTAGGAAGACACAAGCTTTTCTTTTTTCTTTTTCTTATATTTCACAATGACATTCACTGACTTACAGCTGGCATTTGTGAAACCTACAGTAAAGTGCCATCGCACGCATGTTTAACTTGTACATATTCACTATATCCATTCAGGGGAAAACGCAGTGTGAGAAAGTGGAGAGGAGTATGCACAGGGCAGCAGTAAGGAGAGAGGAGGAGGGAGGGGAAAATTTTCCAATAACATGCGTGATTCTACCCACCCTTTCTCTGAGTGTGTGAATGCCCTGGAGATCACAGGAAAGGAGAGATGTGAATCTATTCTGCCCTAAATCAATCTTTGCTCCTGCTTATCTCTCGGAGCCTCTTGCTGAGATGCTAATGTTTAAGGATCTGGCGCTGAAAAAATTAAATATTTCGTACATAGTCTTTAACTGTATATGTGTTTTCATACATTCTATATATACCAATGCTATAAACTATGTATACTGCATGAAAATCGGCAAATTATAACTGAATTTTAAAAAATATAATAGCTTCTCACCTTCTATGCTGACTTTAGAACCTAGTCCTCCCATATGGTGCGATCCCAGTATATGTATACTGGGACTGAAAATTCAGTTGGGAGGTTGGCAGTGGTGTGTGTGTGTGGCTCAGTCATGTCTGACTCTTTGCGACCCCACGGACTATAGACACCCACCAGGCTCCTCTGTCCATGGAATTCTCCAGGCAAGAATACTGGAGTCGGTTGCCGTTTCCTCCTCCAGGGGATCTTTCTGACCCAGGGATCGAACCCATGTCTCCAGTGTCTCCTGCACTGGCAGGCAGGTTCTTTACCACCGTGCCACCTGGTGAGCCCAGTGGTGTAAGAATGGGGAAAACGAGTTTTACCATCTGGAAAGCAAGAGTATGGCTAGCCTTAGCTTCAGAAAGAGAAGCGGTGGGGTAGGAGGTGGTGGTAAAAGCACTGCTGAAAATGAGTACAGCCTCAGGGTTTATCCTCAGAGGGTGTCCCCGGGATGTCTTGTTCCTGTTTTGAGTTTCCGCATATGACTAAATCAGTTACTTCCTTCTCTCTGCTTCAGCTACTCCTCTTAAGAACAGGGCAGAATAGCTACTCCTTGTTTATTGTCACAAAAGAATATAGTGGTTGGTGATTAGATCTAATTAGTAGGTCATCTGTTCACTGATGCTGAAGTATTTAACACACTGGAGAATCTAAAAGGACAGTCAAATTTTCACTAGAAAAACCCGTCCTGTTTCATCCCCCAAAGAGGGCTGAACGTTGAGGCATGGAGACAGTTATGACAGAGTGAATGTCACTTTGTGTGACAAATATCACAGTGATGCTCTTACTTAATTCAGGTGCATCAGGAGAAGGTTTTTCCCAATGTTAAACCCAAATCCAAAAGGCTTCATTTGAACTGCTTCGGCTTCCTAATCTCAATTGAGTGATATCCAAAACACATAAACAACCGACCAAACAATCTGGGAAAATCTTATATGAGCGCCTGCAGTCTGAAAAGCTGCCATGAGTAATAATCCCTCCTCACTCCTCCTGCCCCAAACTCTGGGCCCCTTGCTGCGTTCCACAGCCCAGTGCTCTCTAACATGCCAGGTTAGTGCTGAGAAGGAACTCAAACCACAAAGGATCAAAAGCAAATATTTTTGCCCAAAGCTAATGTAGCAAATTACATGCAAGATCTCAACTCCAAGAACCTTTTAAATGGTGCAAGTCTACACAAACACATAGCATCCAGTCTGCCAAGACTTAAAAACTAAATTAAATCTAAGTCAAGTCCCACCGTGGGTTTATAGAACCAGTTTCAAAGACTGGGGTTCTGGTCTTGGCAGGACCGGCAGCTTGTATCGTCCCTAGGTAGCTGACTTCTCTCACTGGGCTTCTGTTTGACTGCCTACGAAGCCAACATGCTACTCTGAGCGCACAGTGACTAACGTAAGGTGAGAAGGTGGGCAGGGCACTCGGAGCTCCACTCAAGAAAGGTGTCTACGCATCATCAGACATTCTTCTACACGCTCTGTCGCCCTAACTGGGCTGCCACGGATGACTGTGTAGTCTGAAATGCAAAAGGGCACAGGGGAGCTAAAGCCAAGCCTCTTTCCACCTGGAGCAGGGCTTCATCCAACTAGAGGAAAGGGTCTTAACCTTCACACCTGGTGCTTTGTGTCTCCAGGCCCAGACAAAGGGGTTGATGTTTCAAAATTCCCTTACAGATAGCCAGGCTTTCCCGGTGACTCAGACGGTAAAAGTCCACCTGCAACGCCAGAGATCTGGGTTCAATCCCTGGATCAGGAAGATTCCCCTGCAGTAGGAAATGGCAACCCGCTCGAGTATTCTTGCCTGGAGAATTCCATGGACAGAGGAGTCTGGTGGGCTGCAGTCCATGGGGTCGCAAACAGTCAGACATGACTGAGCAAAGGGATGAAGGTTTAAAGATACCTAACAGATAGTGGCCCAAGCCCTAACTGGGGATGGAGCAGCGGTCAGAGTTAATGCCATTCTGCAGAAAGCAGAAGGAGTCATTTATAAAGCTGCTCTGGTGGCGTCACGTTCGCAGTGAACGTTTGTGGTCAGAAGGCTGGAAACAAGCAGAGACCTTGGATTGAGAGCCATCTTGGCACCAAGGCCCCACCACCCAGCATTCTGCCAGGTTCTCCACATCCTGTTCCTTCGCCCACAGCTGCTGCTCCAAAAGCAAAGCAGATGAAGCTAGGGAAGCTCAGGGAGAGAAAGTAAGTGCAGTAGGAAAGCTGGCTATGGTGACGGGGCATCAGAAAGCCTGGAGGTCAACTGGCTGTGTCCGGCTTCGCTCCGCCACACACTCGGTTGGACACCAAGCAGCAGCGGTGCTTACTTCTCGAGCACTTAAGAGAAAATGTATTTTTGTAAGTCAACGTGTGTCATCAGTTCTGCATCACTCTCATTCCTGACTCTATGCTTAGATTTCAAACTATTTCAGTGAGGCATTTTCATCTTTGTCTATTAGTAGGAAATAGACAAGCATAGATCACAGACTTCCATGGATACTGTGATAACAAATGTGACCCTGAGAAGCCAGGTTACTAGTCTGTCCTCCAGTGCCCGGGCAAGAGCTTCAGTGCCGAGAGCAACAAGCAGCTGGTCACCAACAGAAGGCCCAGGAGCCTAACCTAGATTCAAGTGCAGAAGGGTAGCAACAAGGAAAATCTCACATATACTACAACTGGTCAGACACTGTCATCCAAGCCACATACAGATCTACCAACAAACTGTGTGGGATATCTGTTTGTTTGGTTTTGATTTTCATGGATTCCGAATGTTTCTGAGCTGGGGCGGATGAGGAGAAGATGTAAGAGACAAAGAAGGGTATTCCTCACACTTGATATAAGCCAGTATCAGGAAATGAGTAAGAACGATTACACCTCTGACAGTGGGTTATTTTTGTCATCTCTAGTCTTTCCTTTGCTTCCCCTAATTTTCTACCACAAATGAGTAGGTTCTAATAAGTGAGAAGTGGGGAAAAAACCCTTCATTATCTAAATTTATTTGATGCCCAGTGTGTCTCTGGACAGTGAGTTTGGAGAGAAGGCAATCTATTTGGTTCTAAGTTTTAGAAAACAAGACTTGAGTTTTCAGAAAGTGATGGATTTATCTGAATCAACTTGCTCCCAAAGTTCTGAGAGGGAAAATTTGGATGACCAGAGGTCAAGTAGCAACAGACATCTATATTGACCTTCGAATAAACAACTCTTTCCTACCCCTCTCCCCACATAAGCACCAAAAGTCTACCCAGGTGGGCAATTTTGCAATGTCTGTCTCTGAAAAGTTTTAGCCCACAGTACTTACTTGTAGGGGCTTCCTGGTGGCTCAGAGGGTAAAGCATCTGCCTACAAGGTGGGAGACTCGGGTTCGATCCCTGGGTCAGGAAGATCCCCTAGAGAAGGAAATGGCAACCCACTCCAGTACTCTTGCCTGGAAAATCCCATGGTCTGAGAAGCCTGGTAGGCTACAGTCCATGGGGCCTTTTGTTATTTATAACAAAACTTTACACATTTTGTTGCTTCGTAAGGTAAGGAAGTTTCTGAGGTGAGTCACAGAAACAAAGAAATGGGGGACATCACAACTGATGTAGGTTTCTCTGTCAAATCCACACAGTGGAAAAACCTGAGAACAGTTATGGTTTAATCTGTGTTCTCCCAACTGCTCTGTCAGTGATCTGAGGTCCACAGGCAAAATGTGTTAGGCAAAGATGAAGTATGATTTCTTGGCCTCAGCTCATGAAGTCTTCACTTGTGCTTTAGACAAATTAAATTAGAGAGAACAAAACCCTGGCCAAACCCATGACTCTTACAGACTGTCTATGCCAAGGAAGGAGAACTCATCGAGAACCTAAAGTACCAGAAGGGAGGGCTCACGGGGTTCAAATGAACACAGTATTGCTAATATTCCTCAGAAAAGATGCAACCAGAGAACCAAAATGGCTTCTAGAAAAGTGAAAGGGAGATCAGACCCCTTGGAGAAGTTCTTCTCTTCCTTCAATGTCTTCTAAATATATTTGAACTTTGTTTCCTGCTTGGACTCACTTAATCTCCCCGATCTACTCCACAGATGTGAGTTACGCTTGGAAACACAACGCAGGACTGTGTGGTTCTGACCCACGTGCTGGGCGCATGAGCACCTCCAATGACTCCCACGGCACTGACGTCACTCACTGTCAGTCCTGCCCACTCCCCCTTCCGGCAAAGAGACGCGTGACTCAGCAGTGACCCCTGACTCAGTCCCTGTGGGAGGAGAGCGTCATCCACGTCTGTGTGAGAGGAAGATCCCAAATGGCCTGTGCAGACTGCTGGGACTTGCCAAATGGCTCCTCTAACAGGTTAATTCTCTCGTTCTCCCTTATTGTGCTTAAACATGGCATAATTTGTAATGTGTCAAAAAAAAAAAAAAAAACCACTTATAGTTGACTTATAGTTACCTGGGCTTAGCACTCCACATTCCAAATCACAAATCTAAGTAGACGTGTTTACAAGTGAGCAAGGCATGTGGAAGGACAGAGGCAGGGGGAGTTGCCAGGGCTGAATAGTAACTTGCACTGAAACACACAAACGCCTCTGAAATTCTGATTTTAAAATAACAAGGGTCCCCATTTGTTGAAACCTAATGTTTATGCTCGTAACAGCCCCAAGGAAACATACTGTCATTCCCATTTTAGAGATGAGAAAATCAAGAGCAGAAAGTTGGGTTCTAAGTTGCCCCCAGATCTCACAGTTAGAAAATGATGGAGCTGAGTTTTCAAACTAAGTTGACTCTCTGCTCTTCTAATCTCTAAAATCTAACAGAAATATTAAGCTACAAGTGTCAAATAAGTTTGGATGGAAAAAAATGTAAAGAAATAGAGAATGGTTTGATCCAAGATTCTAAGTCAGTTGTCTCATCATCATGATGTTATTCATGCTACTGCTGACAACTTAATTCAACCTAGCTTCCCTCATACAAAGGAATATCAAACACTAGGTGCGCTGCTTTCTTAAATAGCTTCCTTCCAGCTTCCCTTACACTTCTTCCTCTCAGCCCACTGCTTGTGGGCCAACAAAGTCTCCCCAGGGCCGCATCAGTGCAAGATTGCCTCTGCCCCCTGCTCTCCTAACCCGGCAGGCCCTCCTCCATTCCGCAGAACCCACCCACCTGAGCCCGGGGAGCCCTGTCCTTAGCCATAAAATGCCGCCTTCCTCAGCACCCGAGACTTCGTCCTCTCAGCCCTCCCTTCAAGTCAGCCCCACCAGTTTCCAACCCTGACCTCCTGAATCAAAACACACAGCTGGGGAAGGGCCCCTAACCCCTGGCTCAGCCCACTCCAGGCTAAAAATGGGCTCCACACAGTTTGACCCTGGCACATGCTTAGCAGTCCTGCTATTTGCCCCTCATCCACGCGTGGCTCCTTTTCCCAATATAACTGCTATAGACCTTCTCGCCTTAAGACCCACATCCCGGCCAAATGCCCATCTCCCTCACCAAGAGTCGGACATCTCCGAGAGTCAGCCTTGCCCTTGACTCCCTTCACCTGTCATAATCCCTTTCTTCTGCCTACTTCCCCTCCTCTCCCCTAAGGCCATGGCCCTTCAGCACTCCTCCCTCTACCCGCCCCTGAAGTCCTGAGGCACATCTTGGTTGTACCTCTTATCTGACTTACGAGGGACAGTTGCCAAGTACTTCTTATCTTTCTGCCTTTGAATCATCTTTTAATGTTTTTAATTGCAGAAACAACAGTCTGACTTATCTTTCTGTGTGCACATATCCTGTCTGCCCCACTGGATTGGGTGTCCTCCAACGCTCCGTCCTTTCCCATCTGCTCACCTCCCTCTCTAATGACTCCCCCGGAGAGAGCTCATCCACTTGCGAAACACCGCGTGTGCTGCACATGTTCATGCCACCAAGCCCCTGCTCAGACCTGGCCTGAGGGGCCTCTCCTCTTCTTATCAATCTAAACCCACACTCTTTTCTCAGGCCACTTCAAATTCCACTGAAGGTTTTTCAGCAGACACAGATCCACGGTTATCTACTTATTCTCCGAATTCCTACAGCACTCCTGACTATATACCTTGTGATGCTTATGAATAGTCCTGCTTTACTGTGTCTATGAAAAATGAAAATGAAAGTTTCTCAGTCATGTCTGACTCTTCGCCATCCCGTGGACTATACAGTCCATTAATCTCCAGGCCAGAATACTGGAGTGGATAGCCTTTCCCTTCTCCGGGGAATCTTTCCAATCCAGGGATCAAACCCCAGGTCTCCCGCATTGCACATGGATTCTTTACCAGCTGAGCCACAAGGGAAGCCCAAGAATACTGGAGTGGGTAGCCTATCCCTTCTCCAGAGGATCTTCCTGACCCAGGAATCAAACCAGGTCTCCCCATTGCAGGTGGATTCTTTTACCAGCTAAGCCACAAGGGAAGCCCATGTCTATGCCAGTGGAGCTTCTATTTCCCTAAATAGGTTGGGAGCTTTCTGAGGACAGTAACCAAGCCTTTGGTTTCAGATTCCCCATGAATAGCCAGCACAGTGCTACGTACCCTGAGGGTACTTAATATCCTCCTACTCACATACATTCTATATTTCAAAAATTAAAATGTAGCTCAGATTTCTTATTTCAAATATGGCACAGTAAACTAAGGCTGGAGTAGCTCTAAACTCCTTTTCACTGGAAAAGACCCTGATGCTGGGAAAGACTGAGGGCAGGAGGAGAAGAGGGGTGACAGAGGATGGGATGGTTGGGTGGCATTATTGACTCAATGGACATGAGTTTGAGCAAACTCTGGGAGATAGTGGAGGACAGGGAAGCCTGGTGTGCTGCAGCCCATGGGGTCACAAAGAGTGGGACATGACTTCGCAACTGAACAACAGCAGCTCTATACTAAGCAAAATGTGGAGCCACAACTGAGCAAAATCTTAGCCCTCGAAGTTAGAAGTTTCATGTGCTTAATGCTCCCCTTTCACAGGACACCAAGCCTGAGGACATTGTAGCCAGCACCCAGCTTCACAGGGTTGTCTTGCTTAGTTAGGTGAGCCCCAAGATACAACACCTTGAAAGAATCGGTCTGAATCAAGAATTCAGCCCTCATTTGCCCCAGTGGAAAGTCACACGCAGCCAAGCAAAGCTGACCTGATGAAAGCCAGTGTGTTCAGTCTCCTTTTCAATCAGCAACCATAAGTGCCACTAGTGTTCAACATGGCACGAACCACACCTGTGTTCTGGGGCCAAAATCAGTGGCCAGCTCAGCACCTTCCGAAGCCTGGGTGGCTGAAATCCAAGGCAAACAAGACTGAACAGATGAACCATGGCAGTGAGAACTGTAAAGTGCCGCTGTGACCCCGGGAGCTTCCCCACGATCTGGCAGGGCAGGGTGGACCTTGTAACGTGCTAGACTTTGGGTTGAGTCAGCCTTGCACCCTGGGAAGGTGGGTCTCCACTAACTACTAATGTGAAGAAATTCTCTTGCCTCTTCCTGGCCTGAAAATGTTGTTAGCCCTCTTGAATTAAGAAGCTAAGTGAAAGCCAAAGTGTTAACCACTCAGTTGTGTCCAACTCTTTGTGACCCCACAGACTGTAGCCAAGCTCCCCATTAAGAACTAGGCCTCACCTTTGGAATGAAGTGTAGCAAGCCCCTCAGCAGACCCAGACTTGAGAAGATAATTCTGTACACAGATGATAACAAGCCAACAACCAACTTTCTCAAGTTCTTTTGATATGAATTAAAGTCCACGGGAGCTGGAAACCACTTAGAATGTTCCATAAAATTATCAGGATAGTATTTTGGGAAGGCAGCCCCTCGACATCTATTAGTTCAAGAGCCAGAGGGAGAGGGAAGGTAAAGGGGAGATGCCATAGACTCAGTGGACTGCAGGTAATGAGATACCATAACTCAAATTTTGTTAGTTGTTTTTTTGCTTTGTTTTCCCGGGGTCAAGCAATAGCAATTGGTAGAAAAGAGAGAAGAAATATAACTTCCTCTTCACAAGTACATACACACAAGCCCATGCACAGTGGGGCTAGAGACACTGCTAGTTCCGCCCCCTCCCCCTCCCCTACACACACAGCAATGGAGAAAGCACTTACTCATTTTTCTATGAGGTCAGCATCCTCTTTATGATCCTTCCCCGAGGCATGAAGATGGAGTCACCTGTGCCTGGGGCACCTTTGTCTAAGTCCTGAGATTCTAGAATTCCAATCACTCATCCACTGGACCAATATTTATCAAGCATTTATTCTGTGTAAGGCCTATGCTCTGAAGTCTGGGATATCCAGGCACTAAAGAATTGATGCTTTTGAATTGTGGTGTTGGAGAAGACTCTTGAGAGTCCCCTGGACTGCAAGGAGATCCAACCAGTCCATTCTAAAGGGGATCAGTCCTGGGTATTCTTTGGAAGGACTGATGCTAAAGCTGAGACTCCAGTACTTTGGCCACCTCATGCGAAGAGTTGACTCTGGAAAAGACTCTGATGCTGGGAGGGATTGGGGGCAGGAGGAGAAGGGGACAACAGAGGATGAGATGGCTGGGTGGCATCAGTGACTCGATGGACATGAGTTTGCGTGAACTCCGGGAGTTGGTGATGGACAGGGAGGCCTGGTTCATAGGGTCGCAAAGAGTCAGACATGACTGGGTGACTGAACTGAACCGAACTGAGCCCCATTTTTACATGAGACATGATTTTCATTTGAAAGAAAAACTGATCAGACAAACTGTGATTACTTAGACTTGGTTATTAGGCAGATATTTCCCCGAAAATGAATGAAGTGGGCCTGTTAATTCAAGGGAAATAACTGACAGTGTGTATATAGCCCATGATAAAATTTGGAGAAATTTAGAATTCTGGAAAACTTGTCATTTACCAGGTAACTGAAAGAGGAAAGGGCAGCAAGTCCAGGAAGATGTCTCCACCCCTAGGGCTGGGCAAGTGAAGGGGAACTATCAAAACCTGGAAGCTCCCGGCCCCTGCAGTGGGGCACGGCCACTGGCTCTGATGTCCCCGAGGAGGCGCAGCCAGATGGGCTCCTGAGGGCGAGACGAGTGGCAGAGTGGACTCAACTGCTGCTACAGGAAGGAACCGCCTCTGCCGGGTGGGGGCAATCGGGCTGGGGTACTGCTCACAGGAGACGCAAGCTGACCAGAAACCTAGACAGCCAAACAGGAGGGAGCAAGTCCCTTCGCCCTTCTCCTGGGTGCCGTCTCCCTCGAGCACCTCCTGCTGACTGAGCCCGACAGGGAGCCAGCTGACCAGCCTTGGCAACGTGAAGTCAAGTGCAGAAGGATGGGTTCAGGGCTGAGGGGCAGTAACTTAGTAACTGTTAGTGCTAGTTGCTTATTCGTGTCCGACTCTTTGTTAACCGACAAATTCCTCTGTCCATCCAGGAAAGAATACTGGAGTGGGTATCAATTCCCTTCTCCAAGGGATCTTCTGACCCAGAGATCAAACCCTGGTCTTCTGCACTGCAGGAAGATTCTTTACCGTCTGAGCCACCAGGGGAAGGGAATGGCTACCCACTCCAGTATTCTTGCTTGGAGAATTCCATGGACAGAGGAGCCTGGTGGGCTACAGTCCATAGTGTTGCACGGAGTCGGACACGACTGAGAAATTCTTTTACTTACTTTTTCACTTTTACTTTCAACTTAATAACTGACAACCTGAATGGGACAGGAAGGCACCGCAGGATTTGAGCAAGGGTGACAGAGGCTGACTCACTCTGAGGTGGGTGATGAGGTCAGACAGTGGGAGGGCGGTGACAGTGGCGGGGGCAGAGGCAGCTGGATTCAGGATATTGTTAGTCCCGATGGATTTGCTGATGACGTGCATGTGGGCTGGGAGAGAAGCAGAGGCGTTGGGGTGATGCCCGCATTTTGGCCCGAGTCACTGAAAGGAGACACATCAACAGAGAGACAGGAGACCGAGCAGGAGTATGCTTTGAAAAGGGAGGGGGCGATATGGGGCTCTGCTAGGGGCAGGCTAGCTTTGAGGTGCACACTAGAAATCCAGAGATGATGTGGAGAGGCCATCGGATACCTCAGCCTGGAGCTCAGGGGAGGATCTAGGTTAGAGGTGTAGGAGTGAGGGTCACCCACTGTATGGATGGATTTCAGAGCCATGTGGCTAGACAAGGTGCTTCCCAGGTGGCGCTCATGGTAAAGAACCTGCCTGCCAAAGCAGGAGACATAAGAGATGCAGGTTCAATCCCTGGGTTGGGAAGACCCCCTGGAGGAGGGCATGGCAACCCCACTCCAGTATTCTTGCCTGGAGAATCCCTTGGAGAGAGGAACCTGGTGGGTTACAGTCCATAGGGTCACAAAGAGTCAGACATGACTGAAGCAACTTAGTATGCACACAGCGTGTAGCTAGATGAGATCACCAGCGGTGTGTCAGCACAGCTCAGAACGCACACGAAGTCTAGAAATAAGATTTGGAGTCAGGATGATGTAGACTTGAACCCAACTCCATCACCACTCATAATCCTGGGCAGCTCTCCATCGACGCCTGGATTCCCTCATCTGTAACATGAGACGAGAGCACATGGGTCCTATGTGAGGATCCAATGAGGTAAAGTGAGGCATCCTTACCGGTGCCTGACATGAATCCCAAGCTGGAAGAAGAGGCAGCAGTCGACTTTGTCACCCTCAGTGAGAAAACTAAGGAGGACAGAGGGGGATCTGAGTACCTCCTGATGTGCATGGGCACAAAGGTGGAAGAACAGCTCCTCATACTCGTGAACGACTGACTGGAACGACCATCGGATATGAACAGGAAGGGAAGACAGAGTCACAGAAGGATGCTCTTCGAAAAAAAAAAGCAAGACTGTAAAATGCCAAAACTGAGTTTGTAGGCTGAGAGCAATAGAGAAACAGAATCCTTGCTGCAGGATGAACTATTGAGACGTCAGCATGTGCCTCTCGTCAGCCGGGTGAGCTGCAGTTGAGTCGGCTGAGCTCCACATCACGACTCTCGGCCCCCACACACCACGCACTGCACGCTCCAGAACTGCCTGGGAACGGAGCCCCGACCTCCCGCTAATTGCTCACCTCTCATTAAGCATGCTCGCATGAGACAGGCGTTTCTTTCCAAGAGCTCAACTGCAGGGTTATGTAAGGCTCTACTGAATTCCTGGCCCGAGAACCACGACCAGCTGCTTACACAGGGCACTCCCCTTCTAGGGGGCTCGGTCAGTTCAGGAAACCAAACAGCAGATGACAAAGCTCAGAAAATGCAGCAGTGGTGGAGTGAAAGCGGCTGTCTCCTCAGGGGCTGCTTTCCTCCAGGGCAGTGAGCACACTGCTTGCGGGACCCTTGTTGGGAAATCAGAGGCCCCCAACCCCACCCCGTCCACTCCCTCACCCCCTGCCAAGGTGTGACGGACCTTCTAACAAAGTCTCTCCACGGTCACCTTGTCTGATATCAACGCTCTTTATATGGTTCTGCTTATAACAGCCTTTTCCCACACAAGTTCCCAACACTTTCACAATGTAAAAAACTCAACTGTCCAGGGATGATATTCCAAACAGCTGTTCCTGGATGCAAGGGCAGACCCATCTGGAACTGGGATTCTTGACCTCAGCTACAAGTGGAGTCTCCAGGGGAGACTTTGAAGTACTGATGCCTCGGCTCCACCCAGGCAGATTGTTATGGGAAGCCTGCCCCACAGGTTCACAAGTTGAAGTCCTAAACCCCAGTCCCTCAGCGGGCAACCCGTGTGAGATGGGGACTTCAAAACGTGACCAAGGCAAAATGAGGTCACTAGGATGGGCCCTCATTCAGTGCGACTGGTGTCATGACAAGAAGAGATCAGGGCACAGACATGGGCAGACAGGGATGAGCACATGGAGACACAGGGAGAAGATGGCCATTTCTGAGTCCAGGAGAGAGGCCTCAGGAGAAACCCAGGAGGCCAGCACTTTGATCCCGGACTTCTAGCCTGCAGAACTGTGAGTCAATAAATCCCTCTTGTTTAAGGCATCCAGTCTGTGAAACTTTGCTATGACAGCCCCAGGAGACTAACACACCAATCAAGTCAGCCTCTCTGGGAAGGGGGCCCAAACATCAGTATTTCAAGATCTTCAAGTGTTTTAACTGTGCAGCTGTATTTCAGAATTTGCTGTTCTAGACTATAAATCTCCTCTGCTAAAATCAATGACCCTTAAGATCGTTTCCCTAACACTGTATCATGCATGATGTTTGGTATAATTTCCTTCCCTCCTTCCCTTCCATCAGTCCTTCCCTGATGACAATGAACAGGACAGATCACAGCCTTCACCTCAGCCTCAAGCTCAGCATAAACAAAGGGCCACCTAAAATCCTTCTATTAAAATTGGAACCGCTGGGTGGCTCCTAAAGTGTTAGTTGCACAGTTGTGTCCAACTCTTTGTGACCCCATGGACTATAGCTCTGTCCATGGAGTTCTCCAGGCAAGAATACTGGAGTGGGTAGCCATTCCCTTCTCCAGGGGATCTTCCTGACCCAGGGATCGAACCCAGGTCTCTCTCGTTGCAGGCAGATTCCCTACCATCTGAGCCACCAGGGAAGCCCAGGCAGCTCCTTTATTTCTCAAAAGTCAAGGACCTAGAAAGGGGCTCTAACCTGGCCAAAGACACCAAATGAGAGCAAAGGTGCTTCAAAGGCAAACAGAGGAAGACAAGGCAGTTCCGTCCCTCTCTGGGGAATGCCGCTGCTGAATTGTCAACAGTAACGTTGTCCAAGGAATGGTCAAATGGTCACCACGAGTGCAGGCAGACACAGAGCTGTAGTTAGATCTGTGGGATTGGCCAGGCCTCATTTTTCTGCCCCTGGTCACCACACTTCTGTAAATAACAATACCAAGAGAGACTGGAGAGCGTGAAAACCTCCTCGAGTCCCCTGCGCCTCTGTGTGCCTGCCCTTAACACAGACCCAGGGATCCGGACCTCAGAGCACCACTGGCAGGAAGGCGGACTGCCAGGAGTTTTAACCCTTGTCCTTTTCAACAAGGGAACCTTATCCTCATGTGTTTCCCCAGCACGTCTGTGTCATCCCCTCCCCCTTTTTTTTATTCATTCCTGAAAGCTTCTATTATTAATCACTGCATGGGGTAAATTTTCAAATCAGCAGTCAGGGTTTTTAAGCCTCATGATTTTTATTGCAGTCAAAAGGAGGCAGGTGACCAACACTGACGCTGTCTCCAAAATCCACCAGCAGCTTACTCCCTTCGTGTTCATTCCTTCATTCTCATGGCCTTAGCAAGGCTGGGAATTTCCTCTCATCCAGCCATTTGGACCTTGGTGTCTGACCTCATCTCACGCCCAGACCCTGCATTTCACATGACATCCAGAGGTTAAGGAAACCTTCCTATAACCTTGAGGCCACCCCATTTTAGGCCACTGAATGTCCAAAATCTTCCCTGCAAGTTCAGGCAATTCAGGTGGGCAGCCTCACTGCTTGTGATCCCCACACTTACACACACTGCTTCTGGGCTGCATCCTATTGAGCCCTCTATTCAATCCCACTCCTACAAAACTGTAAGTACCAAAAAGTGGGGAGCAGCTGCTGCTAAGTCACTTAATCGTGTTCGACTCTGTGTGACCACATAGATGGCAGCTCACCCGGCTCTCCCATCCCTAGGATTCTCCAGGTAAGAACACTGGAGTGGGTTGCCAGTTCCTTCTCCAATGAATGAAAGTGAAAAGTAAAAGTGAGGTCTCTTAGTCTTGTCTGACTCTTGGCGACCCCATGGACTGCAGCCCACCAGGCTTCTCCATCCATGGGATTTTTCCAGGCAAGAGTACTGGAGTGGGGTGCCACAGAGGGAAGGTCTATTATCAGGCACAAATAAGAATCCATGATGTGTTCTCAAATCCCTCTTGGCGACTCCACAATCTGGGTGCAGATGGCGGGGTTGGTTGATATTGTTCAGTCGCTCAGTGGTGTCTGACTCTTTGTGACCCCATGGACTGCAGCATGCCAGGCTGCCCTGTCCATCACCAACTCCCAGAGCTTGGTCAAACTCATGTCTATTGAGTCAGTGATGCCATCCAACCATCTCATCCTCTGTTGTCCCCTTCTCTTCAGCTTCAGCATCAGTCCTTCCAATGAACGTTCAGGACTGATTTCCTTTAGGACTGACTGGTTTGATCTCTTTGCAGTCCAAGGGACTGTTTGACCTGGGACTTCAGAACCCCATGAACAGTATGAAAAGACAAAAAGATATGGCAGGGTTGAGAGGGTTCCTCTTTCTCTGCCCTCCTCTGGCCCAGCATCCAGCTTTCTCTAGGATTTCCCCCAGAAACTTGAATCTTCTCCCTCCACTCTGGAGAGGAGCTGAGGAAAAGCCTGTAGACAAAGCCCAGCACAAAGGTCTCCCTCGTACAACAGCCCGAGGCCTGTCTGTAACGAAGGAGCCCCGCCTCAGGCAGTTCCTTACCCAAAGGCCGCCTCTACCGCCCAGGATCCTGCCTCCACCATCTTCTGACTGAGGAGCACCCCAGGGTCAAGCAGAAGCTCTGCCCAGAGGGAACCAGCGCCAGGCGGTAACCCATCTGGTCACACTGGGTCTCCCAGGAAGGGGGGTTGCGGGCTCAGCCACAGCCGAGACAGACTGCCACTGAAGGGGTTCGGGGAGCAGCAAGGCAGCCTGGAGGCACACTTGGGAGATGCGGCAAGCAGACGCCAAGGAAGTCTCAAGGCCCAAGGAAGAAAATCCGTGAGGAGTGGAAGGAGACACAGGAGAGTCTGCAGTTAGGAGCGGAGGCCAAAGCAGGAACGGAGAGAGCTGGCCTCACAAGACCAGGCCAGGTGCTGTGGAATGAAAGAGGCACCCCTTTCCCTGCTGCTGACTCCATGTTCTGGGCTTGCTTCCTTCCCTGGGTGAGCAGGCAATAAATCCTCATCTCCTCGGCACCCCAAGGACGTCTCCACCCCTGACAACCTAAACCCGGGGGTCCAGGGCCCCTGCTCCGCACAAAATGAGTACTCGCTCCCTGTCTGCCTACCCCTGCCCCGCCCTGGGAGCCGGCTCTGCTTCCAGGTCAGATATACAAGCTGAATTCATGGCCCTCAGCACAGAGCTGCCTCTTAGAGTTCAGTTTTCTTCTATCCAGCCCTCTACACCACGCCTGGGGGTGTGACCCTAATTCCTACTATTCCTCATACGCCATGAGGTGAAAATAAACACTGTATAAAAATACATGCCCCAAAATAAGACCTTCAACCTTCCTCCTCCAGGTTGACAAGCAAACTGCAAGGGGTAGTTTAAACTAGAATACCAACTGGTGCCCATGGAAGGAAAGCTGTAGGAATGCAAGCTGTGATTCCTTCACCCTCACACTTGGGGAGCCATCCCATCAGCAAACTGGAGATGTGGGGGACAAGTGGGGTCTCCGGGGTGAGGATGAACTCTAGGATGAGCAAGCTGTCCTCACTTCAAGTACAAAAACTAGGAGTTTTCTCTGTGTGTGCGTGTGTGTTAGTCACTCAGTCATGTCTGACTCTGCAACTCCATGGACTGTAGCCTGCCAGGCTCCTCAGGTCATGGAATTCTCCAGGCAGGAATACTGGAGTGGGTTGCCATGCTCTCCTCCAGGGGATCTTCCCAACCCAGGGCTGGAACCCGAGTCTCCTGTATTGCAGGCAGATTTTTTTACCATTGAGCCACCAGGAAAGCCCCAGGAGTTCTCTGCTTCTCTCAAGGCCATTCTCCACACACACACACACACACACACACACACACACACACACACACACAAATCTATGGAGGAGCTGATTCTGCAAAACTCAGAAAGGGAGAAAATGGATCAACGAAAGCTATATAGGGAGATCAAGAAGTCCTAACGCCTACAGGGTGACCCTTACTATGGGATGGGCTGATGCCAAAGAATCAGGGCCAGCCTTTTGCCTTCAGTCAGAAATATATCAAAGGAACAGACTTCAGCTAATTTTTTTTTCCTGAAGGAGACTTTCTTCTCTGTTTTCTTGAAAATTTATGACTTGATATGTGTGTGTATATAGTTTATGTAGGTTCATGCCACATGGCATTTATATACATAATCTCAATTGAGTCTCAGCTTCAGAAATTCAGATTATGGTGGGATTGGAAGTATGTAGACCCATGCTCCACCATCAGCCTCCTTCCTTCCTCCCCCATTAACTAGAGAGGTCCAGTGGCCACTCTCCAAAGGAGACCAACCCCCATCTTCCCAAGGTGAGTTGTGCAGACGCAGCATCACAGCAGAACTCTGCATTTCTCCTGACCAAGCTCACAACCCAGATGATAAGGGGTATGTTATAATAACAATAAGATGATATTGTTCACACCAATACGGCCCCATAGGCATGCCTGCAGGCCAGATGGACACCACCCCTTTCTCTCCCAATTAGGGAAGGCTGTTGGAACACAAGAATCTAAAGAGCAGTATTTTTAAGGGGACTCAGTCTAAAATGCGTTGCGATTTATCAAGAGAATAAGTTATTCAAAACTTTGATATTTCAACAATTATCAGTTAACGTATTCCCTCCCACATCCTGTGTGGACACTGTGGGCTGAGGACACTGACTTCTCAGACTCCAGATGCTAGCATCTGACTACAGAGCAAAGAGAATGCTGCTGCTGCTGCTACTGCTAAGTCGCTACAGTCGTGTCCGACTTTGTGCGACTCCACAGACAGCAGCCCACCCGGCTCTCCGGTCCCTGGGATTCTCCAGGCAAGAATACTGGAGTGGGTTGCCATTTCCTTCTCCCGTGCATGAAAGTGAAAAGTGAAAGTAAAGTCGTGTTTGACTCCTAGCGATCCCGTGGACTGCAGCCTACCAGGCTCTTTCATCCATGGGACCTTCCCGGCAAGAATACTAGAGTGGGTTGCCATTGCCTTCTCCGTCCAGTTGCCAACTCAAATGCTGCTATTAACTGACTCATGGGAGATCCCAGCACTTTAGAGGAAATTAAGACACCCGTCTCTTTCTCAGAACACATTCACAGAAACAATATACTCTCCAATGATGAAAGCAAGTGTCAGTTCAGTTCAGTTCAGTTGCTCAGTCGTGTCCGACTCTTCGCGACCCCATGAAGTGCAGCACGCCAGGCCTCCCTGTCCATCACCATCTCCTGGAGTTCACTCAGACTCACGTTCATCGAGTCAGTGATGTCATCCAGCCATCTCATCCTTGGTCGTCCCCTTCTCCTCCTGCCCCCAATCCCTCCCAGCATCTGAGTCTTTTCCAATGAGTCAACTCTTCACATGAGATGGCCAAAGTACTGGAGTTTCAGCTTTAGCATCATTCCTTCCAAAGAAATACCAGGGCTGATCTCCTTCAGAATGGACTGGTTGGATCTCCTTGCAGTCCAAGGGACTCTCAAGAGTCTTCTCCAACACCACAGTTCAAAAGCATTAATTCTTTGGCGCTCAGCCTTCTTCACAGTCCAACTCTCACATCCATACATGACCACAGGAAAAACCATAGCCTTGACTAAATGGACCTTAGTCGGCAAAGTAATGTCTCTGCTTTTGAATATACTGTTTAGGTTGGTCATAACTTTACTTCCAAGCACTAAGCGTCTTTTAATTTCATGGCCGCAATCACCATCTGCAGTGATTTTGGAGCCCCAAAAATAAAGTCTGACACTGTTTCCATTGTTTCCCCATCTATTTCCCATGAAGTGATGGGACCGGATGCCATGATTTTTGTTTTCTGAATGTTGAGCTTTAAGCCAACTTTTTCGCTTTCCTCTTTCACTTTCATCAAGAGGCTCTTTAGTTCTTCTTCACTTTCTGCCATAAGGGTGGTATCATCTGCATATCTGAGGTTATTGATATTTCTCCTGGCAATCTTGATTCCAGCTTCTGTTTCTTCTAGTCCAGCATTTCTCATGATGTACTCTGCATATAAGTTAAATAAACAGGGTGACAGTATACAGCCTTGACGTACTCCTTTTCCTAGCAAGTGTAGGATTTCCCAAAAAAGATCTATCACCCTTGAAACAAAGGAAATAAAATAAAGCATGACACCCTTATCATCAGTAAGGACAATGTTTATTTTATGCCGTTTTGTATACTTCCTGGTCTTCCCCGGTGGCTCAACTGTAAAAGAATTCACGTGCAATGCAGGAGACACAGGTTCGATCCCTGGGTTGTCAAAATACCCTGGAGAAGGAAATGGCAACCCACTCCAGTATTCTTGCCTGAAGAATCCGCGGCAGAGAAGCCTGGCGGGCTACAGTCCATGGGGTTGCAAAGAGTCAGACTTGACCTAGCAACTAAACAACAAGAACAAAAACTTCCTAATCCCCTTAAAATAAACATCCATTACCTTTTTAATGGAATATTGCTTAACATGTTATGTAAAAAACAAAAGTATTTTCAGCAGTAGGAATGGAAGCTCATGTGATTTGAGGAGATTCTACAGGGCAAGAAGAACAGGGGCCATTTAAAAATATCTCCAAAGGAGGAGGCAAAAGATCAATCACTTTTTACAAAAAGATTTCTTGACTGCCTCCCCAGTATGACAGATATTACAACACTCCCAGCTATCAAAAAGCAAAAGACACCTCCTTCTAAGTGTCTACAATGTGAGACATGACCTGGAGAACCCACTATTTCAATACATGTGTACAAGTCACCCACAGCTGAGCTCTTGTGAGTGAAAGGCCCAAGCTTCTAGAAAAAGACGTCCCAGTATTGGCAATGAAAGCTAAACAAAGGTACACATGCCACTAACCAACACTAAAACCTGTCTGGCCACTGAGAAAACAAAGGCTCAGGTTATTTCCTCCCCGCTGTCTGGGCAAGCAATCAGGTGATTAAGAGGCCAACAATCCTAAGGACCACTGAATGCTTTTTCCATAGAACTCACCATTTCTTGTGCTAGAGGATGTGAGCTTTGAGGCTGGGTGCTAGCTAGGTAGAGGGAGGAGGGTAGCAGGAAATGGGGGTGCAGTTACGTGGAGGCACGTGGTCACTACAGGGAGAAGAATAAGAATCAAGAGAAAGGAAAAAGGAGGCTAGAGATAAAAATGAAGATAAGAGTAGCATTCCTTGTTACCAGCATTGGGAAGATGACCTAGGTCTGCCCTTCAAATTCATCAAGAGCAGGAATGGTCACTCACAAAAGTCAAAGGACGGAGGAGGCCCCAGGGTGACAAAGACTTTGTAATAAAAGAAAACACACCAGGGGAGCCAAGTTTACAGATATTTGTGCAACAGAGTTGGGGGAACCTCCACAATCTCACAGTCTTAGTCCTGTCAAATGACAAACCCCTCTTTTATGTGAGTATCAAACGATATCGGAGGCAGTACCATAAGCAAGACTTCAATGACATTGATTTTGCATGTTCGTAGAGTTGCTTCTGAAGAGGAACTCCCTTGATGGCCAGAGAGTTTCTTCACCTGAAAACTGCGACTGTGCAGCTCACTTAGCCACTAAGTACAGGCCAATAGGAACAAATCCATCCAGCCCTTCTGACGGCATCATGCTGACAGTTCAATTACCCTGATAACTGCAGCCATGTCTTCCTGGCTGAGCAGGAAAACTTCAAAAGATCTTCACCTTTTTTCCTCTCCAGCTTCTGCTAACCTTCCACCTCCTTCCGCTTTCACGGCTGAGTCTCCACAGTAAGGTTGTAACCGACACACAGAATACAAAGAGTCCAGAGCTGAATGCAAATCCTGATTCCACTGTTTACCAGTGGCATGACCATCACCAGGACTTGCCTAGATGCTAATGAACTGCAATTTTCTCATCTGTAAAATACAAGTTGCAGTGAGAAGTCAACTAAGAACTCTTTGAAACACGTAAGTACTGTGGTGATTCACTGTGATGCCAATAATAACAAGAAAATAAGGATTCAGCTTGACTCTAAAACCTAAAAGGAAAGAACATTTCTTCTTACCTAAAATGCTCCCTACTTGAGCAGGTTATATGTGGCCAGTCTACCTTTGGTTTTAAGTAAAAATAGTCTGCTCCAATTATCCTGAAAACTTCTCAAGGGAAAATTACTGTTTAATTTGATGACATTATCCTCCCAATATAAGCAAAACAAACAAACAAAAAACAAACAAATTTTCTCTGTTCAAGAAATAATTATAGGTGATTAACATGATGATAATGTTAATGATAAGGAAAAATATGGTATAGTCAACACCCCAAATTTACTTATAAGGAGCTTGGGGTTTTGTTCAGTCTAAAGATGGCAGCAGAGAATATTACAAACATCCCTGGGCCCCTCTCTACTGTATACAGATTTCTTTCTACTAAAGCAGCTGAGGCGCTTTCACTGCGTTGGCTTGTCTGCCCCTCACTGCAATGCGAGCTCCTACAGGTAAGAGCTGCATCTTGGTGATCTTTATATATCTGATATTCGGCACAGAGTGGGCCAGGATCATGGATAGATGACGGTCCACCTGCACTGACAGGGAAAATAAGATACAATCTTAAAAGCTATTTTATAAGTTTATACTTATATCAGTTAAGATTAAGCTCAGATGCAACTATCAAAATCCTAACAAAAATGGCTTAATCAAAACAAAGGTGTATTTCTCTCTTACACAGAAGTCTAGGGGTGGTCTAGCTACAGCTCCACCTTGCCAGGGACTCAGGTGCCTTGACTCTCACTTACTCACTGTTCAGCTGTGTGTGGCTTTCATTCCCAAGTTTACATCTTGGTCCAAGATGGCTCTGGGCTCCACTGCTACACCTGCAATCCAGGTAGCAAAAAGTAGAAGACAGGTGTGCTTGGGTATTTGGGAAACAAAATGAATACCCTATGTCAAGGAATGCAATTTTCTTCTAATATCCATTTCTTCCCTTTTGAATACTAGACTCTCAATTTTCACTCTAGCTAATTACCATCCACAAAAAATACTATATTCCCTGGCCTACCCTGCAGCTAAGTTTGGCCATACAATTAAGTTGTAGACCATAAGATATGAGCAGAAGAATTGTGTAGAATTTCTGAGAAGTTCCTCTTCTTTAAAAGGAAGACAGATATGATGGCTGGAGTCCTAGCAGCCATCTTGGACCATAAAGACAAAAGCTACATTCTAAAAATGGCAGGCTAATGAACTAGAAGAAAACTGACTATCTGAAATTCTCATAGAAGAAGTGTACCAGCTATGGACCGCCAACTCTGAACATCTTTTAAATAAGACAGTAATAAATTTTATCTTTTCTATGCTACTACTGTATTCCTGTTTCTCATTAAGCTGAATCAGGAAAATATTTTTTTTCCTCTCCATTCCTATCTACCAGTTTCCAGTATCATTTTCTCCAGCAACAATGGCCATCACTGAATGTTCTTTCTCTATCTTAACCTTTCTCACAGGGAGTAGGAAATAAAGGACACGTAGATCGTAACTTTTATTTTTGCAAACTATGAAGATTTTATAACAAAAGGAAATAAAACATGAGCATCAACAATTCCCTGTACAACTGTTGTGAGATAAAATTAAAAGAATTCACCTCCAAAATCGCAGAAGCATTTCCCATTGCTACATAATATCTATGGCCATGTTTGCAGTACGTACCTGATAAGGAAGAGAACATATCTGTAGGTAAATGGTTCTTAATTAACTAACATACTTTAAACTCAGCAGGAAAAAATAGTTATTATTCTATATCAAACAGGTAGATCAAGACATCTTTGCAATCTGACCTAAAACCCATTTGAGCAAGATTATCTCATTTTATCTCCTATAAATCCCTATAGTAGAAATTTAAGACATGTACATTATCAAAACAATGTTAGAAATAAGCTGCTCTACACATATCATGAATACTAAAAATATTTTCCACACTAACAGCTATCTTCCCTAAGATTCAATTGGAGTTATGCCTATTGCAATAACTTCAATTCTCATTTTATCTATATTTAAAAGAGTTCAGTGCATCCCCAAGTATAAGATAAAGACATGTCTAAATTGACACCATGGAAAGACCAACATTAGTAAGTTTTATGAAGACAGTGAATTGGTGCCTGCTCAGTCACTTCAGTCGTGTCCAACTCTTTGCAACCCCATGGACTGTAGCCCCCAGGCTCCTCTGTCCATGGGACTGTCCAGGCAAGAATGCTGGAATGGGCTGCCATGCCCTCCTCTAGGGCTCCTCCCTACCCAGCGATGGAACCCAAATCTCCTACATTGCACGTGGAGTCACTGGTGAATCGGTAGCTTCTTTGAATCTTTCTGCAAGGTGGTCTCTGACTGCAAATGATCACTATAGATCCTGTGGTGGAGGAGAAAGACTGGTGGACCTAGAGTTTACTTCAGTGACCTGGATTCTTGTCCTAATTTCACTTCCAACACATTGTGTAAATTTGAACAAGTGTCTTCATCTCTTCAGCCTCTTTTCTGCTAAATGAAAATAATACCAACTTAATAATTTTGATGAAACAATTTATAATGGTAAAGAGTTACATAAATATATTGTCTGTATTAGTTGGTAATGTTTGGGCTCTAAGTAGCAGAAACTAAATTGTGCCACCTCAAGTGTTTATATGGGTATCTAGGCATGTGCTTCAAGTATACAGAATGTCCTGGGAGAAAAGGAAACAGTATTTATTACTACCACAACTGAGGGTTTTTTCCATGATAAAATGTGAGAGGGCCAAAGCAAAGGGATTTAGAAATAGCAAATCCCTTATTTCTGTTCTTTCAGGGATAATAATGAGTCCCCATATCTACAGTCCTGAAGGTCCCCACCCATGTGACCCACACAACGCCCACTTCAAATGCACATTAATGGTAGGCTGACTCCTGCAAGAGAGCAACAGGAGTTAGGAAACAGAAACACTTCAAGTGACTCGAAGAAGCCCCTGAATATTCAGCATGAGGGTTTTCCAGCAGTTGGAGCCAGCAGCGCCCATGTTTCCGAGGACCCCCTCTGTAGGCAGGCAGCACCTCTTTCTGCACAGATGCTACTGGAAAGCAGCGTGTGGCCTCCACAGTTGTGTCAGTGGCTTCTCCTTCCCTCTGTCTTCTTCACTGTCTGTTCTACAAACACCCCCAACACTTTAAAGCCCCGTGGAAAATTTGGAGGTGATACACTGAACAGGTGTTGCACTTCTGAATAACACCTAGTAATCAAGGGCCCCTTTGCCTTCCATTCTCCTGTAAGTAATGCAAGTTCATTCATCTTTGTGCAAAATAAGCTACTCCCGCTGTCTTTACCGCAGTCTCCAGTGTCCACTGGGAACAGCCACGGCTCCAGCCTCTGCTGCCTTATCGACTCTAAAGCCCCGAGGACAGGCACCTACAGAGTCCAGACCATCGTCCTAACCCAGCCATCACCTCGATCCACCTCCTCCTCCCCCAAGGTCACCCAGGACGCTGCTCCAGGAGGAACCCGTTCAGGTGAAAATGATATCAGAATGGAGATACTGCTAGCAAAAACTGAACGGCGGTTCCTCAGAAAATAAAAACAATACTACCAGTTGATGTAGCAATTCTATTTTTGAGTATATGCCCCAAATGACTGAAAATGGGTCTTGAAATGATATCTGTATACCCACACTCATAGCAGCATTATTACTATAGACAAAAGGTAGAAGAACTCAAGTGCCCACTGACAGATGAGTGGATAATCACAACGTGGTTTAGACATACAATGGACATTATTCAGTCTGAAAAAGGTAGGACACTCTGACACCTGCTGCATGGCTGAACCGTTAAGGACACAATGCCGGGTAGAAATGAGCCAGTCACAAGACGCCAAGTACTGTATGACTACTTGTATGAGGCACCCAGAGCAGTCAGCTCATAGGGACAGAAAGGAGAATGGTGGTCGCCAGGGCTGGGCGAAGGCGGAGTAGGGGTTATTGTTTAATGAACATAGAGCTTCAGTTTGCAAGATGAAAAGAGTTCTGGAGACGTTACAAAACTATCTGAATGTATTTAACACTACTGAGCCGTACACTTAAAAATGACTAAGCTGGGACTTCCCTGATGGTCCAGTGGTTAAAAGTCCACCTTGCGATGCAGGGGCACCAGTTCAATCCCTGCTCTGGGAAGACTGCACAGCTACAGAGCAGCTAGCCATGTGCCACTCTACTGAAGCCCACGAGCCTAGAGCCCGAGCTCCGCAGCAAGAGAAGCCACCACAGTGAGAGACTCGTGCGCCGCGACAGAGGGTAGCCCCACTTGCCACAGCTAGAGAGAGCCCCGCGCAGGGATGGAAGACCCAGGGCAGCCAAAAATAATAAATAAATAATAAAACTATTTAATTCTGAAAAGTGGTTAAGATGGTAAATATTATAATATGTATATTTTGGTTTGTTTAAAAAAAAAAAAAAAAGAGGCCAGAATCTTCTATATCCTCCCTTGGAGCCATGAGCACCATAAACCCAGCTCTGTAAAGCCCAACCTCAGAAGGCCAACCCAGCTCACACTCAGCTCCTGCCATGACCCAAATCCTTTCCAGCAGATGGGAACCTTTCCATCACTGAACTTCTATAACCAGGTAACGAACGTAATCTCAGCCCTAAACTGTGCTGTAGAATATTTTCATACGTAACAAGGTCCCCACATGGGAAGGACTTTAAGAAACTGCAACGATACAATGTTTCGTGATCTGGGAACACACATGAGTGTGCTCCATCTGCAATACTTCATCAAGATGTATCCTTAGGATTGTATGTTCTTCTTTGTATAAGTATTTTCTTTATTTCTTTAAAGTTTTTAACAAAATTTCAGCCCTACTTTGCTACTGCTTGTTTTATTCACATGATCCCTTGGTCTCTGGCAAAATGAAATGTCCTTGAAGGCCTCACAAGAGCCTAGCAGAGCACTAGGTTTCTATTAAGAGCTACATATTTGCCTACCGATTTCACTGAAATCTGGAGATCCCAGGCAAATCAGAGGGAGGAGGCAGGGCCTGATGCAGTAGAATGGTTTTCCAAACTCTTTGAGCATTAAAGAAGGGAAAACAAAACCTTCCTGATCCCAAAGCTGCAGATTAACAGGACAGCCACAGCCATCCAAACAGGCTCATAGAGGGAAGTTGGCTGTGCTGATGACAACCCACACCTTGGGAAGGTAACAATTTTGATGAAGAAAAGATACATACGTACACACATGTGTATACACACACACACACAAAGTGCAGTGTCAGTAGAGTCTGACTCCAGCCTTCCCAGAAAAATTAACATTTTGCTGTTGGTAACTGGTGGTACCCATATTGTGAAGTGTCTTAAACCAAAATAGATCTGCAAGTGGCAGGCTCTCCTGAACAATACGGTAAGTCCATGATGGCTGATTCTCAAGGAAAGTCAGCTTGAGTGAGAGTTCCTTGATCTTGAAAATGCAGATGACTACCATCACTGCAGATGGTGACTGCAGCCATGAAATTAAAAGACGCTTACTCCTTGGAAGAAAAGTTATGACCAACCTAGATAGTATATTCAAAGCAGAGACATTACTTTGCCGACTAAGGTCCGTCTAGTCAAGGCTATGGTTTTTCCTGTGGTCATGTATGGATGTGAGAGTTGGACTGTGAAGAAGGCTGAGTGCCAAAGAATTGATGCTTTTGAACTGTGGTGTTGGAGAAGACTCTTGAGAGTCCCTTGGACTGCAAGGAGATCCAACCAGTCCATTCTGAAGGAGACCAACCCTGGGATTTCTTTGGAAGGAATGATGCTAAAGCTGAAACTCCAGTACTTTGGCCACCTCGTGCGAAGAGCTGACTCATTGGAAAAAACTCTGATGCTGGGAGGGACTGGGGGCAGGAGGAGAAGGGGACGACCGAGGATGAGATGGCTGGATGGCATCACAGACTCGATGGATGTGAGTCTGAGTGAACTCTGGGAGATGGTGATGAACAGGAGGCCTGGTGTGCTGCAGTTCATGGGGTCGCAGAGAGTCGGACATGACTGAGCGACTGAATGGAACTGAACCATTTACTCCAAGAAACACAAGGGCTGGCCCTGAAGGAGAAGACGGGCTGGATGCAAAGGACCTTGAAAGGGTAAGACCAGCCTCCAGAACCACTGGTAAGAAGGGGTCAGTTTGAGTCTCCAGTTGGGAGTCTTCCGGACTCTAAGATGCTAAGTCTTAATACATTCTCGTGCACTGGGAGGTGGGTGGCGGGGTTGTTTCTCTTTCCACTGTTTCTCCGGCTGCTGGAGAGCAGAGTCCTGTCCGGCAGGGCTGAACTGTCATCTAACAAGCAGATCTGGCTCCAGGAGAAGCTGGGAGACTCCCCAGGCTCTGCCCTTGTCCCTCTGTGCCTGGGCAGAGAGGAAGGAAGGGGGTGGAGGAAAGCAGGGGGAGGGTCTGGTGCCAGGGAGTTGACTGAAGTCTGACAAGAACACCATGCATCTGTGGGACTGGTGGGACAGACGGGTGTTCTCGTCGTGGATCAGGAAGCCCCCTGAAGCTCATCAGGGGAAAGGCGCATTTAGCATCCGGGTCAGTCTGAAGCGGAAGGGGACCCGAGATGCCCTCGGCTCCTCTGTTTCTCTCTCTTTCTGGTTTTGTCTTGTTTGACAAATCAAACCCGAATCCCAAAGGACAAGCATGGGAGGGGAGAAGAGGCCTCCTTCTCCCCCGCAGATTTATGGCATTCTGGATGCAGCTTGCGTCTGTCAAGCCAAAATGGTGAGGGTGGGCTAATAGAGTAGAATTACAGCTTCCTATAATGGGGAAAGTTAAATAGACAAGCTCTCCTACCCCGAGGAGAACGAAGCAGAGGTCAGGGCTGCCGCCTTTGAACATGAATGGCCCCTTCCCCTCGGCTCCCTTTCACATGTGGCCCGGCAACAGTAGCAGACAGATGCGACACAAAGACAGACACACCTGATTAACCATGAATACGACAGCTGTCGCTTCCCCACCGCCGCCGCTGCCCACACCCTGGCTCTCTCCGCTGAGTTTTTCCCCTCCTTTCAGCCAGTGTGAGGAAATTAAACCTACCATTAAGACCCAAGTTAGTGGGAGGGTGTCAGCAGCGGCGGGGGCCTTTGTTTCTCTGCTCACAGACTTGTGATAGGTACCTTCTGATTTGTCCTTTGATCTGAGCCAGCGTGGGGGCCTCAATCAGCTCGGGACCCAGAACCCAGGGAAAGGCCAGCGGTAGGTGGGGGTGGGACTGGGCTGACTCAGACAGGAGGGAGAAAGTGAACTGACGGAAAGCAGCACGTTTTGTGCACCTGAAAGTGGGTCTCCCTACTCCCCCGACCTACCTCTCTGTTTTATTCTCTTGCCTCCAGCAGCGAGAATTCCCTTCTGCTAAAAACACCCACCCTTAGAACAAGCTGCCACTGGGAATGGACCCATAGGAAGCGGCACTCAATGCAGCATTGTCTTTCCATGAGAACTCACTTATTTTGCCCTACTGTGAGCTGACCTTAATACAGAAGAACCAGGGCAGGTGTCTGGGGTTTTTATTTTTCCCCTTCTCTTAGGTAGCCAAATCCTTGAGTTCCAGTTAACTTCTAAGACCTCGAGAATCAAGTACAGGAGGAAATCTAAGTGTTGAAAAGCAAATTTATTTCTAATGACATAAAGTGTAATGTGATTATAAGAGTGTCCAGAAACCTTTGTAATGGTAATTACAGCCTTGAGTGTGAACCTTGAGTGTTCCTCAGGATTTTTTTTTTTTTTTTTGGTCAAGCTTGGGTTAATCATTTGACTCCTGTAAGCTTGCATTTATAGACCTTCAAAGGTTCTCTCCAGTGTCAGAAAGTCCCTTAAGTATTTGCAAAGAGAGACTAATAAAAATAATCAGAAATCACTCAGTGAACATCCAGCCTTATAACATAATGATGGGGTGGTAACTGGGTAATTTAACTCAATCTCACAGAAATTCAACAAGTATCCGTGATTTCCTCATGAGTGGAAACATGGTGAAATAATTCAAGCCTATCACCTGAAGGCTCAGTGTTTCTCATGAAGCCTCAAGCCCTTTGTGTGCCTCTGACTCCTAAGAAATCAGGGAGATATTTCTATCAAGGCAATCAAGGAAAGGGCTAACTGAATTGCCTAGAAATTTTTGTTATTTGTAACACAGTAAAAGTTCCCAAAAGCCCTGTTTTGTAGGACACTGGGATTTGTTCTAGAACACAAAGGTAGCCTGCGGGGCTAGATGACTTGAGGCTCACCTTTCATCTCACTGATGAAGAGCTATATCCACTGTTATTAATAAACCAACTGAGGGTGTCTCACCTCGGAGCCATCTGAAAAGCCCCTACTCGCTTTGCCTTCCAAATCGTCTCTACAACTCTTCTTCCAATCTCCAATCTCCTTTTCTTGCTTCACAGAGCCCACAGTTTAAGCAGAGTAAGCCTGTCTGTTTTCAATTCTTAACTTTTCACACACACGGCAAATGAGAGGAACTTCTGAACACTGCGATCATCTGGCTGATGAGCAAGCTGTTTTCCATTTCTGGCAACAAATACTTTTGGCTTATCTTGACGGGAAGAAAAGGGATGAAAATATACTTTGGTTGGATATCGTTGATAGCATTTGTCATCTTTGCAGCTAAAAAAATTAGCTTAGAGAAAATTTCCCTCAGTATTGCAGAAGATGGCAAAGAATTGACACCACCACTGAGATGCCAGCTGAACCGAATTCATAAAAGTAACCTACTGTGATATTTTTCATAACAAACACAACATCTCATCACAAAGTGGGCTGAGGGCTGAACCAGCAGTTAGGATCCTTGGGGCCTGGGCTGGGGGGCTATAGGGGCACACAATACCTTGCAAGGCTCACTTTACATGTCTGTATCCTGTCCCCCTTTATATCAGTTTGCTGGGGCTGCTGTAACAAAGTACTACAAACTGAGCAACTTAAACAACAGAAATGTATTGCCTCATAGCTCTGGAGGCTAGAAGTCCAAGATCAAGGTGTTGGTAGGGCTGACTTCTCCTGAGGCCTCTCTCCTTGGCTTGTAATCAGCCATCTTCTGTGTCTTTATGTGGTTTTCTCTCTTTATGTTTCTAGCCCTAAGCTCATCTTCTTGTAAGGACACCAGTTATATTGGATTAGGGTCCGTCGTAATGACTTCATTTTAACCCGATTATTTCTTTAAAGACTCAAGCTCCAAATACACTCTTGGGTACTGGAGGTTAGAACTTGTAGGGGATGTGATTCAACTGCTATGACCCTTTGAGGGACTCAACTGAATAAATTCAGCTCTATCTCAGCTCAGAAAGACTCTGAGCCTGTGGTCTGGATCCACAAATAAAGTGAGTTGAGTAGGCATATGGCATCACTCTTGCCATGATTTACTCACAACAAAACATGAAGGAAGTAAAACAGATGGGCATGTCGTTTGAAGGCAGCAGAGTCCATCTCGTGGATGCCAGGGGCCGTGAGAATCACAATGCCACCTCTCTAAACAGGAACACCAATAAACGAGATTACTTCCGCTCTAAGGTGAAAGTGTTTTATGACTGCGTTTTCTCACCCTCATTGACCATGCCCATTCACCAAAGCCCAGAACAAAGGGTTTTCCCCATTACACTTAGAAACAGCAAAGAGCAGAGAAATGAATCAGCAAACAGGCAGAACACTCTTCCTACGACTTTGTTACCTGAGTGAAAACATTACTTCCTGAAATAGTGAAAAAAGAGAAAAGTGGCAGGAGATGACTAACAGCAGTGACAGCGTTGAGGCAAAGAACTTTAGGACAGCTTGAACTTTAGAAACAGGCAAGGCTAGATGATGAAACGCGGTGGGTAAGCACACTCCCTCGGGAAGCAAGGCTTGGACGGCGGGGAGGGACTATGAATAAGAGGTTCCCAAAAAAGAAGTGTGTGTGATTTACTTAAGAGTTCCACCAACGTGCAGCCGTGGGTTGGGTACAATGGTTCTAAATACCCTGTGACACATATTTACAAAGAAATTGGGTGACTTTACTTAAATGATACCTTCTTATTCATCACTGCCTCCTGCAGCACCGCTAGTCACCAAGGCTCCTGGAGCAGCACCGTTTAGTCATGAGCCACGTGCTGGCAGTGGCCCGAAAGTGAAGAGAGACCTCCAGCTCATGACTATGGAGTTCCACAGGAAAGGTGCGGCTCTCATGATGGCGTGAGTTGTGAGCTGATTTGTATCTCCCAAAAGATGTGCTGAAGTCCTAGCCCTCAGTATCTCTGAATGGGGCCTTATTCCACAAGAAGATCATTGTAGATTTAATTAGTTAACATGAGGTCACACTACAGTAGGGTGGGCCCTTACTCCAGTATGGCTAGGGTCCTTAAAAGGATAAATCTGAGCACAGAAACAGAGATATACATGGAGAATGTCATGAGATGATAAGAGCAGAGCCAAGGAATTCCAAGAATTGCCAGCAAAGCCCAAAAGCTAGGGGAGACAAGGAAGGATTCTCTCCTACCAGGCTCAGGTGTCAGGGGAGGCAAGGAAGGATTCTCTCCTACCAGGCTCAGGTGTCTGCCGACACCCTGACTTCAGACTTTCACCCCCAGAACTGTGAGGGGAATCACTTTTTTGTTATTTAAGGCATCTGTTTGGTTGTACTCTGTTACATGGCAGCAATCAGTTCAGTTCAGTTCAGTTCAGTCATTCAGTCGTGTCCAACTCTTTGGGACCCCATGGGCTGTAGCATGCCAGGCTTCCCTGTCCGTCACCAACTCCAGGAGCTCAAACTTGTAACGAGTCGGTGATGCCATTTAACCATCTCATCCTCTGTCATCCCCTTCTCCTGTTGCCTTTAATCTTTCCTAGCATCAGGGTCTTTTCCAATGAGTCAGTTCTTCGCATCAGGTGGCCAAAATATTGGAGCTTCAGCTTCAGCATCAGTCCGTCCAGTGAATATTCAGGTATTCAGGACAGATTTCCCTTAGGATTGACTGGTTGGTCTCCTTGCAGTCCAAAGGACTCTCAAGAGTCTTCTCCAGCACCACAGTTCAAAAGCATCGATTCTTCGGCACTCAGCTTTCTTTACAGTCCAACTCTCACATCCATACATGACTACTGGAAAAACAATAGCATTAGCTTTGACTATACAGACCTTTGTCGGTAAAGTAACATCTCTACTTTTAATGTGCTGTCTAGGTTGGTCATAGCTTTTCTTTCAAGGAGCAAGCATCTTTTAATTTCATGACTGCAGTCACCATCTACAGTGATTTGGGAGCCAAATAAAATAATGTCTGCCACTGTTTCCATTGTTTCCCCCATCTATTTGCCGTGAAGTGAAGACTCTTGAGAGTCCCTTGGAATGCAAGGTGATCCAGCCAGTCCATTCTGAAGGAGATCAGCCCTGGGATTTCTTTGGAAGGAATGATGCTAAAGCTGAAACTCCAGTACTTTGGCCACCTCATGCGAAGAGTTGACTCATTGGAAAAGACTGTGATGCTGGAAGGGATTAGGGGCAGAAGGAAAAGGGGATGACAGAGGATGAGATGGCTGGATGGCATCAGCGACTCGATGGATGTGAGTTTGAGTGAACTCCGGGAGATGGTGATGGACAGGGAGGCCTGGCGTGCTGCAATTCATGGGGGGCACAAGGAGTCGGACACAACTGAGCAACTGAACTGAACTGAACTGAACTAATGGGACCAGATGCCATGATCTTAGTTTTCTGAATGTTGAGTTTTAAGCCAGCTTTTTCACTCTCCTCTTTAACCTCCATCAAGAGCCTCTTTAGTTCCTCTTCGCTTTCTGCCATAAGGGTGGTCTCATTTGCTTATCTGAGGTTATTGATATTTCTCCTAGTAATCTTGATTCCAGCTTGTGTTTCATCCAGCCCAGCATTTCTCATGATGTACTCTGCATATAAGTTAAATAAGCAATATACAGCCTTGACGTACTCCTTTCCCAATTTGGAACCAGTCTGTTGTTCCATATCCAGTTCTAACTGTTGCTTCTTGACCTGCATACAGGTTTCTCAGGAGGCAGGACAGGTGGTCTGGTATTCCAATCTCTTTAAGAATTTCCCACAATTTGTTGTGATCCACACAGTCAAAGGTTTTAGCATAGTCAATAAACCAGAAGTAGATGTTTTTCTGGAATTCTCTTGAGTTTTCTATGATCCAGTGGATGTTGTCAATTTGATCTCCGGTTCCTCTGCCTTTTCTAAATTCAGCTTGAACATCTGAAAGTTCTCAGTTCACATACTGTTGAAGCCTAGCTTGGAGAATTTTGAGCATTACTTTGCTAGTATGTGAGATGAGTGCAATTGTGCAGTAGTTTGAACATTCTTTGGCATTGACTTCCAAAAGAAGGCAATGGGATTGGAATGAAAACTGACCTTTTCCAGTCCTGTGAACACTGCTGAGTTTTCCAAATTTGCTGGCATACTGAGTACAGCACTTTCACAGCATCATTTTTTAGGATTTTAAATAGCTCAGCTGGAATTCCATCACCTCCACTAGCTTTGTTCATAGTGATGCTTCCTAAAATCCACTTGATATCACACTTCCAGATGTCTGGGTCTAGGTGAGTGATCACACCATTGTGGTTATCTGGGTCATTAAGATCTTTTTCGTATAGTTCTGTGTATTCTTGCCACCTCTTCTTAATATCTTCTGCTCCTGTTAGGTCCATACCATTTCTGTCCTTTATTGTGCCCATCTTTGCATAAAATGTTCCCTTGGTATCTCTAATTTTCTTGAAGAGATCTCTAGTCTTTCCCAGTCTGTTGTTTTCCTCTATTTCTTTGCATTGATTGCTGAAGAAGGCTTTCTTATCTCTTCTTGCTATTCTTTGGAACTCTGCATTCAGATGGATTTATCTTTCCTTTTCTCCTTTGCCTTTCACTTCACTTCTTTTCTCAGCTATTTGTAAGGCGTCCCCAGACAGCCACTTGCCTTTTTCATTTCTTCTTTTTGGGGATAGTTTTGATCACCTCCTCCTATACAATGTTATGAACCTCCATTCATAGTTCATCAGGCACTCTATCTATCAGATCTAATCCCTTGAATCTATTTGTCACTTCCATTGTATAATCACAAAGGATTTGATTTAGGTCATACCTGAATGGTCAAGTGGTTTTCCATACTTTCTTCAATTTAAGTCTGAATTTGCAATAAGTTCGTGATCTGATCCACAGTCAGCTCCTGGTCTTCTTTTCACTGACTGTGTAGAGCTTCTACATCTTTGGCTGCAAAGAATACAACAATCTGATTTTGGTATTGAACATCTGGTGATGTCCATGTGTAGAGTCATCTCTTGTGTTGTTGGAAGAGGGTGCTTGCTATGACCACTGAATTCTCTTAGAAAAACTCTGTTAGCCTTTTCTCTGCTTCATTTTGTACTCCAAGGCCAACCTTGCCTGTTATTCCAGGTATCTCTTGACTTCCTAATTTTCATGGCAGTCATAGAAAAGTAGAACAGCACACTGTACACTGTGGTGAAACCCATAAGACTTCTCCCCATGTTCTTGGCTCCATGGCTTCTAAACAATACCCTTCCAAAGGCCTCCACTTTCAGGAACTTGGCTTTTTCCAGTTTTTAAAAACCTTTACTGGTCTTCCACCCCCTCATGCCAACATGTCGCACCCTCAGTAGATCACAGCTGGAGACAGACTATCCACCTGTTTTCAGTGTTGACTTCTTCTGTAATCTTAACTTATCATAAAGACCTTGGACAAGTCTGTAGGCCTTTATCTCTTCATTAGAAAATGAAGGACTTTGAACTATAGTAATTTCTGGTCTGAACCACTGAAGACCATAACCCCTACTTTTCTTTCTCAGTGTTTTAGACTCCAAGAAGATAAATGAGAAAGGGAGCAAAATGTGATGTTTCCTTCTCTCCTGTGCTATTTTTAAGGTCTTGTTACAAAAATTAAATGAAAAATATTTCTTGAATAAACTGTTTAGCAAGCTGCAAGAGGAAAGAGAAAGGGTATCAAATCAAAGGAGATGTTTCAAACCACAGAGCTATCAGTTAATCAATCACATGTATTGATGCCTAATGAGAGACAGAACATACAAATGAACAATGGCCACGTCATGCATAAAAGTAGAGTTCTGACCTACACGCTGTGGTAACCAGCCCAGGAAAACAACCCATTTTCTAGAGTAACCAGTCCAGGAAGTCAGCCTGTTGACTTAGGCTTATAGAAAGTCAGACTCCTATCAGCAGTAACAATCCAAAATGACTAGAGCTTAACAATTGGCAGCTTTTCTTACTTTTGTCCACACCCTTCCAACTTAGGACCTAAGAAAATCAAATAGACACCCCTAACTGATTCCACAGGATGCTTGCTTCTAGTTACCTACCTCCAGGTTCCCCAAGCCAACAGTCGACAATTAAGACACGCATAAAGCCTTTTCTTTTTCCACTATAAATCTTTCCCATTCTTTCACTTGCCTTTGAGTCTCTGTCAAAACATAAGTTATTGTGGCTAATCCCTTGCTAGATCAAGTTCTAAATAAACACCTTTGCTCGTTCTTATTTGGGTAGTCTTCATTCATTTATTTCCACACTAACAAATACAAATAAATCCTAAGGAGACTCTTGGCAAGTAGGGAAAAATACAAGGAGGTGTAAGACGTGGTTTTTATACTTAACAAACTTTTAAAACCTTGGGATTTGAGATAAAATGCACAAAGAACGAGAACATCTACCACAACAGACAAGCAAGTGATTACTTTATTACTAAGCAAGTAATAAAAACAGTCAGGAATAATCAGTCCCAAGTGTAAGTTCTAGGCAATGAGTGTAGAAGTCTGGAGGAGAGAGATTACTTTTGACTGAGGTGATCAGATATGAACTGGATTCTGTATTCAGAAAGGAATTATTTCAGTAAGTGAGTCCCCTTGATCACATGATTACTTAATCCTGGAAGTCTGGGGAAACAGGAAGGAGCCCTAGCAGGAAACCTGTTTGTTCCATGACTACTTTGTCACTTAGAGGAGGGTGACTTATTGGGAAGCCCCTCCTTCCTCTTCATAAGCTCCAAATGAGTAGACCTTCCCTGAGTCACTCAGACTGTAGATGGGATGAACTCGGCCAGCTGGCCTCTGTGTTTCTGTCCCAAATCTCTGTCACAAAAATTTGGCTGCCCATTAAGAGAAGACCTATATCCCCAACCAGGCAGTTGTTGAAAGCCAAGCAGAGCAGTTCTCTCTGATGCTGAGGTTTTAGGGAATCATATAAACAGGACCCTTTTTTCCTGACCAAGTTGTGGATCAATTAAGAAGCATAAGTAAAAGACAGAGGTAAAAATTGCATCTCTTTTTTTTTTCAAATTGAGAAAGTCTTGATTAGAGACCATGACTTTAGGTCTGTGGACTTGTTAATACTGTACCACTGAAATGAAATCCCCTAGCCAGCAACACGCAATGCTGGAAGACAGGAAACTTGGCCACATGAGGAGCTGCCCCTTAAAACTTGAGACTTAAAGGAATAGAAAATGCTCGCTATGTCACACCTACAACAAGCAGGACTAAGTCTCTGCAGGTTTAAAGTCTTTCTCTCTCACACATACACACACGCACTTGTATGCACACACACGTGTGCACACATGGCTACCAATGCTGTGGTCGTATTTTTACTTTTAGAATTTATGACAACTTTTTTAACTCTAAGAGGAACAAATGTATTAATAGAGAAAATCTCCCAAGTAAGGGACTGCCCTCAGCATGGACCAGTGTTAAGTGCATAAGTCAGGCATCTAGTCCTGGCATTCAGTGGCTCTGTCCCTAATTATGCACTGGGCCTCACGGCACTTGCCTTGAGGGTAAAATGAGATAAAATGAGAGAGGGTCCCCACATAGCTCAGTTCTATTTCCCAGAGGCACTGAGATGGGCTCATATTAAGAGAAAATAGTCGTTTTTCCCCCTGAAATATGGGATAAATGTGGAATAGCCTGGGGAGAAATGAACAGAAAAATGAAGAAGGAAGCAGAGCTGAGCAAGGAGGGAAGAAAGCAGAGTTAGTCTTGCAAATACAAAACAGGAAGAAAAAAAGTGGGGGCAGAATTGGCATTTTCCAAGGTTTCCCTGAAAGGAGCTACAGGAGCCTGAAGTCAGAACGTTCACTGTAGATGCAGAGGAAGGCTCAGTGGGAAGCGCAGCTTCAGCTGGAAGGGCATAGAAGGACTGCGCTGTTTCCTTTTGTCAATTAGGGACTCGTTCAGTTTCTCCATCTGTTCTTCTCTCTGCCCTCCATTTCCCTTTCATGTGCTTTCATTCAACATAACTAGGCACCAGATGCTGTGACAGGTGCTGTGCCCACAGAGAAAATGGACTCTCCTGCTACCCGCAGGGGTTCAGGTCAGGTAGAGAGGGACAAGAGCCGTGTTCTGTTACAGTACGATGGGATGGGTACAGACGGAGAAACAAACAAGAGGCAGCAGGGACCAGAGGAGAGGCTTGAACTTTGGGAGCAGGGAAGGGACCACCGGAGGGCTCCTTCTCGAGGCTCTCCAAGACACAGACACGGAGAGGAGTGGGGAGACGTGAGCCAGGAGGGTGGGTAGCCAGGTCATAAGAAGCCCCACTGGCCACACTGGAGACTCTGGATTTTGCCTTGAAAATAGGGAGAAGCCAGCAGAGGGTTTTCAATACGACTTACAAAGTTGTTTTCAGATTTATACTCAGAAAGTTTGGAAAAAGAGCTAACTAAAAAGGATAAAATAAAATACACCCAAAATCCCACCACCCAGAAATAACCATAATTAATATTTTGATGGTTTTCCTTCTGGTATTTTTTACTATTTATAGCTATATGTATCTAGGCAAAGAGAAAAAGGTTTTCAAAACATCAGACAAATTATACCATAGCTACAGTTCTATATCTTGCTCTTGTGATTTATACCATAAACACCTTCACATCATTAAATTTTTTCCAAGCATGTGATCTAAATAGTGACACAGAATTCTATTAATTGGATTTAACTAATGCTTTCCTTATCATTAGACAGTTAAGTTGCTTTCCAGATCTTTATCTATAACGCTTATTATATCCCTAAGATAAATTTTCCCCAAAAATGAAATCATTGAGTTAAAAGATATGAACATTTTAAGATTAAGAGCACCAATATAGCAGGTTTAAAAGATAAAGATGGACGCATAGAAATTTATATCGTTTATTTCCTTTATGTTCTGTTAACTCACTTATTTGTCTTCAGTGAAAGATAAGGAGAAAGATCTAAGCCACTAATGGGTGTTTCAGTTACTGGAAGGTTCATCATGATTATGAGGTTATGAGAGGAACCCACAGGGATCACATTCATGCTCTGACACTCTTGAGGTTGCAGAGATCCCATGGGATCTAAAATTTAATCTGTCCTGACCCTCAACCAATTGGAGTACTCAGAGTTCATGTTTTCCTTCCTGTTGGAAAAAAATCTGAAGGTCCAAAGCCCCCACTGGATGATCTTTAAGGTTCTTTTTTCCTGCTGAAATTCTCTGATTGTATCTCTGTGAATGTTCCTTACAAGTGAGCTACATTGTTAGCAGTGCTTTTAACATGATGCTCCTTCTCCAAAGGCAGACAGAAGGAAGAACATTTAAGCCTTCTATTGACATAACAGAAATTTCTCAAATGCTCTCAGATTTGTCTTTATTTGTGTGCTGCTGCCTATGAATTACTTTCTTGTGGAGTATGGTTTGAATTACAGAAGCAATCCATCCCTTCCCCAGGGTTACAGAATACTTTTTGTGATGTTCATATCCTAACTGTAATCCTACTGTCATGTTTTGTTGATGGTCCCTGGAGTTTACATCAGACATAATTCTTGGGCAATGGAGGTTGGGTTCCGGTACTATGACCAGTTCCGTTCGTTAGAACCCTTCTGACAACAAGCTCTCTCTAAACAGCCTTTCTAACATGTGTTTATAATCACTTGGAGTTATCTCTATGGCACTTGAGTTGGCCTTCCATCTGAAGTGGCCCTCAGGGTAGCACACACTCATCCAGTCTGCCCCTGGCTTTGTGGCTTTTAATCTGGCATCTCAGGAGGCAGAGTGCTCTAACTGAAAAAGCACCAAACTTGTCTCAAGAGGTCTAGAGTCTTGGCCAAGTTCTGCCACTGACAACCCAAGTGACAGAGGAATCTGCCTCCCATCCACGCGTCTCTCTGAACTGTCAAGAGGCGTAAAACCAAATGCTACTCATCGAAATAGAAAACAATGCACACGTTTGCCTTGACGAAGTTGGCACAGTTGGTTCCTGGCCTCCCTGTGGACACCAAACTCTGAGGATGTTCAGGTCCATTATATGAAATGGGGTGTCCAGTCAGCTCTCCATATCCACAGTTCCACATCTGCAAGTACAGAGGGCTGACTATATTTTATTGCAGCAATATCATTTATATGAACAGTGCAAGAAATAATACAGTCCATAAAGAAAATGTATTCATTCAAAAATTTATTAAGCCCACCAGGGATAACAGCAGACACTTGGCAAACCAAGAAAAGCAGTACCGTTCAGGCAGTCAAGGGGTTCAGAGGGGAGTTGGAAAACAGCGCCTCTGGCTATGAGAAGCATTTTATTGTGTGTAGCAGGATGTGGGGTTGCAGAGGAGCAGGCAAGGAACCTGCCTGGGGAACGTCAGCAAAGGTCAACAGGTGAGGTTTGAACAAAGTCTTGAAAGATGTAAAAGACAATGTCCAGGCAGATAAGTCAGAAAAGGAAGCATTATTCACAAAACCCCCAAGAAGCAAAAGGACACAACATGGCCAGAAACAGCTAGTCCATCAGGGTGAGAGAGTGCAAGAGTGTGTTGGGAAATGGCAAGGCTTAAGGCTTGTTTTCTGGGCAGGACAGAGCCAGTGATGAGAATGATTATATTAGTCATGGTCCAGGCAAGAAACATCTGGCACATTGAATTCAGTAATTTAAAAATTATTTACAAAGGGCTTACATTCAAAGGTGTGGGCGGGGTGTAGGGAAACCACGTGGGGTCCTGTTGCCATCCTTAGGCCTGAAGGGTGAGGGTAGAAACACAAACTTGGAGGAGAGAGTTGTGTGGAGAAGCCATCTGATAGGAGTTATGAGTATCAGTTGAGGGATGCAGCCAGTGTTTGGAGACCTCCAGGGAAACGGGCAGGGGTTGGAGGGAGGTTCAAGAAGAAGGAGACATGTAGACCTGATTCACTTCATCATACAGCAGAAACCAACACAACAGTGTAAGCTATCAGATATGTATGAGCTTAAGAGTGAAGTTTAAGAGAACATTTCAGATAACTGTTTTCCCCTATAAAAGTAAAAATGTCTTTTTCTTTTTTTTTGAATGTATCTCTTTCTAAAGTGGCTCAATGGTGAAGAATCCACCTGCCAATGCAGGAGACTTAGGTTTCAACCCTGGGTTAGGAAGGTTCCCTGGAGAAGGAACGGCAACCCACTCCAGTATTCTTGCCTGGAGAATCCCATGGACAGAGGAGCCTGGCAGACAACAGACCAGGGGGTCACAAGGGTCAGACTGAGCAACTGTGCATGCACACGTACACATCTCTACATGCCATTCATTTATAAATCAAACACAGAATCTAGCTTCCCTTCTATATAGCTCAAGACTTGCTTCTTCTTACCAAAAGCAAGTTTTCCATTTGAATCCAACTTGTCCCCATCCTCGTTAGTCTAAAACTCTAGGCATAATTCCTTCCTTCTTGTTAGAGCTAAAGACTGGCCATGTGACTCAATTCTGGCTAACAAGATGGGAGAGCTAAAAGCTTCCTGGGAAAGGAGGTTCGTTGCTTTTCTGCGGGAAGTACTAGCAACTAGCTCCCTCTGACTCACACTCTGGTTACAATAAGGGAGCACTAGCACTAACGCTGTTGGCAATCCTTCTGTGCACGTAAGGAAAGCCAGCCTGAGCATCAAGTCAACACTGCACACGCAGAAATGGACATAGCGTGAGTTCTTACACTTAGCACCGAACCACTGGCTCAGCCTTTCTGGAGTCTCTAGATGTCTTTACCACTTTAGCCACTTTCACCTTTTCTATTAACCACCAGTGCAAGCACCCTAACCCATCCAGGTGTCTCCTGATTACCGAGACCCTTCTGGTGAGGCTCCCAGGAGTTGTCATTTCTTGGTGACAACACAACGACATGCCTTAAAGCCCCAGCATGGAACTTAGCACAGGCGGGGCCCTGGGCAAGTGTCCACTCCTGTCCTGTTGGCTTGCTGCTCAGCCTTGAGCACTCTCCCACCCAGATTCCCACCACTATTTCTGATATGCTTTGTGTACCAGGAGCCGGGTCCCAGCAGGCCTCTGGACAGTTGAGTGCTCAGAAGCCTCACCACCTTGATGGAACTCCATGACCCAGAAACAGCAGCAAATAAGCCACCTTCCTTATTCAACTGCCAGCACGGCTAGTCACAGAGATTCTTGCCCTTTAAGGCACTCAGATATGGTGGGGTAGCATGAACACCACCATTAGAAGCTCAGAAAACTTGGTTTCTGATCATTCACAGCTAGTTCAAGATGTTCACACCTGAGTCATCATTGCCAGTATCAGTCCTCGCATTGCAGATGTGCAGAAAGACTGATTAATAAAGAATTCTGATGACTGTAATGTTCACAGCATCACTAAAGGAGAGAGTTTAATCTCTTTTGAAAAAGAGTCCTCTGAATTTCCCCTCCCTTCACCATGAATGCCTTAGTTCTGGGATTTTGGCCCATCAGAAGTTGAATAAATCCTCATTTAGAAGGACGTCTCCCTGAGCGACACTGCTCTAGGATAGCCCGCACTATGATAATGCATCCTAAGAAACCTTCACAAGATGGAAAGGTTTTTGTCCTTTAGGTTTTTTGTTAAAATTCACTTGAATTTGACATGGGAACCTTACAGTACTCTCCTACAACACTTGAAGAGTCCTTGGGGTACTGTGGAAACAAGTGCTGAAAACGCTGGTCCGGGGACACCAGCCTGGGTGGAAAGTGGCTTCTCCATCTTGCCAATGACACTTTGGTGACTCAGTGCTTGTCACACCAAGACCCACTGTACCTCATCTTCTTCTGCCTCCCTGCAGGGAAAATAGGGATTCGTTGGATCAAGTATATAATGTGCTTTCAGTTTTCCAGATTGAAGTTAAGTAAACGTAAGGCCTTGTCATCTCCCAGGTGTTAAGGAGGGAGGGTGGGGAGGATAGCAGGTAGGATCTTTCTTTCACAAAAGTGCTAACTAAGCCAAAGGCCCAGACAAAGCCAAGACCCAGAAACTTCTAAAATGGAGAAGATTCTGATAACTGGTTTAAGTATCAAGTTTCTAAATTTCCTGCAAACTTTAAGAAATATCGATGAGCTAGTCCAAATGTCTTTGTCATATATGTTCAATTCCTTTCTTCCTGAAAGAATCAAGTATCCAGCAATATTTTAATATTTACATGTTTATTTCTTTGCCATATAATCATATCAACTTGGATTCAATGCAAATATGTGAAGTTTTAAACACAAAGAGAAGCCAGGTTACTCACTGAAGGGAAACCCTGTGTCAGCTTTCATTACCACATGTCAAAAATGTTAGGCAAACACACTAATTTACTAAAACTAAGACAAAACTAGCCCACCCCGCACTCAGGAGTTCCCTCTCAAACACATGCACTGCTAACAAAATACTGAACCTTAAACTCATTTGGAAAATGAGCTTGTGAATTTTTTTCTTTAGCAAATGCCACTGGCTGACCCCACCTTCAAGTCAAACAGCTGAAACTCAGCTTGTCTTGTTTCCCTTGAGTACTGAGTTGTAAAGGCCACTAGTTTCAATGCATTTTGCCAGAAATAACTTGAAGGCACTTCTGAACAGGCACTAAAGCTCTTGTAATGATGTAGTCATTTTAAATTAACAGCCTAACTTAAAGTAACTAAACCTGATTTTTGTGTGTGACCAAAATTTATATTGGAACATCTCCATGGAGGTGAAATCTAGTGCATTCACCCCAGGCAGGGCGTTTACTGACAAACAAGAATTGGAAGAGGAGGTTTAAATTCAGATGCCAAAAAAAAACAAGACTGTTTCTGAAAAGAGAGGCTTATCTACCTTGTCAATCTCTCTGGGATGAACCTAAACCTTGGTTAGGTAAAAGAACCAATGCATGATTCCTCTTCCAAAACATTTTCTTTACCTGCAAACACATGCTAGAAAGTAGCAATGTGGAAGTAAAAAAGGAAAAGAGAGCGAAGATTCTTTGCATGCCAAAAACCTGGAAGCAACCAAAATGTCCTTCAATATGTTCGGAATACTACTCAGCAACAAATGGAAATTGACTATTGATACACACAGCAACTTGGATGGACTTCAAGGGCATTATGCTGAGAGAAAGAAAAAAAAAGCCAGTCTCAGTAGGTTGCATACTGTATTATGCCCTTTGTATAGTATTTTCAAAATTGCAGAATTGGAAAAATCTTAGTGCTTATCATAGATTAAAGATGGTGAGTATGATTATAACAGGTAGCATGAGGGAGATCTCCATGGTGATGAAATCATTCTGTTTCTTGATGATTACAGGAATCTACACAGGAGTGACAGAAAGGCACAGAACTCTGCACACACTGTACCAATGTCAGTTTCCCAGTGTTGATATAATTACCTAAGAGGCCACCTTAGGCGATACTGGGTAAAACATATACAGGAACACTCTGTACTTTCTTTGCTATCATCACAACTTTTTACAAATCTATAATTAATCAGCATAAAAAAGTAAAGAGAGCACCAAAAGGAACAAGGAAGGAAGCAGGAGAGAAAAAGGAAAAGAAACAACTGGGGGTGAATACTGACAACTTCAGAGACGAAAGGTGACAGGGAAGACTTGAAGGAGAGGACAGTCAGAGTAAACGTCAGAAGTTACAGTCAGGCAAGCTGACAACCAGAAACTGTTAGGATTGTAAAGTGTAAATGAACTCAGTGGGCAGAGAGAAGGGAGAGATCGTTGGACTGTTACCCTTGAATGACAAGGACAGAAATGAAGCACAGTGAGCAAGACGACAAGGAGTAACTGCAGCAGCAGGAGCAGCAGGAGGGTCCAGCGGGAAGCGAGGAGCGGGGAGGCTGGGGGTGGGGTGCAGCGGCTGGTATTCCTTAGGATATGACATGTCTCAAATGAGAGAAAAAAGGATGACTGGGGATGATGTCTGATCTAGAAAGAAATACTGAGAAGGAAGATGCACCATGGAAATCAGTAAACTGAGAAAGAAGAGGCTCGAGCAGAATTACTGATCAAATAATGAGGAGGTGATCAAAGAACATAACATGTACGTGAAACAGAAGGAGAAAAGAACACACCCAGTCCTGGGAAAATAACAGAAAACAAGAAGACAAATGATGAACAGCAAAATACAATGACCTCCACAAAGGTGTATCCTACATGGGTTTCAAAGCCAACAACAACACACCTTGATTTTTCCAGATTTACTTAACAAATCTCTTTCTTTGGCAACCTAGTTCATATCAAGTATACATCAAGCCTGATTTTCATTTCAGAAAACAAGACCTTAATGAGTACCGTTCCTGTAAAAGCAACACAAAACTGCAGGAGGGTGAAATCTGTACTGGAGGAAAGAGTTTACAAGCCGTCTCTTGGGCAAACATCTTGGAATCTCCCGGGGCTATGGATGAGCATTACTAAACTTCAGTGTCCCCAAGAGCAGAAGCAAGATAACATTAAAATCAAGAAATTGATATAGTAATTCTTAGATCTTTGAGATTTACTGTGGTCATAAAGGAGTTCATAGCACATGGGTAAAAGTGAAGTTTCTGATTGCTGCAAAAGACAGTGGGAAATTCCAAGGAGTCCAACCCCTAAGGAGAGAAGAGGAAGAAAGATGGCTGGCCACTCTCCATGGGTGGAGAAGCTAAAAAACAAAATACTGGTTTCTCTCCCAGCTTCTGGGTAAATGTCAATGCACAATTCTTTGGACTCACTCACTCAACAGTGGGCAAAGAACTGATGTCATCCTGAAAATGCAGTTGGACAGGAATCCATATCTCTCCACTGCCTCCAAGCCCAGCCTCTGGCCCCAGATAAGAGGTCAGCAAATAATATAAAAATTAAGAACCTAAAGCACATGGTAAATGTTGCCAGATATTATTCCCCGATAAATTATCTTCCTGTGGCAATACAAAGAAAATCTCATTCTTCTTGGCAGTTTTACATGAATTCCTTGCAAGAAGCAGAGACATGCATTTTTAGGAGGAATGCTTTGATAAACCTGATCTAAGGCTAGGTGCCCAGGGCCTGTGGGTGGCTGATGCCAAGGACTCAGAGAAGTGAGGAATGGCTAAATGTTTCTGCAGAGTCAGGGGTGAATAGAGGGGAAGAATTCTCTCAACTGGTGAATTTGAGAAGCTGTTTGGTAGGAGATTTAAAAGACACAAAGGCCAAGAGCAGAGAATAGACTTGGGGGAGATACTAACAGCAGTTTGGGGCATGAGGTCTGAACACTGTGAGATGTAAAGCCCCTTCGTGGTCTTCCTTATAAAATCTTTAGTAAAATCTGTATTCTCAGCCTTGGGGAGTAGATTTTCATTGAGGGGAACATGAAGAAGAATAGAAGTCTGCTTCAAGGTTGGCACAAGGGCAAAAGCATAGCCTGTAGCCGTTCCTTATTTATTAACTATTATTTAAGATGGGGCCTCCCTGGTGGCTCCGATGATAAAGAATCTGCCTGCAATGCAGGAGACCTGGGTTCAATACCTGGATTGGGAAGATTCCCTGGAGAAGGGAATAGCAACTCACTCCAGCATTCTTGCCTGGAGAACCCCCATGGACAGAGGAGCCTGGTGGGCTACAGTCCATGGGGTCATAAAGAAGTCGGACAAGACTGAGTGACTAAGCACGCACGTTATTTAAGATGCGAAGGACCAGAGGAACCAAAGCGGGAGGAAAGAAAAAGAAGGGATTGTTGTTGAGCACTTTCTTCTTTTCCTAAACTTTTTAATTCTTGAGGCACTTGGTTTCCAATCAGGCTCTATGGGAAAAGTGTGGTCACCCAAGGTTCTCATTCATTCTCTCCAAACCCTTAAGCAGCTTCAGGTATGACAAAGATCCTTGTCGGCTCTATTATCCTTTCCCCTTACCAGCATCTCAAAAGCCTTGTCAGCCTCCTCAGAAACAAATCTAGGTGCCTTTAAAGAGATTACGCATACTTCTGTTGTTCTGTTGCTTCTTCTGCCTATGAGTTATCATCTGATTACAACCTGAAACAAAAATGCAGGGCACAAAGTTCCTTATCACCAACCACACAAATATTAATTGACAAGAAAAGCAGTCTATGACACTCTGCTCTCCCAGCTCGTCTACGATTTCTCTAAGTCCGTCTTTTTTTTTTTTTATTTCGTCTTCTCTCTGCCACAATTCTGCATCTTGATTTCTCTGTATTTCCCTCCCCCAGGATATAATTATTCTTCCCGTTCTCAGAAGAAACAGGGCTACAACCACTTGATATTAATACAATCATCACGAGTGCTGGAGATGCCCTGAGTTGGGGGATGCTTGGCTGCTGAGTGGGAGGGATGCCAGGGTCAGGAGTTACCCAGTGTGACTACTGAGGCAGGGGTGACCCCATCAGAACAGAGAGTTGGTTATTTTCCAGTTATTGAAGGTGGCTTATTCTCCTTGTTCTCCCACACAACACCTCTAATATCCTCTTGGTAAAGTATCTTTCATCACGCATTCTCTGCTCAAAAAATCTGTCAGTCATCCCAACCCCACAAATACCTATTGATTCTCCCAGGCTCTCCCTCAACCATCAGTCAAGATGATGCTGGCTTTATCCCGACAATAAAAGATCAAGGCAAGTGCTATGCCCACGAGCCTCCATGCCTGTCAGAAAGCTCCCTTTTCCAGTCTCTCCAGACTTCTTCCCAGTGTGCAGGAGGAGTCCTGACTGCAAGAAGCCATCATAAAAGTCTACCGATAAAGAAAACCACAAGAAGCAGTTTTCTAATACTCTTCTGCTTTTCTGTAGTACTGGAGCCAAGCTTTTCGTTTTAGCATCAGAGTCTCTCACTGGCTTGTGGCCATTCCTTGCCTGTCCTGTTTTTTTCACCAGGTCTGATGTTGTTTTGCACCCCCCCACAGCTGTGAGCATGTTGCCTTGAAAATACTTGTAGGCACAGTGTGTTGATTTGATTTCTCCTAGGATCTCTGGAGAAGGCAATGGCGCCCCACTCCAGTATTCTTGCCTGGAAAATCCCATGGACAGAGGAGCCTGGTGGGCTGCAGTCCATGGCGTCGCAAAGAGTCAGACATGACTGAGCGACTTCACTTTGACTTTTCACTTTCATGCACTGGAGAAGGAAATGGCAACCCACTCCAGTGTTCTTGCCTGGAGAATCCCAGAGATGGGGAGCCTGGTGGGCTGCCGTCTATGGGGTCGCACAGAGTCGGACACAACCGAAGCCAACTTAGCAGCAGCAGCAGCAGGATCTCAACTTGACTGGCTTGGTTCTTAGGCTTTTGACTCACTTGATGGGTACAGGTGCCAGACTTGGCAAATAAAAATACAGAATGCCAAGCTTGATTTGGTTCACATACACAATAGACATTTTATATGTTCCATGCAAGATTTGGAGCATATTTATACCAAACAGTTCATTGCACATCTGAAATTCAAACTGAACTGGGCGTCCTATATTTGGTCTAGAGACCCTACTGGTGTGTCACCCAAAACTGAGCAAGGAAGCAGTCTATACACAGTTGGTGGCAGCTGGACAACAGGATGAGTTGTGTAGCAAGACTTGTAATCCCTGACTCCAGGAAAGACAGGAGGAGGAGAAAGGATATACCCGAGTTGTCTGGTAGCTTGGCATATAGGACTAATCTGTCTGGAAAGGGGCGCTTTGTCCCACTCTACTGAGTCGAGGTGACCAATGGCATTTTATGTGATGGTGCGAGATGAGTTGGGCAGGGAGGCATGGAAGCAAAGATGACTGCGGATAAGAGACATTTAGCAGCCACTGCCCTTCTACAGTAGGGCAGTTCTGAAGAACCACTACAATCACAAAGTAAGTGATTTCTTCCATAAGCTTTCCTGCTGTCTCTGCCTTGTAAACATGTCCTCAATGTGGAGTGAAGGTGACCGGTGGTCCAGTGGGCTCCCTGGAAAGTCATCACCATCCACTAACACATCCCACTCCCTAGAGTCATAGCCTCAAGTATTTTTAGCCAACAGAAAAGTGAACACCCGTGACCAGAAGTCAAGAGCATCTCTAGAGATTCTGGGCAACTCCCACAGCATCCCAGAGAATGGGCAGCCTATTTTCTACCTAGAGGATGAGGACACTTTTTCTTTGGTAATGTGATTTCTTGGCTGGAGAGGAAGTGTTAGGCACCCTGAGATGCTCAGTAGAAATGCAAGATGATATTGTATTGTATTAATGTCACTTAATGGTAGCTGTCAATGATGGTGATGGAATAAATATGGAAAAGGAAATAACTGTAATTGATTGACAGTCTGGAATCTTCCATATTTGACCTAATGAGAGAAACCTATGAGCAGCAGCTTCCAGTGCAGGCTATTAATGCAAATCATATGCACCGTACTGGCATGCTGAATTATGCAATGCCATGTGAATGTCTAATCCATTTCACCAGGCTTGTCTTTATCCAGAAAAAAAATATTTCACTGACATGCTGATTAGTATATTAGGAGAGTTTAAGAAGTTTGGTGCTAAAGTAGGTGCCATCATGGTGTTGTTAATTTAGTTCTGAACAAGACAAACAGCTCTGTGCAGCCATCAAAATCACTACATAAGTCTACAAGATAACTTTGTCAAGACTGATGGGAATTTACAGAAAAGTCTTGTGATATGTGGAAGGAATTAGCAAATAGATAAGGAGCACATCATTTTTCTAGAAAACCACTGTCAAGGACTCAGTACCCAGGCAGGACCAGACACCTGCTGAGACATCTACCATGTCTGCACGGTCGCTTTCTCAGATGCTCAGAAACTTGTGGAAACTTAGAAGCAGAGGTAAGAGGTCAAACAAACACAGGTACAAGTAAGATTCAGGGCCTCGTCTGGGGACTCCACAGAAATTTAAGTATTGCTCAGGCATCTTCAACAACACAACACTCCCGAGGGAATAAATCAATATATCTTACGTGGGAAGAAGTCTGCTGGGATGGAAGAATGAGTTGCCATTAATTATACATCCCAAGAATTCATAGCTTTGAAAACTCCATAGCTGTCAGCTCTTTACTCCCTGTACATATCAATTCTTAAAATTTGGATCAATAGACAACGAAGTGCCTAGACTCCTATCTATGTAACCCACAGCTTCCTAAGAGTCAATTATGACCTGACTGCTCACAGGACTCCAAATGTCCCCACATTGGAAAGCCCTGGGATAGAAGAAAAAGAAAGAGAGGGTGTCGTATGCCGAAATTTTCCACTGGTGGTCTCGAGATAGTCTGAGGTCAGTATACAGATAAATTTTTCTCTAATCCAACAAAAATTTTTGAATACCTTTTATGTTCTAAGTACGAAGCTATCCCCTGGATATATAAGCACTGTCCCTGCCCTTATAGAGATTATATTCTTGTGGAAGAGGTAAATATGAGGGGATAATGACAAATGGGGTATGATTATTGTGAGTGTTACGCAAGAGAAAGCCAGGCAACCCGGCAGGGGACAGACTTAGTCTGGGGCACTAGTGACTGTGTCATGGAGGAACGGGCGCTGAAGTCCAGGTGTCATGTTTTTATTCTTTTAATTTTAATGATCGTATATTGGAGAAAATATGCTTGACCGACTTATGACCTCATTGTCATATATAGCGATGCACATTTTTCCTTTGCAAGCACCAATTTAAAACTTAAAAGTGAGCCAATAAAGAAAATATTAACCAAATAATAGTGAGATTGGTATTCAAACACACCACAAATTGTGAATTTGGTACGTGAATGACTAAAGTTTGGGAAACCTGTAGGAGGGAAAATGACAAGATGAGGGCCTGCCTGGAGGGAGGGGCCTCGGGCAAGAGCGGAAATAACAAACCGCAGGTAAAGAAAGGCAGGCAGAAAGTTCCTCCTTGTGCCTTCCCATATACTGTTTCATTCTTTCACTGTGGTCAGTTCCCCTGTGGTGTAATGCATTCCGCTGATTTTTCTGTAGAATAATTGAAGCCCTTACGAGGTTAAGTAAAACAGGAAAGGTCATCCAGCAAATTAGCAGCAGAGGTAGAATCACAACAAAGGCCATCTCTCAGCCAGTGGAGAACAGTGCCTCTTGCCTCCAAAGTTCCAAGTTTGCACCAAGATAGAAAATGGAACTTCATATAAAGCAAGCTAGGTAAAACAGAGGACGTCTAAGGAAAAAATAACGGCTGCAATTGTTTTGAAAAACCTAACTCTGCTTTTTGAATATTCATTGGAAGGATTGATGCTGAAGCTGAAGCTCCAATACTTGGTCACTTCTTTGATGCGAAGAGCTGACTCATTAGAAAAAGACTCTGGTGCTGGGAAAGACTGAAGGCAGGAGGAGAAGGGGACAACAGAGGATGAGATGGTTGGATGGCATCACTGACTCAAGAGACATGAGTTTGAGCAAGCTCTGAGAAATGGTGAAAGACAGGGAAGCCTGGCATGCTGCAGTCCACGGGGTCGCAAAGAATCAGATATGACTGAGCGACTGAACAACAACAAATTCTGTTTTAATACTTGTGTGTCCTTTGAAATGACTCCATTTCAGGGTCCATGAGGAAGCCTGCATAATGTTTGTTCTGTATCTTTTTAAGGAAAAGATAGTCCTGTAAAAAGCAAGGAAAGGGGAAGTCCATGTCCCATGAAGCCCAATGGCTAGTTTTCATGGAGACACAAAGGGCATTTCGTGGAAGATGGGCTTGTCCTTCTTAATATTAACTTTACAGCTAGATTCTCCCTTCTCGGCTCCCCATTATCCAATAATTCAGTATAAGTCAACCTGTCATCCATCAAGCACAAGCTCTCCTTAAACCATGGGAAAGCTCGTTCTCTTTTCGAGTCTCTACTGATCTGGGTTTAATGAATTCCACACCCTACCCCTCACTGTATGAAGAAAGGCGGTTCCCCCAAAAGCACTTCAGGAATCCTGTCCTCTCCTGTTTTGTGGGCTAAGAACAGTCAGGAAAGTCCAGATGTTGTTTAAGTCACAGCCTAACCAGTGCCTCTCCCACCACATTTCATCGGCTCTGCCTTCTCTCTGCCCTGTCTCCCTGCCTTTCTTCTCTCCCTGACCCCAGGCGTTTCACAGTTTTCAGTTCTGGGGTTAGGGTTCACTTATCCAACCTGTTCTGTGCCAGGCTCTGCTGTGAAAGTGAAAGTCGCTCAGTCACATCTGACTCTTTGCAACTCCATGGACTAAATAGTCCGTGGAATTCTCAGGCCAGAATACTGGAATGGGTAGCCTTTCCCTTCTCCAGAGGATCTTCCCAACCCAGGGATTGAACCCAGGTCTCCCTCCTTGCAGGTGGATTCTTTACCGGCTGAGCCACCAGGGAAGCCCAAGAATACTGGAGTGGGTAGCCTATCCCTTCTTCAGTAGATCTACCCGGCCCAAGAATCGAACAGGGGTCTCCTGCATTGCAGACGGATTCTTTACCAACTGAGCTCTCAGGGAAGCCCTGATAAGGCTCTGCTGTAGATCCCGGGCTTACCACACAGTCCTGCTCCCATCAAACTCATGTTCTAATGGGAGGTGACAAACAGATAAACTAACAGGTTTTTAAAAATCAAATAGAAGTAATGCTATTTGTGCAGGGATCTTTTTAAAGACTGATGTGACAGTGAGTGAACAAGTGGATTCTTTACTAGAACGCCTCTCTGAGAAGATCACGTTTGAGTTCTGATTTAACCCACATAAAGAGCAACGGGGAACATTCTAGGCAGACGCCCCAGGCGAGCTAGGGGTAATGGGGGCAGTTTCACAGAATGGACTCAAGGCCAGTGTGGTGCAGGAATTTTGGTGATGTGGCCATCAGTGGCTATATTGTGGGGGCTTTTCCACGTGTTTGGAAATTTCTAATGTCCCTGGCCTCCCCTCCCATTAAATGTCAATAAAGCGCCTGATTCTAACCACCACCACTCCCACCCACTTTTCCCGTTGCCATGTGGGCAGCTGCAATGTTGTCCAGTCAAGAAGCCCAGTGACTTAGCAATGAACATAATTCAAGGGGGCCCTACAGGAAGGGGAGTGCAGACCACACAGGCTTTGTAAGCAGGAAGTTTTTGGAGACTACCGTGATGCACTGCAAACCAGGTGGCTTAAAGAAGAGACACTTACTGTCTCACAGCTCTGGAGGCGGGAAATCCAAGCTCAAGGGTCTCATAGTTGGTTCCTCCTGAGACCATGATGGGGAATTAAGAGATTCCCCATTCAAGAGCAGGCCTCTCTCTTGCTTCTGTGGCCTCAGGCATTCCTGAGCTTGCTGCTGGCTTTTGCCTTACATCTTCATGTAAGCATCCCTCTACATATGTCCATTTCTGCATCTGAGTTACCCTTTTTATAAGGACAACAGTCTTATTGGATCAGGACTCTTTCAGTTATCCCATTTTAACTTGGTCATCTGCAAAGATGCTATTTTCAATAAGTTCACATTCACAGAAACTCAGGATTTCAATGTCTTCTGGGGAGGGCATAGTTTGACACATTACACATGGTAAAGACTCTGGATTTTATTCTAAATGCAACCCCTTGGAGGGTTTTAAATATGTGAGTGATGAGATCTGAGTTCTGCTTTCAAAAGATCACATGGGTTTATTTGTGGAGAGAGGCTTATCCTGGACAGCAGGGGAAGAGGGATACAAGTTAGCACAGAAATCCTGGCCAGAGCTGATGCTGGCTCGAGAGAGGTGTCTCGATTCCTGCAGTTGGTCACGTCTCTACAGCGTTTAGCCAGGTGTGGCCTCTCAATGAATTGACCAGGCAATAGACACTTCTATCTGGAGAACCTCTGCTTGCTGAGGGAAAGCTCTCTGGGGACAGTCCACCCCAAGAGGTCAGCTGGAGTCTGAAGACCATCAACCCCCATCTAGAGACGAGAAAATGAGTTGGACAGGTTTCTAAGTGCAAAGGGCAAAATTCAAAGGTAATTTGAGCTTTCTTCCAACTGTACACAGTACTAGCAATTTCTACAAGTCAAGGACCTACATCTGCCACCTTCAGCAATCCAGGCCATGAGCAGGCAATGACACCCCTGTCTCCTCGTCCCCCAACTCCACTCCCAGGTCCATGATGGTACCTGCCAAGGCCGCACACCGCCACTGTCTTTTCAAAGCTGTGCTGATACACATCCCTTCCAATGAATGAATAGTTCCACTTCAGTGAACAAAAGCAAGTTAACTCACGGACAGTGTGGGCTACCTTCCAAGGATTGTCTGCTGACAGATTAAAAAGTGTGTCAACATGGCTTTATGTTAACAAATGCTGCAAGGCAGAAACCTTTGTTTCGTTTTGCTTTGTTTTCATAGTTTCACGGTAATATTGGTGAACCCACCCCTGTATCCATACAGAGGCAGATGAACTATGGGATGTCAGCCTGGCTGGGGCACCTTTTGGGAAGGACACGGTTCAACCCATAACGCAGGGTAGTGAATTTAGATTTTATTCTAAATGTAACCCCTTGGAGGATTTTTAAGCAAGTGAGTGATGTGATCTGATTTCTGCTTTCAAAAGATCACAAGTTTATACATGGAGAGCGATTTATGTGGAATAGGAGGAGAAGCAGGAACACTGGTTAGCACAGAAATCCAGGCCAGAGATGACGCTGGCTTGAGAGAGGGGTCCTGATCCCAGCATTTAGCCAGGTGTGGCTTCTGAGGGAATGGCAGCAGCACATGGACTCCTGACCATCTGAGAACCTCTGTTCAGTGAGGACAAGTCCACCCAGGTAAACTAGAACCCAAGGACCATGGGCCTCCGTGCAGAGACCAGATAAGGACTTGGATGGATGACTGTAACAGTGTCAGCAAATGTCAGCAATCAGTGCCTCACTCAGGCCAAAGGAATCAGCCCGGAGAGTACAGCCAGGTGAGAGGGCGTGTAGTTTCTTTACTATGCATTTTGGGGTGATGACACAGCTGCTTTAGAATGGCAACCTAACCTGTCATAAGATCCACTTTTAAGTCCCTGAATTTAAATTTCAGCATCAAAGGAGGAAGGTGTCAATGGAAGGGCTAGGAGAGCAATTTGGCAACTTTTCATGAAAAGTTTAAAAGTAAATAAGATATCATTTAATTATGTAACTAAGGCACTAACTCTGGGCCTTTTCTCACTCTCCACTGCCAGCAGCTGCCTATTTACAAAGAGTGATCAACTGGCTAACCTTGATTCAATGTCACTGGACAGGCAAGGGGACAGAAATACTCTAAAGGGGGATCAGCCAACCATGGCCTACAGGGCAATTCCGGCCCCTGCCTGCTTCTGTACAGCCTGAGCTAAGAATGGTTCTCCTATTTTTAATAGGAGATCAAAAATCATAAGACAAATGTAACACATGAATCACATTGCGTGTCACATGAAAATTAACATTCTATGAAATTCAAGTTTCAAAGTCCATTAGGTAAAGTTTTACTGAAACACAGTCATGCTCTTTTGCTTCCTTATTAACTATGGCTGTTTTAAAAAAATATAAATTATCTATTTGGCTATGCCAGGTCTTAGTTGCAGTGTGTAAGATCTAATTCCCCAGGCTGAGACAGGCCCCTGCATTGGGAGCATATTCTTAGCCACTGGACCTCCAGGGCTGCTTCTATGATACAACAGCAAAGCTGAGTAGCTTTGTCAGAAGCCACACAGCCTATGAATGCTGACTCTCTGGCCTTTTATAGAAAAGGTTTGCCAACTCCTCCAGAGGTTTGAGGAAGAAACCCACTGAATCCTAGTATGTGGTCACCCTGTATTTTCAATTGCTCTCCTAATTCTGTGTGAATTACTGTTTTGTTTTGTTTCATTTGAAAATACATATTGAGCTCCTACTATGTGCCGGGCACTGAGCTAGGTCCGGGGGTACAACTGGGAATAATAGCAGACAGTCTGTGCTCCCAGAACTGAGTCCAGTAGAGGGCAGGTGTTGATGCAATGGCCTGAAGATGTTCTAGACAGGAAGTAAATGGAACTTTTACAGAAAATAGGTGGACTGGCCTCCTGTTTTGAGACAGCAGTAAGACATGGCTAAGTATAGACTAATGATTGATTTGGGATTTGGAGGAAATGACAGTAACAATGAGACGGGAAAGAGAAAAATGCCCTATTTCCATTTCCTGAACACACCATCCTTTTATCTATCCTCAGCCTTTTACTGTACCTCTGCCTGGGCTGGAATACAGAAATCCAGAGTTGTGAGGAAGGGAGAGGATGCAGCGATGGGAAGGGTCAGGAGATACAGACATTTGAGGCCCTCTGAAGGATTCTGTCTTTACCCTAAGTTTAGTTCAGTTCGATTCAGTTCAATTGCTCAGTCCTGTCTGACTCTTTGCAACCCCATGGACTGTAGCACGCCAGGCTTCCCTGTCCATCACCAACTCCGGGGAAGTTGCTCAAACTCATGTCCATTGAGTCGGTGATGCCATCCAACCATCTCATCCTCGGTCGTCCCCTTCTCCTCCTGCCTTCAGTCTTTCCCAGCATCACAGTCTTCTCCAAGGAGTCAGTTCTTCACATCAGGTGGTCACAGTACTGGAGTTTCAGCTTCAGCATCAGTCCTTCCAAAGAATATTCAGGACTGACTTCCTTTAGGATTGCTTACCTAAAGAACATTTTACCCTAAGAACAGTGTTCTTTACCCTAAGAACAATGGGAAATTATAAAGAATATTCTTAGCACCACTGTTTCTGCTAACAAAACTCTAGAAGCAACCGAAAGACCCATCTCCTATAAATCAGATAAATTATGGCATATTCATAAGATGAAATATTATATTATAAAGGTGTTAAATCTACTACACCTATGTGCAACACTGTAGGTGAATCTTAGCAATGTATTATTAAATGGAAAAAAGCAAGTCCCAGAAAATAACACATAGAATGATAAACTTTTCATAACATTCAAGGTAACTAAAATTTAACAGGGCATTTTTAAGGAATACATTTAGGTAACAAAACTAGAGTTAAATAAAGCAGGGGAATAATTAAATACAAGGCTCAGAAGAGTGAGTTGGCAGCATTATCGGACGGAACTCAGTGCATAAGGAGATGAACGTTCTTATTAATGTTCCAGTTTTCTGTGGGCAATGGATTCATAGGTATTTATAATATTTTTTAAAAATTTAATTGCAATGAGAAGCCATTAAAACAATTTAGAACAGAGGATGACATGGTCTGATTTGCAATTCAAACAATCTCTCTGGATGCACTGAGGAGGCTTCCTGGGAACAGGGCAAAAGTGGAAGCAGGCAGACCAGGCAAGAAGTCGCTGGAAACAGCCATCGAGACGGCGCTCTGAGTAGAGAGATGGTGGCAGAGACAGACTGAGTTGTTCCTTTTCTCAAACTGACTTACTTTCTCCTTCCACATTTAAAGTAAAGAAACAGCGACTCAACATTGCACTAAATGGATAGTAGGAAAGGCAAATGGACAAGAAAATAAATCAGGAGAGTGCCTTTAACCAATAGATCTCCAAGCCTTCCCACTAAAAACCATGTTATCAGATGAATAAACATAGACCCCATCTGGATAAGGATTTGGAGACCATTAGAGTCATTATCAGCAAGGCCAGCTCGCTCAGAAGAGCTCACAGAAAACCCGCTTATCTCCTGGAAAAATAAATAAGAGAAAATCACCACAAAACTACACCCGAACAATGGCGCCCACCCTCCCAGACCAGTTTTCTCCCCTCACTTGTATCTCCCACCTCCACAAATGTACTGAAAATTCTCTGAAGCACCGATTCTGGGAAACTGATTTCCCCAATTGGCATGTTTACTTTGGCCAGCCACTCACTTGCGGGTGCAATCTGAGGTACAAAGGTCAAGGTTAGAGTCCAGCAAAGGCAAGTGATGGTTCTGATGTCCGTTCTCACAGGAAGGCTCTGTAAAGTTAGTAGAGGACTGTCTTCTTCATCAAGCAGCCGCCAGGTCATTCGAAGGCAACGAGTTTCAGGCCTTTCCAGTTTAAGTTGCTCCATCTCTCACGTGTTCTTTACAACGAGCGGTCCGGCCCGCGCTAACGGAGTGGGTCAGTGCCAATCTGTGAATCTGACAATACCGGGTCCGTGAAGACGCTAAGTGTTGGCTACGCTTCCCTAAGAAATCATCAATAATCATGCCATCAAAAGATAACAAGCAGCTTACCCAACTTAGGGGTACCCTGTCCTCTGCATCATTATTAAATGGTTCAGAATAACTCCAACTTCTCTCCCAACTGAGCAGAAGCCAATGAAGGCTATTCCTGGAGGTGACAGACTCTTGTTTTCACACCCTGGTGCGTCCAGCACAACCCCCTCCCCGCCCCCGCCCCGCTGAGCTGAGGACAGGCCGTATCCTCTGCAATGCTGAGTGGCTTCTCTTTGTTTTCTCTTCTGCTTGGTTTTCAGTATCTGATTACTTGCTGGTTATTATGCTTGTAAATCAAACAACTTCAAGGCAAAACAAAAACAGGTTAATGGGTTGATCGTCCTGCTGTCCACCAGCTCCATCTCCTTTACTGACAGACTCCCTTCTCTCCTTCCCTCCTCCTTCCCCAAGAAATAACACTCGCCTTATTTACAAAACAGCTTCCACTGTGTCAAGCTTTAAAGCCTTTCAAGTGAGTTTTTTTAACTCTTGGAGTGGTTGGGGGGAGGGGTGGGTGGTGAGGATGTAAGATAAAAATCTGCCCCTCCAATGTTATGAATAATAAGAATGATAATCTTCTAAGATTTGCCAGAATGACAAAGGCTGTTAAAGCCCTAGAGAAGAACACATATTTAATTCTAAGAAATTCAGAGGGTGGTTGGTTGAAGCAGCCTCACATATGCATGCTCCAATGATGCTGGGGGCGGTAGAGGTGGGGGAGCGGGGCCAGGGATGAAGGGGTGCAATTCTCACACTAGAGTTTCCCCAAGCACACATTTACATGCCTGGTAGAAATGGGAATTACACACACTGGTAACCCTGGCGACATACAGTTGACTCATTTACATCGAAAGTTGAACACATTTGCCCCAAGTAACAGATAAACATATTAACTTGGATTTTTAACTCATAGGGCTGCAGAGCTGGGCAGGGTCTAGAGATCACCTCCAGGGGTCCCCAACCCTTTTGGCACCAGGGACCGATTTTGCAGAAGACAATTTTTCTACAGACCAGGGTGGGAAGGAATGGTTTGAAGATGATTCAAGCGTGTTACGTTTATTGTGCACTTCATTTCTGTTACTGCTACATCAGTTCCACCTCAGATCGTGGGGCATTAGATCCCGGAGGTTGGGAAGCCCTGATCTAAGCAAACTCATTCATGTTACAGAAAAGTAAACTGAGGCTCAGAAACCCCCAAGTTAGTGGCCCCACTGCCTCTGGCAGCAGAGCTGGGCTCACACGTTGCTGTCCTGGCTCCCCGCCAGTCCACTGTTCTCACCAGCCTCCGGGTACCTCGGAACTTAAGTGAAATGATTCTGTTATCTTAGAACAGACAGAAAAGCAATGAGGGAAACAAGATGGGGGAAAAAATAAATTGAAACAGAGAAAAGGATGAAGAAGATAGAGAGGGACAGAAATTACAGGACTCTCCTTCCGCCCCATGCGTCTCTATCTTTCTCTGTATCTGCCTGATCCCATTCTCTGCTGTAACCTGTCTCTATTCTGTCTCCCACACGCTGGCTCCTGAAAGAGCACAGTGTTATTCCATCCCTTTTAAACATCCTTCTGAAGAAGCCCGGCACAAGGGCAGCTGCTGGCAGGGCTGGGAGCCGTCAGAACGAATTCCCGGGACTTCTGCACCACGGTGGCTCCACGCCCGCCCTGATCTCCCCCTCCACTGCCCCTTAGGAAGGAGGCCCAGTTACGAAGGCCTCTGGCTGTGGATTCAGGGGCACCTCATGAAGCCGGCAAAACCACAGCACCTGCAGCCCCACCCCCGAACCAAAGGGCTCAGAGCCTACACTTTAAGGAGATGCTCAAGCGATTCACGGGGACTTTCAAGTTTGAGAAGCAATGACATGGAAAACACTGGAAATAGTTCCTCACAGGTATGCCTCCTTCAGTCACAAACTTCCTTCCACGCCCAGGGAGGAAGACGGTAAAGCCTGAGTAAGATTTCCAGTCTTCTGTAACATTTTTGTTTGTTTGTGGCTGTGCTGGGTCTTGGTTGCTGCTTGGGCTTCTCTCGGGTTGTGGCGCATTTGCGGGGGGCCTTCTCTCTTCTCACTGCGGTGGTTCCTCTTGCCGTGGAGCGCGGGGCTCTAGGGCACATGGACGTCAGTAGCTGCAGCCCCCAGCGCCACAGCACAGGCTCGGGAGCTGCGGCACATGGGCGTCGTTGCTCTGCAGCACGTGGGATCTCCCATCTCCAGGGAGGGATGGAGCCCGCATCTCCTGCATTGGCAGGAGGACTCTTTACCACTGGGCCCCCAGGGAAGCCCCGATTTAGAGTCTTTTAGATGGTAGAATCCATCCTGGGACCTGCTCAAGAATGGCCACGTTCATTTCCCCATAGTTCACCCCATGGCACTGTGGTTTGACCCTTTCTCCTCAGGCTGGTTGTCGTCTATGACCAGCTCTCAAGAATTCCTATGACAGGTTGGGTTTTGCAGAATCCAAGGGAATCCAGATTTCCAGTATTTCCAGCCACTCCTGAATCAAAAAGTATAAACAGCAGGCAGGATTCAAATATTATTTGAACTTGCCAAATTCTGTGGCAAAACAAATCTCTTTCCAAACCTTGCTGCAAAGGGAGGACTCAGGTGGTACCACGTGGGAAGAAGTAGATGCCTCCACTGCTTAGAGGAGGCAGCCTTGCAGGCAAGGTTTTCCAGTGAGCAGCCTTGTTGCAAAAGCAATAAAAAATTAACAGGAGAAAATTTTCAGGTGTCACTTCCCATCAGGGAGCAACAGATAAGAAATAAGAAGCATCTTATGTGAAAGCATTTCCAACTTTGAAGCTTGTGAGAGAATACTGACTTACATCTTTCTTTCTCCCAAGTGTGATGTCATCCCACATGTCACGTTGAAACTGACAAGGATTTCTTGTTAAATAATCCCTTTGCCAACATTTGAGAATAAAATAGCCTCGCCCTTTGATCTAAACAGATATGATCGTGAGAGTTATCTTGCTTACACATCTCCAGTTAGGCTGCTCAAAATAATATTTCTAAAATATGACAGGATGAGGAGAAGAATATACATAAAAGTAGAATGAGTAAGCCTCAAAGAGAGAGGGAGAGAAAGAGAACAAATTCTAGAAGTGTATCCTATGAATACACTGCCAATGTGTGATGTGTATAAAGTATTCTACACCCTTCACAGATTTTATTTAATCTGCAGACTTTGCCAATCACGTTCATATTTATAGCTGCATGCAACTCTTCATAACACAAAATCTACAACAAAGGACAAAACTTCTACTCCGGAGAATCTGAATTCTGTTGCTTTGCCTTCTTTCTTACACATACACACACAGAGACCACTGTCATACTAAAACTCTCCTGTGCCCACACATGGTGCCATGTCTGAACCAGCATAACAGCTTCAGCCACCAAGACTAAGAGCAAATCTCTCTCCCACGTTGGATTCCCCCTTGTCACATGGAGACGTTAAGCTTGGCTTCTGAATTAGAAGTACTCAGGAGGGAAAGAAAGCCTCAGGATGGAAACAAAATCCGAAAGTTACCGCTTCACTCCCTGCAGTGACACCATAGCAGGAGACACACACACACAAACACACACACTCATGCCTGCATAGGTTTCCTGCGCCCTCAAACTTTACATTGCTCTGTTTTTTGTTTTTGTTTTTTTAAACTTTGAATCCACCACTGCAACACTGAAAGTCTGAAGCAGTTCTAATCTGTTTCATATCTGAGCTGGCTCCAGGCAACACAAGTAAATTGTTAAGTGAGTTCCATCCTGCTATAAAAACCAGTGAACCTGAGCTTGACGTCTTCTTTTCATAATGGGCAGGTTGACTGTGGCCAGGGCCCAGTTCTAAACACCTGAGGGTATTTTATCTCTTCATCAAACGTCTGGGGGACACAGAGAGGAAAACTATTCTAAGTAAGGAATAAGCCCTCTGAAATGGAAAGTCACTCAGGAAGGGGGTGCTTGGCTCACTGCCACTGTGCGGAGGTGTTTTCAGAACCAAGTACAGCCCAGCGCATGGGCAGCACCCCGGCCCTCCACTGGACTGCTTACACCAGCAAACTGGGCGGGGCTTTCCTGGACACCCCTCATCCCTGGGAACGAGGGGACAGTCTACTGCAGAAGCCTCTGGAGAGAAGAGAGGATTCCTTTGAAAAAGGACATCTTTTACTTCCCCATCTGTTTCTTCTCACAGTACAATTTGCGGTCAAATTGGGTCTTACAACATTCTGGAAAACGATTTAGCACTTTCCTCCTGTAAAGTTTGAATATGCGAAGAGAAAAGGGCTTATTTGTATAACCTCTTTCAGCGTGGACAGGGCTGGGGGAGCACTCCCCAGAGACCGTATATAAGAATCCGTTATAAATAGAAACGGGGTGAGCAACTTTTGAAGGGGACTAATGAACTGAATGTGTTTTCACAAACTGCAAGTGTCCCTGTCTCTGCTGAAAGCCAGTAAGGTTTGGGCCTGACGCATAGAATGGCCCCAAGTGGAAGGAGAGTGGATGGCCTCTTGTCACGTGGCTATGGGATCTTCTGAAATGATGAGGTTTGGTCTTCAAGGTCAAGTTACTGGGACGTGGAAAGAGGTTATGGTGGACACTCAGTCACAAACGACTTGAAACTTTTACATGAATCCAAACAAAAGGAAGAAAAAAAGCAAAGAGATTTTTTTCAACAGCTGTTAAAATATGACTTGGCTCTGCTCCTGGCCTCCCTCTCCTCACATTAGCCAGTGTCAGGAGGGTGAGCTTCCCGAGAGGAGAGGTAATCAAGCTACAGACGTGCCACCGCCACAGGGCTCAAGTCACCTAAAGAGCCATACCACCTCCATCACCACATCCCACGCTCCTTGGCTAATCCCCAGCAGAGACACCCCCCCCCCTCCTCCTCAGCGCCAGAACTCAAAGGTAAGCGAAGCAATGCCTGCTACAAGCACAATCCAGTTTTTTGTATCCAAATGTAGTTCTAAAGAGAAACTGAAAATGAAATCTCCTGCAATAAAATGGCCCTTGTGAAAGGAACACCAGTCCCTTACAATGACGGTGTTGTACCCCCAGCTAACAGAGAAGGGGAAGAAACAAAAGAGACAGAGGGATTGCTTAAATGGACAGGGAAGTTTCCCAGATGGTGTCAAGGGAAATACCTTGATGAAATTAGAACATTACATTCTGAAACTTGAAATGAAAGTTTTAAGTCCATATCACATTACATCATCAGTTCAGTTCAGTTCAGTTGCTCAGTCTTGTCCGACTCTTTGCGACCCCATGAATCGCACCATGCCAGGCCTCCCTGTCCATCACCAACTCCCGGAGTTCACTCAGATTCACGTCCATCGAGTCAGTGATGCCATCCAGCCATCTCATCCTCAGTCGTCCCCTTCTCCTCCTGCCCCCAATCCCTCCCAGCATCACAGTCTTTTCCAGTGAGTCAACTCTTCGCATGAGGTGGCCAAAGTACTGGAGTTTCAGCTTTAGCATCATTCCTTCCAAAGAAATCCCAAGGCTGATCTCCTTCAGAATGGACTGGCTGGATTTCCTTGCAGTCCAAGGGACTCTCAAGAGTCTTCTCCAACACCACAGTTCAAAGCATCAATTCTTCGGCGCTCAGCCTTCTCCACAGTCCAACTCTCACATCCATACATGACTACTGGAAAAACCATAGCCTTGACTACACGGACCTTAGTTGGCAAAGTAATGTCTCTGCTTTTGAATATGCTATCTAGGTTGGTCATAACTTTTCTTCCAAGGAGTATGTCTTTTAATTTCATGGCTGCAGTCACCATCTGCAGTGATTTTGAGTAGATATAAAATCTAACTTTTAAGTTAATATAATTTTTAAAAGTTTCATTTTTAAAATGCTTAAGTGCAGGGATTTTTTGTTTGTTGGGGGAGGGGGAGTTCAACTGGAAAGCTTTAATTCCTGCTGTCCAGTTCCAAGTTAAAGGCCACCACATTGTTTTAGAACAGTAGAGATAGACTGCTTATAAAGTACTTCAGCCTCCATCTCCAATCAGCTCCAATCCCCCTCCCCAGGGTGCTGGCCTTACCAGAAAGGGGACTTCACAAGGCCCCAGATTTCTGGAGGTTGGAGCCGACCCAACAGGAGCAAGCTGGGCACAGAGAACTCCCCGTTCAACCAGGGCAATATGAGCTGAATGTGTGTGCGCCCTGAGGCTCATCCGGTGAAACACTAACCCCCAGAGAGATGGTATTTGGAGGTGGGACATTTGGGAGGTAATGAGGGTGGGATTCGCGGTTTTATAAGAAAAGGAAGACAGATAGTGTCTCCCTTCCTCTCTCCCCCTCACCCCTTAACCACCAAGAAAAGGCCATGTGAGGACACCGTTAGAAGGTGACTGTCTACAAAGGCACCAGAACCCAGATCTGCCAACATCATGATTCTGGACTTTCAGCCGCTAGAACCATGAGGGAGAAACATCTGCTGCTTAAGTCCCCGTCTGTGGGACTGCTGCAGCAGCCTGAGCTAAACTCGTCCCTCCTGCTACGGTTATTCAGCTGCCACGGGAGGTCACCTTCCTCCGCTGCTGAAAATAATCCATGCCCATCACGCCCATCCGACTTCTATTTCCTTCCCGCTAAAGATCATGGGATTGAGCTTCTGGCTTCTGAGAGGGAAATACAGAAACAGAAAGTGTGTGTGTGTGTGTGTATGTGTGTGTGTGTGTGTGTATGTGTGTGTATACGTGTCTTTGTATACATGAGTCTTTGTATACGTGTGTCTTTGTATATGTGTGTGTGTGCGTGTGTGTGAAGACGAGGCAAAGAACACCCTCTTTCAGAAACTCTATGTGTGTGTGTGTACATGAGGCAAAGAACATCCTCTCTTTCAAAAACCAGCTAGAGAAACAGAACAGCCACAGGCGGGTTGCCCTGAACATCATTCCAGACAGAGGCACATAGGCTCTACGTGCTTGGCCTCCTCTCGAGTTATCTTTCTAACATGTGTGCCGAGTCTGGTTCTTATAAATATCCTCTTGAAGAAGGTGAAAAGGTCATCCTGATTCACATCAGCAAAGACAAGAGGGCATTTGGTTGGGCTTGTCTCCATCAGTGATCTACTTTTGAAACCTCCCAGGCACAACAAACTTCTTTGTTACTGAAGTGAGATGTTTTTGGAACATGGAGCCACGGAAAATACACAAAGTCTGGGTACATCCAGGCAACACAGAACTCTTGCACTTGACAATGCAGTTACATTTCAATAGTTCAGTGAAGCTGGCAGGGTGGAGAGCAGAAGGACAGAGTCCAAACTGTAGATGTAGTCTCCATACTACTTTCCTCATACCTGTCCCTAGACAGGGCCCATTTTCACACTACCTGGAGTTGTATCTCTAGGCTACACTAGGTATTAAGCCTTGGTTTTCTCAAGCTTTCCCAAGGTCAAAAGCGTCATGAAGGATGCTGTTACAAGGAAACCACAGTTGCCATGGCCCCCCACATGCTGCAGTAGAACATGGGGTATGAGGAGGAAGAGGTGTGGTCTGCAGGAAAATGTTGAGAGAAAAGAATTTTAGAGAAGAGGGAAGTGCTGAAGACTGTGAGGTGTGTGTAGGCCCCAGATCTCCAAGGAAAGAAAAGAGAGACTTGCTGTATAGACAGATGGAGTGCCTAAGGGAAGATTAAATATAACCCTAAGTGGACTAGGCCCTCAGAAGTTTCTGAAATGTCCACAGGAGGGTGTGAAGGAGAAGACCTAATTCCACAGACAGGGGAAGATTTCCTGCATCTTCTAGAGAGTTCTGTCTTAGGACATGGGCCCCCCACAGGCTATGTCCTGCTGTCTAGAGAGGACTCAAGAGCATCCAGTCAGGATGGTTTCATCAGGTCAGATCCACTGGGAACTGATCATGTCTTGTGTGACAGAAAAGTAAAAGGAGGGCAGGAACTCCAGGGCACAGACCATGCTCTGCTTGTCCTGTATCTACAGCACCGTGTCCAGACTTCATAAGCCTGTGGTTCTTCAGTGCTCTCAGTTCTTTCTTCTCTGTGGGCCCCCCTGCCTCCCATTTCCCTGTTCTTTCCTCTATATTCTGATTGTTTTAGTGTGCAAGAGTGGCCTTGGTTCTGCCCCCAAGATAACCTGAGTGGTCTCCAGACCCTTTTCTCTTTGCCTCTGAAGATGACTGTAATGGTGATCATCTGTCCCCAGGGTTGTCATCACCCAACTCTGACGGATGCTTGCAAAAGAATTCCTGACTGGTGGGTCATGGAAGCCTTTTTAACCTTAGATGTGGAATGCTGATGGATACCATCATGCTTGATAGTTCCAGGCACAATTCCATCTTTGGTCCATATGGGGCCCTTCTCTTGTCTTTCTGTTTTTTGTTTGTCTCTCGTCTTTGTCACCATTATCCCCATTAACTCCTCCCCACAGGCGATGTGTTTAACATCCATCTTTTTGTCCATGTGCTCTCTAGCAACGTGTTCATCGCTCTTTGGTGGACGTATATTTGTAACTCACAGAAATGATTTGTACTGAGCCTTTTATCTGTTTCTTACTTTTTTCAACCAACAATATGCTTTTGAGAGAGTCTGTGTTTATACTGGGGCTTCCCTGGTAGCTCAGCTGGTAAGGATTTGCTTCTAATCACTGCATGGTATTGCATTTTTAGATGAGGTAGGTCTACCATGTTTTACCTGGTATTTCTCCTGGGGACAGACAGACAGTTTCTAACTCTCAGGTTCCCTGTCCAGAGCAGTGGGGAAACGTCTCTGGGATATATACCTGCACGTATACCTGCTAAGTTGCTTTAGTTGTGTCTGACTCTTTGCAACCCTATGGACTGTTTCCCACCAGGCTCCTCTGTCTATGGGACTCTCCAGGCAAGAACACTTTGAAGTGGGTTGCTATGCCCTCCTCCAGGGCATCTTCCCAACCCAGGGATCGAACTCCATCTCTTACATCTCCTGTATCGACAAGCAGGTTCTTTACCACTAGCACCCCTGGGAAGTCTGGAGGTAAATATCTAGTCACAGAATATCTGGGTCACAGTTTATGTAAATGTTTAATTTACCTAAGCAGTGCCATATTACCCATTAAAATGGCTACCAGTCAATCTACACTCAATCAGAGGTGCATGAGAAATCCTAGATAACCCAACTCTCATTCTCCATCATCAGCTGACATCAGCCATTGTTTTCCTAGTGTTTTCCAGTCTAAGTTCATTAAAGCAAAAATCTCATTGTTCTTATTTGCATTTCTCTGCTTATTGAAATATGTGAGTACTTCTCTATGTTTATTTCCTTTTAGGTTTTTCTCCTTCCTAAAATGCCTATTCATAACTTTTGTTTGTTTTTCTGTTGGAGTTGATTTGCAGACCTACATTGCTTACGCTATACCCTTTGTCATTTTGAAACTGCAGATATCTTCTCCCACTTGAGTCTGTGTCCACCTTCGAGTCTTCTGTTCCATTTGCTCTGTATGTCCACTTGTAAATACTATTTGTCTTACCATAGCTTTGTTGAATGTTTCAATATCTGAGTATATAAGTACTCCTTTTTACTTTTGTATTTCTTTTTATTTTTCCCTTAGCTATTGTGAATCTTTCTTCTTTTATAAATTTATTAAGACCCCTCCCAAAAATTCCAGCTAGACTGCTGATTGAAAGTGCATTGAGATTATAAACTAATTTGGGGAGAATTACAACCTTTATAAAATTAAGTTGTTCATCTAAGAAATGATATTTATTGATACAATTTTCTCTGTCTTTTATTAGAGCATTAAAGCTTTTCCCCATGGAGGTCTGATGCAATCTTGGTTAAATCAATTCCTAAATATTATGTTGTTTTTGTTACTATTGGAATGGCATCTTACTTTTCTAACAAATTTTCTGGATGAGTTAACTGTGAAAAGACCAGGATAGCCATAGCAGGAACTGAAATGGGAACTTCTTTGTCTGAGTTATTCCTTCTTGCTGAGACGGGGAGGAGGTCATCCTGAAGCAAGGGAACATCCCATCTTGAAGCTCCACCTCACATATTTCTCATTTTCTCTTCAATTCCCCTTCTTTGCCATAGTCCTCTTCTTCAAATCTCCCAAGAGGAACATTTGCTCCTTATGAAAGTCCAGCCCTTTCAACCAGCCGAGGACTCAGACAAAGTGCCTTTGTACTCTTGCTTCTTGCAGATGCTCAGCTTCAGATAATACAAGTGGAGTGTGAGGGCATGAAGGGAGCATGAGAGTGGCAAGGGATAGCTCCAGTTCTGGGAAGGGGAAAAGAATTGGGTGTCTGGTTCCGGTTTAATATCTTCATCACCACCAAGAAGCACTCTGGCTAACCCTCAGCTGGTTTCCTTAGTAACTGCAAAAAGAAAAACACCTGGACAAGACAACACTGGAGACATCACAGTGTAACCTGATGTGAGGAAAGGGCATTCTCACAGTAATGTGACTTTGACCTTGCCCCTTGCAAAATAATGGGGGGGCCCTCTTCCTCTTTCCTGGGCCCACATGTACTGCAACAGTCATCAGAGCAGCTATAAATGGCTCTTTCCATCATCCTCAATGGACAGCACTAGCTCTAAGTAAGTCTCCTGGTTTATTTTGTTTTGACGCTCAAGAGCCCTCTGCTAGGTGGGGTGAGTGTTAAGGAGCAGGGAGTGGTTAACCTTCCAGGATCTCTCTCCTGCCCCTAGCAATGCTATGGACACAATGGATCCAAAACTTCCTTTCTCCCTGCCACTCCAAGATCAACCTAGAAAAGACTACACCCTATAGATAAATTTCTACAGGCTTCAAGGGGACAATGGTGAGAATACAAAACATTAATGAAGCTCAGCTGCAAGGGAACTTGATCGTTTACAGTTTTACCAAATTCCCAGGTTCAGTCACGCAGTAGTGTCCAACTCTTTGAGAGCCCCGTGGGCTGCAACATACCGGGATTCCCTGTCCTTCACTGTCTCCCGGAGTTTGCTCAAACTCATGTCCATTGAGTCAATGATGCCATCCAACCATGTAAGCCAGGATCACTCTAAACCTGAAGAACATGCCCCTTCCTGAAGACATTAGCTCCATTCATTCCCATAGCTGTTCAGTGCTCTTCCACCTTTAATCAGACCGTTCTCCCTGTTTTCCCTTCTTTGAATCAGGCTCTTTACAGCCTTTGAAACCACCTCTGGTTTGAGAACCATTGAATAAGAGATACAACTTCAAATTGTAAAGTTTACAGTGAAATTCAACAGGGTTTTAAAAGCCAACCCCTTCAGGGCCCTTTATATGCTTCTGTTTTCTTAGCAGAATTCACCACTTCCTGTCCTAAATCATTCCGTGCTGCCCTTGGGCAAACACACCCATCATACCTAATTAGGCAAAGCCAGGAATCTCAAGGAACCCAATTCTCTTCTTGCTCTCTTACATTGAACTGTGGCTGAACACAGCATTTTGGTGCTTAAATATCCTCAGCCTCGCAGCTTCCCTTAAATCTGCTCACACTTCACCTCTGCTGGTCAGTTGTGTCCAACTCTGCGACTCCATGGACTGTAGCCCCCCAGGCTCCTCGATCCACGGAATTTTCCAGGCAAGAATACAGGAGTAGGTTGCCATTTTCTCCTCCAGGATATCTTCCAGATTCAGGGATTGAAACCATGTCTCTTGTGTCTCTTGCACTGGCACGTGGATTCTTCACCAGTCGCATCCCCTGGGGTCACCTCTGCACTTACGTCTACAACTCCACAGTGAGCTCTACGTGGAGGATGCATATCTGGTAGATTGCTTCTGGTCTCACCCCACACATTCCCTGGTGGCTCAGACCATAAAGCCTCTACCTGCAAGGCGGGAGACCTCGATTCGATCCCTGGGTTGGGAAGATCCCCTGGAGAAGGAAATGACAACCCACTCCAGTACTCTTGCCTTGAAAATTCCATGGATGGATGAGCCTGGTGGGCTACAGTCCATGGAGTCTCAAAGAGTCAGACATGACTGAGCAACTTCACTCATTCCCCACACAGAGGTCCAGCCTCAGGAGTTCTCAAAACATGTCTGATTAGCGGGCCTAGTCAATTGCTGAAGCTTCCATGCGCATGTGGGGTGTGGTGGCAACCCTTCCGCTCACACCCAGTTTCCTGGGCGAGCGCTTCATTCACGGGCAGGGAAAAGCTAGAGACTGAGGGAGCGTTTGTATGCACAGTTGAGTCAATGCACCGTATGTTTCTTGAATCCCCTGGGTTTCACCTTTTTCTCTGAAGAGGGAGTCCTACTGTCACATAAGGATTTACTTAGATCCAAGTGTGACGGGGAGACAGGCTCCAGCCTCTACTGCTGGTGCCCAAGGAGGCATATCGTGGCCTGGAGGATTTTTAAGCCCCCTGATGAACAAACCATTCCACCTTCACATAAGAGGCGCATTGTTATGTCTTCAGCAGCCTGTGAGGAAGAGGCCCTGCTGGGCCGGATGGAGAAAGCCCTGGCAATTAATTGAGAGAGTTGAATTGTTAACATTCTCTCCACCATGTCCCGGCACAGGGCTCCAACAGAACCACTGGAGAAAACAACCAAATAAGGTGGGGTGGGCGGAGGGTGGAGAACACTTTTCATCAAAATCCCAAAACTTTAGCACCTTTTCCCCACAAGGCGCTGCTTAGAGGGCGGAACGCTACACTTGTTGCACACTATTTTCATGACAGATCTCTGCTCTGTCCTACAACCTGAAATTATTTGCTTTCCTTGGGACACTTTTGTGTGGGGGGTGTGTGTTGAAAAGCTCATATGCTGGATCCACAAAGAGCATATGTTTGCAGTATAGTATGTCTGACGATATGCATTTCTGTATATGGGCACACATATGTACATACCATGTGCGATGGACATGTGTGTGTGTGTGTATGTGATACAACAGTACCAGAATTCATAACACATAATGCGTACTGTCCTTTTTTTTTTCCCCCTTTCTTTTCTTTCTTGCTGTTGGGATGAAAAAGAATTGTCTGTTTCTCAAAAGTGGGCCTTAGGATAGAGCCTGCATAAGTAATATAGTGTGTGCTCAGTTGTGTCCGGCTCTTTGATACCTCATGGACTGTAGCCCCGCAGGCTCCTCTGTCCAGGGAATTTTCCAGGCAGGAATACTGGAGTGGGTAACCATTCTCTTCTCCAGGAAATCTTCCTGACCCAGGGGTGGAACCCACGCCTCTTGCACCTTCTGCACTGGTGGATTCTTTACCAACTGCGCCTAGGAAACCTCTCCTCATTTAAAGATGGCTGTGATCAAAGACACCTATTAGAATGTATGTGCCAGTCTCCTTTCTGGAACTGCCCTCCAATCTCCTCCCTGGCCACAGGGAGATCCCAATCGCCATGTCTGTTCAATATGGTCCTTTAGTCCAAATCAAGCTGACTGGGACAACAGAAAGAACCAGGCCCATTCCAGAACAGTGAGAATCTCGAGTGACACATCCCAGGACTCCGGGCAGGAATTAAGTGGTAGGCACCAGGGTGTGTCTGTGTTCTCCACCATGTGGAGCGAGGCAATAGTGGAATCATCCTACTGAAAGAAGAAGAAAAATAAAGCAAGCCCACACAAAGAAATGGAAAAGCAAGACGGAGGAAAACTGCCACCTGAAGGCCCAATGGCCCAGAGGATCTTGCCTCTGGGGCCAGCCCGTCCAGGTGATTTCTGAATCTGGAGTGAGCATCCATTCACTAAAGTTCATGGCAGGAAAAAGAGGTCAGGAAAGGAAATCCCACTGAGGATCTCGAGAAGGGTATCATCCTGGGAGAAACGTTCCTTTGTATCCTCTTTAACCATATTTCCACCTTCTCTAACACTGAACTTACGGCAACCAAACATATCATCAAATATATCTTACTCTGAGTGAAAGTATCAGTGTATCATTGACATGATGAAATTTAACCCATATCAGCATAACTACTCAGAAATTCTATCTGCAATATACTTAATACACTTTTACTGAGAAACCTACAAATCTAAAGTGTAGAAGAAAAAGCCAACGTTTTGGTGAACATACCAAACATATCCCTAAATGCCGATATTTATAGAAATGAAGTCATTTGGGTGACACTGAGAGAACTGGCTGAGCCCAAATATCCCCTACCCTCTCTAACCACCGTGTGCTACCGGCAAATTCCATCATCATCATCATTCCTGTGTATTATGAGTCCTGTGTTTCCAGGAATCGTCTCATAAGGTGTAGATAGCATATGGAAGGTTTTACACACTAAACCAGTAACACAGTAGTATGGATTTACTCTTCAGATTAGTTGCTTGATCTTTTAAAAGCATGAGGATCCAAGCTATTAGATGGTAATCTATAATGGGCTAGAAAGCAGACCTCTCATCTTGGAGAGAATTACTGAGTCTCCACCACATGTCTGAGATTCTATTGCTGATACATAGTGAACGTGCCCTGTTCTTTCCTTAAGAAGCCAGACCAGGCAGACACACAGCAAATATGAGACATCGCTATATAAGCAATAATTAAGGTGTACACTTGATACAGCACCTGGGACTGGACAGGGTGAGTATGGAGTTTCATGGGTGAGATATAGCTGGGGTACAGGTAGAAGTCCATCTGGACACCAGCCTGTGCACACAGCATGCTTAGGAGACCTGCAGCATGAATTTGATGTGACTTACTGTCAAACAGAAGTGGGAAGAGGTTAGGAGTGGATGAGATTGAAACTATTGAAGGTACATCATAAAGGCTCTTAACATACAAAGGAATTCTGATTTTTATTAAATATACATCATCACCACCACCCCAGAATCATTACTAACTCTTAATGAGCTACCTGCCAGCCAAGGCAAAATATATGGAGCTAACATTTAGGTAATTTTATGGTTAATACTTTGGGACTTCTTTGCATTAAACCTCAACTGAGTACCTCGTTCAGGCATGCTAAGGTCCACATCTGGGTGATACTGCCCATGGCTACGTCTGAAAACACAGCAAAGTTTGTGTTAGGGTGAAAAGCTACCCACTTTTGCTCATAATTAAAGGATCAGTTCAGTTCAGTTCAGTTCAGTCGCTCAGTCGTGTCCGACTCTTTGCGACCCCATTTAGGGCTATTCAAAACTAGTCTTTGTAATACATTTTGGAGAAGAAAAAAGTAATTTTTTAAAAGCAAAGGATGCCATGGACAAAGGTAACAAACAACTTTTTGAAAGAAGATATTTGCAATGTTAAAACTAACAAGGGACTATGACAGAATGTGTATATCATTAACTCCAGCCAACCTGCAAGTCCAGGTAGTTATTCTGGAGAGAGTCTGGCAGTCCTCAGACAATGCAAGGACATATAAATATATACACTGTGACCCAGCAAACCTGCCCCTGAGTCCTAGGGCATCTGTGCCACAGATTCTTGGGGATTCTCCTCTTAGTCAACAAGGGGATGTTTTTCACCAGGGTGTTGGTGGTAGTGGGGAGTGGGAGGCAGTCACTCGGGGAACAGATGAGTGAAACAGGGATGATGCCCAGAGCAAGGAGGTTGCCTGTTAACACGCCAAGCAGAAAATATAAGAAGCACAGTGAGGTTTCTTATGTGCCATTTATGTAAACGTAGAACACATGTTCACAAAACAGAAATACATGTTTTACAAGAATACACGCAAATAAAGTAAAGACATATAAACACATTAAACTGATGGCCTATGGAGAGGACAAAAATGGGGGGAGGGATGAGAAAAACAAAAACATCCCATCAATCAAGAGATGGGCCTTCTAGAAGAGACTATAGTGTGCTGTGGCTGAGCCTCTGCACCTGAGCTGCAGAAACAAACAAAAAGGGGGCAGGAATGCCACCAGGGCTTCAGGCCCTGGAAGACAACGTGCACTGGGCTCCCTGCCTAACCCCCAACAGCAACCAGCCCCATGTCTTATCGTTGGGCCACGTCTGCTCTTTGGACAATAGACAGTTGACGGATAGATGTATAAACAAATGGGGGAATAAAAAGACGCAGACAATCTAATGGAGGGTGGCCAGGAGACATGGAGCCAGTCTCCATAAATAAAGCTGACTGATGCTCTCGACATGCCAGGCACCATGCTAGATCCTGGGAATGAAATGAATAAGGACTGAGACAGTCCCTGTCCTCCTGCAGCATTGTTGAGCTGGGAAAATGGATGGGTCAGTAGCAGTGATGACGCTGGGCTAACGGCTACGATAAAGATCAGGCCTGGGGTCAGTGAGGAGGGGCTCCTAGCACAGTTGTGGACGTTCAGGAAGATGCCCGGGAAGAGACTGCACTGAGTCCCAGAAGATAAGTCAGAGTTATACAAGCAAGGAGGAGGGAGGGAGGGGGCGCATAAGAGACAGCAGAAATCACATATGCTCGGGTGCCTGGAGTCAGAACTTCACTTCAGAAGGGCCTGTCTTCCCAGCCTTAAGACATAACATCGCAGTTGTTTAAACAGACGAAGCTGCACAGCATTTATTAGTGTTCTCAAGGCCTCTTTATCAAACAAAGAACTGATGCTTGGCTAAGGGAAAAAAAAAAAAACTTTCAGTTCTCTTTTTGAGCAAGCAAATGTGCATACTCGAGTTGATTTTGCCCAGAGCTGTCCACCAGGAGATGAATGCTTATCACTGTCCTGTGAAACCATCTCGATTCCACTGAAGCAAGAGAGAGAATTCTGAACAGAAAGGCTTAAGGCTTTCAACCTGCCAAGCTAGTTCACCTTTCTAGAGTTTTCCTTTCATCGCATGATTATAATTCTTCATTTATATATCAGCAAGGATGCTGGCAGCTGATACACTTGACAAGTCTCACTCTGGAAATGTTATCATGTGTCTGTAGGGCTTTGGGTTTGTACTGGCTTGATGAGCTGAATTGAAGAAGCATACATATGCCCGTGCTAGGAACACCATCCAGGGGTTGAACGTGCAACAGCGTCTCTTGCAGGCCTCAGTTGAAACCAGGCAGACGCCTGGGCCCCACCCAGGGAACTGGTTCAGTTTCAGTTGGGGTTTGAGAATTTGCATTTCTAATGCGTTCCCAGACAAGCTGATGCTGCTGGTCTGGCGACCGCATTTGAGAACCACTGAACTATTCTAATTTTACTGATGAAGAAACTGAAACTCAGAGAATGTAGGGGAAAGCAAGCCTATACTTCTCCTCCTGTGCTTCTCCTTTACTCTCACACGACTACCACGCTCATAACACTCTGACACCAGATGTGTGGTTTTTTCCCCACACCGAGCAACTCTGCCACACCAGCTGGGTGTCCCGCAACTTCACTCAACTCTGACACTCTCACACTGTCAAGATGCCACCGGTGAAGGGCTCAGTCCCACGCAGCTGGTTCTCCCTACCCCCCTTCAAGTGCCAATCGCAATGTCACTTGTGCTTCTGACCCACTAGCTATAAATCAGAGGTTCCCATAATCCCCTCTTCAGATTTGATTAACTGACTAGTGCAGCTCCCAGAATTCAAGAGCCTACTTTACCAGTTTATGATGAAAGGATGATAAAGGACAGGAATGAACATCCAGATGAGAGAGAGGCATAGAGCAAAGTATTCAGGAACGGGCACCAAGTTTCCATCCTTTTCCCTGAGCAGCACAAACACACACACACACACACACACACACACACACACACACACACACACACACACACACACTACCTTCACATGTTCACCAAGCTGGAAGTTCTCTGAACCTTGCACTCTGAGGAATGTTATGGAGGCTTCCTCATATAGGCATGAGCAATCATCAGCTCCATTTGCAGCTCCTCTCCCCTCTCTGGAGAACAAGGGCATGGGGCTGAAAATTTGCAGCTTCTAACCAAGGCCTTGCTTTTCTGGTGACTAGCCCCTATTCAGCAGCCCACCAAGAGTCCTCCCATTAGAACAACAACAACAAAAAAAAAATACTGTGAGCACCCAGGAAACTCCAAGAGACTTAGGAACTCTGTGCCAGAAACCGGAGCCAAAGATCAAATATGAAAACAAAAGATGCTCCCAGTTCTCTTATCACTCAGGAAACAATAAGAGTGTTATGGAAACTCTGTACCAGCAACTGGGGGCAGAGACTAATATATATACATTTTCTATTATCTCACAGCAAGCATCTTAAGTAAGATCACACAAATTCTTGTCGCCCCAACCCAGATTTTAAGAGAATATAGTAAATGGGAAGCAAAGAACTATGAAGGAAAGATCAAACCAGTCAATCCGAAAAGAAATCAACCATGAATATTTACTGGAACGACTGATGCTGAAGCTCCATCTAATGCAAAGGAAACTCACTGGAAAAGACCTTGGTGCTGGAGAAGACCTTGGTGCTGGGAAAGACTGAGGGAAGGAGGAGAAGGGGGTGACAGAAGATGGGATGGTTGGATGGTTGGATGGTCCAACTCCAGAGTGGACATGAGTTTGAGCAAACTCCAGAAAATAGTGAAGGACGGGGGAGCCTGGCGTGCTGCAGTCCACAGGGTTGCAAAGAGTCAGATATGACTGAGCGACTAAAGAACAACAAAAAGACCTACAAAGATTTTTAAATGAAGGAGATCTCGATTAGTGGCTCGTAGGTATGTATGAGACATTCTGTCTGGGTCTTACAAACTACTTTCTTCACCCTTCATCCAAGAAGCACCACCAAGTTTGGGGGCCCTGGGGCTTCACCAGCAAGAAGAAAGAGGAGGCAGAGACTGAGCATCGACGAAGTCCTAGAGGTCCCCACAGGTCAGACTGCAGGCCATACGTGGCACGCTGTCTCCGAGCACTCCGCACAGTGGGCCGGAACTGGGGAGGACTCTGCCGGGGCCTCCTCAGCCCACGCTGGCTGACACTGGGACAAGACGAAAATGCATTCCTGCAGATGAGCTCAGAAGAGCCTGCTCCACCTGTCGGCCTCCAGTGCCTAAAGTGGACGGCCTCCCATGTCCCTGAAGCCCTTCAAGGCACAAAGCAATCAGCGGCAGCCTCCTTCCCCATTGTGCCCCCGCCATTGTGCAGGCACTTTCGGGAAAACGATGGCCAGAGCAGTTGCAAGACTTGCCGAGCTCGACAAATGGTGTGTGTTGGGGGGAGGGGCAGAACTATACAGAAAGAGCTACTGTAGGCCCGTTGGCCAGGGAAGGCTTCATGGGCTTAGAGGGGAAAGGGCAGAAGTCTGTGCTTCCTCTCTCATTTGTCAGCCTCGTGGTGAAGAGTCCAGAAGGATAAAGATTCTGGTTTGTCACCCTGGTTTTGTTGCCCATGGACCCTCCTTCGTCTTATGAGGGATTTGATGGGACAGGAAAGTAAGTCATCACTGGGGGCCCTTGCCATCAGCGATGTCAGTTATTGAGCTGGAGGTGCATTGTTTAGGCATTAGGAGTTCAGAGGTCAAGTCTTTCTGTTTATTACTCCTCTAGCCCAGAATGCAATGGCACCCCACTCCAGCACTCTTGCCTGGAAAATCCCATGGACAGAGGAGCCTGGAAGGCTGCAGTCCATGGGGTCACTGAGGGTCCCGACATGACTGAGCGACTTCACTTTCACTTTTCACTTTCATGCACTGGAGAAGGAAATGGCAACCCACTCCAGTGTTCTTGCCTGGAGAATCCCAGGGATGGGGGAGCCTGGTGGGCTGCTGTCTATGGGGTCACACAGAGTCGGACACGACTGAAGCGACTTAGCAGCAGCAGCAGCCCAGAATGTTCAGGATATTTAAAACTCTTAACTGAAATATCATTACCAGATTATTTCCAGTGGAACTCATAAAATTATTATTACAAAGACGGAAACATGTTCTGTGAGACGCACAATTCTGAATTCCACCAGAAACAATAGTTCTGTCCCTTGACCAGTTCTATTCAATGAAATGTCGCAAGAGAATGAAGCCAGCACTGCTGAAGAACTGGTGTCACTTTAAAGCTACAAGTTCTAAGTTTGCTTTTGGTTTTCTTTCAAAGCTGTATAGATACCAAATTTTTCTTCAGAGGTTTCTAGTCACAATGTAAATTAAGAGGAGGATTTGAGCATTTCATTCCAAATGGATTATAGTTTTAGCTGACTAGCTAGAAGCTGAGCAAGCCATGCAACAATAAATATTTTATTTTATTGAGCAAAACCAATTGTCAATCTAATTTTGAAAGCTGATTGCTGGTGGATAATTATGGGGATATGACCACTAGCCTGAGCTACAGTTCACCTGGCCACCTATGACCACTGCTGAAAAGGACCAATTTGCTCAACACAAAAATGTCTTACATGTTGGAAGCTAGAGATTCCAAGGTTCGCTCCAGAAAGTGGAACTCTCTTTACTTCACCTTTATTTCTGATTTTAACAGCCTAGTTCAGAATTTGGAACACTGAGGCTCCCAGATAGCAGCAGACACAATGAACCAGCCTCATATCGTGCTTCGCTGGTGGTGTTCTTATCTCTATGTTGTGTCCGACTCTTTTGCAACCCCAGGGACTGCAGCCCCCAGGGTCCTCTCTCCATGGGATTTCCTAGGCAAGAACATGAGTGGGTTGCCGTTTCCTCCTCCAGGAAAACTTTCCAATCCAGGGATAAAAACTGCATCTCCTGCACTGGCAGGCAGATTCTTTACTGCTGAGCCATCAGGAAGTCCCGTATTGTTTTATAAAGAGAATTAAAACCTTCCTCCAAAATTAAGCCCATTCCTGCGGTTTACATCCTTCACCCTGCCCTTCCGGCCCACAACATTGTGCACACGGACAGAACTCTGATGTGGTTTTAGGTTTTCAAGGGTCACCACCTGACCACCCAAGACTTGTGTAAAAATGCCCTCTATAAAATCCTTTACACATTTGTTTTGAAATTGTGGGTGATTTACTCCCAAAGAATGTTTGGCGATTCTCAGAGCTATGCAAGGATCCATAATTATTAACAATCGCTAAGGCAGCTTAACCCTTATGTAAAATATGATGCATACAAATGGGTTTATTTTGAACCAGTTCACACTATTAAACTTGAGTCTGGTACAGGGGTTTATCCCAAGGCAATGCTCATAACAGACTGTGGCAAACACCTTGGCTATATGTCTTCCTATTTGGTTGGCTCATTTTTATATCTTTGCATGTTTAAATAGGCAATGGGAGTGCTAATTAAAATGCAATCATGCAGATAAATTATACCATGTTTCTAAAAGGTAAAATTAAAACCCTTTTGATTTCAAAATCTTTATGATATTCAAGGCAAAAACACAGTGTGATACTGAACACAGAGAAAACCTTTCATGATAATTGCATGTTAAAAACCAAAATTCATTTTCGTTTTGGGGTTGCTTTTTAGATGTAACAAATTAATTTTGAGTAATTTCTTATGGGAGTCAAGATTCAGGGTTTCTATGCAAATGTTCAAGTTGTAGGTCACTCTGAACAATTTGTATTGTCTGTGTTCTGCCTGTAAAACAGGAAATGTAACTCCTATTTCAAAGCCTACTTTGGTCTAGGGGCCACAGCAACCCCTACGCTAGTGGTTAAGGTTCCCCCAGTGGATTTTCCCTTCCACCTATAGCTTACCAGCTCTCAGGGAACCTTGCTGTCAGAATCAAAGATAAAAACAATATGCTGATATCCAGCAAACTATTTCACCTCTCTAAGCCTCAGTTTCCTCTCCTGTAAAATGGGCCTCAGGGAGGCATGCTAATTGCTTTTGAGATTAGAGACTGATTTGAGAATTTGATGAAAGCCATTCCCACTGAGGCTTTCCAGGTGGCTCAGTGGTAAAGAATCCGTCTGCAATGCAGGAGACTTAGGCGACTCAGGTTGGAACCCTGGGTCAGGAAGATGCCCTGGAGGAGGAAATGGCAACCCACTCCAGTATTTTTGCTGGGAGAATCCCACTGTGTCCATGGGATTGCAAAGAGTCGATACTACTAAGTACGCATGCCATTCACACTGTTCCCAAATAGCAGGTGTACATATCCCCACGAAACTGCGCACATGCATCCACTGATCCTCTGATACCTGTCCATGGGCCTCCAGTGAAAAAACTCCGGATCTTTACGGCAGTGAGATTCTACGTTCTTTATCCAAGACCTGTTCGGGGATCTAACCTGCTCTTTTACTTACTGTTCACTGCAAAATTAATCTTTGCCCCCCAAAATTGTATAAAAAAATAATCTTTGGGCTTCCCTGGCGCTCCAGTGGTTAAGAATCTGCCTTGCAATGCAAGGGACACAGGTTCAATCCCTGTTCTGGGAAGGTCCCACATGCCTCAGGGCAACTAAGCCCGTGTGCAGAAACTACTGGGTCCATGTGCTCCAACTATTGAAGCCCTCCCGAGAGCCCATGCTCCATAACAGGAGAAGCCATCACAATGAGAAGCCTGAGCACTGCAGCTAGAGAGTAGCTCCTGCTCTTCAAAACTAGAGAAAGCTCATGTACAGCAGCGAAGACCCAGTACAGCCAAAAATAAATAAATGAGTAAATAAAATAAATTTAAAAAATTTTTCTAAATTAATCTTTGCTTCAGAATGAGGGTATACCATGCATAAGCCTGGATATAACTAGAAGCTATGTAAGTATCACAAATGAAAGTGAAGTGGAAGTGTTAGTCGCTCAGTCGTGTCCAACTCTTAGTGACCCCATGGACTGTAGCCCGCCAGAATTCCAGTCCATGGAATCCTCCAGGCAAGGATACTGGCGTGGGGAGTCATTCCCTTCTCTCTGCCACCCAGGAACTGAACCCGAGTCTCCTCAGTCTCTTGCACTGCAAGCAGATTCTTTACTGTCTGAGCCACCAGGGAAGCCCCAGTATTATAGCTGGTTTGGTCTAACTGAAAGCATCAGGTTGCCTGGGAGTTCTTCTGCGCGCATTCTCTCCTTTTAGAAGGCAGGGACTTTATCCTGGGCCTTCCCTTCAAGGTCCTGATTTCTCTGGCAGATCCCCACCACCTGACAGTTGCAGCTGCAGTCGTAACACCTGCTCTCAGCCAATTGTGGTACTGCTTGTGTGCTGGGCTCTCACCTTTCAACTCTCCCCCACATCCCTCAAGAGGGTCTAAAGCACACCCTGAACTGTCTTCTCCCTTCTCTCCAGGTGTGTTCTAGGACAGAATTCTCCTGGAAATATGTGTTCTGTGGCCAAATGAATCTGGGAAATTCTGTACCTTGGACATTCACGAAGCATTGTGTCAATAAAGGACAGAAATGGTACGGACCTAATAGAAGCAGAAGATATTAAGAAGAGGTGGCAAGAATACACGGAAGAACTGTACAAAAAAGATCTCACGACCCAGATAATCATGATGGTATGATCACTCACCTAGAGCCAGACATCCTGGAATATGAAGTCAAGTGGGCCTTAGAAAGCATCACTATGAACAAAACTAGTGGAGGTGACGGAATTCCAGTTGAGCTATTTCAAATCCTAAAAGATGATGCTGTGAAAGTGCTGCACTCAATATGCCAACAAATCTGGAAAACTCAGCAGTGGCCACAGGACTGGAAAAGGTCAGTTTTCATTCCAATCCCAAAGAAAGGCAATGCCAAAGAATGCTCAAACTACCACACAGTTGCACTCATCTCACACGCTAGTAAAGTAATTCTCAAAATTCTCCAAGCCAGGCTTCAATAGTACATGAACCATAAATTTCCAGATGTTCAAGCTGGTTTTAAAAAGGCAGAGGAACCAGAGATCAAATTGCCAACATCTGCTGGATCATGGAAAAAGCAAGGAGTTCCAGAAAAACATCTCTTTCTGCTCTACTGACTATGCCAAAGCCTTTGCCAGTGTGGATCACCACAAACGGTGGAAAATTCTTAAAGAGATGGGAATACCAAACCACCTGACCTACCTCATGAGAAATCTGTATGCAGGTCAGGAAGCAACAGTTAGAACTGGACATGGAACAACAGACTGGTTCCAAATAGGGAAAGGAGTACATCAAGGCTATATATTGTCACCCTGTTTATTTAACTTATATGCAGAGTATATTATGAGAAATGCTGAGCTGGATGAAGCACAAGCTAGAATCAAGATTGCTGGAGAAATATCAATAACCTCAGGCATACAGATGATACCACTCTTATGGCAGAAAGAGAAGAAGAACGTCTAAGAGCCTCTTGATGAAAGTAAAGAGGAGAGTAAAAAAAACTGGCTTAAAGCTCAACATTCAGAAAACTAAGATCATGGCATCCGGTCCCATCACTTCATGGCAAATAGGGAAAGAGCAGAAACAGTGAGAAACTTTATTTGGGGGGACTCCAAAATCACTGCAGATGGTGACTGCAGCCATGAAATTAAAAGACGCTTACTCCTTGGAAGAAAAGTTATAACCAACCTAGACAGCATATTCAAAAGCAGAGACATTACTTTGTCAACAAAGGTCCATCTAGTCAAGGCTATGGTTTTTCCATGAGTTATGTTTTGATGTGAGAGTTGGACTATAAAGAAAGCTGAGTGCTGAAGAATTGATGCTTTTGAACTGTGGTGCTGGAGAAGACTCTTGAGAGTCCCTTGGACTGTGAGGAGATCCAACCAGTCTATCCTAAAGGAGATCAGTCCTGAATATTCATTGGAAGGACTGATGCTGAAACTGAAACTTTAATACTTTGGCCACCTGAAGAGAAGACTCGTTTGAAAAGACCCTGATGCTGGGAAAGACTGAGGGCGAGAGAAGGCGACGACAGAGGATGAGATGGTTGGCTGGCATTACCGACTCAATGTACATGGGTTTGGGTGAACTCCAGGAGTTGGTGATGGACAGGGAGGCCTAGCAAGCTGCAGTCCATGGGGCCGCACAACTGAACTGAACTGTGTCATGTTAAAAGCACTGAGAGGCCTCCATAAAGAAACCAAGTTAAGTTTGCTGCCCCAATATTTTTAAAACTTGTATGGATCATAGAATAATGTTGTTCCTATGACATTACTGGAAAACAACACTTAGAGACGCTCAAAGAGCTTGTTTCTACAATCAGCAAAGCCTCAGTCCTGTTTTCCAGCTTCACTGGCCATTCCTTTCATATTAAAAGTATTCGGTCTTTCCCAACCTTGCTCGCTAGTGTTGTCAAGCCACCTGGGCCCACACTCTTCCACCAGCAGTTCACATCCACCTCCCTTTTGGAACTCACAATTCGTATTTGCATATAAAAAGACAGCCATCATCCTGTCCAGGAAATAGCCCTCATTGTTTCTTCTTCAATAGAGACAATGTTTAAATAGAGTCTTCACGCAATTTGGAGCTGAGGTGGCTTTAGAGACCCCTCAATCATTCTCCTAACTTTACAAATAAGAGAAAGGACCTGAAAGGTTAACTGACTTGAGAGAAACAACACAGGAGCCAATATTTCCTGATTCCCAGTCCAGTGTCTCTAGGAAGTGACACACGTCAAGCTTCCCAGAGGTGCATGAAACAGATTCCTACCAGAGTGTAAGTTTATTAATTTACAACGAGGAGTGACATGTGTCTGACACAAGACCAGTTATCCAGAGAGATCTGTGTTGTTGTTTTAGTCACTAAGTCATGTCCAACTCTTTTGCAAGCCCATGGACTATAGCCCGCCAGGCTCCACTGTCCATGGGATTTCCCAGGCAAGATACTGGAGTGGGTTGCCATTTCCTTCTCCAGGGGATCTTCTTGACCGAGGGATAAACCCCCGTCTCCTTCACTGGCACGTGGATTCTTTAGCCACCTGAGAAGTCCCAGAGAGAGATCTACCCAATGATTAAATTACAGTTGGATGCTTCCAAGATAAGAGTGGGCTTAGAGGATGAAGTTAGATTTTCTTTAGGAAATGACGTGCTAGAGAGAATACTGAACTGGGGGCTAGGAGGCTGATTCTAATTCTTACTCGCCCACTACTAGATCTCACTGTCATTGGCTTCAGTTTCATCATTCACTAAAAGAGGAGATAAAACCTTTAGATCCCTTCTAGCTCCACTCTTTCAGATTCTGTGAGTCTAAGTTCTTTCCTTCCAATTACTCTGCCTTTATATCTTCAGCATCCCTTATATGTTAAGCCTAGCCCCTGATCTGAGTGTCTTTCAATCCATAATCATTCAGTTTGGGGAGTGAGTCCTTTTGTCCCAACATGAGTATTAGATAAATCATCTCAAGATTCTCTAAAAAAGCCTTTTAAACAAATAAGCAAGGAAACCAAGTATCCACAGCTGCCTACAAATCTTGAATAAGTATTAACATACCTGGCTCTTCCTGGAACCCCTGAATTAATGCAGTTGTCCGCACTTGCCAATATCTACTCCTTCTCTTTCTACTGCAGGACCTAGAGCTCCCAGGGAAAGCAGAGCCACATTGTGGAGTCTAGACAGCTTCAATTGGTAGTCTCCGCAGCTTCCTGCAACACCAAATCAGTGTCATTAGCCACAGATGATTATGGCAAGGTCTCCTAATTCAAGTCTGTCATAGTGCCTTTAAATCACAACAACTACTAAATTGTTCCGCTTATTTAAAGAATGTCCACTGCCCCCAGGGCCTTTGGGCATGGATTCAAAATACTGCTATCAGGAGTCTATTGCAATTCTCAGCAATCAACTAGCTGCTCATTATCACACTTTTACCAGCAACACTGAGTACATCAACAAGGATGAACTATCAGAAACATATGATTCTTGTTCACACTTACATAAAATAGTGACAGTGCTGTTAGTAATTAGTTACCAGATCCTCAATTGCTTTGTTCTTAGGCATTAGTAATATGCCACTCGAAGTTTTACACCAAATTAACATTACCCACATTCAACTGTTTCCAAGTCGCTTGAAAATGTGCTGTCCTTCTTCAGAAGCAAGATGATGTGCCCCAAAATAAGATGAGCACTGTGCTGTTTGCGCCCAGCCTCAAGAGTGTATGGCCCATTTTGGTAAAGGATCCTATTGTTCTGACACTTAGCAACTGTCCACAATTATGAAAGATCATGTCACTATGTGAAGCTAACTAACCTGTCTTGGAAATATATTTTTAATGTGTAACTCTGTCAAACTATCAAGCCTAACAGATTAAAGTGAGGGAAAGTAAACTGAATATAATCAAGGCACTTAAACTCAACTAGCACTCATTCTGGTTCCACAGTCAGCTCGTACACAGAAACATCATGTCAGAATTTTAGGGATTAGTTTTGTAATCAGTCCTGCTAGATCCCTTAAATTCAGTGTCTATTTTTCTATTTGTAGAAGGTTAATGACATCTGTTGATAGCTACATTTTTATGATGATGAGTAAGGTGGTAACTACATGAATCACTTCCATTTAAAAGGAAAAATAAATGCTCTGGGAAGAAAGAGGATTAATGTTGGTTGACCAGACAAAGTCCCAAAACCAGCATCCAAATTCCATTCCAAAAAGTGGGCATCCACATTGTCAAGGGGAAAAGAAACAGCTGTCTCTCATTCCATCTGGAGTAACCACCCCCACCTTTGTCTTATAAATGGCTCTGTAGACAGTGTTTATATAATACCTAGGGATTTGTTTGTTTTCCACTGACACTGTAAATCAAATGTTTCCAACTGACACTGTAACTAGAAAACTGCATCTAAATATTCTCAGTGGTTAACACAGCCTTATATGATCCACAGTCTTGTGGCTTCGTTTCCAAATCCATCTGAAACTCCCAGATCTTTGACTATCCATTTCCAATTGAAATGTGAATGTGTCAGTTAGCTATCTGGCTGAGAGAGTACATACTGAATCCAGAAACTCCAGATTTTGCCACAGGATTAAATATTTTATATGTTATAAATGCAGATCCTAGAGTTACATTCAATCTTTGTCTTTCCTGTATTCGAATGTAATTAAGTGCAATGTTGTTCTTGTTGTTGATTAGCTAATGGTCCTGTCTTTCACGTATGTAAGTTTTGATTCTTCAACAGAAAAACATGTTCTTGAGGTTTTCAGCTAGAAAAGAGGGATTCTGTTGTTATCGTCCACTATTCCACCAAATTCCTCTTGCAACCATATGAAAGATCACTGGTTGGACAAAGAGGCCCCTCTGTTAAACTAGAAGAGAGGGTTTGAATGTTTTTTTTCATTAAGTAACAGGAAAGAGGTTTAAATTCATGATCTTTAGTTCCTAATATCATGGTTGAATAAACAGAACTAACTATCCCAGATATTGTAAGAATATGATCCAACATTTATTGGGGAAATATTCCTTAATATTTAGTTCATTAAAATATTCTAGATTATAATGTTTTCACTATGTTGACAAACAACTATAAGATTAGTAACAAATGTTTTTCTCCTGCAAGTAATTATTTCACTTAAAACAAAATACTCCACTTTTTTTTTTTCTCTCCACAATGTGAATTCTTCGATCTTTTTGGATAAAAGGCTTAGATGATCTGTTGTCTCTAGCCAGAATGACTGCATATGTTCAATAATATATCAGTTTCATCAGCCGCCATAGAATAGGCACACATGACAATAAATCATTTTGGGAACTTCCTGAATCCCAGCCAAGTTGTAGACAATAAAAGATCCTGCTTGTAAAGGCAGCCGTAAAAGTTAATTTCATACAGGTTCCCCAGCACGCATGCTACGGTTCAGTTCCAAACAGATGTGGTCTTGGAATAGCAATGGAAAATGGCATGAAGCATTTTTGCTAACTTTCTGTATCAGGAGATTCACGTACTAGATGTTTTGTGTAACCTTTGGTCATTAACACATTGCAGCAGGTATGAAAAATAAATTCTTCAAGCTTTTCTAAGGCTTATGATCCTGTTGTTTCCAGTCTGAACTATTCTTCCACACTGGAAAGATTATCCAGCAAGCCAGACATGCAGAGACAGAAAATCCACCCAGCAAAACAAAGACGACAACAGCAGACATCTGGGGCTACATTCTGAAAGAACCTCTTGAAACAAGAACTTTTATTTATGTCCTTATTTGCTTTTGCCTGTAGATGCCCTGGCAGATCGCTGCAGACACAGCACACTATTCCACTCAGCCATGGAGTTGACAGGAAGAGACGTGAAGGAAAGGAAGAGACTGGACTAGGCAATGGAAGCCCAATTACCCGAACTGATTTTTAGTTGGTGTTTCAATACCAAACTCTCAGAAATTAATAGGATGAGTATACAGAGAGGTAGAAGGATATAACAGACCTGAAAAGCACTGTGAACCAATTCAACGTAATTAAGATTGATACAATTTTCACACAACAGTAGGATACAAATTCTATTCAAGTTGCCATAAACTGTAAACTAGGAGACACTGGAACACATCCAGGGACATAAAACAAGAAAATAATCTGTTTGCTAAATATCACACTTGGTCCTTGCCCTTATCTAAGTCCACTGTGAACGCTTCCCCTACCCAGGTCAAGGTACTACTGCCCACCCTCATTCATTCCTAAGATTCCCTGTGATATGAGGCTAAAATTATGCTTCTTCTTATTTCAAACAACAGTTGGAATGCTAAGAAGTTGCACGTTTGTCTGAATTTTTATAATTGAATCCATTCTCTATACAGGTCTGTGCAGCAGAGCTCTCTATTAATAGTTCTCTGGAAATGCTTTATAACAGTAATGATCAATCCTTTGGTTAATCTTTTGCTGGAAAGGGAATTTTCAAAATGTCTCAAAGATACACCCTCTCCACAAAAGGCCTGCAGAGCTTGACAGGATAGAGGACAACTGGAGTCAGAGAAACTGTAGAAAAGTTAAGCGCTGAAGGCTGAATCAGTTCAGTTCAGTCACTCAGTCATGTCCAATTCTTTGCAACCCCATGAACTGCAGCACACCAGGCCTCCCTGTCCATCACCAACTCCCGGAGTTCACCCAAACTCATGTCCATTGAGTTGGTGATGCCATCCAACCATCTCATCCTCTGTCATCCCCATCTCCTCCCACCCTCAATCTTTCCCAACATCAGGGTCTTTTCAAATGAGTCAGCTCTTCGCATCAGGTGGCCAAAGTATTGGAGTTTCAGTTTCAACATCAGTCTTTCCAATGAATACCCAGGACTGATCTCCTTTAGGATGGACTGGTTGGATATCCTCGCAGTCCAAGGGACTCTCAAGAGTCTTCTCCAGCACCACAGTTCAAAAGCATCAATTCTTCAGCACTCGGCTTTCTTTATAGTCCAACTCTCACATCCACACATGACCACTGGAAAAACCATAGCCTTGACTAGACGGACCTTTGTTGACAAAGTAATGTCTCTGCTTTTAACATGCTGTCTAGTTGGTCATAACTTTCCTTCCAAGAAGTAAGCATCTTTTAATTTCATGGCTGCAATCACGATCTGCAGTGATTTTGGAGTCCCCCAAAATAAAGTCTCTCACTGTTTCCATTGTTTTCCCATTTATTTGCCATGAAGTGATGGGACTGGATGCCATGATCTTCCTTTTCTGAATGTTGAGCTTTAAGCCAACTTTTTCACTCTCCTCTTTCAATTTCATCAAGAGGCTCTTTAGTTCTTCTCTTTCTGCCATAAGGGTGGTGTCATCTGCATATCTGAGGTTATTGACATTTCTCCTAGCAATCTTGATTCTAGCTTGTGCTTCTTCCAGCCCAGCGTTTCTCATGATGTACTCTGCATATAAGTTGAATGGGGTTTCATTAACATATTAATCATACACCTGAAATTAATTAAGGCCAACGAAGGGATTAAGGTGCTCCAGGCAAAGAAAAGAAAAAAAAAAGTGGGGGCAAGTGGATGGGTGATGTTATATAGCAGATAGTTATATAATCACATCTTACATCAGCAGATTGCTTTCAAATTACAAACAGCATTTTTCCATCCTTTAGTTCATATGAACATGAGCCAACCTCATACATTTGTGAGGGATTCTTATTTTGAGGGTTTGAAGAAATAGTCTTCGTGACATTAGGTGATGATTCCCACCCCTGCCCCGCCCCACAAAACAAAGGGGACAGAGTCCACAACCCAGAAGCATAGCCTTGAAAGTGTAGTAGACAAGGAGTTGTAACATGACTCCGGGGGAACAACGCACACTGCACTCCGGGACTGTACTCCATGGAAGACACAAGCTCCTCTACCGGCTCAGCCACTGACCAGCCATGACCTTAACAAATCACTTTAACTCTTGGGCCTCTCTCTTCTCATCTTTAAAAGTGAAGGAGGTGACCTAGAAAATGGCCCTAAGTCCCTATGTTCCCTTCAGAGCTGATATTCTACAAGCAGCCTCTGGGTGGAGGTGGCAGAGATGAACAGTTATTGGCAAACAGGCACTAGGAACCATGCTTTGTGGGCACTAGGAACCATGCTTTGTGGCAGAGGTACTGGTGCCCCTCTGCCATGTTTTTTCACAAGTGCTTTGCATTTTCAAGTACTTGATATGACTGTGTCAAACCATGGGTCAGATCAGTTCAGTTCAATCGCTCAGTCGTGTCCAACTCTTTGCGACCCCATGAACTGCACCACACCAGGCCTCCCTGTCCATCACCAACTCCCGGAGTTCACCCAAACTCACATCCATCGACTCGGTGATGCAATCTAGCCATCTCATCATCTGTCCTCCCCTTCTCTTCCTGCCCCCAATCCCTCCCAGCATCCGAGTCTTTTCCAATGAGTCAGCCCTTCGCATGAGGTGGCCAAAGTACTGGAGTTTCAGCTTTAGCATCAGTCCTTCCAGTGAACACCCAGGACTGATCTCCTTTAGAATGGACTGGTTGGATCTCCTTATAGTCCAAAGGACTCTCAAGAGTCTTCTCCAGCATCACAGTTCAAAAGCATCAACTCTTCGGCACTCAGCTTTCTTCACAGTCCAACTTTCACATCCATACATGACCACTGGAAAAACCATAGCCTTGACTAGATGGACCTTTGTTGGCAAAGTAATGTCTCTGCTTTTTAACATGCTATCCAGGTTGGTCATAACTTTCCTTCCAAGGAGTAAGCGGCTTTTAATTTCATGACTGAAATCACAATCTGCAGTGATTCTGGAGCCCCCAAAAATAAAGTCTGACACTGTTTCCACAGTTTCCCCATCTATTTCCCATGAAGTGATGGGACTGGATGCCATGATCTTCGTTTTCTGAATGTTGAGCTTCAAGCCAGCTTCTTCACTCTCCTCTTTCACTTTCATCAAAAGGCTTTTTAGTTCCTCTTCACTTTCTGCCATTAGGGTGATGTCATCTGCACATCTGAGGTTATTGACATTTCTCCTGGCAATCTTGATTCCAGCTTGTGCTTCTTCCAGTCCAGCGTTTCTCATGATGTGAGGTGACCTCAAAGCCAGAGGATATAATTTGTCCTTGTTCTGGAGGGAGAGACAGAGCGGAAGCCAAAGAAGCAAAGCAGGAAGTAAAGAGGCAAAAATAGGTCAGTCCCACTGGCCCCTGTGCAACTTTCGGTTGGTTTCACCTGCGGTTGGTTCCCAGTTTAGTGGTTGGTTTTCTTGGAACAGTAAATGGTTTGTTTCAACAAGCAGATCAGAAACCAAATACCTGACCTGTGACTAGCGTGATGCTAAGCTGACTCCAGTCATACAGCCTCCACTTTCTACCAGAGGGGCTGGTGCCACAAGCGGGAATGGATCTCATCCTCAGTCCTATCTCTAGTATCCTCTGCTTTCTCCCCTATGTTGCAATTCAGAGCACAGCAGGTCTTCTCTGGCAGTCTACCAATGGAGTATTCAGGGTCCCAACTGTTTAAACTGTAATCTGTAGCATTCAATAGAAGTAGGACTGACAGACTCTACAAAGAGAATGATGCCTTCATTGAGCAGTTCCATGAAAACCATAGTCCTGTGTCTATAATAACTAGAACATCTATAGCTCATAGCAATTACTCTCTATCATTGTCTGATGTCATCAGAATAGACTCATTTAAAGACAATAGAGCTGATTTTATTCTACTTAATGGGTCAGCTCTCTGGAAAAAACTTGGTATTCTGTAAGGTAAGAGACAGTAGTTTAATAAAGAGTCTTCATCTGGCTCCCAGGGCATGGCCTTCTACCTAGCAGGATATGGGTCACTGATTTTCAGTCCATATTACTTCCTAGCAGGTGTGGGCTGCAAAGGAACTCTCTTATACATTCCAGTGTTTGAGTACATCTCTTTCAGTCAACAGAGTGTACTAAACCAAGACCAGGTAGTTTGAAACAATTTCTACCCTCAAATGCCTTGTAGCACACCCACAGAGCACCCTTGTGAGGCAGGAGTCCAGCAGTAGGCTTCCCATTCAAAAAATAAAGAACCTACCACAGAGAAGAGCCGGGCCATTTGTCCAGATCACATGTGTCCAGATACATACTTCTGGCTTTCAGACTTTTCACTCTGCATTACCAGCTCTGGGTGATAGCCCAGAACAGTTCAAAGGAACAGCCTTTTGCACAGATCATGGATTTCCTTTCATCTTAGAATCATTCTGTAGATAACATAATGGTGCTCTGGGCACCTCCTTCAAGTAAGTAAACTTAGATAACATGATAATCTTATTTGAAACAACGTCATTCATATACTAGACATCAAGGTGGCTTCTTGTGGAGGGAGAAGGAAAAAGTCACACACAGGTACTGTTTGTTAGCCAGGAATCTTCCCTGGCACTTTCACCATCACTGGGAAGAGGTTTTTTTTTTTTTTTCATTCCAGTTATAAAATTTATTTTATTACCAATCAATTATTTAAGTCTTATATCTTAAGAAAAAAATTGAACCATAGAAATATCTAAAGAATGATTTCAAACACCTTAGAAAACTTGTGCTATCTCAAAAGGAGACTAGGCAGAGATTTTTCAAGCCTCAATTCAACCATTACAATAATTTTTTAGTTTTATACAATTAGTAGTTGAGCTGCAGAATGCCTGGCTGGTATCAGGCCACTCAAAGTTATTTAAAAGTAAACTGACAATTTGTAACAATAATAGCCATAATACAACCTAGCATCTATACCATTCTTGAGAGTGAATCTAGAGTTTTCACACCTAGCATATTTCACCCCACCACCTCTCTAAACTGGCCACTATTATCTCCCCTTCATAAATTAACACCGTGGCCAAAAGAGCTGAAAAGTAAGACTCATACTCAAGTCTTCTGAAGCAAAATCTAAAGCTCCTTTTGTTTTACCATGTAAATCTCAGTAATGCCAGTTCAATTACAATATATACCAGGAAATCATACGTTGAATAAAGAGTAATTCTACATTTCTGAAATTGTACATGTAGTAATTTTTAAACAGGTAAAATAGCATCATAAAAAACAAGAGGATGCAGTCCTAAACATGATGTATTCACCCATTCTCCCTAAGCTTTAACACTCTGCACAATGCCATACCCATCTGTAATGTCTTCCCAATGACCAACCAAAATTACTTTTGTTCTCTGAGGCAAAAATCTCTTGACTCTCCTAACAGTTTGTGTCTGCACCCCATAGCAGGTTTCATCATCTCACTCCATCTCTGTCTCTAATATGCCTCCAGAGGAGGAGACATCAGATTCTGGGAAGAGCTTTATAGTGTCAACATCTGTAGGATTACAGGTGGTTGGCAAATAGAATTTGGCAACTGCTGCTTCTTTTTCTCTAACCTCCTTGGAAACGGGAAGGGAAAGGAAGCCTCTTAGGGAAATTTTAGTTTAGATACTATATCAGAGGCTACTTGTCCATCGATATTCACTCTCTTTTATTCTGAAGGACGTGGTAACCCACTCCAGTATTCCTGCCTGGAAATCCCATTGACAGAGGAGTCTGATGGGCTACAGTCCATGGGGTCGCAAAGAGTTGGACATGACTTCTCGACTAACCAACAACAAAACAACATTTTTTAAAGTTTATTTTTGGCTGAGTGGGGTCTTCATTGCTATGTGGGCTTTTTCTAGTTGCAGCGAGCAAGGGATGCTCTGCTTGTGGTGTGAGGGCTTCTCACTGCAGTGGCTTCTCTTGTTGCAGAGCACAGGCTCTAGGGTGCATGGGCTTTAGTAGCTGTGGCATGTGGGCTCAGCAGTTGTGGGACACAAGCTCAGATGCCCCTCAGCATGTGGGATCTTTCTGGACTAGGGCTAGAACCAGTATCTTTGCTTGCATTGCAAAGCAGATTCCTAACCCCTGGACCACCAGGGAAGCCCTCTCTCCATTTTAATAATGCAATTCCTCGGTTATATCTAGGCAGAGCCCCTCAGCTGGAGACTACACTTCCCAGCCTCCCTTGCAGCTCAATATGGCCATGTGATCATGGTGTAGCCAAAGGGACATGCGCAGAAGGATAGATGCCATTTCCTGGACTCTCTCCTGGCCCTTTCCCTCCCTCCTGCTGACTGCAGCTGTAGCTGCTGCCTTGCCTCCAGCCCCAGCCCACGGACCTCTGGACTGTTACAGAAGAGAAAAAGAAATTTTGATCCCATTTATGTCACTACATTTTGGGATCTTTCTGTTTTAATATGTTATCTTGTGCTCTAACATTATTAATTACAGGGGCTCAGAACCTTCATTTTACAGTACCTAGCAGGGCATATGTCTAAATTGTGACTTATTGAGGTCTCTTGTTCAAGTGAGCTTTCAATTTTATGCTAATCAACTTACTAATCAGTTAATATTCTCTGAGTACGTGCTCCATTCAGAGTGTTCTGCTTGGCACCAGAGATATGACGTTATCTGGCCCTTAAGAAGTTCATCACCTGGCCACCAAGACCAGACAGACACAAAAAACACTACAGAGGATCACTGTACACTGTTAACCTCCACACACGTGGCACCAGTGGTGAGCACAGAGCCACACTTCTTCCACCTGCACTAGTACTGCTCAGCTCTGCTTGGCCTAAGAGGCCTCCCCATTTGAAGTAAGAGTGTGGTGTCCAAATCCATTTTCCCTCTTACGGATCACTTAATTTTCCTCCACCTCAAATTTTCCAATTTTAAAACAATCTCCAGTGTACCTATCCATATCTTCACCTCTTTACAACTCGAGGTTTCCCAACTGCTCCAATGTGCCTTCTCCTCTCTGTCCAAAGGCACAAGGAAGTGGGCCCAGGCGACTACATGTTTTGTTTTTAGGCCATGCACTATTAATGTTGAAGATAATTGCTCAGCACCTCTCTGCCTGCCACCCGAACAGCAAACCTTGCACTGCTGTATCGGCCAATGAGTTGCCACTCGCTGAATGACTGCTTTCCAGCAGCTGGAGAAAAGCGGCTGAGCAAATTGTCCTGGGTGCTTGGGCACCAAAACTAGAAAAGAAAAATATAATTGGGCATGAACAAAATCAGGAGACAGATTAATGAAATGAGGAATATAGATTGACTTTCATTATATGCTATTAGAACTGTTTTTTTTTAATTAGTCAAATACTTTCATTGTTCACTAAAGGCAAGATTAACATCTGTTCACAGTATTGACCAATATTAAAATACACATGTGAAATGAAGTTTCATCTATGACTCATGATTAATTACATCTACAAGCTAGTTACGTGGGGGAACCAGACAAGTTTCTCAATGTTAGGTGAATTTGAGAGCAGCATCTCCATCTAGCTTTGAGGGAAACCATTTGAAACATTGAGAATTTATTTTGTGTTAGAAGAGCTGCTTGAACACTTAATACAAGTCTAGCTTATCAAGTGTACGTCATGTGTAAATTGGGACGGCAACACAGAGTTTCTATTAAAGTTATTGATAAATGAAAAAGTCTAACACACAGTCTGACTCAGAAGAACTAATTATTAGGTTTAGCTCAAGCAGAAATGGACATTCAAAAAATGCTAACATTTGTCCTAAAATGAAAGCAAGAACCTAGAGTGACATGGAAGGAAGGGCTGCCAGGAGATATGTAAAAACTAAAAAACTGATTTGTGGGAGGAAAGCAATATCCTCTGAAATGGAACGACTTCAGAAAACATGAGGAAAATGGCAAAGACACAGCATGAAGTGACAGAGAAATGTGTAGGAATGCTCTGAAATCAGAGGGGATCTCCAAGGACGTGAGCCCAGGGAAGAAAAATAATAATTCACTGAAGTTTTCTGTGAGCAGGAGATCAGAGCAGTCTGACCCCAACAGAAACTGTTATTTTCAACCACAAATGAGGGAGGGGGTCTTGTGGAATTTCCCCAGTGATCAAGGTTGAAAAGAAGCAAAAGCAAACCCTATAAAGGGAACTTAGAGAGAGAGATAAAAGCCTCCATTAATTGCATTAAAAATAAGACAAGATTCTATATTCCTGCAATTTGCCAAACTGCGGTAGACTTGCTCCCAGGAGATTTCCATATGGTGTGGTGAATCACTCTGGACATTGACTGAACGTGTGTGGTATTTCAGAGGTACCAGCTTAGGCGAGTGGGTGGGGCTGCTGAGGCCTTGATCTGTATTGTATGAGGAGAGAAAGAAACACTAACTCCAAGGCACAAGCGTAAGGCCCTGGGAGCCCCTACAGGTCTCACCCTTCTCCAGTGATGCTCCAGATTCTGGTTTCTAGGCATACTCTGATCCTATGATGTCATTTGATTTGTGCATTTTAAACCCTGTTTTCGAACAGAGTGAAGGATTGAGACAGGCGTACACAGCAGGAGATCATAGTGAAAACACCCACCTTTGGCTGATGGGTAAATAGCCCACAAAACAGAGAAGTGGCTCCATCAAGGGACTCAAGAGTTCCTGATAACTAGAAAGGAAGAAAAAGAAGAAAATCCTTCCCTGAAACCCTGAGTTCAAGGTCATGGCCACGTCCACTATAGGCGTGGTTCTACTTTGCTTTCTCTCAAGAGTGGGGGCAGAAATCCTCCCCCATTCACCCCACCAATGTCCAGCTTTGTGAACAAAGCTGGGGACACCCTCCCCATGCCCAGGCCCTGGGGACACAAGGCAACTCTCAGCACACCCAAGTGCAATGCATGCTTTCCCCACCAGACGGCCTCTAGGTGGACACACCCATCCTTCGTTTTCAGGTGCCTCCAGTCCTGCCCCCACCCAGCATCGCGCACCTCAACCTCCCGGAGTCTGTCCTTAAATCCCACACCCGTGGAGAAGAGATGATGTAAGACAGCACCACAGCAAGCAAGCTAAAACAAACCCAGGCGAACCACGCTCTGAGCTCTGTGGGGCGGCCAGATGGCGCTTTTTCTGCCTGGGAACACAGTTCCCTCAGAGAGCCCTGGGCTCCAAGGCAGTGAGAGCGCCTGTCGCTGCATACGAACCCCAACCTCATTCTCACACCCAGTTCCAGCAGAGCTGGGAGACCCCAGTGCACCCCTGCCTCTCCAAACTCTCAAAAACCTCAGAGCAGTTTATTTGCCTTTGCTCCAGTTCCCCTTTTCGCCCCCAGGACAGTGTGAAGTCTGGAAATCTGTGCTCAGAGCAAGACAAAACAGAGGGAGGAAGAAGCCAGCACAAGATGTTTGCTCCAGCCCGCTGCCTGGGGAGCCAGGCCTTGATTTTGACATGTGCTGGAGGTGTGGTGTCCAAAGTAAACCTTTGAACTATTTTTTGGAACCTCCAAAAGACCCTGCACATCAAAGGGGGATCTGATCCCTGCTCCGTGCGTTGCAGGCATGGTTAAGCATTTTGCATGAATCAACCACCTTCTGAAAAAGAAAGGAAGCCCAAACTCAAAGCACATTGCCAGCCCTTGGACCCAAATGTGGCCCCCAAGCACATGCTCACCACATGGCTGCCCCCCCACCCCCGGTTCAGTGGAATCAAACCCTGCAAACACGCCCGGGTGTGACGGTCTCAGCAGCCATCACAGAGCCCCTCTCTGCAGCCTCCCAGCTCAGGATACAATGGGGCCACTTGTGGAAGCAGCCACGTGCCCCTCGCCACGCCCACCTCGAGGGAGCCCGTGTGACAACTCCAGCATGGAGGGCAGGCCTGCTGGGCGACCCCCTCCCCAGCGCCAGCACAGGATGCAGTCTGGGGCGGAACAGGGAGTCCTGTGTGAGCTCCTTGGCACCACGCCCAGGGAGACACCTCTTCTGCCAGGACCAGCACTGATGGGCATGGCAGAGAATTCCAGTCCTTGAAAGGAGGCAGACCAGGGAGCACTTCCTGAGTCTCCCGATTCTTCTGCCTTCTGCCCTCCTGGAATTAATTCACTTCACCGCAGGCAGCTATGGTGCTCAGCAGTGGAGGAGCTGAACCTCAGAGGCCAGAGCTGCCCGGCAGCTCCTAGAAATTGATATTTTTCTTCTTGACCAGCCCAAGGAGGAAAGCGTTTTCAGGCCCTTCCCTACCAGCTGTGCTATCTACAGACCTGAGGCTGGAGCCATTGCTGGAGGGCAGCAGGCAGTGGCCTAGGAGGCCACTTGTATCCTCTCTAGCCCCTCATGACTTTGACCCTCTCACAGCTTCCAAAGCACTGGGAAAATACCCAACCATATGATTTCACTGGAAAGTCAGGATACAGTGCTGGGGACAAGACACTGTCATTCTTGGCTACGGTCTTTCTTAAAGTCATTTTCTCTGGCAAGCAAAGCTCTAGGTTTAGGGAAGGAAAAATGGTTTAAGACTGCTAAAGTAACCTGATTGGTATGAATTTTAATCAGCAGTTCAAAAACCGCCCACGTTCTGTACTCTTCATTAATAGGCACAATTTTTGTTGGGTTCTATTCAATAGGAGCTATATAAAGCCAATGAGTGGGAGACATTATTCCATTCAGAAAAGAACTATAAGAAGGGGAAAAAAGCTGATTTAGGAGGTACAGTTCAGTTCAGTTCAGTCGCTCAGTCATGTCCGACTCTTTGTGACCCCATGAATCACAGCACGCCAGGCCTCCCTGTCCATCACCAACTCCCAGAGTTAACCCAAACTCATGTCCATCGAGTCCGTGATGTCATCCAGCCATCTCATCCTCTGTCGTCCCCTTCTCCTCCTGCCCCCAATCCCTCCCAGCATCACAGTCTTTTCCAATGAGTCAACTCTTCACATGAGGTGGCCAAAGTACTGGAGTTTCAGCTTTAGCATCATTCCTTCCAAAGAAATCCCAGGGCTGATCTCCTTCAGAATGGACTGGTTGGATCTCCTTGCAGTCCAAGGGACTCTCAAGAGTCTTCTCCAACACCACAGTTCAAAAGCATCAGCTTTCTTCACAGTCCAACTCTCACGTCCATACATGACCACTGGAAAAACCATAGCCTTGACTAGACAGACCTTAGTCGGCAAAGTAATGTCTCTGCTTTTGAATATGCTATCTAGGTTGGTCTTAACTTTTCTTCCAAGGAGTAAATGTCTTTTAATTTCATGGTTGCAATCGTACAGAGAAGACAAATGAACTGTTTCTCTGGGTTATTCTGTTATAAGTAAACGTTATTACCTAACACCTCTTGCTGGAAACCCTTCACCCCATGACAATCAGTCCCTTGAACCATTTTAATACCTTGACATTCTGATCCTTGAGTCCAGACACGGGGGATCCCTGCCAAACACCCTCATTCAAAAAAGACTGATGGAGCATGTTATGTGCCCAGTGCCAGGCAGGTACCAGAGATGCTGAGATGAAAGGGCTAGTCCCACCATCCAACGAGCTCACAGTCCCACCATCCAACGAGCTCACTTTTCATAGAAAGTGAAAGTGACTTCGCTCAGTCATGTCTGACCCCGCGACCCTATGGACTGTAGCCCACCAGGCTCCTCCATCCATGGGATTTTCCAGGCAAGAATACTGGAGTGGGTTGCCACTTCCTTCTCCAGGAGATCTTCTCAACCCAGGGATTGAACTCAGGTCTCCTGTACTGCAGGCGGACTCTTTAACATCTCAGCTACCAGGGAATCTAGTCAAATTTGAGGGGAAAAAAAAAATGCTGTATGACTGGACTATAAACAACCCAAGCACAGAAAGGCTGTTTAAAAAAAAAAAAAATGTGTATTTGCCTGACTGTGCCAAGTCTTAGTTGCGCACGCAGGATCTTTAACTGCAGCATGTGGACTCCAAGTTACAGCATGTGGGATCTAATTCTCTGACCAGGGATCAAACCCAGGCCTGTTTGGATCTGGGAAAAACAAGTTCAAAGAGTTTGGAGGTGGACAAGTAGGAAGATGTGAGGGATTGGGACAAAGGCACTGGCAGGGGTTAGAGGGGATGCATGAGTAATGGGGATACTGGGGAGGCAGGTTATCTTCAGACAAAATTGAAGAGACTGCTCGATGTGAAGGATGAGAGAACAAAAGTTTAAAATAACTTCCATTATTCTGGTTCCGGTAACTGGGGAGACGGTCGTTCTACTAAGATGATAGAACACAAAGGACTCCAGGCTGGGGCAAGGAAATGATGAATTTCACAGGGTGAATGCTGTTTCTGTCATGACAGATGGTGTGATGGAGTGATCCAGAGTGGGTCCTAGAGTTCTAAAGCTCAGGCAGGCAGGAGATCTGTCCTGGAGAGCTGGACCTCTACTAATCTGGGATGGCATGGGATTTTCTTCTACAGCCACATGCAAACACAGACACACATATATACACCCTGATAACAACATTTCCACATTTGAGGAAAACCTGATACTAATGCAGAAGGTGCTACAGAGAGCAGTGTACAGTTACAAAGTGGTTATGACACTGATGAGCTGGTTATGACAAAGCAGACTCCAGCGAGACTTCCAAATAGGGAGAAATGCGCAAGTTCCACATCTCCTCTGTGTTCCAAACAGCTCAGAAAGAAAACTCAGTGCTCTCAGTAACCTTAAGGAACCCTCTCCCCCTTTAAAGAAGAAAAGATATAATGATTTATAAAAAAAAAGAAACCTCCTTAGCACACATCATCAAAGCCCTAGTCTCTGCTCGGTTGCTCAATCAATCTAAAACAAACAGTGATGATCCAACCAGACATCCACCTGTTGAACTCTAAAGAAATCCTGAACAATCAATAGACAGACTGCCTTATGATCTCCTCCCTTTCAGATAATTTTCTTATAACCCTGGCTTTCCCAAGAACCAAGCAATTCTTACTGAACCTTCACATCAATTAATCTGCCCCAGATTCAATGAATCTGCTCTTATCTGGAGCACACCAGAACTGCCAGGTAGAGAGTAAAAGCCAGGAAAAAATCCAAACCTATATGATTGTAGCATCACCAAAGGGATGTCATGATCACCTTGATCTTTCACCAGATCTGCCTATAAATTAAGTCCATCCTATTAGAGTCATTTTAGTACCTGTCTGGGGCTTGGGAAGAACAAGCAAGTTCCACGAAATGGTACAGCAAATTTGTTATGAGATAAGAATTCCCAATTATCATGGTCAGGGTTCCTTGTTATTTTGAGAAGTGAGTTCTAGCAACCCTGTGAAGACAGCAGTCTATACAAGTATTACTGGATCCTAATGTCAAACCAGGTGAGATGCCCAGAAAGTGGGACAGTGAATGGTTTACAAGATTCTATATGTTACAAATATTGCTTTATCTTTATTATTGGTAGTAGTAACATTCTATAAAGTTACTGAACCACTGCTCCCAGCAGAAATGCAAGTTAGGCTCCAGAGAGGCTCTGGTCCCAACTTTAACCAGTCTTCAACCAATCAATATAGAACTTTGTTTTATGTGAGTTTCTGCTCAAAGACACCTCATTAAATATATATTGAGTGAAAAGTCACTCAGTAGTGTCCAACTCTTTGCGACCCTATGGAATAGTCCATGAAGTCTCCAGGCCAGAATACTAGAGTAGGTAGCCATTCCCTTCTCCAGGGTATCTTCCCAACCCAGAGATCAAACCCAGGGCTCCCACATTGTAGGCAGATTCTTTACCAGCTGAGCTACAAGGGAAGCCCTTAATACATATTGCTGATTTGTTAACTCTGAACTCTTAACCAACAGCCCTATTGCTCATGCCTGAATGAAGTTCTCTAACAGACATATGTAAGTCACAGTCACAGCCTTCTTGCACCCAGAACACTAGACATCACATCAACACTACACGAGGGGGCATTTTAAATAGTGAAATCACCAACAAAAAAGCACCAAACTCTGGGAAATCTGGCACTAAACAGACCACGAGAAGGACACTTGTTCACAGCATGAGAGCTGAAACCAAAAGGCAAAGCATGACCTCAGTTAGAAATCTGTGCACTGGGCAACTCAAACTTTTCACCACTCTGTTGCACATGTCCACAAATGACTGTGAAAGTACTGTAATTACTGATTTGGCAGTTATAAATTTTAGCCAGTAGGTGAATTCACAGATACAGATCTGTGAATCGGAGAAGGCAATGGCATCCCACTCCAGTACTCTTGCCTGCAAACTCCCATGGACGGAGGAGCCTGATAGGCTGCAGTCCATGGGGTCGCTGAGTCAGAAACGACTGAGCAACTTCACTATCACTTTTCACTTTCATGCACTGGAGAAGGAAATGGCAACCCACTCCAGGGTTCTTGCCTGGAGAATCCCAGGGATGGTGGAGCCCAATGGGCTGCCGTCTGTGGGGTCACACAGAGTTGGATACAACTGAAGCGACTTAGTAGCAGCAGCAGCAGCAGCAGCAGCAGCAGCAGCAGCAGATCTGTGAATAACAAGGATCAACTGCAGGTTGTACTGTGACCCTTTCCAGTAACCCAGCTATTCTACAGGGAATCTTGGCTACATGTTTAAACCTTATCACCACTTAAGTTCATCTTCAGGGTCATTCAAGCCACTTTCACTTGGGGGAGGGGATTTTAGTATTAAAATATTCTTTAAAACAAAAATAAAAATGAAGAAATGATCAACAGGGTTATTTTTTAGTGTAGTCTATTTTAAACAGTTATGTTTGACAAATTAAAGACTTTTAACTCACAACATGGATATAATGCAATGCAACTGGCATTAACCATAAGATAATTTTTTAATATCAATTCATAGATCATCACAGGTAGTATGGTCTGGAGGAGAAATGCAAGTTTTTAGAGTTATGTCTATCATCTTTTACTTCATCTGGATCTTTCTGCGTCTGTAACCTCATCTGGGGAGAGTCCAGTGTCTATGTTTGAACTCCTTGGTGAACATGTGGCTCCAGCACGTGATTTTCCCAGTGCTCTCCGTGATGGGCTCATAACTGAATACGACCCAGGTCTCTTCAAGGAGTCCATCACTCCCTCTCTAGTCCACAATGCAGGTAAAGAAAACTATTGTGTTATCTTCTGGATGAAGAGCAACAGAGGCCCTAGGAAGGAAAGAGGCCCAGACACAGTAAAGAAGTGGGTTAAACCAAAGCCGCAATTCAGACTGTCCTTCTAGGCTGTGTCATCTGCCCCAAGTCACATTCTGTCTCTGGGCTTGTTTCCTTAACTGGAGTTAGAAGATGCTTTAGGCCAGAGGTTGGCAGATATTTCTAGAAAGATCCAAATTGTAAATATTTTAGCCTTAATGAGTCAAGAGGCAAAGCCAAGGATATTTGTAGGTACTTGTTATAACCTGAAAGAAATTTAATGTCCACAATTTTTTTTTCAACCATTTGAAAATGTAAAAACCATTCTTAGTTCACAGGCTGTACAAAAACAGGCAGAGACTGGATTTGGCCATTGGGCTACAGTGTGCTGACCCTTCTTTAGAACAGACCAGTGTCCCCCAGCAGAACTTTCTGTGATGATGGAGACGCTTTCTATCTGCACTGTGGCTATGGAACACTTGCAATGTGGCTAGGGTGACAGGAGAATTGGATTGTTAGTCTTACTTCATTTCAATTAATTTACATGGGCACACACGGCTAGCAGCTACACACAGCCTCAGACCTTTCCTTCACTTCTTCAAGCCCTAATACTTTTTGTTTCCACAGGTCACTGCCTTCAAGAGCTTCTGTTTCATGAAGCTGGCAGATGTGGACAGGTATTGAAGATTTTGCCCTCACTGATTACCTTGGCCTACACTGACTTTCTCTTCTCTAGTTTCTACTATGTCTTTAGTCTGCCATACCCATGCCAGTGCTGAATTCCAAAATGGGCAAGGAGATAACCCAAGGTGCCCTAACAAACTCAAGGGATACTACAGAATATTTTAAATTTGAAGAACCACATCAAACTCAACATTTGTCTACCTATAGCAACGCAAATGAATACTAACTCAACATCTATCCAATAGTTTACACACAACAACTGGTTTGCAGCGTCATCATTAGATAGAGCCACACTCCTTACAATGAAGTCATATCTTTGCAAAGCTGGGTTTTCAACAGGTATTATAAGAAAGGAATGCAGTGCTGCCTTAGTCCACTCAGGCTGCTATAACAAAGTCCCATAGCCAGGGTGACTTGTAAATAACAAAAATATAATTCTCATAGTTTAAGAGGCTGGAAGTTCGAAATCAGAGTGCTAGCACGGGTGCTGAGAGCTCTCTTCCAGGTTGCAGATGGCCCAGTTCTCATATTGTCTTCATGCGGTGGAGTGAGGGAACTCTCTACAGTCTTTTCTTATAGGGGCACAAATCCCATTTATGAGGTCTCCACCCTCGTGACCCAATTATCTGCCAAAGGCCCACCTCCAAATACCATCCCACTAGGGATTAGGGTTTCAATATATAAAGTTCAGCAACTTACTTGACAAAACTCCCAATACCAATGGGTCCCAATAAGAACTGGATGAATTTTCCTTCCCAGTATCTCACTAAGGCAAGATATTGCCTAAGGTTTATACAAAAACCTTATTGAAGTATTTGTCAAATGTAAACTGGGGTTCCCTAATTCATCATCAGGAGTATCTGTTTTATTTTTAGAGCCTTTAAGACAAGTTCTTATTTTGTCTCTTCAGTGGTTAACTTCAATTTATTCCTGCTTTTGGAAGGAATGGAGAGAAGCCTGGATCTGATACTGATCAACATTCTCCCTGCCAGGGAATAACAGCCCATTACAAGATCCTCCCTGCCAATGAGCAGCTCTTTCTCCACTTGACCTACAGACACAGTAAGTTTAAAAAGTGACCTGAAATCTTTATGATGTTCTTTCCAACTAACTGAGTTTCCCTGTGTCTGGCTGCTGCCTGCATAAAGAGCAATGAACCTAAACCATTAACATTTTTTCCATTTTGATCACGGGGGAAACTGGGATGCAGACCAAGTGCCTGTAGGAAAAAAAAACAAATGCACATACACAAATATAGTCTGTGCCCTGTTTGTCCCTAGAAGCTTCATCAAGAACCTGAAATCCAAGGTGCAAGCATGTGAGAGGTCATCTCTGCCAACTACTGAGGCAGCTAAGGGCTTTCTCCAGTTTCATGGGAAAATTTCTACAATTAAAGCTGCTGCTGCATTCCGCCCTCACCCAAGAGAGTGGGCCACACACAAATATCTTTTACCACAGGGTCAGGTTCTTGGATATTCTGGCTTTCAATTTACAATTTCCCTTGGTTGAGATTAGCTCACTTTATTTAGAGACTTGGTACTGTGTCATCCTGGAGGAAAACCTCTCTTTTACACTGAAAACAAAGGAAGACCATTAAATCCATTTTACCAAAAGTTAAAAAAACAACAACAACAAGTCCTGTTACAGCACTTCTGAAATTTGGCAACACCCACTTATGGGCTAGTGATGGCAGAGAATGTTAGAGGAAGTATAATCCAGTTTCCTCCTCTGAAAAAAAGTGCTTACATTTAAAAAGCTAAAGGACAGCTGGATGACCTTCTCACTCTGAAATTTCATGATTCTATGAGTTGTTCTGAAGGATTTCATAGGTTCTTTTTGCTATATAATGTGGACAAATTTTCTAAACTTCTATTCCTTAATTTGGCTCAATTTAGAAATCTACTAGAGGCCCAGCAATGTTAAATGCTAGAGATATAAACGTGAGCAAGGCCCAGTTCTTGTCCTCACATAACTCAAAGAAGAGGAAGGAACAATACATTAAAAAAATAACTCTGAAGGTCCTCCAAGGAGGCAAGGGAGTCAAGGAGCTCTAAGGAGAGGAGAGCTCTAAGGAGAGGTGGAGCACACATGCTTCTCCAGGAGCACTGGGTATCATGGAAGAGCAGCTCCTAGAGGAGGGAAGTGTGCCCACAAGATGGATGCACGTGAGGCATTCAAGTAAAAGCAAGGTTAGCGTTTCTCAGCCTCCTATTGCCCAACCCTAGACTTCCCCCCTCCGATCCATTCTTCACTCTAAATGGTACCCCCAGTAAGACGTCTTTCTTCACTCCCAGGGCTGGTTTAGCTGTTTCTCAAGCGTCCCTGAGTGTCCTGTAGCACACATCAGACTGCTGTGCTGTAATGCTTGTATCCACACACACACACAAACAAAGGACTGTCAGCTACTAAGGATACCTGTGTGCTCAGTCACTCCGTCATGTCCGAGTCTCTGCGAACCTCTGGACTGTAGCCCGCCAGGCTCCTCTGTCTATGGGATTTTCCAGGCATGAATACCGGAGCGGGTTGCCACTTCCTCCTCCAGGGGATCTTCCCGACCCAGGGATCAAACTCATGTCTTCTGCATCTCTTGCATTGGCAGGTGGGTTTTTACCACTGAGTTACCTCGGAAGCCCCTGCTTAAGGGTAAGTGAAAGCGAAGTTGCTCAGTCGTGTCCAACTTTTTGCGATCCCATGGACTATAGTCCACCAGGCTTCTCTGTCCATGGGATTTTCCAGGCAAGAGTACTGGAGTGGGTTGCCATTTCCTTCTCCAGGGGATCTTTCTGACCCAAGGATCAAACTCAGGTCTCCTGCATTGCAGGCAGACGCTTTACCCTCTGAGCCACCAGGGAAGCCCCTGCTTAAGGGTAGAGGTGAAGAGGTGAAGAAGTGAAGTCATTCAGTCATGTCCGACTCTTTGCGACCCCGTGGACTGTCCAGGCAAGAATACTGGAGTGGATTGCCATTTCCTTCTCCAGGGGATCTTCCCAACCCAGGTATCGAACCCGGGTCTCCCGCATTGGAGGCAGACGCTTTAACCTCTGAGCTACCAGGGATATTTATAGAAGGAAGAAAGCAGGGAGGGTGAGAGGAAAGGAAGATAGGACCCTAGAGCAATCTCAAACGTAAGATGTAAACTAAAGAAGAACTAAGAGTCAAGGAAAAAGTCATAAGAAAGATGGGTAGAAAGACTGATATCATGGAAGTAAAGGAGAAGAGAACTTTCAGTAGGAGGCTCTTCTTCTTCTTTATTTTATTTTATTTTATTTTTTTATAATATTTACTTATTTTGGCTGCACTGTGTCTTAGTTGCAGGATCTTCTGAAGATCCGGGCTTTTTCATTGTGGCATGTGAGATCAGTTTCCCAACCAAGGATAGAACTGGGCCCTCTGCACTGAAAGTGCAGAGTCTTACCCACTGGGCCACCAGGGCAGTTCCTGGCTCTTCTTATTGTACGAGAAACACTCTAGTGCAATCAGGTAACTAACGATTAAAACTAGGTTCTTTGCCTTTTCTATGTCCCATGGACCTCCTTGGCAATATGGTGAAACCTATGGGCCCCTTCTCAAAATAATACTGTTAGATATATAAAATACAATGCATATGATAAATGACTTATATTGGAATACAGTTATTGAAATAATATGTTCATATATATGCTTCTTTATTAATGTATTAAGTAACAAGATCCAGCAGTAGGTCCAACAACCATTGCAACTTCTCAATGAAAAACAAAAGTACTTCATGATATCTACTACAGTGGTAATGTGAGACTGAAATACCTAGGGATAGTATTAATATTTCTGTGGTTTGTTGTCTATACTCATTGTTGAAAGAAATGCTAAGTTTCAGCTAATGGTTAGTATTCTCCCCAACCAAAATTGATAGACTGCAACCAAGTCATTGAATTGGCAAGGAGGTCCTAGTTGACCTTTGCCTTAGCGGTTTCTGGCAAGTGAAGAGGTAAAAGCCAGAGTGAAAATTAAGTGACAAACAAATGAAAGAAGAGAAAAGGGAGGGTATGGTTATAGGCTCCTCTTTCCAGATGTTTTTGTGGCCAAAAGAATGAAAAGACTTGGAGTAGCATGAAGAAGAAATGTCCAGGGGATATAGAAATAGGACATGCCCTCTCTTTCTGACCCAAAAAGTAATGTTAGGAACGAGACTAAATCACTGTTGGAGTAGTCCCCGCAACATGAACAAAGGGCAGCAAGTCAGGACACGGAGTTATCAGCACTGTTTTTACTACTGTAGGCAGATGGTGAAGATCTGCACAGCCTTAGAGGCAGAATTGCAGGGGAAAAGAGGCAAGTCAATGCCAGGGGATGCTTTTCTTCTGAAAAAATAACTATCGTTGTTTGGAATAAAACAGACAATGGGCTGACTGTGGAGTTAACCCATGATTTCCACTCTTCGTGAACAGCTGATTATAGAAAGGACTATAAAAAGAATTCTCCTCCTCTCTGGGGAAGATAGTCTCCCAGATACCTGCTCCAGACACACCTTTGCTTGCACGGATGTGAGAGGGCCTCAGTGCAATAAAAGTTATTTAACCTAATCTTTTTCTGAGTAAACAGTGAATACTATTAACAGCAGTTGATATCTGAGGCATCAGATGCTTTAAAAAAAAAAAAAAAAAAAGAATGTGTGTATGAGAGACAGAAACAAAATTCAAGAAAATAGCAGCACAGACCCAACAATTACTAAACACAGAACAGAACTAAAACAAAAATAGACAAAGTTTGGGTTTCTTAATAACCATCCTTTTAGAGCCAAAGCATGGGGCGGGAGGGGGGGGTGCAGGGTTGGGGGAGGCTTCTGAAATCCAATGAGCTGTGCAGTGGGAGCCGTCGCAGAGTGTGGGGAGAGTGAACAGAAGGAAAGCTGTGCAGATATGCAAATACCCTATTCAAACCCAGCTTCGCTTTTCCTGCTACTGAGGGTAATTAAGTGGTTAGAGAGCTGCCATTGAGCCTCTGCTCCTCAGAAACAATCACAGATCTGTTGGCTAGTTGACTTCATCCGGCCTATGCCAGACCAAGATAAATCAAATTAAATGTCCACTGACACAAAACCCAGAGCCTGTGTGATCCTGGGAGCGACTATACAGCCTCTGTGGGCGTGGGGAGGGGCCATCTGGTGTGCAGCTCGGTATCACGACTGGAGCTCAGGTGCTGTGAGGCCTAAGACTAAAAGAACAATTGCACCACCCTGTATTCACCATTCCTGCCCAAGGAGCCCACAGCGCTTTCCAGAAGTGACCTCCATCAGCCTCCCCCATACCTCCGTGAGCCCCACCAGCCAGCAGCCAGACTGTATTAGCAGCCCACATTCCAACCCCAGGGTGAGCGGGAGAAGGATTTACTCAAGGTCACTCAGCAGATGGAGGCCAAGCCTTAGGTAATATTCACCCCTAACCTTGTGTCTTATCTGTCACGGCACGCTTCATCTCAACCTGCCGCTTCCAGGAAATAGCACAAAAAGAGCTCTTTTCCAAGAGCGTTCAAAGTCATCCTTTGCGGGATCAACCCAGAGATCTCAGAGGACCTAACATGGGGTTTAAGGGGGTAAGATCATATTTTCCAAACCTGATCACTTAGGTTTCCAACATCCCACCTTCTAGCTGCATGGAATAAACTAACTCTGGATTTCCAGAGACAATATGAATTGAACACAATATAGAAACCAGAGAACAACATGCTTCTAAGGAATCAGATGCCATCAATACTCGGCTTTGGGGGTAACTCCAGATCTCAGGGAGCAAGTCTTCAGAGAAGGGCATCTGTGCTTTGCTCCAAAAGCCCCTCGGCACATTAGGGAGGTTAGGAGGAGCACCCCTCCAGCACTCCCCGCTCTGTTTATGACCAGAGTTCCCTGCAAAAACCCAAAGCAAGTGAAGCTTCTGCCCAGAGAAGAATGGGTCAGTGCAAGGAAAAGGAGATGGGTCAGACTGCTACCCAGTGGGGAGGCAGGAGAAACCTTCCCAGGCAAGCTGTAAACCCTGACTGACCTGCCCTTGAACTCTAACTTACCAGTCTTGTGAATTTTGACCTGTCCATGAACCCTGACCTGACCCTGATTTCTGACCAGCCCCCTAAATCTGTGAACTCTGACTTGGCCTTGAACTCTCACTTACCAGCCCGTGAACTCTGACCTGACCTTGAATTCTGACTTAGCCTATGAACTCTAACCTATCTGCCCGCCTCGCCCAGGGAGGTTGGCCCTGGGTGGCTGCCCAGTAACTATCTAGTAAGGGCCCACAAACATTCGGATTCTCTCCTGTCAAGAGAACAGCTGAAAGAGAGCAGGAAGGGCCAGGGGCAATAGCAAGTATCTGCACTCACCTGAAGGGCCGCCCTCTAGCGTTTTCTCCGAGCACCTCTGTGTAGAGCTTCCTCCTCACAGTCCACAAGAGGCCTGCTACCCGGAGCCCCGCCCCCACGCTGTTGGTGCCTCTCCTTCCGGTCAGGACCGGAAGTGCTAAGAACCGCGCTGCTTTTAAATGGCGGCTCCTGTAGCTGAGCATTGTTTTTGCCTGAAACTGGTAACACGTCGACCAGTCACCCTCAAACACACAGATCATAGGGACTTTATTGCAATTAGAGCAAGCAATTTACCGCCCCTCACCTTCACACTTAGCACTTTAGAACTTCTTTAGTTCTTAACATGTATCATAAAACGCAAGAGTCCAGTGACCAAAGGAAAACTCTCTTTCACCATCTGTTCTTGGGAAATAAAATGGTCGCCTGGAAACATCTCCTAAAAGATGGCTAAAAATGCATCATGAGATTCTTTCTAAAGAAGAGGTGGGGGTGGGAACCTCCACATCTCCAAGAGACCTTTTTGCCTCCAGGTTACTGCCAAGTCCAGCTTCCAGTTACGACTGGAAGCCCATCATCAGGGCTTATCTTCTCGGCTCCAACAGAAGTCAGAGTGCCCTGAGGAAGAAATAGTCACGCGCAGCTCAGCTCCCAATGCAAAATTAACACCCAACAGAAAAAAACACCTCTCTGCTGCCTTACAATCCTTGTTTCCTGCCCACTTCCCCCACCACCTCCACCCCACACATCCCCGGAGGGCTCCAACGCTCCTTCCACACCTTTTACCCTTGCCTCTTGCTCCAGCCTGTTTTTCTCTCTACTGAGCATACCGATCTTGTCTTGTGTCTCTCCAGCCCAAGAAGTACAGATTTCCTCCACTCAGACAGCAACTCCTCCTCTTATGCTTTAGCCCTCTAATGCCCAACGGACTTCACATCCACGACCATTCTTTCTCCATACCTTTATTCTGGCCTTTTCTTCAGCTGCTGCCTTTTTGCCCTGAAAGGTATTCTTCCCCTTCCAGGGTATGAGCATGGGGAGTTCCCTTTGAACTGCTTCACCGTCCTCCTCAGCCAAAGTTCAACTCAAGTAATCTCTCCTTCCTTACATTTCTTTAGCACTCATTTCTTCCTTACCCTAGGCAGTCTGGTCCACACCATGGGGCACCCCTGAAACCATGAGTGCTTAAATGTCAGCAGTAATCCTAGACCACATCTAACAACAAACTTTTCTCATTTCTCATTCACCTTTAATTCTCTGAAACATTCACAATTTGGTAACAACCAACTCCACACTACTTCTCAGGTGTCCCCCATTTTGATTTCTATGACACTCTGCCCTCCTGGGTTTAAAACCTTCTGGGGATTTCCCTTCTGACTCCTTTACAGTCCTCTTCCAAAGGTGGAAACAGGAGGATCATTCATCTCCAAGCTTCATATTATTCCTCAACCTTGTACTTTCCTCATCATTCAGCTTCTCTGAAGTAACCCATTGATCCTCACTGCTAATAGGACAAAATCCTAATTTATTATCCTAGCCTTTGAGATCTTCCATGTGACCCTACACAGCCCATTTATCTCCAACCAGGCTGTTGGTCTCCTATGTGGACCACATCTCTTCTATCAAAATTTATTCCTATTTCAGTCTAGCTAAACGCTCATCTTGTCTCATTTGTATCACTATTGCTAATGCACAGAAAACCAGAAAAGTATCTTTATTCTTATAAATCCCCTCAAATCTAAGGCAGACATACAAAAGCCAAAGCCAAACCAAAAATGGCAGTAAACAACTTATTTAATAAATATACTTAATGCATTTAATAAATATACTTAATTTATGCATCCTTTTGTCTTATCAGAGCCACAAGCAAAATGAAGGACATAGTTTTTCTTCAAATATTGCTTACTGTGAAGACATTAGTGATCATAAAGTCTATCATTATACATTACAGTTTTCATTTCATAAGCTTAGGTTGACAAATTCAGTGCTAAATAGACCTATTTGTTTCCCTACTTATTGAGATTAGGGTAAGGGGTCATTAGCTAGTAGCAATGTGTCACACTTGACTATGTGGCTTAAGTGGATGGCTTTGCCATCAATGTAGTTTACCTGAAATAGAAATAGTGATAAGCAGACTTTTCCTATTTTACAAAATAGAGCTCTTTGTTAAAGCATCTAATTGTAACTATCTAGTAACATTATATCAAACACTATGTTTAAAAGGCAACCCTGGGAACCTCCCTGGTGGCTCAGTAGATAAGAATCCACCTGCCAATGTAGGGGACACAGGTTTGATTCCTGGTCTGAGAAGATCCCACATGCCTCGGAGCAGCTTAGCCTCTGTGCCAAAACCATTGAGCCTGTGCTCTAGAGCCCAGGACTGCAATGACTGAGTCCATGTGCTGCAGCTACTAAAGCGCACGGGCCCAGAGCCTGTGCTCTGCCGCAAGAGAGGGTATCGCAATGAGCAGCTCAGGCAACACAATGAAGAGTCGCCCCCGATCGCTGCAACTAGAGAAAAGCCAAGCAACAACGAAGACCCAGCCCAGCTAAAAATAAAGGAATTTTTTTTTAAAGACAGGACTGGTGTAGTTTACTGTTAGAGAAAACAAGCACCTATGCAAACAGTATCTTTTAATTCATCTTAATCCAAATTTTTATTATTTCACCTATTGATTGAAGTATCACTCTGCAGACGACATCTGCCATATCAGAAACCGCTAATGATCCCCCAGTGTCCATTCCCTTAACAGGTGAACCCCCAATTTTTAGCTGGCCATTGCCCAGTCTGTCTTTCAGCTGGATATGGCCATGACCATGTCTGCCCAATAGGATCTAAGCAGAAATGTCATGTGCATCTTCTGAGAAGTAGCCAAAGGGAAGGAGGGCTCCTTTCTTTCTTTTTCTTCCTGATAATTAAATTTAGATGAATAACTTGGACCCTACAAACCTACTGGCCTGTAAGTGGAAGCATGTGTGAGGACAGGCGAACTGGTCCTTGATTTTTACAGAACAGACACACTAATCTTGCAATACCTGCCTACAGAGTTCATTTCAGGAGAAAGCACAGATACCTATTTAAGTCATTTTTATTTGAGGTTTTCTGTTATGCTCCTAACTGATATACCAACTTGAGAATCAAAACTTATAACTCAGTCCAGAATTTCCAAAACAAAATTCTGCCCAATATACATGTACACAGCTTTGCTTCCAAAGTCCACGTACGTACCATCCCCCACCCTTTTTTGTATACTAAATGGATCCATGGCTCATGTCAACAAAATAGACCACAATAGTATTTATTATTGTCTTTCCCCATCCTTGTTCTTTTGTGACTTTCTTTACCCAAATAAAAGAGAGGCAGAGTGTGTCACGGAATGTTCATGCAATGTGCTGAACGAGAAGTTACCTCTCAGCTCTGCCCTTTTTAGCCACATGGTCCTGAATAAATGACATTATGTATTCACAAAAGTGGGGTGAATTATTTCCATTTGAATCATTCAAAATCCCCACAGGGGTTGCTGTGAGGATTTAATGATATAAATACATTAAAGTGTATGACCAGTGTCTGATATGTCAGATGGGGCTTGATAAATGCTTGTGAAATCTGAAAACGAAATCTCAACCACAGGGCAAACAACTCCCAAGCACTGACTTTTAATCAGTAATTAACAATTTCCTCTTTTATGCAGAGAGAAAAATGGCGCTCCCCCCAACAAGTATAAGGATCTTCTGTATAGGTCTGGATGCTGAGGCCCTTGGGCTTGCAGCATTAGGGCTGTGAAGTCCAGCTCCCCCATAGGTAGTAAAGATTGATGGGGATCCAAAACAAGTGGCATCATTTGGTGTAAGTTTAGAGGGACACTGGGTCATCTACAAAGATGGCAGCAAACCACCCTCTCAACTCCATCCACACATGTGCACCCTACTCCTCACAGCAAGAGGCAGACAGTATTCCCCTCCCCTTGTGACTTGCTTTGACCAATAAAATGCAACAAAGTAGCATTTTGGTGAATTACAGGTCTAGACCTTAAGAGCCACAGCTGCTTCTATTTGCTCTATTGGAAACCAGCCATCAAGTAAAGAAGCTTAGTCTAGACTACTTAGCGAATGATGAGAGACCTTCTGGAGCATGTTGGCCTTTCTTACTCCAGGCGATCTTCCCGACCCAGGGATTGAACCTGGATCTCTTGTGTCTCCTACTTGGCAGGTAGATTCTTTACCACTGAGCCACCTGGGAGGCCAAATCAAGTAGGACCTTCTAATCTATGACAAGGACGTAGGCTTCTGGAGCTGAGAAGGCAGGAAGAGTTTTGAGCTCATCTCTTTAAAGAACTACTCTGTCTACCATATGGTGGGGTAAGAAAGGACTAGTTAGGAAACTAAGGTAATAATAATAATAGATGGTGACTTGGACCAAGGTGGCAGCTGAGGACATGGTAAGAAACAGAAAGTTTCCAGAAATATCTGGAAAGTAGAGAGAGACTTATTACTGTTAGCATGATTATGCCTGTTTCACAAACGAGGAAACCAAAGGTAGAATAACCTGCCCAAGATGATACAGTTTGTACACCTGGAGTCAGAATTCAATACAGAGTTTGACTTCAAGAGCTCATCCTCGTCACCACACTGGTGTCAGTTCAGTTCAGTCACTCAGTTGTGTCTGATTCTTTGCAACTCGATGGACTGCAGCATGCCAGTCTTCCCTGTCCATCACAACTCCCGAACCTTGCTCAAACTCATGTCCATCAAGTCAGTGATGTCATCCAACTGTCTCATCCTCGTGCCTCCAATTTTTCCCAGCATCAGGATCTTTTCCAATCAGTCAGTTCTTTGCATCAGGTAGCCAAAGTATTGGAGCTTCAGCTTCAGCATCTGCTGAGTACACTGACCTACTGCCTGATAAAACCTCTGAGCTGGGACTTCCCTGGTGGTACAGTTGTCAAGGCTCTGCCCTTTAAATGAAGAGAGTGCAGGTTTGACTCCTGGTCAGGAAACTAAGATCCCACGTGATGAACAGTATGGCCAAAAAATTTAAAAAAAAACAACCTGAGCTTTGTAAGTCAAAAAATTTCATGGGTCAAACTGCCCCAACTCTAACCTCCCCTATCCACACATAAAATAGAAATAGCCAAATGCCATATCTGTTCAGCAGGTTATTGAAGGAGCATGGTGCCCTTTATGTGAAAAAGACTCATAGTCATGGACAAGCTCTTGGCCCCAGCCACAGCAGGCATGACCTATTCCCCAGGATTGCCTAAACTCTATAGGTGAATGGTTCTTCTCTCTTGAGGAGGCAACAAAACATTTCCACACAGCTAATGACTTAGAGAGATCAGAATGACAACGTCGTAAAACAGTCCTAGAGGGAGACTTACAAAGCCGTATGTTTTTACGTGTTCAGATAATTATATCATCACCTGCCACTCGGTAAATTAAAATGTGAGGTTGGAAAGGAAGATTTCCACTAACAATTTCCATGAGTTGGAGAGGTTTGATTCTCTTACTTGACTGGGAATTTTCTGGCTCATCAACATTTACATTGTGATCCAGTGATGATCCACATGTATTTATGTGGGTGCTTCTTAGAAGAAATTTGCCTCTACAAAAGCCCCGACACAGAAGAACACATCACTGGAAGTTATCAGGTGGTCATGACCTTGACACATTCCGTTTTTAAATTAAAAAAAAAACAAAACACTTTTCATATTAATTTAAAGCCTTGTTAAAATTCTCTAACATGAGATAGTTTTAATAAAAGGAACCAAGTCCCCTTGCCCTGCTTTCAAATCTCCTATCAAAGACAAAAGGCTTTCTCGCTCTCTCTCCCTCTTCTTTCCAAAGCAAAGGACTCCAAGATTTTCAGCTGCAAAGCCTTGGAGACCCCAGAGGTTCAACTGTTAAGAACACCAATTTCCGACCGAGGAATCACATGCAAAGAGAGTGAAGGATAACTGACATCACAATTTATTGCCCCAAAAACAACCTTCTAAACTCAAAGCAAAACCATAATTATTGGTGAGAAAGACACTGCCTGTTAACTGGCTGTGAAAGAGTGATTTACAATGCATTCTCTCTCACACTAGAAGGCTTCCTGGCAGCCACAAATACCGGTTTTGTGTATTCAGAAGCAAAGCTCAGAGGAACAGAAGAGAGTAAAAGGATATTCGGCACCAAAAGTGTGCCCTTTTCCACCACATTGATTCCATAAAGTCACAGCACTGAGAGCTCTTGGAAAATTCCCCATTAGGAAAACAAACTTTCACCATGATAAGGACAAAGACTGAACCCTTTCTTTTTTTCTATTAAGTAGTTTCATATCCATTGAGATCTTGAGCCCGGCATTTACAGCTTACAGGAAGATACCCCTGGCACAAAAAGAGGAAAATGCTAATACAGTTTTGAGTCACAGAACGACATGACCTAACCTTGCTGGAGACAGATGATGTAAAATAGTATTCAGTTCTTCTATCTGAGGGCGCTGTCAAGCATTACAGCTAAAACAACACTAAGATCAGCTGGCGTCGAAGAGGACACTTTCCTGACGTTACCCGGAGAGGTTAGTTCAAAGAGATTGCGGAAGGATCCGGGAAATAAAAAGATAGAAAGATAGAAAAGGCGTCTGGAAGAGAGAGAAGCCTGCTTGGTGAGCAGACTTTCAGAGGAGCTGCCTAGAAAGGAACTCTACGCTTCCTCCCCAGTCTCCACCCCAGGAGAGATTCTCAGAGGGCACTGGAGCAGGAACCCACCAAGCCTTCTCTCCAAACCGGAAGAGCTTCTAACAGGTTTGCCTGAGTTCTTCCAACCAAAACAGATACCCCCAATGCAGGGGCACAGGACTCTTTTTCCTTTTAACACAGACATGGTCTCCAAACAGGATTAATCTTTTGGGAGTTGGCCGTGTCCTGGGACATGGCTGGATATTAAGAGAGAAATGAGTGTAAGATGGGCTGCCGAGGCGGCACGAGGGATTAAAAAAAAAAATCTCCCTGTCAATGCAGGGGACTGCTTTTGGTTGCCTGTCAAATGTAGGATGCCTAGGATTTTGATTTCAGTAAGAGACAGTACATTCTTCACTAAAACATTAGGGATGGGTTCGTAAAGAATCTGCTTGGGATGCGGGAGACACAGATCCGATCCTGGGGGGGAAGACCCCTGGAAAAGGAAATGGCAACCCACTCCAGTATTCTTGCCTGGGAAATCCCATGGACAGAGCAGCCTGGTGGGCCATAGTCTGTAAGGTCACAAAGGGTCAGCATGCTTAGCATGCATGCATAAGTGTAGATAACGGTTTTCTTTACAGAGTTTCTTTAGCAGACATGAATGTGTATAACCACAGGGTGAAGAGGTGTGGAATCCAGGAAAAAAAATGAAACATAGGGTTCAAATGCAGCCTGTCTTTAAGCAAGTAACTTAAACTCTGTATCTGATCTGTTAAATGGGGTTGGAGGATGTCCCAGGTGGTTCAGGGGTTAAGATTCCACCTTCCAATGCAGGGGATGCGGGTTCAGTCCCTGGTCAGGGAATTAAGATCCCACATGACTCACAGTGTGCAAAAAAAAAAAAAAATAGGATAAATAGGGTGGAATAACTATATCCAGGACTTGCTGTGGACCTGACCGGAGGCCCTTTATCCAAAGTGCTTGGCATGAGGCCGCCACTGAGTTGGGACTTGATGCATGGGGGTCACTCCTGTACTGCATGGCCTGGTTGATTCCCCCAAACCCTGACAAGTGGGGTCAATAGGGCTGAGGATCCATTGGCTATACTGACTGTGCTGAAGCTAAGAATGAGAAGAAAATAAAATACCTAAGAAAAAGAAGTAGATTGTTCCCAGTCAAGAAGGCTAGATGATATAATGAGAGGGAGTGATAGCTGAAAACCCATTGGCACACCAGCCATGGGTCCTGACTATGCAGAGGGTCACCAAAGTACAGGATGCCTGGGTACCCTTGAATTACAAGTAAACAAGGAATAGTTTTTTAGTATATGTCAAACATTTGTTGTTGTTGTTGTTTAGTCGCTAAGTTGTACCTGACACTTTTGCAACCCCAAAGACTGTAGCCTACCAGGCTCCTCTGTCTGTGGGATTTCCCAGGCAAGAATACTGGAGTGGGTTGCCATTTCCTTCTCCAGGGAATCTTCCCAACCCAGGGATCAAACCTGTGTCTCCTGCATTGGCAAGCAGATTCTTTACTGCTGAGCCACCGGGGAAGCCAATATCCCTAATGTATTTATGTGAAAAATGTATTTGTTCTTTATCTGAAATTCAAATATTCCTAGGCATCCTACATTTTTATTTGCTAAATCCGGCAACCCTGATCATCCAGTCCACCAAAACAATTTGGAAAGAGATCCAAAAATTGTTTAGAAAGTCAGAAAAAGAGAAGTTCAGGGAGCCCCCATCCACTTTGCACACCCCAGAATGCTGTGACCACCCCTCCACCACCACCATTCCCAGGCAGAATCCAGTGCCTAAGGAGTGGAGAGTCTGTCTTCCATGAGTCCTTTCCAGCAGGCAAGGAGTTAAGGACCAGGTTTCATCATCATTGCAGCATCACTAAGCCTCCCAGGGAACCAGGATGCAGCTCAGGTTCCACAGCAAGAAGCTGGGGTTTCCGCACCCAGATGATTGCTTTCCTCAAGACACCTTATTGCATTTACCCTAATTGCTATGTCTCTTTCCACCTGAGGATATAAGTAACACACACACAAACACACACACACATACACATTATGACCACCACAATCTCATCAGGTCCTGGGATGGTCCTCCCATCATCCAAAGTACACACCATGTCTACAAGTTGTCAGCAGCAGTTCCTCTCTCCCCAAGCCTGGCATGCAGGCTAAGCTGAGAAGGATGTGGGAGGCGAAGAAAATAATATCAGGACAACGAGGCCTTCTCTCGAGGGGCCATAGTCCTGGGCTGATGGACAAACAGGAGACGGCCTTGGACCCTTGCAAGAGCAAAGTACAAATGAATGCACTGTAGACAAAGTCGATTTGAAAAACTCCAGCCTTCAGTTCTCTAGGCCACAAGGAAACATCCCACTCTTTGTGGCATGTTCGGCCTTCCCCACCTCAATAAACATAGTCCTGGGAAGCTGGACCCAGGGGTAGTACAGGACAAAGCAACCCAGGGGTCCCAGCAGCAAACATCACTGCTGTTATTAGCCGTGAAGAAAAGGCCAACTCTTGAATTTCCTCCTTCCTGCTGTGGGAATGCATCATTAATGAATCCCACTCCATCACCCAAGACCCACACACATCACAGAGCGGAAGACACGAGGCTGAGAGTCAGAGGAGGGAGGTATGGGAGGAAATTGCAAGGTCAAAGTGACCACCTAGGGAAGTCTGATGACCTGACATGTTTAAAGACCTCTTAGCTGGTCTGGAAGGAATAGGAGCAGAATGAAGGTGGTGGGAAGGGCAGTCTGAAGGGCTGCAGAAAGAGAATGGGCCATAAACTTGAGAGTACCTCCCGGAGTTTTACTGAACCATCTGCAAACCTCCCAGGGTTCAGGTTAAGAAAAGTCAAATGGGCAAGGAACCAGCCAGCCAAAATAAAAGGAGAGGAGTGTGGAGGAGAGGTTAATTGTGGCCGTCAGAGATGAGTGGTTACATGGGGAGCTTCATTTAAAATTAACGAGGCATTGGTTGCATTTTATAGGTCATGGTCAGGGCAGAATGGAAAGGCTCCTTGGAAACTTTTCCTGACCAATCCCTTCAGGCCAAAGAGACAGGCATGGGGTCTCCATGCCAAGAAGCACAAGGGGACGTGGCTGCCAAGAGTCAAGGAGAAGAGAAGGGTCCTTCCAAAGAGCACAAGGTCAGGGTCAGTCCAGGAGAGGTCCTGGGGGAAGGAGAAGCCCGGAGGCCCAGAGGCTCAACATGCTTGAAACTTGGACCTGAATCCCCTGCTCTGCTCTGCCCTGAGATCATGTGCAAGAAAGAAAACCCCAACCCCATGCATGCCACCAGAACCTGGCTTAGGACGAGGTGACGGTGGACTGGCCTCTTGATGGCTCCATTAGGATGATCCTCAATCATAAAACAGGCTAAAAGGTGCCTCCTCTGAGAGGGCTCTCCTAACGCCCAGCTGGAGGGAAACGCTTCTTTTCCTTTGTGTCTTTTGTTCAAATTTCTATTATCTCATTTTCTGGATTTTTTTTTTTTCGCCATTGTTTGATTCAGGAATGAGAACATCGTCTCATTTATCTTTATCTCCACCACACAGCATAATGAAAGCTTGATAAAATTGTCCATAGGTAAAGGAATGAAAAGACAGAGGGAGTTTCTAGCTATGGTAACTAACTGAGATAGTGAAGGATAGGAAAGCCTGGCATGCTGCAGTCCATACAGTCACAGAGTCGGACACGACTTAGTGCCTGAACAACAGCAACCAGAGATGGGGATGAACCACAGAAGAAGGAGGACTCAGGGGGAAATGAAATGCACATATCCTAAAGCTGCAAGCTCGGAAGGAAAGAGGATCATGGTAATGGGCAAGACCTCCAGAAATATTTTAGCAGAACTAAAAGCCTGAGTCTGTAAGCACTGGGCTGAGGAGTGAGTAAAGGGAAGAAATTGAAATAAAAAGACAAAATGCCTATCTCTTCTTATAGGATCAAAGTTTCCTAACATCAGGAAATAGAGACTCATAAGACTGTCAGGAATCAGAAATCATGTAAACATTCACAGCCTCATCTAGCCCCAAATGCTTTGGCCCTAGCACCAAAACGTCTAAAATTGTAACTAACTGTTCACCCGTTGATTTCTCATCAAATCCACGTTATAAAGAAACCTGAAATAGTTGGAAGAAAAATACTGACTAGCTCATCTTTTTCCTCTCTAAAGAAGATAGTTTGCAGCGTGTTCAGGTAATATCCACAATCGAAATGAGCTCTTCTGAAGTGACATCAGAATTCAGAGTAATAAACTATAAATGCAAGGGGCTAAATTCCAAGCTGCATACTGGCCAATCTTACTTCTCCTAGGACAACCCGCCTTGGGCTGCTTTGGGGATTTCAAGCATAAACCCAGTGGCCAAAAGGCCATCTTCCTCTTTATTCAACTGTCATTCCATCCACACAAAAATACACACATTTTGAACCTCCAGAATAAGGAAAGAAGGTCTCTTGTTCTTTTGTAAACTTTCTTGCTTTTTAATAAAGGGTAGGCTCATAGTAGGTATTCAAGGAACTATGAGGATGGAGGGGGAGATGAGCAGTTCAGGACTGTTATTCTGAGTGTAAAGCTAGAAGGAGCTGGTTGGAGAGGAGCCACACAGGTCACTTAAGAGGCTTAACTCTGTAAGCAGTGGGGAGTCTGGACTTCCCTGGCGTTTCAGTGGTTAAGGATCTGCTTGCTAATGCAGGAAACACGGGTTTGACTCCTAATCAGGAAGATCCCACATGCCTTGGAGCAACAAAGCTCCTGTAACACAGCTATTGAGCCTGCATGCCGCAATTACTGAAACCCAAGCTCCCTGGGGCCTGTGCTCTGCAATGAGAAGCCACTGCAATGAGACGCCCACACAACACAAGGAAGAGAAACCCCTGTTCACCACAACTAGAGAAAGCCCCTAAAGCAACAAAGACTCGGCACAGCCAAAGAAAAAGAAATGGGGAGTCATTATGGAGCATCAGGAAGGGAGTCTTGAAACCTTCAGCTCAGAGACGACTCCACAGAGGGTAGACTGAGGGCAACAAGGCTGGGTGCCATTGTAATAGGACAGACAAAGGCTGATGAGAGCCTGAACTGGGCCCTGCAGTATAAAGGACAGGGGAGGGAAGTGAAGATGGTGTGTGCCAGGCGCTGGGCTAGACACTGCAGGGGACAGGAAGGTGGATCACACAGCCCCTCCCATTGGGTTCTGAAGAACAACTTGACTGAGTTGCTGGGGATCCAAATGTCATCACTAAGTTAGTTTCTTGACCTTGGAAGCCAGACTCATCTCGCAGGTGAAAGCAGCACTTTCTTCTTAAGCAAATGAGTGTTGTCATTCATTTGTTATCAACCATGTTGGGCCATAAAGAGAAAACTGAGAGGTTTCGGACTTGGGGAAGGTATAAAGAGAAACTTCAGCCAACATCCATTGAAAATGGCAAGACAGATTTTATTTGAGCTATTGCAATAGAGGAAGAGATTTCAGTGTAGAAGTCAGCTCAACTCTGAATACAGCAAAGACAGCTGGGGATTTATAGCCAGTGGGCAGAGTGAGGGAGTCAGTGGTCAGAAAATCACTAAGAGGAACTGATAGGGTTCCTAATCAAGGGTAGGTGGATTCTCACTAGACTGGGCTCAGCAGGCCAAGGACACGGCTTAGTCCAGAAAAGTGTTCAAACAAGCCTGACTAGTTTGGTCAAGGTGGTGAGGTCCTTGCCAGGAGGAGGACCATCTCTGCTCCCCAATGCAGAAGGCCCATTAAAAGGGCCCCAAGACCCCTCCTCAGGTATGAAAAACTTTATGATAGAGAGAGAGAGAGACCAACAGAGCAGAGCAGAAGAACCAACAAGGGTTGATTCATGTGTCAGGTTTAAGTGACAAGATCCCATCAGGAGAATTTGTGGAACGAGCTGGCAGTCACTGGGGATACCCTAGTCTATAAGAGGAACGCTACAAGAGTCACTGAACTTCTTGCTTCTGAAGGTAATAGAGCTTTCACAGCGACTACGGACAGACCATTACAAGAAATGTGACCTTATTTTATTCTCTTAACTAGTCAAGTAGGCCACTCTTGCTACTACAGACTTAATCCGTATAAATGTCCTATGTCGCAGGGACCAACTCTACTAAAACAGGTAAGAAATGTTCTGTTTGGGACGATGGGAGTGAGAAAAGTTAAGCTGAGCTCGGAGAAGTATTTCCAACTGGAGAACTCACCAGTTTCCTTTGTCTGCCTGGACCCCTGAGATCAACAAAACTGGGCTTGCCCAAGTGACCCTTCCAACATTCTGCCAGGGAAAGCTAAATTTACAAGCTAAGAGCTCAGCTTGATTCAATTCAGCATGTTAAAAATCCCTCCCCCACTCAATACCCAATTTCTCTTGGCTTTATTATATATGATCAAGTGAGTTTGAATGGAACTGTCTCCAAGTCCTCATTTTTTTTCATACTGACAATATTATTTTTATCAAGCTCATATTTCAAGAAGCTCTTATTCTACCCTGACTTTCCTGAACCAGGGGAAATTATCTCGTTCCTTCCCTCGGGTTTGAAAGAAAACCTTTCCAGAACTAATGTTTATCAGCAGTGCAATTTCTTTTGCAAGAAATTGAAACCCCCTTGACACAGAAAGGAAAAGAACACGAGAACTGGGATGATAGACAGACACCAAGAAAGCTTAAGGGAAAGAGAACCTTTCTAGAGGCTGTGAGCTCCATGAGCCTCGCTGGGCAAGGTGCTCTGAGTCTAGCCAAGAGCACTTTCAAACTATGTAACAACCAGTGCAGCTGGACACTGACCAATCAGAACAGAAAAGGTCCCCGGCTGCTTTGCTGTTGGGCAGGCTTTAACTCTTTCACTTCTGGATGGAAGGGAGAGGATTTTTAGGAAGGCATAGCAGGTGGTGTGTTACGCAGGGTTCTCCAGAAAAACAGAACAGGATATACATAGATATCAGTATATACAGGCATATATAAGCATATACAGGCATACCACATTTTATCATGCTTTACTTTACTGCACTTCTCAGTGTATTTTTTTTTAAACAAACTGAAGGCAGCCTTACATAGTCAGATGACAGTTGGCAATAAAGTATTGTTTAATTAAGGTATGTACATTTTTAGATATAATGCTATTGACACTTAACAGATTCCAGTGCAATGTGAATGTAACTTTTATATGCACGGGGAAACCAAAGAATCTGTGTAACTCGCTTTATTGCAACACTTGCTCTGATGCAGTGGTCTGGAACAAAACCCACAATATCTCCAAGGTATGCCTGTGCACGTACAGAGAGGGACAGACAGATAGACAAAGACACAGAGAGACAGACAGAAAGGCAGAGAGAGATGATGAGATGGAGACAGAGAGAAGCAGCTGACTTGTCTGAAATCTGTAGGACAGGCCAGCAGGCCAGGCGGGATTTGAGGCTGCAGCCTTGAGGCAGAATTTCTTCTCCAGAAAGCCTGTTTTCACTAAGGCTGTCAGCTGATTAGATGAGCCTGCTCATATTATCAAGAGAAATCTCTTTTCCCTAAAGTCAGCTGAAAGTAGATGTGAGCCTACAGAACGCCCCCACAGCAATACCCAGATGAGTGTTTGATTGAGTAACTGAAATTAATGACAGCCTAAACAAAGTAACATATGAGAGTAACCAGTGGGCGTGGAAGCAGTAGGAAAGGGGTCATTCAGGGCATCGGAGGTGGCTGCTGTTCACCGCCCCACAGAGGAGTATTTTACTGTTTTAAATAGAAGCCCTGGTGTCCTCTCTAAGCGAAGCTTCTATAAAAGCTCCTCACCCCTGTGGAGTTGTAGCTACAACTTTTCTCCTGGTTCTGGACATGCAACCTCACAAGGGTTGCTGATGGGGAAAGCAGAAAGAAATGGGGCAGCCCCATACAGGCTCTAGGAGCAGTGAAAGGTAGAATGTCAAAACATTGGTCTTCATGACAAAACTCAGTCTCCCAAATTCATACTCACCCCCAGGCCATTTGCAAAAAATGGCCACCTTCACCCAAAGAGGAAAAGCAAATAACTATCATCATAACAACTCCTATTCATTGAGAACCTGCTGAAAAACGTGTCATGAAACTTTTCAATAATAGCATGTAAAAAGTGGGACTTCCTTGTGGTTTAGTGGCTAAGACTCTGAGCTTCCAATGCAGGGGGTCTGGGGTCAATCCCTGATCAGGTAACTAGATCCCACATGCCACAACTAAGAGGCCACATGCCGCAACGAAGATACAGAGCAGCCAAATAAACAAATAAATAAGAAATATTATAAAAAATGTAAAAGGTAAGAGCGAGTATCCCCCTTCTACAGATGAAAAAACTGAGGTTTGAAAAGATCAAGTAGCTTGTCTAAAAGGATCCAGGTAGTAAGTGGGAGAGCTAGGGTTTAAACCCAGCTCTGTTCAGTTCAGAGTCCATGATCTTGGCACAAAGTTATGGAAAGCAAATAGAAGTGCTAACCAGAGGTTGGTGGCGGGATCTGGGTTACCCTAGCTTTGATAGTCTGGTAAAGGATGCCTAAGACTAAAAGATCAGAGGTTTTAACCAGAGTGGAAAAGTAGTTTTCATTGTTGCTGTTTCATCTCTGGTAACTAAAACTCAGACACTATGGGTAATGCTAATTTTATAGACGATCCATGAATCTATGGTTTTGCTTTTGTCCTGCTCCATTCTTACACTTCCTTCCAGTTCCATGAGTCTAAAGCAGAAGTTTCTAACAGGATGCTAACTATGGTTGATACTCTAACACACATAACCTTCTATTAACAGTGAGGTAAGTATCTGAAAATTTATCAGCATGCTTTGTTGCCATATTATTCTGAATGACATCTTCCTTGCCCTCAAAGCAATAATACTTGGATTGCAAACTATTTCCCTAACCAAATATATACTCCTTCCCACAGAGAACTGCTACCATGGAAATCTATGCGATAGATTCATTTTGTGGCATTGCATATCAAATCTGACCATGTAATTTTGACATTTCGTAAAAGTACATCTTTGTCTATTCCTCATAAGAAGACTCTGCTTAATAGGAGTTTTCCCAAATGTTCCTACCATTCATATTTTATGCTGACATCAAAAAATGGAGGTGGGGGGTAGTTATTTTAGGTTTTGCTTTTGATTTGTATCTTTTAGACACCTGAACAAGTAGTTTTCACAAAGTTAAAAAAAAACCTACAATAGAGTTGCAATTGACTTGCAACTCCTCTATATCCACTGTGATGAAGTCAGTACTAATGACTGATCCCTCCTTTACATACCCCCAGCCTCATGTGTTCCACATGATGTTGTGTTCCACAACCTTCTCTCTAATGCCAAACTCCTTTGGAAAGATAACTCTAAATGGATTTATGGGAAACAAGATGGGCTTATTTCAGTCCAAGAAATTGGAACCACATATAATAAAATAATGCCAAATTATGTTTGGAACTAGGATATGTTTGGTTCTGATTCCTTGTGACAAGAGTTCCAGATTACAACCAAAGCATACAATGTGGAATAAATCTTTTCTTATTTTTGGACATTATAAATATCCCTAGAATTATGTTATTTGCAAGAGAAATACTTAACTTTACTCAATCTTCACTATATTACTGTTCCTGAAAGGGCAGGATTTTCTGTAAGAGAGTATCTTTCACATCATCCAAAGGTGTTTACTTATTGAAGTTGTAAAAAGGGCTTTTTATGAAATGGTCTCTGGGTTGATTCTGTGAAACTCAGGTAGTGTTTCATAGAGAGACTCTAGTGAATCCCTTTTAAATATCTACTGAACTCAATGTTAACAGCTTACTGCTGACAAAATAATCTGTCATTTTGCTCTCTACCCAAATGAAAATTGTTTCAAGGTTAGTCCTGTTTTAACCTCATATGTAAAAACAAGAGAGGGGATACTTACTTTCTGATCTATAGAGGAACTCAGTGCCTCAAAAAGCATATTTCAATTAATGACTTTTTAAAAATATGTATAAATAAAGCTATTGATATGTAGCTATATCCCAATTCATTTGCTAGTATTCTGTGTCATTATTTGGAGCTTAGACAAAAGGCCAAACAGAAATGATATCCTCCCTTTGTTCCTGCCAAAATATTGGCAGAGAAGTTCTTTGACCTGTACTTGTAGTAGGAACAATAAAAGATAGAAATAAGCATTACAATGGTCCAACACTCCAGAAGCTTTAATATCATATAAGATGACATGCATTTGCTTAATGATTATTAACAATGCAGGCCAAAAAAAAAAAAAAGAGACACAAGTACTCTAGTTGATTACATGTCTATCCATCTATCAGTCTCTTGATCCATCTATCAGTTCATCTTATTTGTTTTTGTGGATTTCAGTGCAAGTTTCAGACTTATCCCTAAACACATCTGCATGTAGAGCATCAGCTAGAGTTCAATACCACAAAAAATGCTGAGCATGATCAAATTTGGGGGTGAGAAAAACACCCAAGAAAAACCCTCAGAGGCTGGGGACTGTCAGGGGAGCCATCGCCAAATTTCCAGAGAGAGATGATGAGGGAAGGGCTTGAACCAGGGCAGGGATGGAAGGAGCAGAGAGAAGACAGAACTGGCGGCCCTTGATAACTGGTTAGCCGTGGCGGGGGTGGGGAGTGGTGCAGAAATGGAAGGAACTTCCTCCCCAGTTTCTACCTTGAGCCACAGCTAGGAACTGGCTTCAGGTGTCTGAAATATACCTGAGGGAGGGAAATTTGTAGGTTGAATTTTGGATGCAATTTGTTTTGTTTCGTTGCCATGCCTTTTGACTTGTGGAATCTTAGTTCCCAGACCAAGGATGGAACCCAAGCCCCCTAACCACTGGACTGCCAGGGAAATCCCAGGCGGTAGTTTTTAAATACCTGTGTGTACTCAGTCACTCAGTTTTTCCCGACTCTTTGCCACCCCATGGACTGTAGCCCACTAGGCTCCTCTGTCTGTGGGATTTTCCCGGCAAGAATACTTGAGTGCGTTGCCATTTCCTTTGCCAAAATACTTATGAGACACCCAGATAAATTTGCTGGTGGACAGGATAGAGGTCTCAGTTAAAGAGACAGACTGGAGAGGCAGTAGTGTCTGCGGTGTGACAAGGAGACTATGCAGCCAGGGCCAAGAACAGACCTTAAAGTAACATGTGAATTGAAAGGGCAGGCAGGGGAGGGATGCTCATAAAAGAAACAGAGAAGCAGCTGGAGAGGAACGAGGAGAACCAGGGAGAATGAGGTCTTGAAAATAAGGGAAGGAGTCAGTTTCAAGGAGGGGAACTTGTCAACAGCACAGAATCTGAAAAGTCGAGAAAAATGAGGGCACTGAGAGTCTATTGGTTTGGTTTAGCAGTTCATAGTGATCTTGTAGAAAAGAGTTTTCATGAAATGGGAAATGGAAGCCAAACGGGTGGAGAATGGAATCAAAGTACACGAAGACTTACTGTTCTGGATATTTGGCTACTAGAGGAAGGAAAGCGGTAAGGCACACACATTTGCAGGACAGGCTGGGGATCACGGGAAGGCCGGCCTTACACACAGTGCAGCCTGGGCCACACGTAACTATGAACGCCAGTAGTATTTAGCTGGAGGCTTCCCTGGTGGCTCAGTGGTAAAGAATTCGCCTGCCAATGCAGGAGACATGGGTTCCATTCCTGGGTCAGGAAGATCCCCTAGAGAAAGAAATGGCAACCCACTCTAGTATTCTTGCCTAGAAAAATCCCATGGACAGAGGAGCCTGGCGGGCTACAGTCCCCGGAGTTGCAGAAGAGCTGGACAGGACTGAGCAACTAAACAATAGCAACTAAAGTATTTAGTTGCCGCTTAAAATATGCGACCTTGTGCTGACAACTTTTTTTGTGCAGATGTATTACCATCTTGGTTAGTCAGAGGCTCGCGTGAACAAGCAGACCATGCACTGTAGTCTAGTGAAACGTGAAAGCTTGAACACGCCGGGATTATTTACTCCAGCCCCTGATCTATGGTTGAAGGCTCTGAGACCAGAAGACAGTGAGTCACGGAAGGTCATGCACTCAGTAGAGAACCACCCAGGCCCTTCCCATGGTGTTTTGCAGTAAGGAGAAAGGTTTTGTTTTCCAGCACAGTTGTGTGAAAATTCCAGTCTAGGGACCATCTCAAAGGGACAGCCTCGATCACATGGATTTCTTTCACGTGGTCGTCTCGAGCTGGGTACAACAAAGCCAATTTCCACCAGTGCCCCCAAGTTAGAACTGATTTGTTGGTATAAGATTTCCAGGCAATGGGATTTTTCAATTCCTGTCACCTCTTAGCTTTGCTCGTATCTGCCCGTGGGAGTATTTCACATTGCTAGGGGAGACAACTTTTGATTTTCCTGGCCTGTCAGTAGCAGACAGAAAGGAGAGCTATGGAAAGAACACTTGCCTTCAGAACTTCACATACTTCCAGCAAGTGTTCCATGGGAGCATTTCGGATTTCAAGTGATAAATGGAGATGGGCCAAACCTTTTCACCTTTTCAATTTTCTGCTCCTTCTTCTCTAACTCCCTCTTCAACTTCCTTTAATTAGCTCAGCTTTAAGCCTTTCAGAATCATCTAATGTCAGGCAAATGTAGCTGCCCCGTGCAGAGAAAGAAAAGTATGAGGTAACCCACTTTCAGGGGAACTGATTTATGACATGCAGAGAAACTCTTGTTAGCTTCCCAAAAGTTATCTTTTCTCTTGTTATTTGGAAAGCACAGTAATTTTCCACTTATTCTCTACTGATGTAAAACAGATTTGTCTGACTCTTAGAGGAAGCTCTGTTTTGCACTCCTGTGCGTGTGTGCATGTTTGTGTGTGTCTCTTCCTGTAGACCACTACACGCATGGCCATGCACAGCTGTACTGGACTTGGTTACTGCACTGTACAACACTTGCAAAAACGTCCTTTTTAGAAGAAGCCTCCACAAGCTAAACTAATAGCATCTGCCTCTCCCAAATGCCTTAATTGTATTGGCGAAAGAGCATCTCTTATGTTTTAAAGCCTACTTTCGCTGGATTGTTGGAGCAGCACCATTAAAAGGATAATGACAATGTTACCCTCAAATAGTTTTTCTTCAAATAATTGCTTTCCCCCACTGAGTGCTGGCTTGGTGCTAGTGAAATTCTGACAGGGTCAGCAGGTTCTTTGATGGTGCCCACCAGAAGACAGTCTCTTTCTGACCCCCTTTCTTTTCTTTTTCATCCACACTTACCCCGGTTTTATTTCACTATTGCAGCTTGCTTTTGTGCTTGCATCTCAGCCCATTCTTTTTTTTTTTTCCCCCCATGGTAAACGTATAGCTTTCTCAATGAGCCAGCACTTACGGCTGCTTTATGTTGCCTTCACGGAAAGCGTTTTATTCTGGGAGGCAAACAAACATTGATTTTGAGAGCATCTCCGTTCCAGAAATGGATGGGTTGGCCACGAAATCATAGGTCTGCATATTCTGATGCTTATCTTGGCTGAACCTAAGAAGCGTGGGGCTGACCTGCTGTGAGCAGGGAGCATCCTGCCCTTGCTGGCAGGGAGCTCGCGTCAGGACAGGCCTGCCCTACCTGGGCTGTTCTTCTGGGGCTGGGTGAGGAGGGGAGTCTGGCTTGTGGATGGGCGTGAGTGAGGCTGGCACAAGACTGCCGAGAGGAAGCAATAGGGAACTGAAGCCTATGTCTCTGAAAAAGGAAGGCTCTAGGAACCAAGTCTAAAATGTTAAACCACAGGTGTATGGTAGAGAGCTGAGCAGAGGCAAGACAGAGAAAGGCGGGGATTCAATGGAGACAAATGCATGCAGGTGGGAGGGGGCATTTTATACTTGCCCTTTGCCCTTACTCTAGGCAAGGAGGAACTTGTTACAAGAAGCAATCTAGGGACTTCTCTGGTGGTCCAGTTAAGAATCCACCTGCCAATGCAGGGGACAGAGGTTCAATTCCTGCTGAGGGAACTAAGATCCCATATGCCTTGGAGCATCTAAGCCTGTGCGCTACAGCTAAGACCCGACACAGTCAAATAGATATAATAGACATACATTATCTGTTTGTATATTTATATATATATATATATATTGTATTTTTTAGGTTAAATATATATAGAATCAATTTATACAGGAGAAAAATTGGACCACAGATTCATCGCTTTATTTTATGTCCAACTCAAATAGAGGCAGCCCGTCAGCTAATGCAGAATATACTTGACATCTGTAGGACTGCAGTGGCTCCATATCCCCACACACACACAGAATACAAGGCATCGACTTACTTTTGTTGATGCTGGACTTCAGCCAGTGTCATTGGATAGACAGACCACCTCATCGAACGGATCCAGTTATTGAACTAATGGTTTATATCCTATAATGTGAAATTCCTCACTCCTTCCCCTCTGTTTATAATGGTATTTGCAATACACAATCAAGCCTGTGAGCACTTGGTTTCTCCCTAAGTGAGGCAGGGACGATGGACGAAGGAAAATTGAAATACTTTCCCGCTGTGTTACCTTTCAACCCATTTGTTTACAATTTATCAACCACTTACTAGTTTCAAGAAAATTCACCACCATGTATTGCTTAGAAAGATGGTGCAGGGGAGAGAGAGAATCACTAATAAATTGATGGTGAAGTGCTTTGTTAATATGGAGAGCTACTGAGATGCATAACGAGGAGTGGCCCCTTCAAGGTCACATGGTGAAGAAGCAGCTAGAACTCTGGATGCCTCACTCTTAAGCCTGAATGGAGGATATTTTTAACCCCACTTAGGTAATACCCAGGAGGGGTGGCCACTTATTTCTACTGATAGCCTGGGCAAGGTCAACAAAATAAACAAGAAATTGAGTAGTGCTTCTCAAGCCTTAACGGACAAACAGATCACCTGGAATCTTATTAAAATGAATAAGATGTGATGCAGGAAGTCACGGGTGGGGCCTGAGATTCCACATTTTCAGTAAGTGCCCAGGTGATGCTGATGCCACTTGAAAAACACCCTGCTCCCGTCTGGAACATTTGGAGAGGTACCTAGTTTCTTTTAGGAATTCAACATGTTGGAAAAGACCATCTCTGAAGGATGATAAAAGGTTTTCTTACATGTTCAAGATACAAAGCTTAAAGCATGCAGGTAGGGGTAACTTGAAGGCCACTGGACATGTAGAATTGGAGTCCAGGAAGACAGTAGATCAGTGGATAATGTTCTGAGAACCATCCATGTCAGTTGATGCCATGATAATTCCATAGATAAATAGACTGATAGAAAAACAGATGAAATATATGGAAGGACCTCAGACTTCCCAGTTCATAGCACACTGTCATCATTGGCTCATGAAAAACCTTGTTTTCATTTGCTCTTTTAATTCATTCATTCATTCCGTTTATCCCCATCCTCCCCACCAGAAACAGTGTTCTAATGTGCCTGATGTGTAACCTTTCATCTTGATAAGTCTTCTCACATAATGTATCTCCTTTGTCTGCATTTTTTAAATTGAGGTATAACTGCATACAGTAGAGTGAAATAACCTTAATTATACAGCTTGTTGAAGTGGCACACATGTACACACCTACATAACCGGCACCCAGATCAAGACAGAATATTTTATCCAGCTCTGTACATGTATTTTTCATTTTCATAGGTGACATTGTCTAACAAATACCATTGTGTTTCATACCTCACTCCACAACACAACATTTTCAAGGTTGATGTATGCTTCTGTTTACATATTTGCTGCCAACAATTTCAGAGCATCCTCTTTGTGCTTCTGCACACTTTATTTAACATTCCCCAGTGAAGGACGTCCAGATTCACCGCAATACATATAAATTCCTAGTTTAACTAAAAGTTGCCAAACTGCCTCCCAGAATGGCTCTACCGATCTGCACGTACAAATACTTTTTTCTAGAGTCAAATGTACATTTGTTGTGAATGTTCATTATGTTTAACAATGAGCAGGGCTCTCGGTGTGCAGGCTCCAGGAGTTGGGGCTCATGGGCGCTAGACCACAGGCTCGGGAGTTGCGGCGCACAGGCTCAGCTACTCCATGGCATGTGGGATCTTCTCAGACCAGGGATCGAACCCATGTCGCCTCCATTGACAGGAGGATTCCTTATCACTGAGCCACCAGGGAAGCCTTTTTTTTTTTTTTCGCGGTGACATGCAGTTTGTGGGATATTAGGTCCCCAAACAGGGATTGAACCCGCATCCTCAGCAGTGAAACCAGAGTCCTAACCATGAGACTCGCAAGGATTCCCAGCCAGGTTTTATTAGAGTTACATTTACATTTTGCCTATGACTGTCAATAGATTCATTCACTGATTATTTATGGAGCACCCATGATAGGCCAGCTACTCTTCCAGCAAAATAAAGCTGTGATAGAGATAAATTCCAACCCACATGGACTTTATGTTACAGCAACTAAAAGGAAAGTGGGTAAAATCACTTAAGAAGAGAATATAGAGCAAGAAAGAAGGAAAACCAAGAGTAGAATTCCAAGAAACATCAAAAGATTAAAGGGTAAAGAGAAGAGAAACCCTACAGGATGATCAAAAAAATTCTGAGAGGTTGCAAGGGAACCAAGGAAAAGTAATGATGCAGAAACCGAGAGAGAAGAGTTTCAAGAAATGTCCAGTCTTCAGGAGGAAATATAATTAGATGGTTGGTCACCAAGAAGTCTTTGGCACAAATCACTAGTGGAGAATTGGAGAACATGGAATAGTGCACACCCGTAAGAATGCTCAAACTATAGCACAACTGCACACATCTCACACACTAGTAAAATAATGCTCAAAATTCTCCAAGCCAGGCTTCAGCGATACGTGAACCGTGAACTTCCTGATGTTCAAGCCAGTTTTAGAAAAGGCAGAGGAACCAGAGATCAAATTGCCAACATCCGCTGGATCATGGAAAAAGCAAGAGAGTTCCAGAAAAACATCTATTTCTGCTTTATTGACTATGCCAAAGCCTTTGACTGTGTGGATCACAATCAACTGTGGAAAATTCTGAAAGAGATGGGAATACCAGACCACCTGACCTGCCTCTTGAGAAACCTATATGCAGGTCAGGAAACAACAGTTAGAAATGGACATGGAACAACAGACTGGTTCCAAATAGGAAAAGGAGTACATCAAGGCTGTATATTGTCACCCTGCTTATCTAACGTCTATGCAGAGTACATCATGAGAAACGCTGGGCTGAAGAAGCACAAACTGGAATCAAGATTGCCGGGAGAAATATCAGTAACCTCAGATCTGCAGATGACACCACCCTTATGGCAGAAAGTGAAGAGGAACTAAAAAGCCTCTTGATGAAAGTGAAAGAGAAGCGTGAAGAAGTTGGCTTAAAGTTCAACATTCAGAAAATGAAGATCATGGCATCTGGTCCCATCACTTCATGGGAAATAGATGGGGAAACAGTGGAAACAGTGTTGGACTTTATATTTGGGGGCTCCAAAATCACTGCAGATGATGACTGCAGCCATGAAATAAAAAGATGCTTACTCCTTGGAAGGAAAGTTATGACCGACCTAGATGGCATATTCAAAAGCAGAGACATTACTTTGCCAACAAAAGTCTGTCTAGTCAAGGCTATGGTTTTTCCAGTAGTCATGTATGGATGTGAGAATTGGACTGTCAAGAAAGCTGAGCGCCAAAGAATTGATGCTTTTGAACTGTGGTGTTGGAGAAGACTCTTGAGAGTCCCTTGGACTGCAAGGAGATTCAACCAGTCCATTGTAAAGGAGATCAGTCCTGGGTGTTCATTGGAAGGACTGATGCTAAAGCTGAAACTCCAGTACTTTGGCCACCTCATGCAAAGAGTTGACTCATTGGAAAAGACTCTGATGCTGGGAGGGATTGGAGGCAGGAGGAGAACGGGATGACAGAGGATGAGATGGCTGGATGGCAACACCGACTTGATGGACGTGAGTTTGGGTGAACTCTGGGAGCTGGAGATGGACAGGGAGACCTGGCGTGCTGCAATTCATGGGGTCGCAAAGAGCAACACGACTGAGCAGCTGAACTGACTGAACTGACTGAGTGGTACTCAGTCATGACCCCTCAGACACATCACCGTGACCCGCACCCAAGCCCATGACCTCCACTATTCTGAATTCTTCCCTTGGTGTACATTCTTTCTTAAGAAACTCTTTCCCTCAATAAACACATCTGTCTTTTCTATCCATCTGGACAAGAGCACAGATTTTGAATTCTGGTGTACATGCTGCTCATTGAGCAAGGATAATGTTTTGCTGGCTGTTTCAAAGAGGATTCTCATCCTATCTGAGAACTGTATAAATGGGTGTTCATTTATAAAAATCAATCTGTAGAATTAAAGAAGATGGAAGTGTGAGGAATAAATAGAAACTTTTTTGTAGTCTGAGAATTGAAAAGAGAGCCTCCGGTCATTATTGGTTTGATGTAGGACATAACTATGATCTTGTCTCATTGCTCTTATTCATCCTCATAATCATTATATATCATGTACGTTTGATTTTTTTTTTTTTTCTGTAACATATCCCATGTGTTCAGCCCTCTTAATTCTCACAGGTCTCCCCCATCACTTGGGTGTGATCCTCATCATCTCAGGCCTGAATCACACAAAAGCATCAGGACAGACAGTCTGCCTCCCCCCACCCCGCCCCCATCCTGAGCATCACCACCAGGTGGGACACTCCCACTCCCAGAATCATTAGTGCTTTCCCACGGCATCAGGGTGAATCTCACAGTCCTGAAACTTGGATTTCCCACTGCATCACAACTGTAATTCTCTGCTCCTGCCGCCCTAGACTGCCTTGACCTTCCCCAAATGTACTCTGCTTTTTCCATACCTCATTCCTTGTTCCCGCCATTTGAGATGTTTGGAATTCCCACCCCATCCCAAAAGCCCATCAAGCCCCATATCCTTACCCTCCCACTGCTCTATCCAAACTCCCAGAATGACAGCTCTCAGACTTGCTGGTTTCAGGACACTTTTACACATTTAAAAAATATGAAGGACTTCAAAGAGTTTTTACTTTATGGATTATCAATTTACTGTTACATAAATTAAACTGAGAATGCAATAGTTTCTAAAAAGCCATTACATATTATCATAAAAAATATATTTTATGAAAAATAACTATCTTCCCAGGTGAAAAAAAAAAAGTGAGAATGGTGTTGATGCTTTATATGTTTGTAAATCTGTTCAATATCAGGCTTTACTGGAAAGAAGACAACTAGTTACTCATATTTGCTTTCCCATTCAATTTTTTTGATATGTGGTTTTGGCTGAAGCACATGAAGAAAATCCAGCCTCACAGAGATTCAAGGAGGGGAATTTTAGTAGCCTTTTCAAATAGTTGTAGACATTCTTTTTCATACTAATCAAAAATTGAAAAGTCAGTTTCTTAAAAGTTAACTTACAGTATAGAGTCTGAAATCTTACCAGTAAAGTTCTTTTTACTCTTTTATATTAAAATGTATTTGTTTATCTTGCAGTTTTAATGGATCTTTTATCTACTTATAATTAATTGTATCAAACATTGACCATTAGGAAAATATTGGTTCTGGGAGTTATGCAGAACTTCCAAATATTGACACATTTTATTAAAGAATATAATATCTTAAAAATTCCATGCAGTCACATCATCACTGATTTCATCAGAAAAGCCTCAAGTATTTTAGAAACTGTCAAACACATGATGGTAAATACAAGGTTTCCAGAATTCTACTTTTTACTTGAAAGCTCAGCTTTTCTAATTGGTAACAAAACTGTCATTTGCTTTCCTTGACACCATACATTCACACTGTTCATTTCTAAGAAAATGTCCAGCAAATATCTAAGTCTGAAAACCATAGTCATTGCTATAGGACCTCCCAGGTGGCTCAGTGGTAAAGAACTGACCTGCCAATGCAAGAGACACAGGGAGCGTGGGTCAGATCCCTGGGTCAGGAAGATCCCCTGGAGGAAATGGTAACCCACTCCAGTATTCCTGCCTGGAGAATCCCTTGGATGGAGGGGCCTGGCAGGCTATAGTCCAGGGCAGGTCACAGAATCAGATATGACTGAGCAACTGCTTATGCATTGCCGTAAACAGGAAAATTGCCCTCTATGCACCAAAGGTACATTCACTTGCCAGTCTCTGGAACCTGTGATTATTACCTTCTACAAGCAAAAGATGTGAATAAGTTAAGGGTCCTTGGGAAGAGGGGCTCATCCTGGGTTATCTGGGGGAGAGAGAAGGAGAGATGAGAGAGAAGAGAAGAAGGCACAAAGAGGAGAGGCAGAGTGAAGATGGTGGCAGGGTTTGGAGTGATGCTGCCACCAGCCAAGGAATTTCAACACATCGATCAAGGCATGTCACCAGAAGCTAGAAGAAATCAGGAACAGATTCTCCTCCAGAGCTTCCAGAAAGAACATGACCCTGCCAACACATCTTTGGACTTCTGGCTTCCAGAACCGTGAAAGAATACATTTCTGGGGCTTCCCCACTGGCAGAGTGGATAAGAACCAGCCTGCCAATGCAGGGGACACAAGTTCAATCCCTGGTCCGGGAAGATCCCACATGCCCTGCAGCAACTAAGCCCATGCCCGCAACTACTGAGCCCAAGCTCTGCTCTAGAGCCCGGGAGCTGCAACTACTGAGCCCACATGCCCAGAGCCCGTGCTGCACAACAAGAGAAGCCACCGCAGTGAGAAGACTGCGCACTGCAGTGAAGAGTAACCCCTCTCGCCGCAGCTGGAGGAAGCCCACACGCGGCAACAAAGACCCAACACAGCCAAACGAAATAAACAAAAAGAATGCATTTCTGTCATGTTTAAGCCGCCAGGGCTACAGTACTTTGTTTTGGCAACCCTAGCACTCTATTATGGTCATTCTTGCAAGTAAAAATTGGTGTTCCGTGAACAAGACTGCTCATTCAGATGGCAACTTAAGCAATCATACAACCGCCTTTCCTCCAGACGGTCATGATGCTTCATCACAGACAAGTGTGATTTCTGCACGCTTCTCATTTTGCCACTCTGAATATTAAAAAGAATTGGGATTTAACAAAACTAGCATTTTGTAATGCTTCATCAAGGATGCTCTTAGCTGAAGCTGGCATTTTTTTTAATACTACAAGTGTGTGTGGCAGTGGAGAAGACCCTGACTGCAAGTTCAGTGGGCACCTCTGTCTTAGTTCATGCCAAGACACCAGAGTTTTACCTGCTCTCATTTTTGCCTGATCAGTGCAAAATCAACTCAGGGGAAAAAAAAAAAAAACAAAAGGAAAAGACAAATAACATTTTAGTATCATGAAAATTGTTTTTGACTGCCAGCATGTCCTGAAAGTGGCCCCTCCTGGTCTGTGGGCAATATTTGCAAACTGCTGAAGCAAATATAGCAAGAGGCTAACTATGAAACACAGGTGGTGGGGCAGTCACATTTCTGTTTCCTAAAAAAAAAAAATAAATAAATAAACTTATAATAAAATTTGGGGGCAGTTTTGTGTGTGTGTAAAAAACAAAATACAATTGTTAACTCACTTTCCATAGACAAAACTGAAGGGTGAGGCAACTATCCCGGCCTGCCGTGCTCCGGCTCAGGCTCCCTGTCTGGCCCCATCACATCCTCTGACCATCCGTCCAGCTGATGACCTGCAAACCCTGGCCGACCTGGGAGTCAGCTGTACACCACAGTCTTTCCCATCCTTACACATTTCTTCACATGCGACTCCCTTAGCCAGAATGCAGTTTTCTCCCCCTTCCATGCCTCCTCCTGCTCCAGGAAAAATTTAATTTAGCCTCTGAGTGTTGGCTCCAGTCCTTCCTCCTCTTGGAGCTTCCCTCCCCAGGGAAGAATGACTTTAGGGTTTCTTTTTTTCTCCCAAAGTCACATTAAACAACAGAGCAGCTGGGCACCTGCCCAAGACACTCAAAAACGTGGTCGGTTAAAACATCACTGGAGTAAATCAGACGAATAATGCCAATTACTCAGGTTTCCATAGGCAACCCTTTACAGAACAGGTGAGATATATATCAGTCATGACTGTTGTGGAAGCCCACAGGGATCCAAAGTGGAATCCCTCTGCCTCCACGCTGGCCTGCCTCTCCTCAGAGTGCTTGCCCTGGACTTGAGACATCACCCTACACAAACACAGGCCATTTCTGAGACACTTGCCAGAAGTAATAGTTGGAACTTGCAGAGACTCTGAAACAAAATAAGGCAAGGTATGGCAGCATTTACTGGGAATAGGCGGATCATATCATTATAGAAATCTTCAACACTTTAATATGCCTTCCCCAAAGCTGCCTGGTTTCAAAAACTGTAGTACTAAAAAGGCTAACTCTGCTGGCACATTCAGAGTCTGTCTTAAATCCCATTTTTTAAACAAGAACAAAAAGGTAAATGGTTTTTATTACTAGAGAATCCTCCTCTCCACACCCACACTGATTACTGGTTGAACATACATTAAAGAAATGTCATTGTGAAGAATGTCAAATTATTAGCATGTCTAGGACACCCACGTGTTTTCAGCCAGTCCATCCTTCTGGTTCCCTCTTACTTTATCCATTTATCCATCATTGCATGATTTCATTACAACTTAATCATCTGGACTTCTATTTTCCCTTTTGATAACAAGTTTCTTGAAGGCAGGGACTATCTTCATTATCCCAGAGTTTCACCCAATGGCTGGTACCTGAGATATGCTCAATAACGGTTTGTTAATTAAGTGAATAAACGATGTTGGGAAAGGCCTTGGCACACATAAAACTTCAGATCTCTATTATACAGATGCCACATATAAAACCTGCACTGATCACAGAAGCAGAAACCCAAGGAGAACACCCAGGTCCTTTGGTGATCCACTTAATCTATCAAGTATTTGTTGAATGACAAATACCAGCAACTTGCCAGCCTCGGAGCTGAATGCTTGGAACAAAGCAAGGTTCCTGCCCTTCTGGAGTGAATAATGCCAACTCTATAGACAGCCAAGAAACAATTCAAGAAAGAGTAAGTATGCGGAGTTCCATAAAACAAAACCTGGCACACAGAGGCCCCTCAGGGGACGCAGAGTCTGAACGTAGGATGCTCCAGAAATCTGTTCCTTCCTCCATCGTACGACACAAATGCAGAAAATGGAATAGGAAATCCGAGGCCCAGATTTCCAAGTAAGCTAATAGACCATACATTATGTGACCAAAAACAGGAAAAAATAATAAGATCAAGTTAACGAGAGAGGAAAGAATTCTAATATTTGTGTATCCAAATGCCTATTCAAGAAAAACCACACTTTAAAAAAATCTTTTTCTGAGCCAATTGATTGTTTTCCACACTTGAAGGTAAATGTACCATTTCCCACATCCAGGAGAGATTCACAATAGCAGCCAACCTTTCTCAAGTCATTTATGTGTCATTTTTAAGTCACCCTGCTTAATCCTCCTAACACCTCTTAAGATTACAGTTCCTAGACCTGGCAACTGGGGTCCCACTTCCAACTCTCCTCCAGCCACGCCTTTCCTATGGGGCTAGAGGCCAAAGCAAGGGCCCACCCAGAGCCCTTACCCCAATCTATCTCCCGCATGGTAGCCAGAGGCAGCGCACACAGGATGCCCAGTTAAATTTGAATTTCAGATAAACAGGGAATCCTTTCTAATAGTGGCTGTTACTTAGTATCTGCAGGTCTCAGAACAGTGGATTTGCACAGACATGATTAGCTGAGCCAGAGGCCCTTATCACAGCTCGTCCCCACCCACCCCTGACCACAGGCGGAAGCCATCACCTGCTCCTCCGAGCATCCATTGCAATTAGCTGTCCTTTTCTATCCCACAGCACAGGACTGACCCTCCTGTCCACGTCTCACCTGCTCTGCTAGACAACAGCTCTTCACAGACAGACCCTGCCCTCGGAGGGTGCCTGGCATCGCACACTGGTCCCCTGAGGTGTCTGAGCCTTGCCTGCTGAAGCCTCCACCTTCCTCATGTGCTGGGGTTCACGGCAAGCCGGGGTGAGATCCGTGCATGGGAACCCTTGCCTGCTGCTGCAGGAGCCCCTCTCCTCAGTGTCGGGAGTCACTGGGAGCCCAGGGGACCTCCTCCCACTGTCTCTGTCCCAGGAAGGATGGCTCTCCAAAGAACTGCTGAGCAAAGTGGACACCACAGAGCTGCCTGCCTTCCCCCTCATTCTGAAGGATCTTTAACTCTCATCCAGAAATATCTGTTCTGTACAGATCTGTCTCATTTTTCTTCCTGAAATGGGATCAAAAACCAAACTATTTAAACCAACAAGAATCCTAAGAGTTCAGAAGTTGGAGTGCAAGTTACAAGTCAATAAGAAAAAGACAAAAGATCGCTAGTAGGTCAGGCCACGTTTGTATCATTCACAGGACGTACAAAAGAGGCCAAAGGGCATTTAAAAGAAGTTCAAACTCATTACTCAAATAAATACCAATTATTTTGCCTTTAAAATAGCTGAAAAAAAATTATTTCATTGTTTAAGACGTGACTTCAGCAAGAGGACATTGAAAGGAGCACTCTCATGTGCTGCCAGAGGAGATGTAAACTTGAAAAACATCTCGGGAGAGAAAGTTTGTCTATGGTATCCAGAGTTTTGAAAGTATTCATATTTTCTGACCGAATTCCATTTATAAAAAAAACTTCCCGTGAGAACATATCAGATAAGCACTTGAGAGCTTTCACAGCTGTACCATTTAAAAAGGAAAAAAAAAGAAAAAGTGTGAAATAAATAAATGCCTAACAAAAGACTAAATACAACCTAGAATACACTTATAATGAAAAATTACCGTCATCATTATTAAACAAGTTCTCAAGGATGTTCCTGACATCAGAAAGTATTGCGTTAATTGGAATAGGCCAGATTATACTGCAGTAACAACTTCAAATTCTCAGTAGCTAAACACAAGGGGAAATGTTCTTCTTGCTCACACTTCACATCCAAATGGGAATAGGCAGGTGGGGGTGGGGGCAGGATTTGTTCTCAGTACGGTCCGCCAACCCTCTCTGCAGGGAAGGGGACCCTACTTGGTCCTGCACGGGCCATATATGTTCAGTCCAGAAGCCACACCCTCATGCTTGCTGACATCCCATCTTCCCACAAAGTAGGGGGAAAAAAATGTAATCCTACTATGTGTCCAGGAGAAGTGAGCCAGCTATGAGGCAGCACTGAAAGTTTCTATTATTACACTAAGGATATAATAGTAAGAAAAATGGAATACAAAACTGCATATTTAACACAATCTAATTTTAGAGAAATATTTATGATACTTTCATATTTGTATGTGTAAATGAAGAAAATTCTTATAATAAAACAGAGACTTGGGTTGTGAAATTATAGATGGCTCTGATTTTCTTCTTTAAACATGTTTGGATTTTTCAGATTTTCTATAAAGAACATGTTAACTACAAGGAGAAAAAAAGTTTTATGCTTCAGGATTACTCAGGCTGTCCTGTATTTTCTTGTCTTCAGAAAACAAAATTTTCTTTTCCCTCATCTAGCAAATTCCTTCAAAGTCTCAGCTCCATCTGTAAAATGGGAATAATATGACTTGCTCCTCTTCTATGAGAAGCGAGCTAAACAAAAAGTATAAAAGTTCATTTAAAGGCATTTGCATTGGGGGAGAAAATATGTTCATAAGACACAAAACATTATGATGCTTCCTGAGAACTGGAAATTCAATTGTGTACATAAGAGATTAAATGCTCTCTCTCTGCCATTCAGTCAAAAGATATGCCTAATTCACTTGCCTTCAGTTCAGTTCAGTTCATTCACTCAGTCATGTCCAACTCTTTGCAATTCCATGAATCTCAGCACGCCAGGCCTCCCTGTCCATCACCAACTCCCAAAGTTTACCCAAACTCATGTCCATCGAGTCGGTGATGCCATCTAGCCATCTCATCCTCTGTCATCCCCTTTCTTCTCCTACCCTCAGTCCCTCCCAGCATTAGGGTCTTTTCCAATGAGTCAACTCTTCGCATAAGGTGGCCAAAGTATTGGAGTTTCAGCCTCAGCATCAGTCCTTCCAATGAACACCCAGGACTGGTCTCCTTTACAATGGACTGGTTGGATCTCCTTGCAGTCCAGGGGACTCGTGAGTCTTCTCCAGCACCACAGTTCAAAAACATCAATTCTTCGGCACTCAGCTTTCTTGACAGTCCAACTCTCACATCCATACATGACCAATGAAAAAACCATAGCCTTGACTAGACGGATCTTTGTTGGCAACATAATGTCTCTGCTTTTTAATATGCTATCTAGGTTGGTCATAACTTTCCTTCCAAGGAATAAGTGTCTTTTAATTTCATGACTGCAGTCACCATCTGCAGTGATTTTGGAGCCCCCAAAATAAAGTCTGACACTGTTTCCACTGTTTCCCCATCTATTTCCCATGAAGTGATGGGACCAGATGCCATGATCTTCGTTTTCTGAATGTTGAACTTTAACTTAACTTTAACTTAAGCCAGCTTTTTCACTCTCCTCTTTCACTTTCATCAAGACGCTCTTTAGTTCCTCTTCACGTTCTGCCATAAGGGTGGTGTCATCTGCATATCTGAGGTTATTGATATTTCTCCTGGCCATCTTGATTCCAGATTAATAAGATCACTTGCCTTATTCCCTAAGAAAACATAAACCTTACAAAATAGTTCAGACCTAGGGTGAAAAAATAGGTTAGAATATCCATTCTCATGAGTGAATTCAAATGCATGGATTTTATTGCGCGGTTACCAGGTTCATTGTTAATTACCCACACACCTTCATGGCTGACGCGGGTTCCAAGAGTGTTTCCTTTCTCTGTATCTTCGTTGTTCACGTAATCTATTGGACAAACCAATCCAAAATTACTTTACACCCTATTTCAAGTAACAATTTCCAGGGTTCTTAGAAAACAGGGACCCCCTCCTCCTGACTCCTCTCTTTGTACCCCAATTTCAACCAAGCCTAGCGCCAGCATAGCTCAGCACCACTTGATAAAGACTGCCCATCTGACCTTATCCCTTAGGGGGAAAAGTCAGTCGTGGGTGTCAATCTGGTCCCTTCCTCACAGGCATCTAATGCAGGGTCTTCGGGCTCCTGCCGGCCACTGTCCATCAACAGACAGACTAAACCCAACCAAAGAGGCACACAGATCAGAAACAAGGGCAGAGTAGAGCATGACCCTCAGGAACCAAACTGAGATTCCATTATTAAAGAAAAAAACCCCACATGTTCTATCTATTCAAAGAGAAAAGATGTCATTTTACAAGCCTGTCAGCTCATTTTCCAATGAAGACTGAAAAGAAAACGTGGCTGAAGGAAATCCCAGAGCATCAGGGACAGATGGGACGCTTGCTTGTGTTGGAGCCTTTTTCATCTTGAATCTGCCCCACTGGCCAAAGGTCTCCTTCAATGTGAGGAAAAGTCAATTAGTGGCAGCATCCCTGTTGTGACATAGTTTTAACTAATGCTGATATGACAGGAGTTGGGAAGAAAACAGAAGACAGGGATTATCAGAAAGCAGGAAAAGTTTTCATTAGCAGTGCTTTGAGACGTCACTTCTTCTGGAACAAAGAATGACCCCTTAATAGGTAACTGATCCAGTGCCACAGTCAATGAACAATGGCAGTACTTGCTTTATCCCGGTGCTTCCCAACTTGAAGGGAAAAAGTGCTCAGGCCACAGGAACATTCTCTGAGCTTTGTCACACACCCTCTCTGCAGACCCAGAGACACCTGCTGGGTGATACATGGGCACAACAGTTTTACTGACACATTCACATTGGGCTCGGGTTGCACAAGATTGTGTGTTTTTGACACAGGAATCACAATCCTACATTAAAGATGATTACCAACTCCTTTTGACTTCCTAGTCGTAAAAATGAGAAATAATCACCACGCTTGGCTCTGGAACTGATAGATAGCATAAATCACATCGTCTTTTCAATCTCGTGGCGTCTGCCACAGCTCTAGGAGACCAGAGCACCTGGGATCTTTGGAAGAGATAAAAACAAGACTGCTTATAAAGATATTTTGGACTGGGGGCTGGAGGAAATGATCCGAGCCACACAAGTCTTTCAATATTCCCTTTTTCACTGCAGTGTGGGCAGGGGGCTGTTACTGGTCTTCCTCCACCATCCTCTGATCCACCCTCCCCAACCAAACACCAGCACCACTCATCACAGCCTCCCTCAATAGGGACACAGATAGCACTGCTTATAATATCAACACCTCTCTGCTTTAGCCTAGCTTGAATTATTCCTCTCCAAAGACAGCAGGGAAAGTTGTAAGAGGAGGACTGATTTATATTGCCTCCTGGCCCTGTGCTGATTTGGGGAACTCGAGGAGAAGAAAGTCCAAGTTCACGACGCTAATCAAGCTGACGTATTCGAGCTACCTCAAAGCCCTGCGTGAACCATTTCTCAGCACGCCAAGCCTCTGTCTCCTACCATGTTGCTCTCTTTGTTCCTGATCTACATTATACCAAGAACTCACTTCTGGGCCTCTGCAACTGTCGACTTCCTCCTAATGTTTAATAACCCAGACAAGGTTTCTTCACTCTGTTTGCTAGCATGCCATGATAAAACATCACTGACTGGGTGGTTTGCACAACAGAAATTATTGTCTTATTATTTTATTTCCAGCTCTGGAGGCTGGAAGTCCAAAGCGATGATGTCGGCAGAGTTGGTTCCTTCTGAATCCTTTCTCCTTGGCTTGCGGACAACTGTCTTCTTCCTGTGTCACCCCTGGGGTGTGTCATCTCTGACCTCATCTCTTCTTATAAGGGCTCGAGTTGTACTGGATAAGGATCTATGCACATGACTTCATTTTATCTTAATCACCTCTTTAAAGACCCCATTTCCAAGAAAACTCACACCCTGAGGAATCGGAGAGGTAAGACCTCAACATATAAATTTGGGGGTGGACACAATGCAGCACGTAACGCTCGTTTTTCCCCAGCATCACCAAGGCCAGCGTTTACATGTGTGTACGCAAGAGAGTTCCAGAAAAACATCCACTTCTGCTTTATTGACTATGCCAAAGCTTTTGACTGTGTGCATCACAACAAACTGTGAAAATTCTGAAAGAGATGGGACTACTAGACAACATGACCTGCCTCCTGAGAAATCTGTATGCAGGTCAGGAAGCAACAACTAGAACTGGACATGAAACAGCCTGGTTCCAAATAGGAAAAGGAGTATGTCAAGGCTGTATATTGTCACCCTGCTTATTTAACTTCTATGCAGAGTACATCATGAGAAACGCTGGGCTGGAAGAAGCACAAGCTGGAATCAAGATTGCCAGGAGAAATATCGATAACCTCAGATATGCAGATGACACCACCCTTTTTTTGGGCAGAAAGTGAAGAGGAACTAAAGAGCGTCTTGATGAAAGTGAAAGAGGAGAGTGAAAAAGTTGGCTTAAAAGTCAACTTTCAGAAAACTAAGATTATGGCATCCAGTCCCATCACTTCATGGCAAATAGATGGAGAAACAATGGAAACAGTGAGAGACTTTATTTGGGAGAGTGCTTCAGAATCACTGCAGATGGTGACTGTAGCCATGAAATTAAAAGACACTTGCTCCTTGGAAGAAAAGCTATGACCAACCTAGACAGCACATTTAAAAGCAGAGACATTACTTTGCTAACAAAAGTCTATCTAGTCAAAGCTATGGTTTTCCATGAGTCATGTTTGGATGTGAGAGTTGGACTATAAAGAAAGATGAGCACCAAAGAACTGATGCTTTTGAAATGTGGTGTTGGAGAACACTCTTGAGAGTCTCTTGGACTGCAAGGAGATCCAAGGAGATCCAAGCAGTCAATTCTCAAGGAAATCAGTCCTGAATATTTATTGGAAGGACTGATGTTGAAACTGAAACTCCAATACTTTGGCCACCTGATGTGAAGAACTGACTCGTTTGAAAAGGCCCTGATGCTGGGAAAGGCTGAGGGTGGGAGAAGAAGGGGACGACAGAGGGTGAGATGGTTGGATGGCATCACCGACACAATGGACATGAGTCTGAGTGAACTCCAGGATGTGGTGATGGACAGGGAGGCTTGGCGCTGCAGTCCATGGGGTCACAGAGAGTCGGAGATGACTGAGCAGCTGAACTGAACTGAGCTTTCCAGATGGCTCAGTGGTAAAGAAGCCACCTGCCAATGTAGACGACACAGGAGATGTGGGTTCCATCCCTGGGTCAGGAAGATCCCCTGGAGTAGGAAATGGCAACCCACTCCAGTATTCTTCCCTGGAGAACTCCATGGTCTGAGGAGCCTGGCGGGCTACAGTCCATGGCATCGCAGAGTCGGACATGACTGAGCCCACACGCACACTCTACATTTTTCTGTACCTTGCTCACGAATTCCTATTCCAACAGGATGTGGGAGCCGGAGGAGTGAGGGTTCCTGTGGCTCAGAGCAGTCTCCCTGGAGCAAACCAGTCTCTTCCAGTAACTGTTCAGCTCTCTGGTATCTCCCCCTTTCCCAGGCCCAGAGGGAAGCCTGGTGTCCCCTCCATGGGGCGATGGAAGGGGGGCCTGGGGGTCCCACTCTCCTCTAGTTGGGTCACTGTCATCGCCGCTGCTGTTGCTAAAGTGCCCCAGGCCAGTGGGACTCCACGTCTCTTCTCCCGGCTGGGGTGCCACCCGGCCACTGCCCCCAGGGCCCTCAGCCTTGCCCCTCCACCGACCAGGCCCGGCTCAGCTCTCCCTGCACCGAGGCCCGGCCCCAGTTCCCATCAGGAGCTCAGCTCCGTCGGTCGTTTCCCCAGCCCTCTCCTGCCCATGGTGTAGCAGTCAGCAAGCTCACTGAGCCAGCCCTTCGGCTATCGTCCACACCTCTTGCCAAAATGCCCCATGACAGCAGCCTGGTCCAGGGTCTAGGAGTAACTCCTGGAGTAACTCCCCACTGCCCTTTTCTTCTCTGCCCAGCTCTTCTGAGCTCTGAACATGGAGTGGGAGTCCAGACCCTCCCCCTTGGCTTCTCTTCGATGTGTTTACTATCTGCCCCTCCTTACTCGACATAGACCCCCTCCCCAAGAGGCAAGAACTTGAAGGAAGAAACGAGAACACCCCTAATATTACTTCCTTTCTGGCTCCCTCTCTCCTTAGCTCGCCCCTGCCCCTTCCCCTCCCACCAACACCCCACCCCCACCTCCAAACTGCAAGGACTTTCCATTTCCAGCTGAATGGGAACTTTCCTTAGGGCACAATCTCTCTTCTCAACATCATGGTTCAAAATAATCACACTCTATCTCAGACCTCCAAAGTTCACTCCTGACATATAGATGGAAGCTTTTTAGAATTTGGGAAACACTCCTCTCTCACTCAGCAAACCCTGGATTTAAGACTCTTTGACTTTTCACATAACAGTTCTAACACGAAACCCAAAGTGGAGCAGAGCCTCTTTATTCTGGGTGGTCTGCCCCCTACCTTCCCCTGCATTGAGAGATTCACCACCCTCACCATCAGGACATGCCAATAGCCGGGAAGGAAATACCTTGATAATGTTGGGAGTATGGTTTCTGTGGCATTAGCAGCTGTGAAACAAATATTCTAGTGCACGCGTGCATGCTGTCACTTCAGTCATGTCCGACTCTGTGACCCCCATGACTGCAGCCCGCCAGGCGCCTGTGTCCATGGGATTCTCCAGGCAAGAATACTGGAGTGGGTTGCCGTGCCCTCCTCAAATATTCTAGTCTAAACCCCAGAATAAGCTGATTTGTTCAGGGCATCTATTGATCTGGCGAGCACAGGCATTATTTTCCTTAGCAGAGAGGCAACTAGGGAGGTAATGCAAAGAACCGTAGGATTTGTTTGCTAAGAATTCACCAGCTGGGGCTTCCTCTGGTCCGTAGCCAGAAAGCGTTGGCATCCAAAGAGCCGAAGCAACAGCAGTTACAGCAGTTGTCTTCCCAGGAGCATGAAGGTGACCGCTATCCTTCCTGTTTTTTCTCGTCTCTTTGGGGACCACTAAGGGCCATGGATACTGGCAGAAGAAAAGCCTCGGAAAACTTCCAGTACAAACATAGGGAATATGGCCATTATTTTATAACTATACGTGGACTGACTGGCTTGATCTCCTTGCTGTCCAAGGAGATCAAGCCAGTCAATCCTAATGGAAATCATCCCTGAATATTTTTTGGAAGGACTGATGCTGAAACCTGAAGCTCCAATACTTTGACCACTGATAGGAAGAACCCACTCACTGGAAAAGACCTTGATGATGGAAAAGACTGAGGGTAGGAGGAGAAGGGGACAGCAGAGGATGAGATGGTTGGATGGCATCACTGACTCAGTGGACATGAGTTTGAGCAAACTCCAAGAGACAGTGAAGGACAGGAAAGTGCTGTGCTGCAGTCTATGAGTTGCAAAGAGTCCAACACAACTTAGCGAATGAACAACAATAACAATAAATGGATTATCACGTTTAAAAATCGTGAATCACTATATTGTACATCTGCAACATATAACATTATAAAACAACTATAAAATTAAAATATATTAAGAATATTTTTCAATAAAATAGAAAAGATATAATAAGAACACTTTTAGGGAAAAAAAAAAACCTGAAAGAATTTTTGGTCTTCAGAACTCACCAAAGAAAATCTTAAAGGAAGTTCTTAAAATTGAAATGAAATGACGGAAGAGTGAAAACTTGGATCTACTTGAAGTGATGCAGAGTTCTGGAAATGGTAAACATTTCAATAAATATAAAAATATATATAGTATTTTTTAAGGCTAGCCAAATACTTAAAGAATGAAATTAAATACAAAATAACAATGTTATGGGATTTATAATATTTAGATGTACAGTATATAACAAAATAGCAAAAGAAAAAACAAAGAAACTCAATAGGGGGAAATGAATGTATAGGGTTGTGAAAGTTACACTATAAATAAATTGTTAAACAATATTTAAAAAAAAGACTAGCAGCACAGAAGGATCAGATTGACTGGATCCTTGACCATGGCATTAAGACACAAAATCTGACTTACAGGCAATACGAGATGGTGGGCAACATGGGAAGTACAGCCAAACTGCTTGGCTTTCTTTGTCACACCAACCAAGTCACTGAATCTCTATCAGTTTCCTCATCTGGCGCTGTCCGCAGCTGACAGGAGGTGAAGTAAGTAACACGCTGGAACAGCGCTGCCACCGGATGGATTCTCAGTAGATGCTCGTTGCAGGAAACGATCCGATGGTGAGAAAGTAGTTCTTATGAACAGTATTAATAGCTGGAATTTATTGAGTGCTTATAATATTCCAGGCAATGTTATAAATTCCACACATGTGTAACAGAGGCTAAAACATTATTATTCTAGGAATATTTTTAAATCTTTTTCCATCTCTTCCAACGTCTGTCCACCCCCACTTCCACTAGTAAAATTCTCATTTGGTTCACTTGGCACATCCCCATATCCTCAGCTTGTGGGCTTTAATCCATAGACTGGGGAAATACTGTAAGCCTGAAAGGCAAGGAGATTTATATTTGAAATGAAGAGAAACTCTGGCAAAAAAAAAAAAAAAAGACTAGCTCTCAGAAAACATGGCAGGGAAAACAGGAGAAATTTTTGTTGGCAGTTGAGAGTGGAATAAAGAGAGATTTTCAAGTACTGCTACTCTCTGTTGAAAGTGAGAAGTGGACAAGTTGAAGGCAGAGATTTTTTTTTTTAAGTTTAGCTATTTCTTAGGCATATACTACCCTCTTGGAATTTTCTTGAGAAACTGCAGTAAACACTTGAATTGCTTTTGATTAAGCTTCTCTGCTAACTTGTTTTTTTAATGTGATTCTATGCAAAGAGTATGGGCTTCCCGGGTGGCTCAGAGGTTAAAGCATCTGCCTGCAATGCAGGAGACCTGGGTTCGACCCCTGGGTTGGGAAGATCCCTTGGAGAAGGAAATGGCAACCCACTCCAGTATTCTTGCCTAGAGAATCCATGGACAGAGGAGCCTGGTGGGCTACAGTCCACGGGGTCGCAAAGAGTCGGACACAACTGAGCAACTTCACTCACTCACTCACTCATGCAAAGACAGGGCTACTTGAGAAGCCATGTTTATGCAAGTTACACACACACACTTTTCATTTTATCCTCACAGTAACTCTGAGATGGATACTATCATCATGCCTTATTTGAAGAGAAAACCAAAGTGTAAAGAGCTAATTCACACACAGTCACACTAGAGCTTGAATTTGAACCTATGTATGTAGTTTGACCTCACAGTCTGCACTCTGATCACTGTGCTACACTAACTAATCAATTATCCCTTTTAGCATCCATTAATTCCTGCTTCAATTGTCCTCCTGAGATTGTTGTCAAAGAAAACTAACTCCAGGTTTCTTCCCAGCACATGTTTCCTTTCAGTATTGAAACATGTATACTATCTTGTAAAAAAAAAATAATAATAAAGTTAAACATCTTTACCAAAAAAAAAAAAAAACAAGGATAAAACCACACACACACAAAGAAAGTATGTGGGCATGTGTGTGTGTGCCTTTGATTTAATTATATATTCGGACTGTTTAAAATTCAAAAGGTACAAATGAGATAACACAAAGTCTCCCTTCTAACCTTGTTTCCTGGCCATCCAGTTCCCCTTTCCAGAGGCGAACAATACTGCCAGGTTCTACTGTCTATTTTCAGATAAAAGCGTTACAAGCAAACACATTTCTCTCTCTCTTTTTAAAATGATACCAAACATATTCAGTGTTGGGTTCTTTGTTCCTATTTATCAATATATCTTGGAGATAACTCCATATTGGCCTAGAAAGAGTGTCCTCATTTTTCTTTACAGGTAATAATAATCTGTTAGGATACACCGTCATTTGTTTAACAGTTCTCACTGTTGGACATTAGAATGTTTCTAAATGTGTACTATTGTAAATAATGTGATAATGAATACTCCTCTACATAATGTCATTTTGTATGGTAGTACAGCCATAGTACAAATTCCCAGAAACAGAATCATTGGATCAAAAACATGTGCATACATATTTTTAACAGATATTCCCCAATTGCCCTACATAGATTATTTTTAACAAAGTACATGCCTACTAGCAACATGTGAGGTTGTTTATGTTCCCTTGCCCTCTCCAACACAGTGGATTATTAAACTTTTTGGTCTTTGCCCATCTGATAGATGAAAATGGAAAATCCATTTCTTCTCTTGCCTCAGGTTACTTGAGTTTAAACTATAACTTTCTGCCCACAAACCACTCCATTCATTCATTTAAATATAACAGTATAAGGTATTTACTGCATATTGATAGAAGGCTCTATTCTTGTCATCCCTTTGCCCTGTAAACCAAAATCTTTCTCCAAAATCATATGTGGCTTAAGATCCTTCCAAATGGTTGGGAGCTGAGTAGCTCTTGATATCTTAAACATAGAAGAGAAGAATCATTATTGGCAGTTTGGAGGAGCAAATAAATTATATTCCTGCCCCAATTCTCTCCCCCCCCATCCCACCCAGCTTCAAGCTGGGACCAATCAAGAGACAGTCACTGTAGTCTGACAGATGGAGATGAAAATATCTGCTTTATGTCTGATAAAGCCGATTGGAGTCTAAAGCTTAGACCCTGAAACAGATGGGTTTTCTAATATCTTCCCTGAACCAAAAATAATAATAATAATTAAACCCATACATCCAGTCACAGGCAGGCCAGGACAAGAGCAGGCTCTTGTACAGTAATGGCCACTTATTCCAAGGCCTGGAGGAGAGTGGGTTTCTGAGGACAGCCTGCAGAAGGCTGGACTCTGTGGGCCACCCAATCAGAGCAGCCACACATGTTACCTGTAGACACAGAAGTGTCCCTCCCCCTTCTCTCTCTCCCTGAGACAATAAACTTCTCACACCCATGCAAATGCAAGGAGAGGGGGATAAGAATTCTCCACCAACTACTTAAACTTCAGAGATGAATTATAAAGAAAATGGAGTCTTTCTGGGGGGAAAAAGTTTTGAAGGTGAGAAAAATGAATAAGGCATTCATTACTTCATTCAACACACATTGAGAATTCACCATGCACCAGGATCGGCACTAGAATCTGGGACTATGAAGGTGAATCCAACTCAGATCCTACTTTCTATAGAACTGATGTTGTACAAGAGAGAGAACCACATAAATAAATCATCCATATACAGACGCTAATGGAAATGTGGTAAAAGGGCCAGACAAGGTTTTGCAGAGAAGGTGCCTTGAGCTGTGCCAAGAAGCATGAGTATAGGGTCTTGTATGGAATGGTGGTATCCTGTATCAAGTGTCTATGGGTCAGCACAAGGGAAGGATGTGTCAAGGGGGGAAAAGGCAGTAGAAAAAAGCAGAGAATGGAATCAGGTTGTGTTTGGGGCCTGGAAAATATTTCTGTGTGGATGGAGATCTGGGCAAGGTGGGAAGATAGACGTACAAGTACAAAAAGGCTGAGAAGGTACCCTGGGCCAGACTGAGATCTTTTGCCAGACACACTCAGGAGCTCATGCTCAGTTCTTAGGCCATGGGAAGCCTTTAGTGCTTTTGAGCAAAATGGACATGATCCAGTTTGTTTCAGAAAGATCACTCTGGCCGAAGATGAGGATGGATTGGGAGGCAAGAGCAAGTCTGAAGGCAAGAGGGCCAGTTAGGAGTTAAACTCTTGAAAGAGGTTAAGGAACAAAACTAGCACGTGAGTGATAGAGACAATTTAAAGAGATCCAGCAGATATTTCACAGGTAGAATGATCAAGACATGGTAATTGACCAGAATACGGGAGGTGGTGGGTGGGAGGGAGTCCAGGGTAAATAGGTGTCCTATTTGAATGGTGACACCATAACTGAGGCTGGAAGCCAAAGAGGAACAGGTCTGGAGGGAGAAGGAAATGAATTTAGCTTGGGATGCATTTTGCTAGAGTTGCCTGAAAGATGCCTCAGAATGCGTCCAGCAAGCACCCCGGAAATAAAAGCCTGAGCTCAGGAGAGAAGGCAAGTCTGCCAGGTCTATCGATACAAGGGCTATAGAGGAAGCTGTGAGAATACATAATAAGAGCAGTCAGCAGAGAAAACAGTAAGCCATACAAGAGAAAAGGGCGGTATAGGAGATCCAAACAGGCAACAGGCATTTGAAACAGAGAAGGGGCCAGTGGAGGACATGTCAGTGGGGAGTGAGGGGTCTGGAGATGTGGAAAAGGGAGACCCTTTTAATGAGTCATGGAGGGGGTCACATTCCTCCTCCTCCTACAGGCTCAAGGCCACACTGCATCTTTAGAAGGGGCAGTTTTCTCATCCACACTTGTCCTATAATATTTACTGTTCTCAGGCTGCCTGGAAAACTGGAAGAGAAAGAGAAGGATGAGGATGACTGTTCAGCAGAGAGGACCAGCTTTCTCCTCCTGCAGCCCTCTCTGCAGGAAGCATCTCCTCCTCTGCCCTAAAACGGAAGACCAAAGAGCAGGGTGTGTCTGCATGAACACCTTCCAACAAAAGCCTGCAGAGGCTCTGTGTTTACAAATGTCAGAAGGAAATCGAATATCCTTGTTTACGATTTCTCACGAGCTAAGCCCGTTCGATCTCACAGTGATCCCTGCCAGCCTCCTTCCTGCCCATACCATCTGCTCCAGGCAACAACCTGGCCCCTTTATGCTCACCTTTCTCCAGCCATCAGATCTGGGCACAAGCTCATCCACGTGCCTGGAATATCCCTGCTCTTTCTATAAAATTTCTGCTGATTTCTTGAAAACCATGTTCAATCCTACCCAGTCTGTGAAGCATCCCTTCCTATTCTGAATGTGAACTCAACATATATCCTTTGGCTAGAAACTTGGCCTGTTAATTTTGTTGTTGTTGTTGTTATAGAAATCATCTCATTTGTCATAATTATTTAGGGGAAATAAACAGACTTTCTAGACAATCAAAGCTCTGCCTCTCAGTGTCAATATTTTATTCCATTCATTCAACTGAACCAATATTTATTGAGCTCCCACCCTTTATGTGCCGAGCCCTGTGTTCTATGACAGAGATTTTAAATAAAGAAAAGTAAACAAAGAAAAAGTAATCATTTCACAAGCTAAGAAACAAACCTGGGCCTTGTTTAGGTGGTTTAGAAAATTTATATGCTAACTACCCCCACTGCCTTGTTTGGTAGATCTTCCTGAAACTGAAGATCCTCTTCCCTGCCTTTTACACAGAAAGGAATGAATAAAATCTGAAATATTTCTGTTGTCTCTGGTGCATCACATTGGACATCCTGTTTTAAAAGAATAGCTTGTCTCTTTTCATTAGAAAAACAATGTGTTCCTTGTGAAAGTTGAAAAAGATTTTTCCAATCACCCTCTGCTGCTAACATTTTTGTATATCTCTTTCTAGGCTACTGTCCAACCCATTTTTAGGGAGTTTTGCCTTAATAACAATGCAGTGCACGGAACATAAAAGTTCACAGCTTGGGGACTTCTCTGGACATCAAGTAGTTAAGACTTTGCCTTCCAATGCAGGGGGTGAAGGTTCAATCCCTGGTCTGGAAGCTAAGATCTCACATGACTCTCAGCCAAAAAACCAAAACAGAAAACAGAAACAATATTGTAACAAATTTGAGAAAGACTTTTAAAAGTTCATAGCTTGTTGTCTTACAAGTTCACGTTTCAGTGTAGACAGTAAGATCCTTTCTTGAGCAGTGTCTTGCGGCAGAGTAAACTGAGACCCCCTCCCCCTCCCTTTAGCCTTCTTCATCCTTCCCACACAGTCCAGCCCCCCAGGTGAGAAATCTCAGTTCTCACGGTTTCCCAACTTCTCTGCACCCTCCCACCCCTGTGTAGAGGACAGAGCTCACCCCACCCTCTGCTATGACAGCAGAAGCTTTAAAAGTGGAGAAGTGGTAGACACTTAAATGCCCAAAGGTGTGAAATATCTAGGACCCAAAAATGAAGCATGAGACACAGTCCTCACTTCCCTAGAGAAGAGTTCCAAGACCCAGAGAGCAGGGTTTCACACCAGGAAGTCCTAGCCACTGAGATAGGAAGGAATAAAAGGGAGAAGTTATGGAAGGTGGGAAAAGATGTCCAAAGAAGACGGGGAGCATCCACGTGGGGTGCCCTTTGACTAGTCCTCCAGAGTCATTGGTGGAAAGCGACAAGAGCCTCCTGGAGACAAAGCTGTACTAGCTGAGAGGGACCATCTCCGAAGGCCATTACCCAAGTGGTGACGACAATATCCCTTGAAGACCCACAAGTTCCCATTTTTTCTACTTCCAGACCATCTTTGAGGACAAATTTTGCAAAACATAAAAGGCACCTTTCATGTGGGTTATATCTGCAATACAGTGACATTTCCCAGGACTAGCACTGACCAGGAAGCAAAGCATATTCGTGCTCCCTGTTCAGGACACTGTCTCACCTTCATACACCCCAAGGAAGACATGGCCTGCTTACAGAATTGTGAAGGAAAATTGCTGCTACACAAAACAGCCCCAGAATGGCACACTATTAAACTTGCATTGCTCTTCCTTAACCATCAAGGCAGTGACTCCTAACCTTGTCTGCACACTGGAATCATCTAAGAAGTTTCCAAAACAATCAGTGTCTGTGTACCCACCTCTGAAGATTGTCATTTATCCATTGTAGGTGTGGCCTGGGTTTGGAAATTACTGAACATGCCCAGGTGATACTGACGTGTGTCGGACAAGCTTGAGAACTACAGCTTTAACATCAGCTTCTAGAAAATTACTTCTCCTCGTTGGCGGTCTATAGCCATGGCTTGGGGCAGCCCATCTCCACAACTCAATCGCTGCATGTTCTAGAAATGCTATCTAGAATATATCCAAGATAAGGAGAAATGAATTTGGAACAATGCAATAACAGGCATGGACTATAGAATCGTAACCTTTTCAGTATCAGTGTTTCTACTCAGAGAAGCTCCAGAGAGCTGAGCTGGCTGAAGAAGTGGCCACCAGATAAGCAAAGTTTTATGGCATCCCTTTATGAGTGATGGATTATGTGTTTACATATGCATATAAGTGTTAGCCCCTTAGTCATGTCTGGCTCTTAGGGACCCCATCTACTGTAGCCTGCCAGGCTCCTCTGTCTCTCAAATTCTCCAGGCAATACTCAAGTGGGTAGCCATTCCCTTCTCCAGGAGATCTTCCCGACCCAGGATCGACCCAGACTCCACCCAGATCTCCTGCATTGCAGGCAGATTCTTTACGAGGGAAGCCCCCAGGGAAGCCCATATATGCATATGCTTATAGCTTTTTAGCCTAAAATTGATGAGCTCAAACTACAGTGCCTTCCCTGATTGTTTAGACAATTTGAGGGCAGGTATATCATACGGCTATTGCATCATCATGTGGCCTTTTGAAGAGAAACTTTACACCCAAGAAGTTCCCAGTAGACATTCAGAGTGGTCTTTAACACTCAGTTGCTGCTGACTCTCCCGGAGCTCACTAACGGGCCAAGAAGAGCCACAGCTCTTAAGTGACAAGGCACTCCTTTCTGAAGTGATGTCTGGGGTCCTTCTTGGGGGAATCAAGTAAGATCTCTCTCCAGTTAAAATATTCCAGATGAACACTATTACTTGTCCCTTAGGGATGGCACTATTAGAAAAGCGAAAGGCAATGAGTTCACCTCACAACTGCCCTTTAAAGGTAAAAACAATTATTTTGATCATTCTGAACAGAACGCTTGCACAAGTTCTCTAAGCAGTCTTGGAGAGCCTGGACTATGGAGAGAGCCAGTCCTCAGAGCTCCTGGCTGATGCAACCTGAGGACATTCCCCAGAAGACATACTCCTCACTTCTAAGTTCAAGAAAATTAATTAAAAGTTCCAAAAAACAACCTTGTTCATTATACTAATTGACTTCAGAGATGAAAGACAGCTCTAGCCCATGATAACACAGCTCAGCATCCACTAAAAACCACGGAGCCCACGAGAGTCTGGATGCCACTAGTGGAGGACAGATATGTTCTGTTGGTGCCATGGCCGCATGTGCAGGGCAAATCGAAGCATTCTTGCACTCTGCCTTGTCTTTCTTTTTTCCCCTTTTTAATTTTTGTTGCACTGGGTCTTCGTTGCTGCGTGCAGGCTTTCTCTAGTTGCAGTGAGTAGGGTCTGCTCTTTGTGCTCGGACTTCTGCTTGAGGCAGCTTCTCTTGTTGCAGAGGACAGGCTCGAGGCGCACAGGCTCAGTAGTTGTGCTGCACGGGCTTTAGCTGCTCCATGGCAGGTGGGATCTTCCCGGACCAGGAACTGAACCCGTGTCCCCTACACTGGCAGGCGGACTCCTATCCACTGTACCACCAGGGAAGTCCTAACCTTTAAACCCTTTTCTCCTCTTATAGCAGAGCACTTCCTAGAGACTTCCTGGTGATATATTATCAGAGCACAGGATCCAATCCCAGCTGTATTTCATTTCAGGGTGCTACAGGGGAAACCCCAAAACTTTTAGAAAGAAATAACTCAAAATGAATATTTGGGATTCACTTTGACCTTAAATAAAATACATCATTTGACACATCTGGGGAGACATATCAATTGGTGAAAGAGGGAATGCTGTTTTGATTTTTTTGTTTGTTTTAATGAAACAAACAAGATATCGCAAGACTTCAAAAGAATCACAGATGCTGTGGTGTCATGATAAACACGGCCCCTGTGACCACTTTCTGTAGAAAGATCATTCTGAGAAGGCTTTTTGGAGAAGGAAGGAATCTTCTGGCCATTTTCCTTTCTGAACCCTCTCCTGTTTTCTTTCTTTCTTTTTGGCCACCATATGGCTTGCAGGATCTTAGTTCCCCAATCAGAGATTGAACTTGGACCCTAGGCAGTGAAAGCTGAGAGTCCTAACCACTGGATCACCAAGGAATTCCCTCTCTTCTATTTTTCTAAGGACATTCTGTGTCTTTAGTAACCACTCTGTCCTCTGAACATTCTTGATTGTGGGGTTCAAGTGGTACCACTCTCTTCAGGTGCCCCCTAATTTTCTGATGCTTCTTCCCTGTCTAGCTCATGGGTACTTTAATCTCAAGAGCTGGGCTCCTTGGGCCCTGTCCTTGGCCCTTCTTTCTGGGTGACCTAAAACACTCCCATGATGTCCACAGTTATCTGAAAAGTGATGACTTTTACCCATTTGTCTCTAGCCAAAGGCCACATCCCAATATTTACTGGACTTAAACGGTGGCCATTGTAGAGATTCCTCAAACTCAATATGCACAAAGAAAGGCACACTGGGCCTTAAATTCCTCTTCCATTTTTTATCTTTGCAACTAGCACCATCATTGACCCCATCAGCCAGGAGCAAATTTGAGTTCATCCTCCAAGCCTTCTGCACACACCCTACACCCAGTTTGTCAATATCGCAGTTAGGAATTGCTTTTGGCTGCTGGATGGAAATAGATGGAAATCACAGTGATTTCAACAAGGAAAGATTCATCTTTCTCATACAACATGAGATTCTGGCCATCCAAGGCTGGTCCATGGGATCTACCATGTCCTCAGGACTCTGGACTCCTGTCTTTCTTCTCTGCCATGTTTTTCACAAGTCTCTCATCTTTAAGAGCACATTGGGGTTACAAGATGGTTATCCCCAAGTTCCAGGCAAATGGAAAGAATGAGGAGAATTAAGGCTTCATTTGGTTCATGTTTCGTTAGCTATAAAGAGAAGGGTAGAGTAGCTGTTCGTAAGGCAAGACAGAAATCCCTGCTACCCATTCTACTTTCTTGACATATTTCAAATTCATCTCCTAATATCTTGGTTCAGACCCTCAGAAACTTCTCCTGTAAATTTCTTCAATAGCCTCCTGACTGGACTCTTTGCCTGCCATCTGTGCCCCTTATGGCCACCCTTCACACGACTGCCACAACTCTCCTTAAATGTGAACCCAGCCCCTGCTGAAAATCTACTGGGGGTTCTCCTTGATCCTTCAAGAAAAAGCCCATGCTCTTTGCTGGCTTGAAGCCCTTCCAGATCCGGCTCAGAACGACTTCTGAGCCTTCGCTCTCTTCTCCCTTCCCCCAAGCGCTCAGCACACCAACCATTTTTTCATCCAAGAATATCTCAGTTTTCTCTTGCCATCCCATCTTACAAGTTCTGCCACTCTGCCTGCCTCTATTACGCATGAAAACGAAGACATTTTCAAGGGTAATCAACAGCTAAAGATTTGAGGAAGTGCCTGCACAGCAAGACCACCTGTTCATATGGTGAAAAATAGTCAGCAAAATATGTTTTCTTACACACATATAAAGATACCAATTAAAACACAACAGACCTGCCTCCTCTAAAGATACCTCTCCGGGAAGAAAGCTGTGGGAGACTGTCACTCTCCACTTCCTCACTACAGTAAGTCCCTACATATGAACCTTTCAGTTGCAAAATTTCAAAGATGTGAACATGTCCCTGTACTTTTCAAGGCCCTGTACTGTAAGATTAAACACATCTATTTATCTTTTGTGTTTGTTACATATTATTTGTATGAAAAGTATTATAACCCTATTATCGTACAGTACTGTATAGCCAATTGTGTCAGTTGGGTACCCAAGCTAACTTTAATGGACTTTTGAACAAATTGGACTTAATGAACACACTCTCGAAACAGAACTCATTCGTGTGTAGGGGACGTACTGTGATCTAATTTGTCTAGACTCCCACACATCTGAGAGGAAAAGGGAGAAATGCAACTTCTTACTTCAGGAGCCCAACCTTGTCAGCTGAGACACTCTCATGGATGAAAAAACAGACCAAAGAGAAAGCGAATAATGATGAAAGGAAAGATGAAGAATGATGAAAGAAGAGCTGTACCCCAGATACATAGAAACTCCTGCAAAATACATCCACCACCCTGGATTCAGACCCGGGACATGTGACTTGTGGGCAAGAACAGAGAGAATCGAGAAAAAGCAAAGGCTAGTTGAAGCCCAGTGTGATGGTGATTTTCTTGTTTTTTTTTTTTTTTTTTTTCTAAAAACTAAACTGCTTCCTGCAAAAGCCAGGGGGAAAAAAAAGTCACAGTCAAAAGTTACCGCCAGGCAGACAGACGTGAAGGTTAACACAAGGTGACATGTGTGCGATGCCCTGGGCACAGCTCTTCGGGCTATTTGGAGACCCCAGTGGAAAGTGGAGCCCTGAGTCTATTTTACCATCTGTCAGCTGGCTCCTTCCTGGGATGCTTCCATGGACCTTATTCATGTTAGTTCAGTGGTGTCCCTTGTATGGTAAATAACCGCCGCCTGAGGGGAGCTGGCCCACCACCCCAACTGGGACTAATACTTGACCGCTTTTTCCAGCACACACGTCACCAGGAATGAGACTGGCAAATGAGCCAAGCATTCTGGAGAAAGAAATATGATGACCACCAAGGCTGGCCAATGACGGAAACCACCAAGGACACTTAGGGGCCCTCTGTCGATTTATGATACTGTAGCTCTGTGGGGAAACTCTCAGGACACACAGGACTTCCCCTGTAGTTAGGAGCCTGCCTGCCAATGCAGGGGCTGCTGCTGCTGCTGAGTCGCTTCAGTCGTGTCCGACTCTGTGCGACCCCAGAGACGGCAGCCCACCAGGCTCCCCCCGTCCCTGGGATTCTCCAGGCAAGAACACTGGAGTGGGTTGCCATGTCCTTCTCCAGTGCATGAAAGTGAAACGTGAAAGTGAAGTTGCTCAGTCGTGTCCAACTCTTACCGACCCCATGGACTGCAACCTACCAGGCTCCTCTGTCCATGGGATTTTCCAGTCAAGAGTACTGGAGTGGGGTGCCATTGCAGGGGACACGGGTTCAATCCCTGGTCTGGGAAGATCCTACATGCTTCGGAGCAACTAAGCCCCTGTGCCATGGCTACTGAAGCCCTCGGACCTAGAGCTTGTGCTCTGCAACAAGAATAGCCACCCTCACTGCAGCTAGAGAAAGCCCGTGCACAGCGATGGAGATCCAGCCCAGCCAAAAAAAAAAAAACGAATAAATAAAAGTAATTTGTTTCTTAAAAGTAGTTTTAAAAAAGAACACACTATTGAGATCTTTATGTTTCAGTGATATTTCTTCTTGACCAGTTATTGCTTCTTTATTCTGTATTCTTCAAAGAAAAAAATACCTGACAAATCTTTTAGGCAGAAATGACTAAACAGAAATATAAGGCAGAGCGGGAAAATTCCAAAATAGTCCTCTCCTGCAAACCAAAGCAATGTTTGTGAGAGAGATTGGATATGAAAGGAAAATGAAATAAGTATGGAAGAGGGAGGTTGAGTCATGGTATTTTTTTAAAAGTGCACCACCCAGCCTTAAACTTCCCTGCTATTCACATAGCCGTTGTAGTCATGGATTGCAGCCATCTTTGTGGATACCACCTAGAAAATGGGCCATCAGGACTAGAACACTTTGGTGTGATCTGCAGTTAGGGTCATCCCCAAAGAACCACCTGGCAGAGCCCTGATGAGTGGGTGCCGTAGTGAAATTGCCCATTCCTTATATCATTCGCGAGTCCTGGGATAGCTGGAGTTGGGCTGGCTCCAACTGGCCAGATGCACTGGTCATGTGTGGAGAAGGAAATGGCAACCCACTCCAGTATTCTTGCCTGGAAAAAAATCTATGAACAAAGGAGCCTCGTAGGCTACAGTCCATGGGGTCACAAAGAGTCAGACACAACTGAGCGACTTTCACTCACTCACTCACACCAGCCCTATGATTGGCTTCACATCCATTTTTTTTCCCTTGTCATGTCTATTTCTCCAATATTCATCAATAAATAACACAGCAAGGAAGTCTAACCCCTTTGGAGAGCTTTAGTGATCTGCTCTAGCTAGCACACAACTGCCTCATTTGACATCAGCTTGTAATGGACTTCCTATGGTTACGAAGATAACACTCCTGTCCACTGTCCTTGCTTGGAGGCTCTTTGCTTAGTAGTAAGGACTTGGATTCATTTTCATTCATCTTTGGCTAGGCCAAGGTCATCAGTGAAATTGCAGTAAAAAAAGATTTCGAGTAAGTAACACAGCAGTCAGTTGCACAGTTAATCAAATGTGCATCTAACAACAATTTTGGAACAAGACCAGGTACAAATCAATAAAATGGGGTAGATCTTGTAGGGTTTTTTTTTCCCTGCAAGCTGAAAATTATCAGGTGAAATTCTATAGAGATGGCATGTGTTTGGGAGAAGAATGTGAAGGCAAAGACAAAACTTGATAACCTTAGGTGTTCCTAAACTTTTATTTTACTTATTTATTTACATTAATGTAGAGGATAGACTTTATTACCCAGATTTATTTATTTATCTGGACTCACGGCTTGTGGGATCTTAGTTCCAACACATGCCCTCTGCTATGGGAGCTCAGAGTCTGCACTGCTGTTCAGTTCAGTTCAGTTCAATCACTCAGTCGTGTCCGACTCTTTGCGACCCCATGAATCACAGCACGCCAGGCCTCCCTGTCCATCACCAACTCCCCGGAGTTCACTCAGACTCACGTCCATCGAGTCAGTGATGCCATCCAGCCATCTCATCCTCGGTCGTCCCCTTCTTCTCCTGACCCCAGTCCCTCCCAGCATCAGAGTCTTTTCCAATGAGTCAACTCTTCACATGAGGTGGCCAAAGTACTGGAGTTTCAGCTTTAGCATCATTCCTTCCAAAGAAATCCCAGGGCTATTCTCCTTCAGAATGGACTGGCTGGATCTCCCTGCAGTCCAAAGGACTCTCAAGAGTCTTCTCCAACACCACATTTCAAAAGCATCAATTCTTCGGCACTCAGCCTTCTTCACAGTCCAACTCTCACATCCATACATGACTACTGGAAAAACCATAGCCTTGACTAGACGGACCTTAGTCGGCAAAGTAATGTCTCTTCTTTTGAATATGCTATCTAGGTTGGTCATAACTTTTCTTCCAAAGAGTAAGCGTCTTTTAATTTCATGGCTGCAGTCACCATCTGCAGTGATTTTGGAGCCCAAAAAATAAAGTCTGACACTGTTTCCACTGTTTCCCCGTCTATTTCCCATGAAGTGATGGGACCAGATGCCATGATCTTCGTTTCCTGAATGTTGAGCTTTAAGCCAGCTTTTTCACTCTCCTCTTTTACTTTCATCAAGAGGCTTTTACTGCCAGGCAAATCCCAGATGCTGCTAAACTTTTAAGTTTCATTTTTGTCTCTCACAGGCTTTTAGCCCAGTTAGGTGAACCAGACAAATGTTACCATCCCAACTAGCCAAACAGCACTGTGTCTGTTGAGGTGCCCATGGAATGTCACCTTCTCTTAATTCCCAGCTCAGAGGTGACAGTGGTGGGTGAAAGGCAGCTGCCGAGGACCAGAGGCAATGGTCAGAGTAACAACCATTCTTTCCTTTCTGCATCCTCTTAATTTCTTTGTGTCCTCTGAAAAGATGATAATCTATTCACTAATGAAACTGTTGTTTGGGTTGCTATTGTAAAGCAAAGAGTTCATAAGTGAAGGAAAAATGGGGATGTCAGCCACACATTTTTCTTGATTTTCTTCTGTAATTGTTGGTATACCACCAATGACTATGGTATCGTACCTATACCATTCCAAGAATTTTACATTTCAATTTATTTTCTAGTATGGGTTGCCCAAACTTCCTCCAGGGAGCCCCTTATTAATACTTAATTCACCAGAGAGAATAGGAACAAAGAAGGCAAAATTGCCACGCCTGACGCAACATCTTTTAGAATTGAACCAAGCGATGATGTAAAACCCTGGGGAGTCTCACAGTTAAATCCACGTAGGAAAATGAATACGGGAAGCGCTTCCTTTTGCCACCACTTCAGTTCAGTTCAGTTCAGTCGCTCAGTCATGTCCAACTCTTTGCAACCCCATGAATCGCAGCACGCCAGGTTCCCCTGTCCATCACCAACTCCCGGAGTTTACCCAAACTCAGGTCCATCGAGTCGGTGATGCCATCCAGCCATCTCATCCTCTGTCATCCCCTTCTCCTCCTGCCCCTAATCCCTCCCAGCATCAGGGTCTTTTCCAATGAGCCAACTCTTCACATCAGGTGGCCAAAGTACTGGAGTTTCAGCTTTAGCATCAGTCCTTCCAATGAACACCCAGGACTGGTCTCCTTTAGGGTGAACTGGTTGGATCTCCTTGCAGTCCAAGGGACTCTCAAGAGTCTTCTCCAACACCACAGTTCAAAAGCATCAATTCATCGGCACTCAGCTTTCTTGACAGTCCAATTCTCACATCCATAGATGACCACTGGAAAAACCATAGCCTTGACTAGACAGACCTTTGTTTGCAAAGCAATATCTCTGCTTTTTAATATACCACTTAACACGCTTAAATTAGAAAAACAAAGGACTTCTGGTACTGCAAGGCCTAGAACACTTTGGGGACAGATGGATACTTGAAGGAAGTAATCACGTGCTCGTCTCTGAAGCATCCAACTCTGAGATTTGCGGTGACATCTCTGCATCATTCCGTGTGCATATCTGAGAGTTAGTTCTAATGTGACACAGAAGGCACTTTCTTTGGGAGGATGCAGTAAACGATGGGGAAAGGAGACACAGGGAACATGCTCAGGGATATGAATCTAAACTCCTTGCCTAACTCCAAGTTAGCTGCATGTCCATCCCCACGCCCTCTGGCGTGACTGCGGGAAGTTACATAAAGACTTCTGAGATGACTGGATGCCAATTATGACGTTGCCAATGTTTTCCACAAAAGCTTGTTCAGTCACAGTCCTTCTCATGAAAAGGCTGAGACACAGAGAAACATTACCACTGCATAAAAGGTCATTTGATCCTTGACGTCCCCAGCCTTCCTGGTGAGAAAGAACAGCAGTAACCATTCATAATGAGTATTGTTTTCACTCAGCTACATCTTCTAGGCTTTCTTGAAAGTGCTATGGACTCTAAACATGGAAAGTTCCAGACTTAGGGCTTGTTTTCAAAAGAAATCACATCTGCAGCCTAAGTAATGAAGTATTGGACCACAAAATACATCATCTCCCAGGAAAGCCCCTTAAACACAAGCAAAATTCTCTCTGTATTCACCTGTGGTATTTCACCAGAATTTGTCATCATTAAACATTTCTAACCATTAGACAAATTTCAGGTGCAAAGAAAAGAGAAAACATATAAACCTACATGCCAGGTGAATAACGGGATTTTTCATGGGTTTTTTTCGATAAATTTAACAAACAGATTATACTTTCCTTTTGTTTTCCTTTTAAAGTCAATTCCAAGTTTTATCTCCATAGCATCCTGTCACCTAAGGAGTGATAAAGATTTAAGGGGAAAAAAAATCCAGTTCAGATTGATTTTTTTTAATTGGTTTTCTAAATGCAAGTGATAATGACTGAAGACTTTTTAGAAAAGAACTCATTTCTAAATGATCTCATCTTTCAACCTTGCACACATATCACTTAATTCAATACTCTCAAACAGGACCATACATTCGTTAACTTCCCCGCACTTCCTTTATTGATTATCATAGATCATCCTATTAAAAGGAAATGGAGGAACCAGGATATCTCACTTTAATTTTTAAATCATAATAGTTTGTGGTAAGAGTGAAGAGGAGGCCCATCTAAGAAAGGAATAACCCCAGTAAGTGGCAGTTAGGAGAAAAAAAAAGAAAGCAAACTAGAATTTCCCTTGCTGGTCTTATCCCTATTTTGTTGGGAGATCTCTCTCTATGTTTCTCTCTCCACCCTGCCTTAAGATCTAACAAGGCTGCTAGATGGAAAAACTAAAGAAACTTAACCTGCTCCTGAATATTCAGCTGTGGATGTGTGTGTTAAGTTGCTTCAGTCGTGTCCAACTTTTTGCGACTCCATGGACTGTAGCCTGCCAGGCACTTCTGTCCATGGTATTTTCCAGGCAAGTATACTGGAGTGGGATACCATGCCCCTCCTCCAGGGGATCTTCCCAACCCAGTGATCGAACCCACGTCTCTTATGTCTCTTGCACTGGCAGGCGGGTTCTTTACCACTACCGCCATCTGGGAAGCCCTCAGCTGAGGACATTTTCTTTCAATCAGTGATGCATGGCAAGACTTGGAGGTCAAGACTTGCCACCTCCTATCCCATCCAGGTTTTCCCAGGGAGACATGAAGAAGACTTTCAAAGGTCAAGGTCACCCTGGGTGCCCTTCCACCACATGGCACCAGACTCCGAGGCAAGACCACTCTGGGGTGACCCCGTCCACTTTAGATATTGAGGTGTTAAACCATTTTATGCTTTTGAAAACTGTTAATATGAAAAACAGGCCACAGCCATTCTTTGACCAATCGTGTGATTCTCTACATAAATCAGAGCTGTAGAACCCTGGAAAGGGATAAATGGGAGCACAGAGCAAGGGTGACTGGACGCCGTGAGTCATCTCAACTTCCTGCTAATCACAGGAACTGACAAAAGCTTCATGTGTCTCAGATTTGGCCGGGGGTTTCCTTTTCAGTTCAGTCTCAGCTTTCTATGGCTTGCCCCTTCCTTCTTTGCATTTCTCCCTACGCATCACTTTTGTCTGAGATCCTTGTCAGTCTATAAATAAAATCATTGTGTTACACTGGACTTGGGGTTTTCTAAAGGTCAGCATCCTGTACGGAGCCTTCCACGATGAGGTAATATCCAGTTCTTCTAAATGCATCCCCATGACCCTAAACTAACTGAGATGTTCAGCTGCTAAAAATTGGTCTTTACAGCACTTTTCTTGGACACTTTTTCCATTGTTTATCTGAAATTTAAATATAACTGGCCATCCTATATTTTTTATTTGCTAGATCTGGTAACCCTAAATACAGAGTCCTCTTCTAATCACTGGCTTAGGCAATTGATAATATGGACAATGAGCCTGACTGAGGGTGCCATGTATACCATCAGGCCTTGAACTAGACACCAGAATGGGTGGATCAAATAATGCAGTGAATCATCTTCATCTCTTTGGCTTCCAGTCCTGCGTTACCTGTCTCCACGGCAAGCTGGGGTCGCCGCTGTGCTGTAGGTGGGATACTGTGTTTCTCTCCCTCCCTCAGCCCCTAACCCCTACCACCCCACCCTTCTACCCAGCAGCAGGCAGCATGCCATCATGCAGGATGAGTGTTGGCTGGAAACATTTGTTTCCTTCGTAGGCCCCTCTTCTATGTCCAGGCTCTGGCCCTGACTTAGACTCCTGCTCTTTTTCCTCACTCTCTCTAACAGGACATTTTTCCAAGCTCACAGGTTCAGTCATCACCTCCAAGCAGACGTGTCTCCAGGACTTCAGGAGGCAGCCCGCTATTAAGTTCCACTTAGGCTTCTCATCATTTTCTTAAACTCAAACAGCCAAAGCAAAACTCATATGCTTCCCTCTGGCCCAGGTCCTCTTCGCATTTTTGGTACCCAGGGCTCCAGGGGCCTCGAACCTGCTGTCATGCTTACCATCACTTCCCTTCCTTCCCACAACCGTCCGTCTCCAAGTCTCAGCACTTTTTCTCTGTAAATTGTTCTTTGCATCTAGTCCTTCCCACCAATATCACACACCTAACCCTCAAATTACAACACCCCCAAACCTGGGGTTTCCTCTCCAAGTCTCTCTCATTATTGTTTCCATGGCATCCATCTTCCTGCAGGGTTAAATCTAAGCTTCATTCCCTGGTTCTCACAGCCCTAGTAATAAAGCCCTACCCTCCTAGAAACATCTCCTATTCCGAACACATCCCTTCTCCAAGACACAGGCCCGGACTCTGCTATCTCATGTCCACCCCACTTCGCTCGTTCCCACTGAGAACTGCTTGCTGTCTAACACCTGCCCATCCTTCAGACACAAGGGCAATGTGTTTTCCCCTGGTGGAGATTTCCCTGCCTGGGTCTCTTTCTACAATCAGTCTTGACCTTATAATAAATACCGTAGGAATAAAATGATGACATTTTCTTTGTCTGATGATAAAGATGGGGGTGCCTGCCCCCTTACCCAGAGCCTGACTTACTTCTTTGAGTAATCTCAGTGATGGAGGTCAGGTCATATGTGTGTGCTAAGCCCCTTTAGTTGTGTCTGACTCTGTGACCCTATGGACCGTAGCCCACCAGGCTCCTCTGTCCATGAGATTCTCCAGGCAGGAATACTGGAGTAGGGTGCCATTTCCTATTCCAGCAGATCTTCCTAACCCAGGGATCAAACCTGTGTCTTTTGTGTCTCCTGCATTGCCTGGTGGATTCTTTACCACTAGCACCACCTGGAAAGCCATATCTTGTGGAACGCATACTAAAAAGAGCTTCCTGAAGTTCATTCTTCCCTTCAAAATGAACACAGCAAGAAAAATCTAAACTGTAGGCATTGTGATAGAATCTTCCTAAGTGATAATTTAATGCATAAGCATAATGCATAAGTCCTTATGGCTCTTTTCTGGTCTTAGCAAAACATTTTTTAAATGTTCTGATTGTAGTTTTTCTGCTCTGGTCAATGTTAAGAGTCAGCTCTTTGAGGAAGTCTCAATGTCCCGATTTCTCATATCGCGATCTGATTTGTATGGTGCCTAATTAATGCCCTGATGTTCTGTTTTCACCACTCTGTTCATCCAGTGGTTTTCATCAATATGTATACATGATACTTCAGAGCAGGGTAGCACTCTCTAGAAAATCCAGTTCAGATAGAGGCCTCAAAGCCCACAGTGAATAAAGTTACGGTTGGCCTAATTCCAGTCTTTCTTTTTGAAATTTGGTAAGGCTCAACTTCTCCATAAGAGTTCTAATCCTTGCCAGTTTCATAGATGTCCAGGTGGAATAAATAAAGATGTTGATTCTAAACGGCCATTCCCCTCGATACGGATGGGCTGGGACTAACTAGAAAGATGAATGGAACTTTTCAAATTCTGTTTGAAAATGGGTAAAATAAAAACTGTATTTGTAAAAATATTTAATAGACCAATAACCAGCAATGTGATTTTAATGATACCCTGGGACCTTGCTCTCACTGGCAAGAGGAATCTTGTAGAAGAAAGCGGATTCCATCAGGACCCCATCCAAGCAGGGCCATTTATGGAGTCACTCTGGGTTCAGGATGGGGAGGGCAGAGACTGGAGGCAGGAAGCCAGGTAGGAATCTCTGACAGCTGTTTCAGAGTTTCAGTGACCTCTGGGAGGTCACAAGAGATCCAAGTAAAGAGGAGGAAAGACATACTCAAGAGGAACTTGGCCTGGCCATGTCTGGGAACTGAGGCTCCGTGGCCAGTCTGTGTAAGGAGGTGATTCTTACAGACAGGCAAGTTAATTTCTGCAGTTATGCAATGGTGATGTCAGCAAGGAGGTGCCTCTTGTCTTTATCAGAGGCTTTGGCCATGGACCAGGCCCCATGGATTTATACCCAAGTTCTGCAGGAAGAGATGCGGTGGGCAGAAACCAAAGGACCGTGTGAGGCACAGAAACACAGTCATACTGCTTCCTGCCCAGGTAACAAAATGGAACCCCAAATACAGACTGATGCTCTCTGCTTCCGAGCCTTGGATGCCAAGTGGCGGGGAAGGTGGCGCCCATCCTCCGGAGCCCGGGGAGAGTTGGCAGGCAGACCCTTCAGCAGAATGCTGGCGGCAGAAAAGGCCAGGTCCAAAAGCAGGGTAGGAGCAGAGACCGCCCCAGGGGCCGAGCCACAGAGCCTGAGAGGGATTCACAGACACAATTGGCTGAGGGTCAGTGCTCTGGGAGAGGGGGCAGAGGCCAGGGAAATTCGAGTTCTGACAGTGAATGTGACCTCATCTGTGCCCACAGGCCAGCAAAGCCTGGAAACATTCACGTTACAAATAGACACAGGCCCGCGTGCCCCTATCACCTTACAGGATAATCCCAGTTTACGTAACTTCCTCCCTCCCTGCGAGTCTCTCAACCACGGGATATCATTCATCTTTCTGTTCTCAGTAGAGTGCTGAGCATAGTAGGCGCTTGATCTATTAGGCTATAAACCAGCTGAAATGCCAAGAAGGCATTCGTCATATAACCGTGGAACCCAGTCCCCTGATCTGAAACCAGCATGACTACAAAACTCCAGATGAGAAATAAAAATCCACATGCCGGCAGTGGGAACCGAGGAGCCCAGGATGATGCTGGGGGAGCCCAGGAAAGGAGCCGATCTCTTCAGTTACTACCAGCAAACTGCCTCTATGTCTCTATTCCTCGCAAAACAGATGCATTTAAATTTGGTTAAATGGGTTGCTTGGCCAAGAAGAGGGAGAAAACTTAAAAGAAGAAAATTCTTTTTCTTTTGGGGAGGAGTGTAGAGAGCATGTTAATTAACTATTCTGGAGTCCAAAAACTTAAACAGCAACCACGCTTCCACATATATCCAGCCCAGTAGCAGTGCTAGTTGCTCAGTCATGTCCAACTCTTTGTGACCCCTGAACTGTAGCCAGCCAGGCTCCTCTATACATGGGATTCTCCAGGCAAGAATACTGGAGTGGATTGCCATTCCCTTCTCCAGAGGATCTTCCTGACCCAAGGATCGAACATAAGTCTCCTGCATTGCAGGCAGATTCGTTACCATGGGAGCTACAGGGAAGATCAGGATATATCCACCCCAAAAAGGAAAATCTAGCAACAACTCACACTGGGAGACTGGCAACTGGTTAAGCTGACTCAAGAGGTCGTTCTACCCAGAGACACTTGGACCACAGGCAGAGGACTAGAGACTCATTTACAGTGAGGGTCTGGGAGCTTCCCTGGTACTCCAGTGGATGGGAATCCTCCTTGAAAGGCAGGGGACAATCCCTGGTCTGGGAAGATCCCACACGCTGTGGAGCAACTGAGTCCGTGCTCCACAACAAGAGAAACCACGGCACCCAGCAGCCTGTCCCTGTAACTACAGAGCAACCCTAACTCGCTGCAACTAGAGAAAGCCCGCGTGAGCAATGACGATCCAGCACAGCCAAGTTCACTATTATTATCTATTTAAAAAAGAAAAACGAGAGCCTGAGAGGCACGGAGGGGAGGCCAAGGAAGAAAGCACTGTGACAGGCCGCGTGGAAGCAAACAGCCACCAAGTCAACCTGCCGCCTAAACCCCACCTGGAGAAGCAAAACTGGCCAGGACGGGGGAGGAACTGGCAGCTCGGAGAAGCCACTCTTTCCTCCAGAAGGTCAGTCAGCTGTCCTGAGTTAGGGGCTCTGGGCGTCACCAAGACAACACAGAAGCAGTGACGCGATATGAACCCTTTGCAGCTGACAGATCTCAGGACAACGTCAGTGTCCCGGCAGAGGTTGCAGAGACGGCTCCCCAGTCAGTCTGCCTGGCAGGATCACATCACAGGGTCACCTCACTACGTTCCAGGGCTGCACCCTCAGCCTCACGATTTACGGTCACACCGGAGCTGGGGTCTCAGCAGTTTAAGCAAATTCCGACCCACCCCTGGTGATGATGCTGTGTGGGAGGCTGGCCTTGGGGGCAGGGTGGAGGGGTGCAGAGATGGAGGAGGAAGCAGTGAGCTAAAGAGAGGCTGCGTTTCTGGTCCATACTGTCCTCCCTCCCCAACCCCCTCTGCTTTTCTGCCAGTCCTCGTCGATGCTTTCTCTCACTGCCCTGAAAGAGGCCCATGCTTCCAGCCCCCTGGCCCCCTCTCCCCCTGCTGCCAACGACCGGGACCAGAGCAGCTCCCAGACTCACCACATTCAACGGCCACAGGAGCCTGAGTCCGCCGCCAGGATCAGAGGAGGTGCTTAGCTCTGCAGAGGATCGTTTCCAAAGTCAGAAAAATAAAAAACTATTCATTATAATGTTTAAAGGATTTTAACACAAGCGTTTGGCATTTCAGCTTACTTTTCTAGTCTCGGCATTTGCCAAAAAAAAATCTTGTGCTTCCAAATATGATACTGTTTGGCTTTCGACTTTAAAACGGCCTAGTGATGTTCTTCCTAGGATCTATGTGGAAGAGCAACTGGAGTGTATCTGCTCATCACAGCTGCTGAAAAAGACTCAAGAGCCCATGCTGGCTGAGACAGGGCACAGAAGCACAAGAGTACCAGTTCCAGACAGAAGTGAGACGGGCTTACTAGACGCTCGTGTGCTCAGCTACTCAGTCGTGTCCGACTCTTTGTAACTCCATGGACTGTAGCCTTCCAGGCTCCTCTGTCCACGGGATTCTTCAGGCAAGCGTACTGGAGTGGGTTGCCATTTCCTCCTCCAGGGCATCTTCCCTACCTAAGGATCAAACACGTGTCTCCTGCTTCTCCTGCACTGGCAAGTGGATTCTTTACCACTACCAATTTTCCAGGCACCCACTGAGTCTGTATTTTCAATCACCATTGATGAAAATGGCATAAAAATAGATCAGCCATGGCTCTTGCCCCTGTGGACAATCCATCCTAGTCTTCAAAATCATACATGTATATGAATGCATTAAAAAGCAAAGACATCACTTTGCTGACAAAGGTCCCTATAGTCGAGGCTATGGTCTTTCCAGTAGTCATGTACAAATGTGAGAGTTGGACTATAAAGAAGGCAGAACATCAAAGAATTGATGCTTTCAAACTGCGGTGCTGGAAAAGACTCTTGAGAGTCCCTTGGACTGCAAGGAGATCAAACCAGTCAACCCTAAAGGAAATCAACCCTGACTGCTCATTAGAAGAACTGATGCTGAAGCAGAAGCTCCAATACTTTGGGCACGTGATGCAAGAGCCAACTCATTGGAAAAGACTCTGATGCTGGGAAAGACTGAAGGCAGAAGGAAAAGCAGGTATCAGAGGATGAGATGGTTGGATGACATTACCGATTCAATGGACCTGAATTTAGGCAGACTCTGAGAGATGGTGATGGACAGGGAAGCCTGGCGTGCTGCAGTCCATGGGGTTACAAAGAGTCAGACACGACTGAGCAACTGAGCAACAACAACAGGCAGCACGAGGCGAGAAGCAGAGGGGACCCGTGGCAAAAGGCGTCCAGGAAACAAGACTGACGCACCTCAGGATGCGGAGCGGGAGGAAGCTGCTGTGACCCAGGAAGTTTCCAACAGGCAGAGCTAGGCTGAGGGCAGGCTGAGACACCTCAGGAGAAGGACAGACTGTCCTTATGGATGCCAACCACCCATCCTCGGATGAAGGCTCTCTCAGGGCAAAAGGGGCTCACACAGAGAACTAGAAATAAACTCTCCCAGTGCAGCTCCCCTTGGACCACTGCCAGCAACCAGAGAAGGAGAAGATGAACTGAAAATCAGTCAAAAAGCAATGTCACTAGTCAGTTCAGTTCAGTTGCTCAGTCATGTCCAACTCTTTGCGACCCCATGAATCGCAGCACACCAGGCCTCCCTGTCCATCACCAACTCCCAGAGTTCACTCAGACTCACGTCCATTGAGTCCGTGATGCCATCCAGCCATCTCATCCTCGGTCGTCCCCTTCTCCTCCTGCCCTCAATCCTTCCCAGCATCAGAGTCTTTTCCAATGAGTCAACTCTTCACATGAGGCGGCCAAAGTACTGGAGTTTCAGCTTTAGCATCATTCCTTCCAAGGAAATCCCAGGGCTGATCTCCTTCACGATTGCTGCCCTGCAAATAAATTCTTCAGTACCATTTTTCTAGGTTCTGTATGTATGTGTTAGTATACGATGAGGAGTGGGATGGGGAGGCAGATGGGAGGGAGGTTCCAAAGGAGAGGGGATACATGTATGCCTATGGCTGATTCATGGTGAGGTCTGACAGAAAACAACAAGGCTCTGTAAAGCAATTGTCCTTCAATTAAAAAAAAAAAAAAAGCTCTGTTACTGTCCCGGCAAGGTGTGACCCTGGAGTGGGGAGATAAAAGGGAAAATGTTAGTTGCTCAGTCGTGTCTGACTCTTTGCGACCCCCATGGACTCTAGCCCGCCAGGCTCCTCCATCCATGGGATTCTCCAGCAAGAATACTAGAGCGGGTTGCCATGCCCTCCTCCAGGGAATCTTCCAGACCCAGGAGTGGAATCCGGGTCTCCTACACTGCAGGTAGATTCTTTACCGTCTGAGCCACTAGCGAAGTGTGGGGAGATGGGAGACGCATAATTCCCCATCTTCTTGCCCGCCCCCTCTAAGCCAGAGCCTCAGGGAGGCTGAATGGAGAGGAAATCACAGAGGCTCTTCATTCACGAGGCCTCCCTGAAGGAGACAGAACCCACCTAGGGTGACCAGGTCAGCCGTGGAGGTGCGCGGGTTTTGGTAGCAGAGTCACGGTCACAGCCTCTTGCAAACACCAAGGGGCTCCCCTCAGTCCCCACCCCCTCCACCCGGAAGAGCCTGGCAGCGCTGGAGTCCCAGATGTGAGCTGGCGGGTGAGCCAGGCAACCACTGCCGGTCCTCCCGCCGGGACAGGGCCTCACCCCTGGCTGGACGGCGGGGAGAGACCCGGGGACCCAGGAATCAGCCGGCTAACTCCAGCCTACGTGGAGGATGTGCAGTGTGAGCTGGGCCTTGGGGAAGGAGGGGGATTTGGGTCTGGATCAAGGAGACACACGTGTCCAAATGTCTCACACAAAAGTGCTCAGCAAGGGGGGAAAATAAAGGAGGAGAAGAAAAGGAGCATTTCTCGGAATAAAAACCAATTAGATCACAAATCCGCACACGCATCCTCATTGTTTTTTGCCTTCCTTCCTGCAAGTTTCCTTACTTTATATCAGCTCAGGGACAGAGCCTTGACCTCCCTGAAATTTTTTTTTTTTTTCCCACCACCCAGCTCTCTAGGGCTCATTCATCATAAATTAAAAAGAAAAAACTTTTATAAGACATTCTAAGTAGATGTGGCGGCCCTTACACATCTACTTTTGTCAAATACCTGTTTCCGTGTCTGTCCCCTTCATTGTCCCCATTTCATTTTTATTTTTATAATTTTATTTAATCCGTTATTTTTGGCTGTCCTGGGTCTTCACTGCTGCTAGCGGGCTTTCTCTAGTTGCGGTGAGCGGGGGCTACTCTCTAGATGTGGCGTGCGAGCTTCTCACTGCAGTAACTTCTCTCGCCTGGGCTCAGACAGTGAAGAATCCGCCTGCAATGCTGGAGACCTGGGTTTGATCCCTGGGTTGGGAAGATCCCCTGGAGGAAGGAGTGGCAACCCACTCCAGTATTCTTGCCTGGAGAATTCCCATGGACAGAGAAGCCTGGTAGTTTACAGTCCATGGGGTTGCAACGAGTCAGACATGACTGAGCAACTAACACTTTCACTTTCTTCATTTTCTCTTGCTAGGGATCACAGGCTCTGGGGGAGGGGGGCTTCAGTAGCTGTGGCACATGGGTTCAGTAGTCATGGTTCCCAGGTTCTAGAGCACAGTCTGAGAAGTTGTGGGGCACGGGCTCAGTTGCTCTGCAGCATGAGGGATCTTCCTGGATCAGGCATTGAACCCTTGTCTCCTGCAGGCGGACTCTTTACTGAGAATCCGGGAGGCCCTTCCCTTGCACTGAGCCACCAGGGAAACCCCAATTCCCTTCTTTTAAATTCACCACCAAACAGCCACGTTTCTTTTCTTCCTCTGCAAAGAGTTCCTCCCTGTTGCTAGTCCCCTGGGTTATGAAAGGTGGAAACAGACCTGTCAGGGCAGGACGGAGAGGTGGGAGGGCAGACCAGGGGTCTCTGGCCTGAAGTGAGGGCCTCCCTTCTGGGATACGGCAGGTGTTAGAGGCTGCAAATGCTCAGAAGGGAGTCAATGTCATGTCTGGCAATTCAAAGGGTGGTCTGGGGCCCAGCCGTGTCAGCACCAGCTGGGAGAAGCTCAGAAACAGACAGAGGCTCAGACTCAGTCCCAGAGAGACTGAACCAGAATCTGCATTTGAATGCCCTCTGGATGGGTGGGTCTGAAATTGTTGCTGCTGTTGTTGTGTCGCTCAGTCATGTCCAACTCTTTGCGACCCCACGGACTGCAGCACACCAGTCTTTCCTGTCCCTCATCAACTCTCAGAGTTTGCCCAAGTTTATGTCCATTAAATGACAGACTCAGACTCTCCACCTACATTCTCTCTGTTATTCCTAAGAACAAATTGCTGTCTTATCTCCTTTGTACAGATTAAGAAACTGTGGCTCAGAGAGGTTAAATAATTTGCCCAAGACCACACAGTTAACTTTGTGACAAATCGTCTGAGCCTCAGTCTGGTGGATTTCAGTTATTGTCTTTTCCACTGCACTGTGTTTTGTCATTGCACGCATGCTCAGTCATGTCCCACTCTCCGCAACCCCATGGACTGTAGCCTGCCAAGCTCCTCTGTCCTTGAATTTTTCAGGCAAGGATACTGGAAGTGAGTTGCCATTTCCTTCTCCAGGGATCTTCCCCACCCAAGGACTGAACCCTCATCTCCTGTGTCTCCTGCATTGGCAGGGAGGTTCTTTTACCACTGAGCCACCTGAAAGGCCCACTGCCTACTTGAAGCTCAACTCAGAGGGGAGAGAGGGGCAGTCTAGCAACAGGACACACTGGGAGATGTGGGAAGACATGCCGCTGGGCCACGGTCTGACCATCTGTCAGCGGGTGACGGAGGCCAGGGGGCTAGCGACCAGGACAGGAGTCCATTTCTGCAGGCACAGGGAGACTGGTGAGAACAAACCCAGCTCCTAGTTCTTAGGGGTCTGGAGCACTGGGCAGGGCCATGGGTGAGAGACCGATCCCATCCTGCATTAGGAGAGAGGCACAAGCCCAGCCAGGACTGGACCCCACTCAGCAGGCTGGAAGCAAACTGGTCTGGGGGCTTCATTCCAGTTTGAACTGGATCTCCTTAAATCCTTCCTGCCTTCTGTCAACCCGGGCCCACAAGGAAGAGGCAGGGGACGCGTGCTCCGGATGGGGAAGGGGGCTCTGAGAAATGCTGGTTGAAGTCACTGCCAGATCAGGGGTGAGGGGGTGGTGACAGGTTCCCAAAGGCACAGGCAGCTACTGGGTCTCTGCTACACTGTGGGGACAACCTCTGTATCTGCCCTCACAGGTCAGGGAGCACCAGGCAGAGGGTACAGGGCTCTGAGAGGGGTGACTCCCAGATGTGACGGGAACCCCCACAGACAGTCCCCATGGAGCCCCCAGTCTTCCCAACTTCCTGCAAGGGTACAGTCTATTTTAAAATGAAGTCCTCCATGTCTGTGGTGGAGAAAACGTTACTGAAAAACTACTTCTTCCTTTCTACTAAATATCCAGAAAGCAACAGAGGGATGGGAGAAAGGCCTGTGCTGGTCATTTGGCAAAGCTTTTCAGACTGCTTTTCTATTTTTCTGTTTTGTAAGCTCTGGGGGTCCACTGAGACTTCCACAATCAAACAAGGATCCCGATTCTTAACATTCTGCAAGTCTTCTTTCCAAATGCCAGGACACAGGCCTCGAGCCGAGCCATCACGCTCCGAGGCCTTTTCTAAGGCGCAGACTGCAGTAGCCTCTGGCTAGTTTCTGTGCGTCCCTCACATTGGGCCCTGACCTGTCTTGTGGAGTCAGCACTTTCACCCTGTCATTCCCTTGCAGAGGGATGCCTGCTGCTGCTGAGGGCGCGTCCGAACCTGGATATGCATCTGAGGCCCTACGTCAGCAGGCCCGCTTCACTCCAGAACTCTTGGCACTTGCTGTTCCCTCTCCCAGAGCAGATTTTAGCCAAGCCAAGCTCCTCCTGAGCTTCTCTACCACAACTGTGCCCACCAGCAGTGCTCTCCTCGACAAGCCAAACCTACACAGCAGTGAAACCAAGCCAAGGCCAAAGTCATATGGTAACAGACCCACGAGCTGGGTGGCCTCTGCTCAACTGAACGGAGATGGGGGGCACGGTGAGCTGGAGGCTGTTCAACCACAGGCTCTCCAGGGGCCACAGGTATGTGTTTGTGTGTACATGCATTGTGTATACATACAAGTTGGCAAAGAATCCGCCGGCAATGCAGGAGACTCCGGTTCGATCCCTGGGTTGGGAAGATCCACTGGAGAAGGGATAGGCTACCCACTCCATACTCTTGGGCTTCCCTTGTGGCTCAGCTGGTAAAGAATCTGCCTGCAATGTGGGAAACCTGGGTTTGATTCCTGGGTTGGGAAGATCCCCCAGAGAAGCGAAAGGCTACTCACTCTGGTATTCTGGCCTGGAAAATTCCATGGGCTGCAATCCATGGGGTTGCAAAGAGTCAGATACGACTGAGCAACTTTTACTTCATATGTGCATTGGTTTATTATAAATATGCATAAATAAATACGTGAGTCTGAGTGAACTCCGGGAACTCCGGGAGTTAGTGATGGACAGGGAGGCCTGGTATGCTGCGATTCATGGGGTCGCAAAGTGTCAGACACGACTGAGCGACTGAACTGAACTGAAATGCCCTATAGTCGACTGATTCTCACAGATGCTTCCACTAATTTTCCACAAATGCTCATGTCTATTGCCAACCCTATGGTGGCAACTGACAAAAAAGGATACTTCTGACACATATGCTCTGACACATATGACACATTTTTATTTAGATAAACAAGAGGACAATGAAACCACCAAGATCCATGTCAGATCTTCACTCATTTGTCCCTGATAAACAAGAGCAACCACTCTGTGGGATCAGATCATAGTTTTCAAATACTACAAGTACATTTTCTCAATTTTTGGTGCTATCACAATGTAACGGCTACCCACGGGCACGCTTTAAAGTTTTATCTGTGTTTTTAACATTGCCCACATCGCTTTCTCAAGTGCAGGCCAAAGGTCAACAGACTTCTCCTCTAAAGGGACAGATGATAAATTCTACCAGCTTTGTGAGCCACCCCTGCCCCTCCCCCGTGTGATAGCAGCCACGGAAAACAGGTCAATGAACGAGCACAGCCCTGTTCCAGTAAAACTTTTACAAAAACAGGAGGGGGCCTGGGTTTGGCCCACAGGCTGCTTTTTGCCAACCCTCTGTCTAAACAAACACGGAAACGATGAATCAAACCCTAATTTGTGGTGTTTGTTTACAAATCAGCATACTCTGGTGGATTTCAGGCTCTCAAAGGAGGAGCTGCAGGAGTCGGCCAGGGTGCCAGGGGCTGGGCGTGGGGTAGTTCAGGAGCGATGAACAGCAACACATCATTACACAATATAGTGTTTCCACCTGGATTCGCTTCTTGGGGCTGCCTCCCAGGGCACCAGAGATGGGGTGCCTTCAACCACAGAGTTGTGAGGACTTGGAAGCCTCAGATCCAGGTGTCAGCAGAGTGGTTCTTTTCCAGGGCTGTGATGGGTGACCAGTTCCAGACCTGCCTCCCACCTTCTGGGGATTGCCTGGCCCTCTCTGGCATTCCTTGGCTTCTACAGCATCGCCCTGATCTTTCTCTCCATGTTCACATGGTGTTCTCTCCCTAGGTAAGTCTGTGTCCAAATTTCCATTTTTTTATAAGGACGTCAGGCGTATCGGATGAATGGGCCACCCTAATGACCTCATCTTCACTAGTTACCTCTGCAAAAATCCTATTTCCATAGAAGGTCTCATTCTGAGACTGGTAGATTAGCACTTCACATTCGAACATGGGGAGTTAATTCAACCTGTGAGATCACCGAACAGTTATAATAGTTGTAAGAACCTCTAGAGCATAGATAATAGAAAAACATAGCCAGTACTAGGCAATTGATGCATTTGAGCTTTAACTTTGTTTTCATATAATTTGTTAAATAATAAATTTGTATAAGACTTACACAGTTTAATTCATAATCATAATAGATGCGGTTAGAACTGGCAAGCAAAATCGTGTAAAAGGTGTCCATCGACCCTCTCAAACCCATTTGAGTTGACTTCAGCACACACTGGATGAGAGGAGTGTGGCCCATGGACAAGGCCCCCTCAGAGCAGTTATGTCCCCTCAAGGCCTAGAACAAGGAAACCAACTCAAGGCTCTTCTGACTCTAAATAGTGTTCCTCTACCACGAAGAACCCAGGAAGAACCGATTATAAACTCCAGTCATTTCCCCCACCCCTCCAGCCTTCTCCAGTCACCTCAGATCCTCAGCTTTGCTTGGCCAAACCTTATTCTCTTCCTCCACAGAGAAGAGAACAGGTTCTCCTTGTGTTCAGCAGGGCACATGTGACCTCACGTCAGGCCCATTCTCACTCATTATGCCCTGGTGCCCAGACTCTCTTCTAGACCAAGTAGAATCCTCTGCGGGTCGCTTCTCCAACCAAGTACAGTCCACGTGAATTTTTCCTTTTGCTGAATTCCTATAGACTCTGTCTACATATGGCAGCATGTTATCCTCGGGTTGATTTCTATATGACTATCTTGCTTCTCTGCTTAACTGATACAATTTGAGAAGAAAAGCTATATTCTTTACTATTTCTCTCAGTCCCAGCCCAGGGCTAGACAAATGTGTGTTACGTATGTTAGTCACTCAGTTGTGTCCAACTCTTTGTGACTCCATGGACTGTAGGCAGACTCTTTACTGTCTGAGTATTTCTCTAGACAGATAACAGGGGCTTAATTAATGTTTGTCAATAACACAGAGAAGAGCAATCATCATCACAGATCAGTTTCATCTTAGGCCTGGGTCGCAGAGAACCAGCCCTCAGTTCCAGGGAAGCAGAAGTGAAACACAAGGATAATCAAGCATTTCTATCCACAAGCTTCAGCAAGCTTGAGAAGAAACGAAGACCTGAGACCAGGGAGAGGTCTCCTGACTTTTCATCATGGGTGTGCCCAACGTGGAAGTGGTGGCCAGCAGCCCACAAGAAATTCCCTGAGTATGAGTTCAGCTAATACACTCTGTCATAACCAGTGTGCTACAAATCCTCAGAGGCTTAACAAAAGCATTGCTGAATTTTTCTTACATAAGCCAAGTGGTAGACTAGTGGTGGGGGGCGGGGCATGTGGCAGGGAACAGAGCAGGCAGACCTCGGTTCACACGGCCACTGTGGACCCAGCTGGCAGAGGCTCTTGCACACATGGCTCCCATCCCCTTGGCCCTGGGAGCTGACATTAGTGTGCACCCCGGGAGGGAATGCACATACGGGCTCACTCAGGAGGGGCTGGGGGCCAGATCTGGAAGTGGTTTCATCACTTCTGCCCATAGTCCATTGGCCAGAATCTGGATGGCCAATCTGATGATTCCACCTAAATCTATATGGGCTGGGAAGACAGCAACTCTACACTATAGGAGGGGCACACAGATCACTGAGGGGCTAGCATAAAATTCTCCACGGAAATGGGCCTGCTCAGGGCCTCCCACAAGCCCTATCAGGGAAAGACCAAGATGGAGGCTTCAGTTCAGTTCAGTTCAGTTCAGTTGCTCAGTCATGTCCAACTCTTTGTGACCCCATGAATTGCAGCACACCAGGCCTCCCTGTCCATCACCAACTCCCAGAGTTCACTCAGACTCACATCCATCGAGTCCGTGATGCCATCCAGCCATCTCATCCTCTGTCATCCCCTTCTCCTCCTGCCCCCAATCCCTCCCAGCATCAGAGTCTTTTCCAATGAGTCAACTCTTTGCATGAGGTGGCCAAAGTACTGGAGTTTCAGCTTTAGCATCATTCCTTCCAAAGAAATCCCAGGGCTATTCTCCTTCAGAATGGACTGGTTGGATCTCCTTGCAGTCCAAGGGACTCTCAAGAGTCTTCTCCAACATCAACTCTTGGGCGCTCAGCTTTCTTCACAGTCCAACTCTCACATCCATACATGACTACTGGAAAACTCATAGCCTTGACTGAACAGACCTTTGTTAGCAAAGTAATGTCTCTGCTTTTGAATATGCTTTCTAGGTTGGTCATAACTTTTCTTTCAAGGAGTAAGTGTCTTTTAATCTCATGGCTGCAGTCACCATCTGCAGTGATTTTGGAGCCCCCAAAATAAAGTCAACTCTAATACATAGGATTTGGCTTACATTTCAAAAAGGCGATGAAAGTCAGAAATCATCCATGAAAATTGTCCTAAGCCAGGAAACAGCCTTATTTAGCTGGAAAGGATCATTTAATAAATGACAATAGATGATATCTCAGATTTCTTTCAGCCCTGGGAGAACCCATATCTGACCTCCCATGTGGCTGGAACACCCTTAAGTATAAGAGAAGTGGCACAAAAACCTAAGTAATCTCACAGCGTGTGATCTTCTCCCTTCTGATGGTTCTCAGTTGCACTGAGCCAGACACCAACAACCAACTGAGGCTGGCAGCAGTATATAGACAGGCTCAGGCTTTAATGAACGCTCAGGTAATCCATCTGTACACCCAGAGATTCCAAAAGCTATAGGTATTCTAACGGCATTCTCTAAGCTTCAGCATCTCAAAAAGGGAAACTGATACCGAACCTTGATTTTCTAGACTAGGATGGAAATTCGACTCACTATTTGCAAATGGTCTGGAAATTCGCTGGACGGAGTCATCATCTGACTTCAAAACATTTTACCACTGAGAGTCCCCAGAAATGTGACACTCTCAAATTGTTTCTTCTTTATGAGCCGTGAAACCAGAGTTAGAGAAACAGCTAAAGTGGGGGTGGACACATCAATAGAATAAGTTCCTCCAAAAAATGCCAGCCAAGCTAAGAGATAAAAGAGCAAAATTCAGATATTTGAAATGAGAGGAGATAATAAAATACTAAGCTTTAAACAGCATCCATATGTGGAAAGAAGTGGAGCTGAATTAAGAAAACCATGCACCATGTCCCTTGAGGGAAAACAGAAAATAAACATTCTCACCCTCAAAAAGTGGATTTGATAAGAATATGGGACTTGACAAACTCTAACCCTGCAATTTAGCAACCTGACTATATTCAAACTGGTTTTACATTAGAAGGAGAGAAGGAAAGAAATAGAATCCGGAAGATTAGCTTTATAGGAAAAACATGTTAATTTTAAAGCCAGGCTCCTCCGTCCATGGGATTCTCCAGGCAAAAATACTGGAGTGGGTTGCCATTTCCTTCTCCAGGGGATCTTCTGGACCCAGGGACTTTGAACCCAGGCCTCCCACATGGCAGACAGATTCTTTACTGTCTGAGCCACAGGGAAGCCATTGTAGGAAAAGTATACCAGTTTTAAAGCTGCTTTACTCACCAACAGAAGAAATGGAATGACCACAACCAGTACAAACAGACAAATTCAGGTCCTTGGGAAAGCAGAGATTAGACATTTATTAGCTGAACAACATACAAGAACCTTATAGGAGGCCACTGGGTGGGTAACAAATGGCCTCCCTTTCTCTGCTTTTTGTCCCAGCAGAATGGCAAAAATAAAACATATGCTTTGGGTGTCTGGAAAAGATGATGAACGCTATGGCATCCTACCGTGGCTTTAGACATATGAAGCTCTCAAAACAAAACCTAAGGGGGCGGGGGAAGAAAAAAAAAAACAAAGTCCAACAACTCAAAGTTCAGCCCATGTTTAAAAAATAAAACCAAATAAAAATAAAACTCCATACTCCAAAGTGCACATCTGGGACAATTTATACTGTGAAAGCCAGGATGCCCTGGAAACTGCAAATGCCCTTAGGTTCAGCGCTGCCAGCAGACCCCGCGGCGGGACAGCGGCAGCTGCGCCTTGCACTGGTCCCCGGACAGCCCACTGACCAGGCCTCCAAGGAGAGGCTGTGTTCTTGATTGGGTTGATTGTGGATGGTAACTTCCTTCAAAGAACAGAGATGTTTAAAAAGAGGCTCCTGCTCCTTATCTTGGGACAGAATAGTCTCTGCCTCAGAGGAACAGACAAAAGTACCCCACTGTGGTCCTTACACCGGCTGGCCTCCAATAACCTCAGCCTTTGGATATTCACAGCGCTGTGTAGATTCCTCCCATATGGATGCTGGGTTTGGCCAGGTGACTTGTTTTGTCCTGTGAAAACTGGCAAGGATGGTGTAAGCAGAGGCTTATGCTTATTCTTGGAGGCCTTGGCCACCACGTGAAGGAATCTGTTTAGCCTACTGTTGAGATCCCAGTGGAGATAGAAATGCTTAATAGCACCCAGCTCTTCCAGCCACCCCAGCGGAGGCACCAGACCTGGCTGATCATGCCTCCTGGCACAAAATCAACACCCAGATGAACTCAGCTCAGACTGCAGAATAGAATGAGAAATCCTACCTTGTCACTATTTTAAGCTACTGGTTGAGGCAGCGTGTAATGAGGCAACAGACAACAGAAACAGCACCCTGTGAGAGGAATCCCAACCAAATACATATGGTCTCAGGGGATTACATGGACGTCAGCGCGAATCCTATAACTAACATTTACTAGATGAGTGATCTGGGGTAATTCCTTTAACCTATCTTCACTTTTTTAGTAATAAACTGGGCCCCGCCTCTGTTCCTTGCTCCCCCCCCTACCATCTATACTTTTCCCTGCTAGGGAAGACAGTTCTAACATAGCTCCAGAGATGGATCAAGGACCCAGGAGAAACCAGCTAGTGTGTTCCATCAATGAAATAAGTCAGGGCTAGACTGCTGATGATCTAACTCAGTCCAGTCAGAATGACTCTCAGGATTTCAGTAGGTAACATGAATATTTTTTGTCCTGGAAGCTAGCTGGAGGATGCAACTAACATTGACCACAGGAAATAGCCAACAACATGAAATAACAGAGAAAAGGAGCTTGAATCTAATCAAAATGTTCCTGAAGCTAGGATCTATCTTTTTAAGTCATGTGAACCAACAAATTGCCCTGTTGGATTTATTACTTGCAATCCAAAGCATCTTACCTGAAAGCATGGATACCTAGTGTTTTTACTGCCTGGACACCTTGCTTCTTCTGGAAATGTTTCTTTTCTTTCTCTGGGGGAACTGTTCCTCCCCAGAAAACCACATATTTCTAAAGGAGGCTAACAATTCAAGCACACCCCAACACTCCTCCCCCATCTACAAGATTAAGTGTAAGCCTCAAGCAGACCAATCAGAACCAAGAGAGATGGCCCCTCTCTGGTAGTGATGCTGAGATGCATAGTTCCAGCTTTGGGAAGAAAATCTTCTGAGAGGAAAAACTCAACTAAGAGATGAGTAGAGAGTCTTGGAACATTCCAGACACTGTTTCCAAATGATACTGAGGCCATCCACCACCTAACCTTCAACAAATCAACTTTGTAGACCAGTAAATTCCCCCACCCTCATCCGAGCATCTTTGGGTGACAGGTGCATCTTCTCACCTTTAACCAGGACTGCTGGTTCTGACTGCTGAAGCAGTCACTCAGTGGCTCCCAGGGACAAGTCACAGAACTCTCTAGGCCTTCTGTGTGCTAAATGAAGGTGTTGGATGGAACTTTCTACAGTTCCTCTGGCTGCATTCCATGCCTGAAGCCTTCCTGGTTGTTGTAGGCCACTGTGGCCTCCATGGAAGATGAAGGTGGCCAGGCTCCTGTATCCATGAAATTGTTCAAGCAAGAATACTGGAGTGGGACCTTGATCTTGAACTCCCAAGCTCCAGAATCATGAGAAATAAAGTTTGGCTGTTTAAAAAAAAAAAAAAAGAATATTGGAGAGGGTTGTCATTTCCTTCTCCAGGGGATCTTCCCAACCCAGGGGCTGAACACCCATCTCCTGCATGGCAGGAAGATTCTTTACCCCTGAGCCACCTGGGAAGCCCCTCATACACCTTAAATTTACATAATATCTCAAAGCTAGAGAGTTCATTGAAATGGAGAATCATTAAAAATGATATACACAGTAATATTTTATATTAAAATTTAAAAACATACATACATACTCCAATATTTTAATGTTGGGCTAAGGCCGTATATTATTCTGATGGGCGGGGCCATGCTCAGTAAATCTTTAATCCATCTTTCTGGTGATGGGCGGGGCTGTGTTCCCTCCCTGTTGTTTGACCTGAGACCAAACTATGGTGGAGGTAAGGAAGATAATGGCAACCTCCTTCAAAAGGTCCCATGCACACATTGCCACACTCAGTACCCCGACCCTGAGGCAGGCCATCTCTGACCCACACCTCTGCAGGAGACTCCTGGTCATTTACAGGCAAGTCTGGGTCAGTTTCTTGTGGGGTCACTGCTCCTTTCTCCTGGGTCCTGGTGCGCACGAGGTTTTGTTTGTGCCTTCCACGAGTCTGTTTCCCCAGTCCTGTGTAAGTTCTGTAATCAAATTCCACTGGCCTCCAAAGTCAAATTCTCTGGGAGTTCTCAGTCCCTTTGTCAGATCCCCAGGTTAGGGAATCTGTTATGGGTCCCAGAACTTTCTTAACAGTGTGAGAATTTCTTTGGTATAATTGTTCTGCAGTTTGTGGGTCATCTGCTCAGCAGCTCTATGGTGGGGTTAATGGCAACCTCCTCCAAGAGGTTATGTCACAGGCTATGTTACCAGGTGGCTGCACCCAGACCCCTGCCCCTGCGGCAGGCCACTGCTGTCTCGTCCCTCCACCGGAGACTCAAACACAGGTCTGACTCAGTCTCTGTGGGGTCTCTGGTTCTTGGAGCATACAAGGTTTTGTTTGAGCCCTCCAAGCGTCTCTGGTGGGTATGGAGTTTCATTCTAAACATGATTTTGCCCCTCCTACCATCTTACTGGGGCTTCTCCTTTGTCCTTGGACATGGGGTATCTTTTTTGGTGAAGAATGCCAGCGGAAGCAAGCTGGGGAGCACCACAAGGGGCAGCAGCCACAGCCACATGGTGCCGGTCAAATGGGCCTTAGGAATGTGAAGTCAAGTGGCCTTTAGGAAGTATCACTACGAACAAAACTAGTGGAGGTGATGGAATTCCATTTGAGCTTTTTCAAATTCTAAAAGATGATGCTGTGAAAGTGCTGCACTCAATATGCCAGCAAATTTGGAAAACTCAGCAGTTGGCTACAGGACTGGAAAAGATCTGTTTTCATTCCAACCCCAAAGAAGGCCAATGTCAAATAAAGTTCAAACTACTACACAATTACACTCATCTCCAACGCTGACAAAGTAATGCTCAAAATTCTCCAAGCCAAGCTTCAACAGTACATGAACTATGAACTTCCAGATGCTCAAGCTGGATTTAGAAAAGGCAGAGGAACCAGAGATCAAATTGCCAACATCTGCTGGATCATAGAAAAAGCAAGAGAGTTCCAGAAAAACATCTACTTCTGCTTTATTGATTATGCCAAAGCCTTTGATTGTGTAGATCACAACAAACTGTGGAAAATTCTTCAAGAGATGGAAATACCACACCACCTTACTTGCCTCCTGAGAAATTTGTTTACAGATCAAGAAGCTATAGTTAGAACTGGACCTGGAACAACAGACTGGTTCCAAATTGGGAAAGAAGTAAATCAAGGCTGTATATTGCCACCCTGCTTATTTAACTTATATGCAGAGTACATCACGCAAAATGCCAGGCTGGATGAAGCACAAGTTGAAATCAAGATTGCCAGGAGAAATATCAATAACCTCAGATACGCAGATGATACCACCCTTATGGCAGAAAGTGAAGAAGAACTGAAGAGCCTCTTGATGAGGATGAAAGAGGAGAGTGAAAAAGATGACTTAAAATGAAACATTCAAAAACTAAGATCATGGCATCTGGTCCCATTACTCCATGGCAAATAGATGGAGAAACAATGTAAGCATTACAGACTTTATTTTTGGGGCTCCAACATCACTGCAGATGGTGACTGTAGCCATGAAATTAAAACACACTTGCTCCTTGGAAGAAAAGTTATGACCAACATAGACAGCATATTAAAAAGCAGAGACATTACTTTGCCAACAAAAGTCCATCTAGTCAAAACTGTGGTTTTTTTCAGTAGTCATGTATGAAGTGAAGTGAAGTGAAGTTGCTCAGTCATGTCTGACTCTTTGCGAACCCATGGACTGTAGCCTACCAGGCTCCTCTGTCCATGGGATTTTCCAGGCAATAGTCCTGAAGTGGATTGCCATTTCCTTCTCCAGGGAATCTTCCCAACCCAGGGATCGAACCCAGGTCTCCCACATTGTAGACAGACGCTTTACCGTCTGAGCCACCAGGGAAGTATGGATGTGAGAGTTAAGACTATAAAGAAAGCTGAGCACCAAAGAAATGAGGCTTTTGAAATCTGGTGGTGAAGAAGACTCTTGAAAGTCCCTTGGACTGCAAGGAGATCCAACCACTCATCCTAAAGGAAATCAGTCCTGAATTTTCATTGGAAGGACTGATGCTGAAGCTGAAACTCCAATACTTTGGCCATCTGATGCTAAGAACTGACCCATTGGAAAAGATCCTGATGCTGGGAAAGATTGAAGGCAGAAGGAGAAGGGGACGATAGAGGATGAGATGGTTGGATGGCATCACCAACTTGCTGGACATGAATTTGAGCAAGCTCTGGTAGTTGATGATGGACAGGGAACCTGGGCATGCTGTAGTCCATGGGGTCGCAAAGTGTCAGACATGACTGAGTAACTGAACTGAACTGAACTAAGGCCTTATTTTATTTTTTAAAAATGTATATCCACTCATTTGTGTTCTAAGTTTTCTTTTTTTTTTTTGCTTCAATCGTAAGCATAACATATTAACTATGATTTCCAGATTTGACTTCTTGAAAGCCAAACAAGTTTAAGGCACTTGCAAAGCAATCTCACCATGGTATCCCCTGAGATTTTTATTCTTTTTCCCAATCTTTTATGCTTGTCTCATACTCTGATGCTTCAGCTGATAAAGAATCCACCTGCAATGTAGGAGACCTGGGTTTGAACCCTGGGTTGTGAAGATCCCTTGGAGACGGGAATGGCTACCTATTCCATTATTCTGGCCTGGAGAATTCCATGGAGTCGGACACGACCAAACGACTTTCACTTTCACTTTTACTTTCACCCACACTAACTTTAATAGCTTTTTTTTTTTTTTTTTTTTTGGGCAACTGCCTTTGTTTAGCCTTTACCAAAGCATTCGGCTTAAATTTCATTTAAAAATACCAACTACATCTCTCTCTTTTCTCACATATGTTTCATCAGTTTACAAAATTTTTAACTCAGTAAAGCAATTAGAATAAAGGAGGTGGAGGAGGATAAAAATCAGGCAAAAGGAAACAAAGATTTTAAAAGTCAGGATAGTGGCGTCCCTGAGGAGGGATGACAGGGGACAAAAGTGGTACTTCTGGGTGCTGGTTACATTTTGATTCTTAATCCTGGTCACAGGTTGGGTAAGTCTATAAATGTTCATTGAACTAGATACAGGGCATGTATATTTCCTGTACTTTTGATATACTCCAATAAAAAGTCTTAAAAAAGAAGAAAAGGGAATGAGTTGTTCTGGTGTCTGGCTGTAAATCTGGGCTTCCAGCGTCCTGATTCCTCACCATTTGCTGCTGCTGCTGCTAAGTTGTTTCAGTTGTATCAGACTCTATGCAACCCTATAGACAGCAGCTCGCCAGGCTCCCCCGTCCCTGGGATTCTCCAGGCAAGAGCACTGGAGTGGGTTGCCATTTCCTTCTCCAATGCATGAAAGTGAAATGTGAAAGTGAAGTTGCTCAGTCGTGTCCAACCCTCAGTGACCTCATGGACTGCAGCCTTCCAGGCTCCTCCGTCCATGGGATTTTCCAGGCAAGAGTACTGGAGTTGGGTGCCATTGCCTTCTCCGCACCATTTGCTACTTAGCTTTAATAAGGAGCCAACACTGCATCTGGGTCATCTGACCTACCCCAGACCACAGAGGTCCTGGTTCCTATGCCTGGTCCCTCTGCAGCCACTGCTTTCTGAAAGCCTTCCACTCTCTGCCTGCCAGTCTCCAGAATTTACCTCCTTCTCCATCTGGTAAGCAGCAACTTCCTCTCTGATGTCTAACTCCTGTAATTTAGGGGCAGGATACCTCTCATGCCACAGTAACTTTTGTTTGATCACCCAGTTCTCTAAGAAAGCTTTCCCCAGGAGAATTGATTATGTCTCTAGTAATAAAGAGTCCTGTTTCCACCACCATTTCTCCTGCCCCAGGTGTGCTGGCACTGTGGCAAGGAGTCAGTTCAATGAGAGCCACAGGGTGTAAAGGTGTGTCCTCAAGCCCAGCTTGGCCACTTACCAGCTGGGTCACTGTGGATAAGTTACTTAAATTCTCTGTGCCTCAGTCTCCAAATTAATAAACTGGCCTCCTTCATCAGGTTTGGGAAGATTAATTAAAAGAGCTCTTACATATTAGTTGCCTAGAATGGAATCTGGAATATAGTAAGAGGACTTTAATCGTAGCAATAAGTCATCATTTGTCCCTACCTGCAACCTGGCTTTCATTGCTCCTTGTTGCCCCTTATTACATCAGAAGTGTCTGTTTACTTTCGAACCCTGATTATAGGTGACATTCATGTTCTTCCATAAAAAAAAAAACCTCCCAGGGGACTTCCCTGGTAGCACAGTGGATAAGAATCCACCTGCCAATGCAGGTGACATGGATTCAATCCCTGGTCTGGGAAGATTCCACATGTCATGGAGCAACTAAGCCTGCGTGCAACAGCTACTGACCCTGAGCTCATGAGCTGCAACTCACATGCTACAGCTACTGAAGCCTGCGTGCCCAGAGCCCATGCTCCGCAACAAGAGAAGCCACCACAATGAGAAGCCCGCGCAGCACAGCCAAGAGTAGCCCCTGATCACCACAACCAGAGAAGGCCCACGAGTAGCAAGGAAGACCCAGCACAACCAAAAATGATTTTGTTATTCAGTCACTCAGTCATGTCTGACTCTGCAACCCCTTGGACTGCAGCACGCCAGGCTTCCCTGTCCTTCACCAACTCTTGGAGCTTGCTCAAACTCATGTCCATTGAGTTGGTAATGCCATCTAATCATCTCGCCCTCTGTCGAGAAGGTTGGATGGATTATATATAAAAATAATTATAATTAACAAAAAGAAATTTCAGAGGCCCATGCAGTCTGAAGATAGAGCTAAACCTCTAAGGGTCCTGACATTCCATGCCAGTTAGAGACATTCTATCTACACAAAGTACACAAACAACCTTCCTGAGTAAGTAGGCCACCTAACTCTACATGCTGGCATTGCTGTGTCTTAGGTCTGAGCCAGCAAAGATACCATCAAACTTCCAGAAACTCTCTGGGATAGGTAATGTGATCCTATTGTGCAAATATATTGAGCTCAGAGAGGCTGAGCAATTTACCCAAGCCAACACGGCAGGCAAAGAGCCGAGCTGCATTGAAGCCCAGCTTTTTCTGACTGTAAAACCCAGCCTTCCCGGGACTTCCCTAGTGGTCCAGTGGTTAAGACTCTGTGCTTCCAATGCAGAGGGCTCCAGTTTAGCCCCTGGTGTGGGGCTTGGTCAAAATAATTATAAATAAAAACGTAAAATTTTAAAACCCAGCCTTCCCATTAGGCCATGCTGTCACCTCAGGCACCGAACACTATGTACACATAGCAAGCAAATAAGAGGCACTATTGACTTCACATGAAATGAGCTAGTAGGGGAAGTAGGATAGAGACCCACATCAGAAGTTAAACATAGGAGCTACTCTGGAAGCTCAGTGGTAAAGAATCCCTTTGCCAATACCAGGGACACAGGTTCGATCCCTGGTCCAGGAAGATCCCACATACCAAGGAGCAACTAATCCCATGTACCGTAACTATTGAGCCTGCACCCTAGAGCGTGGGCTCCGCCACAAGAGAAGCCACGGCAGTGAAAAGCCCAAGCATTGCAACTGGAGAGTAGCCCCCTTGCTGCAACCTGAGAAAAGCCAGTGCAGCAACGAAGACCTAGCACAGCCAAAAATAAATAAAAGAAGTTAAATATCAGTACAGGCCACAGATTATTAGGGCTAAAGAAACAGGAACCCTTAGGAATTCTGTTATCAGTCAACCATCTGAGGTTGGATATTTTCTTCGCCAGAACAAAGTCCCCAGAGAACACTCTTTAGATCAAGCAGACAAAGTAACTGCAGTCAGTGGGTCCAAGGGTCATAACAGAGCTGGAAAGGATGGACAAGCCAAGAATCAGAAGTAGGGTAAAGACGGAACCAAAGTTACTCTGTGCCAGGCCCCGAGCAAAGCACTCCATATTCCTTATCCTTGCTTTGGGGTCCCCACAAATCACTGAATCTCCTAAGATTCACTGATTTGCCAGAAGGACTCATACCATTTGGAAAAGCTGTTTTGCTCACAGACACTATTTATTCTAGAAAACAGATACAAATTAAAATCAGCAACAGTAAACGCATGTAGGGCAGAGTGTAGGACGAAGCCGACTTGAGCCTCAATTGTCTTCCCCCACTGGAGCTGCACAGATAATGCTTAATTATCCCAGCAACAATGTATGACTTGTACAGAGTGTCATCAACCAAGGACGTCACCAAGCCTTGGTGTCCAGGGTTTTACTGGTGGTCAATCGCACAAGCACGAAGAGCCAGCATGCCTCAACCTAACTTCTCAGTCTTCATCCCCGCCAGCATTCAGACTGAAACAACGTGACCCAAGGCCTCCATCATAAATCATATTGTTAGCTTGAACTATCTGGCGTGGCCCGAGGTCCCAAATAAACAGACACTCTCAATTGATAGGATATTCCAAGTGTTTAGGGGTCATCTCCCAGGAGCCGGTCAAGGGCCAGCTTCTTTGGAACAAGGTTGGAACACTCCAAACCTGCTGAGTCAACCCTTTACTACAAGCCTCACTTCATTTTCACAGTAATCCTATATATCAGTGCTATTATCCTCACTTGATAGATGAGAAAACTGAGGCTTAGACAGTTGAACCAAATGGCAAGGTCACCCACTAGTAAACAGAGGAGCCAGGGTTATGCGCCAAGTGTGTCCGGCTTCAGAGCCCACACTCATGTGCTTTATTCTGCTGCTGTCCTGTTTGTGTCCACTGGTCTCAAAAGGAGCTAAATAAAGCCTGTGAGTAATTCTGTGCTCTCTGTTCCAGTGAAGAAAGAACTTCAAGCCAGGCTGGGTTCCACAGGCCTGGACTGTCCACCTGGAACAAATCTCTATCCTAGCATTCAGCACATGGCCCTGCTTATCTGTCCCTCCCATCAAACTGTGGGGGCTCCAGAGGAAGGCTGAGGCATGAGTCACTTGCCTGTGTCCCCTATACTTGGCACGTGTACTATGAACACCATTATTTTCTTTTTTTAAAAAAAAGCAGCATTTATATTTATTTGGTGGCGTTGAGTCTTAGTTGCAGCACACGAGATCTTCATTGCATCATGCAGGATCTTTAGTTGAAGTGCACACACTCTAGCTGTGGCCTGAGGGCTTAGTTGCTCCTAGGCGAGTGGGATCTTAGTTCCCCAAGCAGGGACCAAACCCCGTGTCGCCTGCATTGCAAGGCAGATTGTTAACCACTGGACCACCAGGGAAATCCCAACAATTATTTTCTAGCTAAACTAAATGTCTTCCCAATCGTCACTTTGAAAAACTATCTTCACAGGTTAAAGACAGAATATTTAATTCATATGATTGACAATTGCAATTAGAAAACAGCAGTACTTAGGACCCAAAGTCATAGATATGCAAAAACAATATGACAAACTTAGAGTCATTAAAGGAAAAAAAAGATAATTTTCAAAAAAGTGAAAGACATCAAACACTGACACATGTAAATCATGTATCAAAAACTTATGTAATCCACCAGTGAGGGATCATTAGGATAGGAGAACTACTTCAGAGAATTCAAGGAACGGAGGTTTGTTTGTCAGTTTCATAAAGTCTGCCAAAATTACTTTTCTGATTTAGAGGCCAAACTGGTTAATGACCTACAGGATGATAAAACTGTGTCAGAGTTATTTTCTCTACTGTTCAGAAGCCTTTTGTACGCTAATGAACAGAAGTCTCTAGGTTAACATGTAACTTCACAGTGTCTTGAGCCCTCAGCAAGAGTAAATAATAATTCAAGCGAAAGTACATTCTCTGGTGAATTAAATAATACTTGGATGAGCTTATTAGACAATGTCCCAGGATGACATTGAAAGTTTTAGGTAATTTTTCTTAATAACTGATATAATTTTTAACATAAACATAGCTTAGAGTTTCGCATCAACAAATCACAATTAGATTGATATCTTCAGTCTCTATCTAAGGTCTAAAGCAATTTGCAAACAACTATTTTGTCATTTCCCAAGCTCACCTGATATGCTTTTGCAAAGCAAACAGAATTTCATATGCTGTATTGCAGGAATAATGTCAAAATGCAGCATATTAAAAAACTATTGCCAGAGCAAACAGAGGCATCAACTGCCAGGGAAAAATGGGGATTATCAAAAGAATATCAGCTAAAGCTCTATCAAAACTAGAGCCCTCCAAAAACACTAATCCTCCAGTATTACAGTTAACTATTTGTTTAAACACATTTAATCCATCAAAGATACTGTTTTGATTGAGTCACTTGTCCTCATGAATAAACAGTAATGGGCTTGAATTTCCACTACAGTTTTTAGACTCTTTAGAGTCCAATAATTGCTAAAAAAATTTTAACTCCAGCAGAGGCTGTTCTGAAGTTTGTTTTTCACTATGCATGAAAAAAATAGTTTGTAAGTTCAGCAGTGGCAATCAAGTTTAGAGAGCAGGCTTAGGAAAGAGTATTTTAACTACTTATTAACTTTTAAAATATTGCAAACCCTTTACAAGAATCTGTTTATATAAAATGAATGCAGTAATTAGAGATTATTCTCATCTTTTCATTAAGATAAGTCCCTAAGAATCTCAATTCTTCACTTTGTGCTAGTCCTTCATCTGGAACACCTGGAAAATGCTTTAAAACTAGGACTCAGCCACCCTCAAGCTTCTGCTGAAGCAGAAGGCCCAGGAACACACACAGGAAACTTCATCAGTGAGTGTGAGGCACACCCAAGCATGGGGGTAACTAAGAAGAAAGGACAGGGTCCTCTGGTGGCCTTTTTCATATAAAAGGGCATCCTTGGACGTACTGACTCCCAGATACTAAAAATAACTTAGGAAACTTGAACCTGATACACTTGTAGAAATTCTCTCTATATATTCTACAATTCTAACCTAAATGAAGTGGCCTGGACGTAGTCCCCAGATTAATCTTGCACCTTGCGGAAGTCGTTCAGTTTCAATCCACCCTATCAAACGCTATACACTGAAGCCTAGATCAAGTGTGGAAATGAAGGTCCATGGACCACATTCATCCCTTTGTTTTGGTAAATAAAGTTTTACTGGAACACAGCCATGCTCATTTATTTATATATCATCATATACTGTCAAGTTAGTCACTCAGTCATGTCCAACTCTTTGTGACCCCATGGACTGTAGCCTCACCAGGCTTTTCTGTCTATGGAATTCTCCAGGCAAGAATACTGGAGTGGGTTGCCATTTCCTTCTCTAATATAGTACCAATGTAAAATACTAAAAGGACATAATCTCACTCCTGTGGTTTTCCTACAAGATATGCAAAATCCAAATGTAAGCATGAGAAAACATCAAATAAATCTTTGAAGATGTCAGAGTAGGGAAAAAAAGATTTTTTTAATGGAAAACTATTCCAGATTAAAGGATATAAAATGACATGAGAATTTAATGCAATGGATGATTCTGGATACTTCCTGAGCAAAAAAGAACATTACTAGGACAATTAGTAAATCTTGAATAAGATCAGTAGGTTACATAGCAGTATCATTAATGTTAATTTTCTAGTTTTAATGACTTATTGCAGTTGTGTATGGCCATATCCTTATTTTTTAGGAAATTCATTCTGAAGTATTAAGTGATAATGGGGCAATATATTTGCACCTTATTCTCAGAAAAACATGTGTAATCAGTAGTATGTTGGTATTTAATAACCAGGCTTCCAACATACGTGTATATATATGTATACACAAAAGTTTAGTATAAGTTTTACTGATAAAAAGTGTAGAGTACAATTTACCAAAAAAAAAGAAAATTAAATATGTACTATACTTTATTGTAGATTCTATATAGCCAATTGCTTCTCACAAAATGCTTTTGATGATTTTTGCCAGTCTTTTACACCTATAGACAACTTGCGGTTGCTGCTCACAATCAGCTATGGACACAGCACACACTAATCTGCATTGTCATCAGGGTCTCATTACTTTCTTAAATACAGGCAAACAAGGGACTCCCTTGGTGACCCAGTAATTAAGACTCTGGCTTTTAATTCAGGGACTCAAGTTTCATACCTGGTCAGGGAACTAAGATTTCATGTGCCATGTGGCAAAAAAAAAAGATTAAAAAAAAGTAACTCAAGCCCTGATTTGTTTCTGTGAGTGCTCACTAGATGTGGAACTGGGAAGAGATGAACAATAACTCCATGATATCATATTTCCACCATAAATAGAAGAAAAATCACCTCCAAAGTATAGAGGGTAATAAAATAATCCGGAGCATTGATCATTTGAGTATTGACTTAAAGTGTAGTTATTTGTTTGGAATTTGCAGGAGGCCTTGGTCACTGAAACATCTGCCTTTTCACTTTCACTTTTAATATTGAATTGTAAGCTGAAATAATTTAATGTTTAACAATGACATGTTAAACAACCGGGGCTTCCCAGATGGTGCTAATTGTAAAGAATCCACCTGCCAATGCAAGACACTCAGGAGACGTGGGTTCCATCCTTGAGGGGAAGATCCCCTGGAGGAGGGCATGGCAACCCACTCCAGTATTCATGCCTGGAGAATCCCATGGACAGAGGATCTGGCAGGAGATGGTCCATAGGGTTGCCCAGAGTCAGACATGACTGAAGCCACTTAGCACACAGCATACACACACCCATGTTAAACAATTAGCTCACAAAGGTCAGAAATTTTATCAACAGAGCCTTTTAAGACAGAACGAACTGGCCCTGGGGAAACAACTGTGAAAGAGCCAAGAAGCAAATGGGGTGAAATTTCAGTATTCAGGAAATCTAAATAGATGGATGGTATATAGGAATTCTACCTACCATTTCTACAACTTTCCTAAGATCGAAAATCACTTCAAAAATCAAAAGCTTAGAAAATCCATCAACAGAACCAATTCACGGATATATGTCTGTTCTCTCCTTACATAGACATGATGCAAACTAGGCACCTCTTTGGGGCACTGCTTAAAAAAAAAAAAAAATGGAAGGAAGGGGAAAAGTGCATTCAGGGGAAAGTGAGCACTAACATTTCAAGGACCATTGTCATGCCCCTCAGCCACTTCATTAACAGCCCATCATTTCACAGGGAGGTCTGTTCAATTTGTCTATGGTTAAGTTCCCCACCACGCAAGCAAGCGTGATAAGACAGGTGCATATCCTAGGAGCATGGTGACTTTTGATCTCCCCTCCCCTTCTCCTTCACAGACCTTCACCTGTTCATCCCTGTCCTCTATTTACGAAAGAAGCAACACGACAAGAATGCGTGCATGATATATGACAGTTAACACAGAGCGAGGAAGTCTTTTCTCCCCATGGGGCATCTGTGTTTCATCTGTGAAACTTGAACGATGGGCCTGATCTCTTCCCAACCAAACATTCTAACATCCTGCTTTAGACATCAGCGTCCAGACAGCTTGAGAGCTGGAGAGCCAGCGTCTACGCCACCTACGATAGCCGCCCCTACAGCAGGGTGGCACTCCAGACTCCCCCTCCTGGCGGGAACATGGCCACGCCTTGATGTGAAGCAGCTGTCCATGGCACAACAATGCAGGGCAGTTTGGGACAGGAAGTGAAAGATACCACATCCTCTTGAAACTGCAAGGAAAATTTATTAGGGCCTATTATCATGGCTTCACAGTTGTTAAGAAGTAGCAGTTGGGCTCTCCTATTACCAGGCTGTGTGGGGGAGGCCTTGGTTTCTGCGAGGCTGTCTCTCACCTTTCATCTGGAGAGGAATGTCGCTGCCCACCCCCACGCTTGACCAGAACACTTCTAAGGCAGTCCCTCTGAAAGCCCCCAGAGGGTGGTCCTTGTAAATATGTAGTGAATGCTGACTATGCCATTAGGGGCTTGGGTGCGCATTAAGGTGAAGTCACCAAGATTCTGCCAGAGTACTTAACTATGCGAAATCAGAGGATTCCAGGAGCTGTAGAGCTCATTTCATGCAATCTGACGATCTGGTTGGAGACAAAATACACACACTGCCAAAGATCCCTTACAGCTCAAGGCTACACGTTAGAGACATCAGATGCGTGCTGGGGATAAGGTGCAGGAAGGCAAAAGGAAAGAGTGATTATGGAAATCTTCAGGACACCCTACTCTACTCAAAGAGAGGAAGCTGAGGAACCCTGCCTTCAAAACTTTCGTTTATTTCCAGAACAAGTCTTCCACCTGATGAAACAGGAATTAACAAGCAACAGAGATAAAAGGAGCAGGGGTCTCAGGGTCTTAGGACCCGGGAAGGGAGACAAACAGGTGGCAAAGTTAAGGGGGAAGGTTTAATAACCTGAGATGCCATTGGTTCAACAAAGAAGGTCCTAATCTTCAAGCTGACTCTCTATACATATGGGCTTATAATCAGAGGCCCCCAAACAGTAATCAGTCTTCAGCCTCCAGCAACACAGACTTGGTGCATTAGAAAAAGGAAGTAGGGAAGTGTTTGCCTTTGTTTTTGATTTCTGTGTTTTGTTTCCTTCTGGCTTACCTACATCTGTTTGCAAGCTCAGCCCAGCACCCATTGCCCGAGGGACTGTTGGCACCTCCTCCTCCTCTGGCTTCCCCCTGCCCCCCTCCAACACACACACACACACACACACACACACCTCGCCTTCCTTTGGCATCCAAAGCTCTGGACGTGGGGTTCAATAGGTGCATGGCAACCCCCAGCACTTAGACTACATCACACATAAGGAGGAGAGCCTGCTTGGCCAGCCACCAAGCTTGGCTCTCTCGGAGGGTTCTGGAAAGGGAGATAAAATGTGCCTTTTGCAGTGAAATGTTTGCGGACTTCGTATCGAATTCACGTCACAGACGGCCAGACACAAAGCAGAATTCTGAGTCCTGCTTGCTGCCAAGGCTGGCCTCCCACTGTGAAGGCAAGGAATTGTGCCTCCAGGGGTCTACAGAGAAAGAGGGAGAGGCCAGACCCGGGGATGGGAAGGGGGCCGTTATCACCCACAGTGGTCACACCGGTGACCTTGACAGAGGCCCACTGCTGCAGCCTGAGGGGCTGCCTGCTGGGCCCCAGGCCCTCCACCAGCCCACCCTGTGGGAGCGGGCTGCTTGAAGCAGGTCGGGGACCCTCCTGTTTCCAGTCGCAGTGACCTGTTCACACACCTTCCCCATTTCTGAGTTCAGCTAACAGACTCCTGCTGGAGCACCCTGAGGGTCTCGCAAGCACACAGTTCAAGGTTAAGGCCCTCCCAACCTCAAGCCTGAAGCGAGTACTAAGGTCAGAAACGGGTCATGGAGAGACCAAGAGCAATTCCAGCTCCGGCCCCCGTGCCCTGTGACAGCCCACTCACAGGCAGGGCCGAGGTCGACCTCAGGCACCGCGAGGAGAGCAGCTGCTCAGCCTCAAAGGCCGGCATGTCAGCGCGCCTCCGAGCCCTCGGACCCGGGCTCCTCTGTCCTCTGTCAGATCGGGTCCAGGTCCAGACACAAACCCAAATGTCCCTCTCCCGCATCCTCCCCCTCCCTCAGGTCCTGAGCTCCTGTAGTTACCAAGGATTAGACCAGTTCTTGTCACCTTGCCTGGAAGGCTACTGTCCATTGGGTCACAAACAGCTGGACTGAAGAGACTTAGCAAGAAAACACACGTGTCACCTTGCTCAGATTAAGGTGAAAGTCAAAGTGTTAGTTGCTCAGTTGTGTCTGACTCTTTGTGACCCCAGAGAATGTAGCCTGCCAGGCTCCTCTGTCCATGGGATTCTCCAGGCAAGAATACTGGAGTGGGTTGCCATGCCCTTCTCCAGGGGACCTTCCTGACCCAGGGATCGAACCCAGGTCTCCCGCATTGCGGGCAGATTCTTCACCATTTGAGCCACCGGGGGAGCTCCTGTTGGACATCAACTGCTCTTGTTTTGCAAGAGTTAACTTTTCAGGAAGAGATCGCCAATGCCCAGGAAAGACCTGAGGGAATCTCGGCAGGACCAGGTACATTATGTTAAGGAGGCTGAGGAAAGGGAATTTTGAGGGAGGAAAAAAAGAGAGAGAGAGTGAGACAGGGAGATAAATGGGTCACAGAAACAGGATAAAAGAAGAGAAAGATCAAAGCCAAGTTAGTGGGAAAAGGTGGCACAGCTAAGGACATACTGTTTACCTCGTGCAATTTTTGCTGGAGTCAAACTTTAAAAATTGATTAGCCTCCCAATAGCTGCTGCATCTCTTTTTCCCTTTGCTGAAAGTAGCATTTGGAAGAGAGTTATTCGTACTTCAGCTCTGAAGAAAGCATATTAGATTATATGTCTGTAAGGCTCAGACCTTGAACCTCCTCAGCCTATACTAAATCAGCCTTGACTTCCTCCTTCTGCAGATTCAGAATTGCAGCCACTTCTAAGGGCAAAGGTGACCCTCTGGGTGGCCTGCACTCTCACCCTAATTGGTATCAGCCGGCCTTTGGGGAAAGTGAGTGGAGGCATAGGAAGCGTTGTGGATGGCAAAAACTCTGCTCTGATTAAGAAAACAATTCTGGGGACTTTCTTGGTGGTTCCAGCAGTTAAGAATCCGTCTTCCGATGAAGGGGACGCAGGTTCAGTCCCCAGCGAGGAACTAAGATCTCACATGCCGCAGGGCAACTAAGCCCAAGCACCCCAGCCAAGACCTGATGCGGCCAAAGAAATATTTTTTAAAAAGAAAAGAAAACAATTCTATTTACAACAATGTAAAAAAGAATAAAATATCTAGGAAAACAATCAACCAAGGAGGTGAATGACTTGTATAGTGAAAACCACAAAACGTCGCTGAAAGAAATTCTAAAGGACACAAAAAGGAAGACATCCTGCGTTCATGAATTTGAAGACTTCATACTGGTAAGGTGTCAGTACTACTCAAAGGAAATCTATAGATTCACTGCAATCCCTATCAAATCCCAACGACATGTTTATGCACAAAAGAAAACTTCACCCTAAAACATATACAGAATCTCAAGGGACTCCAAATAGTCAAAAAAAATCTTGAAAAAAAAGAACAAAGTGGGAGATCTCACAGCTTTGTCAACTTGGCTTAATTCAAGTCTCATCATGAACTGATCTCCAATTTTCCACAGCTAACCTAGTCTCTTCTCTTCCTGGCCCTTTGGTCCAACCAAGGCTGTGGGTCTAACGTCCAGTTATGCCAGCTACTTAATGCATCTCCTTCTAATCCATGTAACGTCTTTCCTCTTTCAGGATCAGACTCATGCTCCCACCTCCTGCACAAAGACTACACCAACTGTTGGCAACCCACATCTCCGCATTCCCTGAGGTCCAACCGTACTAACACCTGAACTCCACAGTTGAGCACTTTATTCATCTGATAGCAATCGAGTTCTTTTCACATGCAGAGCACTAGAGATTAGGTCCACCAACTACTGCTTTCCAGTTGACTCATTCATAAATCTTGCCTGGATCACTACAGGGTAAGTTTCTTAAGGATGACTCCATGCATATCTTTCCAAGCTTCCACATAGGAGATGCTACCAGATCTAATACAAGGAATTCATTGATTCTCATTGCCAATTCAATGGCAAAGTGGATATAATAACGAAAGCACTTTAAATCTTTTGAGTTTGAATGGAAGTTCAAGAGTTGGAGGGTTTGCCAGATGTAAACTAGACCTTTTCATGATCATTTCATAGTGTATTCAAATATTAAAACATCACACACCTGAAACATACAACATTGTATGTCAATTATATCTCAATTTTTTTTTAAAGGGGTTTGAGAATTTATTTATGCAAAATTCTTCCTTGTACCGCTTCCAACCTTTATTCTGAAAAACAAAATCCCCATAAAGTGAATAATAGAGAGGGAGAGGCATGGAATCAAGATAGGTGTTTTGGAGGAAAAAGTACTTGGAGTTTGTCATATTTCATGTGAATTTAGTCTGTTGGTAATGTATTAGCAGTGTTAGAAAGAGAGTTTAAGGAGGAAAAAATTGGCTAAGAATTCTCCTGTAAAGTTTGGGTTACCATATCTCAGCTTTATCCCCTGCAACAGTAATTAGATGTGGTCTTTTAGTCCAATCATCCCCCAACAGCTCACAAACACAACCTCACAACTGGGGAACCACACCCTGGACTCAGAGAGTGGACTTCTGCTTCTGACATACCCCATTCGGAACATCAGATTGAATTTGGGATTTCCAAGTAGAAAAGTCCACTCTCCATTCCAGCGAGTTTGTACAGTAAGTGGAGTCTGAGTAAATATAATTATGTGTGATTTAAGATTTCTTTTTCAAAAGGAACCAACTCATGAAAATTTCATAGAAAGGAAATAGAAAATCGAGGGCAGGATGTAAAAATGTGAACAATCATAGACGCAAATGTGTTAAGTGGGAACTTCCTAAAGGGTTTTTACTGTCTCTGGCTATATATTCTACTTATCGCCAAAACTGAGACTAACAAGCTTCTGTTTTTCTTAGCAGACTTCCTGAAGGAAGGAACCAAAGGAAGCAGTGTTCGGCATGTCTCTTTTGGAAGCTGCTCTGAGAGTATTTACCCCTGTCCAGCCCACCTCAAAGTACGCTAACACTGGATCCATCCTGAAAGGTCTGGCAGCAACAAAAGGTGTTGACTACTGCAATGAAAGACCCACTTAACCCAAGCGCTCTGCACATAGACATGCTTTTGCCCCCACTTCTGTTTGCCCGGCATCCATGCCAGGTCAGGCCCTTCAAACAAGCCCCTTATGTCTCCAGGAAAATGGCAGGGCTGGCCCAGGTGGGAAAGGGCCCGTGTTTAGACGTCCACAATCCATCATGCCAAAGAGAAAGCAACGAAAATATTTAACCAACAGCCAGACCAGGGCAACTGGGCCAGAAGGCAAACAGCTGAGATGTGCTGAGGGATCAGAGGGGCTTTCTCCACTCCAGTAGCTGTTGGGAGATTAACTTTCCCTTGCTGTCTTTCCTCCTTCGGAGTCCTGCCTCGCTCACAGGGATCTTCTGAAGGCTGTTGTGCTGATAATACGGGATCTGTGCAGAGCTCAGAGCTTGTGTACACTGTTGAAAGGCAAATGATCTGAACGTGAAAAACAGATTAGGCAGTTCTTACAGCACAGCCAGCTTCCGTGGTTTCTGCTTTACCTCCCAGAATTTTTTTAATTTAAAAAAAAAAACTTTTTTTAAATAGAATGCATATTCATATTTTATTTCCTAAAGATGAGTGAACTTGTCAACCATAAGAATGCCTTTTAGGCCAAATAACGTCTTGGACTACCACGTGCTAGTAATTGCATTTTAATTTCCTTTGATGGAGAAAATTCAATGACAAAAGGCTCTTATAGGTTATGTAACTCTATAAATATGTATACTAGCACAATATCCTCTACAGACATTTGCAAAACTTACGTAGAAGATATTATTCATTCACCACCTCCAATTTCCACCCTGCCAATGCCACCCTCTGTTCCTTGTACCCTCTTCAAGGATTAACTTCACAAGTTGTTCTAGGGCCAGAGCTCACAAATTCCCACTGAACTAGTTCTCAGGCCAGAGATTTAAGGGAGGAGAACATTATTTTACCCATAATTCATCTTCTCTCCTCCTCTTCATAACAGCAGAGACCAGAAATACAGCAGACACTAAAGATGCCACAGCTGAGGCAGTCAGTCCCAAATGCCCAGGGTTTCCTGGCACCCATGGGGAGAGCAATGGCTCAAAAGCCTAGGAGACAAAAGTGTTGAATTTTCAACGTTGGTTTCTCAAGAAGAGAGCAACTAACTGAAATCTCAGATTTATAAAACCAAGAATAGATGGTATCATCTATTGAAAATGCTTTAGAACTGTGGAGAGGACTCTTGAGAGTCCCTTGGAGAGCAAGGAGATCAAATCAGTCAATCCTAAAGGAAATCAAGCCTGAATATTCATCAGAAGGACTGATGCTGAAGCTCCAATACTTACCTGATGTGAAGAGCCGATTCATCGGAAAAGACCCTGATGCTGGGAAAGACTGAGGGCAGGAGAAGAGGGCAACAGAGGATGAGATGGTTGGATGGCATCACCAATTCAATGAACATGAATTTGAACAAACTCAGGAGACAGTGAAGGATGGAAGCCTAGTGTGTTGCAGTCCATGGGGTCGCAAAGAGTTGGACACAACTGAGCAACTGAACACGAGCAAAATTGAAAAAGTCAAAGCCTGAAGCTGGATGCTTGCTATCCCAAAGGTAAAGTAAGACAAAAAAGGTCCCTTTTCTCCAGAAGAAGTATTCTTTCTGACATCTATCAACACAAATCTTGGCCACTGAAACAAAAACAACAAGGTTGGTGATGCAGTCTCTGGTCCTGTCCCAAGCAGGCAATCAATTAATATTTCATGACTGCATGAAGAAGAAAACAGTACTCTGGCCACCATAAAGGACAGCATGGTGTCCGAGCCCTCACTCAGGTTCTGTGGCTCCAGCACCCAGGCCTGGGGGCCTCGGACAAATTAGGTCTGCAGGTTGGATGAGCACGGGCCACGCCTCCACCCACTTCCCATCTTTCATCCAGGCAGGTCCCAAAACACTTGTCTGGCCGAGCTGATGGATGGGCCTGGAATGGCCTTGTTTGCCGCCCGGGTGAGGCGCAGCAGCTGTTTAACAGCCCTGCAAGTGACCCTGGTCAGGACTTTCAAGGCAGGAAGCGCAGAAGAATAGAGTATCCACTTAACATGACCACAAAGGCACTGGGAGGAGGGACTTCCTCCCCTTGTAAGTGGCCAGCAGCCGGGCACTCTAATTACACACACGCAAACCGGGGGGGGGGGAAGGGCTCAGAATCGCTCCCAAGACATCCTGGCTGGACTCTCATTCCCCGAGAAGACGCAGGAGCCCGCAGCACCATGAGCGGCCCCAGATGGGGGAACACCGAATCTCCATCCGTGACACATCTAACAACAGCCCCGTCCCCAGCTCTGGCTCTCCTCGTGGCTCCTTCACTTGTCCCTCTACTGGGGAACTATGCTGTTATGTATCTCCATAGCCTGGAGACTCCTCCTGGGCCTTCTCCACACCCCCCCCGGCCATGCCCCACTCACTGGTTTCTCCCCCTCCTTCCCAGATGACACCCTTTAAAGAAGGAAAAGAGGAAGCAAGAACACTAATTTGGAAAGATACTTGTACCCCAATCTTCAAAGCAGCCTTATTGACCATTGCCAAGAGATAGAAGCAAGTGTCCACCAACAGATGAAAGGATAAAGAAGATGTGATATAGATAAAGATACAGATAGGTTAGTTAGACAGAGATATACATAAAATCTGTCAAGTGGAATATTACTCAGCCATCAAATAGAAAATTTTCCATTTGCAACAACACAGAGAGACATGGAGGGCATTATGCTAAGTGACATAAGTCAGACAGAAGGACAAATACTATATGATGTCACTTACACATGGAATACAAAAAATACAACAAGCTAGTGAATGAAAAAGAAACAGGCTCACAAAGAGAACTAGTGATTGCTATTGGGAAGAAGGAAGGGGGAGAGGAAGATAGGGGCAGGGGATTAAGACATATAAACTATCATGCATAAAATAAATGGGGATGTATTATATAACAAAGGGAATATAGCCAATATTTTATAATAACTATAAATGGAATATAATCATTAAAAATTGTGAATCACTATATTGTACACCTGAAACTTATATAATATTGTCCATCAACTATACCTCAACAAAAAATAAATTAATTAAAATAAACATAACACACACACACATACCAAAAAAGAGAAAAGAATGAAAGAAAGAAAAAAGGACACCCAATTTCAGTGGACTCTCACTGCCCTCTCTGGCACTGCTGATGTTTGTTCAAGTGTGGTGGGCAGCAGGAAAGTTCCAGGTAGAACTCCTCCGATGGGTGCATATTTTCTGATCCCTCTTTATCCAGCCACAAAGCTTGAGGTGCCCCCAAGCTTTGCGCCTTTTCCCAGCCAAGTTTAATTGAAACCTAAGAGATACTGTTCTACCAAGGGCTGTGGTTTCCTGCTGCAGAGGTGAATGGAGGCGGGTCCACGTTTTTGCAAGACCTGAAGCTGGGACAATTTTTATTTATTTATTTATTAAAAATATTTATGTATTTGACTGTACTGGGTCTTAGTTGCAGCACACAGACCTTCATCTTCATTGCAGCATATGTGATCTAGCTCCCTGATCAGGGATCAAACCTGGGCCCCCTGCATTGGGAGCTTAGAGTCTTAGCCACTGAACCACCAGGGAAGTTCCCGAAGCTGGTACAATTTTTAAAAATGCAAACTGTATAAACAAATCATAAATACATATCAGGTGAAAGAGGCTTATGCAAGTGATGAGCTCCAAAGCATAAATTTTGTTCAGTCACTAAGTCGTATCTGACTCTTTGCGACCCATGGACTGCAGCCCGCCAGGCTCCTTAACTTTCTGCTTAAGTCTGCAGCTGGGTAGACATAAGTACATAAACGCTCTTCTCCTGAGAAGGGGCCAAATCCCAAGTGGGTACTAGGGAACTACTCGCAGGAGTCAGGAGGAACCGCCCTCTGCATCTCTTTCTTCTTTATTTTCCTTCCTCCCTCCCACTTAAAAGCTGCACAGATGGATGGAGAGATGCGCTGAGTCCAAGCCAGTGCTGGCCCTCCTAGGAGAAGCTGCGGCGGGTCCACCTTGATGGGCTGGCTAATGAACCCAGCCTCCTGAGGAGTTCCTGGCTAGAGCAGGCAGGCTAACGCTGAGTCACCAGCCCAGAGAGGCCTTGGCCAAGCATGTATCAGGGCTCCCTGCATGCACTGCACCCAGCGAGGAGCTGTGAAAGCACAGTAAAGCGGAAATACTAGTTAGCCCTTTCCTCCACGTGGGGGCCAAAACTCTTGGCCCAGGGATCAGGGAACCCGGCGACACTTGGTCACGCTGCGTCATGCTGGGCTAATTCAGCATGGCTGAATGGGCTGAGGTCACAGAAGACTTAAGTGCCTGGTGTTAGAACTAACCGGGTGATGTGAGTAAGTCCGACCCGTGTGCTCTGGGCCTCCCCTGCTTCGTGTATGAAGCTCCAGAAGTGAGTTTGCCTGAGGTCCCCTCTCATCCTGTGTATCCCCAGGATTTCCATCTTGGCATTTGCTCTATTTATTTGAATCATCCTATTCCTTGTATGGTAGCTGAGGCCTGTACCTCAGTTATCCCTGCTTTCCAGGGTCCCACTGCCTTATCCCTTTCTCCTGCCCTAAACAAGACTTCTGATCAAATTATAAACAATTTTGTATGAAAATGGAAAAACAGAACATCAACCTGCGAAAGGGTTTATGGAGACATGATAGAGATGCAGGGACGAGGGAACAGGCAAGAAAAAAAAATAGATAAAGTGTCCTCTTCTTTCTCCTCTTTTGAGGAACGTGTCTTGTTGGTGCCACGATGGTTATTGTACGAAAAAAAAAGGGGGGGAAAGGAGCCAACGCCCTTTGCAGAGGCCAGTGCCAGGGGTAAGAGGAGGTGCCCAGGGAATGATAACTTCAGCTGAACCGGACAGGCAGTCTCCTGTGATACCAACCAGCCAAGGAAACGGTCCAGGGCCTAGTGAGCCATAGAGAGCTTTCTCTGCAGTGTTTAACCCACCTCCAATAATGCAGCTCCTTGCAGGGGACACTTCAGGGTGTTTAATAAACAATATGGATCAATGACCCTGTCCTGGGGCCCCTGGTGACCAAGCTTCACACAAATCTGATTTCAGGGGCTAATATTAGGTTGAACCATCTGAAACTGACATTATTCAACCATGTTGATATCCAAAGAAAATGACAATTCTGTGAGCTTCAATCTAATAAAGCAGACTGGTATTCAAATATTAAACACGTATCGTCTGACTTCCCACCTGCTCTCTCTCTGAACAGTACACACAAATTGGGAAGTGGGTGGGGGAGGGGAAGTGTTTATTGTTCCCTGCAAAGGCAGTGCTTCTCGATGGGGTGATGTTGCCTAGCCAGGGGATGTCTGGCAAGGCGTGGAGACAGTTTTGGTTGTAACGACGGCGGTGGGGGACCATTACTGGCATCTGAGAGGTAGAGGCCTGGGAAGGTGCTATGCAGCCTCTCAAGCATAAAGAAGCCCCCCACCCCCACCCGAAAAAGAATGATCCAGCCCAGTCGTCAACAGCACTTACCAAGGCTGAGAAGCTATGCCACCGAGTGTCACTGGGGGCTTCCCAGGTAGCTCAGTGGCAAAGAATCCATCTACCAATGCAGGAGATGTGGGTTTGATCCCTGGGTCAGGAAGATCCCCAGTGAAGGGCATGGCAACCCACTCCAGTATTCTTGCCTGGGAAACCCCATGGACAGAGGAGCCTGGAGGGCTACAGTCCATAGGTTTGCAAAGAGTCAGACATGACTGAGTGACTGAGCATGCACATGCACAGTATCACTAGAGATCCAGAGCCTTAGCTGTGCAGTTAAGCAAGTACATTGAAAGTACAGCTCTATATGCCATAAAGGGCAGAGGCCAGCACCCTGAGTCCCAGGTGGTCAGATCTGATCTGCAGCCTCTGGTCCCCATAACTGGCCTCTGATCTATAACTACCCTCCCACCCCGTGGCTGGGACCAGCCACCTCTCAGAAAGCCCTTCCTCCACTTCTGCTTTGTAGCCTGAAAGGATGAGCATTTTCTGATGTTACCCAGCCTGCAGACCAAGCCTGCAAGTGGCAAACTGGACTCGATTCCCAAGCCCTCAAAGTTTCTCTGCAAAGGACAGGTCGTTGACCCTTTCCTCCCACCAGCTTCGCCCAGAAGCACGCAGAATGTACCACAGGCTGCTGCAGCCCGGGCTGCTGAAACCACAGCCCAACCCTCCAGAGCAGGAGAAAGCTCCGGGGGCCAGCTGTGGCGGGCTCATGCTGTTTCCTGGAAGAGACCGCGTGTCACTCTCGGTGACTCCCTGCCACAGTATCGCTCACTACCCCAGCTGCCGCTGCCCCCAGTAAGCAAAGCACTGAAACCCAAAGGGGCTGAGGGAATGCAGCTCCTTTTCCCTGTTCATGAGCTGAACTTGCTCTTAATGTGCAACCACCCCGCTCTCTGTAGATCTTTCTGCTTGCAAATATGAAGCCAGAGCACACTCACATTTATTTATGAACTTGAACCCGAGGTACAGCCACAAAAATCACCCCCTCAACGAAGCAGAAGGAATGTGGAGAGTCATCTACACAAGGCTAAATCGGAACTTCCAAAAATAACACAGTTGGAATATTTGGCTCCAGAAGATTCCTGATAAAAGAGATTCCTTCATCTTTTGGAAAACCCACCCCGGCATCATGTGATGCTCAAAAGCAAGTCTCTCTTTCTGTTGTCCCAGCCTCAGGGTCCAGCTGCAACTCAACACTTAACAATAAAATGGGGGGAGGGTAGATATTTTTGAAAATAAAAATGGGAGACATATGATCCTGTTCCAGTACTTTGCCTGTTCTCTGCTTTTCGGAACTTAAAACCTGCCTGCCATTCACCAAATGACAAAGAGAGATGGTAGAATGTATTGTAATGGGGCCGTTAGGATCATGTCAAAAGGTGAGGGGGGAAAAAGTGTTCATTGGCCAAGAAAATAAGCATTTGCCACAAAGAAATATAACGTGTTCCATCTCTCTTCCCTCCACTCCCTTTTCTGCTTCCTATGAGAAATCCGTTCATTAGGAGAGTCCCTAGTTCATGCATAACAAGCAAATGCAGGGTTTCTTCAGCCCAGAGTCATGGGCAGAAATATTTGTCAACAGAAGGAGGTCAGCCCATTGGAACCGGGGAAGCCAAACAGGATCAGCGCAAATTTCAGACTAAGACAGATTACGAAGTTATAACCTTCCTTTTGACAAACCAACCACCGTATCCTCGACGCCAGTGTGAGTAAATAATCTTTTCTCTCTGCTTCCTAATTCTGGCTATGAAATCTTGGAACTACACGGAATACTCAGAGCAGAACAGACATCTTCACGTGAACCAGAAAACATTCTGACTGCTTTCTCAGCCCTTGCTCAATGCCGCTGAGGGAAACACAGGACTAAATCCTCTCCGTGATGGTATCAGGTCCCTGAGATCCAGTCATCCATCTGGGGGAAGAGCCAGTTCCCAGCAGCCTCTGCTTCTGAGCTTCCATGGTAATAACAACAGAAGCAGCTGGCATGTGTATAGCTTTTTACAGCTTACACGGCAATTTAATGCACGTGCTTTCACGGGCTCCTCAAGGGGAGAAGAAAACCCACAATTTAAGTGAGTTTATTAGCCCCATTTTACAGATAAGGAGACAACCCCAGAAATTAATGAGAAGAGCCCATGTGGGACAGGCCAGCACATGTCATCACAGCAATCCTGTGAGGACACCACGCCAGCAGGAAGGTGCTGCTCGGAGGGTCTCCCTCTGGGGGTCAGGGACGTGGAGCAGCACCTAAAACTCAGACATCTGCCTCTGCTGACCTTCTTCACTTCCAAAAACATTACACTGCCTGAGTGGTGGTTTCCTCTAAAACACTCCAGAGTCAACAGTGTGATATTTGCATATGCACGTTAGTCATAGGTGAACAGCAGAAGGAGCAGCAATGCACCAAAGCTGCTACAAGTGTGCATCAAAAGCCTAATGAAAATGCACACCGGAGGGTTCGGGATTAGCACCAAAGAATAACTTTTGTCTTTCTTTCGGTGAAACATTTACCACGCAATATGCTGGCCGAAGCGCTAGTGGTAAAGAACATGCCTGCCAATGCTAGAGATGAGGGTTTGATCCCTGGGTCGGGAAGATCCCCTGGAGAAGGGAATAGGCAACCAGCTCCAGTATTCTTGCCTGGAGAATCCCATGGACAGAGGAGCCTGCTAGGCTACAGTCCATGGGGTCGCAAAGAGTCAGACACAACTTGCTAACTAAACAACAAAAACATTGGCTGAAAGAAAAACTGCTCAGATAACTACCACCAGGTATGAATAAGCCATAAAAGCCCTGTATGGCCTGACTTTAATATTTTAGAAGGAGTACAGTGAGTCTTCAGCTCTGCTTTGGCCTGTGTTCACTGTGTTCACTGGGAATACTGTCGGTTGACCCCAAATCAGGACAATTGTATCACTTCAGAGTGAGCCTGCTTCAGAGTGAGCAAGCACCTGACGTGAGGTGCTTGTCCATGTGCCTGAGGACAGAGGGAACCACTTCACCCACCCACGGGAACTTGCTGTCAAGTGTCCAGGCTCATACTCACTTGGCTTTCAAGCTGGCGATGAGGTCATGGGAGACAGGGTGTCTAAACCCTTGTTGTTATTGTTCAGTCGCTAAGTTGTGTCTGACTCTTTACGACCCTATGAACTGCAACACACCAGGCTTCCCTGTCCTTCACCATCTCCTAGGACTTGCTCAAACTCATGTCCACTGAGTCTGTGATGCCATCCAACCATCTCATCCTCTGTCATCCCCTTCTCCTTCTGGGTTCAATCTTTCCCAGCATCCGGGTCTTTTCTAATGAATCAGCCCTTCGCATCAGGTAGCTGAAAGATTGGAGCTTCAGCTTCAGCATCAGTCCTCCCAGTGAATATTCAGGGTTGATTTCCTTTAGGACTGTCCAACCCCTTGTTGTTCCTGTTGTTGACCCACCCAGTCATGTCCAATTCTTCGTGACCCTATGGACCAGCACGCCAGGACTCCCTGCCCCTCACCATCTCCTGAAGTTTGCCCAAGCTCATGTCCATTGCATTGGTGATGCCATCTAACCACCTCATCCTCTGATGCCCACTTCTCCTTCTGCCCTCAATCTTTCCCAGCATCAGGGACTTTCTTGTCCATAATTCCAGAGGCTGCCAATATCCCAAGTGAATCTGACAGTGGCTGAACAACCAGCTTGCCTCTACTGTGAGACCACCTCCTGGGTGCTAACCATGGCCCAGGCTCTGTCCAAGAGGCAGAGAGGATTAGGACAGGCCCGAATCTGCATGGCCTGGCTCCGCAGGAGAGAGGATAAGACACACAGGTGACCAGTGCCCGAGGGAGGGGCAAATAAATGCTAAAAATGTTCAGACACAGGAGAGACCGCCTCTGCCCCCACCAACATTCCCAGTGCGCGCCCAGCACTCCACAGCAACCTCCGGTTAGAACAGAGACAGGCTGCAAAAGGAAGCAAGAGTGACTTTCTCATGAAGTCAGGATTCATCCTCTGAAGAAGGAAAATCTCCTGGAAGCAGAGACTGGCGGTGGCGGAGAAGGTGAGGGTGGTAGAAAATAACTGCTCACGAACAGGAGGGAATCAGAGACCACCAGGAAAGAAGAGAAACGGCTTCCCACCTACGGTCCCTCACACACCACTTCCAGAATTTATGCCACATCCAAGGATGGCCTGCTGTGTAGTATCTTTCTTAAAAACAGATCGCATTTTATCTTCAAGTACTTTCATGTTAAATAAAATTTTGACACCAACCGTGAATTGAAAACTAATATCATTTGCCATGAACAGAAGAGAATCATGAAAATAAATAGAATGAATGCAATGTTATGAATTCCGGCTAAAAATACAGAAGGCTAGGAGCCTGAGGCTTGCCCCCTCTTTGTTTGACATTGATCATGAGAAAGAGGAATAAAACGGAGAAGGAGGAGAATTGGAGGTAGAAAGTCTTCCAGACCTTTCAGGACCAAACTGAAACTCTTTACTTCATCTTGCTAAGTTACTTCAGTTGTATCCGACTCTTTGGAGACCCCATGGACTGTAGCCCGCCAGCCTCCTTAGTCCATGGGATTTTCTAGGCAAGAATACTGGAGTGGGTGGCCATGTCCTGCTCCAGGGGATCTGCCTGACCCAAGGATCAAACCCACCTCTCCTGTGTCTCCTGCACTGGCAGGCAATTCTTTACCACTGAGCCACGGGGGAAGCCCTGGGCATTAAACAGATACGAAAAGACGATGTTTCCTCACTGTGCAATTCAATACATTATTTAATACGAAGCGTGGGCACCACCTACAGCCATCTCCTACTCTCCAGGAAACACCCTGTCCCCCTCAGTGCTGTCAGGCAGAATGATCTAGAACTGTCCTCAGAGGAAAGACAATCCAACCCCACCACTCAGAAGAAGAAGATGCATCATTACCCACAATAACCACTATCAAGTCTGTTTTCTTATGAAATGTAAGGACTATCTGAGTGTCAGTCACTCAGTCACTCGCTCGGTCATGTCCGACTTTTTGCAATCTCATGGACTGTAGCCCACCAGCCTCCACTGTCCATGAGATTCTCCAGGCAAGAATACTGGAGTGGGTTGCCATTTTCTTCTTCAGGGGATCTTCCAAACCCAGGGATCAAAAGCTGGTCTCCTGCATGCAGGCAGATTCTTCACTGTCTGAGCCACCAGGGAAGCCTTATTTAGGTATGCCATTTTTTCTTTAAAATAAGTACAAAGTCAACTCTTAATCCTGAAAAATCTCCCTTGTAGCTGTAAACTCTTTGATAGTATTAATGTAAAAGTTGATTATATATATATATCAGTTGAGGCAGGAGAGGAGAATCCCCCATGAAACTCTCATTTTTCAAAATACCTGAAAGCAAGCATTCTCAAGAAGTTGACACTGGCAGGCAGTTAGTTAAGCAGGACAACCCCCTGAGGTAGAGTTGGCAGAATGAGGACAAAATCTTACCTTCAGAGGTAACTGGATGCCCAAACACTGGAAACTTAGCACTTGGCTTTGAAATCTTACAATTCATTTGTGCCCAGAACAGATAAGGAAAAGGTGGTTTGCCCTCTGGTCAGCCCACTGAGTGCTGGGCCAAGAAACATGAGGTTAGAGGGAACTCACCTAGAATTACGAAGTGAGGTGTGCCTCAGATAAGTTGCTAACATACCAAATAGGGACAAACCTGACCCGCCATCCCATCTCAACCCGTAACTCAAGACCTGCACAGAGAGTCACCCTCTCCCTCCAAGCTGCACTTCACCTGCCTCCAAACCCCCACCAGCACCCTCTGCAGCGCTCAGCTGAAGCGCTGTGTGCCCAGGACACAAACTGCTTGGGACCCTTTGTATCTGTTTAAATGCCGTTACTCAGAGTAACAGACCCAGTTTTCATTTACCAGATCTTTTGGCAGGCTTAACGGGAGCCAGGGCCTATGTTTGGTGCTGCCTGAATCCTCAAAGACTTTCCAAACTACAGAGAGGTCTCGGTAAGGTGAGGGGTCTAGAAAGCCACTGTGGCATAAAAAAAAAAATTACATTTGAGCTGAAGGCATTTGAGTTCCTGAAATCCCTTATCTACCTAAAAGCAGAGCCTCCCAAAGAATTCAGTTGTCATAAATCCCCTCCCCAGAGCAAACCTAATCCTCTGTCCTCCAGAGAATTTTGTATCACACCTAGACAGACGTTGTCACAAACTACAATACCTCCCCACCTACTCTGCTGAGGGCTTGTTTACCTTTCCAGAAAGTCGTTTGCTTTCCCCTAGTGACCTTTCTCCCTTCTCCCTTCTGAGAAATCCTCCTGAAGTCCTCCTCTGTCCCTCCCCATCCTCTATTCAGATGGCATGTAAGTCCCCATTCTAACCTCCTCCTTGAGTCTCATTTCTTTGTGAGTTCTTGTAAGTGCCCTTGTGGCTCAGATGGTAAAGAATCTGCCTGCAATGCAGAAGACCGAGGTTTGATCCCTGGGTCAGGAAGATCCCTAGAAAAAGGGAATGGTAACCCACTCCAGTATTCTTGCCTGGAGAATTCCATGGACAGAGGAGCCTGGAAGGCTACAGCCCATGGGGTCACAAAGAGTTGGATACAACTGAGCAACTAACACATCATTATATATATTATAAAATTAAATGTTTTATCTCCCCTCTTGCTAATCTGTCTTTTTTGTCAGTTTAATTTGCAGATTCCCGACCCCAAATACGACAGGGTTGAGGAAAAGGTTTTTCCTCCTCAACACAAGCAATAGCCACACAGGGCAGTTCGTACAGGAAAGGCTAGACACTGGCCACCTTCAGCCTTCTCACAAACACTTCCCGGGTGTTGCATGCAGGAGAGCCCTGCAGGCCACAGCACCGGAGAGAAACTGTAGGCTCACGGGGGCCTCCAAGACCCACAGCCTCAGCTAAACACAGGCAGGGAAGGGAGGAAACGGCTCCGCTTGGCGGAGAGCACAGCGGAAGAGCCTGCCCTCCTGAGGACACAGGACCAGCCAGCCCAACGGGCCGCGCGTCCCGGGGCTGTAAATGGAGACCTTCTGCTCTCCGGTCTGTCGGGCCAGTGCTTTTCGCCAACATGAGTTTAACAGACTTTAGAAAAGAAAAGAAAAATGCAAGGGGCCACATGCGTGCCCTCCCCAGGCTAGGAAAAGCAGGAGTCCTTTATTTTCCTAGGCCAAAACGTGTTTTGCTGGGAGAAACTTCTTTTACCAGTCCTCCAGGCTCCTCACCAGCCAGGGTCAAACAAAGAAGCTTAGAGAACCACAGAACAAATAAACGAAAACAGCCCACAGAGAACAAGGAACAGGAAAGCCTCTCTTCCCAAATGAAGCCACCGTCCCCAGGCTCGTCCTCCCAGCCCAGCTCAGTCCCTAATGAAGCTACAAGGACAGCCCCCGCCTTGACCAGCTCCCCATCCTCACCGCGAGTGTCAGGCAAAGAATAAATCCCGAGAACTTGTCTCTTTTTGCACCCCCACCACTCCTTCTGAAAATTATTAACATCCACTTAAAAGAAAGGGGCGGGGAGTGGGGTGCCGAGCTTGCCCTCTTTCAAATTGCTTGTGAAGCGAGCATTGCTTATCACAACAGGTGCACCGGCCACTCACAAAAACCAGAGGCAGTGTGGAACTGAAAGGCTAAGAAATTACTTGTTCCCTTTGTCAGCTGCTCCTGTGGGCCATGCAAAGCCTGCTTAGAGGCAGATATTGCGTCCCTCTTTAAAAAAAAAAAAAAAACAGGGGCAGGAGAAAGATTGCCAAGAGCTAAGAGCTAGGAGAGGAGTGTTGGGGATGGGGGAGGGCTCGGTGTTCCCAGGCAGTTTAGGAAAGGCAATGGAGACTGAGGCTGAATTGTAAGTCTGTCCTGAACTTTCTGGAAAATTCTGGCAGCAGATCCCAGGCCCCCTCGGCAGGATAGAGAGAAAAAAATGACACCCAGGTTGGTTAAAGCAAATATCAGGGTGACCAGAGAGCAAAGTATGCAGATTATATACAAAGTATATCATAATATCTTACAGATATTAATAAGGCTCAGATGGTAAGGAACCTGCCTGCAATGCAGGAGACCTGAGTTCGATCCCTGGGTTTGGAAGAATCCTCTGGAAAAGAGAATATATATTAAATAAAATTAAACTTAAAGTATTGCTCAGAAACTGCCTTGTACAGCAGATAGCTGACTTAGTCACTCCTTCGGAGGGAATATGTCTTCAAAGCTATACTCCTCAACCAACTCTTCAGACAAGCAATTTACTTTTAAATTAGAGAGTTGCCTGCGTGGTACTGGCTAAGAGATCTCCAGCACCCATGTCCTGTAGCTTTCTCAATCTGCGCTCCCAAGGCTGTACAAGGGCCCCAGTCAGCTTCCAAAGCCTGCCCCCAAAATGAGGGGGCAGCTCTCCCTCAAGCCAAGCCTTTATCTAAGATCTGTAAGATCTGGATAAACTGAAATTTCTTCCTATGGGAAAGCCATCATTATCATCTGGGAGGATTATTTGTTTCGCTTAAAAATAGAGTGGGCCTTAGGAAGCATTCTTACAAACGAAGTTAGTGGAGGTGATGGAATTCCAGCTGTGCTGTCTCAAACCTTAAAAGATGATGCTGTGAAAGTACTGCACTTATTATGTCAACAAATTTGGAAAACTCAGCAGTGGCCACAGGACTGGAAAAGGTCAGTTTTCATTCCAATCCCAAAGATAAGCAATGCCAAAGAATGTTCAGACTTCTGTACAACTGCATTCATTTCACATGCTAGTAAAGTAATTCTCAAAATTCTTCAAGTGAGGCTTCAATAGTACATGAACTGAGAACTTCAGATGTACAAACTGGATTTAGAAAAAGCAAAGGACATACAGATTAAATAGCCAATGTCCATTGGATCATAGAAAAAGCAAGGAAATACCAGAAAAATATCTACTTCTGCTTCATTGACTATGCTAAAGCCTTTGACTATGTAGATCACAACAAACTGTAGAAAATTCTTAAAGAGATGGGAATACCAGACCACCTTACCTGTCTCCTGAGAAATCTATATGCAAGTCAAGAAGCAACAGTTAGAACTGGACATGGAAAAATAGACTGGTTCAACATTGGGAAAGGAGTTCATCAAGGTTGCATACTGTCACCCTGTTTATTTAACTTATATGCAGAGTAAATCATGCAAAATGCTGGGCTGGATGATTCACAAGCTGGAATCAAGATTACCGGGAAAAAGAACAACCTCCGATATGCAGATGTTATCTAATGGCACGCTAATGGCAGAAAGTGAAGAGGAACTAAAGAACCTCTTGATGGAGGTGAAAAAGGAGAATGAAAAAGTTGGCTTAAAACTCAACATTCAAAAAGCTAAGATCAGGGCATCCGGTCCCACCATTTCTTGGCAAATAGATGGGGGAAATGTGGGAACAGAGACAGATTTTATTTTCTTGGGCTCCAAAATCACTGCAGATAGTGACTGCAGCTATGAAATTAAAAGACAATTGCTCCTTTGAAGAAAAGCTATGACAAACCTAGACAGCATATTAAAACACAGAGACATTACTTTGCCGACAAAGATCCATATAGTCTAAGCTATGGTTTTTCCAATAGTCAGGTATGGATGTGAGAGTTGGATTGTAAAGAAAGCTGAGCGCTGAAGAATTGATGCTTTTGAACTGTGGTGCTAGAGAAGAAATTGAGAGTCTCTTGGAGTGCAAGGAAATCAACACTCAATATTCATTGGAAGGACTGATGCTGAAGCTGAAGCTCCACTACTTTGGCCAACTGATGCAAAGAGCTGACTCATTGGAAAAGACCCTGATGCGGGAAAGATTGAAGGTGGGAGGAGAAGAGGACAACAGAGGACGAGATGGGTGGACGGCACCAGTGGCATGCTGCAGTTCATCAGGTTGCAAAGAGTAGGACACACTTAATGACTGAATGACAAGTGGAGGTTACCACAGAAGAATCTGTCCCATTGCCCCAAGCAAGTGATCAGAAGACAGTCACAGGCCACAGGGCCGGTTGGGCCTCAAAGTCTTGCAATAATTCTGCCATTAAAAGAAATATCAGAATGCAGGGAACCCAAAGCTGGTGCTCTGTGACAACCTAGAAGGGTGGAATGGGGATGGAGGTGAGAGGGTAGTTTAAGAGCGAGTTGACGTTTGCATACCTATGGCTGATTCATGTTGATGTATGGCAGAAACCACCACAATATTGTAAAGTAATTATCCTCCAATTAAAAATAAAAAATTTTTAAAACATGACCAAAAAAGGAATGACATAGATGTGAATATAGAGCTTCAAGAGCAGACGTGATAGATAATTAAGTCAAAAGAAAGCAGCAAATGTATGATGAGCACAAATCCCCTCTGTGTGTGTGTGTGTGTGTGTGCATGCGCACTAAGTCACTTAAGCCATGTCTGACTCTTTGCAACCCCGTGGACTGTAGCCCACCAGGTTCCCTGGTCCGTGGAATTCTCCAGGCAATAATACTGAAATGGGTTGCCATGCCCTCCTCCAGGGGATCTTCCCAAAGCAGGGAAGAACCCACATTTCTTAAGTCTCCTGCATTGGCAGGTGGGTTTTTACCACTCAGTCATACTTGTTTTAATCCTGCAGTGAATTTTTGAGACCCAGGACCATTTCCCAATGCACACGGGCTTTGGATGTTGAGGACACACACCCACTAACCTCAACCAAACACACTTCATTGACTTGCCTTCCACTGTCTCCTTCAGCATAGTGTCGCTATTCCTGCAGACTCTGAAAACTCACTAACTCTTCACTGGAAAACAGACCAGTTTCGCGCCTCTCACCTCAGAACCCTCCCTTTGCTGTCTCCACCAGTCCTGGACTGTAGGGTGATGATCCTTACCCAAACCTAGCCAAGCCTCTGCTCTCAAAGTGGAAGAAAGTGAAGTCGCTTGGTCGGGTCCGACTCTTAGCAACCCCATGGACTGTAGCCCACCAGGCTCCTCCATCCATGAGATTTTCCAGGCAAGAGTACTGGAGTGGGGTGCCGTTTCCTTCTCCAGGGGATCTTCCCGACCCAGGGATTGAACCCGGGTCTCCCACATTGTAGGCAAACGCTTTACCATAGATTTGCCTAAAATTCAATGTCCAATCCTGTCTCCATTTCAACCTTGCCATTCCCTCTGGAGACACTGCCAAACCTCTAAAGGTGTTTCCCTCATCACGGGAAACACGTGATGTATTGGTGACCTTCGGGAAGCCTGCGTTCAACCGAAGGAATCCAGAATCTGGCACTGAGAAGAGGGTCTGGAGTTTCTGCTGTCCTCCCCCCACCCACTCCTAATACCCTTATCTCCCTAAAAAGCAGACCCTCCCAAAAGAAGTCAACGATCTTATAAGCCCTTGCTGAGCATTTCAAAACCAGTGAAAATTGATTCCTATCACTGGAGACAAGAAGCCCAGCGCTGGGAAAAGAAATTACCTAAAAAGACATCATCACAAAACTATCGTATCTCCCATCTGTTCTCGTAAGGGCCCATTTCTCTTTCCTAAAATTTACTTGTTTTCTCACAAAGCCTTTCTCTCTCCCTCCCCTTCTCCTATTAAGCTGGTAGAGTGACAGTCACTCAGTTGTGTCCGACTCTTTGCAACCCCATGGACTATATAGTCCATGGAATTTCCAGGCCAGAATACTGGAGTGGGTAGCCTTTCCTGTCTCCAGATCTTCCCAACCCAGGGATTGAACCGGTGTCTCCTGCACTGCAGGTGGATTCTTTACCAACTGAGCTATCAGGGAAGCCCTATTAAGATGGTATGTAAGTCCCAAATTATAACTGCCATTTTCAGTCACATTTTTCTGTGAAGGCCCTCTTATGTGAATAAAAATCTGTCTTTTCTCTTCGTAGTCTGTCTTTTGTCAATTTAATTTGCAGACCTCCAAGTACTGAACATAAGAGAGTAGAGGAAATGTTTTTCCTGACATGACAAATCAGAGAAAGGATATATGCAGAAAAAAATCACCATCTATGATGAAAATTGGTAAGATACTAGTGCATATCAACTCACTGAAGTCAAAGTTACTGAACTGTTACTGAAAACAGAAAATGTTTGACATTCAAAAGGGATATATATTCCCAGACCTTCATGACCCAGATATAATTTCTCCCATGAAACTTCTACTGCCTGCTTGAGAACCATATTCCTTAGACCTCTTCACCCCGTTGGTAGCTCTAGCAATTGCATTATTTCCAGAGGCTTTTCTTTTAGCTAATAGACTTTGTTTTGATTCATAGAAAAACTGAGCAAATGATACAAAGAATTCCATTTGTCCCCCACGCTCACACAGCTGGGCTTCCCAGGTGGTGCTAGCGGTAAAGGACCCGCCTGCCAATGTAGGATGCAAGAGAGTCGGGTTCGATCCCTGGGTTGAGAAGATCCCCTGGAGGAGGGCATGGCAACCCACTCCAATATTCTCACTTGGAGAATCCCATGGACAGAAGAGCCTGGCAGGCTGCAGTCAGTAGGGTCGTAAAGAGTCGGACACGACTGGAGCGACTTAGCACGTGGCACACTCACACAGTTCCCCTAGTATTAACATCTTGCACTAGTATGGCACACTTGCTACAATTAGTGAACCAAGCCTGATACCTAATGCTAACTAAAGTCCACGCTGCTACTGCTAAGTCGCTTGAGTCGTGTCTGACTCTGTGCGACAGCATAGACGGCAGCCCACCAGGCTCCCCGTCCCTGGGATTCTCCAGGCAAGAACACTGGAGTGGGTTGCCATTTCCTTCTCCAATGCATGAAAGTGAAAAGGGAAAGTGAAGTCGCTCAGTCGTGTCCAACTCTTACCGACCCCATGGACTGCAGCCTACCAGGCTCCTCCGTCCATGGGATTCTCTAGGCAAGAGTACTGGAGTTGACTCAAATTTCCTCACTTTTTACCAAGTGTGCTTTTTCTGAGCCAGGATTCCACCCAAGAATCTGCATCACAGTTAGTCATCATGTTTCCCTAGGTTTCCCTTCTCTGTGACAATTTTCCACATGTACCTTGTTTGTGATGACCTTGATAGTTTTGAAGAGTGACAGTCAAGTGTTTTGTAAGACATCCTTTTGTTGGAATTTGTTGGTAATTTTCCCTCAAGATGACTAGAGTTTCGCATTTTGTGGAAGAAGATCACAGAGGTGAAGTGCCGTTTTCATCACGTCATGTCAGAGTACATAGATACAATCAGCATCACTTAGCACTGTTGATGTTGACCTTGATCACCTGTCTAAGGTGGTGTCTGTCAGCTTCTCTATTGTCAAGTTACTCTTTTCTTCCACTTTTCCAGACAAAGGATACTCTTTGGAAGGAGGAAACCACATCCAGCGCGCACTTAGAGAGTGAGGAGTTAAGATCCTCTTCCTTGAAGGCTTCCCTGGTGACTCAGAGGTTAAAACATCTGCCTGGAATGAGGGAGACCTGGGTTCAGTCCCTTGGTCGGGAAGATCCCCTGGAGAAGGAACGGCGCCCCACTCCAGTGCTCTTGCCTGGAGAATCCCGTGGAGGGAGGAGCCTGGGGGGCTGCAGTCCATGGGGTCGCAAAGAGTCGGACACGACTGAGCGACTTCACTTTCACTCTCACTTTCTTTCCTTGAAGGCACAGAACTTACATGAGTTATTGGGAATTTTTCTGCACAGGAGATTTGTCCCTTGCCCCCATTTATGGATTCAATCATTTATTCACATCCGTATGGCCTCAGATATTTATGTTATACTTTAGGTTAGAATCCAACACTACTTTATGCATTTTGTGGCGTAAATTGTTCCAGTTTGGCCCCTGGGAGCTCTTTGCCAATTGGCTCCCTTGTTCCTTAAACTCATTCCCATTACTGTGTGGGTTTTGGGGTTTTCCTATGAGTTTTGTTTTGCTTTGTCTAGCATTTCCTTACTTAACAGGCACAACAAGATGCTCCTGGTTCACCTTGTATGTTTTCTGTTCCAGCCCTAGAACCAGCCATTTCTTGGAGGAGCTCCAGAGCCATTTTTCACAAAGAAATTGAGTTCCTGTCACAATTCAAAAGAGTAAAGAGTACAGACAAGACCAGCAGAGAACAAAGCTGAGTGAAGAGGCTGATGAAAGCTGGGTGGTGGATCCGCAGGGCATCCTCCTTTGGGCTGCCTGGTGCTGCCCACACAAAGAATGTTGGAATGGGTTGCCATTTCCTTCTCCAGTGCATGAAAGTGAAAGTGAAGTCACTTTCTTCTTTGGACTGCAGCCTACAAGGCTCCTCCGTCTATGGGATTTTCCAGGCAAGAGTACTGGAGTGGGGTGCCATTGCCTTCTCCCCTACTATGTATAAAACAGACAATTAATGAGAACTTCCTGTCTAGCCCAGGGAACTCCACCCAGTGTGCTGTGGCCACCTAAATGGGCAAGAAATCCTGAAAAGAAGGAATATATGTATACAGACAGCTGGTCCACTTCGTTATATAGCAGAAACTGACAGCAGGATAAGCAACTATACTCCCAATTAAAAAAAAAAAAAAAACATTTAAGGTCCAGAGAAGTTAAAACCTTCCCAGTTCATACAGCTTGTATGTGGCAAAGCTAGGACTTACACCAAATCTTTAACAAGATTTTAACAACAATCTTTACTGCCTCTGGACGCCACTGTCTTTGTCGTCCCATAGACACATAGCACAGTAGACCCATAGCACAGTCACAGACATGCCTGCTTGCAGAGTGCCTGTTCATAGCCAGGTTCTCTCTTGGATGATAAAGAAATGCATCAAAGTGATCAACGTTCTCTACCTCCCTTTTCAACCTTCAGCCGCCCACCCGCAGCTTCCACATTTCAGCTGCTGTGGCCTGTGAGCCACTCTTCATCATATCCTTGAGCTCTTCAAGCTGCCCCTAACAAGCTTCTCCCTCACCTACTAGTGAAATTTTTCTTATTTAAGGCCCAGCCCCAATCTTACCTTGTCCACAAAGCTTCCAGAACCTCTGGATGAATTTCTCTTTCCCTTCCTTTTATATATACTTTTCTCAGTATTTCTATTACAGCAGCTATCAAGGATGGTGGACTTCTTAAGAAAAAAACGTATGTCTTTTTCATCTTCTATATCCACAGCATTAATATATATGTGTGTGTATATATATATAAATGTATATACATATTTAAATATATATCACTATATTCACATATATATGTAAAATATAACACTCAAATATAATGAGTGCTCTAAAAATGTCTGTTAAAATGCATGAACTACATATGTTGGGTGGCCTTGGGAAACTAACTACAGCCTAGAGGAGATACAGTTCCTGTTTTCAAGGCGCTTCTGGTATAATTCGCAGAAACTCTAGAAAAAAGGACACCACAAATGACTGACGGGAGACAAGGAGATACAGCTGAAACACGGAGACTAGACTTCAGAAGATTAAAATGTAGTCCTGGCTACAGCCTTGACTGTGTGAACCTAGACATGCCGTTTTATCCTTCTGAGCTTCAGTTTCATCCTCCATCAAAGGAAGATGGATAGTACAAAGGTTCCCTCGTTCTAACAGCTATCGCAAGTCTAGGAGCAGATCGGCTATCACCAAGAATGTTTTCTGAAGGAGTCATCCTTTGAGAGGTATAGCAAACCCTAATCTGAGATGAATGTGCCTATCTCTTTGGCATCAAGAAGCAACCAGACTTGCTGGGCAGAAGGGATAGTTGGGGGTTTAGGGATGGTCATGTACACACTGCTATATTTAAAATGGGCAACTAAAAAGAACCCACTGTGTAGCACATGGAACTCTGCTCCATGTGGCAGCCTGGATGGGAGCAGGGTTTGGGGGAGAATGGATACATGTCTACATATGGCTGAGTCCCTTTGCTGTCTACCTGAAACTATCATAACATTGCTAATAAGCTATACTCCAATATAAAATAAAAAGTGCAAAAGAAAAAAAAATTTTAAAGGCAAACAACTACCACACGTGATGAAATCAATAAAATTCAGAAAAGGACTCTATCAGGAAAGTATTGAAGTAACAGAGTGTTGTGGTGACTGATCCAAGAGAGGGCAAGGTCTGAGTGGAACCCAGAAGGAGAGCTGGGAAGGAAGAGATGGTTAGGGTTTACCCATCCGTGAATCTGGCCAGAGTCACACCATCATTAGAATGACACACTCCCGCATAGCAGAGAAAGTGCCAGGCCTCCCCTCCACTTAGACTGAAATCTCCTCCGGAGCCGTCCACTGACTTCACTCAAATTGTTTGAATGCTGGCTGAGCAATGTTCTAATGACGGGTTGTGCTTTGCAGTTTCTGGTGTAATGAGATGGAGGAAATCTTCCTTCTTTAGCAGCTGGAATAAGGCTTCCTCTAGGGACAGTCCTAAATTTATAATAAGGCTTCCTCTTGGGGACAGTCCTATATTTATCAGGAAGAAATCCACTGATTAAGCACATGGGTTGAGGAATCAGGTCCCAAGCAGTAATAATAGCATTGATCTGCCTTCTGAAGAAGTTGGATCTTAATACCTTAAAGTCCTTCATTTTGTGAGCATGCCAATGGGTTTGGGTGTATAAACTTGACTATGAGTTTGATTACAAATGAATTGCTCTGTTTGATAAAAATCTGAAGAATTTGGGACTTCCCTGGCAGGTCAGTGGTTAAGATACCACACTCCCCTGTGGTGGGGAACAGGTTCAATCCCTGATCAGGAAACTAAGATCCCACATGCAGCGAGGTGCTGCCAAAAACAGAGGCCAAAAAAAGTGAAGACTTTGAAAATTACAGAAATACCTGGGTGAGAGGTGGGGAGACCTGCCAAAGAGCTTGAGTAGTGGGTGGATTCAAGGGACTTTGGCAAGAACAGAATATTTAATGGGAATTTCAAGTGGTTTGCTGTTGAGCGTACAGTTTACGTCTCCTCCTCCATCTCCCTTATAGAGAAGTCACTAGAGATTTTGGCGCTCTTCTGAGGAAACCTGAAGAGGTACTAAACTCTGCATGCAGAGACTGCATGGAGAGCCATTTAATCTAGAACAGAGGGGAAGAGAAGACATGTTTCCCCAGGAGACAGGCTGGTGCAGGGAGATGCTGGGTCACTGTCATAAATTCAGCCCCATCGTAAAGTGGCGGCTCAGCTCTCTCTGGCATCACGTCACCCTGGTGGGAGAGAGGTTAGACTGCATCAGCCTCTCAGAGGATGGTCACCACCAGAGACATCATGAAACACAGTTTCCAAACTCATCCAGCTGGGGAACTAGCAGAAAAACCCAATGGCCTGCCCATCCTCAGCACGGTCTTCTTCATCATCCCCGGAAAGGCTCCGGGCATCTAAAGGCTTGTCAACAGATGCCACACTCACTCACACTCCTCAACTGTGACCTTGGCAGGCTGACCCACAGGGCTGGTAGAACACAGGAACTGGCCTCCATAACACCCCGTTCAAAACACTGACATCCCTCCCCTCCACTCTTGTTCTCATTAAACTTTTCCATCTCCTTCAGAGCAAGTCACCTACGGCAGTTTTCTAATGGATGCTAAATCGATCATTTCAATTTAGCATTCAAGCCCCTCCCGCACTGGCATCACCAGCAGCAAAAGGAATGTACTCGCTCCCCAAAGAGGTCGATTCGTCCCCAGAAGTCACTGCAGAATCCAGGAGTCTGCTTCTCTAGTTCTGCACGTAGACAAGAACATCAAAGCACAGAAGGCAGGGACAGAGATCAGAGCTGGAATCTCCCCACCTGCACACGTGCACATCCTGTCCCGTCTAAATTACTAATTACTTTTAAGAGAGTAAATGAAATGGCACAGGGGAGGGAGGAAAGGCCAAGAGAAGACAGCAGACACTGGATACCTAGGAAGATCTAAGCCTCAGGCTTTGTGAGTCCCTTTGGCGCGGGAGGACCACACCAGCCCGGGCCAGCAGCAACAGCAGCTGTGAAGAGAGAAGCCGACTTCAAGGAACTACAACAGGAAAGAAAAAAGGGGAAACATAAATCACAAAATCCCCAGGAAGGATCAGATAGTGCTTTCCTGAGCATGCTCACAACCCCCTGCCCAACTGCCTGCACACTAGCCTGAAAAGCAAGTCGGGATAATGCAAACCAGGTGTTTTAACTTCCTACCATAATGGCTGGCAAGACCATCAATGGAGAAAAATAATAACAACAACAACATCTGAAGTGCATCTGGGTTTAAACACATCGCGAGCGTATTTTTTTTTTTCTTCTCCAAGTAGGTGTCTGTTCTGCATTTATATTGTGATGGCATCGAGGAGACAAGGAACCAAGGAGCTATTTAGAAATAGCTCCCCCAGCCTTGAGAGTAATACTGATGTGTTTTTCTTTTTTTGGGGGGGTGTTTCTTTGTTTGTTTTAAAGGAAAGAAAAACTGATGACAGGAGATGTTGCTGCAGGGAAGCAACTGGAAGTCTTAAATTGTGGGAGATATGAATGCTCAGAGGTAACCCCAGGCAAACATAAAACTAGAAACTTGGAAAACACTAAAAATAATCTTCCCCTGATTATATCCTCTCAGGCTGCCCTCTTCCACAAAAATAAAGCCCCCCAAAATGTCCTCAGGAACACAGGCAACATTTTTCAGAAGCAAGACCTCAGAATTAAATAAAAGCCCCTTCTCTCTTTGGAGCAATGTCTCCAGTTGACCTGTTTGAGGCTGCAAACTGAGATTCTTCAAAGAAAGGAGGAAAGGGTGTGGTGAAAATTCACTAGTGAATCACAGCCCCTCATCTGATTCCACTAAGGTCCAGGCAGACCTCAGAGGGGCGCACGGAGAGCACAGTCACACTTCCAGTCCCTCAGCTGGCCTCTGTCTCATTCTGCTTCTCTCTCTGCATTTATGCTCTGGTCTCTTCCAACAAGCTTCTTCTGCTCGCTCATCTGAATCCTAAGCCAGAAAGCCAATGCCTGGCCAGTATCTGGAATTCAGTCCTAGGCCCCATAGCCAATGGGAACACCTCGGTACAAATTTCCAGGAGAAGACGATGGCTTAGTTCACTTGTTTGAAGCCATAAGAGTCACAGGGGAGGCCCTAGACAGGCATGCTTCCTGGATCCAACCAGCTGTGGCCTTTTCCAGTCAAGTGGTAGCAAAGACTTCCTCAGAAGCAGAGAAGAGGACTTCCCTGGTGGTCCGGTGGTTAAGAATCCACCAGCCCGGGGACCCGGGGTTTGTTCCCTGGTCTGGGAAAATCCGACATGCTAAGGGACAACTAAGCCCGAGCACCACGACTACCGAGCCCATGCCCTGGAGCCCAGGGCTCCACAACAAGAGAAGCTTCCTCAATGAGAAGCCCAAGTACCTGAAGAGTAGCCCCCACTCTCTGCAGCTAGAGAAAAGCCTGCACAGCAACAAAGACCCAGCACAGCCAAAACTTAATTAATAATAATAATAAAGAAGCAGACGTGACAGGAGAAAGAGATTACACTGAGCAAGTGCCTTCGTTTTCTTTTCTTGACCATGTTCGTATTTATATAACCTGTGTGATGCCATCTTGTCACTAGTTATAAACCCCATAACAAGACAATAGGACCACAGGACAGAAAGTTGGCTTGGGTTTAGGAAAGTGATCTTTTGAAATTTCAAGGTCTGGGATATAAAGCTGAGATTACAGCCCTGAGTGTGCCTGGCAAAAATCGGGAACAATTTCTGCAAAAGTGGGAACCCCCACCCGGGTCTCCTAAGGGTACCCACAAAGCTGAGAGCACTTCTGGGTAAGAGACCCAAGGGCTCTGGGGAACTGAAAAGACTCAAAGGCCCCACAGCCCAGAGGCAGAGCAGCAAAGGAAGTGTTCCTGGCTTGTGGGCAGTCGCAGACTGCAACAGGGCCGCACAGTGTTGGCAGCATCGGTCACAGCCCAAGCAGCGCCCACAATGCCCAGACATCACGACACCAGCAAGTCACACCACCCACCACCTGTTTCTAAGGGCCCTCCCGTGGGAGGTGCCAGCCCTGGAGGAAGCTAGGACCAGATGCCACAGGGCGACTCTCCAGTTTGAGAATAGCTGTGCTCTGGGAGAAAGAAAGGGAACAGATTCACACCCATCAAAAAAATTCAGGTGTGACCTGGGCAGAAACCTTCTTGGGAGTCAGTTGTAAAATACTATAGCAAATTGCCAAAGAAAGGCCATAGACTGTTTGGAGTTATGAGGGTGTGTGTGTGTCCGTATATATCTTTAATAAAATAATCGTCTCCCTAAAACAGTTTAAGTACAGCCCCACTCAGACGTAAGAGAACAGAAATTGACTGCTTGGGGCTTCGAACTCTACCTGGAGAATTGATACTGAAGAGTCTAAGGGATGAGAATTAATGTCCCACATTCTGTTAAAAGACACATAATAATATCATTACTGACAGACACAATTACACATTCTAATGAGGCACTGTCACATGTTAATAGTAGTTATGGTCATTTTAAAATAATTAGCAGTAATGCATAGGCAATACATCATTACAGTATGCAAATACATTACTGTCCTGTAAGCAGGCACAGAACAATGCTGAAGACTTTCTTACATGAATCCCCCATTCGGAGTCAGCTTTGCCCGCAGCATTTCTCAGCCCCCTATTGATTTCCTTCCACACAGACCAAGCCCCCACTCCCCTTGATAACGATAACCAGTAGCCTTCTAAATTTCCCCAGAAACATGACCACTTAGATTTTGCACAGCTACAAGGAAGAAATTAACATAGGAGCCAAACGGGTCTCATTCTGCCTTCTCACCCACTTCATCCCAACCTGACACTTTAATCAACTCAACCTGTTTAAAAATAAACCTTCCTGCTAAAATTCTTTCAAAAATTGCAGAGGAGGGAATACTTCCAAGCTCATTCTACAAGGCCACTGTCACCCTAATACCAAAACCAAAGGCAACACAAAAAAAGAAACCTACAGGCCAGTTTCACTGATGAACACAGATGCAAAAATCCTCAACAAAATTTTACCAAACAGAATTCAGCAATACATCAAAAAGCTCATACACCATGATCAAGTTGGGTTTATTCCAGGAATGCAAGGATTCTTCAATATATGCAAATCAATGTGATACACCATATTAACAAATTGATAGATAAAAACTATATGATCCTCTCAATAGATGCAGAAAAAGCCTTTGACAAAATTCAGCACCCATTTGTGATTAAAATTCTTCCCAAAAATGGGCATAGAAGGAACCTACCTCAACATAGTAAAGGCCATATATGAAAAGCCTACAGCAAACATTATCCTCAATGGTGAAAAACTGAAAACATTCCCCCTAAGATCAGGAACAATACAAGGGTGTCCACTTTCACCACTATTACTCAACATAGTTCTGGAAGTCCTAGCTACAGCATTCAGGGAAGAAAAAGAAATAAAAGGAATCTAGATCGGAAAAGAAGTAAAGCTCTCACTGTTTGCAGATGACATGATACTGCATATAGAAAACCCTAAAGAGCGTATCAGAAAATTACTAGAACTAATCAGTGAATTTAGCAAAGTTGCAGAATACAAAATCAATACACAGAAATCACTTGCATTTCTATATACTAACAGTGAAAAATCAGAAAGAGAAATTAAGGAATCAATCCCATTCACCATTGCAACAAAAAGAATCAAATATTAGAAATGAACTTACCTAAAGAAACAAAAAGAACTGTATACAGAAAATTATAAGACACTAATGAAAGAAATAAAAGATCATATAAACAGATGGAGAGATATTCCATATTCCTGGGTAGGAAAAATCAATGTTGTGAAAATCACTATACCACCAAACGCAATCTACAGATTCAACGAGATCCCTATCAAATTACCGATGTCATTTTTCACAGAACTAGAACAAAAAAGTTTCACAATTCATATGGAAACAGAAAAGACCCCAAATAGCCAAAGCAGTCTTGAGAAAGAAGAACACAGCTGGAGAAATCAACCTTCCTGACTTCATATTATACTACAAAGCTACAGTCATGGAGGCAGTATGGTATTGGCACAAAAACAGAAATATAGACCAATGGAACAAGATAGAAAGCCCAGAAATAAACCCATGCAGCTATGGGTACCTTATTTTCGACAAAGGAAGCAAGAATATACAATGGGGCAAAGACAGCCTCTTCAATAGATGGTGCTGGGAAAACTGGACAGCTACATGGAAAAGAATGAAATGAGAATACTTCCTAACACCATACATAAAGATAAACTCAAAATGGATTAAAGACCTAAATGTAAGACCAGAAACTATAAAACTACTCTTAGAGGAAAATATAGGCAGAAATGACATAAATCAAAGCAAGATTCTCTGTGACCCACCTCCTGCTGCTGCTGCTATGTCGTTTCAGTCGTGTCCGACTCTGTGCGACCCCATAAATGGCAGCCCACCAGGCTCCACCATCCCTGGGATTCTCTGAGGCAAGAACACTGGAGCGGGTTGCCATTTCCTTCTCCACACCTCCTAGAGGAACAGAAATAAAAATAAAAGTAAACAAGTGGGACCTGATTAAAGCTTTTGCACAGCAAAGGAAACTATAAGCAAGGTGAAAAGACAGCCCTCAGAATGGGAGAAAATAATAGCAAATGAAACAACTGACAAAGGATTAATTCCCAAAATATACAAGCAGCTCTTACAACTAAATGCCAGAAAACCAAACAACCCAAACAAAAAGTGGGAAAAAGACCTAAACAGATATTTCTCCAAAGAAGACATACAGATGACTAACAAACACATGAAAAGATGCTCAACATTGATCATTATTAGAGAAATGCAAATCAAAACCACAGTGAGATATCACCTCACACCAGTCAGAATGGCCATCATCAATAAGTCTACAAACATGGAGAAGGAAATGGCAACCCACTCCAGTATTCTTGCCTGGAAAAGTCCATGGACAGAGGAGACTGGCAGGCTGCAGTCCATGGGGTAACATGACTGAGCACGCATGCACGAGGGTAAAGGGAGATGGGTTGATAGCAATAAACTGGTAGAACGAAAAAGAAAAAAAAAAGGTCTACAAACAATAAATGCTGGAGAGGGTGTGGAAAAAAAGTGAACGCTCTTGCACTGTTGGTGGGAATGTAAATTGATAACAGCCACTATGGAAGACAGTATGCAGATTCCTTAAAAAACTAGAAATAAAACCACCGTATGACCCAGCAATCCCACTCCTAGGCATATAACCTGAGGAAACCAAAATTGAAAAAAGACACGTATATCCCATTGTTCACTGCAGCACTATTTACAATAGCGAGAACGTGGAAGCAAACTCAATGCCCATCGACAGATGAATGGATAAAGTTGTGTACATTATACACAATGGGATAATACTCAGCCATAAAAGGGAACACATTTGAGTCAGTTCTGATGAGGTAGATGAACCTAGAACCTATTATACAGAGTGAAGTGAGTCAGAAAGAGAAAGATAAATATATCGTATTCTAGCGCACATATACGGAATCTAGAAAAATGGTACGGAAGAACTTATTTACAGGTTTGAAAGAAAACAACAAAATTCTGTAAAGCAATTATCCTTCAATAAAAATAAATTAAAAACAAACTAAATAAATAAACCCCATAATATCAGGAAAGAGAAGCAGCCCAGGGCTCTGTGGTCACTCAAAGCAGAAACTCCAAGGGACTGCCTCATTTTTCCGTAGTCTGGTTCTTGCATGTATTATTTCTCTTTATTCCCAATCCCAAAAGGAAAACTGAGGACAGCAGGGAGTAAGCTTGGCTCTAGCCAACTGAGCTTGATCCTAATTCCTTCACGGGCCAGTTTGTGAATTGGGGCAAATATTTAACTTTCCTGAGGATTCTGCAGGCTTCCCCAATGGCCGAGTGGGTAAAGAATCCACCTGCAATGAAGGAGGCAAACAGGAAATGCAGGTTGGTTCCCTGGGCTGGGAAGATTCCCTGTCAAAGGGAATGGCAACCCACTGCAGTATTCTTGCCTGAAAAATCACATGAGAGAGGAGCCTGGTGGGCTAAAGTCCAAAGGATCATGAGTCAGACACAACTGAGTGACTAAGCACGAGGATCCTGCAAGGTGGTAGAACGAGTCTGACAGAACTTTCCTTGCCTACTTTGTGAAGTTTTGATAACGAGATCAAAAGACCTAATGTATGAGACAGAAATGGAGCTGCTTACTGCAAATATGAAACCCAGCAGGGCAACCGCTGGTGACGCAGCACCACTGAGCCCAGAGTTTTAGCGAGGGCACCCCGAAGGTGAGGCTGCTTGAGAAAGTTGGGGTTTGGGAGGCAATATGGTGATTCTGACCTAAATCCTCTCACATTTCTCAAGCACTCATTGCCTGCCTTCACCTAGGACTGGGAGAACAGAGCAATGACTGGATGCGAACAGAGAGGTCCCAGAATATGCCACCCCAAAATATGCCCAAATATGTCTCCTTGGCATATGGGTTATTTTCAGCTGAAGACCTCTGAGAACTAGCAGACTCGGGAAAAGCATTACAAACTGGGCACAGTCTTCCTTTGGTACAGGAAATTTACATTTATAAAGGAAATTCCCTTTGTAAAGATGCCTTTCTCTCCCATACCAGAAAGAAGACTCTGAACAACTCTTATGATGGAGAAAACCAACTGCAGAAGGCACCACAAAGCTCACTGAACAACCTTGCTTACCGTACTTCTCCTGGGCACTTTCTCATAACTTGTCTCTCCCACCCAGAAGCTCAAAACCACTTTTTCCTCTGTTTTAGCATAGAAACCCAAGTTCTAACCTCTCCTTCAAGTTATTTATCAGTGGATGCGCCCATGTGTACATGCACACTGCACATTAATAAACGTTGGTTTGTTTTTCTCTTGTTAATCTGTCTTTGGCCAGTCTCGTTTACAGGACCTCAGCTGGAAAATCTCTGGACATTCTAATATGAAGCGCTCTGCCTGCTGCAGCTTGAGATGTTTAGTCTGACCACTCAGGGAATCCCAGAAAAGCATATCACTCGCCTCTACTGGGGTACTAGTTGCCCTCAGTCATTCGCATAGATGCACAGATTGTGAGATTTCTCATTTTAGAGATAATAAAACAGGCCCAGATTAGTAAAGGCTCTCATTCCTCAAATGAGAACGCTTTCTCCTGAAAATTGCCTCCTTTATAAATCATCAAATGAATAGGTGATATTTGAATACTGAATGATACTGCAAGGCAGACGAGCATTGATTTAAATAATGCTATCTGACAGATCAGGCCATCAATCATAACCTGACATCTCAGGAGAGTCATCCTTTCAGGACTTGGGGATAACATGACCAGAATTGTAGCTGAACCACCTCTGCATCACAGCCATCCTTTCCGCAACTGCTAAGATCCTGGGTCTCAAATCAGAGCCTGCATCCAAACTGCCAGGAGCAAGTAGCAGTCCCCAACCTTTACGGCACCAGGGACCAGTTTCACCAGAAACAATTTTCCCACTGACTGGGGTTGGTTTGGGGATGATTCAAGCGCATTACATTTATTGTGCACTTTATTTCTATTATTGGTATATCAGTTCCACCTCTGATCATGAGGCATTAGATCCCAGAGGTTGGGGACTCTTGAACTGGAGGGTTTACTGGGAGCAAGAATTTGCATTTCTAACCAGCTGGGGAGCTGATGCCATAGTTTGAGAACTCTGTGCTAAGACAAAGAAGGCCCCGGCATATGTCATTTATAGAAACTTAAAGAGAACTGGGCATTACATTCATCAGTCTTTTATATAGTGCTAGGGCTGCACCCCACTCAAAATTACATGTGCTGAAGTCCTAACCCCCAGCACCTCAGAATGGGTCTCTATTTGGAGATAGATCCTATATAGAAGAAATTAAGTTAAAATGGGCCATTAGATGGACCCCAATCTGATATGGGGCTTCCCCTGGTGGCTCAGCAGTCAAGAATCCACCTGCAACACAGGAGATGCAGGTTTGATCCCTGGGTTGGGAGGATCCCTGGGGGAGGAAATGGCAATTGACTCCAGTATTCTTGCCTGGAAAATCCCATGGACAGAGGGAGCCTGGTGGGCCATAGGCCATGGGGGGTCACAAAAGCATCCAATACGACTCAGAGACTAAACAACAATCACAAGACGAGTGAATTAGGACCCAAACACACACAAGAACACGTGAGGACCCAGCAAATAAGCAGCATCTACAGTCAAGGAGAGAGGCTTCAGAAGAAACCAACCCTGCCAAGATTATGATCTTGGACTTCTAGCCTTCAAAACTGTAGGGGGACACATATCTGTTGTTTAAGCTCCCTACCTCCCAGTTTGCAGTATTTTTTTATGGCAGCCCTAGCAAAACACATGAGAGACTAGATGGCATGAAAGCATATATTATGCTAGGAACGAAGAAATGTGGGCTCTGGTGTCAGCCCTGTCTTTAGGCTCTTCCCCCAGAGTCTCCAGACCCTCCTCAGCTTGTCAACACCCAGTGGAACAGGAATAGTGAGCTGTGGCCTTTCTCCCACATGGGGTTTTCAAGAAGATTAAAAAATGGGAACTTCTGAGAAAGCTGTTTCTAAATTGCAAATTTCTCGGCTCTGGCTGTGAATGATTTAAAAATCCGAAAAATAATGATCTGTCTGCAGCCCTGGAAGGTTGCTGAATTCTCCAGAAGTGCCAAGATCCAGAGAGGAGAAGCCTGTAGAAGTGAAACCAACAGCTCACTTGGTTTCGAAGCAGTTTTGAGCTGGAGGCTGAGAATCAAGGCAGAGCTTTCGGCAGCCCCTCAGGACTAGGGAAACACAGAGTGGAGTCAGAGCCAAAATGCCAGGGAGAAGGGAGGCGCAGAGCAGTGAGCCCCAGGCTCTTTCCTGGTCTTGCCCTCCAGTCGTTTGATAATTCTTAAACTATGAAGGCAAGAAGCTCAGAGACCCAGAGTAAAGCAGCTGGAAAGCTCAGTAGCACTTTCAAGTTGCCAGGGTGCTGGAAGACAAAAAATTCGCATTTGGGATCCACCAAGACAGAGACAGTGAAGAAACCCCAGGCTGTCAGCGGGATCTGCGGGTGCTGGGAGGTCCCAGAGGGAGGAGGCACCTTGCAAAGAACCCACCCTGCCTGAGATTGTTTTGCATGCTGACTGATGGAAATAACGTGACTCACTTCTAGCTGCCTCGGAGAAGTATGCGTGAATCTTCTTTGGAAGAAGGGAATATCAATCAGCTCTCTACAATATTTTATCCATAATACCTGGCAATCAAAGCTGACCAGGTGAAACTGTGGGTAAATTATTACTCATATCCATTTCACCTGCCTTTACTAATCAAGGTCATTTTAAGGCTTGCACATGTCCTGAGCAGCACATGGCCTAACCAAGTGAGATGTTTGCCTGAGATGTTTTCCCAGAGCCTGGAATCTGCTGTGTCGGGTTCCAGCTGAGCTGGTTGAAACCGAGCAGTAGCACTGCCCCTCCAACTGGGCATGCGCGAGTGTCCACCAGGTGACCTTCTGACGTCAGAGCCTAAGACTCCGCCCTCTGAGCCGGCTAACCACCTCCATATTGGAAGGTGGGGCCGCCAGTAGCTTATTGCGCCTGCGCAGAATGTGGGTTCCCACAATCATCTCTCCTCGTGCTTCTAGCGGTTGCCCTACCTCAGACCCAGCTGTTTCTTTATTCTTTACCCCAAAATACTAGGAGCCCTTTTCCTTGCTAGAGGCGTATCAGACTTCTCTCATCTCCTTGCTTGGCTATCGTGTGAATAAACCCTTTCTTTGCTGCAAACCTTGGTGCCTCAGCAGTTTGACTTGCTGCTTGCGCATGGGGCAAAAAAGAGCCTGGTTCATAAACAGCCTGGTTGAGAAACACAGTCACGACAAAAATTCGGGCCAAAAGAAAAAAACACAATAGAAGCAGTCCCACAGGAGGTTCGTTTATGAGCCTGATAATCTATGTGAGGACCGGACACAAGCTTTTAACAAGCTGTGGTAATGCAGTCAAGACAATTGTAAATCAACTATATGTTAATAGTTTTAAAAAGAGAAATTTGTCAAAGAACTGTAAAAAGGAAGTTTCCTACGACAGAAACTGGGAACTTAACAGATAAGTTTAACAGCACATTGTACATAACTGTAGAGAGGACTAGTGAGCAGGAATATGTCAGTAGAAAACATCTAGGCTCAAGTTTAGGGGATAGAATGGATGGGAACTCAGAGTGTATGAGACGTTGTTCAGGCATGTCTGACTCTTTGTGACCCTCATGGACCGTAGCCTCCCAGGCTCCTCCGTCCATGGCTTCTCCAGGCAAGAATACTGGGGTAGATTGCCATTTCCTTCTCCAGGGGTCTTCCTGAATCACGGATCGATCCTGTGGTGGATTGTTTACCACTGAGCCAGAATCTGCCTGCCAAGCAGGAGAGTTGGTTTGGATCCCTGGGTTTGGAAGATCCACTGAAGAAGAGAAGGGCAACCCACTCCAGTATTCTCGCCTGGGAAATCCCAGGCACAAAGGAACCTGGTGGGTTCCAGTCCATAGGGTTGCAGAAGAGACACAACTTAGTGCCTATAACAACAACTTAGGTTTGGATGGGGTGAGGGTTGGAATTGGGGAGGATTGATAAGATGCTGGAAATGCCCAAGTATATGTGGCTGCTGCTGCTGCTGCTGCCAAGTCGCTCCAGTCATGTCCGACTCTGCGCAATCCCATAGACGGCAGCTCACCAGACTCCCCCATCCCTGGGATTCTCCAGGCAAGAACACTGGAGTGGGTTGCCATTTCTTTCCTTCTCCAATGCATGAAAGTGAAAAGTGATAGTGAAGTCACTCAGTCGTGTCCCACTCTGCACGACCCCGTAGACGGCAGCCCACCAGGCTCCCCTGTCCCTGGGATTCTCCAGGCAAGAACACTGGAGTGGGTGCCATTGCCTTCTCCAGTATATGTGGCATATATCCTCTATAAAGATTTAACCACCAGTGCCAAGTGGTTAAGGTGAGTGTAATTAGAGTCCTGAAAAGGAGAATAATGGGATAGAAACAATAGTGGAAGAGATAATGACAAATAATTGTCCAAAACACCAATAAACATTAAATCACAGAATCCAAAAATAAAAACTCTACACATCCTGACAAGGATGTGGAGAAAGGGGAATCCATGTACACTGTTGGTGGGAATGTAAATTAGTGCAGCCACTGTGGAAAACAGTATAAAGCCTTCTCGGAAAAACCTAAAAACAGAACTACCACATGACTTAGCAATTCCACTCCTGGGTATATATCCTAAAACCAAACACATTAATTTGAAAAGGTACATGCACCCCAATATTCAGAGCAGCATTACTTACAAATGCCAAAGTATGGAAACAACCAAAGTGTCCATCAGAGGCTCAAAGGATAAAGAGGCTGTGGCATATATACAATGGACTACCACTCAGCCATTAAAAAAAGAAAATGAAATTTGCCATTTCCAGCAACATGAATGGACCTGAAGAACACTGTGCAGAGTGAAGACTGAGAAAGAGGAATACTGTATGATAGTACTTATATGCAGAATCTAAAAATTACAACAAACTAGTGATAAAACGAATAAGAGCAGACTCATAAATAAAACACTTGTGGTTACCAGTGGGGACAGGGAAGGGGGGAAAGGGAGAAGGAAAGGGAGAAAGGGGAGGCTGGAAGAAGGGAAGAAGAGAGGAAGGAGGAGGGGAGGGGGAGGAGAGAAGGGGAGGAGGGGAGGGAGAAGAAGGGAAGAGGGAAGAGCAAAGGAGAGAAGGAAGGGGGAGGGGAGAGGGGGAAAGGATTATTACAGGATTATAGGCAATCGTGTGAAACTTTTGAAAATTGTAAAGTGTTATAGAATTTAAAGAATCATTTAATTAAAAACAATCTTTTTAAAAAGCTATGAATCCCAAGCAGAATAAATAAAAAGAAAATAGTGAAAAGTTATACAAGTAGATATAAAGTTTTGTCATGTCCTAATTACACAGACAGACTGGTGAAAAAGCAAGAAAGTGTAGGGATTGTTTGCTAACTCCAAAAGATGAAAAAGCCAAGGAGAAACAGCCCCCAAGAAAAGGGTGTCACAACCAACTGAGTCACAAGCTGAGTGATTCTTTGTAGATATTAATTCAGTTTTACTGGTAAATAATTGTAAACATTAATTATTAGACATAAGGTATTTGAAACAGTACATGACACATAATAAAAGATGTCTTATCACGATGGTGTGATCACTCATCTAGAACCAGACCTCTTGGAATGTGAAGTCAAGTGGGCCTGAGAAAGCATCACTGCGAACAAAGCTAGTGGAGGTGATGGATTCCAGTAGAGCTATTGCAAATCCTGAAAGATGATGCTGTGAAAGTGCTGCACTCGATATGCCAGCAAATTTGGAAAACTCAGCAGTGGCCACAGGACTGGAAAACGTCAGTTGTCATTCCAATCCCACAGAAAGGCAATGCCAAAGAATGCTCAAACTACCACACAGTTGCACTCATCTCACACACTAGTAAAGTAATGCTCAAAATTCTCCAAGCCAGGCTTCAGCAATATGTCCTGATGTTCAAGCCAGTTTTAGAAAAGGCAGAGGAACTAGAGATCAAATTGCCAACATCCGCTGGATCATGGAAAAAGCAAAAGAGTTCCAGAAAAACATCTATTTCTGCTTTATTGACTATGCCAAAGCCTTTGACTGTGTGGATCACAATCAGCTGTGGAAAATTCTGAAAGAGATGGGAATACCAGACCACCTAACCTGCCTCTTGAGAAATCTGTATGCAGGTCAGGAAGCAACAGTTAGAACTGGACATGGAACAACAGACTGGTTCCAAATAGGAAAAGGAGTACGTCAAGGCTATATATTGTCACCCTGCTTATTTAACTTCTATGCAGAGTACATCATGAGAAATGCTGGACTGGAAGAAACACAAGCTGGAATCAAGATTGCCAGGAGAAATCTCAATAACCTCAGATCTGCAGATGACACCACCCTTATGGCAGAAAGTGAAGAGGAACTAAAGAGCGTCTTGATGAAAGTGAAAGAGGAGAGTGAAAAAGTTGACTTAAAGCTCAACATTCAGAAAACGAAGATCATGGCATCCGGTCCCATCACTCCATGTGAAGTAGATGGAGAAACAGTAGAGACAGTGTCAGACTTTATTTTTGGGGCTCCAAAATCACTGCGGATGGTAACTGCAGCCATGAAATTAAAAGATGCTTACTCCTTGGAAGGAAAGTTATGAGCAACCTAGATAGCATATTCAAAAGCAGAGACATTACTTTGCCGACTAAGGTCCGGTCTAGTCGAGGCTATGGTTTTTCCATTGGTCATGTATGGATGTGAAAGTTGGACTGTGAAAAGAGCTGAGTGCCAAAGAATTGATGCTTTTGAACTGTGGTGTCGGAGAAGACTCTTGAGGGTCCCTTGGACTGCAAGGAGATCCAACCAGTCCATTCTAAAGGAGATCAACCCTGGGATTTCTTTGGAAGGACTGATGCTGAAGCTGAAACTCCAGTACTTTGGCCACCTCATGCGAAGAATTGACTCAATGGAAAAGACTTTGATGCTGCGGGGGGCGGGGGGCGGCAGGAGAAGAAGGGGATGACCAAGGATGAGATGGCTGGATGGCATCACTGACTCGATGAACGTGAGTCTGAGTGAACTCCGGGGAGTTGGTGATGGACAGGGAGGCCTGGCGTGCTGCGATTCATGGGGTCGCAAAGAGTCGGACACGACTGAGCAACTGAACTGAACTGAACTGAAAAGTAAAATAAATAAATATTAAATACAATGAGAGTTGGACTATAAAGAAAGCTGAGTGCCAAAGAATTGATGCTTTTGAACTGTGGTGTTGGAGAAGACTCTTGAGAGTCCCTTGGACTGCAAGGAGATCCAACCAATCCATCCTAAAGGAGATCAGTTCTGAGTGTTCATTGGAAGGACTGATGTTGAAGCTGAAATTCCAATACTTTCACCACCTCATGCAAAGAACTGACTCATTTGAATAGAGTCTGGGAAAGATTGAAGGTGAGAGGAGAAGGAGATGACAGAGGATGAGATGGTTGGATGGCATCACCGACTCAATGGCCGTAAGTTTGAGTAAACTCTGGGAGTTGGTGATGGACAGGGAGGCCTGGCCTGCTGCAGGCCATGAGGTCACAAAGAGTCAACACGACTGAGCGACTGGACTGAACTGAACTGAACTGAACTGAACAATGTATATTTAAGACCTTCTGCTTTAATCTCAATAAGAGAAATACCAAGAGAAGAAGCAGATATTTTAATCAAAACATGGATTTTACATCTACTTTTTAAAAAATGTTTGTTTATTTAATTAATTTATTTGGCTGCACTGGGTCCTAATTGTGGCATGTAGGATATAGTTCCCTGACCAGGGATCAAACCCCAGGGCCCCTACATTGAGAGCTTGGAGTCTTAGCCACTAGACTACCAGAGAAGTCCCTAAAATCTACAATTTTCTAAAGCAAGGGATCTTAACCTACAGTCCTTGAACCGGCAAGGAGCCCATAGACAGAATTCAGGGGATTTAAAAATGGTGGAGTGAGGGTGTATTTTTCATTATTTTCACTTGCTTCTAACTGCAATTTAGCTTTTTCTTCTATTCTTAATGTAAGCAATAACCCACAGTAGTATGAGCAGTAACTAGGACTTTTCACCAATAAGAATCGCATATCACACACAGTTTTTAGGCACTGCAAAATATTGCTTACACATTACTGTTTTGGAATCATGGTGGTTATTAAATCTACCACTAGGTCTTGTTTAATGCACTAATAGCAGAGCATATATATTTCTGTGTGGCAAATTTGGTTTTTAAAAATATTTTTATAAATGTATATTAATATAATTGTTTTCCTTTGTAATTTGGTATTTTTATTTTATGCACTTAAAGATATTATTCGGAGAAGGGTTGCAAACATCTCAATCACCTAACAAAGGGTCCATGACATTTTTTTAAAAAGGTTAAGAACCTTGATCTAAAGGAATATTGATCAGTTTCTCAAATTCTCAAGATCAAATTCTCAAAGTAATTTTACTTTACTGAATGCAAATAAAAGCCCCCAAATAAGTAGGAGTGATTGTACTGACCAATTAGCTTAAAGGCTCAAGATGAGGTAAATGTAAAAGAAATTTTCGTTTTTAGGCTTCTAATTTCTGAATGATTGGCCAAACTGGGTCCCTTGATTTAGACATTGAATGCTGTTTCCCCCTCTCATTTCCCCTTTCCTCCTCCTTGCTGTGCCTTTTGTGGAAAGCACCTCCTGCAGGCAGCCACCGAGACGAGATTTAGCAAGCGAAACCGGTGTCTCCACCTAGCTGCCCCCTTGTCTGAGGAGCCTCAGGTTGAAGACTGTTAATCTAACCATAAGGCCACTAATACACACACACTTGGGTTTCTCCTACATTTTATCAGCACCCCCACCCCGCCCCCAACCGAACCCAAGACCTCAGGATAGTTACCCAATTCAAAGTAAGGGCTCATCCACGCTATGACTGAGGCTTCTCTGCTTTATGTGCCTTGAGTTGGCTCCAGTTTGAGCTCCAAAATATATGTATAATTACATGTGCGTGCTAAGTCACCAGTCATGTCTGACTCTTGCAACCCTATGGACTGTAATCTGCCAGGCTCCTCTGTCCATGGGGATTCTCCAGGCAAGAATACTGGAGTGGGTTGCCATGCCCTCCTCCAATGTATATAATTACATATACATATGCATATACATATACATATACATATACATATATGTGTGTGTATGTATATGTAATTTCTAGTCAAGAAAAATTCAGCTGATCAAAAAAATGTATGAAGAATAGAAAAAGGCAGTACCTTCTCTCTACTGTCCCTTTATGTCAGCTTTTGAATATAAAGGTTGTATTAAAATTAAATTTTTTCTCATAAATGAAACAAGCTCTTCTGTATCCAATAAGACACTAATTCCTAATTCCTAAGTACACACAAATTCATAACCATGATTAAAGTATCTATATGAAGAGATTAAACTGTGACATAGATAATAAAATATAATGGAAAAGTAATATTTATTTGTATGTGCTATTATGTGGGAAAGAGGGAAGAACTGACATTTTATGAACACTGATCACTAAGGCCAAAGAAGACAGCCCAGAAGCACGCTGAATCTGGGGAAAGCCAGCATAAAACCATCCTGTGAGATATATCCATCCATCCTTCTATGCTGGTGGCTCTCAAAATTGTCCGCTCTCTACTCCCTCACCACCCTCATGGTATGTGCCCAGTGCCTCCCCCTGGACCCTAGCGTCACCCTCTGACACTCTTCCTGCCACATCCTTGTTCACAGGCATCCCTCTGCAGGAGGAGTAGGGCTGTGTACACCCAGTAACAGGGCCACCCGGGGATGGAGAGAACCCTGGGCACCTTCCATCCTTTGCAGCTCCCAATATACCATTTAAAAAGAGGCAGAAGATCAGGAAGGAGGAGATAAGAAAGAAAAGGGAGAGAATGTACAGAAAAGAGTTAACAAAGCAAGCTACTGCTGTCTTTAGAAAAAGTCCACTTACAGGGTTGGTTCCTGGCTGGCAACTAGGAACTTGGATTTCTGGAGAGTCCCGCCATTCCCTGAGAAGAGTGTCTCATTATACCTGCATCAATTATACAGATAATGTGGCTTATGCTTTCCTTCTGGGGGCCTGGAATTTGGGCACGTATCAGTCAATGGTGCCCTACATGACGAGCCAGTGAAAACTCTGGACACTGGATCTCTAACAAGTTTTCCTGATGGACGCCATCTCACACTTGTTGTCATAACTTTTGTCTGGAGGAATTAGGCATGTCCTATATGACTTCAGTGGGACGGGACTCTTAGAAGTTTTTGCCTTGATTCCCCCAGACTTCACTCAGGGCATTTTCCTTTTGCTAAGTTGGCTTTGTGTCCTCTCACTGTATTCAATCACATCCCTGAATACGACTATATTATATGCAGAGTCCTATGAGTTCTCCTGGGGAATCATTGAACCCGGAGTGGTTGTGGGTACCTCCAGCATGGAAACGAAGAAGAAAAGTACTACTACTAAAGAGAAGCCACCGTGTGGGCTATATCTTTGAATGTTTGTTGATGTTTTCTAAATATCACTTTACAAATCAATTCATAGACCATAAACACAAAATAATTTTGTTATTCATGTGATAATTATAGCATTTATAAAACATACACATTCATTCACATGTATAAATATGTGAACACATGTAAATATATCACATATATAAGTATGTGACATACTTATATAACATACACAAACACAGATGACACCACCCTTATGAAAGCAAAGAAGAACTAAAGAGCCTCGATGAAAGTGAAAGAGGAGAGTGGAAAATGTTGGCTTAAAACTCAACATTCAGAAAACTAAGATCATGGCATCCGGTCCCATCACTTCATGGGAAATAGTTGGGGAAACAATGGAAATAGTGAGAGACTTTATTTGGGGGGCTCCAAAATCACTGCAGATGGTGACTGCAGCCATGAAATTAAAAGACGCTTGATCCTTGAAAGAAAAGCTATGACCAACTAGACAGCATATTAAAAAGCAGAGACATTAGCTTGCCAACAAAGGTCCGTCTAGTCAAAGCTATGGTTTTCCCAGTAGTCAAGTATGGATGTGAGAGTTGGACTATAAAGAAAGCTGAGCACCGAAGAATTGACGCTTTTAAACTGTGGTGTTGGAGAAGACACTTGAGAGTCCCTTGGACTGCAAGGAGATCCAACCAGTCTAAAGGAAATCAGTCCTGAATATTCACTGGAAGGACTGATGATGAAGCTGAAACTTCAATACTTTGGCCCACCTGATGTGAAGAACTGACTCCTTGGAAAAGACCCTGATGCTGGGAAAGATTGGAGGCAGGAGGAGAAGGAGATGACAGAGGATGAGATAACTGGATGGCATCACCAACATGCATTTGAGCAAGCTCCGGGAGTTGGTAATGGACAGGGAAGTCTGATGTGCTGTAGTCCATGGGGTCGCAAAGAGTCAGACTGAGCAACTGAACTGAACTGAGCTGAACTGACACGTGCGTTCACGGTGCACTAGAAGCGGTGTGGTCCAGCTATGAGCCCAGAGGACCTCTGGTGCCTGGTTTGTAAGTCTTTCTTAGCTGGAGAGCCCTTGGTTAAAATGAAACCTATCATAAAAGTCAGAAGAGTGAAGTTCCTTTGGTTAAAAACTTGCTCATCTTCCTCCTTTGAGGCCCCCAGGAACTCCTCATAACCCCACACCTAGAGCAGGACAGACTGAAAATAGCTGATGTGATTTAACCCTCTCTTTTGAAGGTGAGAGTGCCCACGCTCAGACCAAAAATGAAGATGTGGAAATGAATTTAACCTTTCCCAAAAAGGAGAAGAGGGCAGAGGATGAGATGCTTAGATAGCATCAATGACTCAATGGACATGAGTCTGAGCAAACTCCAGGAGATAGTGAAGGACAGGAAGCCTGGCGTGCTGCATTCCATGGGGTTGCAGAGTCAGACATGACTTAGCAACTGAACAACAACAAAGAGCTTTTAATAACAACAAAGAAATGAATGAAACACTGAAACCACTTTATAACCTCTCCTTTTTAAACTTATCTGTTTCTTTATAGACTTGCCTATACTCCCGGCTCCCTCCCTGCTCTCTCTCGTGAGAGACCTCACAGTATGTGGGTCCACACACAGCCAGTGGGTACGTTTCAGCCAGCCAAGTGACTGACACTCCCACCATTGAGAGCTGTATCTGGTGAATCACTAGGGTGCCCAAGCCACAAAAAGATCTCACAGAGGGGGAGAACAATTGAGAAGAGTGCCAAAGAGCATGGTTTGACCATCTGAGTGAGCAAGTGGTGACCACAGGAGAGACGTGGAACCCATGACTCAAACCTAAGCAGCCGTGACCACAAAGTCAGCCCTTGGTATCTGAATGTTCCACATCTGTGGATCCAGCCAACCGCAGATCAAAACTATTTACAGAGAAAAAAATTCCACAAAGTTCCAAAACACAAAACTTGAATTTGCCATGCACCAGCATCTCTTTACAACACACCAATGCTGTATTGGGTACTATAAGTAACCTAGAGATGACGTGAAGATGATTTGATGATGTCCATAGATTACAGGCAAATACTACCCCATTTCATAAAGAGACTTGAGTATCCAGGTCAGATTTGATATCCACCAATATGCCAAAAGATCTGTAGAAAAAAGATCTTTACTACCAAGATAATCACGATGGTGTGGTCACTCACCTAGAGCCAGACATCCTGGAATGTGAAGTCAAGTGGGCCTTAGAAAGCATCACTACCAACAAAGCTAGTGGAAGTGATGGAATTCCAATTGACCTATTTCAAATCCTGAAAGATGATGCTGTGAAAGTGCTACACTCGATATGCCAGCAAATTTGGAAAACTCAGCAGTGGCCACAGGACTGGAAAACGTCAGTTTTCATTCCAATCCCACAGAAAGGCAATGCCAAAGAATGCTCAAACTACCACACAATTGCACTCATCTTACACGCTAGTAAAGTAATGCTCAAAATTCTCCAAGCCAGGCTTTAGCAATATGTGAACTGTGAACTTCCAGATGTTCAAGCTGGTTTTAGAAAAGGCAGGGGAACCAGAGATCAAATTGCCAACATCTGCTGGATCATAGAAAAAGCAAGAGAGTTCCAGAAAAACATCTATTTCTGCTTTATTGACTATGCCAAAGCCGTTGACTGTGTGGATCACAATCAACTGTGGAAAATTCTGAAAGAGATGGGAATACCAGACCACCTGACCTGCTTCTTGAGAAACCTATATGCACGTCAGGGAAGCAACAGTTAGAACTGGACATGAAACAAGAGACTGGTTCCAAATAGGAAAAGGAGTACATGAAGGCTGTATATTGTCACCCTGCTTATTTAACTTCTATGCGGAGTACATCATGAGAAACGCTGGTCTGGAAGAAACACAAGCTGGAATCAAGATTGCCAGGAGAAATCTCAATAACCTCAGATCTGCAGATGACACCACCCTTATGGCAGAAAGTGAAGAGGAACTAAAGAGCGTCTTGATGAAAGTGAAAGAGGAGAGTGAAAAAGTTGACTTAAAGCTCAACATTCAGAAAACGAAGATCATGGCATCCAGTCCCATCACTTCATGGGAAATAGATGGGGAAACAGTGGAAACAGTGTCAGACTTTTATTTTGGGGGGCTCCAAAATCACTGCGGATGGTGATTGCAGCCATGAAATTAAAGATGCTTACTCCTTGGAAGGAAAGTTATGAGCAACCTAGATAGCATATTCAAAAGCAGAGACATTACTTTGCCGACTAAGGTCCGTCTAGTCGAGGCTATGGTTTTCCTGTGGTCATGTATGGATGTGAGAGAAACAAGAGCTGAGCGCCAAAGAATTGATGCTTTTGAACTGTGGTATTAAAGACTCTTGAGAGTCCCTTGGACTGCAAGGAGATCCAACCAGTCCATCCTAAAGGAGATCAGTCCTGGGTGTTCTTTGGAAGGACTGATGCTGAAGTTGAAACTCCAAATCTTTGCCCACCTGATGCGAAGAGTTGACTCATTGGAAAAGACCCTGTTGCTGGGAGGGATTGGGGGCAGGAGGAGAAGGGGACGACAGAGGATGAGATGGCTGGATGGCATCACCGACTCGATGGACATGAGTTTGGGTGAACTCCGGAAGTTGGTGATGGACAGGGAGACCTGACGTGCTGCAATTCATGGGCTCACAAAGAGTCAGACCCGACTGAGCGACTGAACTGAACTGAACTGAATATGCCAAAGATACGGGAAAATGACTATACTTCCTTCTTCTACCCAAACCATCCCAGCAGGAGCCTTCATCAAGTTCCCTTCCCCAGAGCTCTCTGAAATCCCCAGGGACTGCCCATTTGTGCCACAAATCTGTCCTAGTTGTCACTCGCCACGCAAGCACCATCTGGCTCTATCAGTGCCCCAGGCAACCTCTCTCCCCTTGCTGCCCCAAAACTGATTCTCCAAGCAGCTACTGTTGCCTTAGCTTCACCCCAAACCTGGTTAGAAACCCTTCTCTTAATCCCCTCCAGTGTCAGTTAATAATGGACTTTATCAGAGGCCAGGGCATGACCAAAGAGAACTGTAATCTGAAACTAGATTCTCCCTACAGCTGCTCTTCCTGCTCAGCAGCCTCTGGAACTGAGTCACTGCTCCCAGGAAACACAGAGAACTTGGTCTCCATGTGTCATGGAGACCACAGGCCTGTCCACTCATTCGCAAGATGGGCCTGGTGCCCAGAAGCATTTGCGTTGAGACCTCTGTCAGAGAGGAGGAGGCTGAGGAATCACGCTGAAAGGATTTCTCCCATCCCCAGCCCACCTGCGGGCAGAGAAAGCCGTGTTCCTCTTTATCTTCCCAACACCTAGAGTAAAATCTTGACCATAGTAAGGGCTCGTGATATATTCATTAAACCTGAGAAAATGAGAGAGAATTCTTTTTGAAAATAGAGAGAATTCTGACTCACAAAATTTCCCTCACCAAGTATCTAACCTAGAGAGAAATAAACGTCACAAATGTCATGGTTAGAACAAGAATTGTGTCCCTGAAACATCGCTTTCCTCTAAACTCTAGCTTTACCTGTGGTCTCAAAGGACATTGTTAGGAGCAGGTCACCCATCCTGGGGGTGAGCCCTTTAAGGTCAACATGCTAGCAAGGATCCAACTCAGCAGCCTCCCCAGCAGGGTGCCCAGCCTTCTCCAGAGCACACAGCCACAGTCCAGGCAGGAGAAGCCATAAAAGGTTGGGAAAGCTATTTTTAAACTTCCAAAGACCATACTGTACATTGATAATGGGAGCGTCTAAGTGCCCTGGTGTTATGGCCCCAGTCAGCACGCCATCTAAATGCTGAAGATAATAATCTTGCCTTTAATAGTAGCCCCTTGAAAAGAGCCCTGTTCGATGCAGTGTTGCATTAAATGGAAGTGCTTTTGAATAGGCTAGGCTCTATTTCTTTATGAAGAAAATCTCTGTGAATCGCCATCTCCCTGCAGTGACACATTCGTGTATCAACTGGATGCTTCACTGGTTTTTTTGTGTAAGCTGAAGCTGAAAATATTTCACTAAATATAAATATCGCTATACGGTTGTAGGTTATTTTCTGCCTATTTTCTCCCTCTTATTCATTCCCTTCCTCATGCCTAGCTCTTACACCTACCATTTAGGAGCTATCTCTTCTATTTTTATAGCTCGTCTGGTTTTCAGTGTTTGTTGAAGACTTAGTGCAACCGTTGAGTCCTCGTATTAGTTTGGAGATCCTGGCTGTAAATCTCAAATAAATAATCATTACAATTGGCTGAGCATGTACTGGGTGCCAGGTACTAGATCGGGAACACGCTCTTATATGCCTGAAAATATTCCATTTTGAATCATAGAATTAAAATGTCAGCAGAAAGGAAGCTGTGGCCAAATATCAGGCAATTATCAAATAATGAGGCAAGGCCAAGAGATATGCAGAAAGAAGTCACATTATTTTAATACTTTAAAGAATTGCATGTTCCTAAGAGATAAACATTTTGTGAAAAAGAACACAGGTTTATTTTCAGTTCAAAGGTCCTTTGAAATTGGATGGACGAGACATTTCTGTTACTCTAAAAGCTAAAATAAACAAAATCTGATCTATTGAACACCATGGTGGGGTCCACGGACTGTAAATTGGCCTCCATGTCATAAACAAGAAAGTACTTGGTGTTCCAGCTGAACTCCATGAATCAAGGGTCTGAGAACGTTTCCCCAAACTGGCTTGAAGTGCATAATTGTTTCTTTAACAGGTTAGCACCTTTTAAGTCTTCTCAGAAAGATGTTGAATTTAGTATAGAAACTGCTAATGTTTTTCTGTTAGGGATTAAGTTCCAGGCATTTTTGGTGTTTGTCTTACTGTATTCAGCTCTGTCACCACAGACAGAGTGGCATATCAGCCACAGAGATTTATTCCTCAGTTCTGAGAGCTGGGATGTCCCAGATCCAGGCGCCGGCAGAGGTTCTTAAGGTTCACGTGAAGCCATCTTATGGCTGGTCTCCGCAGGCAGAGGCACTATCAAGCTCTGTGTGTCTCTTTTATAAGGACGCTGATCCCACTGGCAAGGGCTTCACCCTCACAACCCAATCACTCCCCCAAGCCCCACCTCCTAATACTATCATATTTGTATTGGGCTTCACCTTGTAGATTTGGGGGACACAAACGTTCACATAAAACATCTTGAAAGTGTGTTAGTCTCTAAGTCTTGTCCGACTCTTGGTGATCCCATAGACTGTAGCCCGCCGGGCTCCTCTTTCCATGGAATTCTTCAGGCAAGAATACTGGAGTGGGTAGTCATTCCCTTCTCCAGGGTTATCTTTCCTGACTCAGGGATCAAACCCCGCTCCTGCATTGCAGGAGGATTCTTTACCATCTGAGCCACCTGGGAAGCCCATAAAACACCTTAACAATCTTTTAAAATTTTGTAAGCTTAAGATAACATGGCCAATTAGGGTGACAGTGCAGGTTTGTAACCATGTTTAAGGATGTGTATTTGAATAACTAACTTGGGTTTGTGATTTTAAGTTGAAATCTTACTGTTTATATAATATTGGAACATTTAAGGGTATTCAAGTTCCACTATATATATTTATTAGACTAACAAAAATTGCTTAAGTGTTTGAAAAGTTTTTTTCAGTCAGATAATTTAAGTACTTAATAAGGAAATGTGATGCTAAACTTATAATGCAGTTTAAAATACATAAATGAGATTCAATTAATTGAGCTTATGACAGAAAAACATAATTCAAAGGCCATTTTAAATGACTGTTAAAACATTATTCTAGGATAACTAGAATAATAAGACTCTTAAAAACTTAAGAAAGATCTAGGTTTTTGAATTTGTAACTTTAGTAAATAAAATGTTAATCCATAAAACTGAAATAAACTATGGAATTATCTTTCATATACAAGATAAATACCCCTCAAAGATATCCAAAAATTTAAATGTGGAAGATCAATATTTGGGGCCCTGCTCCTGACATCTGAGATGGATCCTATGGACTCACCAGGTACTATTCCAACAGCATGAGACTCCTCTGTTTCCACAGGGACCACCTCCTGGCATCAGTATTCACCACAAAATCCTCCCTCTCCCACCCTCCCAGGGCTGTCATGACAATCCATCTGAGAACAAGTCTCCACTCAAAAAGCTCTCAGAGGCTTGAGCAGCAACGCTGCAAGTTCCCAACACCCTCCTGGAAGGAGCACTCCTTCTCCAGTGCTCATGCAAGAAAAAAAGAGTTTTCCTAAAGGCTGGGGGATCGGTAAGGCACCTAGTGATTAAAGAGAGAAAGGAGAGAAGCAGGCTTATGTACTTGCCTGTGTCAGGAAGGAAAAACTTTTTCTCTACCGTCTTAAGTTCATAACCTGGAGGCCTGCAAATTAACTTACAAAAGACAGGTTCACAGGAGGGAAGGAATACAAATTTTATTAATATTTTATGTGCACAGAAGTTCAGAAAATAGAAGTGAAACTCAAAGCAGTGAGGAGGCTTGGGGGCTTACACACCATTTTAACAAAGGAGAAGGGGCCTGGGCTTCAAGGGATGATAAACTGTGGGAAGGTGACTAGGAAGTATAACGGGGAACTAGTCGGAGATAAGGATTATTTTAGTAAGGTCTGTGTATGCAGACTTCATCTCAGCGCCAGCTCTCCATCTCCAGTGATAAGTCGCTCTCCTCTTCCTGGCGTGAGAGAGGGGGACACCTTCACAAAGGAAAATTTATGCTGCTTTTAGGCAGAAAGGGGGAGGGAAGAGAACTCTTCCTGCCTCTCCTGATTCTCAGTTGCAGGCAGCTCAAAATAATCCTTATGCCAAAGTGGCATATTTGAGGTGGTATACCCTAATGCCCTTCGCCTGGAAAGGATCTAATCAATTTGTACTTTTGAGGAGCTTCCCAGGTGGCTCAGTGGTAAAGATTCTACCTGCCATTGCAGGAGACACAAGAGACTTGAGTTCGATCTCTAGGTCGGGAAGATCTCCAGTTTTCTTGCCTAGAGAATCCTGTGGACAGAGGAGTCTGACAGGCTACAGTCTGTGGGGTTCCAAAAGAGTTGGACATGGCTTAACAAGTCAGCAACAATAGCAAATGTGCATTTATTGAATGTATGAGAGACCAAAAAACTCCTTTGCCCAACAAACGTCAAATACGATACGGAAACCTAACTCACACCACTGTTGGTGGCACAGAGGATGGGAAAGGCCCCGGTGCCTTCATATGGATCTCTGCAAGGGTTAATGACTGCTTTGAACCTCGGTGTAGCAGCTGCAAATGACATCAGATTTTCTGCCACAGTGGGCTTAAATCGAACAATGAATCCATCGAGGGGAAGGCCAAGCAACCGTTTGGGGCTCACGGGGAAAATCCAGGCAGAGGAGTCCAAACAAATGAGATTGGGAGACAGAACCTCTGCTGTATGAGACCATCTCAAAATGGGAACGTTTCAGGCATTTTCACGAGAGAGTAACTGCCTGTTACTGTCTCATTGGGAAAAAGACATCCTAGGGGGACGTCAGGAAACACACAGTGAGTGCATCTGAGCCCAGCACAGGGCCCTGACAGAAGGCTGGGAATTTGCTTAATTAGTCTGAGCTACAAATGCACAGGTTCTTCCCCAGATCTTTGTCCTCCCAGGTCCTCTCATCAAGTAAAAGAATCACCGCATCCCACACGGTCGCCATCATCCTGTTCCTAATAAAACACATCTTCTGGAATGTAGTCTGCAATGTAGGAGACCCAGGTTCGATCCCTGGTCAGGAAGATCCACTGCAGAAGGGAATGGCAACCCATGCCAGTGTTCTTGCCTGGAGAATCCCATGGATGGAGGGGCCTGGAGGGCTACATGTAGTCCATGGGGTCGCAAAGAGTTGGACACGACTAAGCAACTAACACTGTCACTATCAGAACTGCGGTGGGAAGAATCCTGACACGTTGACTCTTTGGTGAAATTCACTGAGCTGACAGGCTGTAGGAATCTTTTGCCCTCTCCGTACCCTGCGTGCCTATGGATGTGGGTATAGTCTAGTGCGTGTCCAAATTTCCGCATGCTGTCTCAGCAGCCCACAGACCGAAAACTCTAGAGAAAGAACAGCCAGCTGGAAAAGCAACACATAGTGTTCTTTTCCACAAAGTCTCAGGACAGGTATTTTCTTAACTGCTCTGGGCTTATCATATTCAGTTAATTCCCTGCAGCCAACGACTTCACTTTCTGTAATAACCCTAGAGAGACCAAGAAAGTGATGCAATCCCACCATTTTCTGTATCAACCGTGGGCAAATCTTTCAGCTGCTGCACTCAGTGGCTGTTCCCCAGGCTCCAGAAACTGTGAGACGCCCACAGGTAGGTCCCGAGGGCAGGAAGGAAAGCAATGGAGGGAGGGAGCTAGGGTGGTGAAGGAAGTAAAAATCCTATTTCTCTTGCAAAGAGTGAAACAGGTGCCCAGGTGGTAAACATAACTTCCAATTACTTGCCTTAAACCAGCCCTCAACAGACAAATAGGCAGAAGATTTAGTCTATAAGTAACAGGGAATTTATGCTTTCAAATTTGAGATTTTCATGTGAATTTCTACCTTGAGCCCAGCATTTCCTCTCTCTTTTGTTTTTTAAAGAAATTTATTTATTTGGTTGTTTCGGGTCTTAGTCGCAACATGTCAGCTCTTAGTCATGGCATGTGGGATCCAGCTCCCCTGAGCAGGGGGTCGAACCCGGCCCCCCGCATTGGGAGCACTGAGTCTTAACCACTGGACCACCAAGAAAGTCCCCTAGCATTTCCAGTTTGTCGTGCAACAAGCAGGCTCTGATCCTGAATGTTCTGCAGCCCTTCCCAAAAACATGAGTCAAGGCTAGCACACAGTTAGGACTAGGGTTCTCAAAATGTGAAGCTAGGACCATCTCTTTTGAAACCACCTGAGCAACTTGTAAAAATGCAGATTCCCGAAAGTGAAAGTGAAGTCACTCAGTCGTGTCTGACTCTTTGTGACCCGTGGACTGTAGCCCACCAAGCTCCTCCGTCCATGGGATTCTCCAGGCAAGAATACTGGAGTGGGTTGCCATTTCCTTCTCCAGGGGATCTTCCCGACCCAGGGAGCAAACTCGAGTCTCTGGCTTGGTGGGCAGATTCTTTACCACTGGGCCTCCAGGGAAGCCTACCTCTGCATTTTTATTTGGTGCCCTCAGAGGAGCCTAGTGCATAATACAAATGGGAAACTATTGATATGAAAAGTATCTCACTCTATGGTAAGTGTCACCGAGATCTCACAAGGGGAAATCAAGACTTTTATTGTTTTCACCTGTGGGAGTCCAGCCCCTTGGGGAGGATGCAGACTGCCTCTCAAACCGGAATGGAAATTCGTTCTGATTTAGCCGGTTCTGCTCCTGTGGCCTGAGGTGGGATGGAGAGTCTGTAATGTTAATAAACTCTCGGGAGCGGCTGCCCCTGCCAGTGCTTTGAGTACAGCTGGAAGATTTCTCGATAATCCCAGGAGCCTGGATTGGAACAAATGCTCCAGGAAGTCCCTCAAACTCACAACCCCCCTTACCCACAGCCTACCACGAAGAGTATTTGAGACCATCAAACTCCCTTTTAAAATGCAAACACGCCCCAAGAAGCTTTTCAGTGTGACTTATTTTAATCAGATTGCTAGGCTGAACTCAGGCCCACCCAGAGAGAGGAAGTTTCACTTAGAGATGTGTGTGTGTGTGTGTGTGTGTGTGTGTGTGTGTGTGTGTGTGTGTGTGTGTGTGTGTGTGTGTGTGTGTGTGTGTGTGTGTGTGTGTGTGTGTGTGTGTGTGTGTGTGTGTGTGTGTGTGTGCTTAGTCCTGTCCGGCTCTTTGCGACCCTTTGGACTATAGCCCGCCAGGCTCTTTAGTCCATGGAATTTTTCAGGCAAGAACCAGGAGTGTGTTGCCATTTCCTTCTCCAGGGGATCTTCCTGACCCAGGTACTGAACCCATGTCTCCTGTGTCTCCTCCATTGCAGGCAGATTCTTTACCCACTGAGTCAATGAAAGGGCAGGAAATAATTGTAAGGGGGTCTGAGTGGGATCTGCCCTGAGGATCTTGAAGAGAAACATAGGAGCAGAGGGTCTTTTGCTTCCACAGGAGAAAGACCAACAGGTGCGAGTGGACTGCTGAGCAGAAAAGAGTCAAATTCACACTTGCCCGGTTGCAACAATACAAATACAAGCAACACGAGCCTGCTGTTTACTAAGCACCAGACAAAGGCCTGGGGATGCTCCCATGAGCAAGAGACAGTCCTCTCCCAACAGGGTTGGAGGCCCAGCAAGTTGGCCTCCAGAACTGATTGAGGAAACCACCCTCGGCCCCAGCAGAGTCTCAGACTTCTAGCACGGTGCCTTTGGTTGCTGCTATCAGCCCAAGCTTTCGAAGAGCAAGATCTTGGTCAGTACTGGAATGTTCAAAAACAATGAAGAGGATACTAAAATGTACAAGAGCCAGCCTAGGTTCCTGCCCACTCGACTCCCATTGATAAAGCCTTTGAAAATTACAGTCTCTACTTGCCAGCCACCACTGTGCAGTCAGTAGGCTCCATCTTAGTCACAAGAGTTTATCAAATATCCAGTCCTTCTTTAAGAAGAATTTCACACATGGAGTTCTCCATAGACTGATAATGATAAAAGGGTTTAAGGCAATTAATTTAGACCTTTTAAATTAAGAAAAGTCATATAAAGGGGGAAAAACTTTTCCCCTACCTTCTTAAGTTCAGTGTCTGGGGCCTGTGAATTAAATTGACAACTGACAGATGAACAGAAGAAAAGGCATGCCATTTTTATGGATGGTGATATTTTTATGCACACAGGAGCTTCACAGAAAAGAAGTGACAAACCCCATTTTAACGAAGGATGATAAATTGTGGAGAACAGACTAAAAATAGGAAAGGGGGTTTCAGCTTCTAGTGGTGATAAATTGTGGGAAGGTGACTAGGAAAATATGAGGGGAACTAAGGGGAGATAAGGGTTATTTTAGTAAGGTCTGTTTATGTAGTTTCACCTCAGCCGTGACACTCCTTCTCCAGTGCTCGGTTGCTCTCCTCCTTCTGGTACGAGGAGGGCACCTTTCTCACAGGAAATTTATGTCTTGCTTTTAGGAAGATGGGGGAGGGCAAAGAGCTTTTCCTGTGTCTGTTGTTTCTCAATTGCCTCCAGCTCTCGGTGACGTATTTGAAAGGGGTGACATATTCTAATCCCCTTCAGTCATTAAAATCTTCTCTGTACCATATAACTCAAATTCAAACCCCTCAAGCCATTACCCAGGTGGTGAGGGTGACTGAACCTCCCTCTTTCACTCCCAGACAGAATCAATCTGTCCAGTCACCCTGCTCCAAGCCCTGACTTTCTCCCACAATGCACCTGAGCCTTCGGCAACCTCCCCCAGCTCAGCCAGCGCCTTCCCAGGCTTGTGATCTGTCGCATGTCCAATAACCACACAGAGTTTTTCTTAACTTGATGACTTATAAGGTAAAGTCTCCAGTCCTGATTTCTCTCTTTCCCCTCCCCATCATCAAGACTCACCGAACTTGCTTGATGACAGCTTCATCCTCCCCAAACACACTGGGGTCCTTGCAGCTCAAGAGCTCAAGTCTTCTCTCATCCACCGATCTTATGGAAATTATGTACACTTGTTAAATTTCAACTTACAAGTGGGAATAGGAATACCCATCACATAGAATGGACATCAGGAACAGATCAGATAATGTTGCAAAGGGTTATGGAGTTATATATAATGCTCAGGTAGTTTTGTACGGATGGAGTCTAAGGTTTTAGATGTCTTTATTAAGCCCCCCACTATGTCACTGACGCTGTTTGAGGTATCTTCACGCCTTCATCAAGGATTAAAAGCATTTTCTATGTTAAAAACAGTGAGCTAGGGACTTGCCTGGCAATCCAAGGGTTGATTCCACCTTCCAATGCAGAGAGCATGGAATTAAGATCTCATATGCCCTGAGATGTGGCTAAAAACATAAAAATAAATAACTTTTTTTTTTAAAAAGACAATGAGCTAGATCAAGGGTCAGTAAATTCTGCCAACTACTTTTGTACAGTCAAGAGCTAGGAATGGTTTTCACACTTTGTAGTGGGTTGAACGGTCTTCCCAGGTGGCTCAGTGGTAAAGAATCTACCTGCCAATAAAGGAGATACATGAGGCGTGGGTTCAGTCCCTGGGTCAGGAAGACTCCCTGCAGAAGGAAATGGCAACCCGCTCCAGTGTTTGTGCCTGGGAAATCCTGTGGACAGAGGAGCCTGGCAGGCTACAGTCCACGCGGTCGCAAAAGAGATGAACACGACTTAACTACTAGACATCAACAAGAATATAAACAACAAGAGCTAAGAATATAAACTTGACCGGCCAAACCTGTGGATTCAACTCTATCAGTTGTTGCAAGCGACAGGAAGCGTGTGCACTGAACCAGCCCAACACAGCGCCTGTAAGAGGCGGGCGTGGTAAAGCTGACGAAGGTTAACAGTGAAGGTGCTGGCAGAGAGCACGTGCTGGTGCAGGTCACAGACAGTCTGCCAGGAGGCCATAGACAACAGCTATTCTCATCCTGCCCGCCCATCTCTTCCCAAAGCCTCCCATTAGCCTATGCATTTAGCTCTTTTATAGTACACACATCAAGGGTGTTAGACTGCTCTTTGAAAAACTGATTTTTTTTCTCATTTATCACCAAAGGAAATCAAACATCCCTCCCTTTTTAGTTTGACAGCAAGCAATCCTGGCTTTCCTGGACTTGGCAGCAGGGTCCAGTTTGCATGGAGCACCTGGATGGCCAGCTCACACCTGTGCCATCAAGGCATCAGGTGCTGCTCAGCAGACAGAACACACGTGTAATGTTAGAACACAGCTCTCTTCAGAATGCGACAATGTGCGTGCGTGAAAAGTGAGGTATACCGAGGAGGAGAGGGGTTGTTAGAAGGAAGACAACACACTTGTCAATTTCTCTAAGCCTCTCAGAGCCTGAGACGCAAATCATTCAACTTCCAGATCCACTCCAATGACGCCAGCCCGGATAACACCCATTTCCCCATGTTTTTCTATAATGAGGATGGCAACGTCAAGTTTCTTTTGAAGTAAATCCTTCTGATTTTCCAACAATCTTGTTGGCATTGGGGCTTGCCAAGCCAGCCTGTCCTGGGAGTTAATTCTCATTTTTCTGTGTTGCTAATTATTATCCTAACTGGCATTAATAACTCACATTTATTGAGTGATTATTACACACTAGGCACTATGTTAGGAGTTTATGTTTGCATCTCATTTTGATCTTCCGAAGGACTCAATAAGGTACATCGTAATCTCCATCTTACAATTAGGAAACGGGCTCAGATAAGCTGTTAGTTACCCAAGTTCACATAAATAAGATGTGGCAGAGCTAGAATTTAAACCTAGGTCATTGTGCTCATTTCCAGTGGCTTCGATAACAAGTTATTACCAACTAGGCAGCTTTAAAGATAAGCTTTATTCTCTCACAGTGCTGGAAGCAAGAAATCTGAAATCAAGATGTTGACACACAGAGGGGAAGGATGAGGGGAAGGGATGGAAGGGAGTTTGGGATGGACAGGGACTCGCTGCTATACGTAAAATGGTCGAACAACAAGGACCTGCTGTACAGCACAGGGAACTCGGCCTGGATGGGATGTGAGTCTGGCGAGGAATGGATACATGTAATGCATGGCTGAGCACCTTTGCTGTCCACCTGAAACTATCCCAACATTGTTAATATGAAATGTTTTGTTATTTTTTAAAAGACGTCAGCATAGTTGCTCCCTTGTGGAAGCCTGAGGAGGACTGGCCCGTGCCTCTCCCCTGGCTTCTGGGGCGGCTGGGATGTTGTGTCCCTTGGCAGGTAGACATGCCACCCCAGCTCGGTCTCTGCCTTCACTTGGCGTTCTCTCCATGTGTCTCTCTGACACCGCTGACTGGACTTAAGGCCCACCCTCATCCAATGTAACTTTTTTTTTTATTGTGGTAAAATATATGTATAAAAAAACTTGCCATTTTAGTCATTTTAAGTGTACAATTCAACAGCATTAATTACATTGAACTGTGGTGTTGGAGAAGACTCTTGAGGGTCCCTTGGACTGCAAGGAGATCCAACCAGTCCATTCTGAAGGAGATCAACCCTGGGATTTCTTTGGAAGGACTGATGCTGAAGCTGAAACCCCAATACTTTGGCCACCTCATGAGACGAGTTGACTCATTGGAAAAGACTCTGATGCTGGGAGGGATTGGGGGCAGGAGGAGAAGGGGACGACCGAGGATGAGATGGCTGGATGGCATCACTGACTCGATGGACGCGAGTGTGAGTGAACTCCGGGAGTTGGTGATGGACAGGGAGGCCTGGCGTGCTGCGATTCATGGGGTCGCAAAGAGTCGGACACGACTGAGCGACTGAACTGAACTGAACTGAATTACATTGACCATCACTACCCTTTCATCACCCCAAACAGAAACTTTGTATTCATGAAGCAATAATTCATGTCCCTCGGCTCCTAGCCCCTGGTAAGCTCTATTCTGCTTTGGGTCTCAACGACTTTGCCTACTCTAGGTCCCTCATGTAACAGGAATCATGCAATGCTCATCCCTTTGTGTCTAGCTTATGTCACTTAGCATACTGCTTTCAAGATTCATCCATATTGCCACGTGTATCAGAAACACATTCCTTTTTATTGTAGAATGGTGTGCCACGGTTTCGCGTTCATGGATAAGGACATGTTGTGCCTCCCTCTGTTGATGTGTACTGGGGTTGTTCTACCTTCGGCTGTTGGGAATAACTCTATTATGAACACTGGAGTACAAGTTTCTGTTTCGTTTTTCCCGTTCTTTAGGGTTCAAGACTGAAATTGCTGGGACAAATGGTAATTCTAGGTTTAACTTTCTGCGGAGCCACTGTACCATCTTTTCATTGCAGCTGCACCATTTACTTGCTTACCAGCAATACACGAAGGTTTTAATTTCTCCACATCCTGGTCAACACATTATTTTCCATTCATTATTACTAGTAATATAGAGTACGACCTTATTTTAACTGAACAAATTACATCTGGAAAGATCCTATTTCCAAATACTGTCACATTCTGAGGTTTGAGTAGACACGGATTTTGGAGGGATGCTATTTAACCCGGCATTAAGTAACCCCAGGTTAAGAATTTGCTTCATAACTTTAGTCTTTATGTATTCCTCAGTTGATGGCCAGGTGACTTTATTCCTCTGATTTTTGCCTTTGTAACATGCTCAAAGCAATGTTTAATTCTTCCAATTATGAGGTCTGTAATAAACCGAAATAAAATTTAAAAAAAAACCCACTATTTTCTCAGCAGCACCCTCCTTCTTGCGAATGCTATTGGGAAGTCCTTGAAGAGGGTGCAGTGGTGAAAATTTTATTTTCAGAGATCCAAAATAGTGAATAAGCCCCCTCTTGGTTATATAACATACTCAGAGTTACCATGGAACACACTTGTTAGTAGTATTATAAATAAATATTATTTCCTTTCTCCCTTCCTTTATTACCTAATGTATAGCTTAAACTCCTACTAAATTCTATAATTTATTTCACTTTTACTTGATTCTAAGAATTAGCCAAATGTCTCAGCAACCTTGAGGCAATTCCCAAAGTTTTTATTATCAGTCTGTGAATAATAAAGGTTGTTCTTGTTTTTCAGGCACTGAATCGTGTCCAGCTCTTTGCAATCCCGTGAACTGCAGCACACTAGGCTTCCCTGTTCTTCACTCTCCCCTGGAGCTTACTCAAACTCATGTCCATCGAATCGGTGATGCCATCCAACCTTCTCATCCGCTGTCATCTCCTTCTCCTCCTGCCTTCAGTCAATAATAAGGGCATTATGGGTGTTTACTTCCCGATGGCTCTGCGATAAAGAATCTGCCTGCCAGTGTAGGGACACCCTGGTTTGATCCCCGGGTCAGGAAGACCCCCTGGAAAAGGAAGTGATAACCCGTTCCGGTATTCTGGCCTGAGAAATCCCATGGGAGAGAGGGAGCCTGGCAGGCTACAGCCTGTGGGGTCACAAAAGAGTCAGACATGATGTAGAAACTAAACAGCAACAACCACGTGTGTGTGTGTGCCCAGAAAAACTCAGATATCTAATAACAATGGGGCCATCGTCATACAAAGCAGAATGAGGAGTTACTAGAAAAAAAACTGTGAATGAGTTCTATTTCTTTTTGATATAGAGCTGCTTTCACACTAAAGAAAGGCAGTGTTGATCAAATCCCTTAAAACCCTTCCTTAATTCTCCTTCACCTAAAGGAATCATGTCCAGAATCCTTAGTGCTGCTCTACTGCCATCTCCCAAGGGGGCAGTCCAGTCTTAGAGTCCACTAATGACCGCCTGAAACTCCGTACCAATAATGTCCTGCTTTGCCCAACTGGTCCTGCTCCTATTTATTCTCTGAGACTTAGTTCAGAATTATTATCCCCCAGGAACTTTAATTACATAGTCCACCATCTCTGGATCAAGTTACTCTGTGCTTTATTCATATTTCTATCATAATTTTCATCAGGTTCTCTAATCCACTTACTTGAGAACTTGAGGGCAGAAGTTCTGTTTTATTCATCTCCGTGTTTCCAGTGCTGGTTCACAGTAACTTCTTGATAAATGTTTATCATTATAATGAGTCATTCATTTGACTCTTTCCCCCCACTGCTTTCTTGATGTTCAATTTGTCTGCTTGGAAGTTATTTTTAAACAGAGCTCAGGGAATTTTCAAGTTTGTAAGGCCAAATTCTTTTAAAATCTCACAGCAATACTGGGCATTTAATCCCCTGTTCAGGCACGACAGGACCGTGTCCCTGTGCTCTTGGAAAAGGCAAGAATTGCATTTATCTCTCCTACCCATCTTGCTACCAACCAGTCACCTGTCATTCTCTGAATGTTCACCTTTGTCCTTGGAGTTTGCTGTTGAAGTAGCTTAAAGGAAACCACTCTTGAGAGGGAAAAATAAATAAGACCAAAACAACCCAAAAGACCCAGACATTCGTGATGAAAGATATTGATCAACTCCCCTAACCAAAGCTGAATAATCTCCATAAAATGGAAATATCTTTAGATACTGCAAGGCACCATGGGAATATGGCAGTGTCAGGGGCAAGGTTAAGGCAAGGAGGGGCCAGAGTTCTTCATTCAGGTGTTTTAGGTCTATAGGCTCTTAAGTCTGCCTGGAGGACAAGGACTGACTTAGATTCTTTCTGTCCCCCTCCCAGGTGGCGCTAATGGTAAAGAGTTCACCTGCGGATGCATGTAGATGTAGGAGGTGCGGGTTTGATCCCTGGGTCAAGAGGATCCCCTGGAGGAGGGCACAGTAACTCACTCCAGCATTCTTGTCTGGAGAATCCCATGGACAGAGGAGCCTGGCGGGCTACAGTCCATGGGGCCGCACAGAGTCAGACGCGACTGAAATGACTTGGCACGCGTGCACGCACACCCCATCAGCAACAGACAGTAATAGAAACTAAGATATGGTACTAAAGACTCACTATTCAAAGGAAAGTAGCAAGTCTCTAAGCTTTTTAGGGTGAGAGAAAAAGGAAAAATGAGTAAGAAGAGCAAAGGGGAACAAAGGAAAAACTTCACTACTCAACAGAACTGAATAGCAGAAACTACAGAGAGAGATTTAAAGGTCTCTATTAACGGCATGTGGATAAATCTACAGGTTAGCCTCTGAACCGTTACCAGCAAATGATTTGATTTTGACATGAACATTAAAAATTTTTTAAGTAGAAAAAACCAATACTTTGACACCGAGTAGGTGAGAGGGGTAGAGAAAAGGGTGAGAAGTCCACGTGCAGATTTGTGCAAGTCTCCGAGAAATGAGAGCTGGCAGGGGGTGCAAACCTGGAGGAAGGGAGGAGGAGGGGTAGGTGCTAGAATGGACCGGCATTTGGGGAGGAATGGGTGGATCATTTCTGACTGCACAGAGACATTGTGATTTTCTTATAAAATGAATCAATACTATGAAAGGGGAAATCTGATCTAATTATTTTGCCCAAGTAACTGGGTCAAAGTCTGAGCCATGGCCAAACCAACTCCAGGTGATCTCAAACGAAGGACCTTAACTACTTGGGATAACGTTCCTTAGGATCAATATGGACGTTCAAAATCCTAAGGTTTCAGGGTCAGTATATGAAAATTTCTCCCATAATTTCCCCAAATGAGGAAGAGTCGTTCTAGTAGACACTTTGGGAATCTTTTCCCAAAGATCGTTTATTTATTTGTTTGCTGTTGGCTGTGCTGGGTCTTTGTGGCTGCACAGGCTTTTCTCTAGCTGCGTTAAGCAGGGGCTACTCTCTGGCTGCGGTGTCTTGATTTAGTCAGTGGCTTCTCGTGGAGCATGGGCTCTAGGGCATGGTCCCAGTCGCTGCAGTTCCCTGACTCTAGAGCACAAGCTAAATAACTGTGGCACGTGGCCTTCATTGCTCCACGGCATGTGGAATCTTCTCAAATCAGGGATCCAAGTCACATCTCCTGCACTGGCGGACGGAGTCTTCACCACTGAGCCACCAGGGAAGCCCTCCCAAACATCTCTTGATCTTGCCTGATGCCCCCTGAGCAGTGAGAAGTAACAGGCTACTGCAAACACAACGCAGTACCAGGATGTGAAAAGAACAGATTGCAGTTCCCCACCAGGTCTGTGTGACCTTGGGCAAATCTCCGGTTTTAGCCAGCTCCTCACTCTGCAAAAAGTAAGTAAAGAAAGAAAGAAAAGAGTAGAACCTAGCGGGAGAAGGAATGAATTAATGATTGTTAAGCACCTGGGAAACCAAAGTGCTATTTAAATGCAAAATAAACTGCAGGATAACAAGTTCACTTTGGCTTCAGGGAGAAGCACTGTCAACTGCAGGAGCCATTAAAAGTCACAGGCTATAAAGTAGGCAGTAAAGTGGGCTTTGTTCAGCTTTGCCCTGCAGAATCGTATAACCTTGCCTGAAATTCACTGCTAATCCCAGTTCGAGAGTGATCAGACACAGTTCATCCATGACCAGAAAAGGCCAGGCAACTCAAGGGGAGAACTCTGCCTGCCCCTCAGCGCTACCTACCTTCACTCCCACCAGCGTCCCTCACCCCACACGGTCACCCACAGTGTCCCAGGTGCTGCTGTGTGTGACATCATTCCACGTTAACAGCCCAGTGAAGGAAGCATCAACATTACCCTTTCAGAGGCAGACTCGAACGCTTGGTCCAATTGAGTAACTTACCTAATATCACACAACGCATTAAGTGCAGAGGCAGGAGAGGAAGGAGGTCTGCCTGTGGCCTGCTTTTCTGTGACAACGACAATCTTGTGTTCCTGCCTCCCATCCTATCCCCTCTAATCCACTCTGGTCCCCTCAAAACACTGGTGCAGCCTGTGATCGTTGGGTTACTGCAGCACTTGGAGCAAACTCCTGACAAAACAAAAGAGGGCATCGGTTTCTTTTATTTCCACAGCTCCTTATGGAACTTCCTGGTTTGCTTGAAAGTCTCTGGACTAGAGTTTAAGGAAGGGGAGTCGGGGGAGTAGATATATAGTTTGTGCTCTGTGATGTCATCCTTAACTTCTAACCCTGTAGAGAATGTATTGAAAAAGGAAAAGTCATGTCTGACTCTTGTGACCCTATATACTGTGGCCCACCAGGCTCCTCTGTCCACGGGACTCTCCAGGTAAGAATACTGGAGTGGGTTGCCATGCCCTCCTGCAGGGGATCTTCCCAACCCAGGAATCAAACCCAGGTCTGCTGCATCGCAGGCAGTCTCTTGCGTTGCAGGTGGATTCTTTACTGAGTAAGCTACCAGGGAAGCCCCATATATTCCTGAAGTCAGTCTGAAATGTTAGCAGGTCAGCTAACCTCCAATGAGCTCCTCCTCCTATCAACTGGATAGAAAATACCATGTTCCCAGGTAATTAGCAACAACTGATAAACTTCAGAAGGGGTCAGATGGGTCCTTCAGACTGCCCCTGAAGGGGCACCTCTGGCCACTATAATGCAAAGCCTGGATAGATCAGAACTTGGAGAATTCTGTCATTACACAGGACTGCAGTCAGTGCGCCTTCAGGAGAGAGTTCTCCTTGGTGACCTGGTGAGAGACCCTTTCCGTCCACAGAAACCAGGGGTGAAGGATTTGGAGGAGGCATCTGAAGGAGCCAGAGTTTTTTAAAAATCGTCAATGCCAAGTATTTTTAAGAGACAGAGGAGGCATCTGTGAGTGTTCCTTGGAAAATATGGCCATTTGTTGGCTACCTGGGAAGGGAATAATGTAAAAGGATTAGGTGACCTGAAAACAGCTGGGCCAGGTGAGGACAGATGGCAGAGGGGGGTCTGTGGCCCTTGGGGGAGGGCAGTGAAAACCTAGACAAGAGGACAGACAAAGCCAAAAGGTGGGAGGGGGTAGACTGGTGCTGAGTGGCTGGGGAAAGGAGCCGAAGAGGAAGGTGAATCCCAAATGGCTGATAGAAAATGCAAGAGCTGCTACAGTGCCAAAGGGAAAAAGGAAGAAGCAGTTTCAGAGACCAAATGGCAAATAGAGCAGGATCTCTATAAGGGGCTAAGAGAACTATCCCATTGTCAACAGGCTTCCTAGTGAATGGGGAAATAACCCTGTCCTGATTCAGGTTCTCACTTAGGGACTTGCTTGGTAGTCCGGTGGTTAAGACATCACCTTCCAACGGCAAGGATGCAGGTTTGACTCCTGATGGAGGAGTTAAGATTCCACATGTCTTGCAGCCAAAAAACCAAAACATTAAAAAAAAAAAAAGGCAATATTGTAACAAATTCAAGAAAGACTTTTTTTTTTTTTTTTAGTGCTCTCATTTATGAACACTGACACCATACTGGGGGTGTTACTATGCCCTATCATTTAGCGTTCAGAACAGCCTTGCTGGATAGGTACCCTTATACCCATTAGATGGATAAGCAACTCCATCTTTGGAGAAGAGGCTGACTTCCCAGGAACACAATGTAGCCTAAAATAGGAACCTGGCAGAGAAGCTTCGAGCAAGGAGGAAAGCAATTTGAAGGGAGAGAGGAGTGTAAACGCTGTGACCCAACCTCAGTGAGACAGAGAGGGCAAGAAGAGCTAACACAGGGCCTGGAGACGAAGGAAGTGCTCACTGGGGAGGCTTCCAGGCCTCAGCTGAGTAGCCCGAGCGCTCTGATTCCACAGGAGTGATGCTTCTCAGCTGCAGAAAGTTGTCATGCAATCAGCTCACCCTGAAATGAAGCGTAATTGTTCTAACAGAACCATTGGCATGTTCTAGCCAGGAGCAAGAGAGCTTTGTTATCAGATGATTGACTAGGGTAAAGAAAACTCCAGAGAAGCAAGAAAGCAAAATAAGTGTCAAGGAGATCAGGCCAAAAACAAGGAAGTTTTTTTTTTTTTTTTTCAATTAGATAAAATGACCAATTGCTCTTTTTTCCAAAGTACTCTTTGGAGATTAATAATGAGGAGGTGGCCCAATACCGAGCCCAAGATGTGAATCCCAGAGTATCAATGCTGTAGGACTGCGGCATGGTACCAGTCCAGAAAGACCCTTACAGTGAGAGGCCAAAACACAGTCCCCCGAGCCCTGTGTTTTGCTGTCTAAGGTCATGCAGTCTAGGAGTTTAGAGCTGTGTGTTTCAGACTCAGTTCTTCCACTTACTAGCGTGTAACCCAGAGCAGCTTATTTCATTTCTACAAGCATCAAGTTGACTATCTGAGAATGTATTAGTTATCCATTGCTGTGTAACAAATCACCCTAAAACTGAGCAGCTTGAAACAACACTAGATATTTGTTTTCTCTCAGCCTCTCTCTGTATCAGAAACTGGAGAGCTGGGCAATTCTGGCTCAAGATGGTTCGTGGGGCTGGTGGCATACACGGTAAAAGAAGCTGCTTGCAGTGCAAAGATGCCGGTTCGATCCCTGGGTCAGGAAGATCCCCAGAGAAGGGAACGGCTGCCCACTCCAGTATTCCTGCCTGGAGAATTCCATGGACAGAGGAGCCTGGCAGGCTACCGTCCATGGGGTCACAACTGAGCAACTAACACTCTCACTTTTCAGTCATCTGAAGGCCTGGATGGAGCTGGAGGATTAAGGACCCACATCTCAGAGGCCTCGCCTGCGTTGTTCACAGGGGGCTCAGCTCCTTTACAGGTGGCTGTTTCATCAGCCTGTTGCATGTCCTCTCATGGCCACTGGCTTCTCCCAGAGTGAATAATCCAAGAGAGAGAGCCACACAGAAGCCGGAGCCGCTTTATGGCCTAGCCTCAAAAATCACATTGCAAAACTTCCACCACATCCATCTGCCAGGACAGAGCAGTAAGCCTGACCCACCCTGAAAAGGAGGGAAATCAGGCCCCATGATTTGAAGGGAACAGTGACAAAAAATTTGCAGACAGCTTTTAGCATACAGACATATTTTAGCATCAGCCCAAACACCTTCCTTCACGCTACATGTATTTACTATGCACACACTGTATGGCAAACATATTATTCCTGTCCTCAGGGATTTTATAGGGCACTTGAAGAATACACATGAGTTAAACCCTTCACACTGAATAGGATGTTACTATCAAAAAAAAAAAAAATCTAGAAATAACAAGTGCTGGCAAGGATATAGAAAAATCAGAACCCTGTACACTGTTGGTGAGAATATAAAGTGGTATATTGCTATGGAAAACAGTATGGAGGTTCCTCAAAAAATTAAAAGAATTATCCTATGACTTAGCAATCCTACTTCTGGATGTAGTATCCAAAAGAATTGAAAGCAGGATCTCAAAGATCCTTGCACATGTCTTCATTTTCATCACAGCACTATTCAAGATAATGAAGAGATAGAAGCAGCCCAAATGTTCATCGACGAACCAATAACCAAACAATATTATTTACAATGAAATATTGTTTAGCCTTTAAAAAGAAGAGAATTCTGTTAAATGCTACAGCATAGATGAACGTTCAGGATACTATGCTGAATGAAATAAGCAAGTCAGGAAAAGATTTTGTATGAGCTTCTGAGGTAGTCAAATTCATAGATACAGTAAGTAGATGGTGGTTGCCAGGGGCTGGGGGGAGGAAGGAAAGGGAGCTTTGGTTCAGTGGGTTAGAATTTCAGATTTGCAAGAAGAAAGAGTTCAGGAGCTCTATTTCACAACAATGTGAATATGCTTACCACTGAACTGCACATTTGAGAATGGCTACGATCATAAATTTTGCATTATGTGTTTTGCACTAGGTTAAAAAAAAAAAAGAAAGAAACATTTAAAAAAAAAAAAGACCCAAGTACAGAGCTGTCCTGCTGGTCTAGTGGTTGAGAGTGCGAGGACTCAGGTTCGAGCCCTGGTCTGGGAAGGTTCCATATGCCTCGGGGCAGCTGGGCCTGTGGCCACAGCCACTGAGCCGGCGAGCCCTGGAGCCTGTGCTCCACTGGAAGCAAGAGAAGCCACCCCAGTGAGAAACCCAGCAGTGGCAACTAGGGAAAGCCTGCACACAGCTGCAAAGAGCCGGTACATCTCAAAATAAATAGAGCACAGTTAGTGTTAGTCCCTCAGCCATGTCTGACTCTTTGCGACCCCATGGGCTACAGCCCACTGGGCTCCTCTGTCCATGGGTTTTCCTAGGCAAGAATACTGCAGTGGGTTGACATTCCCTTCTCCAGGGGATCTTCCCATCCCAGGGATGGAACCTGGGTGTTCTGCATTACAGGGTATCTGAGCCACCAGGGAAGCCCTAAATAAAGTATAATTGCATTTTTGAAAAGAAAGAGAGAGCCAAGTACAAAATAGTCAGCTACTGGGAACTATTGGACCACATAGTAAAAGTTTTCCTGGAAGAGGTGTCTTCCTAACGGTGCCCTCAAGAGCCTGTGAAGGCAAGTAAGGTTTCCAAGCAGGTGGAGCCACGTCTTCCAAACATAGCCATGACTCATAAATGAGTCACAGAATCAACTTAGGGGTCCTGACCAGCAATTTTACTTAAATGGACAAGAACAGCATGTATCAGAGTGAATTGCGTGCAAAAAGGATCTTTTGTAGAGCTTCTGTTTAATTTATCTGAGTATCTATGTATATCTATGAGGTGAGTAACAAGTTATGATGTAAAATATATTGCTTACTGTGAGTGGATTAAAAAACTGCTTGCAAGCTCCTGGATAAGAGTATACGCTGGAATGAGACAACGGTGAGAAATAAGGCTGCAAAGGTGCGTCAGCCAGAACAGAGGACAAGTGACCTCGCAGTGACCCCCAAATCTCAGGGGCTTAGAATAGGGTCCAGTTCTCCCTAACATGACTCGTCCACTGAGAACTAGCAGGTGGCCAGCTTATTTCGCATTCACTCCAGGAGCTGGTAGATGGTAGAAATAACCTCTACAGGGAACATTACTGGTCTCCTGGGGGAGGGAAAGCGAGCCGTGCACTGGCCATTAAACTTCTGCCTGGAAGAGCCATTGCTGCTCACATTTCATTGGCCAAATCGAGTCGTGTGGCCAAGCTTGACAGTAAAAGGGCAGTGGAGGTGGAATCCTCTCCCCACCCCCACAGGAAGGGACAGCTGATGCGATAACGCAGTCGGTGCTGAGAGTGTAAGGCAAGGGGGAGCCAGTCAAGGTGCACCTTAGAAATGACATCAGGATGCTCAGGATTTCTCCTGAGGACAACAGTGATTCACGGAAGAGTTTTAAGCAAGGTGAGCACATTGGCTCTTCAGAGAGCGCCCTGTGTTAGCAGGTTGGGAGGAGGCCTCAGGAAACCAGTGAGGTTGGTCTTCTTGGCCAAACCAACTGTCTTGCTAGAGAAGCGAAGGGCCAGCTCTTCCCTCCCCAAAGGCGATAAACCTCAAAGCCCCGTCTCACAAATTCAAGGTCAAGAAACATGACAGAAGGAAGAAATTTAAGGGCCTCCATTTATTACTAGCCCAGAGGGCAGTCCCTTTACAAAATGGAGTGTTCAGACCCTGTGATAATGTGATAATATATGTGTATTGGTGGAAATTATATATGTGTGTGTGTGTGGTGTATGTACACACACATAAATGTATATATATATATAATGTATATGTGTGTGTGTGTGTATACATATGTGGGCTTCCCTTGAGGCTCAGATGGTAAAGAATCCACCTGCAATGCAAGAGACCTGGGTTCAATCCCTGGGTTGGGAAGATCCCCTGGAGAAGGGAAAGGCTACCCACTCTAGTATTCTGGCTGGGAGAATTCCATGGACTGTATAGTCTGCAGGGTTGCAGAGTCAGACACGACTACATATGCATGTAGGGCTTCCAGGTGGTGCTGGTGGTAAAGAACCCGACTGCTAATGCAGGAGAAGCAAGAGGCGCAGGCGTGATGCCTGGGTGGGGGAAGATCCCCTCGAGGAGGGCATGGCAACCCACTGCAGTACGCTTGCCTAGAAAATTTCACGGGCAGAGGAGCCCAGCAGGCTACTGGAAGGTGATAGTGAGGCTTTTTCCTTTTTTTTCCCTTTCAAATAGGAGAAACCTAAGCTAAAGTTTAAATTCTGATGGGAAGAACATGCTAGAAAGGCACACACAGGCGCTACGGACAAGAAGGGACAACTGCCAGACCACAGCCTCGGGGAAGGGGCAGAAGAGCAGCAGAGACCCTGCTCGGGAAGGGCTTGGGGCTCCTGCTCTGTGGGGCAGGACGGTGAGGGGCAGGGGTGGGGTACGCAGGGAGCGGGGATTCAATAGGGTGGCTAGGTTTGGGGAGCCTTACTTGCTCTGGGAAGTAGGAGGCAGAGCATCTTTGGAGAATGAGAGATTAGTAACGTGGGAGAAAACCTGGGAAGGGATCAGGGACATTGCAGAAGACTTAGGAGGAGTCCTGCTTGGCACCGAGGGCCCACTGAGGACACAGCCTGGGGACGTCCTCCCTGGTGGTCAGCTCGGAGCCTCCCTCTCCTCCTTTGCTTTGTCTACCCTTTAGCCAAGGAACCCCTGGGAGTTATCCATCTGGACACTTCCAGAAAGGAGAGCAGGGAAGGGAACTGCGCAAACAACAAAGGAACACTAGCTTTAATTTTGACACGATAAGAACAGAGAGAAGGACCGACATGGCAAAGATCCACAGTCTTTCACCGCAAAGAGCTACAAGAGAGACGCAGGCGAAGGGCTGCTACAAACAAGAGCGTCTCGGGCAGTTTAGAGGAAGGGGTAAGGCCGAGAGCTTTGAAAACACACTGACCATCTGCTACATGACAAAGGCAGGACTAGAACCCACCCGTTCACTTTTTCATATAGCAAATAACAATGGATTCTCTGCTATGTGTTAGACATCGATGTAGGTGCTAAAAGCCCAGCAAAGACCAAAAGAAAGGCAGAGCCCTTCTGGGGATTATACTCTAGTGGGAGCTACAGACACGAAGCAAAGAAATACACACCAGTGTGGATGGTGGCAAGTGCTATAGAGAAAACTTGAGCAGAGGAATCAGAGTTGGGAGTGTGGGGGTAGGAAGGGAGTGGATTTTTAATGGAGGAGGATCTGAGAAGGCTTTGAGATGACCCAGATTTCCAGACTTTATTCTATGCATCTTCTTATTTTTTAATTTTATATAATGACAGCCCTTTGCTTTGGTGCTTTTCTTTTTAGCATTTGGAGCAAAGCGTGTGCAGAATGGTGGTGAGAATGTGGATTTCCACATCAGCTGTCTGCTTGCCTGTGAGGCACAGCTCCACCTCCTGCTTCCTGTGTGACACTGAGCACAGGGCGTTCCATCTCTCTAGCCCTGGGGTTTCTCTGTCTGCAAAGAGGGGCTAATAATAAATTCCCCACAAGTTTGTTGTGAAGATAAAATGAGACCGTGTATGCAAAGTGCCTCACTTTTAGTACACTAGCAGGAACAGGGGTGGTCAAATTAAGCTTCACGAGCGGTAGCTCTCCTTGGGAGCACGCTCAGTGTGCTTAGGTTTTATCCGTGGGTATTGGCAGACCCTGTCCCGGGTGTCCCAGCTCCCTGAGGGCTACTCCAGAGATGCTCAGTGATCTGCTTCTCTCTATCCACAGATTGTGGCCTGCTTCTCCCTGTAATTCGGGTGATACATGAGGCCACAGCAAATTAAAAAGTGGAATTTTTTCAAATGTCTGCATCTTTGATATTACCATACATCTTAAGAGTTGATCGCATTTTATAATTGATAGACTCTTTCCTTTCGTAGTTGCATTCTTTTTTAAATTTTTTTACAAAGGGATCCCAGAATCCATGGTGCTTAGTTATGACAAGTGTAATGATTCACAGTAAACCACAACCAACTGATACCCCCAGAGTCCCCACTGTGACTTAGACATCGACTGTTTTAATGAACAGGATAAGCAGAGCACATCAGAACGAAGAAAAGCGCTGGATCCAGAATCTATGAAATCCCCCAGTTTTTCTAGAGGTGACACACAGTGAAAGGTCTATGTGGTGACAGAAACTTGGAGAAAGTTCCATTGATGGGAGATATCACCATGCCAGAGACCTCTGGTTTTATTCGACTCACTCTTGAGTCTGAATGTAAAAAGTTTTGAACCTACAGTTCCAAAAAGAGTATAACAAACACCCATGTGCTCCTCATTTAGATTCAGCAATTGTTACCAGTTTGCATGTTTACTTCTCTCTCTATACACACACACACACACATATATGTACACACCTCTCTCTCTCTCTCTCAAATATATATATATATATATAAAAAATAACACACACATCATTTTGTTTTTCAGTCACTCAGTCACGTCTGACTCTTCGCGACCCCATGGACTGCAGCACACCAGGCTTCCCTGTCCTTCACCATCTCCTGGAGTTTGCTCAGACTCTTGTCCATTGAGTCGGTGATGCCATCCAACCATCTCATGCTCTGTCATCCTCTTCTCCTCCCGCCTTCAATCTTTCCCAGCATCAGGGTTTTTCTAATGAGTTGGCTCTTCGCATCACATTATTTTAATTATTTCTATTTACTTTAAATTTATTTTCAGCGGAGTCATCTAAGAGTTTCTTGCTGATGTCAGGACTCTTCACTCATAAAAACATCAGCACTTCCAAGAACAAGGCCCTCCTGCCACAAGGCAAGAGCACAGCAATCACATCAGGAATGTTAACACAAACGCAACGTGACTACATAACATCCAGCTTCTCCGGTGCTCCCAAGAGTGTCCTTTCAGCTGGACCAGTGCTGTTGAAATGAGAGGACATTCCTGCTGGAGGGTTTGGTTTTTTTTTTTTTTGGTTGGTTTGTTAACTTTTTGCAGTTTTCTACACACTCAAATTAATGAATGTTCTCCTGTCAGCTAATCCATTTGATAAGAGAAAAATAAATGCACTCCCACTAGAATTTAGGAAAAAGAAACAAGACTTTTTTAAGGCTAATTTATAATTTCTCAAGATATGCATACTAATGCATTCATTTTTAACAGGCCTAGGTCTATACCTGCCTACTCTCCAATAAGACCAGCTTTCTAAGAAGTGGACAAATGCTATCTGTAGATTTTTTTTTGACTCTAAATTTGTAGTCTGTGATTCCGCCGTGTTTAGAGTGTGGGCTCCTTCAGGTTAAGCTTGTGGATCGCGCGTCACAATCACCGTTTCATCCTTAGTAACTGTACTGCAGCTGGTGCATAGCATGAGCTCAGTGAACAACAGTGTGAATGAGCTTTTTCTGGCTCCTCCGGGCAGGCTCCACGCCACATCTCTGCCAGTTTGCACATATACGTTCCCTTTTCCAGTCTGGCTGTAGTTTAATAAGATGCCACAGAGAAAGGGATCAGACCTTGGTCCTAACTCAGCAGAGGCAAGATCTCTTTGGAATCGCAACAAACCTGAACCATGGCGGGTTTTAACTGCAAATACACGAAGAGACTGGGAACCCACAGGAAGTGAGAGTATTTGCCCTGCACACCTCCATGCCTTCTTTGAAACAGAAACCTTGTGTTAGGCAGCAGGTGGTGAGAGCTAGGGCAGGCTGGAGACTCTTCTTTTAAAAAACAGTCCACTGAGTTTCCCTCTGGGCTTGAGGGTCAGGTCCCCATTCTTGGACCTGTCCAGCTAGGTGAGTGAGGAAGAGAGATGAATGCCTTTCACCATAGTCTCAATGGCAACCCACTCCAGTATCCTTGCCTGGAAAATCTCATGGACAGAGGAACCTGGTGGATTGCAGTCCATGGGGTCCCAAAGAGTCGGGCACGACTGAGCGACTAACACATAGTCTCAGACCTCACTGGCCAAGGGTCTCCCTGTGGTCAAATGTGGCTTCTTACTAATTAAGGGAAGAGGAAGGAGGGAGAAAGGGAGTTTTTGTTAAAGGTACCTTCAATCTTATATCAGCTCATCCTTGAAAGAATCACACAAGGTCAATACACATAAATAAATAAGAACTATATGGATCTTCTCAAAGCTACTAATGGTATACTATGTGGATGTTTATACTTAAGAAATAACTCCTTGTTTGATCCGAACAAATATACTCTCTCAACATGCTGATAACTGAAATTCTCTCATTATAGACATGGTACAGGCTTTCAGAGGGGTTTTTAAAAATTCCTCCTTTGTTGTTGTTCAGTCGCTCAGCTGTGTCCAATGTTTTGTGACCCCATGGACAGCAGCATCCAGGCTTCCCTGTCCTTCACCATCTCCCAGAGCTTACTCAGACTCATGTCCATTGAGTTGGTGCTACCATCCAACCACCTCATTCTCTGTCGTCCCCTTCTCCTCCCACCTTCAATCTTTCCCAGCATCAGGGTCTTTTCCAGTGAGTCAGCTATTCGCATCAGGTGGCCAAAGTGTAGGAGCTTCAGCTTCAGCATCAGTCCTGCCAATGAATATTCAGGGTTGATTTCCTTTAGGATTGATTGATTTGATCTCCTTGCAGTCCAAGGGACTCTCAAGAGTCTTTTCTAGCATCTTCTTTACCATTTATTTTACTTTATTTTCTACTTATTTTATGCTTATTTATTTACTACAATTTTTTCAATAACATCTAAATGCATGAACCCTGCAAAAAAAAAAAAAAATTCCAACAGTTTAAGTTGAAAACCCTTCTGATTTCTTCTCTTTAATTCCTCTGCAAAAGTGCCTGTTCTCCCAGGTATGTGGATTCCTATAATTCTTTCTCTGGATGTTTCCATACAAGTGAAGCAGCAGCAACATGACAAGAATTGGGGACCTTCACCACCCATGCTGTTAATGTGTCTTAGAAATCTTTCTTCACTCAAGGAATTTCAAAACGGATCTGAGCCAATGATTTATCACTGGGCTCCCCAGGGCCCTTGGGATCCTGTAGGGGGTCCTCACAGGCTGCCCCAAGGAGGAACAAACCAAACAGCTTCAGGCTCCCGACTCTGCTCCAGCCAGAAGGCCTCCCTTTCAATCTCCTTGACTTTGTTGATTTCCATATAATTTTCCCACCCCCCCACCTCCCGCCTTTGGCTATGCTGAATCTTCCTTGCTGCTCAGGCTTTTCTCTAGTTGCAGCAAGTGAAGTGAAAGTTGCTCAGTCTAGTCCTAGGAATTCTTCAGGCCAGAGTACTGGAGTGGGCAGCCTATCCCTTCTCCAGCAGATCTTCCCAACCCAGGAACTGGACTGGGGTCTCCTGCGTTGTAGGTGGATTCTTTACCAGCTGAGCCACCAGGGGGAGCCCCTAGTTGCAGCAGGCTGGGGGCTACTCTCCAGCTGCAGCACACGGGCTTCTCACTGCAGTTGCCTCTCTTGCTGAGAAGCGCAGGCTCTAGGGCAGGCCAGCCTCAGCAGCTGCAGCTCCCAGCCTCTGGCACACAGGATGAGTACAGTTGTGGGGCACAGGCTTAGCTGCTCTGCAGAACGTGGGATCTTCTGGGGCCAAGGTCTTAGCTCCTGCACCAGCAGGAAGATTCTTTACCAGTGAGCCACCAGAGAAGCCCCCTTATAAAATTTAATTTCAAAAAATTTTTATGTGTTACTTTTAGAAAGAGAGTGAGAACTGATCTAGCTGAGTTCTGTTGTCTTTGCCTTCTGCTAAAACCTAAATGCTTCTGAACAGGGTCAGATAGGCAGTCTCAGGCTTCATTGGCACACACACACACACACACACACTATATATATATATATATATATATATATATATTTTTTTTCCCCCTGAAAACAATTTTAAGACAGAAGTGGAGGGAAACACTGAATTGCCTTGATTTCCCCAATGTGATCAGTCTTCAGAAGGCTAGAGACAGAAAGGACTGGGAAAGGACAGGGCTGGAAGCAGACAGATTCCCTGGCCACTCTCTCCCTCCTCCATGAAGGACTACAGCCATGTGTTCATCTCAGGTCTTATATATTTCTGTGTATATGTTACTATGCATCATCCGTACAACAGGAAAATCACAACTTATATGCCCCTGGATCTTCCCTGGCTTTTCTCTAAGTCCTAGATTCCCGACCTTTCTGTTCTGCTGGGCCCAAATTCAAATCCTCTTGAATGGTCAACACTGTTCTGATATATGCAAAGAATCGGAAAAAAAAATCTGACCAGACGCCTGTTCCAACCCATGGGAAACTTTCTTTCTGACCGAGGTGAACTGACCCTCTGAAAAATCTCTGATCAAAAACCACCACTAAAACACTAACGTGCAAGAGATGTCAAGAATTTTTTTTTAAGTGAAAGTGTTAGTCAGTCAGTCCTGTCCAACTCTTTTTGATCCCGTGCACTGCAGCCTGCCAGGCCCCTCTGTCCACGGAATTCTCTAGGCAAGAATACTAGAATGGGTTACCATGGCCTTCTCCAGGGGATCTTCCTGACCCAGGGATTAAACTTGGGTCTCCTGAATTGCAAGGCACGCTCCTAACAGTCTGAGCCACCAGAAGTAAAGTTCCCCTCTATTTGTCAAACTCAAAGCTACTTGCAAAGTCAAGTGGTTGGAGGACATCTCCCCAGTTCGAAAACCCAAGCAAGTTGCTGAGTCCCTCTAAAGCTCAGCATTCTTATCCACCTAATGAAGATGGTAACTTTTTTTCTGGTTACCCTGTGTGGCATGCAGAATCTTAGATGCTCAACCAGGGATCAAACCCATGGCTCCTTCTTTGGGAGAGTGGAATCTTAACCACTGGAATGGCAGAGAAGTCCCTTGAATTTAATAACTGTTAATCTCATAAGGTTGCTGTGTAAAGAGTAATGAGATGCTGAAATTCTAGCTGAGTGCCTGACACAAACTATTATGGGTTGAACTGTGTGCTCCCAAAACACATATGTTGAAGTCCCAGTCCCCAGAACCTCCGAATGTGACCTTATTTTGAAATCGGGTCACTGCAGATATAATTAGTTAGGTTAAGATGAGGTCATACTGGAGCAGGGTGAGCCTTTAATCCAATATGACTGGTGTCCTTATAAGAAGTAGAAAGGAACACACAGGGGAGAAGACAGCCCTGTGACAACAGGCAGAGTTTCTTCAACAAATGGATTTGGGAAAGCCTGACAGTCACGTGCAAAATAATGAACTTGGGCTTAATTAACTCAAAATGAATTAAAGACTTACACGCTAAACAAAAACTATAAAACTTCTGTAAGAGAACAAGGGGGAGAGCTTTATGACTTTGGATTTGGCAATGATTTCTTGGATATGACACAAGAAGCACAAATAACAAAAACAAAAATAAACAGGACTACATCAGACGTTTAAATTTCTGCACAGCATAGGAAACTATCCACAAGGGAAAAGCTAACCTACGGAATGGGAAAAAATAACTGCGGACCATGTACCTGATATCAGGTTAATAACCAGAATATGTAAAAATTCTTACAACTCAGTAACAGCAACAACAAAATCAACTCCATATAAAGATGGGCAAAGAACTTGAGCTGACTTTTCTCCAAAGACAATATACTAATGAATAGCAAGAATATAAAAGATGGTCAACATTACTAATCATTCAGTTCAGTTCAGTTGCTCAGTTGTGTCCTACTCTTTGTGACCCCATGAATTGCAGCACACCAGGCCTCCTTGTCCATCACCAACTCCCGGAGTTCACTCAGACTCACGTCCATCGAGTCAGTGATGCCATCCAGCCATCTCATCCCCTGTTGTCCCCTTTTCCTCCTGCCCCCAATCCCTCCCAGCATCAGAGTCTTTTCCAATGAGTCAACTCTTCACATGAGGTGGCCAAAGTACTGGAGTTTCAGCTTTTGCATCATTCCTTCCAAAGAACATCCAGGACTGATCTCCTTCAAAATGGACTGGTTGGATCTCCTTGCAGTCCAAGGTACTAATCATTAGAGAATTATAAATTAAAATCACAGTGAGATATTATCTCATATCCTTTGGTTAGGGCACTTTCAAAAAATAGAAATTATAATAAAAAGTATTATCAAAGATACAGAGAAATTGGAATTCCTGTGCACCATTGGTGGAAAATAGTGTGATCTTGGAAAATCTGAAAACAGGATTACCATATGATTACCATATGATCCAGCAACCCCACTTCTAGATATGTCCAGGAAAATTGAAAGACGGTTCTCGAAAAGATATTTGCACACTCATATTCATTGCAACATTATTCACAATAGCCAGAAGGTAGAAGCAGCCCTAATATCTACAGACAAATGAGAGGATAAAGAAGACGTGTTACATGCATATGTGCTGTGTGTGTTTAGTCGCTCAGTCAGGTCTGACTCTTTGTGACCCCATGGACTGTTGCCCACCAGGGGAGTCAGTTGGGAGGAGGCATCCTCTGTCCGTGGGATTCTCCCTCTGTCCATGGGTTTCTCCAGGCAAGAATACTGGAGTAAAGGGGAACTTTAGTCCAGATGAAGCAAATAATGTCAGCACTGGAAGAATAGTGGCATGGTTTGCCATGCCCTCCTCTTATATGCAGGCAGTGAAAACCGCCCTGTGGATGTCGAGGGCTGTGCTGTGAAATGTGCCGCCCGGTGGTTTCTTTTGTGGTCCGTGGCCCCTATATGCCGTAATGGAATATTATTCAGCCTTTAAAAAAAAAAAAAAAAAGGAACTCCTGTCACTAGCTACAATGTGGATGAATCTTGAGGGCATGATGCTAAGTGAAATGTGCCAGCCACAAAAGGACAAAAACTACAGGATTTCATTTATGTGTGTCCAAAGTAGCCTCATACTCGTAGAAACAGAAGCAGAAAGACGGTTGCCAGGTGCCGGGGAAGGAGTAAAGGGGAGTGACTGTCCAATGACAAAGCTCCCCCTCCTCTGCTGGCAGCTCCCCTGCAGGCTTGTGGGGTGTATGGGTCTTATTTCAGACTCTGGAGAAGGCACACTCCTTCAAGAAAGATATCTAACGAAATCGTAGCTCCTGCTTCTTCAGAAGAAGGGAAGTGCGCATAAATGAGCATATTTTCAGATTTGAACATTCAACTGCATCTGGATGTAGCATGTGTTTCATTATACAGACAACTGAGTTCTGCTAAAAACAAGGTTCCAGAATGCCATTCCTGTTGGTGTAATTCTGCGAAAGAAGTTCCAGAACTATGTTCCTGCAGGCATCGCCACAAAAATAGCGATGTGTATACATACATATGTATATACATGGATAAGTACAAGGTAACAAGCATAAATATAGCCATGGAATAGGCAAGCACATGTTTAGCCAGACTTCTATTCCAGCTTCACCATTTGCTAGTGACAGGAGCATAGGCAGAGTAATAACACGCCGATACAGACACACGAAACCCTAAACAAAGGGGTCTTTCTGACCACGGGACCATGGTAACGATGATACGCATGTCCACTACCGGAATCACATGCCGTCTTTTCTGAACACTTGGCCCAAAGGAAGTGTCGTCATTTTTCTAACTGCCTCCCTTTTCTAATCACCTCCCTTCTCTAGCCCAAGCGAACCCGACAGCTTTGTCCACTCTTCCTCTTCTTTACTTAAAGCGTAAAGAGTCTGTCTCTAATGCAGGAGACCTGGGTTCAATCCCTGGGTCAGGAAGATCTCCTGGAGAAGGGAATGGCAACCCACTCCAGTATTCTTGCCTGGAGAATCCCATGGACAGAGGAGCCTGGAGGGCTAGTCCATAGGGTTGCAAGGAGTCAGACATGACTGAGCGACTAATGCTTCCTCCAACCAGCTGAGCTGAGCAACTTTCCTGCTCTTGCTCCATGTGGCAGATTTGTTGGCCTCTCTCCTTGCCCTAGCTGAGGGCTTCTTGCAGACCAGTAAGTAAGCTGTCCCAGAGAGTCAGTGGAGAGACTGTTTGCAAAGCAGGCCCCTGCAGTCCAAAGAAGGGCCCCTTTGAGAAACAGAAAACTGTCAGGAAGGTGAATAGAATGAACCTGATTTCCCATTATTTTTTCAAATAAATGGAGTCCAGTTTGCCTCAGCTATAATCCAGGCATAACATTTATATGAGAACATAAAATACTACATAGCTGTAAGTAAAACAATATGTGTGTTCCTGAATAATAGTGATACCACTTGCCAGTAAGACTGTATTTTGACCAAATAAAAGATGACCTATATTTGACTCAGTCGGATGGGATTTACTACATGATTACTTCTTGAAAATAAAGGGCTACAGATACAGGGGATTTCCTGAGGGTAGAAGGCAAAGGACAAGGAGAACGACAGAAAAGTAGGATGGAAAGTTATGTGATTAGGACTTGATTTGAAAGCTCCAATTGTATAAAGAATAAAGGGCGTTTAACTGTGCAGCATGTCCCTCCCAAATAAAACCTCATTATTACATCAGACATGCATATTGCAAAGTCCCACGTGGGCCAACAGCAAACACATAGAGAAGTGAGTTTTCAGCCATAACAGGAGGCCATCATTATAAACATCGCACTTTACAATGTTTTCATGCATTCCCCCACTCCTTCCTTCACTCACATGTATGAGCACTTCACAAATATGCTTTGTGGGCTTAATATGGAACAGGCTCTCTGGTACAGCGGGAGACAGCTCTGCCCTGAGAGGGTTCACAGCCCTGCGGGGAGGGGCACCAGGAATGGGGCCACTTCAATCCCGGCTGGTAAGGGCCCCAGTTGGGGGAAAGCCTCTAACCAGGGCGCTGTTCCATTGTGGAGACTCACACGAAGGGTCTGAAGACCACATACAAGAGGACACTGAGGAATCCAGAGGGAGCAGAATGAACAACACTGAGCTGGGTTCTTAAAAAGGAAGCACAGAGTGTAAGTCAGAGAAACTGAAAAAGAGCAAAGCTGCAAGTTTCATCCAAATCACGAACAAAAACAGGTCAAGCTCCATGTGCACGGCTCTCACACACATTGTCACAATTGCACAATGCACAGACTGTTCCCAGATGCTCCGGTAAGCATACGCATTAGCCAGGACTTAGGTATGGCTGATGTAACAAATCTGAAATGAGAGCGGCTTAGGCAGGTAGGAGTTTGTTCTTTCTCACAGAACAGTCCAGGCCTGAGAGCAATCAAAGCTGTCTGGCAGCTACCAGCTAGATGGCCTCAGTTCCTCTGATTCATGGCACTGCCAACTTTAGGATGCTTGCTGTGTTCAGACCATTTGGTCCATTCGCATCTCGAGTCCAGCCAGAGGGAAGGCAGAAGGACAAAGGGGAGGATGGAACGTTCTTCTTTAACAGTGCTACCCAGTGCTGCCCACATCCCTTCCCCAGACACTACGGGCCAGAACGTGGTCACGTGACCATGCTTGGTGAAAGGAAGCTGAAAGCATAGTCGTTGTTCAGGGCAGACAGCTGTGGATGAATATGCCGCAGAAGAAAAGGAAATGGACACAAGGCAGAAATGGACCGTCTCTAGTGATGGGGAGCCCCCTGTCATATGCCCCTCTCCTGACTCCTCTCCCTGCATCCTTCTCCCCCTTAGTCACAATGCCTCCATTGACCCAAACATGATGGAATGCAATGTCCTGGTCGGGAGAGCATGCATGAGCAACTTAGGATATGCAGGTTATGGCACGGCCAAAAGTATATCGCTATAAGCATCAAAAGAACCAATCTACACTCAGCTCTGATTAATGAGTTAAATAAACTGGGAGCTAGTTATTCAATGTATTTGTGCATCAATTACCTCAATAACAAAAGGAAATAAAAATACTTGCCACACCTGAAGACGGACTGTAGAGAAAAACAGAAAAATGAAATATACATGTATTATTTTCTGTTGCTATATAACAAGTCACCACAACTCAGTGGCTTAAGGACAACAACCACTTGTCAGAGTTTCTGTAATTCAGAAGTCTGAGTACAGAGTAACCAGATTCTCTGCTCAGGGTCTCATTGGGCTGAAATCAAGATGTCAACCAGGACTAAATTGTCATCTGGGGTTCAATTTTCTTCCAAGCTTACAGGTTTTGGCAGAATTCATCTCCTTGTGGATATAGAACTGAAGTCCCTATTTTCATCCCAGCTGGCACTCAGGGACTACTGTCAGGTATTGTCCACGATTTTTTTTTCATGTAGTCCCCATCAGCCTTCATAGGCATTTCACTATATGTTTGCTTGTTTCATCCAAGCCAGTCAGAGCAAATCTCTCTGACTTCCTCATTCACAACCAACTAGAGAAAACCTCGCCTTTTGAAAGGATCCATACCGTTAAGCCTGAAAACCTATCTTAAGGTCAACTGATTGGACACCTTAATTGGACCCGCAAAATCCCTCTTCTGGAGCACCTCGATTTGTGTTTGATCAAATAACTAGAAGATGGTGTACATACACCAAGGGCCAGAATAATGACGGGCCAGCTTAGAATTCTGTCCTTTGGCCCCGATGATTCACAATCTTCCCAAATGCAAAACAGATTCACCCTCTCCCAACAGCCTCATCCCATTGAAGCATTAGGTTTGTTTTTTTAGTAAGTATAAATCTTGTTACTTTGTGGATCTAAGTGTTTCACTAAGGCTCTCCTGTGTTTTCCAAGTTGACATCATATATTCTACACACTTGACTCCTTTCTCCAACTCAAGCATTCTTGCTGTGCTACTTTATTCTTACATCTGGTTTACTCCAGGGATGTTGCAAGGTATCTTCTCACTCTCGTCTCTGTCTAAGTTGACTGTATTCCAAATGATGTTCTTCTGTCTGCATCTGTTTAATCTGGCTCAGATAACAGGCTTACTCTCTGGATTCTGTTCCTTCCCCTGGCACATTTTCCACTCACCAGAAAAAATAGTATAATCTTGTGGCTAGAGTGGACTCTGGAGTCAAGTCAATACACATTCAGATTTTCTCTCCAAGCACATTTTTAAACTAAATGTTACTTTGTTACTCTGCTAGTCATGTACAGATATGAGGGCTAGACCATAAAGAAGGCTGAGCATCAAAGAACTGATGCTTTCGAATTGTGGTGCTAGAGAAGACTCAGGAGTCCCGTGGACAGCAAAGAAATTGAACCAGTCAATCCTAAAGGAAATCAACCTTGAATGTTCATTGGATGACTGATGCTGAAGCTCCAATTCTTTGGCCACCTGATGTGAAGAACCAGCTCATTGGAAAAGACTCTGATGCTGGAAAAGATTGAAGGTAGGAGAAGGGGGTGACAAAGGGTGAGATAGTTGGATGGCATCATTGATACAATGGAGATGAGTTTGGGCAAACTCTGGGAGACAGTGAAGGGTAGGGAAGCCTGGCCTGCTGCAGTCCATGGGGTCACAAAGAGTCAGACATGACATAGCAACTGAACTGTAACAACATCGTTACTTAGCTTCTCCACATACCAACTTCCTCCTCTGTACACTTGGGATAAAACCTACCACACAGGGCTGTCGTGAGAATTCGATGACCTCATATTCTTGAGAGTTAAATGATATAATATGCACAGCATGGAGCAGGTGTGGATTCCAGCCCCTTCCTCTCCCTCCTGTCTCCTATCTCACATCATTACTTCCCTTCCTTTCTCCTTTTCTTCTTTATCTTCTTTACACCAGCATCTCAAAGGACGTCGAAAGCTGGTGAAGCAGTGCTGACCACATTAAGAGATAACTGCCTTGTAATTTTATTCAGACATTCCATTTGAATGCCAGCATAGTAAGTGGGTTTTCATACCAGCCAATTTTCTGCGTGCAAAACGACTCAGGTGACAGTGCTGATTCCCTCATCGTCCTGACACCCATTTTTAAACTTAACTTTAAAAAATGTGCTTGAACTATGTCCTCATACTGTTACTACACTCTTAACAGATTTATGCTCCTTAGGAAAAGAGGTCTGGTCTTGAAAGTGTTCCAGATCGCTCCCTTATCAAGTTGCTTAGGCTAAAAGAAGGATTAATGGTCGAAAGAGAATGAACGGAAGAACTGAGGCTGCCCAAAGGGAAATGTTAAGGACTGCCTGGCACAGGCCAGCACTTTCTAGAAGGCAAACTTCTGAAAGTGCTGAAATACAAGGGTCAAGAGTCGTGTGCTTAAGTAATGGTCTCCCAGGCGGGATGTTGGGCGTCACAATGAGCTAGTATTAATATATATGTGTGACATGAACTTAACACAGGAACTGTCGTGAGGCTCTTTTTTTTTTTTTTTAATGCCAGTACATGATTCCAGCTTGCTGGTGTTATTTTGCAAACATGATGTTGGTCACACGAGAAGGGTTTCAGAAGCAAGTCTCCTTGTTGACATTTCTAGGCTCCAGTGACCACCAAAGCGTGAATATAAGCACCTCTTCTGGAAAAAGAATAGAATTGTCGAGGTCGGGAAGGGGAGAGAGTGGCCTCTGCTCCTCCCCACCCCCACTGCCCCCCAGGTCTGATGTTTTCTTCATCAGGAGGATGTTCAGCACAGAGGGAAGGGAAGGGAGAAACCTGTACTGAGTTCCCAAGATCAAGACAGAGAGCGCTCATCAGCTCAGGCAGATCATGCCAAAGTCAAACCCCTTTCAGTAAAAAGGCCCATCTACAAATCATTAGTGATTCAGGGTGCCAAGAAAGCTACTGTATTAGCTCAGCTTTAGAGGCAGAAGGCCTGCATTTGCCAGATGCTTTACAACTATTTTTTATGAAGTATTACTCATAATACCCTGGGAGATAAATGGACACCGTAATCTCCATTCTATAACTAAGGAAGCAAACAGCCATGGAGGCATTCTGAAAGTGTCAGAGCTAATGTTAGAACTAATAACCTGACAAGCTAATGTGAGAACCACGGGCCAAACCCCTGAGGTCAATGCTATTTCTAGTGAATAAGTTTTCCTGGTAGCAAGAATGTTCTTGAGTTGCTATAAAACTAGCATCTAAGTATTTTGCGGTTTGGGGGGGGGTGCGGGGGGGGTGGTTATCTGGCTGTGCTGGGTCATAGCTGCAGCACGGGGCATCTTCAGCCCTCAGGTGGAGCATGTGAGCTCTTAGTTCCGGCATGTCGGGTCTAGTTCCCTGGCCAGGGATTGAACCCGGGTCCCCTGCACTGGGAGCACAGAGTCTTAGCCAGCAGGCCACCAGGGAAGTCTCACCTCTAAGTTGAAAATCTGAGCCAGAACAAAACTGACCTTGGAGAATCTAACTTGGAATTTAAAGGGAGATGGTCTACTTCACCTTAGAGTACAGGATTGTTTGAGCCGCATCAAGTGTCTTAGTGAGGGTACAGTCACAGTGTCTGTAACAAGGAGACCCTAAAACATTAAAAGACCCCAAACATCCAAAACTGGTGGACTTTTGTATATGTTTTATCCCTCTGGACCCACCCTTTTCTACCCAAAAGGCTAGCCAGTAAGGACAACATCAAACTCTAACTTCTGGTTGGTTTGGCCAGTGGGGAGCACGAGCAGATGGTGAAGGGAGGAAGCCGGGGTCTCAGTCAGCTCAGGCTGCCATAACAAAACACCAGGCCCAGCGGCTTAACCAACAGGCATGTACTTCTCATAGTTCTAGAGGCTAGAAGTCCAAGATCAAGGTGCCAGCCAATTCAGTTCCTGGTGCCATCTCTCTTCCTGGCTTGAAGAAGGACACCTTCCTTGCTGTGTTCTCACTTGGCAGAACGAGAAAAACCCAGCTCTCTGCTGTTTCTTCTTATAAGGACATCAGTTCCATCAGATCAGGGCCCTTTCCGGTGACTTCAGTTCAGTTCAGTTCAATTCAGTCGCTCAGTCGTGTCCAACTCTTTGCGACCCCATGAATCGTAGCATATCACCATCTCTCGGAGATCACTCAGACTCACGTCCATCGAGTCAGTGATGCCATCCAGCCATTTCATCCTCGGTCGTCCCCTTCTCCTCCTGCCCCCAATCCCTCCCAGCATCAGAGTCTTTTCCAATGAGTCAACTCTTTGCATGAGGTGGCCAAAGGACTGGAGTTTCGGCTTTAGCATCATTCTTTCCAAAGAAATCCCAGGGTTCATTTAACCTTAATTAGCACCTTATAGACCCTATCCCAAATATAGTCACACTGGGGGATTGGCCTTGAATATATGAATTTGGGAGAAGCACAGTTCAGAACATGTCAGTCATCCTTGCAGGCCACGGCAAACTGGCTGAGCCCCTCAGCCAAAGATCATGGTTCCTATGAGATGGTCCTCTCCCTAGACCCTTCTCCCGCCAGGTTGCCATAACCTCTTCCTATCCTTGCTCCTTCCACGCTAGGGGTCACAGTGACCCCCTACGGGTTATCCACCTGGTATACTGCACTTTCCCTTTGGGTTCCCTACACCCCTCTCTCCCGCCCTGTGATTACCTTACAAACTCTCCTGACAACCTGTTTGGAGTGCACTTTTCTTTCCCTGCACAGGCACCAAAACAACTTTTGCTGTCATTCCGCCGCTAACTTTTAAGCCTGTGCAAAAGGTATGTGGAAGTCCAGAGAGGTCTGGGATGCGAGTGCAGGGACCTTGACGTTTCAGCAGCATGCCAGCACTCAGTGCATGGTAGGACTGGACTCCAGCTTCCCTGCCCCTTGACCTTCCTGATGAAATGAAGGGCTCAGATGGTCCCTAATATCCCATTTAGCCGTATGATGCTCCTACAGAGCTCCTCCACTTCCCTGCCCTTCTTCCTCCGTTTCCTCTTCCTGTCCACATGCGTAGTGCCTGTCCACTCCCCAGTCCATACCACACAAATTCCACTGTCAGCTGGTGGAGAACAGGGGACAACAAGGTTACAAAGTAAACAAGGAAAGCATTTCTTTTCTCTTCACAAGTCATAGACTCAGAACCACTATGAAACCAGACTCAGGAAAATTCCATGTAAAATATTAATATTGATTTACAACTATTTGGCAATGTGATCGTTGGCATAAATTACAACCTCATAGTTAAACAACCCAGGTTAAAATTGTTTTTGAATATTGACATGCCCAAGGTTAAGGAACTATAAATAGGTTCCTCGGCCAGTTAATTCTAAAATAATCCACCCTGGACTTCTGTTAGCATTTAATTAACACAAAACTGCAACAAAGGCAGAACGCTGTTGGAATCTAGTGTCCAGAAAAGAATTCAGCCAGCTGGGACTTGCGTAACCTGAGCCTGGGATGAAATAGGACTCTAAATCTTCCCCATTTCCAGTTTTGTAAGCTACAAGATCAGCTGCTGCCCTAAGTGTGCATAAATTAATCCCCAATTTTCCAGGTTAAAGCTGGGAATGATGCAGATAAGGCAGATCCTCAGAATGGGTGGAAATGGACAAAGGCTGGGCAGCCTCCTGCCTGTGCGAGGTTACAGGAGTTCTCTGGGCCTCAGTTTCCTCATTCATAAATCGGGGATAAAAATGCCTACTTAATCCAGCCATTCCACTTCTGAACATATAACGAAAGCAAGATTTCAATGAGATATTTGTACTCACATTCACAGCAACATTGAAGAGCAAGGTCCTGGGGCAAATGCCTTCTGTGTTCTACTTACAGTTTTTAATAAGTAGCAGTAATATTTTTCCATTCATGCAGCTAACAGTAGACACCTCCAAGGTGCGAAGCACTGTTCTAGGCACTGGAGTATGGGATTAAACAAGAAAGACAAGCTGCTTGCTTTCACAGCGTTGATTTTCTCTCAGCTTCTTTTGTCGGGGCTCATGCACTCTGTCAATTCCCACTCCTGTGCCTCTGCCGATACTGCCTGGAATTCCTTCCCTGCTTCTCTTTTCCATTCATGCAAATAACTTGTCTTTTTAGAGTCCAGCTCAAGTCCAAGTTCCTCCTTACAATCCTTCAACTTCATCTGATCTTGACTCTGCATTCCTCTTTCCCCAGCAGCGTTTGTACCTAGATCCTATCCCCACATCATTCAGTACTGAGTCAAGCAGCTCTCTCAACATGGCCTGGGATTTGATCTTGTTTCCTAACTAGAGTATGGCCCTCTGATAGTCAAGGTCATCTTCATCTGTCCCCTTGCCCCACCGCCAGGAAGATAGAGCACATAATGTTTGCCAAGAGAGTGTCACAGTTCTTAACTTCTTGAATCTCTGGGTGTGATGTGGGATATTTCTTCCTGGTGCCAGTTTGGCACAGCAATCTGTCTTCTGCAGCTGTGTCTGTAAATCCCTGCCTGCCTTAAGTTATATCTAACTCAATATGTTAAAATACCTACTATCAGAAGTATAATTTATAGGATAGGGTTAAAGGGTTAAATATATATGTTTAGAGGAACATCTGAATTTATTTTCCAAAAAAATCCAATACATTTTTTTACACTCAATCAATCACATTGTAAACTGATTTAAAAAAAAAAAAAAAAAGCTTTCATATGCCTAGCACTGTGTGCAGAGGAGAAAAACTTTCCTCCACCCTCTTAGGTTCCACTACTAGGGCCTGAAAATTAAACTGACGGAAGACAGATTAACAGGATAAAATGTTTATTTTGTATGTGTATGAGAGGTCTGACAGGAAAGAAGTGAAAACCCCCAAGAAATAGACTTAGTGGCTTCAGTAGTGCCCAACTCTTAGCGACCCCATGGACTGCAGCCTACCAGGCTCCTCCATCCATGGGATTTTCCAGGCAAGAGTACTGGAGTGGGGTGCCATTGCCTTCTCCATATATATACCACTTTAACAAGGGCAATAAATTGTGGAAAAATAGCTAGACAAAAGAAGGGGGTGGCTGGGATTTCTAGGGGTTGTAAATAGTAAGAAGATAGATATATAGAGGAAAATAATTAAAGGGTTGTCGAGGAAGGTTGTGCTTCAGTTTAGGGCCTTCTCCATTGATGAGAGTCGTCTCAATCAAGTGTTCTTATCCTCTTCCATGTATGGAAAAAGGAAACATCTTTATAAATGAAATTTATGTTACCTTTTCAAAAGGAAATGTATGTCCTACTTTTGGACAGAAAGTGAGAGGGCAGAAAGCTGTTTATTGTCTTCAGCTCAAAACAATCCTGATGTCAAAGTGGCATATTGTGGACTGGTGGCTCTTGTGACCCCATGGACTGTAGCCCGCCAGGCTCCTCTGTCCATGGGATTTCCCAAGCAAGAATACTGGAGTGGGTTGCCATTTCCTTCTCCAGGGGATCTTTCTGAACCAGAAATCAAACCCAGGTCTCCTGCATTGCAGACAGATTCTTTACCAACTGAGCTACAAGGGAGGCCCCATATTGTGGGTAGTATGCTTTAATTCCCTTCTTGCATAAACAGCCAGTGCGGGGGGGGGGGGGACTGGCAGTGAGAAGAGGAAATGTTAAGCAAGACAACAAGATTGTCAAAAGATTTAGGAAATGTTTGCAAACTGAGTGGATAGTTGTAAAGCATTATTTACAACTAACTTCCCTCAATTCTTGAAGTTTGATTTTAGAACTGGAATTTTGTGTCATTCCTTTGTGGGTCTTTTTAGGAGGAGGCAAGAAGGACAGCGTGACCCATAGTGGTAATGATGTCTGACAGCAAAAAGAAACTCCAAGGAAACACGGCAGGCATAAATATGTGTGTGTGATTATGCAATAATCACTCCTCAGTTAGGTATGGAAGACACGAACTATATGTCTTCAATAAAACACAGAATTATCAAATCGATAATAATGCTTGATTCTCAATCCAGTGTTCGCTCTTTACAGAGAACTTTATTGAGAATCAAGGCTTGTATTCCACATCAAGTGTTGTCTAGCTGGAACATTAAGGGAGCCACATGTGTCGTTTTAAATTCTCTAAAAGAAACAGGAAGAAGCAGACTAAGTTAACTCTAGCCCAAGATATCTAAAATTCATTATTTCCACATGTCATCAATATAATTATTGAGATCTTTTACATTTTTTCACACCTGGAAAAAGATTCTCTCAAATCCAACACCTGGGACTTCCCTGGTGGCAGAGTAGATACGAATGTGTCTGCCGGTGCAGGAAACACGGGTTTGATCCCTGGTCCAGGGAGATTCCACATGCCATGGAGCAACTAAGCCCCTGCCGCGACTGAGGCTGTGCCTAGAGCGGGTGAGTGGCAGCGACTGAGGCCCAAGTACCCAGCGCTCACACTCCATAACAAGAGACGCCCCCGCCGTGAGAAGCCCATGAACCAGAACGAAGAGAGCGCCCTCTGCTCACCGCAGCTAGAGAAAGCCTGTGTGCAGCAGAGAAGACCCAGCACGGCCGAAAATTAGTAAATGTCATCCGATCTGTTTCGCACAGTTTAACCAGACATCCGGTGCTCATCACCAGCACATGTCTGGTGGCTATGGGACTGGACAGCTTTACTCTCGACTCTGATGCCTTGGCTACATGACCTTGGATATAACCTCCCTGCTTCTAAGTAACCTCACTTTCAGATTGAGAGGGAGAAATAAATGCCACCCAGACTTTTAATTTGTTTATTTATTTTTGCCGTGCTGGGTCTTCATTGCCACGAGGGCTTTCTCTAATTGCAGAGGGTGGGGGCTACTCGCTAACTTCTGTGCAAGGCTTCTCATTGTGATGGTATCTCTTGTTGTGAAGCGCAGTCTCTAGGAGCACGGGCTCCAGTTACTGTGACTCATGAGCTCAATAGTTGTGGTGCATGGGCTTAGCTGTCCTCCTCTAGGATCAGGGACTGAACCTGTGTCTCCTGCACTGGAAGGCAGATTCTTTACCACTGAGCCACCAGGGAAGCCCCCCAAAAAACTATTTTCTAGTTTAAATTCCATTGTGTCTATAACATGTATACGGGGTTTTTTTAATATAAATTTATTTATTTTAATTGGAGGTTAATTACTTTACAATATTGTATTGGTTTTGCCATATATCAACATGAATCCGCCACAGGTTTACACGTTTTCCCCATCCTGAACCCCCCTCCCTCCTCCCTCCCCATACCATCCCTCTGGGTCGTCTCAGTGCACCAGCCCCAAGCATCCAGTATCATGCATCGAACCTCGACTGGCGATTCGTTTCATATATGATATTATACATGTTTCAATGCCATTCTCCCAAATCATCCCACCCTCGCCCTCTCCCACTATAACATGTATACTAATGGAAAGATGGTCAGTTCAGTTCAGTCTCTCAGTCATGTCCAACTCTTTGCCTCCCCATGGAGTGCAGCATGCCAGGCTTCCCTGTCCATCACTCCCAGAGTTTGCTCAAACTCATGTCCATCGAGTTGATGATGCCATCCAACCATCTCATCCTCTGTCATCCCCTTCTCCTCCTGCCTTCAGTCTTTCCCAGCATCAGGGTCTTATCAAATGAGTCAGTTCTTTTTATCAGATGGCCAAAGTATTGGAACTTCAGCTTCAGCATCAGTCCTTCCAATGAATATTCAGGACCGATTTCCTTGAGGATTGACTGGTTGGATCTCCTTGCAGTTCAAGGGACTCTCAAGAGTCTTCTCCAACACCACAGTTCAAAAGCATCAATTCTTCGGCACCCAGCCTTCTTTATAGCCCAACTCTCACATCCATACATCACTACTGAAAAACTATAGCCTTGACTAGATGGACCTTTGTCGGCAAAGTAATGTCTCTGCTTTTTAATATGCTATCTAGGTTGGGCATAGCTTTTCTTCCAAGGAGCAAGTGTCTTTTAATCTCATGGCTGCATGGAATGGAAAGACATTGCAATGGAAAGATAGTCATTCCCAAAATCCAAATGTAGTCATGACATTTATTAATAATATGCTACATTTTAGTGTAAGATTAATACAAGCCTACTGTGGAAAATGTGTTTTTAAGCATAAAAATCTATAATATCCAAGCATATCTATTATTAATATTTAGATAAATTTTCTTGATGATTCCTTTTTTAAACTCAAAGAACAAGGTTGAATCTTTAATATATTACTATACTCTTCCTTAGATTTTTTTTAAGTCATGTAATTTAGTTTCCAAGAAAACAAATTTACCTTGTACATCCATTTTCCCCCTCTGTTTCTTTTTTCTTTTCTTACAGAGATATAAGGGACATCTAGTATTGTATGTTTCAGATACACAACATGATACATACATATATATGACAAAATGTTCCCCACAATACGTTAACATCCATCACTACACATACTTACAAAAATTTTTTTCTTGTAATGGGAATTCTTAAGATCTCTTCTCTTAGCAACTTATAAATATACACTACAGATTTATTCATTACAGTCATCACTCCCAACCTTACACCCCTAGGGTTTATTTATCTTATAACTAGAAGTTTCTACCTTATGACATTTGTCACCCATTTCACTCATTTGTGTATATTTTTGATATGAAAAGAATCCAAATCATTTTCTTTCAAAATCAGTTCATTAGAGGATAAACTTTGCTCACTAGAGGGATCTTGCTTTGATCAGCTTCTGTCGTTTCTGTATTGCCTTTTATTTCCATGACCCCTTGTCTTGAGAGTCTTTAGTTTCCATCAGTTTTCTCTCCTTTCTCATCATCTGTCTGCAAGATCACCCACACCTGCATGTCTGCTTGGGAACCTCTCTGTTCAAACTGCAGAGGCTGTCCTCTCCTGGGGACGATTTCCTAGGCAGTTCTAGCATCCCCTTCTTAGGTAAGAGTAGCCAGACCATCCACGGCTCAGCTTGACCAGCAAGGGTTGCAGTGACTTTGCCTTAGCACCTCAGAGCAATGGTAAAATGTAGTCTGAAGTTCTTCCCCCTCCTTCCTGAAGGGTTTTTATTTTTAAACCCAGCAATTAGCCAAAACGTAAGCACTGAAATAACTATTGAATACTTAACATATTTATCTGTGGGAGTTGTTGGATTTTAGAAAGGGATGAGAATAGGGTTTATCTCCCTTAAAATGCCTCCCTTTCCTTTTCTTTCTTTCTTTTTTTTTCATTTCTGATTTCCTTTTTGTCCTTCAGGGAGGAGTTTGTGTGTGTAATTGTCAAAAGCGCACAGCCAGAAGAGGAGAGGAAATGGAATTAAAGGTGAAATGAGTAACCACCCTGGCAGCAGGGCACGTGTTAGCGAGGCCCTATATCTCCTTACATCCCAAACGTAGGCCCAGGCGCCCCCACCTCCGCAGCCCCCCTTCAGGACAACCCCCCCTCGACTCTTTGATATGCTAATTGTGGCTGTGGGTCGGTTCGAGCTGGCAAGAGAGCAGAAGCTTTCAGAAGGCTGACACGTTACAAAGCTGCAAACTTCAAAGCCCGGTTTAAAAGGGTCTGTTCTCATCCAGCAAAATAAGTTTGCTTTTTACAATGCCGAAGAGAAAATCCCAACAAATTAGAGTGGAATCTTAAACAATGAAGCAGGCCCAACTCAGAAATAAGGAACCAATTAATGCTATCAACATGGCTTCTATCTGTCCTTAGGACTTTAATCACTTCCAGATGAGAGCATGCATCTGATTAGGGCCCTCTGGCAGCTCACTTCTCCACCAGAGCTCAGTGAAAAGAATGAACAGGAGGCTCCGAGGCTGGAGTCCAAGGTTTGGACTCATCAGCTGGTTACACTCTACCTTGAACCAGGTTGACATGGTTTCTGGCAGAAAGTCCAACAGAGGGTAGGACATCAAAGAATGCAACTCCTACTTTTTAGAAACACACACATGATTTGTTGGAAGTTATTTCAACTCCCAATAAATATCGAGATACCTCACCAGGACTGGCCCTAGACGTCCACAAAGTACATCCTTCTCCCCATCATCTCATTCTGTGATTCAGATTCTGTTACCAAATGCAAGTTCATGTGTTCAGTGCAGTATGAAGCCAACAATCAGAATGTTGTCGTATGGAGCAGAGAAAGGCTTATTGCAGGGCCAAGCAAGGAGAACGAGTGGCTCGTGTTCAAAACCCCCTGAAATTCCCAGTGGTTTTCAGAGTGAGAGCTGCAAAGTGTGTGACTTTCTTCTCATTGGTTGGCGGTGAGATAACAGCGTGGTGCTCCAAGGGTCTGGTGAGCGAGGGACTGATAGCCACTCAGTCCTGTCTGACTCTTTGCGACCCCATGGACTGCAGCCCACCAGGCTCCTCCATCCCTGGGATTCTCTAAGCAAGAATACTGGAGTGGGTTGCCATTCCCTTCTCCAGGGAATTTTCCCAACTCAGCATCTGAACCCGGGTCTCCCGCACTGCAGGCAGATTCTTTACTGTCTGAGCCACTAGGGAAGCCCCTGGCTATGAGTAAGGGTCTGGTGATCAGCATTAAATCACCATCCTCCACCTGAGTGGGGCTTTACTTCCTGCAGAAGAACCCGAAGATGCTGTTATGTATATCCCTTGAGGAGGAGCCAGGACCCTGTCTTAATCACTTCACTATAGTTTCTTGATTGCTCCTCTTTTGTTTAGCTTTCCCTTCCTTCCTTGATGAGCAACCGTTTGAATCTGCCCTCTGGAGTTCACGGAAGGTCTAGGAAGGTCTAGGAGGCCTAAGACTGATTCCTACAAACAAGAGGAGGGGAGGGAAGACAGAAATGATTTGTACCTGGGAGGCTCCTGCTTGGTTTCAATCTACAAGTCTACCATTTTTTTAACTTTATCTCCTGGCTCTTATTTGCTGTTTTAGTCGCTCAGTCCCATCCAACTCTTTTGCGACCCCATGAACTGTAGCCCGCCAGGCTCCTTTGTCCATGGGATTTTCCAGGCAAGAATACTGGAGTGGGTTGTCATTTCCTCCTCCGGGGGATCACCAGGACCCAGGGATTTAACTCTCAACTCCTGCATCGGCAGGTGGATTCTTTACCACTGAGCCGCCTGGGAAGCCCTTGGGTTTTCAAATTTTTGGCTGCTACTCAGGCTTTCTTTAGTTACCATGAGAGCAGGCTCCTCTTTGGCGGGGGTGCACAGGCTTCTCACTGAGATGGCTTCCCTCGTTGCAGAGCACAGGTTCCAGGTTCCCAGGCTCAGTTGTTGTGGCTCACAGGCCCTAAAGCTCCGGCTCAGTAGCTGTGGTGCCCGGGCTTAGTTGCTCCAAGGCGTGTGGGATCTTCCCAGACCAGGGATTGAACCCGAGTCCCCTGCACTGGCAAGTGGACTCCTATACATTGTACCACCAGGGAAATCCTATCTCTTTGGCTCTTAAAGGCAATATTTTACTCTTTGTCCTGGTCTGCTTGGGCTGCCGTAACGAAATACCACAGACCTGGTGGTTTAAACAACAGAATCTATTTTTTCACAGTTTCAGATGTGTTGGCAGGACTGGTGTCTGATGAGAATTCTGTCTTCGGATTGCAGGTGGCCACCATCTTGCTGCAGTTCACGGGACCTCTTCACTGAGTGCGTGTGGTGGGGGAGGTCTCTGGTATCCCTCCCTGTTTTTAGAAGGACAATAATACTATCGGATTAGGGCCCCACCCATATGACCTCATTTAACTTTAATTTTCTCTTTAAAGACTCTATCTCCAAATACAGCCCCTGGGATTAGAGCCTAAAAGGGTTCAGAATATGCCACTCCAAAATATACCACTTTGGTATGAGGATTATTTTGAGCTGAAAGTAACTGGGAATCAACAGATGCAGAAAGAAGCCTTCCCTTATCAGACTAAAACCAGCAAGTTCTGGGAAATAAGGCTGCTATAATTCCCTCTCCAGGGTGAATCTACTCCCAGAAGAGAAATAAAACCTACCCCTAAATCCCTCCTCCCTGGGATTTTAACTGCCGTGAAGGAGACAGAACTATCACTCAGAACTGTATAGACAAACATGATCACAAACTTTCTTATCTGTCCTTTGTTCTCCTAAAAACCCATTTGTCTTTCCTAAAGAAACTATTCATTCTGCCATAAAAGCCTTTTCTCCCCCACCCCTTTCGCCTACTAAGTTAGGTATATAAGCCTCTAGCTTTTACCATTTAACCAGCCAGCTACCTCTTTTGTTAACTCCCCTGTGCATAAGAATAATCTTTTTCCCCTGTTAATCTGTCTTTTGTTAGTTTAATTCACAGGCCTCCAGTTTTCAGAACTTAAGAGGGTAGAGAAAAATATTTTCCCCTACAGGCTTCAACTTATGAATCTGGGTTGTGGGTCGGGGTCGTGGAGGGCGAAATTCAGTCCATAGCAGTCTTCAGGCTTCCTCAGCGAATCAAAACCCTCATGCACCCTCCTGAAGCACAAACAGCCAGCAAGGACAAGAGCTGTGTCCACGAGGAGGAGAGAGCGAGAGGGGAATTAGGTGATGAATCCTGACCTGGACGGCACATGCCTGCCTTCCTCCCTGGGTTATACCTGGGGTCTCCACTGCCTTCAGCCTTACTAGCTTTGCATTTTTTTCTTAAGAGGACTGTCTTTTCCACTGGCTTTTCGCCTCTCTTCTTTTCACAGCTATTTGTAAGGCCTCCCCAGAGAGCCATTTTGCTTTTTGCATTTCTTTTCCATGGGGATGGTCTTGATCCCTGTCTCCTGTACAATGTCACGAACCTCCGTCCATAGTTCATCAGGCACTCTATCTATCAGATCTGGGCCCTTAAATCTATTTCTCACTTCCACTGTATAATCATAAGGGATTTGATTTAGGTCATACCTGAATGGTCTAGCGGTTTTCCCTACTTCAATTTGAGTCTGAATTTGATAATAAGGAGTTCATGATCTGAGCCACAGTCAGCTCCTGGTCTTGTTTTCTTCAACTATATAGAGCTTCTCCATCTTTGGCTGCAAAGAATATAATCAATCTGATTTTGGTGTTGACCACCTGGTGATGTCCATGTGTAGAGTCTTCTCTTGTGTTGTTGGAAGAGGGTATTTGCTATGACCAGTGCGTTTTCTTGGCAAAACTCTATTAGTCTTTGCCCTGCTTCATTCTGCATTCCAAGGCCAAATTTGCCTGTTATTCCAGGTGTTTCTTGACTTCCTACTTTAGCATTCCAGTCCCCAATAATGAAAAGGACATCTTTTTGACTCTGATGCTGGGAAGGATTGGGGGCAGGAGGAGAAGGGGACGACAGAGGATGAGATGGCTGGATGGCATCACTGACTCGATGAACGTGAGTCTGAGTGAACTCCGGGAGATGGTGATGGACAGGGAGGCCTGGCGTGCTGCAATTCATGGGGTCACGAAGGGTCGGACACGACTGAGCAACTGAATTGACCTGAACTTTCCACTGGCTGGTGAGTATGGCTTTCCTGGTGCCTCAGATAGTAAAGAATTAGCCTGCAACACAGGAGACTCAGGTTTGATCCCTGGGTCAGGAAGATCCTCTGGAAAAAAGAATGGCTACTCACTCCTGTATTCTCAGCTGGAGAATTCCATGGACAAATGAGCCTAGAGGGCTACAGTCCCTAGGCTTGCAAAAGAGTCAGGCATGACTGAGCGACTAACACTTTCACAATGGGTATGACACATGTGTTGACCTATATGAGTTAGTGGGTGGTGGGGAAGGTTGAGGAAGATTCGTCCTGACTTTGAAGGGGAGTAGAGTATGCCACCCCAAAATATGTCTCTTTGGCATAAACATTTTGAGAAACTACAGACACAGGAGAATTTCTGAATCTGAGAATCTCTGATCGAATTTTGACATGCAATAAAAAGTGGATTTTATACAGCAACCCACAGTGACCCGCTCAGTGATTGGACTGAGAAGAAGCTCCAAAGCACTTCCCAAAGCCCAATTTGCACCCCCAAAAAAATCATGGTCACTTTTTGGTGGTCTGCTGCCAGTCTGATCCACTACAGCGAACCCCAGAGAAACCATTACATCTCAGAAGTATGCTCAGCAGATGGATGAAATGCACCAAAAACCGCAACACCTGCACTCAGCATGGGTCAACAGAAAGGGCCCGATTCTTCCCCACGACAACACCGACTGCATGTCTCACAACCAACGCTTCAAAACCTGAAGGAACTGGCCTACAAAGTTTTTCCTCATCCACCATACTCACCTGGCGGTGCATCTTGCCAACTGACTACCACTTCTTTAAGCATCTCTGAAAGCAGAGTAGGCTTCACCCTTTGTGGGAGATACTTACATTTACAAAGGAATCCTCTTTTTGTCGATGTCTCCCTCTTTCTACCAGGAAGAGAAAGGTGGCTCTAATTCACAAGCAACTTTTATCAGTGGGGAAGGCCCCAGCTTAATTCTGCATAACAACCTACTCCTGTTTACTGGGTTCAACTCCCCTAGCTGGTCCCTGACTACCAACATCTTTAGTCTTTAGCTGAAGATGGTATTTAAGGTGATACTATCTGGGGAGTTTTATGCAGTTTTCTTGGGTCTCTCCAAATGTAATACTGGCTTCTAAATCTCTGTTCATTTTTCTCTCTTTTTTGGCTGTGCCACCTGGCTTTCAGGATTTTAGTTCCCAACCAGGCATCTGATCCAGGCCCCCTGCCATGGAAGTACTGAGTCCTAACCACTCACTGGACTTCCAGGGAGGTCTCTGTTAACCTTTCTTTTATTAAAGGGGGTCTCAACCACAGAACCTAGAGGAGAAGGAAATTTATTTTTCCTCCTCTGTAGCTTGAATAATTCAGGACAGCCCCACCTTCCAGGAACAGGACAGCCTCAGAGGCACTGGGCAGCTGAATTTCCAAAAACTCACTCTCTGGCTGGCATCGTTGTTGTTCAATTGCTAAGTCAAGTCCAACTGTTGGTGGCAGTAGGTGGAGGCCTTGGTGGATTTCCACCTCCTCTGGGGGCTGATGCAGCCATCAAGAAAAATGATCATAGAAGGAGGGCAGAATGCCCCACTCCAAACAAGCCTCTTTGGCACCTGAGACATAGCTTACATTTATAAGGAAAATCTCCATTTGTGAGGGAGTCGCCCCTCTCTCTGAACCTGGAAGAGGAGCAGACTGACTCTCTAGAAACTCTTATCAATGGGAAAACAACGACTTACATCTGCATGACAAACGTTCCCTTGTTTACTCTGTGTTTCCTGGGAACCTCCCAGATCCAGTCTCCCCACACCACCCAACGTCTTCTTTTGTCTTTAGCTGGAGATGGTATTTGGGGTGGTGACTTGGGCCATTTCCGGCAGTTACTCAGTTTTCCTGGGTCTCTCCCAGGTCTTCAGGAGGGGTCTGTGTGATTACACTTGTTTGTTTTTGTCCCGTTAATCCCTCTCTTATTAGAGGGGGATCTAGCCAAGAACCTAGAAGGGTAAAGAGAAAATTCTTTTCCTCCCCTATACTATATACAACAAGATTAACTTCATTTTAAAAACTCAAAGAAAAAAAATACTGGAAGGAAACAAAGCAAATGGTTTTCTTCCTATATAGACAGCATCCTAAATAATTGCATCCTCTGAGATTTACATAAATCCCACTCAAGCCCCCTCTCCCAAGTCCAGAAGGAAGTCTGGGATCCTCCCCCGGGTCTCTTGAATTCCAGAGGGCTCAGCTGCTAAGATCTGCAGCTCCTGTTTCCTGTCCCCCTTCACCCTTAGTCCCACCGACATCTCATCACCCTCAGCTCTTCTCCTAGCCCCGCTTTTTCCCCCAACTGCTTTGGGTGTAACAGCCTTAACTGGCGGCGTGGGGAATGGGGATAGGGTGGTGTAAACACAAAGCCGGCCGCCCAGTTCATCACAGCGCTTAAATTTCCTCCTGCCATCCTACCCTGGTGAGTTTCTCTCCCCACCGCCGCCACCTTACCCTGGTGAGTTTCTCTCCCCTCGCGTCTGCACGACCACCACCTGTCACATCACAGCTCAACCCGCCGGCCCCCCTCACACCCGCCCCCCTCCCCCGCTCTGCTTCCCCCCCCCCCAACCCACAGGAACCCCCCCTTGTTCTCCTGCCCAGGCAGGTAAACTCCTTCCTGCCTCCAGTTGCCAGGCCTGAGTGACCAGCCCTCATGCACTTCACCTTTGAAGGGTCTGGTCAAGGTAGTTTACCAACCAAAAGGCGCCTGTTCCAGAGAGGGGTTCTACCACTGTCTCAGGGGCATAAGCCGCTGCCCCTGCGCTTTGGCTGAAAGTCACATTTTCACCTTTACTGCAGGTCTTTTCCAAACTTTCCTGACAAGCATGTATTCATTTCAAAAAATTTTTAAGGGAGAGGGTCACATAGAGACAAGCAGTTCTCAACCGGGACAATTTTGCAGCACTAGGGGACATATGGGCTTCCCCAGAGGCTCAGACAGCAAAGAATCTGCTTGCAATGCAGGAGACACAGGTTCGATCCCTGGGTTGGGAAGGTCCCCTGGAGAAGAGAATGGCTACTTACTCCAATATTCTTGGCTGGAGAATTCTATGGACAGTGCATGCAAAGTCACTTCAGTCATGTCCAACTCTTTGCAACCGTGTGGACTGTATGTAGCCAGCCAGGCTCCTCTGTCCATGGGATTCTCCAGGCAAGAACACTGGAGTAGGTTGCCATTTCCTCCTCCAGAGGATCTTCCTGACCCAGGGATCAAACCCTAGTCTCTATGGACAGAGGAGCATCTAAAAGAGGAACAGAGTGACTCTTCTCTGTTTAAAGTGGGATCAGTTAAAGAAAACCATTCCATTTATGTTGGCAGAATAATAACAACTACGAATGACTGATAATTTACTCTACAGCCTTACGATCCTGACCTCCTGAAGCTAAGCAGGGTGGGGCCTGGTTAGAACCTGGATGGGAGAATTTACTCTGCTCCTAACCCCAGTGGCTCAGCGGTACAGAATCTGCCTGCAGTGCGGGGAGACAAAGGAGACAGGTTCAGTCCTTGGGTCCTGAAGATCTCTTGGAAAAGGGAATGACGACCCACTCCACTATTCTCGCCTGGAGAATTCCAGGGACAGAGGAGCCTGGCAGGCGATGGTCAGGTCACAAAGAGGCAGACATGACTGAAGTGACTGAGCATGCAAGCACATACCCTACAACCCTATAAGGCCAGTAGCTGTTCAGTTATTATGTCCTTGCAAAGAATGCGGGAACCAAACTGAGGCCAGGAGGCATAAATAACCCGCCAAGGTCACACAGACAGTGTGATAGACGCAGGATGACTTGAGACAGAGAAGTGTCAGGCCAGGAGGAAATGGTGCTAACGCTCACACCTGGGTCCTAGACTTGCCACAGGCAGGTATTTCCTGCATTTCTACCCCATGGCTGAGCAAACAGAGAACAGGTTAAAGGAGACATGAAGCTTTAGCCACTAAGTTTCATCCCAAAATTGTGAATGGCAAATTTGCATTTTGTAAATAGAACTTCAAAAGTGTGTTTCATTCAAGAGGCTTGATTTTTGGTTGTTAAAATTAATGAACCATGTTATCAATACACTATATATATGTGTGTTATGTATGTATTTTTCTTAATACTTTGAAATGTGCATTTTTAAATATAGTGAGAGAAGGGGAGGCAGGCCAGATGGTCTCACTGGAGACCTACCAAGTGTTTAAAGAAGAATTAGCATCAGTTCTACACAATCTCTTCCAGAAAATGGAAGAGGGGGAACACTGCCCAGTCCATTTTATGAAGCTAGTATTAATTCTAATACCAATACTAGACAAAGATAGTATAACAAAAGGAGATCTACAGACAAATATCCCTCATGAATATAGATGTAAAAAGTCCTTAGCAAAACATTAGCAAATAGAATTCAGCAATATGTAAGAATTATTTATTATGACCAAGTGGGCTTTATTTCAGAGATACAAATCTCGTTCATTTTGAAAGTCAATAAATTTCATTTAAAAATGATTAGATCCTTCAACCCCAAAACATGCATTTGAGAAAATTCGATATCCATTTGTGATAAGCAACAACAGAAAAGTAAGAACAGAGGGAAACTTTTTCAACTTGATTTTTAAATGTAACCACCCGCACACAAAAACCCCTACAATTAATATTTTGTTTATTGATAAAAGACTGAATGTTTTCTCCCTAGAATCAAAAACAAGGCAAGGATATCTATTCTCATCACTCTTATTTAATGCAGTGTTGGAAGTTCTAGCCTGTGGAAAAAGGCAAGAAAAGGAAATAAAAGGCATACATATCAGAAAGTTAGAAAGAAAACTATACCTATTTGCAGATGGAGTATAATAAATTTTTGTGTGGAAAATCCCAAGGAATCTATTTAAAAGAAAAAAAAAAAATTAATTCAGCAAGGCTGCAGGTTATCAAATAAGTATATAAAACTCAATTGTATTCCTATAAATTAGCAATGGACATGTGAAAACAAAATTTTTAAATATAATGCCACTTACAGTCACACAAAAAAAGGTGTTAATCTATTTTACATGCACTTGTATGCTGAAGATTAAACAATGCTGTTTTTAAAATAAAACTTAAAAATATCTAAATCAATGGAAAGACATATTCCTGAATTGAAAGGCTCAGTATAATAAAGATTCTGTGCTGTGCTTAGTCCCTCAGTCATGTGCTACTTTTTGTGATCCCACGGAGAGTAGCCCGTCAGGCTTCTCTGTCCATGGGAGTCTCCAGGCAAGAATACTGGAGTGGGTTGCCAAAGCCCTCCTCCAGGGGATCTTCCCCACCCAGGGATCAAATCCAGGTCTCCCACATTGCAGGCAGATTCTTTATCATCTGAGCCACAAGAGAAGCCAGAGAATACTGGAGTGGTAGCCTATCCCTTCTCCAAGGGATCTTCCCCACCGAGGAATCAATCCAGGGTCTCCTGCATTGCAGGCAGATTGGAAAACTTCTGCTCTGTGAAATACCCTCTTAAATAAATGAAAAGACTAGCTATAGAGTGTAAGAAACCAGCCACGAAGCACGTGTCTGCCAGAGGACTTGTTTAGTTGCTAAGTCGTGTCCAGCCCTTTGCCGTTAGGGAAGTGAAGGGAAGTGAAGTCGCTCAGTCGTGTCCGACTCTTTGCTTCCCCGTGGACTGTGGCCTACCAGGCTCCTCCATCCACGGGATTTTCCAGGCAAGAATACTGGAGTGGGGTGCCATTTTCTTCTCCCAGGGAAATTCCTGGCCCAGGGATCAAACCCAGCGCCTACATGGTCTCCCCGCATTGTAGGCAGACGCTTTACCATCTGAGCCGCCATTAGGGAAATACAGATTAAATCCACAATGAGATATCCCACCCATCAAAATGGCTAAAATAAAAGATAGTAACAACACTAAATTCTGCTCAGGATACAGAGAAATTCCATCACTCATATGATGTTGGTGGGAATATAAACTAGTACAGTCACTCGAGAAGACAGTGGGGCAGTATCTTAAAAAACTAAACACAGACTTACCCTGTGACCTAGCATTACACTCCCGCTCGTTCATCCCAAAGAAATGAAGATTTACAGTCACATGAAAACCTGGACACAAGTGTGTATGCTCAGTTACTCATTCCTATCCAGCTCTTTTCAACCCCGTGCACCGTCGATGGCCAGGCTTCTTTGTCCATGGGATTTTCCAGGCAAGGATACTGGAGTGGGTTGCCACTTCCTACTCCAAAAACATGTGTATAACAGCCTTATTTGCAGTAGCCCCAAACTGGAATAACCCAAGTGTCCTTCAGTGGGCAAATGGTTAAACAAATTTTGGTCCATCTATACCATGGCTATGGTTCAACAATAAAAATAACCAGCTATTGATACAGTCAATTACCTGGATGAATAACCAGAGAGTTATGCTAAATGACAAAAGCCAGTCCCAAAGGTTACAAACTATGTGATTCCATTTACATAACATTTTTGAAATGAAAGCATTCTAGAAATGAGGAAAAGGTGAGGGTTGCCAGAGGCTAAAGAAGGGTTCAGGGCAGGAAGGAAACAACCTGAGGGACTTTTGTGATGGAAACGGACTCTATCTTGACTTTCAGTGTCCAAGTCTTGGTTGTGTGAGTTGTTACTGTGCATGGAAAAGTAGGTCAAAGGCATAGGAAATTCCTCTGTATTATTTCTTACAACTACATATAAAAATATAACAATCTCAAAACAGAAAATTTATTTAAAACTGTATTTGAGTTATCATATTATAACAAACTATATCATAATTATAAACTAAATTATATTACACCTATTTAAATAACTGGATATCTGTATGGAATTCACCTTGAGCTTTTCAGAAAGAAAGAAAGGAATGCTTAAATATGGGCTTTAGGAAAAAGTATGAACTTTACAAGCCCAGAACTGACTGGTTCCTTGATTAGGGTTAAAAAGTACCCATTCACTGGAGAAGGCACCCTAAAATGTGACCAGGAGACAAGTCACCCACTCTCCTGAAGAGCGGGCACCTATACTCCGTGTAAAATAAACTGTAGACAGAGAAATTGCAATGTGAGAAGAGTGTGGAAAGCGAGGAAGGGATGTCATAATGACTAGTGCAAACAGAGTCACCACGGAGTCTAGAAAGAACCAGAGGGTGAGACACGAGGTGTTTTTCCAGCACTGACCGGGACAGAATGCAGCCGGCCAACACAAACATCCAGTCCACTGGGCAAACATACTCCTGGCTGATGGCGAATTTTTCACTTGGGGCAGTCACTGTGTGATGAAAGTACACCCTCTAGGAAATCCAATTTCCCTTCCTTGGGTTCTATATTCATCAAGCCACCTTCTGATCTTAATTTGATTTTTGATGGTTTCCTTACTAGAAGAGAAGGAGCTAATGGAATCCAATCTGTTAAATGATTATGTGTTTTCTTCCCTTGTGACTCTCCCATGGACTTTTTTGGCATTGGGTATTTTGTTCCAAACTGTTTTCTCTCTCAGGCATGATAGTATTTTCCCTCCAACAAAAATACAACCCCTCTAACAAAGGGACTGAGTCAACAACCATTTATTAAGCACCTGCTCTGTGCTTGGACCTGTGCAAGGATCAGAAGCAAAGTGCAGCGGAGATATGATTTGTGCCCCAGTGATGACTAATTTCCTGGCGGTCCTGCCACAGCAGAGCCAGCAGTTGCCATTATGGCTAAGAATGTGGGCTTCAGAACCAAACCAATGGAACTGGATTTCCGGTGCCAACATTTTCGGTGTGTGTGATCATGAGCAAGTTAGGTAACCACCCTGACCCTCAGTTTCCTCACCTATAAATCAGGCGGGCGATTTCCCAAGATGTTGTGAGGATTAAATGAGTCAATCTGGACAACAGAGACATAGTAAGCCTTCATTAAATGGGGTTATTATGACTCCGCGATCATTCTCACAGTAATAATTTTCAAGTGGGTTGAGACTACACTTCCATCTACTGCCCGCTTAACTTGCCTGGCCACCCAGGCAAAGTCCAGTTATTTCCAGGCATCTGGGAATACCAGGTAATGTGGAGAGGTTCAATGAATCTGCCAACTGACCCAAAGGGTTGCTCTTCTGGGCACTCTCACAGGACTCCTGTTACCCTGCCATGCTGCTTCCCCTCCTTCCTCAAATGGGGCACGACCTGCCCTCATTCACCACAGTGCTTCTGGGGCCTTCACATTTGTGACTTGACCTCCAGAAATCATGGAGGTAGCCAAAGGGACCTGTGCCCAACTCTTAGAATCTGAGCCTACCACTAAGTTTCAAAGGCTGCTTCTGTTCCACTTTTCAAAACCATGCCATCTCCAGGCCCAAGGAGAAGGGTGGAAGGCCACCCTGTTTTGTTTCTTTCGTTTGGCTGCTCCCGGTCTTCACTGCTGTGTGTAGGCTTTCTCTGCTTGCTGCTTTCCCAGATGCTGTGTTCAGCTTCTCCTTGCGGTGTCTTCCCTTGTTGCAGAGCTCAGGTTCAGTACAGGCTCACTAGCTGTGATGCTCAAGCTCAGTTTCCCCACAGCATGGGGGAATCTTCCAAGGCCAGGAGCTGAACCCGTGTCCCAGCATTGGCAGGCAGATTCTTAACCATTGGACCACCACTGAAGTCTGTCTCGTTTCGTTTTAAACAGACACTTAACCTCAGAGATGCAGCCAGGCCCACCAAGAAGACAGTCTTCTTCGTTCCTCTGCAGAGCTGTTGAGTCGCATGCATGCCGCCAGCTCCCCAAGAGGCCCAATATCAAGGGAATCAGTCCACCAGGGACCCCTGGGCTCCCTGCACCAGAAATAGACCATCTCAGCATCATTGACCATCCTCCTCCTCCGCCAGCCACCAAGGTTTCAAGCAAACTCGTGCTGCTTTGTGGATGGAGAGGCAGCCTGCCACATCCGTTTACACTCTTGTTGCCCAGCATAAGGCACAACAGCTGACCTTGGGGGGAACAGCTGACCTGGGGGTGGGAGGCGGCAGGAGAGGGGAGAGAACTTTCCCACTTCTCACAGCTTCAGTCATGCCAAGTGTCTGAACAGAATCCTCAGCAGGACAAATACCAATCTGACCTCCCGAAATAATTGAAAAACAATTTGAATAATTGAAAAGCAATCTGTTGTTAGGCTTTTTTTTTTTAAAGGTAAACATTAAAGGGAAATACAGCAAAACCTATTTAAATCCTCTCTGCCCTCCTCTCCCAGGCTTCGTCCCTTGAACTACTCTTTTTCTCCACTTTAAGTAGCTCTTTCTGCAATGACTCTGTCAAGGCTCCCCTACTCATCAACCTGGATGCGGGCTATGAAGCTGGCAGAAAGAAACAGCATCTTCCCCTGCAGTTCAGAGGAAACACACCTGCAGAGCTGTGTATGCTCCTGCTTTAATTGTGTTTGTCTTTCCCACGTATTAGGTTAAACAGTTTTCCAGCCAGTTATCGTTAAGCACATCTTGTCTCTCACTGACATGACTATATATTCACCCTTGAACTTGAGCAACAACTCAACAATTGTTGGTGGTGGTGTTTTACAAAAGGAAAAGAAAGATTCTAAGGGGGCTTCCGGAACGGTCTAGTGGCTAAGACTTCACCTTCCAATGCGGGGAGAGCAGGTTCAGTCCCTGGCCAGGGAGCCAAGATCCCACATCCCTGGAGGCCAAAAAACCAAAACATAAAATCAAAACAATGTTGTGACAAATTCAATAAAGATTAAAAAAAAATAGTTCACATTTTTAAAAAATTCCTTTAAAAGAAAGATTTTAAGAAGAGAAAAAGGAGTTCCCTGGTGGTCCAGTGGCTAAGACTTTGAGCGCCCAATCCAGGGGGCCCAGGTTCAATCCTTTGTTGGGAAACGATCCCACATGTTGCAACTAAGTATTCACATGCCCCAACTAAGATCCTGCACAGTCAAATAAATAAAATAAATAATTTTTTTTTTTAAGTAGAAAAGGGTATGGAGAAGAAGAAAAATGAGGACAAGAAGAAGCGATAAAAGAAAGCAGGTGATAGAAAATGAGAGAGGAGGGACCGGAACTGGGCCTCTTCTGTGTGGCTGGACAAACAGTCTGGGGTCAAGCGGAGAGGGCCTTCCAGACAGTCCGTGGCTTTCCCAGCACGTGCGGGTGGATCCCAAATGAGATCAACGGCGGATGACATGGCACATTCTCCAAACACCTTTCTGAGACCGTCTCCCACGAAGTGTCAAAACAAATGAAATTCCACACCCCTGCTTGTAAATATTTTCTCCCAGCAATAAATGAAAGCTGTGATTCTCGATCCCTCTCAGCTTAGCATCCTTTATGAGGTGTATAAATAAGACCCACCGCGTGATTGGAGAGCTGCTACAGTAGCTTCTTATACCACGGGCGAGCGTGTATTTACATAATTCAATTCAACAAATACTGATTGAATATACATAGTATTACATAAATATGTATCAATACATAGGAGAACCAAATGAAGAGAAGCTGGTCAGGATCAGACAGTGTGGGAGTGAGGGTGGGGTGCCAACGATAGCCCCCTCAATTCCTGCCGTGGGACCGTGCCTCTGACTTGGGGTACAGATGTTCCTGTAGCACTTGCTGGGGGTGTTATTCACCCATCACTCCCTGTGCCTAGCCCTGACCCCACAGTGCAGGGGTTAAATACTGTCTGGGCTCATGCATTAAATCAGCATGCATCACACACCACAGAAGATACTCCTAAGACGCTGGGATCGCATCTTTATTTCCAAACACGTTTGTTATGAAAGTGTCTTAGAGAGACTGGGGGAACCAGAGGAAAGGTTAGCATTTTTGATGAAGGAGGAAAAGGTCTTGAGGTGCATCTGTTCTGTGAACATTTAGGTTGAGTGAGTGACTTCAGATATTAGCGGACACTTCGCTAAGCTCAAAGACTTGGGCAGAGAAAATGGCATGCTGGGAATGTATTTTTTTCTGAATCTACACTGAAGGAAAAATTAAAAACTGCTCCGTACTAGCCTGCTCAAGCTGCCAGAACAGAGGACCACAGACAGGGTGGCTCAAGTCACGGAATTTTATTTCCTCACAGTCCTAGAACCTCGAAGTCCAAAACCAAGGTGTCAGCCAAGTTCGTCTTCAGTGCGACACTCTTCCTGGTTCGCAGACGGCCACCTTCATACTATTTTCTCACATGGTATTTGTTCTATGTGCTCACGGAGAAAGAGAAATTTCTGGTCTCTCCTCTCTTGTTATCAGGTCACCAGTGCTATGGGATTAGTGCCCCATCCTTATTCTCTCCTCTCTTATTATCAGGTCACCGGTCCTATGGGATTAGTGCCCCATCCTTATGACCCCATTGACTTTAATTACTCCCCCATTGGCCCTACCTTCAAATACAGTCAGACTGGGCATTAGAGGGGCTTCCCAGGCGACTCGGTGGTGAAGAATCCACCTGCCAATGCAGGAGATGCGAGAGACTTGGGTTCGATCCCTTTGTCAGGAAGATCCCCTGGAGAAGGGAATGACGACCCACTCCAGTATTCTTGCCTGGAGAATCCCAGGGACAGAGGAGCCTGAGAGTCTTCCGTGGGGTCACAAAGAGTCAGACACAACTGAGGGACTAACACAGTACTACTACTTCTATGAGAGGAATTACAGACAGAACTTGATTGTGTAAAATTGTCCGAATGAGCGAAGCAACTTAGCACAGGCATTAGACATTCAGCATAAAAATTTTGTGAAGAGTGGGTGGAGGATGAAGGGGGCACAGTTCAATGCCTAACATGCTCCCAAGTATTTTCAAATAAAAATATTGTTTATCTAAATACCTTTGAAGCTAAAATCTATAGATGCATTTCATAAGCACTAAAGTTGAAAGTGACCAGCAAAGAATGAATTTAATACAGATGTTGCTACTCTGTAGGTTGTTGGTGATAATGATTGCTTGATTTTGCTTTTCTACCCCCATTGTTTTACACTGACTCGCTTAACTTCTCAACATCCCAAAGTTCATTCATGCTAGGCTATGAGCCTGCTGAGAATAGAAGGCATTTCTTTTCAGCTCCGTAAAGAGTCTGGCACATACCAGGAGCTTCACAAATGCTTGTTGCAAGTATGCATGGGGTTGCAAGGAGGAAATTCATGAGAAGGGCATGAGGGGGTAGAGGTGGGTTGCAGGGGACCCTTCTCTTGCTCTCCCTGCCTTTCTGTAAGCTGAAGAAGAGAGCACTGTGAGAGGAGCAGCCACCAAGTTCTAAGGAGAGAAGACAGGATACCCAAAGTCAGAGAATGTCAACACATCGGTTGGGATGAAATAAAACCCAACCATCCTTTGGTTCCCCGGGCCATGTACCTAAACGTTGCCAGGACCCAGGCCAAAGGAGAAGGCAATTACACCCGAGGTCATGGGAAACCATGGCTTCCCTGGCCACTCAGTGGTAAAGCATCTGCCTGAGACCCAGGTTTGATCCCCGGCTCAGGAGGATACTTTAGAGGAGGAAATGGCAACCCACTCCAGCATTCTTGCCGGGAAACTCTTGGCTGTAAGATAGACTACAAGGACATATTACACAGCATAGGGAATATAGGTAATATTTTTATTAATTATAAATGAAGTATAACCTTTTAAATTATATTTAAAAATGAATATTAAAAATTATTTAAATTAAAAAATTTAAAAACACAGAAATTTCCTGTGGTTCAACCTAATGCCATAATATTTAACTACCTCTTACATAGCATCTTCAAGGCAAGGCTCTTCACACACAGACTCGCTTCATCCTCATAGCAGCCCCACAAGGTAGGTGCTGTCAGTATCCCAGCTTTGTAGCGAGGCCTAAGTCATTGCTGGGAAGTATCAAGGATTCAAATGCAGGCAGCCCAGGCCCAGAACCCACACAGGATGAGTCAAGATGCTCAGAAAAGTCCTCCAGCAGAAAGTCAACCCAGGAAGCCTCATGCCCTCTGATACCCAGCAGAGACAAGAGGCCTTCATGTTGTAACAGGGTTGAGGTTGCCCTGCCAGGAGTTGACCCCAAGGGTTCCATTCACATCACCGAAACTCAAACTCGCATCAGGTTCACTTAACAAGCGTCTGTGACATGAGTGCCTGAGGGAAGAGGAAAAGAATGAGTAATAAAAGCAAAGAGGAGGCGCTTTCATTTCAACAGAGAAGCAGCGGTACCCACCACCCGGAACACTCAGGTGGGCAGAGCTGGGGCAGGCGGGAGCCGCTGAATGCAATTACCCGGGGACACGTCGCAAAGCCCAAAATTACTGAAAAGAATATCACCTTCATTTTGCAGGAGAAGAAACGAGTTGGGAGCGCTGACAGAGCCCCCTGCTCCCCGATTCTGACCACACTCTTCTCAGCCCCTTCCTCTGTCTTCCTGGGTGCCCAGCACCCCCTCTTTCCCAATAGAAAAATTAACCTAATTGGGAAATCCGGTTAAGAGGATTCAATTGCAGGGGGAGTCCATGTGCAGCTTAAGAGGAGTGGGGTGGTCTTCGGGAACTGTTTCTGACTGCCATGTCCTGGCTGAGCTTTCTCCACGATGCAGTCGTACACCCACCAGAAAAGAACACCAAAGTCAGCAGTCAGGGTGTCGGCACCGTGGGTCACCGCTGCAGAAATGAGACGCTGTCATTCCCTCACGGTGGCACCTTTTTCAATATTTCTTATCAGCCACCAAAAGCTACTGCCATTACAACATTACCTCGTGATGGGCATATTACAATTTCTAGATTACATCTTATCTGACATTAGTTACATTTTAGGGTTGTTGCTTCCTGGCACTTTAATTTCATAAGTAAGCTATCTCCAAATCGCAGAGGAGGATGAGTTACAGCCACTTCCATCCATTCTGTAAGCCTCGTTCCAGAAGCTAACATTCTCTTCCCAGGGCTAACATTTTCACCCCTGGATTCCAGGATGTACAATCTGTTGGTTCTATAGCTTAACTTATTAAATTATTAACTTTAACCCTAGTTCTGTCAATTAACCATAATAAGTAAGGATGCTGTTCTTTACCTCAATTATTTTGTTTTCTTTTTTGGGGAGTTCAGCATGAGAGGAACAGGGGCTTCACTGGTAGCTCAGATAATAAAGAATCTGCCTACAATGCAGGAGATTCAGGTTTGATCCCTGGGTGGGGAAGATCCCCTGGAGAAGGGAATGGCTACCCACTGCAGTATTCTTAACTGGAGAATGCCATGCACAGAGGAGCCTGGCAGGCTACACAGTCCCTGGCATCACAAAAAGTCAGATACGACTGAGGGACTAACACAGTACTACCACTTCTATGAGAGGAACTGCAGGCAGAACTTGATTGTGTAAAATTGTCATTTGCAGAGTAAAATATTTAGTAAGAGATGAGTCATAGAACTGCTGGGAAATTTTTCTTCTTATTGTTCTTAATTTTAATTACAAGGATTAGTTAGCTTATATAAAGAGATACCAAAGAGAGAACTCTAGGTAATATTACCATACAATCATCAAGGGTTAATACATGTCAAGGGAAAAGAATGTGTTCTTACAAAATGCAATAACTCACCCACATTTTACATCCTACCCCTGATGAGTCAAACAACAACAAAAAAACTTCAAATAGAGCACATAGGGGTGGATAAGGCCCTTAAAACACTGTCGATTTGACTTCCCTTCACTGCCAGATGGTAAGATTCAGGAATGGAAGGAAGGGAAGGAGATGGGGCTTAACTCACTTCCTCAGGAAATCCACCCCCTTGTAGTACATGGCAAACCATAAAGGAAAAAAAGCAACAAAGCGAAGGAATGGGCAAGTTGAGATTATTTAAAAGGATGAGTTGAAAAGAATCACTGTGTTAAATCTCTTGGTAGGGCAAACAGCTATTGTCCCTGGGGAACGAGCTTCTGTAAAATCATCTTTTCAGCCCTGTGGTCTTCATTTCTGCCTCTCCTCTACTGGCCCCCAGTTTAAGCCCTTGCGCAGCTGACTGTATACACATCAACATTCTGTTCTTTACATGTAAAGGAGGTTTGTTAAATGCTGGAAAGGGTGTGGAGAAAGGGAGCCCTCCTACACTGCTGGTGGGAATGTAAACTGGAGCAGCCACTGTGGAGAAGGGAACGGAGGTTCCTCACAAAATGAAAAATGAAGTTGCTATGTGATCCTGCAGTCCCATTCCTGGGCGTAGATCCAGAAGAAAAAACTAATTCAAAAAGATACATGCATGCCAATATTCATAGCAGCACTATTTACAATAGCCAAGATATGGAAGCAACCTAAGTGTCCATCCACAGATGAATGGATAAAGATGTGGTATATATATACATATATACATATATACACATACACACAATGGAATATTACTCATCCATAAAAAAGAATGAAATAATGCCATTAGCAGCAACAGAGATGGACTTAGAGATCATCCTACTAAGTGAAGAAAGCTAGACAGAAAAAGACAAGTATATGTAACCACTTTATATGGAATGTTAAATATGATACCAGTGAACTTACTTGTATAAGTTCAAAGTCTGTACCTGTGAGTTTTGTAGAAATAGACTCACAGACATAGAAAATAAGCTTATGGTTACCAAAGGGGGAAGGGGGTAGGAGAAGGATAAGTTAGGACTTTCAGTTCAGTTCAGTCACTCAGTCGTGTCCGACTCTTTGTGATCCCATGGACTGCAGCACGCCAGGCCTCCCCTGTCCATCACCAACTCCCAGAGTTTACTCAAACTCACGTCCATCGAGTCAGTGATGCCATCCAACCATCTCATCCTCTATTGTCCCCTTTACCTTCTGCCCTCAATCTTTCCCAGCATCAGAGTCTTTTCAAATGAGTCAGTTCTTTGCATCAGGTGGCCAAAGTATTGGAGTTTCAGCTTCAACATCAGTTCTTCCAGTGAACACTTAGGACTGATCTCCTTTAGGATGGACTGGGTGGATCTCCTTACAGTCCAAGGGACTTTCAAGAGTCAGTTTAAAAGCATCAGTTCTTTGGCACTCAGCTTTCTTTATAGTCTAACTCTCACATCCATACGTGACTACTGGAAAAACCATAGCATTGACTAGATGGACCTTTGTTGGCAAAGTAATGTCTGCTTTTAATATGCTATCTAAATTAGGACTTTGGGATTAGCAAATACAAACTGCCATATATAGAGTAAAGAACAAGGTCCTACTGCACAGCACAGGGAACTGTATTCAATATCCTGTAATAAATCACAGTGGAAAAGATTTTTAAAAAGAATATATATATATGTGTGTGTGTGTGAATGAATCACTTTGCCACATGCCAACACAGCTATATTTGTTTGGTATGCCATAAATTAACACAACATTTTAAATCAACTATACTTCAATAACAATAAGAAAAAGATCTGTTATTTCCCATCCATTGGGAAAACTAGGAATCCTCCATGGGTATTTTACTGAATGGATTTGCCAATTTTCTTCAGCAATCTATCTTTACATATCCATCCTGTATGGTAGCTTTGGGGAATAAAGCAATGATGGCTTAAATTGTATCTATTATTTAATATTCTCAAGTTTTCATGGCTGAATTTGGATGCAGGATTAGATGCTAAAAATGACAAATCATAGCTAAAAAAAAAAAAAAGACTGGCTTTAAAACAAAACAAAAAATTCTCCCAGCACATAAAATCTAGTGTGGGACTTTTGAGAGAACAGTGAGCAGAGTGTAACCACGATGGAAATGGCTGAACGGCACCGAGGACCCAGCTGAAGGAGGGAGACAGCGCAGCCCAGGGTTATGTGTTATTTGCACTCAGCCTCCCTATCACCTCCTTCCATCTCCCCCGCCGGATGAGGCTGAAGAATAGCAGCCCCATTTCTCAGACTCCGTGTAATCAAGACTCTGGATGCGGCTGAGGCTCTGCCAGTGAGATGCCCCTGTGTGGAGCTGGGAAGGTGGGGGGCGGCACAGGGGATAAGCAAGCTCAGTAGATGTGGGTGTCTCCACGGTCTGGCCACCAGCTTGCTGAGTGTGAGGTGGTGATGCATGTGGCAAAAAAGGTAGCAGTTTCTTCCAACCAAATCCCTAGTGTGATTGCGAATCCAAAAGTCCGGTGGTGCCCAGTGGTGCCCCAATCTCCTCTCCTTCACATCTACATGGTTTTATGAGTACCCAACTCCTTGCATTAAATCCACTCCTGCTGGAAATCTCTAGAATGTCTTCCACCGCGTACAACAAACCCTGATTAGTAAGTGTGCTTCTTTTAGAGTCAAAACAGCCAAAGCTCATGAGGTTGAATAGTTGGACTGATCTCAGATTAGTACTTGGCAGGGCAAGTTTAGTGGAAGGGAAGTGGGGGTGGGGAGATGTGATTTAGACAGCATTTCCCAAACTATGCCATGAATGGCTTCAGTGATTTAAGAGGTACAAGGACATGGCATTAAATAACATTGAAACATGTAATGAAAGAGTTATTCCTTTTTCAAATCTCTTTTAATCATTTAGGGAGAATTCTTAGGTTGGGACTTGATTTCTTTAACACCTCTCTAATACCTACTAATCCCCTTTACTTGCAAAGAGAATAGGCACAGAGCCTTTGATCAGGCGACAGTCCTTAGCTAGAACTGAAAGACTCTGTTTTATTTTCAATATATTTATTTCCAGAGCTATCTTCCGAGTATGGTAAGCAACAGACGTTTTGGGGACTTCTTTGGTGTCCAGGGGCTAAGACTCCACATTCCCAATGCAGGGGGCCGGAGTTTGATCCCTGCTCAAGGAACTAGATCCCACATGCCTCCCAGACCTGGTGCAGCCAAATAAATAGTTTCTTTTTGAAGAAGTTTTCTATTTATATAAGTGAGAGAAGTATATTTTTAATTTCTATATTTTACTTTGAAATCTTTCAAATATAAATATAAAGAAAGAATACCACAATGAACATCCGTATCCCCACCATGGGGATTCTGCTACTGTTGAGGTTTTCCAGATTTCCTTCATCTATAATGTTTTTTGTTGTTGTTTGTTTGTTTGTTTAACAATGTAAAAGTAAATTACAGACTTTGAAGCACTTCACCTCTTAAAATACTTCAGCATGCAATTCCAGAAAACAATGTTCTTCTATAAAAGTATACCCACTGTCACACAAAACAAAATTAACAATTCCCTCCAAGTTCTCTAGCCCACTTTCAATTAGGAACTGCTTTTTTGTTAAATAAGTTCATGTTTGAAATGTGAAATGAGGATTTCCATGGTAATCCAGTGGTTAAGAATTCACCTGCCAATGACACAAGTTTGCTCCCTGCTCTGGAAAGATTCCACAAGCAACGCGCCACTAGGCCTGTGTGCCAGAACTACTGAGCTCCCACTCCCTAAACCCAGAGGTGCACAGCATCAAAGACCCAGCCCAGCCAAAACACAAAATTATCAAAAAGAAATGCAAAATGACTTAAAGAAAAAAATAGACAAATAGTAGTAAATAATAATATAAGCATATATAGGCATGCCTATATTCCCAGAAAATGCTAGCGGTAAAGAACCCTCCCACCAAAGCAGGAGACAAGAGATGCAGGTTTGATCCCCGAGTAGGGAAGGAAATGGTAGTTCCCACCTTATATGCTTTTGTAAGAATCGAATGAATTAATACACTATAAACCCTCCTTTAATTAATACACTATAAACCTGGGTTCGATCCCTGGGTCGGGAAGATCCCCTGGAGAAGGAAATGGCAACCCACTCCAGTATTCTTGCCTGGAGAACCCCATGGACAGGAGCTTGGCAGGCTACAGTCCATGGGATCGCCAAGAGCCGGACATGACTTAGCGACTAAACCACCACCAACCACCAAACCCTCCTTTACACAAAAGTGACAAGCGTGACTCCAAAATTCAGTGGTGCAAAACGTAGGTTCCTGTTATGGCAAAGTTAGCAAAAAAATAGTGTTTTTAGTGGGTCTGTGTGGTCACAAAAAGCACAAAAGTAAAGCTAATAAAATACGTACTGTATACAACTAAACAGAAATGGTGCCTCAGGTAGTGGGATGGGGTGAGAAGAGAAAGTGACACAGTAGTGGCCATCAAAAGTGGGCAAGAGGAAAGGAAATTTGAATTTCAAAATCAGCAGAAAGAGGGGAAAGGGAAGATCCAGGAAAAGGGAGGGACTAAGATGAAGGTTAATGTCAGGACTGTGGCCCATAAAGGGCTCCCCTCCCCAAAAGAATAAAATTTCATTCAACTTCCATAGGAGACTGGAGGCAGACAGAGAACAGGAGATAATTACCAATAGCCAATTGCTTTTTATGGGATATTGATTTATCACTTGGTTTTACTATACATGTCAAGTGCTGAGAACAGGCCCTGGCACATCAAAAGCACTCAATAAATGTTCATCACCTCCTTCGTCTGTATTCCCACCTCCTCACCCTATTTCAGGCCCACGGTACCACTTGGCTGGTTTATGTTAGTTCTTCCTAAGTAGTCTCCGGTCCTGGGTGGGGAATTCGTAGAACACATCAGGAATTCTCCCACTAAGTTTCCAAGTGTCTGCCACATCCCAGCCCTTCCTGGAGTCTCTTCATGCAAATTAACATAACAGGTTCCATGGTGACCACCACTGATTGGACCAGGTGAGCATCTGATACAAAGGCAACTGTTGATAGGCTAGTCAGCAGCCAGTGAAGCTACCAACACAACTGAGGTCTCTATACTAGCCTGTGGTTGACTTGTACAAAGATATTTTTCAATTTAGCGAATTGGATGCAAGATAGAGGGAGGACACAGACGTAAAATACACAGGCAAGGCCGGGAGCAGAACTTCTGGGGCAGGAGACGCCATCAGAAGGCATTTACCACCTCTCCTGTTTAATTCCTCCTAAATCTCTAATTAGGAACTTTCACACCTTGGTCTTCTCTGGTCCTGCTCCCAGCATTATCTAGAGCAATGTCAAAGTCCATGTGGACCTTCAAGGCCTTCTGGGCTTTGAATTTTCCAAATCTAATGACTTTCTCTTTATAGTCTGTTTTTCCTTCCAGCACCACCTTAATACTTTGTAAATCTGGGAATCCCAGAATCCCAGAATTTTAAAAGCCAAAATAGACCTTATAGATGTCATTCCTTTCAAAAAAAAAAAAAACCTTGATTGGCTCCCCTCTTATGACTGTTTAGATTACTTTTCTGAAAATAACTATCTGGAAATTCCCTGATGGTCTAGTGCCTAGGACTCAGCATGCTCACCGCCAGGAGCCCAGGTTCGAACTCTGGTCAGGAAACTAAGATCTTATAAGCCATGAGGCATGGCTAAAAAGAAAAGAACTATCATAAGCCACATAAAATATACCTTTGGAGCCAGCAATTCCTCTTCGAGTAACCTTGGGAGTGGAAAATGCTTCGGGCAAGCACACAAAAATATGATGGAATAGTCACAGCAGCATGCTTCGAAACAGCAAAAGTTTGAAAAGTACTTACATGTATAACATAAGAGACTGGCCAAGTAATTTATTACATACAGCCATCCAGTGGAACACTGGGACTGAAAATTAGAAGAGGGACCAGAATTGTCTTAACATAGAAGCATGTTCTTGCATCATTATTGGGTCACAAAATGGGCTGTTATGTTCTGATTTCATTGATTGGAAAATGTATTCTAAATATGCTTACAGAAACAAAAAAAAAATGTGAAATGATTTTATAGAGCTTATCTCTATGAGCAGGAATGTACGCAACTTGATATTACTTCTTTGCTTATGTGTAACATCTAAATTTCTTCATTGAAGATACATTTCTAATGAAATGGGGCTTCCCTGGTGGCTCAGACAGTAAAGAATTGCCTGAAATGCAGGAGACCCAGGTTCCATCCCTGGGTGGGTGGGAAAGATTCCCTGGAGAAGAGAAAAGCTACTCACTTCAGTCTTCTTGCCTGGAGAATTCCATGGACAGAGGAGCCTGGTAGCTACAGCCCATGGGGCCACAAAGAGTCAGACATGACTGAGTGACTAATACACAATGAAATAAAGACAAACAAAAATCCAGCCTAAGGTCCTGATCAGGTGACATCCCTCCAATAAATTCTGTTGAGAGTAGCCCATCCAGAAATGTCATTCCCCCCTTCTCCTGCGGGTGCATGTGTTTCTATCTGTTTCCACAGGAAGCATACACTCACACTCATATCCCCTCGCTCTCACTGTGAGATGGAAAAGACCCAATAAAGCACAGCTGCCTTTCCCTTTGCATAACCAGACACGGGGTCTCACACGTGGTGGCAGGTTAAATGTCCACATCCCGGGATCTGTGACTGTGCACTTACTTGGGAAAAGGGTCTGTGCACACATACTGAAGTTAAGGATAGTGAGACAAGATCATCCTGGATTATCTGGGTGGGCCCTAAATCCACTAAGAAGTGTCCTTATAAGAGACAGGAGAGGAAACAACACAGATGCAAGGGAAAGGCCACATGTAGATGGAGACAGACACTGGACTTGGGCAGCTGCAGCCGAGGACCCCTGGAGCCCTGAGCAGCTCCCAAAGAGGAGAGCAAGGACGCCTCCCTAGAGGTTTCAGAGGGAGCACGGACCCACCGACTCTTTGATTTTGGACTTCTGCCCTCCCAGGTAGAGCTAATGGTAAAGAACTCGCCTGCCAGGAGGAGGCATAAGAACGTGGGTTTGATCCCTGGGACGGGAAGATCCCCTGGAGGGAGGGCATGGCAACCCACTCCAGTATTCTTGCCACGGACAGAGGAGCCTGGCGGGCTACAGCCCATGGGGTCACAAACACTCGGCCACGACTGAAGCGACTTAGCACACACACATGCCCTCCAGAAAGGTTTATTTAATAAATTAATAAATTTCTGTTGTTTATAAGTTTTGGGTGATCTGTTACAGCCGACATAGGAAACTAAGATACACACGGTAGACATTTTGTCCATATCTGTGGGAGGAAAAAAGAATTGTTTAAAGGGCTTTGTCCTGGGTTCTACTAGCTTTGATTCAGAAAGAAAGAAAATCTCATTAAAACACTTTTCTAAACCCTAGTTTCTTCTGATCAAATTTGAATTTTTCCTCCCACCATATATTATAGTGAAAGTGTTACTCAGTTTTATCCAACTCTTTGTGACCCCATTACTGTATTCTACCAGGCTCCTCTGATTGTGGGATTCTACAGGCAAGAACACTGGAGTGGGATGCCATGCCCAGGGATCGAACCCACATCTCTTAACGTCTCTTGCATTGGCAGGTGGGTTCTTTACCACTAGCGCCTGCTGGGAAGCCCACCATGCATTATAAAGGAAAGGAAAATGGCAGGTGTTACTTGGTGATCCCTTAGGCTTGAGGTGTGGAAATAAAAGTAATTGACTCTCCCTACAGCATCTTCATGGAGACCCAAGGTTCCCCACGCTTTCCCAAACACCAAGCTCCTTATTTTACCAGATTATGACTGCAGTATCCATGGCTTTGCTCCGACTTCACCAAACACTGACAGCAAGAGCTTTAAAGGGACGATGACACAGTTGAGAGGTTGAAAAATTTGACCTACTTTTCTCTTCTGTCTGTTCTAAAAAATCCATGTCATTTTATTCCTGTGATTCAACTCATTTCTTTAATCCACACTCACACAGCTCCTTTCCACAGAGGGCATAATTTGGCCTCCTGTGTTTGCTTTTGTTTTGCCTTTGAATCAAATGCTTCAGTGCTTTGATAACTAACAGTGAAGAGGAGAATAAAATGTGTTTTTCTTCAGGCTTAAAAAAAAAAATAGTGTTGAACACTCCAGAGATTGTCATGTAAAATATGGTGTAAAGAAAAGTGAGCGGAGTAGTGGTGGGCCAGAGAGAGGGCCACTTTGAAACCTCATGAGTTGCTTGTAGGGCTCTGGATAACAGAAAGCATCAGTCTTCAAGTTTATTTCTCATTCCTGTGATGTACAGCTGCGAATGGCTCCAGATATGACAGCCCCTGCCTCAGACGCCAGTGGAGGAAGGAACACAGAATGAATCCACCTGGAAGTGAACATAAGAACTGGTACTGGACAAGATCACAGGCAACAAGTTGGTTTTTTTTTTTTTCTTTCTTTAATTAAATTTATTTATTTTCAGGCGCACATGGGCTTTGTCTAGTGGCAGCAAGCAGAGGCTACTCTAACTGTGGTGTGCAGGCTTCTCATTGCGGGTGGCTCATCTTGTTGTAGACACAGGCTCTAGGGTACAAGACCTCAGTGGCTGCAGCACACAGGCTTGCTTGCTCTGAGGCATGGGGGATCTTCCTAGACCAGGGATCGAACCCATGTCCTCTGCATTGGCAGGCAGATTCTTAACCACTGGACCCCCAGGAAGTCCACCATGAGGGATTTTTGCCAAATAAGGTAGCAGGGTTTGGGACTTGGACATATCTTTTGGGGGACAGCCTTAACACATTCAACAGCCTTCACCTCCACCTTTTCATGAGTCTTATTTTTAAATAATCCTGCAATTCTTCACTGAAGGATGGTGGTAACTCCTATGTGCCAAAGCTTAGGACTTATCACTCCAATTACATCGATGTGACAAATTTAAAAAGAGAAACAGGAAAAAAGAGAAGAGTATTTAGAAATGATAAAAGAAAGAAAAGCATTTATTCAACTAACAACTGTCTTGAACTCTGGGTCAAGCACTGAGCCAGACGCCAGTCCAAAAATGAAAAAGAGACATGGCGCCCTCCCTGGGGGAGCCTGTGGTTCAACGTGGGGGGAGAACAAGGACTCAAGGGCAACTGCAGGACAGCAAGAGAAGTGGCGTTGGGTGCCCAGAAAGGCTTGTGGGGTCACAGCGAAAGGAGGAGTCAGCATCCCCGGGGGTGAGGGCAAGGCTTCCACAGAGCAGATGACATCTGAGCCGTGTCCTAAAAAATGAATGGGAGTGTGCCCAGGCGGGAAGGAGCCCAGGGAGGGCATTTCAGGCAAACGACTGAGCAGGAGGCAAACTGCAGGAGGCGAGCTGCAGGCCTTGGAAGAGACTGACACGTTCAACACTCAGTGAGCTGCTCATATCAAGCCCCGTTTCCATCCGTCAGCCTCCGGGGCACACCTTTCTTCACTCTACATCATGTAAGACATACAACCCGAATCCTTCATTTTAGAATCCTGACCCTCGATAAGCCAGCCCAAATCCCCTCTTCCCCGCATGAAGTCCAGGCTACAGCCTTCCTGTCCCCAGTCTGTCCCTCCCGTGGGGTGACCACTCCTGCCCAGAGGCTCCTAGGTTCCCTTCTAGGTTCCTGCTGGAATCACCACACGAGGGACAATCCCAAGTCCCTGCTCTACAAAATTCCAACCCTTCTTGGAGAACCTGCCCGATGGCCAAACTGGCATACAAAGCAGCTTTCACTATTAACATCTGAGGGCAATTCTTCAGGCTCAGAAAAAATGGCCTTCATGTATGGAGATGCCTCCAGAGGGTTGATGACACAGCATCTTTCTAAGGAAACAAATACTGGCCATTGTCAGCCCCAGCAAGCCCAAGAATATGTTTTGTCTTTGAGATGAACATGAAAGAGAAAATGGGCTGGTGATGGTACAAAGAGGAGAAGGGTCTGTTATTCTGTATCCACAATTCTGACATTCAAGGTCCTCCTCAAACCACGAGTTAGCTAACTCCCTGGGTGTTCAGGGCTGACCTGAGCTGATGGGAGCCTATTAATAGCCTGTCTGTTCCCCAGTCTGGTCCGTGTGCTGCCGGATCTCCACCAGGGGTGTTAGGTAACATTCTGTGTCCTGAATCTCATTTGGCCCCAAGGATTTTGGTTGTGAGACTGTGGGCCTGTGGTTGCTACGATCCTGCTGCAGGTGTTTTTAATGACTGTGTTCCCTGGGGATGTACTTATTCTTAGCTGGAGCTCACTTGAGGGATGGCCTGCTTGGGGTCACTGACAAATCTTTGTCAGGGGCAGAGAAAATAGCCATCCTCGGGCAAGTAAAACAAGCCAAGTCAGCTGCAGAGAAGAGCCCCACATAGCCTAACCCTACCCCTTCCTTCACCAGGTCTGTCTTATCACCATGGACTGCTCACAAATGGTTGTGGCCAGTGTAGCTTGAATTACACTGCTTGATGTGGAAAGACTTGGAACCTCCAATTCCTGCCCCAGCCTCACGTCACAGCCCCAAGTATCTTGGGTCCGCAGATATGCTCACGGCTTCATTAGAAGATGACTGAAATTCTCTGAAGGTCAGCCACTTGAGAAGACCCTCCAGACTTTGACAGTCAGCTTTTCCATCCATCAGGGCCGCCCTTCACATAAACGTGCACGCATGAGCCGGCATGCACACATGAAGGAGTTTTTAGCATAGGCACATGGGCCTATGTCCCAATTCTTCTACCTGTCAGATTTGTGAATTGGAACAGTTTAACTCATTCCCACCTGCTGCATCATTTAAATGGTTATAATAGGGCTTCCCCAGCGGCTCAATGGTAAAGAATTCACCCTCAAGGCAGGAGATGTAGGTTCAATCCCTGGGTCAGGAAGATCCCCTGGAGAAGGAAATGGCAACCCACTCCAGTGTCTTTGCCTGGGAAATCCCATGAACAGAGGAGCCTGGCAGGCTACAGTCCATATGGTCACAAAAGAGTAGGACACGACTGAGCAACTAAAAACAATATCAGTTATAATAATTACCTCTGACGCTTCAGGGTCAAACAACAGACTAGACATGATAGCTCCTATATCATGAAACAATATACAAATGTCATCATTGTTTTCAATATTATTTTTAAGATTAGAATATTATTTATACTGGAATACTTATTCGTTAAGGCAATACTTCTCAAATGTATTATCGGAGGGTACTGATAATATCAGTGTTCCAAAAGATGCTCTTCTATTAAAATTGAACAATGACGGTCTTTTTCACTCTTCAGAAAGAAAAAAAAAAACCTCAGTTAATGACAGAATTTTCTCAAAACTACATTTACCATCAGTTAGGTTTTTCCTAAACAATGGGTTCCAATTCTACTTGTCTTAACAGTTATATGAGTCAGATGAGATTTATCGGCTTAAAGAATAACTTGTGCTTAAAGAATTAGTCTTCTGTGCCATTTTACAAAGAGCATCTTGCCAGGCAAGACAGTGAGTGCCGAGGGCACATATACAAATGAGGTGCCATTCCTGTTTTCAAGAATCTGAGCCAGGGGAGAAAGGTGGATGAGGTAGATGAATAAGTATTTGCATTAAAATCAAAATGGTGGCCCAGTAGTTAAGAAGATGCCTGCCAATGCAGAGGACACAGGTTTGGTCCCTGGTCCAGGAAGGTCCCACGCAACTGAGCCCACATGCCCTGACTACAGAGGCCACACACCCTAGAGCCCACGCTGTGCAACAAGAGAAGCCACAGCTGTGAGAGGCCCAAGCGCTGCAACCAGAGCAAGCTTGCGCACAGCAATAAAGACACAGTGCAGCCAAAAATCAATAAATAAAATAGAAACTTTAAAAAATCCCACAAGCTGCATGGCATGGCCCCAAAATAAAATTTTAAATATCAGAGGCATCCTGCTACCTGAGTGTAGAATCTCACCTGGGCACAAAGGAGGGAGTATTGTCCAGTTCTTGGGGAGAGACGGTGGATTCAGGAAATGCTTCACAGAAAAAATGACACGCAGGCCAAGACTTAGGAAAGGTTGACCAGTACAATACTTACCCACTGCCTCCTCATGTGGGTTCATCTTGGAGAGACTAGCTCTCGAATTTACCAAAGGATTTTTTCAACAAGGTTCAGACTCTGGATTTTGCTTTAAATTTCAACAGTTTCTAAGTAGAAACCCCATTCCCACAGAGCCTAGCAGTCTGAGTTAGGGCCAGGCTGCAATGCAGAGTAGCTGGAGAAAGATTAATTAAGGCAGTGGGTTTGAAAGGACAAATGAATCTGACATCCCAACATGACAGATGTGTATGAGTCCAACACTAATTAGCAATAAAAAATACTTATCTTCTAAATACACAAAGCACATATTTTCAGTGACAACTCATTCTACACTTAATCCCCACATAAACATGTAGGTCAAAGAATGCTTGGGTCAAACTGGTGCTTTCATTCCCTGAATCCACACGAACTCCACTAACTAGCCCACAGGGAGGGGATGAGAGTCCACAAGGTCCCATTTGGGGGAAATGCTCATTGGCAAATGGTCAGATGAACCCTAAGGACCACCTCTCCAGTCATAAAGCGAACTGTAAATGCACAAAGACTTCAAAGCACGTTAGTATTTACATACCTTCTCCTCTGAGGTTTTGCCCTTTCAGTTTTAAGGTAGAATGGCTTGTTTAATCCTTCTGTTGGAGACCAGAGTTTGCGCTCAATCTGGGTTGAACTGAACAGTCCTAATTCTGGGGAAAGAGTTAAGATCCCAGGTGGTCTCATGGTAAATGCAGGAGACATAAGAGATGTGGGTTCAATCCCTGGGTCAGGAAGATCCCCTGGAGAAGGGCACAACGATCCACTCCTGTATTCTTGCCTGGAGAATCCCATGGACAAAGGAGAAGTGACTAAGCATCAGTTCAGTTCAGTCGCTCAGTCGGGTCCGACTCTTTGCGACCCCATGAATCGCAGCATGCCAGGCCTCCCTGTCCATCACCAACTCTCAGAGTTCACTCAGACTCACGTCCATCGAGTCAGTGATGCCATCCAGCCATCTCATCCTCGGTCGTCCCCTTCTCCTCCTGCCCCCAATCCCTCCCAGCGTCAGAGTCTTTTCCGTGAGTCAACTCTTCGCATGAGGTGGCCAAAGTACTGGAGTTTCAGCTTTAGCATCATTCCTTCCAAAGAAATCCCAGGGCTGATCTCCTTCAGAATGGACTGGTTGCATGCACACCCATAATTTTGGGTTGAGTGAACCAGTTAACTAATTAATTATTAAAGGATTCCTCAGTTCCTGAACACCACTAATTACTATGTGTTGGTCCTTCCTCAGAGAGAAACTCTCTCATCCCCTGATCAAAGTAATAACCCCCATGCACATTTTTTACCTTTCTCCTACTTTATTTTTCTACATCATGTTTATCATTTTCTAATTTTGTCAAATACATATATATTTAATTTCAATCTGCTCCACATGGAAAACTTCATGTGATAGAAACATTAAGAGTTTTATTTAATTCTGTAAACCCGGTCATAGAATAATGACTGGTACATGTTAGGCACTCATTAAGTACTTGTAAGATGAGTGTGTCTGACTCATTGCAAAAGACACTGATGGTGGGAAAGATTGAAGGCCAAAGGAGAAGAAGGCGACAGAGGCTAAGATGGTTAGACAGCACAACAATGGACATGACTTTGAGCAAAGTCCAGGAGATGGTGAAGGACAGGGAACCTTGGCGTGCTGCAGTCCATGGGGTCACAAAGAGCCGGACATGACTTAGTGACTGAACAGCAGCAAGATGAATAGATGAATGAAGCTGAATGAAGAACTCAGGAATGAAACAGCGGTGGACCCTCAGGGATTCATGTCTGTCTCCAAGGCCAGGCCCCTCACTGCTGAAGACCAAGTCTCCTCAAGGCGGGGCTCTTCCAGAGACAGTGTTGCAAGGAGGAGCCACCTCTTACTGTGTGGGGAGGGACAAGCCAGTGACTAGAGCTTCGGATAAACACAGGAAAGATTAAACTGAGTCTGAGGAGGCCTTCAGAGGGCTTCCCTGGTGGCTCAGACGGTAAAGAATCTTTCTGCAATGCAGGAGACCTGGGTTCAATCCCTGGTTGGGTTCCCCTGGAGAAGGGAACAGCTACCCACTCCAGTATTCTGGCCTGGAGAATTCCATGGACTTAGGAGCCTGGCGGACTACAGAGAATGCCCGACCAGTGGGGAGAAGAGAGGAGGCTTCAGGGTGGGGATGACTCAGCAAGCCTTGTCAGGACACGATTTTTAACTTTCCACCCACAGACACTTTGGGTTGGCCAGAGAACTCTTGCTAAATTCCAACAAACTGTGCCTACAATTTGATGATTGTTCTCTTTCTCCCCGCTCTCTGCCTACCTCCTCCTTTTGCCATCTTGCACATTGTTTCTGGGAAGTCCGTGAGGAATCGCTGATCAATGGAGGCAAAGTGTAAGCTAGTGCCGTTGACCTTTGTGGGTGACCCCAGCACCATTTCTCCTGCCTTTTCCTAGAGGCCCCGGGTCTGGGTTGGCCACTGGGATCAACTCTAGAGGTGAGTAGATGATGTTGGGGAAAGGAATCAGCCCATTCCTTTCCCTTGGCCACACAGATTGATTCAGATTGTTTAATCCTTCTGCTGGAGACCAGAGTTTGCGCTCAATCTGGGTTGAACTGAACAGTCCTAATTCTGGGAAACGAGCTTCAAGGAGACATTGCTGGGAACTTGCGAGAATGACGTTTTCTAGTTCTTTCAGTGGTACCAGTTGTCCCCGGATGGTGAGAGGGAAGCATGTCATCCACAAGTTATGGGCAGCCATCCTGGGATCCCGAGGTGAGCTCCCTTTGAGATGGGCATAGTCACAGAAGACAGATAGGAGATGAAGAAATGAACAGGCTCTCTGGTGACATGACTGAGCTAAAGGAAGCTGGCTTAGCTCTGGGTTTTTCAGTAGATGCAAGTCAGCATATTCCATTTATTATTTTAGTCAGTTTGTGCTGTCGTTGAAAGTAGTAACTACTAAACTCATATATAGGTTCTGATTCTCTTTCCCAATTTAAGGTCAAATCGGAGAGTTTGTCTTTAAAAAAAAAAAAAAAAAGAGCCCAGGGAAGATAAATGTCTCATTTCCCCAGCTTTTATTATGGATAAACTATTTGATTTTATGACTTGTTTGGAAGGAAATCCTGTACACTTGCATATTTTGGACTCAGAAAGAGATCTGGAACTTTGAAACTGAAATATCCCACTCATAAACTGACAATCAAATATCTTATGCCAAAATATTCTTCAGCATTCACTGGTACTTAGCAAAATGGCGATCTAAAGAAGTTAAATGTGTCTGGGGATTAGAACAGCATTTATTTCCAGTCTCTTCTTATGCTGGCTGAAATGTTTCTAATTGATTTAGACATGTGGAATGTTTGAGATGGAGCGAACATGGTACAGTGGTTAAGAACAAGGCTAATTTGGCCAAAATCAATCTCAGGCAAGTTAGTTAGCCTCATTTTAGTGGATGTTGTTGGTGGCCCACCCAACATCCATGTCCCCGCTTCCTCTTTGCTGGTGGAGCCCTGATTTTGTTCTTCATCATGTAGCCCATGTGACTTGAGGAAAAAGAACTACTCATCTCACTTTGGAAGTGGGTCTTGATATATCTAAACCAGTCACAAGGGTTTTACCCTCCTCCTCAACTCATGATACATGACATAGGTCAGCCCAACAAAATACAAGGGAATTTGCCCAGAGTTTACAGAACAGTTCCTCTAAGAGAATTCCTAAGAGCAATTCCCTTCCTGAGGCATAACACACACGCATGCTCAGTCATGTCCAATTCTGTGTGACCTCATAGGCTGTACCCCACTAGGCTCTTCTGTCCACGGGAGTCTCCAGGCAAGAATACTGAAGTGAGGAGCCATGCCCTCCTGCAGGGGATCTTCTTGACCTAGGGATCAAACCTGAGTCTCTTATTTCTCCTGTATTGGCAAGCAGATTGTTTACCACTCCGCTAAACCCCTAGCTGGGTCTTAAATGGATGGTCCTTTGAGACAGCTTGTTAGTGGCAGAATCTAGTTAAGTACCAAGATCTTATTCTTCTGCCCTTTCCACTGCATTGTAACATTCAATTCCAGGCCATGGGCATCCATTTTTGTTACATTCATGAGAAGCCCCCTAAGTGACTTCAAGTTATGGAGCTCAAGATACCAAGTGCCTACTTTCCACTTCAAAGTAAGTTTGTGGTTATCCTTGGGTTGGGGGAGACAAACTGGGTCGTTACATCAACACTGCATATTCCTATAAAGACTGAAGTATTTACACAGCATGCCGAAGTTTCTTTTTATGCAACCAGGAAACTGCTTTGTTTGTTTAATAAGCATTCAGCAGCCCCTGCCCCCATCCCTTCGAATTAGAATGAGTCATTGATGAATGGAGAGCTAGGCCTTTTTCACATGCTGTTTTCAGATCAGCCTAAAGCCCAGGTCAGAGAAGGCAATGGCAACCCACTCCAGTACTCTTGCCTGGAAAATCCAATGGATGGAGGAGCCTGGTAGGCTGCAGTCCATGGGGCCATGAAGAGCTGGACACTACTGAAGCGACTTAGCAGCAGCAGCAGCTAAAGCCCAAGTAGCATGCCCAACCTGGCCCCTTGGGTGTAACGGGCCTTCCCAAGGTTCCCACTTCGGAATACTCTCCCCTACCCTCCTGAAGAGCTCCACCAGTCCAGGAAAAGTGTGCAGAGGCAGCCCATGCTGAGCTACCCAAGGACACGAAGCGGGAAGGCTGATCCCGCTGCCCCTGCAGAGAAGCCTCGGGCACACAGGTGCTGTTCTCAGGGCACGGCCACCTCCACCAGCTGAGCCCTTAAGTGCCCTTAGCTCACCGATGTTACAGCCACACAGGCCAGCCCTGGTCACTAAGCTGATGGCAGAAAGCAGGTCAGCTTTCCTCCCTGTCTCAGCCCTGCTCCTTGACAGATGAGACGGGTTCCTACCTCCCCCACTTGCCCCATATACCCTAGTGCTGGGCATGTCCCCATCTCCCCGACTCTCTCTTCTCATACCTGCTCTAGGAAGGAACCAACAAGTTCACTCCCACTCAGGATACCTCCACAGCCTCATCCATTGTTTCTTTTTTATTCCCCCACATGGATGATGGGATCTTAGTTCCTGGACCAGGGATTGAACCCACACTCTAGACAGGAATGCACAAAGTCCCAACTACTGAAACCACCAGGGAAGTCCTTCCCTTATTTTCCATTGTTTCTTATATGTCTCTGGGGAAATTGCAGGTCAACCAGTCACCAGTCACAGTACAGGATTATGATGGAAGTCATGCCATACTGCATGCGTGTGCAGTCATGTCTAACTCTTTGTGACCCCATGGACTGTATAGCCCACCAGTCTCCTCTGTCCATGGGATTCTCCAAGCAGAAATACTTAAGTGGACTGCCATTTCCTTCTCTAGGGGTCTTCCTGACCCAGGGATCAAACCCAAGTCTCCTGTGTCCCCTGCACTGACAGATTAAGGTGTCTTAATTTCCATCAGTAAAACTCATCTGAAACTCTGGGTGGCATTTTCAGCTTCCTAGTCATGCTGGTGACAGGAAGTCTCCCTAGAAGGCTTACCCACTAAATTGACTCAACTCATACCTTACAAACTATACAAAATAGAACCCAAGTGATAGAGTTATTGTAGGGATTAATTGAAATAATAATGCATGGAAAGAGAAACCAGAATGTCCCAAGGCTGACAGCCTAAAGCCAAGTTCATCACTCCATTTGTTGCGCAGTCACTGAATTGCTCTTTGCGACCCTATGGACATGCCAGACTCCTCTGTCCTCCATTATCTTCCAGAGTTAACTCACACTCATGTCTGTTGAGTTAATGATGTTATCTAACCATCTTATCCTCTACCGCCCTCTTTTGCTTTTGCCTTCACTCTTTCCCAGAATCAGGGTCTTTTCCAACAAGTCAGCTCTTTGGCATCAGGCCACCAAAGCACTGGCGCTCCAGCTTAAGTGACATACCCACAAAAGTCATTATTTTCCCCTTGTCGTAAGAGCCATTTTTTATCCATCTCCCTCAGTGCCTAGCGCCAGTCCTCGCCCACGGTGCTGCTGCGCTGTACTCAGTTGCTCCAGGCAAGTATACTGGAGTGGGTTGCCATGCCCTCCTCCAGGCCTCACGAATTATTTTGCCCAATTAATTAGCCTACCCTTAAATCTTCCCACCATTTTCGTGCCTCTAATCAATACTTTAAATGCAAAAACCTATGCAGGCTTCCTGTTCTAAATAAAATTCTAATCTATCTGCATTAATTAATAATCATGTTTTGTTTTTAACATAGGGACTGGTTTATACTAGCACCCACAGGCCCTGAGAACATTTTTTTAATAACCAGGAGCCATGAACTGAGACCAGCCCAAACTTAAAAACTAATCATTCCCACACAAGTTTCTGTATCGCCTCCCCACCTAAACTGTATTGGCTCTTCAATATTTGGAGGCAGCAAAACTTTGGTTTGAGTCAATTGGGCAGCTTAACTGACGCAAATGAGGAAGGCTTTATTTCTTGGGTTAATGGCAAAAACACTGACAGACTTTATTTTCTTGGGCTCCAAAATCACTTCGGATAGTGAGTATAGCCATGAAATTAAAAGACACTTCTTCCCTGGAAGAAAAGCTAGGACAAACCTAGACAGAATATTAAAATGCAGAGACATTACTTTGCCGACAAAGGTCCGTCTAGTCAAAGCTGTTTTTTCCAGTAGCCATGTATGGATGTGAGACCTGGACCATAAAGAAGGCTGAAGAAATGATGCTTTTGAAATGTGGTGCTGGAAAAGACTCTTGAAACTCCCTTGGATAGTAAGAAGATCAAACCAGAAATCAACCCTGAGTGCTTTCATTGAAAGCACTGATGCTGAAGCTGAAGCTCCAATATTTTGGCCACCTGCTTCAAGAGCTGACTCATTGGAAAAGATCCTGATGCTGAGAAAGTTTGAGGGTAGAAGAGGGTGACAGAGGATAAGATGGTTGGATGACATCACTGACTTAATGGACATGAGTTTGAGCAAGCTCAGGGAGATAGTGAAGGACAGGGAGGCCTGGCATGCTGCAGGCAATGGGGTCTCAAAGAGTCAGACACAAGCGTTATTGAGCAAACAAAAACAAATGGTATCAGCCCCTCCCAGGGAAGCAAGGATTGGGTGGGGGTGGTGCAGGTGGAATTCTCCAAAGGCAAAACCTCAGAGTGCTATTCTGAAGGAGCATCCTAGAGGTAGACTCTGGTCTTGAGGTTGCTGGAGGTTTACACATCTCCTGAAACATGATCTAACATGAGATAGTGCCCGGTGTTCGGAGCAGGAACAGGGCACTGGTGGTTAGGCAGCTGTCGAAAAGCCCTGTGATCTGCAACTTTGGGGGCGGAGGCATGAGGGAGAAGGGGGACCCTGGCAGATGTCTGCTGTCCACCCCTTGAGACCAGAGGGTGCCTGACAGGCACAGCAAAGAAGTTTCAGTGCCAGAATGCGCCAGATCATCTGATGCACTGGGGTTTTACTAGGCTATCCTAAACCTGCTCATTTCCCCCTGGTAACTAATGGGACTGACCTATGATGGGGTGGGGTGTCCGCTAATATAGTGTCACCTGATGATTCATGAGGATAAATAATGATGTGTGATTTTTGGTATTCAGAGGCGCCTGTCCTTTGGCTAAACAGGAAGACAGCTTTGCTTTTTCCTACTGGCTCCAGCCTCTGGGTTTCTAAGCCCTTTTGTGTCTTGGAACATTTTGTGTGAGAACTTGGCAGCAGAAGGCCTGTCCTCAATGAGTGAACCTAGGAGCCCGTGTGTACAGACTTCCCAAAATAGAGGCACAAAGAGCGGAGGCCTCCTGGGCTTGGCTGGCTTTCTAAGGCGACCGAGGTGTTTGTGGTCAGTTTGAAAGAGCATCTGAACACCCCTGGACCCTAAAGTATTAATTTCCTGGGGCTGCTGTGAAAAAGTCCCTACACCAGGTGCTTAAAAACAGAAATTTAAAATTGTTACTTATCTATTTTTGATTTTGGCTGCACCAGACCTTGGTCGCAGCACAAGGATCCTGGGTCTTTGTGGTGGGGTGCAGAAGCTCTAATTGCAGTATGCAGGCTCTGGGTCCCTGGCTGGGGCTTGACCCGGACCCCCTGCACTGGGAGTGTGAAGTCCTCAACACTGGCCCACCAGGGAGGCCCCAAAGCAGCAGAAATTTATTCCCTCAAAGTTCTGCAGAGGAAAAGTCTGAAGTTACCGTGTGGGCAGGGCCGTAGTCTCTGGGAATGCGGGAGGGGAGAATGGGTTCTGTGTCTTTCTCCTAGCTTCTGTGGTGTGGCCAGTGATCTTCAGCATCCCTTGGCTGGTAGATTGTTGCTGTGACTGTTGTTGTTATCTAGTTGCTCAGTCGTGTCTGACTCTTTGCCACCCCATGGACTGTAGCCTGCCAGGCTCCTCTGTCCCGGCAAAAATACTGAAGTGAGTTACCATTTCCTTGCTGGAAATGCATCATTCCACCCCTTCCTCTCTTTTCATGTGGTGTTCTCCCTGAGGTTTTTGAGTCATCTTTCCTCTGTATGTGTCTATGTCTCTTCTTTTCTTATAGGGATACCAATTATATTGGACCGGGAGCCCACCCCCACTTTAGCATGACTTCATCATAGCTAATTAATCTACAATAATCTGGTTTCCAAGTAAGGTTGAAAGGGAGCAGGACCTTGTGTGGCCCTCCCAGATACACATTCTTTGCTTGTTCCCTCTTTCTGCTTTGTAAGGAAATAGGCTTCTCTGGCCTCCTTGACCTTCCCAGAGTGCCAAAGGGCAGATGCAAACAACTGCCTATCAGGGAAGGGAGGAGATGCAGAAGCAAGAGGAACAGTCTGGAAACAATAGTGCAGCCTTGGGGCAAGGTCCTGGTTCCTCCTAAGAAATATACATAATAATATCTTTGAGTTCTTCCTAAGGAACTGAGGTCCCCACCCAAGTGAAGGATGGTGACTTCAGGGTGAGGGCAAGGTTCCTGGAGCACTGCCCTGTTACTCACCACCAACCAATAAGAACAGTCACACACCCTTCAGCCTTCCCTCCAAATTTTACCTACAAAACCTTTTCCCCAAAAGCCACTGGAGAGTTTGGGGGCTTTGAGCACGAGCCACCTGTTCTCCTTGCTTGGCCCTGCAATAAAACTTTCTCTGCTCCAAAATCCAACATCTCAGTTTATTTGGCCTTGTTGTGCATCAGTCATTGGAACTTCTGTCTGGTAACAAAAGCCCCACTTTCATGCCTCACCTAATCCTATCGTGAAGTCGCTCAGTTGTGTCCGACTCTTTGCGACCCCATGGACTGTAGCCTACCAGGCTCCTCTGTCCGTGGGATTTTCCAGGCAATAGTCCTGGAGTGGATTGCCATTTCCTTCTCCAGGGGATCTTCCCGACCCAGGGATCGAACCCGGGTCTCCCCGCCTTATAGACAGACGCTTTACTGTCTGAGCCACCAGGGAAGTACTCACCTAATCCTAACCACCTCTCAAAGAAAGACCTCATCTCCAAACACCATCCTATTGGGAGAGTTCGTGAAACAGGAGGGAATGGGGCAGGCACAACTTCTAAAAGACTGACATAGTCCAAGGACAGAACATAAACCGATTAGAATCAAATGGGATCAAGATGGCAGACAAGGCAAGACCTTGATCCTCAATCAGCAAGCTAGATGACACACCCAGAGGCGCCATGACTGTTCCAAGACACTGTCAAAAAACCAAGGAGTGGGTGGTGGCCCAGTTCCTGGAAATCTCCACCTCTTCCCCCAAATAGATGGAATAATCCTCCCACTCATTGGCATATGAAATTACCTAGGCTATAAAAGCTATCCACGCCATATGGCCCAGACTCTTGTCTGTGGAGTGTGCTCCTCTGAATCTAGATAAATCCACTTCTTACCTATCATTTTGTTTCTCACCAAGTTCTTACTGCAATGAGACATCAAGAAATCTGATCTTCATTAGGTACCGAAACCAAGTATCCTGGGTTTTGGCTGGGTTCAAGTCACAATCTGAAGTAAACAGTTTCATTAAGTCTTCAGCATAAGAATTTTCAGGGGAGACAAACCCCTAGCCCATAACAGACTTCAATATGTCTTTCGGAAGTACGCTGGATACCTACCCATGCGAGCAGCTACAGGGGTCACCAGTGATAGAGAGGTGAGTTCTCGGAGCTAGATCCTCCAGCGGGATGGGAGTCACAGCCCCTAACATAGAATCTGGCCTCCTCAAATTAGTCCTTTAATGATCCAGCCATTTGATACTGAAATCTGTATGGAGCGCACCCCAATCTTTGTGAGGAGCAGGGGTTAATCCGGGTTAATCTCTTAGGAAACGGAGCCAGCTAAAGCTGAGGGAGTTGTCTCAGGAAATGTCGTCCCAGGCAGTGCTCCTGGAAGCTGCTGTGTGTTAGTTGCTCAGTTGTGCCCGACCATGCAACCCCAAGAATTCTAGCCCACCAGGCTCCTCTGTTCACGGAATTTTCCAGGCAAGAATACTGGAGCAGTTTGCCATTCCCTTCTTGAGGGTATCTTCCTGACCCAGGGGTCAAGGCTGAGTCTCCTGGGAAGGCCTGAAACTGAAGCTGCTCAGTCCTATCCGACTCTTTGTGACCCCCATGGACTGTAAGCGGCCAGGGTCCTCTATCCGTGGGATTTCCTAGGCAAGAATACTGAACTGGGTTGCCATTTCCCTCTCCAGGGGATCCTCCCGACCCAGGGATCGAACCTGGGTCTCCTGCATTGCAGGAAGACGCTTTACTGTTTGAGCCACCAGGGAAGCCCAAAAGAAATGCTGCTGCTGCTGCTGCTAAGTCGCTTCAGTCGTGTCCGACTCTGTGCAACCCCATAGACGGCGGCCCACCCAGCCCTGGTGAGCCACAGAGCAAAGCAAAATCATACATCTCCTCAATAGGAAACCACCCCCGGAGGGCACAGCCTGGCCAGGCTTGCCAGTTTCTCTCCTTGCACCCCATCACAGACCAGAGCCCTTCTCACATTGTCTACACAAGTACTGCCCTGCGACTTTCCATTTCATACTCACAGTCCCTGCCCTCCATCCCCGCCTTGAAGATCCCGTGAGGGGACTGCAGGCCTTCCCCCAAGGACCGGCTCTCTCTGCTGGGTCTGCTCTCCAGGCACCCCCCTGCCCTCTCTCCCCCTGCCCTGGGCATTTAAGTAGGCACGTCTTTGTTTGGAAACACTGTGCTCACCACTATTAATAATACATCGAAAGGCACGGTCTCCAAGAAACTCCAAGTGCTTCACAGGCATTATCTAATTAGCCCTCACCCAAAGACCGGCTCCAGCAAAGCCTTCAGGGGAACAGGGGCTGATTCAGAGCTGCAGGGGGGCAGAGACCTCCTTGGGACTGTTGGTGAAGACATAAAGTACAGGACTTACCCAGGAGCTGGGATGACACCACTTCCAGTGAGATTATTCCAGAATACTCCCCTTGCTCCTGGGAACCTGGATTAAAAGAATGATTTGCAAGCCCCACAAGGGAATTCCTTTACTACCTGTACAGGTAAGTCACCAGCCCTGGGGACGCTGCCATGTGCCAGTTAGGGCCCTCAAGATGAACACCCTTGGTCACGTGTCCAGTCTCTAACTGTCCCATCACCCGGTGCCCACCTCACCCCCTTCTTTCACCTCCTTTCAGCTTCTTTTTCTTTTTTTCTTTAACAAAAATATCTTTTTTTTTTAAACTGTTCTTTTCCCAAAATAATCATGATTAACTTACAAAAATGGGCATAAACAGGGCATCCTCAAAGCATTTCCCTTCAATGTGAAACTTGGCTTCACAGAATACAAACACTGAAAGGTTAAAAAGTTTCCATTTTGTTGTCGCCATAAGGCAAAACAGGATCTAGCCTAAGTCAAGGAAATTCATTCACACTTCAGGTCCTTCTCCACCAGGGACCAGCGTTGTTATACCATTTCCATTTCACAAGATTTGGTCTAATTTAGTAATTCTTCTTCCTTCTGGTGTGACTTCAAATTCAGGGACATCTTCCAGTACCATATTGACAAAGTCATCCCATTCCAGTAGGGTGCCAGCAGTCTCCCTATCACTCTTCATCACCATCTGAATTCTTGAGCCTACACACTTGTCCAAGAGCCCTACAGGGAGCGGCTGTGATGGGCTGGTGGTGTACTTGCAGCTTCTCTTGACGGGGCCACCCCAAGTGGGAGGGGAAATCGAAGAGCAGTCAGTGTGACCCCTCAGGGGTGCCCGTCTTCCCCTGGACCCTCCCCATCTTCCCACCTGACATACTGCCTCCATATGGAAAGCACCCATCACAGCCCGAGTGTTCAAGGCCCACCAGGTGAGGCCCCCAGCCTCTCTCCTGAGATCCAAATGGACCTCACACATACGCTGGCTTCCTGCACATCCAGTTAGCTGATTTACCCTTGGCACCTGGCTTGGCACCTCGCTCCCACCTTGAAAGTATTCTCTACATATTTGGTGATACGTAATGGGAATGCTAATGCTTTTATCCTCTTAAAAATCCTCTGTAGAAGATGGGGCTGAAATTTTTCTCTGCATAAATTATCAAAATGAGGCTGAATTGACTGGGGGACTTTCCTAGGGTCCAACAGCTCACGGTAGAAAAACCCTGGATGGAACCCAGATCGTCACATTTCCAGGAAGGAACTTTGCCTTTCCTACCACATCCCAGCCCACCTGCCCCTCTTGAGATTTCAGAACACTCAGATTACCAAAATCTAAAGTGAAGTGAAAGTGAAGTTGCTCAGTCATGTCCAACTCTTTGCAAACCCATGGACATGGAATTCTCTAGGCCAGAACACTGGAATGGGTAGCCTTTCCCTTCTCCAAGGGATCTTCCCAACCCAGGGACTGAACCCAGGTCTCCCACATTGCAGGCAGATTCTTTACCAGCATATTCTTTACCCAAGAATACTGGAGTGGGTAGCCTGTCCTTTCTCCAGCAGATCTTCCTGACCCAGGAATCAAACTGGGGTTTTCTGCATTGCAGGCAGATTCTTTACCAACTGAGTTATCAGAGAAGCCCTACAGAACTAAAGCTACGTATCATCGGTGAGGAAAAAGACTTCTGCCACGTATGAAATGCAAGCACAAAGGAGAAACAGGGACATTTTCCCCCTGGAGACTATTTGGAAAATTAGACTACATTTGGGGAGAGTCAGAGTGGTGAACAGAGGCCCATAGGTAGAGTCAACAATTGCCTTCCCTAAGCTCATTCCAGAGCTGACAAGCATTGATGTTAAGGTTTTACATAAATAGAAGCAGTCAAAGAAGAGTTATAATAACTCTTACGTAGCACAGAGCAGTTACGAATGTGTGGTGTACTGTCACATTCATTGTACCACATAAAGCCCCCTCATGATGAATCCTGCAATTCTTACTTTTACAGTTGAGAAAACTGATGCTCAAAGATTCCTTGCCTAGAGACACAGAGCTGGTAAATCTCAATTACACTCCAGCCTCGGATGCTCAATGCTAAGTTGGTACTCTTTCCAAGTAGATCACAGCCACCTCCCAAATCCTGTTTTGATTGCAGAACTATAGCCTCGACGTGAGCTTTCTGTTACTTGAAATTAAAAAACAATCATAATAGATAGTTTTAAACAACTCCCTCTTCAGAATAACAACCCACTGATGTAACGATGGACAGGGAAGCCTGGCGTGCTGCAGTCGATTGGATAGCAAAGAGTCGGACACAACATAGGTACTGAACAACAAATAATGGTGTGTAGATATTAGGTATTGGAGCTTCCCTGGTGGCTCAGACGGTAAAGTATCTGCCTGCAATGCGGGAGACCCAGGTTAGATCCCTGGGTCAGGAAGATCCACCAGAGAAGGGAATGGCAACCCACCCCAGTATTCTTGCCTGGAGAATCCCATGGACAGAGGAATCAGGCAGGTTTCTATTATACAGTCAGCTCTGTGTCTTCTGAGAACTTAAGTTTGACTTTTGTGAGAGCAGAGATGTTCCCCAGAAAGGTAATAAAGGTGAGTTTTCAAGTCAGGATTTTAAACAGCATGTGGTCTAATGGCTCATTTTGTAGATGAAGGATAAAGACGCTGAAATGTGCAGTCACTTCTCTAGACAACCCTCATGGCTGACACACCCTGACCTCTGAACCCATGCGCAGTAAGTTGTGTGGTCTCAGGTGGTTCTGGGAACTAAAAAGATAACATGCACAAAGTTCCCAGTGCCCCGGCTGGCATAGTGTGGATAATCAATGGCCCACTGCTTTTTATCAGTGACTCACAGTGTGGTATTGGGGGAAGGAGGTAAGCAACTGACACTCCCATATCAGTTACTATAGGACAGAGAGACCTCACCCAGAGTGGAAAAGGGACCAGGCCCCTGAGCTTGACTCAGTAATGAGCCACAGTCATCTTCAGAGAGGCAGACTGACCCTGAGTCCCAGGTGATACCTAGGATTCCTCAAGGGGGTGTGCCAAGCAACCAGGTATCACAGATCATCCTCACAAGGACTCAGCCATTGTCACCACGCATGAGGTGACCAGGAGTTCTGGAAGAAGCTGAGAAACTCTGTTGCTAAAATTCTGAAAAACAATGGGGCACAGGCTGCCCAGAACAGGCAGCCTCCCACTCCAGACAACTGCTGAGCATGGATGCCCCGGGGCTCAAGGACACCCAGGGGCTCACACCCCCAGGAGACAAGGCCCAGCAGGCCCAGATGGGACACTCCTGAGCATTCTCAGACATATCTAGAAGTGATTCCACAGGGGCTGGAGGTCCTAGTGAACCTGCAGAAGGGCCCACCACAGGGGAGTCGCTGCAGTAAGTCACAGGGACCCCACGCCTACCAGGAGCTGCAGAAGCCCGTGGAGACACAGACCCGAGGGGCCAAAGCCCAGCCCTGATTTAATAAACAGCAGAAGGAATGGAGCTTCTGTCTCCTAGGAATGGGCTGGATATAGCTCAGAAAGAGGAGAAAGACTTCATCCAAGGGAAGCCCAGGCCACCAAAAGCAACTGTGAACATTTCCCATTGTATCGTAAGCCAGCCTCTACAGAAAGCTAACATAAACACCCCCTCCCCTCCCGTCCCTGGCACGAAATGATCACAAGATAAATGTCAAGTGTCTTTCCCTGCTTCTCTTCCAAGAGTGAATCTCATCTGAAAATCTGGGACCATGTACACTCAAGGGGATCATCCAAAGAGCGGAGGTGCTTACGTAGATTCAAAGGCTGGAGATGGACCCTCTGCTTGTTAGCTGAGCATTTCTCATCCTCCTTATTTATAAACAGGAGGTAACGCCACCCCCTAGGCTACCTTCCCCATCTCACTGGGAAGATTAAATGAGATCATTTAAAAAGGGAAGGATTTTATCAGATGCCGAAGGGCTGAAGGGCCTACATCATTCCTATTTGCCCAACACTTCTCTGAGGTTGGTACACGAGGCTGTCAGCGCCCCTTCCCCCGGCCCTGTCCCCTCACAGCATCAGGGCAGCCACTCCCTGTCTCTAACAGACACATTTTTTTAAGCAATAAATTCATGGGATTTATCTGATCACCACTTTGCTCAAGCAAATCGTTTTCCAATCTAAATTCAGCAGCAGCTGCAGCAACTGTAAAATGACTTCCTCTTCTCAACACTTTGCTTCAGTGATGGGAGGAAAATGAGACACACTGTAAGGTGTGTTCTGCACTTCACTCCATATTATATAAGTCCCAACACAATAATCCTTTGCAATTATTTCCAGAGTCAGATGGAGCAGAGGGTGGGAAGAGGGAGGAGAGGAACAAAGCTGTTGCTGAGTTGTTCAGTCGCTCAGTCGTGTCCAACTCTTTGCAACCCCATGGACTGCAGCACGCCAGGCCTCCCTGTCCATCACCAACTCCTGGAGTTTACTCAAACTCATGCCCATTGAGTCGGTGATACCATCCAACCATCTCATCTTCTGTCATCCCCTCTCCTCCTGCCTTCAATCTTGCCAAACTAGGAGGCCAAAAATCAGAGGGAGGCTCAGGAGGCAGTGACCAACTGGAGGCAGAGGAAGACTGGCCTAGAGTTGTAGGTCATAGTGAAACTATGCAGCTCAGAATGGGATTTGAACCCACATTCTAGGACTCGAGCCAGTCAAACTCAGACTGGGACCTGATTCCTGGTCATGAAGCTAAGATCCCACATGCCTCATGACCAAAAAATCAAAACATAAAACAGAAGTGATAATGCAAGAAATTCAATAAAGACATAAAAAATGGCCCATATCAAAAAGACTTTTTAAAAATGAGGGGATTTATTTAGAGAGAAACACATTCCACAAACAGAAAGTGGGCCATCTCAGAAGGTGATAGACCCCAAAATATGGCATGGTTAGTTTTGGAGTTTGGGTAATTTCAAAGGTTAAAGAACAGTAGGATTATTCCAAGGACTATGGGGGAAGGCGCACAGATTTCCAGGAACTAAACCACTGCCCATTCTTTGATCTTTGATAGTTGGCCTGGGAACTATCACAGCATTGGTGGGTGTGTCACTTAGCTTATGCAAATGTATTACGAGTATATAATGAGGTTCAAGGTCCACTGGAAGTCAGATCCTTGCATCTTGGATCTAACTGGTTCTAACCAGTTTGCTGGCTTAAAACTCAACATTCACAAAATGAAGATCAGCTCCAAAATTACTGCAAGTGGTGACTGCAGCCATGAAATTAAAAGACACTTGCTCCTTGGAAGAAAAACTATGACAAACCTAGGCAGAATATTAAACAGCAGAGACATTACATTGCCAACAAAGGTCTGTATAGTCAAAGCTATGATTTTTCCAGTAGTCATGTATGGATATGAGAGTTGGACCATAAAAAAGTTGAGTGCTGAAGAATTGATGCTTTAGAACTATGGTGTTGGAGAAGACTCTTGAGAGTCGCTTAGACTGCAGGGAGATCAAACTAGTGTCCTGAATATTCACTGGAAGGATTGATGCTGAAGCAGAAACTCCAAATTCTTTGGCCACCTGATGTGAAGAACTGACTCACTGGGAAAGCCCTGATGGTGGAAAGATTGAAGGCAAGAGGAGAAGGGGACGACAGAGGATGAGATGGTTGGATGGCATCAACGACTCAATGGAAATGAATTTGAGTAAACTCCGGGAGTTGGTGATGGACAGGGAAGCCTTGAGTGCTGCAGTCCATGGGATCACAAAGAGCTGGACATGACTGAGTGACTGAACTGAAATGAACCAGTTTGTCAAGCAACATACAAGTTTTGGGTTTCCCCGTTGGCTCAGATGATTAAGAATTCACCTGCAATGCAGGAGACTTGGGTTTGACCTCTAGGTTGGGAAGATACCCTGGAGAGGGAATGGCAACTGATTCCACTATTCTTGTCTGGAAAAGTCCATGGACAGAGCTGGTGGGCTACAGTCCATGGTGTCGCAAACAGTCGGATATGATTGAGCAACGAACACTTTCCCTTTTCACTTTTCATCACTATGTCATTCTTTAAAGGTTGTGCCCCGCTCTCCACCCTCCTGTTTCAGTGTGTCATAGGTCAGGGTGGCCTTCGCCTGCCCCCCTTCCCTTCCCACATCCACACCTTGCCACCTGCTCTCCACATCCTCTCTCTCCCCTCTCAGCTCTTAAAGTCCACCATTCTCTTCCCAGGTGGGGGCCTTAGTGCCTGCAGAATATCTCAAAGAGCTGCATCAGATTATTATATATTTCCCTTCAGGGGGAACTAGGACTTTGTTTTATCACAGCACTGGTGTTTCTTGACCCCTTTTCTTTCCTGCATTCCCTCACTTCCCTAATTAGTAACTGCTTGAGTCCACTCTTTGGAACTCAGGGAATGGCACACGCTAGAGTGTGTGCTGGGGTGAAGGGGTCGAACACAGAGACTCTTTTGTCCCCAGGAAGGTCCTTTGGGGCCCCATTCGGTTTCAACTCCGTTTTACTTTTTTTTTTACTTTTGGCTGTACCTCAGGGCATCTTAGTTCCCAGATCAGGGATCAAACCCATACTCCCTGCAGGGCAAGCTTGGAGTCCTAACCACTGGACTGCCAGAGAAGTCCCTTGGTTACTATTATTAACTCTATGCTGTCTTTTCTGACCGGACTGCATCCCTATTCCCATCCTCCAGCCTCCTCATGTGCACTCAGAACAACCTGTACTCCACCCCCGACCCCAGCATCATCTTATGTCATGTGTCCTGGTTACCTTCCACTGTACAACAAAATACCCCAAGGCCAGGGCCTGAAAGTAATGACACCATTTATTTTGCTCAAGAATCTGCATTTAGATGGGCTTGGCAAAGGTGGCTTTTCTCGGCTCGTGTTGGCATCAGCTGGGCTGGCCCGGAGACTGGGATCTTACGCTGCATCCACTCACAGGCCCTGTGCTAAATGCAGGCAAACAGCTGGGACCCTCCTGGGGCTCTGGATCAGAACACGGACGTGTGGCCTCTGCAGGTGCCGTGGGCTTCCTCATGGGGGCTGAGTTCCAAGGGCAAGTGTCCCAACAGGAAAAGAGCCAAGTGGGAACCATATCGTCGTCCTGAATGGCCTAACCTCAGAAGCCACACTGTTGCTTCCTCTGGCCTAGTCACTGAGGCAGTCACAAAGGGCCTCCAAGCTCAAGGTCAGAGGAAATAGACTCCCTTTAATGGACCAGTATCAGATTCTAGAAAAGCATTTTGTTGTTGTTTAGTCTCTAAGTTGTATCCAACTCTTTGCGACCCCATGGACTATAGCCTGCCAGGCTCCTCTGTCCATGGGACTTCCCAGCCAAGAATACTGGAGTGGTTTGCCATTTTACTTCTCCTGGAGATCTTCTCAACCCAGGGATCGAATCCATATCTCCTGCACTGGCAGGTGGATTCTTTACCACTGAGCCACCAGGGAAGCCTCCTGGAAAGCATGTGGAACCAGACATAAATACTGTACTAGCCACGTCTCTTATTTTCTGTATTCTGATGCTTTGATATATCTGGGGCCTTGCTGCCCTTGGAGAGACTGCCCTCCCAGGGTTAACCAACCCCTAGAGATAGCCATCTATGGGGTTGCACAGAGTCAGACATGACTGAAGCGACTTAGCAGCAGCAGAGATAGTCAACAACTTACTCACAAGTGCACTTTCCAAATACAAAACAGCCGATCCAGAACCCACACCCCAACCATCCCCCTTATCAGCTCTCACACTCTGGGCCACCTGCCCTAATCACCCCAGGACCCAGGGCCAGACAATGAGGGACAGTCCCTGTGCTCCAGCGCCTGATAGGACTATTCCAACTAGCCAGGCCTATGTCTGTTTTTCTTGCCTCATGGTACCTTCCCGCATGAAGCTACTCAGTTCAGTTCAATTCAGTTGCTCAGTTGTGTCCAACTGTTTGCGACCCCATGAACCACAGCATGCCAGGCCTCCCTGTCCATCACCAACTCCCAGAGTCCACCCAAACCCATGTCCATTGAGTTGGTGATGCCATCCAACCATCTAATCCTCTGGTCGTCCCCTTCTCCTCCTGCCCTCAATCTTTCCCAGCATCAGGGTCTTTTCAAATGAGTCAGCTCTTCGCATCAGGTGGCCAAAGTATTGGAGTTTCAGCTTTAGCATCAGTCCTTCCAATGAACACCCAGGACTGATATCCTTTAGATGGACTGGTTGGATCTCCTTGCAGTCCAAGGGACTCTCAAGAGTCTTCTCCAACACCACAGTTCAAAAGCATTAATTCTTCTGTGCTCAGCTTTCTTTATGTTCCAACTTATATCCATACATGATCACGGGAAAAACCATAGCCTTGACTAGATGGATCTTTGTTGACAAAGTAATGTCTCTGCTTTTTAATATGCCATCTAGGTTGGTCATAACTTTCCTTCCAAGGATTAAGTGTCTTTTAATTTCATGGCTGCAATCACCATCTGCAGTGATTTTGGAGCCCAGAAAAATAAAGTCTGACATTGTTTTCCACTGTTTCCCCCATCTATTTGCTATGAAGTGATGGGACCGGATGCCATGGTCTTAGTTTTTGGAATGTCGTGCTTTAAGCCAGCTCTTTTCACTCTCCTCTCTCGCTTTCATCAAGAGGCTCTTTAGTTCTTATTCACTTTCTGCCATAGGGATGGTGGCATCTGCAGATCTAGAAAGGCTCTTGCCCACATTTTCTCCCTCCCTCTGCTTCCTGAGGACATTTGTGCTTTCCCACGTGGCCCCTTGTGGCAGCGCTTGCCCCCTCATCTAAAAATCTAAGGATAACAAGCTATCTTTTCCATGGTAAAAGTCTCCTGATCTCTTGACCTTCAGTTCGGCTCAGTTCAGTCGCTCAGTCGTGTCCGACTCTTTGCGACCCCATGAATCGCAGCACGCCAGGCCACTGGAAAGACTCTTTACCTCGCTACAGCTCACATTTGCTATTCCTAAGCATGTGTGCTGTGCTTAGTCTCTCAGTTGTGTCTGACTCTTTGCAACACCATGGACTGTAGCCCACCAGGCTCCTCTGTCCATGGAGATTCTCCAGGCAAGAATACTGGAGTGGGTTGCCATGCCCTCCTCTAGGGGATCTTCCCAACCCAGGGATCGAACCTAGGTCTCCCGAATTACAGGCAGATTCTTTACCCTCTGAGCCACTAGGGAAGCCCATGAGTACACCGCACTTTAGGAAAATACTGAGGCCATTTGGGGGAACTACAATCTTGCACACTCTGTATTCTACTTGATTATGAACTTCCCTTTCTTATCCTTACTTTGTGCACACAAAAACAGATTTTTTTAATCTTTTTTTTTTAAATCTCCTCATCCCCTGTGCCTAGTACATAGAATGTTTGTTGACAGACTAGCTGATGGAAGTTTTGACAGCCATACACCACCTTTGTCCTTATTTAGCATCCAATGGGAAAGGGCTCTGCACATACCTTGAACACACCCCGCCAAAGTGGTTGCACACTCAGCCTGTTCTCTGCTCCACTATGCTGAAGCACACACCCAAAACAGCCAGCTCCTCTTACCTCTGCTCTGTGAGGTTTCCTGGGATGATAAAACCAGCCTCCTCTGAGTCTCAGGGGTGGGACGGGTGTGGAGCCAGAGTGGGAACCTCTGAGGCGCGTCTCACCACTGGAAGGCTGCACTGGCAGGCAGGGTGCTGGGAGAATCTGGTCTCTGAGTCACCTGCAGCTGTGCATGCAAACAGCTGGGGTGTCCCTCATCCAGGCAGCTCAGCCCCACTCTAATTTAGGAAAATTTCTCCAGGTGGTTCCCCAAAGAAAGAGTCATGCTCCCAACTGCCCTCATCCTAGGAAAGTGGAGAAACCTGGGACAGCTTTGGCTCTAACAAAGATGGCAACAAGAAAGCTCAAAAGCAGGGAAATGCTCCTCCATCCTCCAGGTTTGCAGTCCCTTCTCCCATTCCTCCTATAGGGCAAGGGTATCCCAAAGGGGCCAGTACCTCCCTCCTCAAGCCCACGCGCTACAGGAAAGGAAGGGTACTTTCATGAGGTTTACAGCAAGTGAGGAGGTCAGGAAAGACACCCCACATCTCTTCCACCTGCGTGTCAGATGCTGGAATCCTTCTGACAATTAACAAAATCTAATTTTATCTAAGGAGAGATGAGATGCACAAAGCTAATACTCCTGAGAGAAATAGCAAGTCGGTTTAAGGTCAGTCGGTGCTTATTCCAACAAACAGCCCTTCTTTGTGAGCAGATTTGATTGAGGGGCAGAAGCAGAGAGGAAACTCGGGGTGGGGGGCAAATACGGAGGGTGGAGGAGGGATTCTATGTCTCCTTCCTCAGGAGGCTCCCTTCCTTCTGCCAAGATCTTGTCTCATCATCTTATTCAGTGTCAAGGAGCTGTCAGAAAAGCCATTCCATTCACATCCCCTACAGCCCTCGGATCCCTTTCTCCAAGTCATCCAACCCATCTGAGGTGTCTGGTCCTTGCTCAAAGTCCTCTGCAGAAAAATGGTTTCTTCATACATTGAGAGTACAGTTTTCTCAGCCAAATTTCAGATTTCCAATGTAATGTCATTCACACTAGCAAAAGGTAAAAATCACCTGTGTCCATCAACAGATGAATGGATAAACAAATAAACACATAATGAAATATGATTCAGTATTGAAACGGAATGAAGTTCTGACGCACATCACAACACAAACTTCAAAGACCTTATACTAAGTAAAATAAGCCAGACACAAAAGGACAAATATTATATGATTTTACTTGCAAATGTATGGAAACATTCTACCGTAGAATGTGGTTACTGAGGGCTGGGGGAGGGAGGAATGGGCAGTCATCTTTTCATGGGAATAGAGTTTCTATTTAGAATGATGAAAAAGTTCAGGAAATGAACTGTGGTGATCGTTGCACAGCCACGTGAGTATATTTAATACCACTGAATTGTATATCTTGTTCAGTTGCCAAGTCATGTCTGACTGCAACCACACGGACTGCAACACACCAGGCTTCCTTGTCCTTCACCATATCTGTATACCTAAAAGTGGCTGAAATTTAAATTTTAGGCTATGTATATCCTACCAAAATTTCTTTTTTTAATGTTAAGCAATGACCTCTGTCCCCAGGCTCTCACACTCTTTTGTTCTATTTTTGACACAGCACTCTGTGTTGATTGATTGAGCAACGCCAAGCAGAGAAGAGTCATGTCCAGGAGAAAGGGGAATCTGGTTAGGTGAAGCTTTTGACCCCATGGACAAGCCAGCTCTTATGCCAAAAACAAAGGCTGGGCTGTTTCCACGCTGCCCCAGTAACACACCTGTGCAGCCTCCACTCGTTGCATCAGCCTTTCCATAACCACCTTTCACCCGCAAACTCAGGTTCTAATTCCTTAGGCCAGAGTTTAACACCCTCCCATCTGGCCCCAGCCCAACTTTCCAGCATCCCCCTCACCAGCAACCTCTACAAACTACTCCAACCCTTTGGCCCATTCCCCATTCTCCAAGCACACCTTGCAATTTCGCTGCTGTGTCTCCTGCCCGCCTTCAAAGTCCATCCTGAGCCCAGCGCCTCAGGGGTCCCTCCTCAAGCTGGTCCTCTTCACTGAGTCTCAAGCCCTTCCCAAACTCAGGGCTCGCGGTATTCTTCGTTGGCATACTTCTTATTGCTTAGTTATACAACAGATCTACCGGTGCTGGTGATTAGATTCTAAGATTAAGCTCTAAGGAACTTTAAGAGATTATTTAATTCGACTTTCTTAATAGGTAGGGAGAACACCAAGCCTGAACAATGACTTGCCAGGGGCCTCAGCGCTCATTAGTAGCAAAGGAGGGTGGAGAATTCCTGCCCTCGAATAGACTCCATCCTGTCTCCTCCATAACACCACGCGGCCTCTCAGAACTCTTTTAAATGCGTCAGCCTTATTGTGCTTAATGGGGTTTTGAAGCTCCATCCAGGCAGGCAAGGACCACACCCTATGCCGTTGGCATCCTCACAACACCCAGCACAGTCTTAATAAGTCCATGTTGAAACCAAAAGGTGTTTCTAGGTCAGCCCCTTAACTGCTCTGGCCTAAAATTTCTCTTAACAGTTTCTTAACGACTGTGATCTTTTTCTCCTCTTCCTTATTTGGAATTTGGAATATCTTCCTTATGAGTTCTCTGGGAGTGAGTTAGACAAACCAAAACAAAAGCAGGTGGATAACACAGTTGAAGAAACTTAGCCAATTTTTGCAACCTCAGATGTACAAATTCAGGTTACTTCTTGGCCCGAACTGTGGACCCACCGTAAGTTGAACCAGACAGACTTGCTCTAATTTTATCTCCACTTTGCAGGCAGACAGCATCCCTGGGTTGGTTCACTTCATTTATTTCCTAGACCATTACTCCATCGCTCTTGCTGTCTCGGCCATGTGGGCATTCTCTCAGTTGGAACATACAGAAGCTCCTTACAGCTTTTAGAAAGGAAAGAGGAAAAGAACAGGAAAATATAGCTTCACCCCACTCATAACAGAGACAGAAGCCTCTTGGCAGGCCTGGCAGTATCTACTTAGGGGTGATTTTGCAGATGTCACCTAGGACAAGGCTAGCTCTCTTCCTGCAGCTGAGCTCCGTCCCCTGCTTCCGTCCAGAGGGAGCCATCAGAGCAGGACACGAACTGCGTCATCACAGACCACAAAACCCAAAGGTCCTGGCTGCAAGGATGAGGGCCTTCTACTGGCCCCCAGCACTGGGGTTAGATGGTGAGGGGGAGAGAAAGGAGACCTGGGGAGCATTCTGAGTGCTGAGTAACTTCAGGGAGGGAAGCTGAAGGAGAGAGACCCAGGGCCATAATTACAGAAACCTCCTGCAAATTTTAATTAAAACTTGGGCGGAAACAAACACCAGAAACAAGTGTCATTCATCACCTTAAAACACCGACGAAGGTAAACACTGCCACAAACTCCGACAAAGAAAGGGAGGAGGCAGGGAAAAGGGGGTGATCACTCTAGATATCAAGCAAATCAAATTACCCTCGGGGCCCGGCCCAACACAGGCATTAATCACCGGTTATCCAGGCTGCACACCTGTACAGGAAGGCGAACCTGGTGGCTCCAGATGACTCCAGCCGACGGAGCAGGCAGGCGGCTGCCCTGGGCTGGACTGGGCTGGACGGACGCGAGGGGCGGGGAGGCAGATCGAGGGGGAGCCTGATCGGAAGTGAGCACGTGGTCGCTGTTCCCCGACACCACCCGCACCACCACCCCGCAGCTCTCCCCAGGCCAGGCAGAATGAGGCGCAGGAGAGTGGAACTGGGTTCAGGCAGGTGAGCACAGTTTCTCTTGCCATTTTCCCTCCCGCTGCTCCCATTTCTCAGCACAGCTTCCTCCAGAGCTGTAAAACCTTGCCCTGGGAGAGGGCAGGCTTCAGGAGTGATTCTCAAGGATTCGGGGAGAGAAGGTCAGTTCCTAAATCCTTGCTGTGGCCCAGTTTTCTCCTGTCTTGAAATTCAAAGTGGAGGGAGAAAGGAGTGGAGGAGGGTGGTGGGATGAGGGCTGAGGTGGGGTAGGGAGGGGACCAAGTGAGCCTCTGACTTTGTTTCCTGGCCTTGATCCACCCCCAAGCGAGTCCCCAGCGCTGCTCCCAAGCTGAACGTCCGCACAAAGAGGGGCTGGAAAACAGCTCAGCCATCCGGGCTGGGAGCTATTTGCACTTGATGAAAAATTTCAAGTGGGAACCATCTGAGTCTGTGCTTATGTGAATGCGAGCGTGCATTTAGAAGGAACAAATGATTTATTAGCGGGGCCTCCACAAAGTCTCCTTCCAAAAGGGAAGGAGAGTCTCCCCACCCCTTCCCCCACTCCCTTATCGTTAAAACCTTGGAGGGGTAGAATCCATTTGGGCTCTTAAGCCAGCCTGCAAGGGAGTCACAGCTAATCAAGCAGCCAGCTCCGCTCTTCCAGCCTTTCTCTGAGTACAACAATATGTATAAACTGGCAAAATGGACTGTGGGCCACTTTGATGTTAAACAAAGAGGGAAAACGCCAAGACGGCTAGAAACTGTATTCCTGTTTAACCCCTCCGTGTCCTTTCTACAAAGCAAATTTAAAACTCGCACAGCCAAAGAAGGAAGCATGATAATTTCGGACAGACCCAAATGTTTCCTGGAAGAGAGAAGGCCGGTCTCACCCTCTGAATTACTTGCTCTGACTATTAAGAGATTGTCCTTTGAGCAGTTTCGGGGCCTGACGTCCTAGGATCTCTGCATACACCATCTCAGTCCTTGCGACACCTCTGTGTGAACTCTATCATCCCATTTTGAAGATGGAGCGACAGAGCAGTTAAGGGACACGCCTCTTACATCTCAGCCTGCAACAAGGCTTCACACCCTGGTCTCTAGAGTTCCAGAACCCTCCTGGAACACAAAGTTTGGGATGTTTCTCATTCTGGATGAACTCCCTTTTCCTGCGAGTGAGGTGGCTTACATAAGTAAACTTTTCAGATATCTAAAACCTATCCCTTTAGAGACAACAACTCTTTTTAAGTTTTTAAATCATCTGAAAGGGAATTTTTCTAACTGTATGTCCTGTGGCTTACAAAAGAGAAAATTCCTAGGGAATGTACAAAAGGAATGATTTCTAGCCCGGCAGGAATTCCAGCCATTAGGTCCTCAGAGATGCCAAGGAAGGGATATTACTATGAGCCAAGAGGGTGACCTCCTGGTGAGGAGGGAAGAGGGGTGTGAGCCAGGGACAGCCTCGCCCCTGAGGAATAAAAGCACCAGGAAGATTTTCTGAAGTGGAGTCAGAAAACCAGCCATGAATCAAGAAGTAAGAACCTTTAAGAAGATTCTGTCATCCATATTGTCCTATTCTTTCTTGCTGATAACCTCTAAAACAAAACCAAAAAAATTTTTTAATGAAAATGTGTGTGAGTGAAAATGTAACAGTAATGATACTTGAGTGATTTTATTAACCTCCTTCTTCTCCTTTTTGCTCTAAGGCTCCGTTTTAACTTATATCAAAGAGGTGGATTGGGTACTCAAGTTTTAGGCAAGCCTTGTACCCAAAGAGCCTGTAGAAGGGAAGACAACATCTGATTCCCATGCAATGTCACTGGGTCAAGGATGTTATTTTGTTGTGTTAAAACTCTGTGTCTATAAGTGTGGACAGTGGGGAGGCTTTGGACCAGGAGGAACCAGCTTAGAATCCTAGCTCTGCCACTTACTAGCAGAGTCACCCAGAACACTTAAACTTCCAGCTTTAGATTCTCCACCTGTGACGTGGGACTAATATAACCTACTTGTGGGATGGGCTGAGAATCAGTCCTTCATGGAGAGCCCTTTTCATTTAGGGAAAAAATATACTAAATGTACAGATGCATTCATGAGAGCAGATCTTTTTGCCTACCTTTACAAATAGAACATCTTCATCTCCTACCCTCTCACATTGTCAAGTTAGACTTTGCGCTCAGTCGTGTCTGACTCTGCAATCCCATTGACTGTAGCCCACCAGGCTCCTCTGTCCATGGGATTCTCGAGGCAAGAATACTGGAACGGTTGCCATTTCCTACTCCAGGGAATCTTCCTGCCCCAGGGATCGAACCTGTATTTCTTGAGCCTCCTGCATTGGCAGGTGAATTCTTTACCATGAGCGCCACCTGGAATATATTGAACCATAAAATTCATGGTGAAATACATTGACTATGGACACCATTTTAGAGACTAATGGCAATTACCAAAGTGCCAAGAGAAACTCACAGTTAAGTCTGAGGCTGCAGTGTGAGACCACGTTAGGATTAATCTACCAGGTAGAGAATTGATGAGTTAGGCATCCAATTAAATGTATGCCCTGAAGACTTTCGCATGTCTTATCTCACTTTGTTAATAGAATAGCCTCAGATTGGCATTACTAACCCCACTTTACAGAAAGTTTCGACAACACCCCACAGTCACAGAATTAACAAGCAGCATAACTGCGCTTCATACCCAGATCTTACTGATGCCAACATCCCTTCTTTATATACCACTTCACGCTGTACCTATTTCTGCAATCAGCTCAAATCCTAGATTTGTATTAATAGTACCCAGAGCATTATTTAAGGCTGGACAATTCCAAGGAAGTTTTTCAATGGTTTATGACCCATGGGTGAGTGATTCTGAATATTACTGGCGAAAGGCAATTTCTTCCTCCATCTGTCTTCCTCTTCCTGGTTCTGTCTTTCTATGCCTTTCCCCTTCCCCTCACTTGATAGTATTCTCATCAATATAAAAATAAGATGATAAAACCAAGATGTTAGTCCAAATAGGATTTTTTTTTCCTATTGACTGTATAAGAAAGAGAGAGAGAGTTTGTGTGAGAGAATGAGAGAGAGAGATGACGAAGACACATCCTTTAACTTCTGTTTACCGCGAATTTTTATCAAAGGCCCTTTACCCTAAGGCTACGGTCGTGCTTGCAGCCTTCCTTCTGGCACTGTGGCCGGTTCGCCAGCCAGTGTGCTGAAAGCCTGGGTCACAGTGGGGATCAGCGATGCCCTCAGGTCTCAGGACAGACAGGCGGAGCCACGGGGCCAGCATCGTGGGGTGTGTCACCTCCAGCCGTGGCCTTTGCCAATGGTATCACTTCTGACTTGGTCCCTCCACGTGAGACAGCTTAGGCATCTCTATGGGTCTTAAGTGAGGAGGCAAACCTCAAGCAGAAAAATCACTTGATAGAGGAATATGAAACACTCTCTCCAAAATCTACGGTGTCCCTAGAGGTCACCAGTGCTTACTCTTCTGGGAAAAATATGGGATAGAAGAAGAGTCCAAAATCGAGACCTGGAATGCCACTGAACTCTGTCCCTCCCCATTCTGAGTTGGACCTAACACTTTCTTTCAAAAAAAAAAAGGGGGGGGGGGGTGATTAATGCTACTGCTCAGCTTTCTGTGGGGTTTGTTTTGTATTCGTTTGGCTGCGCCGGATCTTTAAGTGGCACGCAGGATCCTTGATCTCCATTGCCGCACATGGGAAATTTTGTGCGAAAAGTCGCTTCAGTCACGGTGTCCGAGTCTGTGCAACACTGCGGACTGTATAGCCCGCTACCAGGCTCCTCTGTCCATGGAGATTCTCCAGGCAAGAATGCTGCAGTGGGGGCCATTTCCTATTCCAGGGGATCTTCCCGACTCAGGGATCAAACCTGAGTGTCCCATGTCTCCAGCACGGGCAGGCAGGTTCTTCACCACTAGCGCCACCTGGGAGGCCTGCGGTATGTGGGATCTAGCGCCCCAGCCAGGGATAAAACCCGGGCACCCTGCACTGGGAGCGCGGAGTGTCAGTCACTGGACCCCCAGGGAAGTCCCTGGACCTGACACTTTCTAACCTCCTCCGTTACCCTGATTTCCTGCGGAAAACACCCCTTCATGGCACAGGGGAAACTCAAGGAGAGAGCTCACAGTGCTGGCAGCACAGAGTCGGCTGTTTTCATCTTTAAGTCACTCAGTGGGAAGCCAGCCATCTTGGTGGAACCACAGCTGGACCCAAAGCTGCCACCAAGAGTGTCTGGTGTTGGATTCGGCCTGAGTCTCAGCCTGCCCCACACATATTTTATTTTCCAACACTCCCACCACCACCACCGGATGTGGTGTGCTTGACATTACTCTGGCTAATACAGGTCCACTGGAAGCTGCAACATCTTATCTCCTTCTGCACAGACTCCTGGGCCTTCCCAGACAAGGGCTGCTACAGTGGGAATAAGAACAAGATACGACTTGCTACTTTATCTTCAAACCACAAATATCTCTTATTTGAACGACCATTTCTACCATAAGCAGGTTACCTAACTCTCTGGACCTCCATTTCCTCTGGGGTAAAATAGGAACAACATCCACCTCAAAAGGCAGTGGTGCCCATTAAATGAGAAAACCTCTGTGTCATATTTGACACAGAATCACAGGTCGGTCAGCTCCTTCCCTTCAGGCTTTGGCCAGAGTCTTCTCCACAGGTGATATGGCGTGAGGAGTTCCCTGATGCCCAGAAGACCAGCAGGCGAAGGGTCCAGCCAAGGTCACAAGCTTTTCCCAAAATGGGATTAGGAGCAGAGATAAGACGCTTCAGCAAGAGAGGAGTAAAGCTACACGTTGAGCAACTAAGCCTCCAGCTCTTAGGCGAATGCCAGTCTAATGGCCTTGACATATATATTTTTAATTTCATGAGTTAAAATAAGATCAACAGCATTTGAGCTAGCCCCATGCATGCCAATAAATAATTCACTTCATGGTGGATATATGTCCCTAGGACTCCAGTGTAGACAACAAAGAATAGAGAATACATAAAAACTGCAAAATGGGCTGACATGAGCTGTCTTAGCTCTGTCCATATGTGCTTGAATCTCCCTAAGGCACTAAAGCTAATGTTAAACGACATATGTGTCGAGGAGCACAAAGACAGTCCTTCTCTTCGATCTAGTCTATCTCTGGGAATTTGTCACAAGGCGATCATTCAATGGCTCACACTAGAAACCTGAACGTCACTGGTTTAGAACACTGCTATAGGCAAGAAACAGAGATACAGTGAACCTCGGTCCAGCCACTCGTGTTGTTTTCTGAAATTCATATCATAAGAAATGCCTACAATATACCATTAAATGAAAAAGGGACCAAATGTTAAATATGAATCTTGTTACAACTCTTCTTAAAATAAGCACATGTAAATTAAAAATATTAGAAGGAACTATGCCAAACGTCAATACTGATTTTCTTTGGGTGGTAGAACTTTTAAAATACTTTTCTTCAACTTATGCTGAACATTCTGGCTTTTTAAAATTGCAATATTATTTACCTAAGGAAAGTGCACCGATTTTAAGGGAATAATCAATGAGTTCTGACAAATATATACAACATTTTATTTATACAAATACATTAAAATATAATATTTATATTATAACTATTTATATATATGTGAATATATACACTGTTTTTAAATTTATTTTTAGTTGGAGGATAATTGTCTTACAATATTGTGTTGATTTCTGTCATACATCAACATGAGCCCCTTTCTTATTAAGCTATTTCTCTGCCCAGTAACCACCACTCTTCTGATTTCTATCTCCTTAAATTGGTTTTACCTGTTTTTGAACTTTCTATAAATGAGATCAAGTGCGTCATCTCTTGCAAATGGCTTCTTTGACTCCAAATAGCGTTTTTCAGATTCCTCCAAGCTGTTGGACTCCTTTTTATTCGCTGAATATTATTCCAATTAATGGATCTATCACATTTTGTTTTTCCTTTTCCCCGTTGGTTGACATGTGGGTTGTTTCCAATTTTTGCTATTAGGAACTAATCTGCAGTGAACATTTTTATAGATTTATGCTTTTGTTTCTTTTGCGTAAATGTCTAAAAGAGGAAGAGAAAAATTGCTTGGTTCTGTCTATAAACAGAAACCGCCAACAGCTTTCCAGACCCGTTGCACCGTCTTGTGTCCCCATCAGCAGAGCATGAAAGTTCCGATCGTTCCACATATTCTCCAGCAGTTACTATCATTGTCTTTTAATGTTTTTCCATTCCGGCAGATGCATGGCGGCTTTACTTTCTCACTGACTTCAGTCTCTCTTTCGCTGCCTAGCAATGTCAGGCACATTCTCGTGTGCGTACTCGCCATTGCTGGCTCTTCTTTGGGAAGAGTCTATGCTCTCTTCTCTCTTCTTTACTCTTGAGTCCCACTGGCCAGGCCTGGTCCCTGCCACCTCCAGGGCATCAGCCCAACTGGACCCAGCAAAAGGCATCAGGGGCGGACATCCAAAAGAAAGCCGAGAGCTATTACCAAAACGTAGGCTGAACGGATCTGGGTACCCACATATAACAAATACCCATGACATTCTACTGCTCCCCCAAGCCTCCATGCTGCTCCATTTTGGTCTGTCAAAACACCACCGATCCTTCAAGCCCCGACCTAATCTCCGCATCTTCCTGACCCCCTCTTGCCTTTCCTCCACCACAGAAGTTTGTTTCACTCTCTTCTGTGGCATTTCTTACTCCGCAATTTAGTATCAGCATTTATGAACTTAGATCTCATTTGTCCTACCACCTAATAATTTACATGCATTGGGCTTTTCAATTTGCTTCTGATATGCTTTCACACCGCCTTGAGATTTTTTTTTTTTCAGCAGGGAAGGAGCTGTTTAGGAAAGTAAGGAGCCAGAAGCCCCCAGGAAGAGTGAGCATCAGGGCACAAGCAACCAGCGGGAGGCTTGTATGCGCACTTTGCTGGTGTGCAAAAGCCTGGGGAGGGGGTGAGGAGGAGGGAAAGAGCTGAAAAAGAGGTTACAAATGGTGAAGAGAAATCACGGCGTTTATTTCTAAATGATGACTCTTTATCTTCTGACCCCAGGCCTATTTGTTGACAAGCCCTTCTGTCAAAACGTGTTGGTCAAGGGGAGGGAGGCCCAGTGCTCCGGCGCACGAGGAGCCCTTGATCTTGTCTCTGCCGGAATCCAGGCAGCAGCCTCCGCCCCCAACCCCCACCCCCCGGCCCCTCCGCCAGCAATCAGCCTCCTGATGGGCAGGAGGCCCCTCTGGGAATGGGGATTTGACAAGGCTTGTCTGAGCTGTCAGGCTTTCTCATCCTCCCCTTCCTGCCCTGGGAGAGGAACAGCTCTGCAGGCTACTTCGAGGACAAGAGCTGAAACCACAGCGAAAAGCTGCTCAGACATGAGCAGGGCAGGCGCTTAAATCCACTGTATAAAAAGATAGCTGGATGAAGAAAACAGGTACAGGCCAAATGCACAGTGTATCTCGAGGCTGTGGGAATAGCCTCTGGGGAACTCAGTACAGTGAAGGACTCGCTTGCTTTCTCTCTCTCTGAGACGCCCTCTCACTCCAGCAGCAGTGAATTAAAATCGCCTATCAAGCAGGTGGTAAGGGACACTCTGGCAGATAAAGGTTATCCCAGGATGGACTTTTCCCTGAGGCTCTGACACTGTCTTGCCAGCTCCACAGTGGACAGTCACACCCTGCCAAGAAAAGGGGTCCAGAGGTGCAGAGGCGCTGCAGAGGAGCCCTGGGCGGGAGGAGGACAGGGGGCCGGGGGCTCTCCCGGACCCCAGGGCCTGAGTGATGGAGGCCTGGCCTTGCATCCTTAGCATCCCTTCCCCCCCACCCCCTCCCCCGTCCTTCGCCCCCTTACTCCCCACATCGCCCACCCCCAACCCTCACACCTCTCCCACCTCCCCACTCACCACCCCCCAACACCCCTTCTCACCATCCACCCCACCCAGAGCCAGAGAAGCCCGAAGCCAGAATGTGACTACTCCTGTTTAGTACAAAACCAAGAAGGAATGAGGGGCAGAGGGAAAGAGGCAGAAGAAATGTCCAACTGTCACACGTCAGCAGGATGTGTCCTTAAGGGATGGATGAAGGTAGGAAGATTGGGGAAGGTCTCAAAATGCAAACAAGTGTCGTCCTATTTTCTCCTTTGCACAAATCCAGTGCCTCTCGCCACACACACAAACACACAGACACACCCCGATCCCAACTCATCTGTCCTGAAGATAAACGTGCTTTCTTGAAACCCTAAAACCTGTCTCCCATTAATTCTGCTTCTCAGAGTGAAGCTTTCCCTGGTGACTGATTACAGAAAATTGCTTATTTCAAGAAACGTGGAAACCCTCCTGGAGACAATGGCTTCCATTCTGGTTTCAGAGACTTCTGCACTGACAGGCGAGAGAGACTAGCATTGAGGGGATCAGGAATTGGGGGGAAGAGGGCAGAACAGTTCACACACACGTGCATGAGCATGCACACACACACACACACACACACACACACACGCATACACACACAGGCTGTCCCAGAAACTGCACCACATGAAACGGCTACATCGGGGCTTCTAATTACTTCTCTGTCTAATTCATGCTAACACAGCAATTAGCGATAAAGCTCAAAACACTCATACACATTAGCCTGATGACATTTAATTATGACATTAGATGTATTGAGATATGTGTAGCTTACCCAGGAATAAGAAAACTACATGTCTGGCCGATGTAAACGGCAATGTACTAAAAATAAAGGAAAGCCGTGAAACTCTCACTTATTAAAACAAAATGGTGTAATGGGTGCATTTTTATGAACTATGCCATTTCAAGAGGCGGAGAAGGAATCTGGTCTCCTTGGCTCGGAGAACATGGCTTGGACTTTATTTTTGAAAAGAGGGGGAAAGGTAGACGGTAGCGGATTACTGCTCTCCGCCTCTGGTTATCCATCCTCACTGTCAGCCCCTTCGACGTCAGCAGAAGATACAGGGGATGACACTGTTTTGCCAGGATGGTCCACGAGACATGCCATTTGCTTGTGGTTTACATGGAGCCTGTTCCTGAGACATGATTAATAGCTCAGCAGCACTGCCAAAAAGCGCATAAATCTGGCCATCCGCGGAGTAATTGACACACTGCTCGTCTTGCAAATACCTGGAGCGCCGGCTTACCGAGGGCCGATCCCCAAGTGGGCATTCCAAGCAGCTGATTAGGCCTCGCTCAGTTGCTGACACTACAGTTTGGAGGTCCGTTGCCTCATAGCACCCAATTAGCTGCCACATAAGGTTAGTTGCCCCTTGAGCAACCTTGCCCAGGTGTTACAGACCAGCTGAGTGAACACAGGCGACCACAGAAATTCCACTAGAGCACCCAGGCCCTGACAGAGGGCCCTTGGGGTGGAAACCTCAATCCCCAAATTCTGGATCAAGTTGTCCTTCAATTTAGCTTCTCAAATACTCCTGCTTCAGTTCGTCACACCCCAGGCATCACCATCTGCCACCCAGCCCCGCGTGGTACTCACTGTTGCCCGGACCTTTCTTCTCCCACCTCCCACCTCATCCTCCTTTCCAACTCATTATCCATCTTCACCTTCCACACTGCCGTGCTCCAGGAACTTGAAAACTTCAGCCCCCTCTCTGTTTCTCCGATGTCTCCCTTTCTATGAAAACAAGCGCAACTGACATAGCATAGGAGCCACTGTGGAGATTAAAGATTACATAATGAACCAGTTGCAAAGCCCTCTGAAAGCACAAAATGCTGTAGGAGTAATTATCGTCATTGTTATTAATCACCTCAGTTCATCACACATAGTAAACATGAGATAATAAAGAGGAGACTCTTAAATGCAGTATCAGCAGCAAGACCCATTTATTACAATGCTATTTGCTTGGATTCCATTACAGTTATAAAATTTTACGCTCATCTAGCACTTTTCATCTAGGAATGCCAAAGTGCTGCACAAAGCGCAGGCTCTAATTACGCTAATCCTCCCAACACCAAGGAGGCGGGGTGTGGGGAGCTGCCGAGAAAGACCACTTCCACTCATGCAACTCGCTGTCTAAGCAGATCCCTGGCCAGGTCTGGGGCAGACTGCCTGCTGAGGGCTGCATCTAGAAACTTCCAAAATCTGAGAAAGTTTGTAGATGAGTCATATCATTTTCCTAAAAGCACAAATAATTAATGTCAGATAGACACACATACTGAGGTCTGAACATTTTTCTTCTGTGGGGGATGATGTAGCCAGTCTCTTGCGAGTAATCGACCTGCCTTGATCTTACCACCTTGGTCCATGCTTTCTGTGTTTGCCATCGGAGTCTGCAAGAATATCCTCTATGTCTTATTGTAGGTAACATTGCCAGCCTGAAAGTTTTACACAGGGATGACAATTAAAAAAAAAAAGAGATGTCTAAAGTTTATATTATTTATTTAGGTTGCACGGCAGGGCTTGTAGGAGGGATCTTCGGCTCCCCAGTCAGGGATTGAACCTGTGCTGTCAGCGGTGAAAGCCTGGAGTCAGGGAATTCCCAGGGGTGATGATTATTGACAGTAAATGAGTGGTCTACCTGGGGAAATACAATGAAAGCAATGTATATAATCAATATCTTGTCACTTTGCCAGTGTACTACTCATCTGGGGAGGAAAAACAGCTTTGGATAACTCATACAATTTTTACAATATTTCTAATACTTTGTTGTAGGTTTTGGTACCAGTAAATGGATAGTTTCAGCTATAGTCATCATTTTGACCTGCCACTAATAAGAGCAGAACAAATTACTTACACTCTTAGGATTTGGCATCTTACACTTTTAAAAGTATATTATGACTCCAAAGCAAAGTACCTGCAACCCAGAAAGTGACCTATGAGGTCCAGGAAAAAGGTAGAAATCATTTGCTTTACTTTATTCTGTTTTCTTTTCTTCTTTTGGACATGTAGCATGTGGGATCTCGGTTCCCTGACCAGGGACAGAACCCATGCCCCCTCCCCACCCCAACCCCAACTTGGAAGTGCAGAACCCTAACCACGGGATGGCCAGGGAATTTCCACTTTATTCTATTTTCTTTGTAAAACCAACGAAATTAATTTTACTAATGTGTTGCTCAGATTGAAGATAGAACACAAATATACGGATATGAAGAGTGAACATCCAAATATTTGAAGAGTTCAAAAACCAAAGAGAAATACATAGTGAAAGAGAAGTGTGCTGAGTCAGACTCCACTTCTTTGTCCATATTAGAAATGTTCTTCATCCATATTAGAAACGAGAGGACAATGTGTATGTGTCTAAAAAGACTGGGCTGGAGTCCCTGAAACCACAAAGGGCTTGCCAAGCTGAGAGGCCGTGTCAGTCCTCATCCACACATCAGACAGAAATGACTGTGTGCTCCCCACATAGCTCTGGACCACATTTAATTGTGACCGAAGCGGATTACGAAGCATTTTCAGAAACCAAAGAAACTTAGCCCGAGGTAACACCCCTTTACGTACAAAAAAAATGGAAAATTTCTCAGGGTGAATAGTCTGCTGAAAAGGTCTTCCTCCAATTCTGGGGTCAGGGACCATGCACCCGGAGAAAGTCTTCCATCCTCCAGCTCTATCTCCTTAGCCCTACATCACACCCAAATACAGCCCTGCAGAGTCACGGCCAGGGTCTCAAACTCTGAAAAGAAGATCAAATCCTTCTTGCCCACCCTTTACCCCAACCCAGTGCCTTACAAGAACTTTTGTAGAGATCCAGGGATCCATGGGGTCACAAAAAGTTGGACACAACTTAGTGTCTAAAAACAGCAAAGGGCTTCTTGAGACGAATTTCCACAGTAACCAAAGTCGGGGGCAGCCAAAGGCAGATACAAGGAAAAGATCTGAGAGCATTGAAAGGCAGGAGCCCTGGTGGGGCAGGGAGGAGGGGCAGGGGGCAGCCCAGGGCAGTGTTTCCGAGCCTTTACTGGAAGCCACTCCATGCCACAGCTCGGCAATTTATAAACAGCCTAGCACAGTGCTGCTGGGCAGAAGCGCCATGTACACTGTGTGTAGACTTTACACTCCTCTATGTTAGTCACCGTTGTTGAAAAGTGGAAACAACCCAGCACTGATGGAAAAACAAAATGTGATCTTATAGACACACAGAGTGGAATACTATTCAGCCCTAAATAAGAAATCCTGATACGTGCTAAGACATAACTGAGCCCTGAAGACACTATGCCAAGTAAAATAATTCAATCACAAAAGGCAAATATGTTATAGGAGTCCACTCACCTGAGGTACCAAGAATACCAACTTATTAGAGACAGAGAGTGGAATGGTGGGGACAGGAGCTGGGGGAAGGAGAAAGGGGGCATGAGTGCGTAATGGGTACAGTTTCAGTTTGGAAAGATGAAAAGTGCCGGAGGTGGAAATGGTGCTTCCCTAACAAAGTGAATGGACCGAAAGCCACTGAACTTAGCCCTAAAAGTGATTAAGATGGTAAATGGTATCTTGTGTATATTTTACCACAGCAGAAACGTGTGTGTGTGTGTGTGTGTGTGTGTGTGTGTGTGTGTGTGGTGCGTGTGCGCTCAGTCATGTCCAACTCTTTGCAACCCCATGGACTGCAGCCCATCAGGCTCCTCTGTCCACGGGATTTCCCAGGCAAGAATACTGGAGTGGGTTGCCATCTCCTTCTCCAGGGGATCTTCCTGAACCAGGAATCAAACCCAAGTCACTGGCAGGTGGATTCTTTACCACTGTACCACGAGGGGAGCCCCTATTTCTAGTAGCCAAGTTAAAATATTTTAAAAGAAACAGGGGAGGAAATTCCTTGACAGATGAGTCAGTGGTGAGGACTCTGCCGACTCACTGCCAAGGGTCCAAGTTCAATCCCTGGTCAGGGAACTAAGATCCCACAAGCCAAAATAAGTAAAAAATTAAAAGAACAGGGGAAATTAATTTTAATAATATATTTCTTTGGACCCAGTATATTTAAAGCTTAACATTTCAACATGGAATCAACATAATTACCAATAGAGAACTGTGCATTCTTTGTCTCAGACTTCCCTTTGACATTCCCAGGTGCATTGTATACTCACGGCCTGGCTCACATCAGAGCGGCCACGTTTCAGGTGCTCGTGGCCACATTTCAGGTGCTCGTGGCCACATGTGGCTGGTAGGGACCATCCTGGACAGGCTGACCTGGGGAGGAAGCACTGTGCCGTCAGAGCCCTGGCCCCACGGCGGTGGGAGTGCAGAAAACAAAAAGAAGGTCGCTTCTGTACTGGGGGACAGGAAGAATCACTGCAAACCTGGAGCTGGACGAGAAAGTGTTCAGTGAAATGGACACAGCAGACAAGTAACTGCTATAAATGTCTCCCACGTTTCAGCCACTCACGCATGCTCGGCCACTCCAGTCCTGTCTGATTCTTTGCGACCCCGTGGGCTGTAGCCCACCAGGCTTCTCTGTCGGTGGGATTTCCCAGGCAAGAACACTGCAGTGGGTTTCCAGGTCTTCACCAAGGGATCTTTCCGACCCGGGAACTGAACCTTCATCTCTTATGTATCCTGCACTGGAGACAGACCCTTTAACACTAGCCTCACTTGGGAAGCCCCTTCATACCGTGAGCCGAGCACTATTCTAAATGATGGGCCTCTGTGTAGCCATTTAATCCTCCCTATAGCCCTGGGAGGCAGAGGAAAAAGTGCCATTCTCACTTTATAGCTGAGGAAATGCACAGAAAGAGAGATTATACTTCTTAAAATCACATCGCTGGTAGGGAGCAGAGCTGGGACTGGAACGCAGTCAGTGACCTTGGTGCCTTAACTATTGCAGCCTCTCACCTTCCCAGAGTCGGCCGCGTTGCAGGGACACTTCCAGAGGCTGGGGTGCGCTGAGCACGGCAATGACGCTAGGAACTTCAAGCTGCAGCCTCCTGGTCCATGCAGGTAAAGCGGCAAGCTTGAGAATGAGCAGACGTCCATGGGAAGAGAGAGAACCAGCCAACAGCCAAAGCACCAAAGATTCTAAGCAATGATGTGACGCGGTGGCGAAGGAGAACAGCCGTAGCAAGAAAATGCTGAGGTCCCAGAGGACAGCCCGAGGTGGCCTGACCTGGCCTTGGCAGTCACAGCGAGAACAGCGAGACAGCAGCCCTGGAGGCAGTGATGCTCAGAAAGCAGGCACCGCCAGAGGTTATAGGTGAGGCGCCCACAGAGACACACGGGGAGGGAGACTGGCCAGGAGGTACCACTGGGGGTGAGCAAGATAACTGAGGCAGCAGAATTTACCCTCGACCCTCAAGTCCGTGAGACCCAGGTCAGATAGCGAAGGATCACGATGATGACTCAGGTTAGATACAAGTGTCCGACACTCGGAAGCGTTTTCTGGCTCTAGCCTCTCTTGAGATTAGAAGTCTTACTCATAAAGAAACCAGACAATGCAGCGAGCTCCAAGACGCGTCAGAAACATCCCATGGGAGATGAAACTTAGCCTCTCAGCAGTCCTTTTACCAGCCTTTTCCTTCTCTCTCCCTCTGTGATCTGCTCAGAGGCAGCATAAATCAAAGAAAACAACACTCATGTGAAATAATGAAATAATGTTTATTTCTGGACTGGGTGATTCCTCAGCCAGAGAACTTAAGACACGAAGTGTCCGTATTCTGGGTGATGGAAATCAGGTCAGGCAGGACTGATAAACAGCACCAGAATAAACACCATAATTTCTCCTTCAAAGAGAAGAAACCAGCCTTGCTCCATAGAGAATCCATATCACGCGGGGAAATTTCACTTCCGATCATGTTAGTGCCGCACAAACCCCCAGCCTCCCATGAAGCCGGTACCTCAGAGGTGAGCCGTTCCCTATTCCATCCCAGCTGTCAACCACTCTGATCATCGCAGAGCCCACGCTGGGCCACTACTGAGCTTGACAGACGATAACAATAACAACAACGAAAAGCCCTGCCTGGAAAATTATTGTTGTTATATACAATACACATCCGTTTGGTAGACAGTTTCCAAAACATCCACCAACCCACCAACATGTTCTACAGTCTCGCCCCGTGAGATGCAAGCGCAGCCTCAGGGCACACAAGCCTTCTCTAGGCCACTGTGGTCTTACACAAACATCGTAATTAGTAGCATGCTTGCTTCTATTAGCATCAGCAAATAAGAGTAAGAATGGCAGGAAGAAAGAAAAATGGAGTCCCGAGTAAGGAAACCCAAGTGGGCATGCTTTCACACTCATTTTTATTATACAAATTAATACACACGATTATGGAAAATTTAGAAAAGACAGATAAGAGGAAGGAAGAGAATTTGTTCCCTGGTCCAGAAGCTCGTTTATCTTTCTGCATGATTTATTTCAAAAGGTAAACTGGCGAGATAGAGCTTCCTGATGATTACTTCAAAGTTCAGTTAATACAGAGAACAAATCCATCAGACAGAAATCTCTCACTAGAAACTTTCCTGAAGAGTACATGGGTATCTGGTATGACGGACCCACTGGACTTTTCTTGGAGATGAGTCCAGATCTACATAATAAGTGTTAGGTACCCAGTTGTGTCTGATTCTTTGTGACTCCACGGACTGTAGCCCACCAGGATCCCTTGACCTTGGGATTTTCCAGGCAAGAATACCTGGAGTGGATTACCATTTCCTCCTCTAGGGGATCTTCTCTACCTAGGAGTTGAACCTGGGTCTCTTACATTGCAAGCAGCTTCTTTACCACTGAGCCAGAGAAATCCTTTTAATAGGAGGTTTGCTTAGAGAGCTCACTCTCATGATCTTCATTCCAGACTCTCAGAGCAACGAAGGTAGGAAAAGCAAAGACGGGCAGTTGAAAGCAAGAATCTTTGGCGTATTAGCACTTACTGGGACACCAAAGAGCCAGGGTCCCCTGCTCTTCTCCAGTGATTCCTACTGTATAGGCCAAGGGGATAACTGCAAGGAGGTTTGCAAAACCAAGTAGTATCCGGCAACAAGATAATTAAAAGCATAATGACTGTCACATGAGGCTCATTAAATTCTTTGATATTAACAAGAGGTCCTCACCCTCATAAAAGTCTGAGGGCCATTACTCTAGGCTATCTTTATCTCTTAAGACTTTGGTGCTTACATTATCTCCCAGCTAAGCTCTAAACATCCCCACCCAGAGGATGCGCCAGGAGCCTTTTCTACCTGTGCAGCCCGGTGTCTCACCTCTTAGTTCAGGGCCTCAGTTTCTCCTTAACACTGTCATTGTCATAATGATGGTGATAAGTGACACAAAGAGAATATCCAGCACTCAAAAATGACTTGGGGAAAGGTGAGATAATATGCATCAGTTCCCTGGAGACATCTGTATCCAAGAAGGATGTTACTACAATGATGTCAAGTTTTCTCAAGAACTCCACCTATAACCCCTAAATCCATCATTTGCTAAATCTATATTCAAATTGAAGTTCAACCAGGGAAAATCTATTGTAAGTCTGCCAAATGGACACTTTCTCACCTGGAATTAGGTACTCAAGATTGGTGTTTTCTATTTCCACTCTTCACCTTCAGAGTGTTACCTATATATTCAATCACAGATTCTCAAGTTGCAAAATGCATTAAAAATTCACTCCATTGAGAATGTTTACAACTGATTTTAGGGATACTATAAATTGTTCAAGTTATAAGGTACTATTACATTAATGTTTACCTTGAAAGATAAATATAAAATAAGTATATGAAAAAGATCTAAAATATTTACTTAAAACATACCATGTGAAAGAAATATTATATTACTTTGCAACCCATAAAAGCTAACCATGTCAACTTAACCCAGGAAATTGCTGGCCAAATACTATGTAGTGTATAAACCCCAACCAACAGAAAACTGTGGAAAATAGTAGGATCTGGTATCAGAGACTTGATTTTAAATATCAGCTATGTCACTTGCAGATTCCTATTGAGTCAACTCATTTTCCTCATTTCTAAAGAATTTCACAACATTGTGAAAAGGATTGAAGTTCATAATATACATGGAAGCAAAATTGCTGCGGAAATACTGGCTGTTATGTTAGCATACAACGCATTATTCTTCAAGTCCAGCTAGCTTGTCAATGTCCACAACTTTTTTTTATTGAAGTATAGTTGGTTTACAATGTTGTGTTAGTTTCAAGGGTCAGGCAAAGTGATTCAGTTGTGTCTATATCCATACGTATATAAACGTTTCCAGTTTCTTTTCCACTTTAGGTTCTTACAGCTCATTGAATATGGTTCCCTGTGCTCTCCAGTGGGTCCTTGTTCTTTGTCTCTTTTATATATAGTAGTGAGTATATGTTAATGCCAAACTCCTGATTTATCCTTCCCCCATTCCTTCAGCATCTCCTTTGGTAACCATAAGTTTGTCTTCTATGTCTGTGAGTCTATTTCTGTTTCATAAATAAGTTCATTTGTATCATTTTTTTAAGATTCCACATATAAGTGGCATCCTATGATATTTGTCTTCCTCTGTCTGACTTACTTCACTTAGTGTGATCATCTCTAGGCCATCCCTGTTGCTGTGAATGGCATCATTCCATTCTTTTTCATGACTGAGTAGTATTCCATTGCATATACATACATCTTATTCGCCCATTCATCAGTCAATGGACTTTTAGGTTGCCATGTCTTGGCTTCTGTAAATAGTGAACCACAACTACTTTTAACTAAAGTGAGGTGTGAGCAGTGGGGTATGAACCTCCAGCCCTACTAGAAACGTCTGTCAGCCTGTACACCTCTCTGGCCATCCAACAACCCCCTTTGAAAGAAACAAAAAGAAGCTCTCCTATCGAAAGAGGGTCCTCACCGTAATACATCTGGCTTTGCAGTTGACACCTGTTAAAACATTTTTTCATAAAAACTCAATATCAGCATCATATGGTAGATTCAAAAATGGCTTTCTGTTTAGAAGTTCTTGTGAGAATTGCCATTTCACGTCTTGAAAATAAAATACTGCATTCCACTGGTGACCATTTCATAATGTATTAGGTTAGCCAAAAAGTTTGTTTGGGTTTTCCTATAATATCTACTGAAAACTCCAAATGAACTTTTGGTCAACCCAGTACAAAAATATCAAATTACTATATTGTATACTTGAAACTAATATAATATTGTAAGTAAATTATACTTTAATTTCAAAAATTGAAAAATTTAAAATAGCATATTTGATACAACAGAAGTATTCTTCTATCCATCCCTGTTAGCATCCGTCATGTTACCAGCCCCATCTTTTCAGTTATAATCATGAAAGCTGCATGCAGGACCATTTACTCCCTGATTGGAGCTGAGTTAACTCCTGGGTGCTCTTCACAGTTGTAAGGGAGGAAAAAAAACAAATTGTTTCTAGGTGATTAAAAAAAAAACAATATTAAACTCTGGATTTTAGAAAATAAAGAGACTTGAGGTCAAATATCTTCCCTCCATATATGTTATCACCATTGGAGTTATAATCAAATTGAACCGACTCAATAGACATGAGTTTGAGCAAGCTCCTGGAATTGGTGATGGACAAGGAAGCCTGGCATGCTGCAGTTCACGGGGTCAAAAGAGCCAGACACGACTAAGCAGCTGAACTGAACTGACAACTAATTTTTTAGGATAAATAAAATCACCTCCCATTGATGAACAGATTGGAAGTACTGAGGTGGGAAATGTGTCATTTGACCAAACAATTATTTAACAGTTTGTCAAGAACCTGTCGTGTCTGGCACAGGGCAGCTCCTTAGTCTATGGGTCTTAAGTGAGCCCCCGTCTCTGCTCTCATTAGGCCATGTGCCCCATTCCTGCTTTAGAGGGGCTTCTGCATGGCCTCCAGCATCCTCTGCATAGGAATAAAGATGGTCAGTTTCCCTTGGCCAACTTGTCCCCAGAACCATCCACATAGAAAACCAAAACAGACATCTAAATAGAATTCAGATAAATTTCCTACCCAATGTCTTAGAACCAGTTCTTGATACAGTCATAGGGAACCATTCTCCACATGCTTATATATAGGAATGACGCAACAATTTTCCTTACTCTTTAACCAAAAGTTCAATCAGGGATTTCTCCAGAGGTCCAGGGGTTACGACTTTGCCTTCCAAGGTGTGGGTTAGATCCCTGGTCAGGGAGCTGTGATCCCACATGACTCAAGGCCAAAAAATCAAATTATAGAAAACAGAAGTAGCTCTCTTTTCCGGTTATCGCGACGTGGGGGAACTATGAGCAGCAAAGTCTCCCGCGACACCCTCTCTGGGCGGTGCGCGAAGTCCTACACGGGAACCAGCGCAAGCGCAGAAAGTTTTTGGAGACGGTGGAGCTTCAGATCAGCCTGAAGAACTATGACACTCAGAAAGACAAACGTTTCTCGGGCACCGTCAGGCTTAAGTCCACTCCCCGCCCCAAGTTCTCCGTGTGTGTCTTGGGGGACCAGCAGCATTGTGATGAGGCCAAGGCTGTGGATATCCCCCGCATGGACATCGAGGCACTGAAAAAACTCAACAAGAATAAGAAACTGGTCAAGAAGCTGGCCAAGAAATATGATGCCTTTTTGGCTTCAGAGTCTCTGATCAAGCAGATCCCCCGAATCCTGGGCCCAGGCCTGAACAAGGCTGGCAAGTTCCCTTCCTTGCTGACCCACAATGAGAACATGGTGGCCAAAGTTGATGAAGTGAAGTCCACGATCAAGTTCCAGATGAAGAAGGTGCTGTGTCTGGCAGTGGCTGTTGGCCACGTGAAGATGACAGATGATGAGCTTGTGTACAACATCCACTTAGCTGTCAACTTCCTGGTATCATTGCTCAAGAAAAATTGGCAGAACGTCAGGGCCTTGTACATTAAGAGCACCATGGGCAAGCCCCAGCGTCTGTACTAAGGCACAGCTTAATAAACTATACTAAACCATCAAAAAAAAAAAAGAAAAGAAAAGAAAACAGAAGCAATATTGTAACAATTTCAATAAAGACTTTAAAAATGGTCTACAACAAAAAATCTTTTTAAAAGTTCAATCAGTCTCACCTTTCTTGAAGAAATTCAACTGTTTAAAAAAAAAACAGACTCTTACAAGTTAGGAAAAATGTGGGCCAACGTTTCAGAATTATTTTTCTTTTTTTTAATTTAATTTTCTTTGCCTGCACTGGGTCTTGGTGGCAGCATATGGGACTTAGTTCCTTGACTAGGGGTGAACCCAGGCCCTTGCATTGGGAGCACAGAGTCTTAGTCACAGGACTGCCAGGGAAATCCCACCAGAATCATTTCTAATTTAAGTGCCCATTGTGTTCCCCAGCTGTACATGTAGTCACACCTCTATCACCCTCAAATTGCTATTCTAACATTCCTTTCCCTTCCTGCTATTTCCAAGAGGTCAGAGGGAAAATGTCAGTAGCAAAAAAAAAAAAAAAAAAATCAGGAAAACAGTTGAAGATTTAGGAAATTTTTTTGAAATCTTTTCCACAGCCATCAAAAAATGGTTTTTTGTTTTTTTTTTTAATACCTGGCCATCCCTTAGCATGAGTCTCTCCCTCCAAAGCATAACTTAATACAGAAAACATTGTCAGGGGCTGTAGAACAAGTTGCTACTGAATGGCCATTGAATGGGACACATATTCAAAAAAGTAATCATTGCTCTGCAGTTGACACGTCAGTGCTCAAATCTGGCTAAACCTGTAATCACTCACTTAGTGGCATCTGGGTCATTGCCGGATCCTGAGCTTAGAAAGAGAACCAGCTTACGGCTCTTGCATAGCCCAAGATTGAGGTAGGACCACAGGTACCGTATACCCATGACTGGGCACCATGTTCTCCCAGCTGGGTGTTGAGGAACCTTGAGGAGCTCAACTGTGAGGGTCTGGAGGGGAGAGAGTGGGTCTTACCTTTGCAACCACTGGCACTAGCCCAGGGCCTAACACTGTGGACGAGTGAACTAAAACACCATCAGAAGTTGTACCTCCAGAGATTTCCGGTGTTGAAATGTGTACCAGGGCAGCAACAGTGATAACCGTCACAGCAACCGCAGGAGATAGCCCAGGAAGGCACAAGGGAGCACTGAAACCCCCTGAATGTAGGCTTGTCTTCCTCTTTGCCGCCGTCACGCCTAAGAGCCCTAAATCCGCCTGCCACTCTCAACTCGTGTACATTTTCACCCTGCTGGTGGCTCTTCAAAAATGCTTAAAATTCTATTTTCTTAAGCCTCATTTGCAGGAAAAGAACAAGTCCAGCAAATCTGTGTTTCAGTCCCAATTAACTTCTGAACATTAATCTCATCTGTAAAATGGAGAGATTTCCTAGATCATTAACAAACGGGACTTGGTACTTTTATTATAAAAGACAGAGGAATCCAACAGTGTAGATTCATGAGGGAAATAGAAGGTGAGGGAGACTTTATTTTTTAATTAAAGTATAGTTGATTCGGGGCTTCCCTGGTGCCTCAGATGTAAAGAATCTGCCTGCAATGCAGGAGATCCGGGTTTTATCCCTGGGTCAGGAAGATCCCCTGGAGAAGGAAGATCCCCTGGAGAGGGAAATGGCAACCCACTCCAGTATTCTTGCCAAATCCCAAGGAGAGAGGAGCCTGGTGGGCTACAGTCCATAGGGTCTCAGAGTCGGACGCTCCTGAGTGACTAGCACTTTCACTTTCATAGCTGACTTATAATATTGTGTTAGTTTCAGAAGCGATTCAGTTATATTTATACATAAGTGTATGGCTATATTCTTTTTTAAATTCTTTTCCATTATAATTTAGAGGGACCCTCTTTAAAAGTAGTTAAATCATCCTAATTTTTGATCTAGGTAAAGTAATCATAACAGAATGGTGACAAGTGTAGTGAGCTGTGAGAAGGGAATCACATTTAGCTAGGATGGCTAATTATTTAGGCTAAAAATCAAAATGTTACTGGAAAAAACTGATGAGGAAAAAAGAGAGAAATTCTTAACACAGACTCTGTCTTTCTTCCTCCCTCCTTCTCTCTCTCTTTCTCTCTCCACATACACACAGCTTTCAAGCAGCCTTGAAGTCGATAAAACTGTGACCCTAATACATTAAGAAAAATGCCCTAAACCAGCCAAGAGTGAAAATAAACATGACGGAGCAATAAATTGGGATCTCCTTCGCCCTCCTTCCACCTCCCACGTGCTTGGGTTTTGCGGCGAAACAACATAGCCCATATGGAGGCTTTGGCGTAATCAAGAACCCCCTACCCCCACACAGGCCCTCCCCCAGGTGACTCCAGGCCCAAGCATCCAGGGGCGCTGTATAAACATGAGCTGATGCAGATGGAATGAGCAGATGTCTGGCATCCCACCCCGAGCCCAGGCTGCAAGGGACAGACCAAGAGAGCCAGGAGGAGGCTCAGAGGGGAGCAGGCACCCCGTTTCCCTGCCCATGCCCCTGATCCCTGAGTGCCAGTAGTGGGAAGAATGCTCATTCCAACAGGTGGTGACCCCCCAACCCCATGCCTCACCCATGAGCGACTCCCAGACACAGATAAGAGCGTAAGAGTCAAGGCAGTTTAGAGGTCACCTAATCTGATCTGTCCATGTGAGGCCTGGGACCTTTAAAGCATTTGACCAACCTCATAGACCGAGCTTATTACAAAAACCAAAAACAATTTCCAGGTCTCCTGCCTTCTAGAGCAATCCTCTTTTCTTATGCTTGACTCATATCCCTGATGGCTCACAGGTAAAAAAAATCTGCCTGCAATGCAGGAGATTAGGGTTTGATCCCTGGGTTGAAAAGATCCCCTGGATAAGGGCATGGCAACCCACTCCCGTATTCTTGCATGGAAAATCCCATGGACAGAGGAGCCTGGGGGCTATGGTCATACATGAATGAAGTGACTTATCACACACACACCTGTCATGGCACGATCAAAGATCATTCATCCAACTTCTCATTAAATTCTCACTATGTGCCAGAAACTGTTGCAGGTGATTGAAGCAATAAGATTCTTCCATGGCAGCAATAAAGCATCTCTCTGTAGATGCCAAAAAAGAACAATTACTCTGAGAACTTGCCCTTCAACATCAAACAATTGGTAAGCTCCTACTATGTGTCAAGTTCAATAGTGGGTGCCAGGAAAAAAAAAAAAAGAAGAAGAAATGGACAAGACACTCTCCCTCCCCTCCTTGGGGTTCTCCTAGTTGAAGTCAGATTCCACCAAAATGGATAAACAGAGAGGAGATTTAGACCATGAATTCACAAGGAATAAACACAGATAACAAACAGACAAGATTAAATATTTAGATCACGTATTGGCTGGGGTTAAGTGGATTAATGGAGTGATGAGTTGGGCAGAGTTATGGGATTTCCATGTTTAGACAGGGTAGATTAGGCTGGAAACGCAAAGCGAAACTGCTATCATCAGCAATACCGCCTTGTATTCATCTCTAGAGGTGCCTTTCTGTCAAAGGGTGTAAGGTGCTGGACGAACCGCGTCTTGTCTCTCCAATCTTTATGACATCCTGGTGAGTCAGAGCCAGGGCTTTAATTCCCAGGCTCCAGGTGAGGAGACCAGAGCCTGGGGTGAGAGTGGGAAAGCCAGGAGCCACCAGGACCGAGTCCTGGCCCCCCTTCCCCTCCAGTCCAATTGCCTCCAGAGCACTTGGGCAACTGAGACAGGCACCAACATGATGACCCATTGTAACACAGCCCTTTTGATCTTTTACCTCAGAGGAGGAGAAATTGTGAGCTATCTTGTAATTATTTCCCGAGTGCTTCAAATCTGCGTCTTGGGATTCTCTATAGAGCATAAGTTTCTTAAGGGCAGGGACCTACCTTCAATGGCCCTGTCCCTCCAGGCTCAGAAGATGCTGCAGGCTCAGAAGATGTATCCTTTGTGCTGAATGAGTGAAGAAATCCCACGAAAAACAAGATGGCTCTGCCGTCCAGTGGGCACACTGCCTGCTGCCCATTCATTCTCACACCTTGCTCCCCCTCTTGCCCCTGTGAAGCTTGGTCTTGAAACAAGTCTCTACACAGTCAGAGATTCATTTAGACGCCCTGAAATCACTCACTTGACTCCGCTATCAACAGGTACAAAAAAGGTTCTTCATGGAGCTCTTTCTGTTTTGTTTTTCTGGACCAAGGAATCCCATGGCCATACTCTCGTGTGCAGCCCACAGGGACTGCAACTCAAAGAATGAAGGGCACAGGCATCTGGTTCCAGCACCAGGCTTGTGTTTGCTCCTCCGGGTAACTCCTCTCCCAAACCTGAGAGCCACTCCCTATCCAGATAATCTGGAGAGTCTTTCTCTAAAATTATTAGCTTGTTGCTTCTTCACAGCATCATGGCTTTTAGACCACATCTTATCTGTCTTCCAGACGCCAGATATGGAAAAGTGCTAATTTGCAAAGGAATTCTAAGAGAGGTTAGATGCGGATACAGTGCAGTGGAGAGATGAACATCCATTCGTACACCGGATGCACAGTAAGGCCAAATAAACTGAAACACCGGATTTTGGAGCAGAGAAAGGTTTACTGCAGGGCCATGCAAGGAGACTGTTGCTCGTGCCCTTCAAAGCCCCGAGAGCTCCCGGAAGGGTTTCAGCAAAGCACTTTTACAAAGCCAGGTTTTGGTGGAGGAGGTGTCGGTCATCAACTTGTGCCCAGTTCTCAGACAGCCTGACAGAGAGGTAAAGGAATGGTGTCACAGGGGATAACATCAGTCCTTAGGCTCTAGGAGGCCTGGGGCTGTGTGCTCTTGGTCCTCAAGTAGTTAACATCTTGCATTTGTTGGAGAGGGGGAGGTTTTTTTTCACTTCTGCCAAACAATCCAGGAAATGTGCATCAAATACTATTATCTAGGTACTTGAGAGAGGAGCTAAAGTAGAGGGTAGGAGGGGAGCCCTGCTCTGGGAAGGCCCCATGGGGTCTTACTCAGTTATAAGATCTGTGTTTGACTCGGGTCCTGCTGCCATGTCAGCAATATGGCAGTTTTCTCTCTCTCTCTTTTTTTTTTTTAAACTTTGTGCTGGGTCTTCATTGCTTCATGGACTTTTCTCTAAGGGCAGTATGAGGGCTTCTCATTGCAGCGGCTTCTCTCATTGCAGCTCCTGGGCTCTAGAGCACACGCTCCATGGTTGTGGCACATGGGCTTAGTTGCTCCGTGGCATCTGCAATATTCCTGGATCAGGGATGGAAGCCGTGTCTCCTGCATTGGCAGACAGATTCTTTACCACTGAGCCACCAGGGAAGCCCCTGGCGGGTTCCTTCTAATGGAACCTTTTAATTTACAGACAAGCTGAGGCTTTGGGACCTTAAATAACCTACATTTTAAATGAGGCTTTAGCCCCTCACCTCCAAAAGAGAGAACTGTTCTAGTCCATCGCAAAAGTCTATTCCAGCTCCATGCTTTTAACTGCACTTGCCCTGCCTGTAACCTTCTTCCCGGCCAGAAACTCTGTCTCAGATAAAGGAAGGAACCTCACCTGTCCTTGCTGGGAACTCTTCCAATCTTTCTGTGCACGGCATTCAGACAATCGCTGCAAATTGCTGCCAGGTGTGAGGCAAACAGGCTCCTGACCTTTACACACCCTCCTATTGGGTATGCTCGGCCTCCTGCTTCATTTCCCTGTTTGAATACCCTTTATCGCCACCCTACACAGAACAGAACTTGCTTCCTGACCCTGGACCATCTGTTCCACCCACAACTCCTGCAGTTCCTCCCAATCCACCCACTGTGTCCCTCAGAGAGTCGGCGCGTCCTCGGCCTTCCGCTGTCTTCCAGCCATCACTGACCCTCCACCCGATTTCTCCTGAGCACTCGCTTGCCTCTGGTTCATCCTCACCTAGGTCTTCAAAGTAAGTGCTTCTATCACCGCTTCCCCAATGCACTGTTCTGCTCAATAAATAAGAATGGAACACAGACCCCTGAAGTTCTAAAGACTCTCAGCCCCTGAAAGACTGACTTACATGTTGCTGTCCTGCTGAGTCAGTGAAAGAAACGCCTAGCTCAAGATGGCTTTGGCCTTCCTTGGCATCTGAAGGCCACGTTTAAAAGACGGGATGTGGAAAGTCCCTCAATAGTTAAAATATTCCTTGAAAGTACAAACTGGCAGGCTGAATTCATTATTGTGGATTCTTTTTTTTCTTTTAAAGTAGAAAAAACATTTTTCAATACTCGGGTTATGTGCTTTAAACATTGTCCCGACATCTGTTCTTTAAAAACACAATAGAAGGCATGCTTTCAACTACAAACACAGATAAAATATGGCAACACAGCTCTGTATTTCTGGGCTACAGACATGCTAAGTAATAGGGATTTGCATGACTAAGCTTCTACTATGCTGACATATGCAAAATTCAGAAGCAATCCAATCGGTCTTCTTAGCCCGACAATGTTTAAATGAGAAACAGCCTTCACCCTGGGTCTGAAGACTTTGTGAGCTCACAGGAGAATCTGATTGCACCCAATTTAATAGCAATTTTAAAACAACTCTAAAGTCTCCTTAACTAATAGTGATGTAGGCAGTGATTCTAATTATGGGAACAAAAGGTCAGTAAGGATTAGACCCAGGCAATAGGGCACAATTCACCTGACATTCGGCTCAAGCTGGTTTTTAAATCTCACTTTGCTTGCCAAAAATATATCTATTAATTAATTTAAAAATTTTAAGATCTGGAACCGAATGAATATTTCTCCTGAAACTTATCGCATGCTAAGTTTTTGTAGCAACGTTTGTGCTTTTCCTTTAAGATGTGCTCCGTTGTGACAATGAATGAATTCTCAAAAGCTTAGTCAGTTAAACGCTACAGTGACAGCATCTGTTTTGCTCTTTTCAATGGCAATAAAAGTGGATGAGAGGTTCTAATCAAATTATTTTTCCCAAAACATCAATTACCTACCCCTCAAAAGACTCAGATTTTGAATTTCCTGAGTCAGCCTTAATTTCAAATTTTCTGTTGCCATTTCACAATAAGTAATTGAAATGTCTGGGAGATTCTTAGTTGTTTGTTTGTACTGGAAGGAGGGAAGCTTATAAATGGCATTGAAACCCTGTGTTAGCTGGCATATCTTGACACTGATTCAGGAAATGTACTCGGTCCAAGCTGTGAGAAGTTTTAGTGGCCCACTCATAAAGCCTATGGATTATTTCACAGGGGCCCCAGTTTCATGGATCCAGCCTGAAGCTGAATTGGGACTGGCTTCCTTTCGTGTTTCCCCATGTTGTGGATTAGCTGTAGGTCACTGGTTCTCTCTGGTTCACTACTAGAATGGGGTATGGCGGGGGTGGGGGTCACTGGCCAACCACACCTGAGACCCATTTCACAGAGTCTCACAGGAAAGAAGGGGTGGCTGACAGGTAGCCTCTCCTGGCACCATCTCCCTCCCTCCTGAGGGACAGCAATTGTGATGCAAGAGGAGATTGTTGGCCCCAAGCATCTGGGGTGTGATGGTTCTCAGGGGGAGGAGAGAAGGATGCTGGTGCTTTGAGAATGGCAGGGACCCACCCACCCAGGACCCCGGTGGTGGCAAGATCTCTAATGGAGAATTAGAGGTGAAGTGGGGTGAAGTCGCTCAGTCGTGTCCCACTCTTTGCGACCCTGTGGACTGTAACCTGCTAGGCTTCTCCGTCTGTGGGATTTTCCAGGCAAGAATACTGGAGTGGATTGCCATTTCCTTCTCCAGGGGATCTTCCCGACCCAGGGATTGAACCCGGGTCTCCCACATTGGAGGCAGACGCTTTAACCTGATGGAGCATTAGAGGCTCAGCAAAGTAGAAATGCCTGCCTTCTAATCAACCGCAAAAGACTGGACACTAAGTAATTCAGTAATAATCATGAAGACCTAAAGACCAGTGACCCTTCCAGAAATAGTCAGGACTGACAGGCCTCCAAGACTCTCACATCAGTGCTTCCCAAACTGTAGTATGCACACAAATAGCCTTCATGTCTTGTTAAAATGCAAATTCTGATTCAGCAGGTCTGGGGGTGGGACCCACAATTCCGTGTTACTAATAAGCTTCTGATGATCACACTTTGAGTAGTGTCTTAGTCATTCTGGCGACTGAACAACAGAAATTTATTTCTTGCAGTTTTGGAAGCTGGAATGTCCAAGATCAAGGTGCCAGCAGATTCATTGTCTGAGGAGGTCCTGCTTCCTGGCTCTTCTTGCTGTGTCTGGGAGAAGGAGTAAGGGAGCTCTCTGGGGTATCTTTATAAGCACACTAATCCCTGGGACTTTCCGGCAGTCCTTTGGTTTAGATTCCACCCTTCAGCTGCAGGGAGCGAAGGTCCAATCCCTCATCAGGGAACTAAGATACAGAATGCCAAGTGGTGTGGCCAAAAGAATAAAAGAACACTCATTTCATTCGTGAGGGCTCTACCTTCATGACCTAATCGCCTCCCAAAGCCCCACCTCCCAATACCATCACCTTGGGAGCTGATTTCAACTATGAATTTGGGGGAGGGCAAAAGACATCCAGTCTATAACAGATAGAAGGGTCTTAATACAAAACTAGGAAAAGTAGAGGAGCCCACCATGGACAAGTAATGATGGTCAAAATTACCAGCCCTGGGAGGTGGCTCTTAAAGAAACAAATTCAATTTGATTTAGAAAAATCAAATAAGTAAAATTTCCTGTAACCATGTGTTGTGGAGAAAATGCATACTCATGTTTTATGATATATGCTAGCCCATTAGTAATTTTTAAAGCTTTCAAACAGCTGTTATCCATCAAAATAGACCAGTCAGTAAGGGCCAGCTGTAAGTGAGCTGTTTTTTCTTTATCTCTTAACAGACCACGCTGTCTCTGAGCATTCTCTCTGGTCACCAAATAGCCTCAAGATCTTCCACTTGCTACAGGTTCTACTTCCCAATGGTCCATCATAACTTTTCCAAATAAAATAGGAAAATATTCTGTGCCAGGGGCTATATCCACCCTTTTCTTAACACCCATTTGCAGCCTTCCTGTAAAGGGAAGACTGCAGTGTCTAAAAACTTAAGAATATGCCTGATCTTGGACTCATCTTAATTTTCCAGGTGTCTAATAAGAGTCTCGTGAGCCATCTGTAATCCTTTTGGAAAAGCTTCTCTAACAAATTCTCTATCCTAGAGGGCTGAATGCAGCTTCCTCAGGGTTTAAGACACTATGGACATTACCAAGTCTTAACCTTTCCTAGAAGGATAAAAGCCTCTATAAGAGTTCAAGATGACACTCCCCCTTCTCACTGAGAAACTTTTCCAGGAATTCACTGAGAATTTCCCACATCCCTGAGACAGATGATGTCATTAGGTCCCCTAGTACAGGGACTGTGGCTTGCTCCTAAAATCATTCGTTTTGTATATTCCATGTCTTTTAAGTCAAGTGGAAGTGTGCGTGACACAGATTGGTATTGCACCAGAAGACAGGTAGCATTAGGCAGCAAAGGAAGAGTTAGACTCGAATTAGACTCTGCAGCTTACCAGCTGTGACACCTTAGGGAAGCTACTTTATTTTTTCTGAGTCTCAACTTATTAACTGTAAAATATTAGTCATGAGCAAGAATTTAAAAATATGAATTATGAAGTTGATCATAAGGCTGTTTGAGGATTAAGTGGAATATCCTATGAAAAGTACCTGGCCCAAAGTTGCTATTCAATAAAGCAAATGAGAGCCCTCTCACAAGGAAAAAGATTTCAGCTTTTATTCCTTTCACACTCTTTATTTTGTCTGAGTGGACTGGTGGGTAGGGGGGAATCCCAATCACTCTTGTATTTCTCTTCCCATCAGCTAGAAATCCATTTTCTGGCAAACAGTCAGGTCCTTTCCACCTTAGTCAGACTGAAAGCCAAATAATAATAATTTTTAAAAAGAAAAAGAAATTTTATCCATCTAGGTATCATTAATTCTTCTAAGATTATAAGTTAGGCCAAGTATGGGTCAAGATAGAATTCTGTCATGCTTCTGGGATGATGTGCTGGGCCATGTCTTGATTACATTAGATCTTATCTAGATGACCTCTTATTGTGCTTCCAGAACAGCTGAGAAATCCAGGCTGTGCTTTGCCCACAGCTGTGTACATCAACCCTCCACTTCTCAGTAACACCTCATCAGTCCTCTATACTGAACTCCTATCCTACAGTTATCCAAACTCTACGTGTAACCCAGACCCTGTTTTGGTTTGTTTTCTTTCCCTCTGTCTCAGAGTTACCTGGCTAAAAGAAAATTGCTTTCCAAGTCTGGGTTCAAACCCTTTCCTCTCCTCACCGTCTCACCACCACTCCCCAGCCAAGGCCCCCAGGACGGAGCACCCAGAGCTAGGCGTGGGGTTGAATGACTGAGTGAATGAATGAACAATTGTTCCAGCAGGTTTGGGCGCCATGTCACGTGTGCTGGGACACAGGCCATCTGCTTTGTGTCTTAACACCACGTGGTGTTTGTTTAGGCGTTTCTTTTAGGTCCCTCCAGCCTCCCAAGCACCAGGGTACTTGTGTCATTCAGTAACACCTCTTCACCAGGGGATTCAAAGTAGTTCAAGATGAGTGACTACAATGAACCGTCCTATGAAATTATATCTACCTGGAAGGGAGAGAATTGCAAAGGTAAAAGAGGACTCAGGTATCCTTACCCCAAAAATATTGCCTACAGAGTCAGCTGCCCACCCCTCCGAACTGCACAGGTGACCTTCGGTCTGTGTCCTGGCATTGACCGTCATACACCTTACGCTCAGACGCTCTGGTTCTTGCTTCTTAGACCGTATGTTTGAACCAGCAGCAGCAGCAGCAGCCAGGAACTTGTAAGAACTGAATGCATGATCTTTGGCCCTCCCCAGATGTACTAAATAAGGATCTGCCTTTAACAAAATCCCCAGATGATGAAAACACTGCTTGTCTCGGGCTATCCATGCTTCGAGTAGCACAGCTCTAGATTACCCATCATCCTCTGAACAAGCCGCACGTGCTCATACCTCCAGGCCTTTGCTGGTATTATTCCTTCTGCTTAGGATACCCTTCCTAGCTTCTCTCCTGGAATTCTAGACAATTTCATCTCTTATGTAGAAATCATCAGAGCACCCGTCTCAGCACTTGGCAAAGAGCTTGCTGATCAGACGACACATATGCATTCCTAACCACGTTGACTCACAGTTGGCCATTTGTATGTGTTGGTCTCTCCAGCAGGACTGAGTTCAACAGTGGGGACCATGCTGATTTATCACCCAGCATATGATGTGTGCCCAATAAATGTTCATTGAACCCACAATGATACTAGCCCCATCCTCTCTGTCATTTTCACATCTTATAGATTCCAGAAGAAGCCATGTGGCTCGTGAGACGGCCCACCAAATTCTAACTTGTGCCATGATTAGCATCCTACAAATGCTCATGGGCTTGCTGAATGGCGACCCACCTTGACACAAAAACTTGAGATTATATATACTATTGTATTTTAAGTATGCTCTCACTGATGCACTAAGACAGAATGATGGTCTGCTCTGGATCGTCTTTGGCAGATGATTATAAATTGCAGAGCATAAATATAAAGGCTGATTTGTAACCTATCAGTAGGAGCCTTAATGGTCCTGAACAGGCCCTCAGTGTTTTTCTTTGCCAGTCCAGGAACACACAACAACAAGCTTTGTGGGTAGGTAAGTTGATATTCAGGGGGAAAAAAATTAAAAACACACTTTACAAATGTAAGGCATTGAAATAAATTATAAATTCATCTCAATTTTCCTGCTTCTTACTTCAACCTCATTCATGACTATAACAGCTTGGTTTTCAATGACTGCTACTATGAAAATTTTCTCCTTTCTCAATGCCCCAGCCAAACCCCACTGGAAATGAAAGAACTGAGCAGAGAGATGGTTGAAATTTCCCATAAGTTGACTTTTTATTACTGCGACTGCTGCTTTAAAAGCCAGTCATAGCACATATGGCTTACAAATTATTGCCTCATGTAGGAACAGCAAAATTCTCTTTCTCCAAGTAGATGTACACTCGCCCAAATCCTATGGCATGGTTTACATGTTTAGGGTTGAGATCCTTGAACAGCAGAGGTGCTGTTAAAGGCATCACAAACAAGCCCGGGATAACTCATGTATGAGCCTTTCTCGTCACATGTGCTGTGATAATCCTGGATTCCTGGGATGTATGTCCTGGGGATAAGTCACTGGCAGTACAAGACTAACAAGAGTTTTAGAATTTTAGGTTGAAGATGAACTTCGAGGTCATTTCATCTAATGCTTGGATCTCTTAGGTAACATCCCAATCAAGTGGCCATCCAGCCAAGACAAGAAAACTTCCAGTAACCAGGAACCCACTACCTCCCCAAACTCTTAAGTCCCTTAAGTCTGATCTCCACTTGTTCACCCTCCATCTTTCCTGTGCAGAAGCACAAAAACAGCATCTTTAGGATCCCACCATCAGGAGAATTCAGGTCCAGTGGTTTTATCTTCAAAACTGTTGTGGCTCAGTTGCTCAGTTGTGTTCAACTCTTTATGAACCCGTGGACTGCAGCACGCCAGGCTTCCCTGTCCTTCACTATCTCCTGGAGTTTGCTCAAACTCATGTCCATTGAGTCAGTGATGCCAAAAAACCATCTCATCCTCTGTTGAGCCCTTTTCCTCCTGCCTTCAATCTTTCCCAGCATCAGGCTCTTTTCCAATCAGTCATCTCTTCACATCAGGTAGCCAAAGTATTGGAGCTTCAGCTTCAACATCAATCTTTCCAATGAATATTTAGGACTGATTTCTTTTAGGACTGACTGGTTTGATCTCCTTGCAGTCCAAAGGACTCTTAAGAGTCTTCTCCAACACTACAGTTCAAAAGCATCAATTCTTCAGTGCTCAGCTTTCTTTATGGTCCAACTCTCACAACCATACATGACCACTGGAAAAACCACAGCTTTGACTGTACAGATCTTGTTGGTAAAGTACTGTCTCTGCTTTTTAATATGCTGTCTAGGTTGGTCATAACGTTTCTTCCAAAGAGCAAGCATCTTTTAATTTCATGGCTGCAGTAGGTTCAAGTGCCACATTCCAGGAAACAGAAGCTCCTTAGTCTGACTGGATGTCACTCCTTGTCCAGAGAAAGGCCAGCACCACCAAGACCATGTGCATCAGGGATGGGAGTCCTCCAAAGTATTTAAAAGGAGGTGTTGAATCCAGAAAAAGGAAAAACAGTGCTAGACTGACAAAAACAATCAGATGTTTATAAATCCACAATCCTACTTAAAAAAATTTTTTTTACATTCCTGCTTTTGCTCAATCCTGGAATAATCTCTTTAACCTCCAGACAATTCTAATAGCCTGGATCCCACCTGCCCTCCATTTCCAGCACTGCATCTGCCTTGGTGTGTAGATACCCATGTGCTTAGACATCTCCTTCCCCTACCAGACTGTAATCTCCTGGAAGATGGGAATCAAATCTTGTAGTTTTCTTTTTATCCTTCACAACACTTCTACAAAGTACGTACTTACACAGAGTTGCTGTTTTCCAAAACAGCAGGAAATGTCTTACTTCAAGTAGATGAACATCCAAAAAGTAGGGTGAAGGACAGGAAGTTATGAATTACCCTGAGTGCTTAAACTTATTCCTTTTAAGATTTTATGGCAAGTGGGACTTCTACGGGCTAAGTAAAGATTTCGTTTCCATGACTGTAGTGTGAAATTGAAATATCTCAACATATTAATATTCATCCTCTGACATTTTAACTATCATTTCTATTCTCTCATGTCGACTACCAGTAATTGTGTCAGGATTCAGAACAGAAATATGAGCATCACATTTGTCTCTGCCCTCAAGGAGCTCATCAGCCTTGATAAGTCCAGGGTAGAAAAATAATAAATCAGGAATCCCAGGATGAGAATCAGTACTCCAGAGATATAGACTAAGTGCCTAATACTCTAAGTCAGAGTCTCTCAAAACACATCCTCCTACTTTCTGCGACAAACTCACTCCTGGCACTTCTTACACTGCAGACCTCCAACCCATGCCTGACGTATAAAATCAAGCATTTAGCCTAGTGCTTGGAGTCCAAGAGTTTCTAAGAAGCCCCCATGTGGGAATTTCATGCACATCATAAATTGAGAGCTACAACTCTAGTTATAAATTCTGGAGATTTGAGCACACAGAATGTTATAATATGGATATTCCAAAGCCAAAACAAACAAACAAAACCTGTTAAAATCCCAACAAAACAATGTGTAAACTCAGGCTAGCTTATCATCTGATGAACGGAAACTCTCGTGCAATATCATACTCGTTTTCCATGGCTCACTCGTTACCAGCATACTCTGTGCTATCGTTAAAGCCTGCAGGAGATGGATGCTTGCTTGACAAGAAGAGTTTTCCGATTGGCAAGTGGCTGGAATGCTGTCTGGCCTGTGTGCTGGTTAGAAGGCTGCAGCAGATGTCAGCATATCCAGGTTACATTTCAGGGTTCCTGCTGACTGTGACGTGCGGCATTTGTCCTCCAATCATTCGTGGACCCCATGACAAGGGGAGAGATGCAACAACCGTAATAAGTGTAGTTGACCTGGAAAATGAGCCATTGGTTCAGTCAAAGGTAAAGAAGTGTAATCTAACATCTCCCTTTTCTAAGAGCCATGACGACTATCAAAAAGTTAAAACTGAAATCTGTCTTTCTAACAGTAAGTTGGAGATTTTCAAAGGGCAATAAGCCCGGCCTCAGAGCTGTGAGTTTTCGCTCCCCTTCCCTGCTGCCTTGTAGCTGATGTGGGAGCAAGTTCCCCACCTCTCACCCAGCCTCCTCCTCTGTCTGATGCTGGCAGCACCCGCCCAACTTCTGGGGTTTTGGTTGGATCCATGCAAAGGTATTTCATATGCTCTAAGTCAGGACTTCTCACCCAGGGGTCCAGGGGTCCCGTTGGCTCTGGCTTTAGTGCTTTAATGAGCATCCTGACGTTATAAATAAAATAGGTATGTGCTGTGCTATGCTAATTTGCTTCAGTTGTGTCTGATTATTTGCGACCCCATGGACTGTAGACCACCAGCCTCCTGTGTCCTTGGGATTCTCCAGACAAGAATACTGGAGTGTGTTGCCATGTCCTCCTCCAGGGGATCTTCCTGACCCAGGGATGGAACCCGTGTCTCTTATGTCTCCTGCCTTGGCAATAGACAAACTTTTTCTGGGGAAAGCGTCCATAGCTTTCATCAGATTTTCAAAGGAGTCTCTGACCTAAATTGCTATCATGTTCCTTTTCTCTGTAATTAATTACCAAGTGTTTATTGAGTCTTTACTGTGGAATCTGTCATTAGTGGAGCAGCGACCCCCACTTCTCTTCTAACCTTTGAGCAGTCGAGGATGGTTCACAGCGTTTATATTGGTTTGGGTTTCACTTTAGAGGAGGGTCATGCACCAGGAGTCGCCTGGGAAGGGTTACCTCACCTCCAGGGGAATCTACACCCACGGGGCGCTGTCCCCAGCCTCCAGCAGGGCAGAGTGGGAGGCTGTCGAGCCTGTTCTAAGTCAACGCAACGTGTTTTCCACTCCAGCAACACCTAACATATGGCATGTGCACTGATGCTGATGAAAACAGTGATTCATCCTTAATCCTTAAAAACACACACATGCACAGTCGACCCTGTGTGGCCTTGGCTCTCCTCCCTGACTGCCCTTCTGTTCTCCGAAACGTCTGTGTGGTCAGCCTGCCTGCACTTGGTCCTGCTTGCTCTTCGGCCTCCCTCTCCTGCAGGCTCCCTGCCGGTCTTCTGATCTCTGTCTCTTTCTCTTTCCATTGCTCTTTCTTCTTCTTCCTCGCCATCCCTTCCGGGGATTCCAGCTGCACGTCCTTAGCCTTCTCTGCCGTGTGATGACCTTCCCTTTCCTGTCTTGGCCTTGGTGTCCCCAACCTGATCTGCTCTCTGCCTTGACCATCCTCCCCACCCCCCACCCCTTAGAAGGAATAGCTCCCTATCTGGGCGGAAGGGAAGAAGGTGAAGGAAAATGTCGGAAACATTGGGTGATGGGATAAGAAGGAGAAATTTGAGGGATGCAGGGTAGCAGGATGGAAACACTGAGAATCACCAACTTTCTCCCGCCTTTTATTTTTTGGAGGGGACAGGTCACAAGGCCCAGCATGTGGGATCTTAGTTCCCCAACCAGGGATCGAACCCAAGCCCCTGTAGTAGAAGCATGGAGTCCTAACCACTGGGCCACCAAAGATGTCCCTCTCCTGCCATTTTGATGTACTTCACAAGGTCTTTTGTTTGGTGCCCAGCAGGGCAGAAGGCACAGGTGTTATATTCTGGGAGAAGACCAAACTTCACCAGCCTTGTAAAAAAATAAAAGCAGAAAGAGAAGAATAGACAGATACGAAAAGATAAAAATAGAGAGATAAGAAGAAAAGAGAGAGAAAGCGTCAAGGGATAACAGGAGGGGAAGAATAACAACACTCCTCCATCCATGGACTGAACCCGAGTCTCCTGCATTGTAGGCAGACGCTTTACCATCTGAGCCACCAGGGAAGTCTGTCTATCTCATAGCTTAACTCTATTTAAACCAAAGCAGACCTTCATCAATAGTTAAGCAAACAGGGATAAAAAGAATCATATCCGGAGACAAAGGCAACCAGTCATTGTCACTAAGATTTGGGATTTGGGCAACCTTGAATTGTGCAAGCAGGAGTGTTCTAAACATTGGTTATTGGTGGAGACTCAAAACACATTTTCAAAAAAGACAATATGATGCAGAGAAGTCAGAAAAAAACTGGGTGAATCCTAGCTCAGGGTAACCTTGGTCAAGTCACAACCTTTCAGAGCTTCAAATAAAGATGAGCATACCTTCCTAGAAGTGAGATTGTTGTGACAAGTGACGATTTGTGGCAAGTGCCCTGAATTCAGTGGATGTTCAATCAGTTGTGGTGGTTATTATTATTACTATCATTAAAACTCTGCTCTATGGTATAGAATCACAAGGGAAAATTACAATAACTAATAACCTGCAATCTACCAGAAATAAAAAGCACTGTCCTAAAAAGACCATAGAAATCCAACCATTGTGCAGGTCACAATGCTTTCGTGGAGGGATGTACAGAATTTAACCACCAGTGGCAGGTGTCAATGCGTTTCCAAGAACAGCCTCTACTAGAGGGTGGAGAGGCTGAGTATCAAGCAGGTTGTGGGTAGAGAGAGTCAACCTTATAAGCAGTGGTCAAGTTTCTAAGCCTCCATTCCTCATATATAGAAAAAGGACAGTGATGTACACTGCACTGTATACAAGTTGGAAGATTAAAAATCGACCAGTATACCAAGCCTGTGTTTTCTAGAACATAAGCTCTATGGGATATTAATGTGTGTGTGCTCGGTCCCTCAGTCGAGTCTGACTCTGAGACCCCATGGACTATAGCCCACCAGGCTCCTCTGTCCATGGGGTTCTCCCAGGCAAGAATACTGGAGTGGGTTGCCATTTCCTACTTCAAGGGATCTTCCCAACCCAGGATCATACTGGTGTCTCCTGCATTGGCAGGCAGATTCTTTACCACTGAGCCACCTGGGAAGCCTAATAAGTGTTACCAAAGTGGGAAAATGCTGGGTCACAAGGAGGTCTCATACATCCTTGTGTGGACAGAGAAATGAAAGCAAATTTGCAGTACCTACCAGCATCGCAAATGCACAGACTTCTTGACACAGCAATCCTGCTAATGAGATGCGAGGAGAGAGATTCAGTTGATTTCTTATGGCAGGACTTCTTCAGACCGGAATGTGATCCGCAGCTTTTCCCAAACATATTTAAATCCAGGCTCCTTTTCTTGTAGAACATCTCCTGGGACTAGTGTTCCAAGGAAGACATTTGGAAACACTAAATTAGATCGTGCATGTGTGAGCTGGTACAGATGGTATTCCATAAGCCTTTTCTTTTCTTCTGATGGTCCCAGGCTTAGCCCAAGCCCTCCTGTCCCATCACCACCATCTGTTCCCCATGACCAAAGTCTCTCTTCTCCCTCGTCAGCTACAAAACACGACACGGTCCAATAACTTCTCCCGGATGTCCTGTCTCTGAAGTGCAGAATCCCTCAGAAGTTTTCTAAAGCTCTTCACTGTTTAGAGCAATGAGAAATGAAGAATGAAAACATTCTCTCCTCCAGCTCCTTTCTCTGTGTTCACTTCGACTCTGTATGGACTGACAAGGCCAAATACAGCTCAGGCACTAAAGGTGAGCACCGGAGACTCAAAGAGAAATTCACTTGGCAAAGAAAAATTAGTTGATGTATCATGGGTTCTTCAACAGCCAAGTCATGGGAGCAGGGCCTGGGAACTAGAACACAAATCAGAACAGAGACTGGGGAACCGAGAGGGGTCGGATAGAAGCAGCTTCAGGAATGAGCTTCTCTTTTCTTTCTCCTTTTTTTTTTTAAAGATTTATTTATTTGTTTGTTTACTTTTGGCTGCACTGGGTCTTCATTACTGTGTGCGGGCTTTCTCTAGTTGTGGCCGGTGGGGGGCTACTCTCTAGCTGTGTGCATGGACTTCTTGTTGCAGTGGCTTCTCGTGTTGTGGAACACGGGCTCTGGGCCAGCAGGCTCGGTAGTTGTGGCTTGTGAGCTCAAGAGTGCTGGCTGCGTAGTCATGGCGGACAGGCTTAGATGTCCCCAGCACGTGGAAGCGTCCCAGAGCAGGGATCAAAGCCCTGCCCCCTGCACTGGCAGACAGGTTCTTAACCACTGGACTACAAGGGAAGCCCTCTTTCCTTTCCTGAGTCATCATTAGGCTTTTCCCCTAGGGTCTGATGGGGTGCCAGTGAGAAAGTGTGTGACAGGTCAAGGAAGGGAGGAAGAAGGCAGGGAGTGGTGAGTTTTAAAAGGGAACATGCTGTATGCGCTATATGATGGAGCACAGGTAAATGAGTGGTTCCTCCACAGAGCAGGTCTGAAATAAATCCTTGAATGAATTAATTAATGGAAGAACTACCAACTAACTAGATAAGATTGAGTACAAATCAGAAAACCATAGTCACTGTTCTTCAGAGTAAGAAAATAAAGTTCTTGGCAAGAATCAGATCCAGTTGAGCAAGATAGCCTGTTTGACCAGGTAAGTGGTTCTCATGTCACAATGTTATCAATGGGACGCGCCATAAGAGAAACACCTAACTGAGTCGCTTTTGTTCCAGTTCCTTCTCAGAGGTGCAGAATCCCAGCAAGGGGTTGGGGGAAGGTCATTCTTCTAGCCAGGGTATGTCAATAGACTTGAATTTTGCCCTAATCTGCTCAGAGAGGCTTTCTCTTCCTTTGTTTGGCTTTTTCTCCCCTCTGAGGATTGCCTCATCTCCATCTAGATAGTAGAGATCTTCACCAACTACTTACCAGGGGTTTGACACTAGACTGTGGAATCTTTGATATTCCTTGAATATGAAACTAACACAATGGAGACTCACAGTATTGTTATTATCTTATTATAGACTGAAAGAAGGAAAAGAAAATTTAACTGTATGCACAGCCAAAAAGATCAATATTTACAAAAGACGCCAATTACTATAATAATTGTGGAGTATCTTATAGAAGACAGTAGAATGTCATACAACTGATGAAGGATGCATAAAATCTTAAAAGAACATGCTAACTCTGACACACAGGACAAAAAAGAAATGTTGTTTGGCCAAGAAAGATAGATTTAAAAGTCAACATATTTAAGGAAAATATTATCAGGAAGATAAATCTTTAACAAGTAAAATATGGCCTGCATTCAAAACCAAAGATAAAATTTTTTAATTATTCATTGATTTGAATTATGAATACAAATTTCCCCTATATTTCACTGTAAATAATTGAGAGTTAACTTGAGAGTTAAACTAACATAAAGAAATAAAAACTAATAATGGGAAGAAATAAAATTTGAATGCATTCATGGGTAAATGATTGGAAATGACTGATGCTGGAAAAGATTGAGGGCAGGAGGAAAAGGAGGGTGACAGAGGATGAGATGGTTGGATGGCATCACTGACTCAATGGACATGAGTCTGAGCAAACTCAGGATGCTAGTGAAGGACAGTCTATGGGGTTGCAAAGAGTCAGACCTGAGTTAACAACTGAACAACAACAATGGGTAAATGAAAGCCATGTTTTCCTAACTGAGGATGAATCTGAAAACATTCTGATTGAAAAGTAACACACACTTCACCAGAACCTGCTCAATATTATATTTTTTCCTCTAATAACCTTTTGATCTGAGTTTCCCCTTCTTCTTTACAAAAGATAACATCTATTCTTTCAAATTACTTCTGTTGGTTAAGATTGCTGCTGCTAAGTCGCTTCAGTTGTGTCCAACTCTGTGCGACCCCAGAGACAGCAGCCCACCAGGCTCCCCCGTCCCCTGGGATTCTCCAGGCAAGAATACTGGAGTGGGTTGCCATTTCCTTCTCCAATGTATGAAAGTGAAAAGTGAAAGTGAAGTCGCTCAGTCAGGTCTGACTCTTAGCAACTCCATGGACCGCAGCCTACCAGGCTCCTCCATCCATGGGATTTTCCAGGCAAGAGTACTGGAGTGGGGTGCCATTGTTGGTTAAGATTAGTGAGTTGGAAAGAAGATGATCCTAAACAATTCTGCCTCCAGCTGTGGCAGATTAATTTGTAACAGAGTAACACTCCCCCTAAGAACAATGGAAAACATCAAGATGGGGAAGAAGAGGCTGTCTGAGGGCATCAGAGTGGTGCCAAGGCACCTAGGACCTGAGGGGGCAAAATTCCAGAGAAGTGGGACTCATTGGTTTGAACTTGATATCTGTCAGCTGAAGCAGTTTTTCTCTGCAGGGCATTTGATAATCCAGATCAGCAGAATAGTGATCAAGAAAAAAGAAAACCAGCAATCTGAGTATTATCAGTCAATGCAGGGATCTCACAAAAATGTCTAATTTCAGCTGAATGAAAGTGTCAATGAAAAAGGCATTACCAACCTTTCCAAGTAAGCTCTCCATGGATATTATGCCCAGCATTCATTTGGAGTTATCAATTGTCTCCTGAGCCATAATCAGAAGTGAATATTTTTAAACCTTCACAAAATAAACATAGCAAGTTAACTCAGTAAACAGTCAAGTTGACCAAAGGTAAAGAGCCTTATGAATGAATCAAAGACAAGAAAAATTCCTTGTGGTTGGGTTCCCCAGAGGAAGACGCTGAGATGGAGTTTGCAGCATAAAATTTTTATTGAGGACCAGCACCTGTGAAAAGAAGATGGGACGATGAAAATGGGCAAATGGGGAGCTGAAATGTGATGTAGGCTCAGAAACTCTTCAGTTTACCAGGCAGGGAGTTTTAGAGTAAGAGTACCATGTGACTTGGACCCCATTGGACCAAGAGCCACTCTTACCTCCTCTTGTGTTAAGTCACGGGATTCAGAATATGGCATGGCCTTGAGAAGGAAGTCACATATGGATGTGAGAGGTGCACCATAAAGCAGGCAGAGAGCTGAAGGACTCCTGAGAGTCCCTTGGACTGCAAGATCAAACTAGTCGATCATAAAGGAAGTCAACCCAGAATGCTTGTTGGAAGGACTGATGCTAAAGCTGAAGCTCCAATTTTTGGCCACCTGATACAAAGAGCCAACTCATTGGAAAAGACCCTGCTTCTGGGAAAGATTAAAGGCAGAAGGAGAAGAGGGTGACAGAGGATGAGATGATTGGATGACATCACCAATTCAACGTACATGAACTTGGGCAAACTCTGGGAGATGGTGAGGGACAGGGAAGCCTGGCATGCTGCAGTCCATGGGGTCACAAAGAGTCGGACATGAATTGGCAACTGAACAATAACAAATTGGGCAAGGTGGCTTTCTGCAGATAAAGCAGACCCTGGAGGAGCTGACAGCTGAGGACTTTCTTCTGACCTCAGTCTGTGCAGCTAGGCAGCAAATCCATCCTGGAAGGAGGAGCTCCTCCTGCACCATCCCTATTTCCCAGAGCAGGGACAGCCAAGAAAACACAGCACAGGATGCTAACAGGGGATAGAGTCAGGGTGCTGTCACCCGGGCATGCATCATTCATTCCACATTCCCCAGACCTTCACTGTGGACTTATTCTGAGCCTAGAACTCTACTTTGGATCTTTGGATCCAGAAAAGAGGCTCACATTCTCTCTACCCTTGAAGGATATCGATCCAGCAAGGTAAGGCAGCTACGAAGTGAGTCCTCTGAGAGCAGAAGGCACAGCACCAGGGGGTAAGGCAAGGAGGGCACCATGGGACAGAGGAGGGGCACCTCGCCCAACCAAATGGGGAAAGAGCAGGGATCTTCGTAAGTTTCCATGCAAATGCTTTCTGGTCAGGAATGTCTGCTGTGTGAGTAACTAAGCATAAGTGGCTGTCTACCAGGGAGCAGGAAATGGCACCCCACTCCAGTATTCTTGCCTGGAGGATCCCATGGACAGAGGAGCCTGGCGGGCGACAGTCCATGGGACTACAAAGAGTCGTACACGACTGATGAGACTTAGCAAGCACGGGGGAAGCAGACCCCAGTGATTTTATGGAAATAGTCAAACATAAGGGGCAAAGATGACTTAGCCATCATCCCCAGGAGTCACATGAAGGAGAATCACCATCAGCTTCCCTAGGCTTTATTTATTCATCTGTAACAAAGGGGGACTCTAATTCAAAGAACAAATTAATTCCTGTGACATGTGTTCACTGTAATTCCAAAACTTGGTCAGGATTACAGAAAATCTGAGCTTGGTTCTCATAGTTGTGGAAGGCTCAGTCAGTTAAATTTACAGAGTCTTCTCCAGCAGGAACTGAGAAGGGGGCTGTTTTGTCTTTTTCTGTATGTAAATGTAGACGCAAAGTTTATTATTAGAGACACAGCAGGACAACAAGTGGAACAGCCCATAGAGGAATGGCTTGCCGAGATGAGATAGAAGCAAGGCAGAAATGCATACCCAGAAAGGGGTGTGGGCATCCCCTTTAGCAAGGAGGAGACCTTATCTGTTCCTAGGGTATCTCAGCTTCTAGAACAAATGGGAAATTCCATATGCCCCCTCTCCCTTTTTTTCCCCCCTGAAAAAATCTTTACTGTTTCTGCTTGGTCCAGAGCTTGGGAGAGGGCTTTAAGATGATTAAAATGCTGCCTAGGGGCTGCCAGAGAAGGGCTTCAGACAGAAGCCCTGGCCCCAGAAGGCCCACTCAAAGGTGGCCAGGCTCCAGAGGCTCCTAGTCATGTTGAAGGGAGAGCCTTTCCACGAGATACTCACCCAACTCAGCCTGGGAGCCAGCCAGCCTGTGCAGGTTGGTCACGTGGTCGCCCATCTTCTCCGTGAGTTTCTCCTGCTCATCCAGGATGCAGCTTTCCCCGGAACCACAGAGGTGAGGGTCTGCTCGGCAGAACCCAGGGCCCACAGGTCCAAAATGGCCTGGTTCAAGTTCTTCTCCGTGAGAAGGGTGGCTTCCATGGCATCCTGGATTTTCCATGCTTGTCTCAAGAAGCTTCTGCACGTCCTGGAAGAGGGTATGGTTTTGCATTATTCAAGAGACACTGGGTGCTTTTTCTTGGCCAATTCAGGGAAAAGGGGCCCACGCCCTCTGGAGCTACGTCATCATGGTCAAAATAGAACCCGGGGAGAAATAGGTGAAGGAGGCCCACAGATGCAGGTTGACCAGGCAGTTGACGGCAGTCTCCACCTAGGTGAAATAATTCTGATGAATCTGGGAACTCATGGTTGGTGGGTAATAGGGAGTTAAGCTCAAAAAGTGGTGTTGGCTGGTCCCACTGATCGAGGACAGTTGAGTGGCTGATTCTAAAGGTTGCGAAAAGAGTTTGGAGGGTGGTCAGAAGGTGCAGAGAGGGACATCCCTGGGTCCGTTCTGTCCAAACACTGCTAAAGCAGGAGACAGATCCATGGGACCGTGGAGCAAAGCTACTGAAAGCTCAGTCTCCCTACGTCAGCTGGTGAGAACAGTAGAGGCATTTCCATTTAGATAGTAAGCATAGCAGAGACATTGCCAGTTGGCTAGTGAGCACACTAGGGGTGATTTCTGGGCTCCTCCATCTCCCCCAACCCCGGGCCTCCTTTCTCCCCTCCTCACCCTGCCTAGGACATCCCCTGAGCTCAGACTGTGGATTGGAACACCTGTCAGTGCTTCTCCAAGTGGCCAGGGCTTGGGTTCCCAAGGTGAGCATCCTGAGAGAGAGGGAGCCAGACAGAAGCCACATGACCCTTCGTGACCTCGACTCAGAGGTCAAACCCTATCATTTCCACTGCATTCTACCGTAGTTACAAAGATTTTTCTCAGGTTCAAAGGTAGGGAACATGCCCTCTCAGTGGGGAAATGTCAACATCGCATTGCAGAAAACAAAAATGGAACATGTGGTATGAATATGGCAGATTACATTTTCCAAGGGACATCTGTATATATGCCGCAACACTCCTGTAATGCACATATAAGGCCTTCCTTGCATTTGCGCTATCAGACATCCCTAACTCTACCCTGTACATTCTTCTCGAAATGCTCAGGAGCTCTGCAAAGAAAATATGAGCATAGTGACTCTCCCTTCCATTCCTGCCCAAACTCAGGACCTGGAGGGGTGGGGGATGCAAAAATGGCAAATTGGGGATGTTTGTCTCAGCAAGTAGAGGGCTCACTCGGGCCCGGGTGACGGGGGAGCAAGGCCACACAACTGCCGTCACCACCGCTTGTGTCAGCGTGGCGTTCCTGTCCCTTCATTCCTCTTTCTCATTATTTATTTGTCAAGTATGTTTGGTTAATGTTCTAGGGCCTAAATCTTGGGAAAGAAGACATTATCCATTAAATCTCCACTTTCATTTATTTATGCCAAGGCTCGTGGCATCATTACGAATTCTGAGCTGAATTCATTTACGCCAAGTAGCCCATCTGACAGGAAGTGAGTTTCAGGCTAAGTCAGTACTCAGGCAGTCATTCACCTCAAAGTCAGGATGCAAATCAATTCTTTTTATTTCTTTAGCCAGAGTTAAAGTAATCTAAAGAGAAGGGAAAACTGTCCCAACACTCTGAGTGGACTGAAATAAAATCCAGAATGCTTCAGTTCAGTTCAGTCACTCAGTCGTGTCTGACTCTTTGCGACCCCCATGAATCGCAGCACGCCAGGCCTCCCTGTCCATCACCATCTCCCAGAGTTCACTCAGACTCACGTCCATCGAGTCAGTGATGCCATCCAGCCATCTCATCCTCTGTCGTCCCCTTCTCCTCCTGCCCCCAATCCCTCCCAGCATCACAGTCTTTTCCAATGAGTCAACTCTTCTCATGAGGTGGCCAAAGTACTGGAGTTTCAGCTTCAGCATCATTCCCTCCAAAGAAATCCCAGGGCTGATCTCCTTCAGAATGGACTGGTTGGATCTCCTTACAGTCCAAGGGACTCTCAATAGTCTTCTTCAACACCACAGTTCAAAAGCATCAATTCTTCGGTGCTCAGCTTTCTTCACAGTCCAACTCTCACATCCATACATGACCACTGGAAAAACCATAGCCTTGACTGGACAGACCTTTGTCGGCAAAGTAATGTCTCTGCTTTTCAATATGCTATCTAGGTTGCTTAGATTGGAAAAAAAAAAAAAAAAGACATTATTCAATTTCCAAGCACAGTACCTTGAATAATGAATTTAAAGAATTCATTCTTGCCTTATTATCGGTGTGGCTTTGTAATTGTCCTTTCTGTTTTTTTTATTTCTTGGTGGGAAGATGGGGGAGAGTAACTAGGCACCAACTTCTCTTAAGCCATAATTGCTTTCCTGTATCCTAAAGCCTCAAGCTTCCCTAGTGGCTCAGATGGTAAAGAATCCGCCTGCAATGTGGGGGACCTGAGTTCGATCCCTGGGTTGGGAAGATCTCCTGGGGAAGGGAATGGCCACCAACTCCAGTATTATTGCCTAGAGAATCCCATGGACAGAGGAGCCTGCCAGGCTACAGTCAATGGGGTCGTAAAGAGTCAGACACAACTGAGCGACTTTCACTTTCAAAGCCTCAAAAGGAGTTTCTGAAGAAAGTCGTGGGGCAGCGGGGGGGTGAGGGACGGGTAGGCAAAAAAATCGAACTTTATCCAGTGGAATTCAGAGAGCTAGAAATAAAACGGCCTTCAAAGTTGTAACAGATACCTTTCTGGTTTATGACCACATTCTCTAACATCTGTTGAGGGACATTTTCTGACCAAAAGGCCTGTCAGTATCAATAAGGAAAGACGCGTTCCTCATTGTTCTAGAATCTACGGTGTCTAGGGTTATTGAAACAGATATATACTATAGTTCATACCAGAGGACAGAGAGGGAAACTAAAGATAGAGAAGGAAAAGGGAGTGTGGATTAAAGTGTGGAGTTGCTTCTGGCCCTGCTTTGAACTCTCTCTGGCTTTTTGGAACTTAACCAAGATCAGACAGGCAATTGCAGCCAGCTCAAGGCCTCTGGTTCTCTGTATAAATTAGGGAGTTGATTTTGAGGTTAAGATTATGACGTTTGGTGGTAACGTTAAACTGGAAAGTATTGCACTCACCTTTTATATTCCCCAAAGAAAGGAGAAACGTCCAGCCATATAATGAAACTCCTTTCAATCTGACCATTGTGTTAGGAACAGATTTCACACTAAGCAAGTCTTTGCAGCCAGACTCAAATGTTTCCCATTAAGGCCGTGCACGGGTATAAATGTGCAAAGGCCCGCTGCAGAGTGTGCAGTTCTCCAAGCAAATGCACACGCTTGGGGACTTGGAAAGAGTATCAAAACCAGATTCACGGTTGAACACTCGTTTGCGCTTCTTGTTGCCATTGCTTAGAGCCTAGACAATGAGAAAGGAAATTCCCTAAACCTTCTTGGTAGTGGCAGTAGGGGCGTTGGGGGTGTGGGGGGAGACACCCATCTGATTAGGCAGAACATATGTGGCTCAGATTGTTGCAGTCTTAATGCCTGGAATCAGAATTGCTGGTTAGCAGTGGTTGCAACATATCTTACTAGAACCCTTCACAGTCTGGCAACTTGTGATTCAAGGTAAAATAAGTGATCAAAAATGAAGGTTAGAGTGATACACAAAATTTTAGACTATCAAAACAGGAGATTTCTATTCAGAAATCGACTTTTACTACAGTTGGGGAAAAAACTACATTTTCAGGAAGTTTCAGCCTGTTATAAGATAGCTCTTGTGATTATTTGAGGGGCTGGAGGGACTTTCCTTCCCTTTGTCTCAGAGCAAATGACAAAACCAAGCACTTCTTATTAAACTAACAAATTATAATTTGTTAAGGCAAATTATCTCTGGGAGTTGATGGACAGGGAGGCCTAGTGTGCTGCAGTCCATGGGGTCGCAAAGAGTCCGACAGGGACAGGACTGAATGGCTGAACTGAACTGACTAGAACAAGATCAGTGAATCTGAACTGAACTGAAGACAAATTAAAGCCCCCAGGTCTAACTGTAGTCATGCTAATGAGAAAAGGGAGGATACTTGTAAAATGCTCTTTTCCTGATTTTAAGAAAGTTTGTAGATGGTATCTTATGAATCCTTTTTGAATAATGGGCCCGGTTATCTCCACTTTATCAGTGGGGCATTCAAGGCATCCAAGATAACTTGCCAAGGTCATAAGATTCCTCAGAGCCACCACCAGAAAAGAGAACCCTTAATAATGTGTGTGCTGCTCAGAAATCAACTTGGTACGCACACTGCTGGGAGTAACTTTTGCAGACAATGTACTCACTGAAGGAAGTGCTGAAATAAGACAGGAAAAGAGAATAAAGAGAAAAATGAAGTCTGATCAGTGGTTCCTCAAAAAACGTTACTTCTACAATTGTTCAAAAGGAGACAAATCAACTTTACTTCAATTTTAAAAAAGAGAAAGACCATGTTTCACTCTTACAAAGCTTTGACATAGTTTAAAACAACTTGCATGACTCAAATACATATTTCTAAAAGTTTTCTGTTTCTTTTTTTTCATTGACACATAGTTGATTTATAATATTGTTAGTTTCAGGTATACAGAAAAGTGATTCAGTTACATATCATTTTTTCCAGATTTTTTCATTATAGCTTATTACAAAACATTGAATATAGTTACCTGCACTATACAGTAATCTGCTTCTTATCTATTTTATGTACAGTAGTTTGTATCTGTAAATCCCATATTTCCTAGTTTACCCTCCACCCCAGTTTCCCTTTCTAGTTGCACAATTTAAATTTATATTGAATACTTTCACCCAATGTTTCAAACTTACTGTAGTTGCCTTCGGTATTTTAAAGTAACATTTTAAATTGATTTCAATATGTATTATGTCATATGAACATAAATATACTGTTACTTTCTTATATATTATATCAAAAATATATATATACACAGTAAAAAGATATTTACATTACTATTCAGAGTTTGGAGAATTAATTTGCAGTGCTGTAGGAATTATTTCTGTTGTCTGGAATTTATCCAAAGAGTTACTCCTACTTAGTTTGGTTTTTTGTTGTTATTGTTTTTCCGTCAACTTAAATTTTTTTATTTGTTAACAGTACAAATGATTAAGGGGGAAGGGTGACATTTTTCTCACGTGAGAGAAAAACTAGCATCGAGCAAAACTCTCATTTCTTCTATCTTCTTCTTCCCATTCTTTTTGGTCCCAATTCCAATCATCTTAGACTCTCACCAAAATGCTCACTGACTCCAGTTTCAGGTAATATTGACCCAGAAGTATGTGCATTGTCACAATGAGACTTTTTGAGGTCCAGCAATTTTCCAGGGTCCAAAGGCCATCATTTGTAATGGTAGGATTTCAGGTGCGCTGACAGATGGTAGGGGAGCCATTTTTGAAACCAGAGTCGATTTCCCTTCATTCGTGTTACTGAAGAAATTTGTTATGTGTAAGACAAGTTCTGAGTACAGGTTTTGATTATTTTTTACTTTGTCTTAAATTTTAAAAGCCTATCAAAGCTGGAAAGTAGCCTACCAAAGAATGAGGGTCACGGAGTCCTTGAATTTCAAACCAGAGACAGACAACCAACCCCCTTTGACCTCTCGGGGCTCTCTTCACCCCCACTGCTACAGAGGAAAGGGCAGGGCAAAAAAGCAAGAAAACCTACAGGCCTGACCACAGGATTTTCCAGGAAGCTCTGCTCTACCTAGAACCTCTCTAGGCATGTGGATGGCTGATGCCTGTGCATGCGTGCGTGCTAAGTCACTTCAGTCATGTCTGACTCTTTGTGACCCTATGGACCGGGAGTCAGCCAGGCTCCTCCGCCCATTGGATTCTCCAGGCAAGAATTCTGGAATGGGTTCCCATGCCCTCCTCCAGAGGATCTTCCCTACCCAGGAATCGAACCTGCATCTCTTATGTCTACCTGCACTGGCAGACAGGTTCTTTACCACTAGTGACACCTGGGAAGCCCCCAGTGTGTGTAGGTACAATTGAAAATCCCTTCCTCCATCAATACAATGAAAATATCCTGGAAAAAGGTCACATCTTATCCAATAACCTAACAGTTTTATCTCAAGACCTTATACAACAGAAATCCTTAAGGGGTTTGATGAAGCTACAGATCTCTGGACCTCAACACAGAATTACTGAAAGAGAATCATGGGCACCAGGGCCCAGAAATTTGAATTATTCACCCAAATTCTCATTTGGTCCTTATGCACAGTAACATGTGAGCACCTCAGAAATAAAGAGGAAGCAAGAGCAGGAGCTGTGGGACCAGGGTTGTACATGGAACAAAGGTAAGCATCATAAAGTATGGCCTATTTGACAATTTAAGCTGGTCTTGGAAGGCACAGAGAGGGCCAAAAGGAAAATCAATGAGAAAAAGGCAAGAAGGAGGGCACAGGTTTTACGGACCTGCCTCGGGCCTCTGAAATGTTGTCCTGCTTTAACTAGGTCTCAGCCACCTCATCAGCGAAGTGTTGTCATTCTTCCTTTTTATTTCCTTTTAATATAAAAAGATTCCTCTCATTACTCAATGCATAGAATTTTGCTATGGGACCATGGGTTTTGTGGAGAGTGAGAAAGGTATTTTTAACAAATGAATGCGTTGTACTTAGTAATCCCCTATCTTTTCCCATGTTAGTTGCTTCAAGGATTTCTACAAAGATGGTACTTTTTCCGGTTTTTTTTTCTTAATACCACCTCACTTAAAATCAGAAAAACATTTTAATTCACACAAATATCTTTTATGAACTCTACCCAATATTATTGTGGAAGCTTTGTAGGCTCCAAAGACGGTCATGATTAACCTTCTCTGGATGTAACTTCAGGGATGTACTCTGAACCCACAAAAGAAATTAAATGCACAGTTAAGACTGATTTTCATCATCAAGTTGCAACAGGGAATTGTCTTTAAAGCCATCTCCTGCTGCCTTCATTAGAGTCTTGATCTCTTGCTGCAAATTTATATTCCTTTGTGGGTTTAAGGCAGATATTGGATATCCTTTTAATCTATATTTATTAAGCGAGCTATTGACGAGTCTCGTTCTGCCACAAACTCATGAACGATGTTCCCATGGCCACGCTAGTGGGGTCTTAAGTGAACACAACATCTTCAGGCTAAGTGGCCATTTCTCACAAGGTTAATGGACATTTTTTTAATTGTGCAAGTTAAAAACACATATCCCTTTGACTTGTTTGTTTCACAAGCCCCAATCAACCAGTAAATAAAAATGTATGCCAATAATAGAACACCCAAAGAAATATCTGTGCTTCCCACCCTGCCTCTTACCCCCTACCCCTAAACTCCCCGCCCTCTCATTTCCAGAGAGCTTTTCCCAGTTAAGGATGTTCTATGTATATGTGAGCCAAGCTTCTGATTAGAAGAAATTCTAACTTAGACGGGAGAGACACTTTCCTTGGTTGTGGTCGGCCCTGCTCCACAGTCTTCCCAGGTAGCTCAGTGGTAAAGAATCTGCCTGCAATGCAGGAGCCACAGGGGATGCAGGTTCAATCCCTGGTTTGGAAAGATCCTCTGGAGGAGGAAATAGCAACCCACTCCTGCATTCTTGCCTGGGAAATCCCATGGACAAAGGAATCTGGCAGGCTATGCTCCAGGGAGTCACATAGAATAGGACACATCTGAGCGATTGAACACGTGTTCTCTGCTCTGCGTCACAGGTGAGCTGAGCTGCACAAACGCCATCTCTCAGGGCCTTTTGCCACTGGTATCCAGATACATTCAGTCAATGGGGGCACCGGATGGAGGTTGGGGAGGTGGAGGAAAGAAGTGCGAATTTTTCCCCTTCACTTGCATTTTAGGCAGCATCTTTGGCCATGGCTGCACCTCCTCTGTGGCTGCAGCTCCCCCAGAGCAGCCTCCTGTTGGCGGAACCAAGCTGGAAGGCAGTCAGCAAGGGAGTCTGGAAAATGCCTCTGCAGATCAGCCTGTTGTGCATGGTCCAGAGCAGATCAGGGAAAAGTACAAGGGCTGGATCTGAGAACAAACAGAGCCCAGCACAGAGGGCTGACTTAAGACTCACCAGCATCCTCTTCAGCTTGATAGGGCAAAGAGTGACCGCGACTCTAGTGCAACTGCGCGTTAACCAAGTATCAGGAGTTGCACTTGCTTCTAAGAATGCAAAGAGAAAGAGGATGTGGTCCCAGCTCTTAAGTCTTCAGTTTGAATCCCAGCCCTGCTCCCTTAATTGTCGTTGGCTTTGGACAACTGACTGGACCGCTCAAGCCTCCTCCTCCTCTCCTGTGAAAGAGGGGAGGTCATAGTAACAACCCCCTCCTGGGGTTGTTGTAAGTGTTCCTTGAGATCATTGCTTACAGTAGACATTCAGTGAGCATTTGTTAGATAAAACCGTGCCTAATAGCTAGACACTTAAGAAGTAAAATGGAGTTACACTTCACTGATTTCCCCCTATTTTAATGCACTGTAGCCCCCCCACACTCCTCTGTCCACGGGATCCACCAGGCGAGAATACTGGAGAGGGTCACTTTGCCCTCCTCCAGGGGATCTTCCCGACCCTTATCTCTTAATCTACTAGCACCACCTGGGAAGCCCACATACACCAGCAAGGTGGGGTAAACAGTTTCAACACAATGTGGTAAAGGGCTGTAGTAAACCCACAAAACTCTCCTGGAAACGCAGTAGGGGATGAACCTGTAGAGACCTCAGAGAGAAGCTCTGGGAACATTCCCGGGGAGGAGGGAGGAGGCAGGGGCCAGAGAGTAAGGACCTCCCAGTAATAACAAAAGCTAACGGTTTGAAACTCACCCAGAGCCAGGCTCTGAGCCACAGCTCTCACTGAGTCTTCCTCCATGGAAAGCCCTAGCTCCCTGTCAAACCCATTTTGCAGAGAAAGAACTAAAGTCTAGGGTTTGAAATAGCATCAAACAACTAGTGAAGGTAAGGGTCAGGATCCAAACCCACGTGCCTGACTCCAAAGTCAATGCTCCAAGGCATAGCAGGTGCCTTCCTGGCTTTATGGGTAGATCATTTTAGTAAGAGTTAACTTATTCATAACAGCACAGCAACCACAAAGGACAAATCTGTGTGCTAACGTCCATCAGCCTGTCATCTTGGGGTAACTGCAAGGACAGCCTGACTCTGACAGCACTTAGTGGGGTGGCTTTCCTGGAGATCCAGTGGTTAAGCCTCCATGCTTCCAATGCAGGGGGTGCAGGTTCATCCCCTGGTTGGGGAATTGAGACCTCACATGCTGCATGGTGAGGCCAAAGAATAAAACAATACAATTAAAAATGAAGGCACTAATCCTTTGGGAAGGTCAGAGCTGCTCAACCTCAGCTCAGCAGAGGACCAGGGGACGAAGGACTCCACCCTGGGGTGGAGAGAGGTGGCGGGGGCGGCTGTTGCTGTGGAAAGGGAAAGGGAGAGGGAGTCTGTTTAGAAGTAACCCTAAGCCGGGTGGCCTTGAGAGCCCTTTCAAGATGCCAGGCTAATATAGGGCTTAATTATCATTTCCAGGGTACTGAAGGTGCTCTGACAGTCTCAAGGAGCAAATTTCTCTCTCGAGTGGGAGCCACTGACCAACGCACTTAGGTGTCAGTCCTCCTCTCTTTTCTCTTTTAATTTTATTTGCTTATTTTTGGCTGTGCTGGGTCTTCATTGCTGCTTGCAGGCTTTCAATATTTACAGTGGAGGGGTGGGCTACTCTCCAGTTGTGAGTAGCTTCTCATTGCATTGGCTTCTCGTTGCAGAGAACGGGCTCAAGGCCCCAGGCTTCAGGAGTTGTGGTGCACGAGTTGCCCCATGCATGTGGAATCTCCTCAGACCAGGGATCGAACCTGTGTCCCCTGTATTAGCAGTCAGATTCTTAACCACTGGACCACAGGAAGTCCCTTTTCTTTAAAAGTCCAGCTGCTGGATACATCACTGCTTCTCTTCTTAAAAGAAAGTGGGGCAAAATCTTTAACACCTCCCAAGGTGGTATTTAATTTTAAAAGTGATTATTTAAGTATAGATACTTAATTAACAAATTTCCTATTTCTCCAACCTTCTGTGTTGCTGCGGGGGTGGGGCAAGGGGTGGGGATGATATATTTTGCAAATAAAAGTATTTGCATTTCAGAGCCGCTCAATTATAAACACTGCCACCTGCAAAGCTGGAAATCAGTTCAACTGCAATCTTCTTTAAAGGGTTTTCAATGCAACTGCTAACCTGTCTAGATGTTTAACTTTCAGGTTTCAAAACCTGTCAGTTAAAACTTGCTTACTGTTACTCCTCTTCTCTGAAGCTACAAGCCTGAAGAGAAATTACGTAGCAAATTAGAAACAAGGAACTAAGACTTGATAGGAACACAAAAGAACGGCGGATGGGCTGGGGTACAAGAAACTGCAACCCCTGCTCTGTAAATGAATGAGAATTAAAGGGCTCCTCTACCCGCCGCCTCTAATAAGGTTGTCTCTTCTCAATCCCAAAGGCCCCAACCGATCCCTTCACAAGATCACCTGGGCTATTCCGAGAAAAAGACCTTAGTCAACCTAGCTGTTGGCTGAGTTTACCAGCCAGTTCCGTTAAATTGTAGCATGGGGGAGCAAAACCCCATTGGGGAAATCCTAAGGCCACTGGGGCTTGTCATTACTGAACCAGTTCTGTGAGCCTGAAAGAGTTAATTCAGCTCCTCAAGGGAAGCAGGGTACTTACTGCTCCCTAGGCTGAGCCAGCCTGGCGCCCAGCTTAACACACTGAGGCTGTCTTCACCCCCGCTGCCCCCAGGCTCCCCTCCACTTGGGGCTGAAGGTCCTCTGACAGCTGACAAGCCCATGACGGGCTCCCTGGGAGGGTGGCCTCTCATTCCCCAGTGTGGATCCTTCTAGGCCTCAGACAGGCTGGGTAATGCTGAGTCAATCCACACACACAAGGAACGGCCACAAGCACAAATCCCTTGACCCTGTGTGCCTGGATTCTAAACCTCCACCCAGAACCTCACAGCACAGCCAGATCAATCTATCATCGAGGGTTAGCTGCGGGCTGGCTGATTTATATCCACTCTTCGCAGTGTATCAGTGGGCACAGAGAGCCCATGTAAGCAGTTCTGCTCAGGCTCCCAGCCTGACCTGACGGAGAACACAGGCCATCATCCTCCCAGACCACAGATGTCCTCCTTGCAAAAGAGCAGAGAGCCACAGAGGACACAGAAGTGTTCAATGATTCACACGTTCCCTTTCAGATACTTTTTAAAAAGCAATTTATTATGAAAAATGTCAAACATAGATCAAAATAGACATACTATACTGGCCCCCTATGTACCTATGACCCAGCTGTGACAATTAATAACTTACAGCTAATTTTATTTCAACTGTACCCCCAGCCACTCCTCAACTAGGTTATCTTGGAGCTGATCCCAGACTTTCTATCATTTTACCCATAAATATTTCAGTGCATATCTCTAAAAGATAAGGGCTCTTTTTTTTTTATTTTTAACAAAGCACAAAATAGTTTCTACTCTTAAAAATACCCCTTTTAGATGAACCTTGAGGGCACTATGCCAAGTGAAATAAGATAGTCACAAAAGGACAAATATTTTATAATTCTACTTATGCAGGTTTCTTAAAGAAGTAAACTCAGAGAGACAAAAAGTGAAATTGTGGTGGCCAGTGGCTGGGGAGGCAGGAGTGGGGATTATTGTTTAATGTGTGCAGTTGCGATTTTGCAGAATTAACAGAGTTCTGTGGCTGGACGGTGGTAAAGGCAGTACAGTGTGAATATACTCCACACCACTGAACTGTATGCTGAACTGAAAAAATGATTGAAACAGTAAATTTTGTATTGGTGTGTGTATTTTACCACAATTTTTTTTTCAAATGGTAAATTAAAAGTAAAGCCCTTCACATCATAAACTACCCACTAAGTATTTAATTATCTCCGTCATACATTTTGTTCAGTTTGTTTACTTGGATCAGAATCCATACAAGGTTCACAGACTGTGGTTGTCAGTTCTTATCTGTTCCCCTGCCATTCATTTCTTCTTTTTCCCCTCACTGTAATTTATATATTGAAGAAACTGTTCCTATAAAGTTTCCCACAATGCAGATTTTCCAGCTTGCATCCCTATGATGTCCTCCATTTCATTTTTTTTTTTTTAATTGGAAGTTGGATCAAGAGAGCAGATCAGATTCGAATTTGCTATTTGGGGCAAGATCTCTGAATAGATTTGACTATACTACCAGAATGTGAGTGCACAAAGATTAATCAACACACTGTCTTAACCAATTTGGTACGAGCTCTCTACTGCAATTGGCCTTGGGATGGGGACAGAAGAAATAAGAGGAAATACCAGAAAGATTTTTAACATAATCCTTACCATCAAGGAAACTGCAACCTTTTTAAGGAGGCAAAACTGATAAAACTGAAACAAATAAGGTCAAAACTGTGCTGTGACTATAAAAGCCATTTCATTCAAATAGTGAGATCATCTGAAAAAAGGCTTTAGGTCAGATAAAGTTCCTGAAATTGTTCTTGAAGGACTGATAGATTTTGGAAGAAAGCAAGTATTTTAGGAAGTAAAACCATACAAAGAAAAGCAAAGAAGTTGCCTTTTGAGGGTGGGGGGAATGACGACAGAGGGTGATTCACACAGGTTGGGAATGAGAGCAGAAAGACAGGAAAAGTCAGCAGAGACATGAGTGGGAAGAAATCTCCTGATCTCTAGATTAAGGCAAATCAGAGGTGGCTATGGGCTTGGCTATGCTCACTTGGTCAAGATTCTCGAGGTGTGCCAAGTGTCATGGTGTTTTGAGAATCTGATTTCCAGTATCTTTTAGAAGAATTGCGGTTTCCCCTTATCCAAATCTTTTCCAACTGAGTTGACCCTTTCTAGAGATGAAACCCATGAAAAAGAGTTTCATGAGAAATGCAGTTAGGATTTGATAGGATGTTGAGGATTAGCCTCAAATACTCTGGAGGGGAAGCTGCGGGACAGATAGAGGGTTATTGATGACAGCAGACTGGCCAGCAGTTGACAGTGGGAGCTGCGTGATGGGTCCATAAGGTTCGAGATGCTATCCTCCCTACTTGCGTGTATCTTTGAATCTTCCCATAATAAGAAGTTATTTGTAAACCTATTACTGCTGGGGTCAAGGGTCACTCCCACATCTCATGTTTCCTATGTTATATGAAAAGATTCGCTGGCCCAGAAGATGTGGCACTTGTCTCTTCTGTGACTAAGCTGTTTAACTCTGAGCCAATTACTTCACCTCTGTGGACCTCAATCCTGGCTCTGTAAAATGAGAGGAAAGGGCACAAGAACTAACATTTATTAAATGCCTACCATGTACAGGAATTGGGCAGTGCACTCACTTTTCACATGGACGGATGTCATTTTCTCCATTGTCTCCAAAGTTTCCTTCTGGCCCTGCTGCTGCTGCTGCTGCTGCTAAATCACTTCAGTCGTGTCCGACTCTGTGCGACCCCAGAGACGGCAGCCCACCAGGCTCCCCCGTCCCTGGGATTCTCCAGGCAAGAACACTGGAGTGGGTTGCCATTTGATCTGTTTCACTTTCATTTAGTTTTTTTGATGAACCCATGTGGCAGATACCTTGCTATAGGCTTTGGAGAAGAGATAGCTCCTATCTTTAAGGATTTTATGTTTTAAAAAGAGACTAGTAGGAAAGGTTATAATCCAATTGGTAAATGTTATGGGCAAATGTTACAATAGCTGTTGTTTATTGAACAGTAACTACACGGGTAAGATGCTAAATGTTTTACTTTATATATCCCTACAATATGCAGATGGTGATTGCAGCCATGAAATTAAAAGATGCTTACTCCTTGGAAGGAAAGTTATGGTCAACCTAGACAGCATATTGAAAAGCAGAGACATTACTTTGCCAACAAAGGTCCGTCTAGTCAAGGCTATGGTTTTTCCAGTGGTCATGTATGGATGTGAGAGTTGGACTGTCAAGAAAGCTGAGCACCGAAGAATTGATGCTTTTGAACTGTGGTATTGGAGAAGACTCTTGAGAGTCCCTTGGACTGCAAGGAGATCCAACCAGTCTGTCCTACAGGAGATCAGTCCTGGGTGTTCATTGGAAGGACTGATGCTAAAGCTGAAACTCCAGTACTTTGGCCACCTCGTGCGAAGAGTTGACTCACTGGAAAAGACTCTGATGCTGGGAGGGATTGGGGACAGGAGGAGAAGGGGAGGACAGAGGATGAGATGGCTGGATGGCATCACCAACTCGATGGACGTGAGTCTGGGTGAACTCCGGGAGTTGGTGATGGACAGGGAGGCCTGGCGTGGTGCGATTCATGGGGTTGCAAAGAGTCGGACACGACTGAGTGAATGAACTGAACTGAACTGAACTGAACTGAACAGGCAGTTAGGGATAGCAGATGGCTCATCACCACTCCACTATCCCTAGATGTTGTCCTGCCCACATGGCCAAAAAAGGCTCACACCAAGTCCTCGTTATAACCCCTAGGGCAGAGAAAGGTGGGATGAAGGGATGTATCACCTCCCTTTAAGAATGCATCCCAGGAATGGCCAGAATTCATCACAAGGCCACAGGAAGGTGCAGAGGTTGCAGGCACTGCCCTCACCACGAGGAACGCTGGGGTTCCACGACAGGGAAGAAGGATGGAACATCTGTAGGGGACCCCCAGCAATCTCTGTCACATCTGTTTTCTTTTTCTAATTTGAAAATGGAAAACTGATTCACAAAGAGGGAAAACTCCCCTAAACTTACCTGGCCAACACCCACTCATCCCTCCTGGGTTAACTTAAAAGTCACTTCCTCCGAGAAACCTGCCTGGGGTTTTCCCCTTCATTTCCTTCACCCCCGGTAGCTCCCATCTGAAGGAGATGTCCCTGTGACACTCTGTCAACAGCACTCCTTTCCGAGTGTTTCAACTTACCAGAGTTGAAATTAATGACTCACCGATGTGACTGTGTGTGTCATGTCTGCCTCCAGAGTGGTTCTCTGAGCTCTGTGAGGCTACGGTTTTTCCTGTGGTCATGTATGGATGTGAGAGTTGGACTGTGAAGAAAGCTGAGCGCCGAAGAATTGATGCTTTTTAACTGTGGTGTTGGAGAAGACTCTTGAGAGTCCCTTGGACTGCAAGGAGATCCAACCAGTCCATTCTGAAGGAGATCAGTCCTGGGTGTTCATTGGAAGGACTGAATCTGTCATGGTCACATGGACCCTCGGTAAGCAATCAAAGCGAATTTTCTCAAATCAGTTCACAAATAAATGAGAAGGTAGGGGATTGTGCTCAAGGTCACCCAATTAGTGCAGAACCAAGAATGAAACTGGGTCTTTAAACTCATTTGTTCTCATCATGCCACACAGCTTTTCCAGGTAACAAAATGAGGACCAGAAGGACAAGGTCACTTACTTGAACTTGTACAGATAATTAGTGGCAGGACAGAGCCTGGAATCCAGGATGTTTAAGGCTTAACCCACTTCTCTTTCCACCAAACTGTAATAATGCTTTTATTTCCAAACCCATGGAGCTCCTATCTCAGAAAGACTCAGGGTATTCACAGATAGATTCTCCTTCATGGGCATAAACAATTTGCTTAAACTCATTTGAGTTTAAAAGTAAGTCAGAATAACCATATGTAACATGTGAACCTTGATGCGATTCTAGATGGTGGGGGAATGGGAATAAAGCCTATAAAAGGTGTTTTGGGAACAATTGGAGAAATGTAAATATAGATTATATACTAGATGACAGGTGTTAAACACATGTCAGTGTACATGGATGTGGTTGAGTAGAAGAATATCTCTTTTCTTAGAAGATGCAGATTACAGTATGTCATGGGATTGAGCAAGAAGTGTTCTGATATCTGCATCATAAGGGACAGTCCTACCTCTGGAGTTCAGCCTGGAAGACAGTGTCGTGGAGGTGGTTATCGACTCCTCCTGGGGAAGAATGGTCACCTTGACCATCATATAAGTCATTACTGATTGATCATAAGTTATTATTTTGATCAGCAGAGACTAAGGCATTTTCCCCCACAGTCCTGATTGGATAAAAGACTTCACCTAATCCATTTAGTGACACATGATAATAAAACTGCTTTTTAAAATTTCTCTTTACACATTCTGGGTTGGCTCTGTCAAGGAGCACATTACAAGAACATACATTACAGGGTTTCCTGGTGGCTCAGTAGTGAAGAATCTGCCTGCTGATGTAGAAGACACGGGTTCGATCCCTAAGCCAGGAAGATCCCACACGCTGTGGAGCGACTGGGCCCGTGCAGCACAGTTATTGAGCCTGTGCTCTGGGACCTGCAAGTCACAACTACGGAGCCCACGTGCTGCAATTACTGAAGCCAAGGCACCCTGGAGCCTGTGTTCCACAAGAGAGGCCGCCGCAATGAGAAGCCTTCCCTCGTACAGCAGCTAGAGATTAGCCCCTGCTCTCCGCAACTAGAGAAAACCCATGTGCAGCAACAGAGACCCAGCATAGCCCTCCCCCTCCAAAAAAAAAACATATGTTGCAAAATATTCTGTTGCTTTTAAAACATAAGGGACCTCAGCAAAGAAGGCCATGTGCTCCTGGCAGGCAGTCACACTCTGTTTCTGCTGTCTCTGAGAGTCGTTTATGGTTAACACGTGCTGTTTTAATAGCAGGAACTCCTAAACAACCAAAGCTCTCATCTGTGATTGTCCTCTAGAAACAGAAACTCAAATCACAATATTCTAAACTAAGAATTTTTTGTTGTTGCTGTTTAGTCACCAAGTTCTGTCTGACTCTTTTGCAACACTATGGACAGTAACCCACCAGGCTCCTCTCTTCATGGAATTCTCCAAGCAAGAATACTGGAGTGGGTTACCATTTTCTCCTCCAGGATATCTTCCCGACGCAGGGATCGAACTCACATTTCCTGCCTTGGCAGGGAGATTCTTTACCACTGAGCCACCAGCCGAAAGTAACTAATATGCCTCCCATGTGTTTTTCTTTTTCCTGCCTTCTCTTCAAACTTCAATCACCAAATCTGTTATTCAAAAGTTATAAAACTATAATTTTTAAAATAAAGCATTATTAAAGGGGAAATAGGTTCTACAAAGATGGTAAGAAGACTCAAAGAAGACTACTAATGCTAATGTTTCCCACTAGTATAGGCAACAAGGGAAGGTCTATAATCTCCATCCCTAGAGAACACTGAAATAGACTGGACCAGCACACGCCTTGCATGACTTATGTTTCAGATGTTCTGGGGCAAAGGTCTTAACCACACTTCTTGAAATACCTTCTAGCATTAATATTCTGTTAAAAAATTAAAGCAGACCACAAAAGTGAGGTCAAATTGTGTTCGTAGCATTTCTGTGTATATAACAATCAGAAGGAGCCAGATTCAAATATCAAAGTAGGTGACCCTAGGTCATCTCCAACCATGAAAGTGAAATGGGTAAAGGGCAGGATGTTTACTGTTGATTAATCGGGGAATAAGCATGAAGCAAAGTAGCCCCTGATGTCTGCTGACCTAATGTGTTTTCATCAATGTCTTCAAGATGGGCCCACCACATTACCTTTTATTTAATAAAGCTCCTTAATCAAGATGTGACCATGAGGAGCTTCAGATGTTCCCAGAGAAAGTGAGAGAATGCTGGTAGAATTTATCTGAATGGAAATATCCACTGCTGCTTGAGAAAAGCTTCCAGAATATGACCAATACCCACTGGACCCATCAATTTATGGCCTCTCACGAAGCACTAAACCTTAAGATTAGCAATATTTAGGGAGTCTAATAGAATTAACATCAGGGAACATCCAGAGGAAAAAGCCATAAATCATTTTAGAATATTAAAAAGTCTAATACAGGAAGTCAATTAGTTTCTGTCCTCACGTCAGGGAGAACCACACCATGAATGAGGGCAGACGCGAGGCACGTTTTGCAGCAACAGCTGGGAGCAAAGGAGGGAATGGAAACTATCAGCTGCTATGGATTGTTTGCGGAGAAGGCGCTGGCACCCCACTCCAGTACTCTTGCCTGGAATGGCAACCCACTCCAGTGTTCTTGCCTAGAGAATTCCAGGGATGGGAAGCCTGATGGGCTGCCGTCTACGGGGTTGCACAGAGTCGGACACGACTGAAGCGACTCAGCAGCAGCAGCATGGATTGTTTGTTTCTCCTCAAATGCAGACGTTGAAACCTATTTCCCTCAGTGTGATATTATTAGGAGGTGCGGCCTTGGAAGGTTATCAGGTTGAGACCTCTAAAAGCTTCCCTTCTGATGGGGAGAGGGATAGTTAGGGAGTTTGAGACAGACATGCACAGACTTATATTTAAAATGGATAACCAACAAGAACCTACTGCAGAGCACAGGGCACTCTGCTTGATGTTATGTGGCAGCTTGGATGGGAGGGGAGTTTGGGGGAGAATGGACACACGTGTATGTATAGCTGAGTTCCTTTGCTGTCCACTTAAAACAGTCACCACATTGTTAGTCAGCTGTACTCCAACACAAAATTTAAAGTTTTTTATTAAAAAAAAAAAAAAGCTGCCCTTCCCTTCTGCCATGTATCTCTGAATCAGGAAACAGGCCCTCACCAGACACCAAATCTGCTGGTGCATTGATCTTAGACTTCTCAGCCTCTAGAACTGTGAGAAATAACTTCTATTGTTTATAAGCCATCCAGCCTATGCTATTGTCTTATAGGTTCTCAAAACGGGCTAAAACACCAACAAATTTGGAAGCATCCTCCTTACACACAGTCACCTGCATACAGCTGGGCTGCTGACATTGCTCTCCTCCATTTTCACCCAAGCCACCCGGGTTAGTTTCCGAAGGCTGCCTTAACAAACCACCGCAAACTGGGTGGCTTAAAACCACAGAAGCATATTCTCCCAGAGCTCTGCAGCCTAGAAGTTTGAGACCGCGTTGTCAGCATGACCATGCTCACTCTCCTAACTTCCGGGAACTGCCAGCAACCCCTGGTGCTCCTTGATGCCATGGTCTGAATCTTTGTGGCCTCCTCAAAATCCATATACACTGAAACCCTAATCCTCAAAGATAGTGATATTGAACGTGGAGCCCTTGGAGGTGCCTCCATCCTGAGCATAGAACTCTCATTCCAAAAGAGAGCCCAGAGAGATCCCTACCCCTTCTACCTTGTGAGAATATAATATAGGCGTCTGAGACCCAGAGAAAAGTCTACAGCTGACCAGCCTCCAGAAATGTGAGAAACGAATTTCTGTTGCGTACAGTTAACAGTGAGAAGGCAATGGCACCCCACTCCGTACTCTTGCCTGGAAAATCTCATGGGCAGAGGAGCCTGGGAAGCTGCAGTCCATGGGGTCGCCAAGAGTTGGACACGACTGAGTGACATCACTTTCACTTTTCACTTTCATGCACCGGAGAAGGAAATGGCAACCCACTCCAGTGTTCTTGCCTGGAGAATCCCGGGGACAGCGGAGCCTGGTGGGCTGCCATCTATGGGGTCGCACAGAGTGGGACATGACTGAAGTGACTTAGCAGCACAGTCAACGGTGTTCTAGGATAGCAGCCCAAGTCAACTGAGCCACCAGGTTTGCAGCTGCATCGCCCAAACTGCCTCCAGCCACATGACCATCTTCCTGCTGTACACACAGAAGATACAAAATATGCCAAAATGTTGGCCACAATTGCCTCTGTTTAGAGGGATTATGAGAGGTTTTCTCTCGTGCTTCTTCACATAGTGTTCGCCTCTGTGTTGTCTGTTTCTGTGTCTTTCCTCTTCTAATATAGACACAAGATATATTGGAATTAGGACCCACCTTAATCCACTCTAGGGGCTTCCCTGATAGCTCAGATGGCAAAGAATCCACCTGCAATGTGGGAGACCCAGGTTTGATCCCCAGGTCAGGAAGAGCCTCTGGAGAAGGGAGTGGCTACTCACTCCAGTATTCTGGCCTGGAGAATTCTATGGACAGAGGATCCTGGAGGGCCCTCTGGACAACCGCTCTCTCCTCTAAGAGAATTTACAATGTGATCAAGTTCTTAACTTACATCCTAATTACATCTGCAGAGATCCTAATTCCCTATTCACAGGCACCAGGCATTAGAACTTCAACAGGTCTCCCCACCGCCACCCCCAGCATATTTACTGAGCATCTACATAAGTTAGTTAAAAAGAGAAACCTAGGCCAAAAGATTATTTTTCCTCTCAAGGATTTGGAAAAGAGTAGATATTATAAAAACAACTTGAAAGACCATTAAATGCTAAAAAAAAAAAAAGTTTACATCAGTGCTGTTTACAAAGTTAAAAATGCAAAAAGACTAATTAGCCAATTAAAAGGGCATATAAAAGTAGGATGACCAACTCAACCCTGGTTTTCCCTGGACTCTCTAATTAAAGTTCTTCCTGAGAACCCTTTCCAGACCAAGGCAAATGGAGGTGGTTCGTCACCCTATGGCAATATAGTAGAATACTATGCAATTTTCATTTTTAAAAATGCTAATAAGGACTTTAAATGAGATCAGAAATATTTTTAATATAATGTCAAGCCACGAAGAAAAGCAGAATTCAAAATGCTATACAGCAGTCAAATCATAAGCATGTAAATTACAAAAAAACTGGCACAAAATATGCCAAAAGGTTAACACAACTGCCTCTGTATAGTGGGATTATCAGAGGTTTTCTTTAGTGCTTCTCCATACTTTAGTATTAAATTTTCTATTGATGAATATGTATTGCTTAATCAGGAAAAAATTAAGGAAAATTTAGTAATAAATTTCTGGATGGAAATTAGCCTTCTAAATTTCTACTACTTTTACTCTCACAGAGTAATTTTAAAACAACTATTAATAAGTATTTACTTGGTGCTGAACACTGCTACTCTTTTAATCTTTATTCTTTAGAATAAAACTACAGCGTAAGTATGGGTGTTATCACCACCTTTGAGATGAAGACACTGGGCCTCACAGAGGTGAAATAATTTACCAGATGGAAATTGAAAGAACTGGGACTCAAGCCCCTAATCTGGACAACTGCTCTCTCCTCTAAGAGAACTTGCAGTGTGATCAAGATCTGTAGCAGGATGTTTAGGTGGTAGTGGTGGTGATTTAGTTGCTCAGTCATGGCCAGCTCTTGCAACCCCATGGACTATAGCCCTCCAGGCTCCTCTGACCATGGAATTTCCCAGGCAAGAATACTGGAGTGGGTTGCCACTTCCTTCTCCAGGGAATCTTCCCCACCCAGGGATCAAACCCAGGTCTCCTAAACTGCAAGTGGATTCTTTACCAACTGAGCAACCAGGGAAGCTCAGAATGTTTAGAGGACCCCAATATTCCCCTAAAGTGTTCGTGTGATGGGTTTCCCTTGAGCTGCTAAAATATACAACTGAAAGCAAGTTCGGTACGAAGCAGTATAAGTAACACAGAAAATGAGGAGGAGCAGGGACAATTATTAACAGAAAAAGCAAACTTGGTGCCAGGAATGAAAACCTATCTCATTATACCATATGGCTAAGTTATGATTAACATTTACATAGTAATAACACTGTACATACTTAGTATTGATCCAAACTAAATGACAGTTAAAAACCATATTTGAAGAAAGTACATGTATCCTCTACTGGGCTGAGGGAGAGACATATGACCTCACTCCCCTATTGGTAAGTCAACTGATAACTCCTGAAACTGAAAACTCAAGAGGCAAACATATGGAAAAACTTATTAAAAATGATGAAGATGAATGTTGAAATAGTCAACTAAAATTGTTGGAAGTATCTATTAGTCCCCCAGTTGTGTCTGACTTTTTGTGACCCCATGGACTGTAGCCCACAAGGCTCCTCTGTCCATGGGATCCTCCAGGCAAGGATACTGGAGTGAGTTGCCATTTCCTTCTCCAGGAGATCTTCCCAACCCAGGGATCAAACCTGGGTCTCCTGCATTGCAGGCCAATTCTTTACCATCTGAGCTATCAGAGAAGTATCTGAGGAGCAGGAAATTGGTAGAGTTGTTTTTAGTAACAAACCTTATAGAATTATTTCACTCTTAAAACTATGTGCATGGATAATTTTAATTAAAATAAAAACTGAAGACAAAATAACAGTGCACATTCATGTGCATGTCTTTGCACTTATGATAAAATAGTTTATAAAAACTGAGATTTGGAGGTCAGTGAAAACATATATTTTAAATTTTGGTGCATATTATACAACCAGGTGGAGAGAGAAATGGCACCCCACTCCAGTACTCTTGTCTGGAGAATCCCATAGACAGAGGAACCTGGCAGGCTACAGTCCATGGAGTCCCACAGAGTCGGACAGGACTGAGCAACCAAGCACGCACATACAGCCAGGAACCAGAAGGGTTAGATACATTTCAGCTATGATCAATAAATCCATGATAATAGTCATTTCTCAGTCTTTCATCAATTTTTCATCCCTGAAAGTATGATAGAAATATGACATTTCATTTACATTCTTAGATTATTAAAGCTACTTTTCTCAGTAATAATTATATAAACGTGATGATTATTGGTTATTTTGTTTTAATTCTTTAGTGAAATTGCCTATTTATATCCCTTGCCAACTTTTCTTTTCTGCTTTCTCTTGTTGGTGGGTAAAGGGCTCCTTGTGTATTACCGGGTAGATTAACCTTAATGTTTGTCACATATTTTGCCAAAACTTTTCCAAATTTGCTTAAACATTGTAGAGCATGTTTAGAAAAACTTTTTCTCTGTTCCCCAAATTATTTTTCAATCATCCATATTTTATAGTACTTCATATTTTATTTTTAATGTCTATTTTTCACCCGTGTGAATTAATACTGGTGATAAAAAATGAGATTCTGATAAGTCATTCATTTTGAATTAGTTTCTGAGTGTTTTACGTTGGCAGGAGGCCCCTGGATCCCCAAGAGGTATAGCAAAAGGAAACACTGTAATTTTTAGATTCCAATTTATTGTGTTTTCTCCATTTTTAGTAGATTTAGAAATACCTTACCCTTATTTTCAGTTTTGATTGCATTCCAATAGCAATCAATTATCTTAAAAGATGAATGAGTCTAATTACTTAAACTAAGATTTTAGTAATTTTTGGCATTTAGACTGTGTGCTCATTTTGTGTTCTTGCTGCCATAGTTTTTGAAGTCTCAAAATGGTAAGCATTTTCTAGAAATTGATAGCAAGATGAGGTTTAGAGCAGAAGGAATTTTAGGTGCTTTTTTGCTTCTGTTAGTTATTGATAGAGTAGAGAGAACAAAAGGGTGGGGTGTAACAAGATTTTCTTGCTCTCAACTGCAACTTTCCAAGAAATATTAGAAGAAACAGTGCCCTCAAATAATGATAAAAGAGGTGGAACCTTCTTACTAATTTCTGATGTTCCTCATCTAGGTGTGAGCTGTGTAGAACTAAATCATGTTGTAAAGAATTAGAAAAGCCCAGAAACATGAGGACAACTTCACATACATGCATGAAAGAGAAACTTAATGGAGTCTGTAGACTTAAGAAGGAAATTGCATTTTCTTAAATTAGAGGCAACTTAGTAAATGAAAAAAAAAAAAAAAGTCCACCCACAAATTTTAGCAGTCTTAATTGATTTAGGGAGGAGGGTATATAAAAATTGTTAAGAGAGGAAATCCTACAAGTTCTCATTACAGGAAAAAAAACTTTTCCCTTTATTTTGTATCTGTGAGATGATGGATGTTTACTAAATTTCTGGTAATCACTTCATGATGTATGCAGACCAAATTATGCTGTACACCTTAAACTTATATAGTGCTGTATGTTATTATACCTCAATAAAACTAGAAGGAAAAAACATTTTAAAAACTGAATATGACAGAATAAAGCACAATAGTTATCCTGATTATTCCATTCACCTGTAAGAGCAATTCAGCTTAATATAAAAACATCAGTGGAGTGTCTGTTATGTGCTAGACACTGGGCTAGGGTCTACGGTGATAAAAATAAATGTAGCGTGACCTTGACCTAAAGGGACTTACAGTCTGGAAGTTTCCATTTGTTTCGATGCAGATAGATGCACAATGTTCTCTGCAGGTGAACATTCGAGATGTCTTCTGGGAGGAGCTGATGACTGAGTAAGAGTTAGTCAGGAGAAACCTGCATAGGCAAAGCCACCAAGACTTAAACCACAGAGTTCACAGAGGTATTTACAAGAACTTTGCTATCACAAGAGCAACAGAAGAGAGAAGCAAGTAGGTGAGAAGTCAGTCTGGAAAGTGGATAGAACCTGGAAAACAGCACCTCATCTTCAGAAGTTATTCTGTATGTACTGAGGAGGAGCCAGGAGGCAAGGGGCAAGAATGAGCAGGTTTCTGAGTGCCCTGGGCCCCAGGGGTCCCTCGTCAGGAATAACTTGTGTAGGAATCATTAAGTTCTCTCCTACTTAGAGGCCTGTAATTCTATAACAAGAAACATAATTGATGTGCTTTATCAATTGATTTATTTTGAAGGGATCAAAATATGCCACCCCCAAACATGCTGGTTTGACACAAGGATTGTTTTGAGCTGAAAGCAATTAAGCAGTGGCAAGCACAGAAAGAACACTTTGCCCTCCCCCATCTGCAAAGCAGGTCATAAATTTCCCTTTGTGAGGGTGTCCCCTCCCCTTTCCTGTAGAAGGAGGAGGAAAACAACCATTATCACTAAAGACAAAGTCAGCACTGAATGGGGTCTGTGTAAACAAACCTTATTAAAATAACCCTTATCTTCTATTAGTTCTCCACCTCTGACCAGCACATCTACCTTCCCACAATTTACCAGCCCTGGGAGCCCTAAGGTCTGTATAGTCAAAGCCTTGGTTTTCCAGTAGTCATGTATGGATGTGAGAGCTGGACCATAAAGAAGGCTGAGCACTGAAGAACTGATGCTTTAGAACTGTTGTGTTGGAGAAGACTCTTGAGAGTCTCCCTTGGGCTGCAAGGAGATCAAACCAGTCCATCCTAAAGGAAATCAGTCCTGAATATTCACTGGAAGGGCTGATGCTAAAGCTGAAGCTCCAATACTTTGGCCACCTGATGTGAAGAACTGACTCATTAAAAAAGCTCCTGATGCTGGGAAAGATTGAAGGCAGGAGGAGAAGGGGACGGCAGAGAATGAGATGGTTGGATGGCATCACTGTTTCTACATTTAAACCAGACCTCATACAGGGGGAAAAGTAGGTATCTTTTATTATTAATATTATTTTATTTGGTGTCTTAGTTGCCTCATGCAAGATCTTTCATTTCAGTGAAGGCCTAGTAATTCTAACACAGGGGCTTACTTGCTGTGCTACATGTGGGATCTTAGTTCCCCAACTAGGAATCAACCCCCATCCCCTGCATTGCAAGAAAGATTCTTTTTTGTTTTTCTAACTTTTATTTTGCATTGGGGTATAGCCAATTAATAATATTGTGATAGTTTCAGGTGAGCGGTGAAGAAACTCAGCTGTACATAGACATGTATCCTTTCTCCACCAAACTCCCCTCCCATCCAGGCTGCCACATAACATTGAACAGAGTTCCCTGTGCTATAGGTCCTTGTTGGTTATCCATTTTAAATATAGCAGTGTGTATCCATTTTAAATATAGCATCTCAAACCCCCTAACTATCCCTTCCCCTCATCCTTCCCTCTGGCAACCATAAGCATAAGATGAATTCTTAATCACTGGACCACCAGGAAAATTCTTGAATATCTTAATAGTAACAGTGGAATTGTGATGGAGACTTAGAGGAAGAAGACTATGTGGAAATGGGGGCAAAATTTAGAGTTATGTTACCACAAGCCAAGGAACACACGTGGTGGTCCTAATAAACTGGAAGAAACGAGGAAGTGTTCTTTTCTAGAGCCTTCAGAGGAAGCATGACGTCGAGGTCACCTTGACTTCAGATATGTAGCCTTCAGAAATGTGAGAGAAGGAATCGCTCTTATTTTAAGCCTCTCAGTCAGTGGTACTTTGTCAGGGCATCCTAGGAAACTCACATCACCTCTTTCCGAGAGGAGGGAACGATGGAGTGATCTCAGGGAATTCTAGGAGGAGGGTAGGTTCTCAGGATTGGAGGAGAGTACAATGTGTGTTTCTGGAGCATGCTGGAAGTTTCTTAAAGGGACATAAGCCAGTCATCTGATCTGGGAAAGGGTGATTCTCACCCTCTCCATACCAAGGCTGTCACAAGCCACGGTTTGTGATAAGAATAGATCACTGACGTGCTCAACTCGCCCTGAGAACATCATCCATGACGGAGGGACACAGACTGGTGTGTGTCAGGGCCTGGGAGCTATGGTCTGGCTGGAGGACCAAGTGGAGGACATCAGGGCAGGCCCCGCTTTCCGAAGGGCAGCTCCCCCAGGCCCACCCTGGGTCCTGGGGCCAGCTGTTTCCTGCCTGGAAAGGATGCCTGTCTTGACCCAGCCTGTTAGTGTGGTGTTAGTCGCTCAGTTGTGTCTGAATCTTTCTGACCCCTTGGATTGTAACCCATCAGGCTCCCCTATCCATGGAATTCTCCAGGCAAGAATACTGGAATGGCTTGCCACTCATTCTCCCTTCTCCTGGGGATCCACTCTAGCATCCATAATAAAGTAAAAAGGAGGTATCATGACACTTAATTCAGGTTAACACCCTGAATTAAGCAGCAGCAAATAAACTACAGCAACAGAGACAGAGACTTCTCTAACAATTTTTTAAAAACACAATAAAAGTGGAACTGTAACATAACAAGAATAAGAATTCAGGTTTAGAGTTAGGGAACCTCCCTGCCCAAGTGGTTATAAGCATGATAATTGACCTCTCTAAATTTCAGTCTCCTTGTCTGTAACACAAGGTTAAAATCCAGTTGAAGAATTGCTGAAGGATGAAATGACATGATGTCTAAAAGTGTGTCAACCAAGTTGACTCACTTGGTTCAACTATAAGAAGCCAAGTTAAAGCTATTTTTAAATTTTGACTGCATGGCACAGCTCACAGGATCTCAGCTCCACAACCAGGTATTGAACCCCAGCCATGGCAGTGGCTGAGTTCCAGAAAAGCATCTACTTCTGCTTTATTGATTACGCCAAAGCCTTTGTGTGGATCACAACAAACTATGGAAAATTCTTAAAGAGATGGGAATACCAGACCACCTGACTTGTCTCCTGAGAAATCTGTATGCAGGTCAAGAAACAACAGTTAGAACTGGACATGGAACAACAGACTGGCTCCAAATTGGGAAAGGAATACATCAAGGCTGTATATTGTCACCCTACTTATTTAACTTATATGCAGAGTACATCATGCGAAATGCTGGGCTGGATGAAGCACAAGCTGGAATCAAGATTGCCAGGAGAAATATCAATAACCTCAGATATGGAGATGACACCACCCTTATGGCAGAAAGTGAAGAAGAACTAAAGAGTCTTTTGATGAAAGTGAAAGAAGAGAGTGAAAAAGTTGGCTTAAAACTCAGTATTCAAAAAGCTAAGATCATGGCATCCAGTACCATCACTTCATGGCAAATAGATGGGGGGAAAAGTAGGAACAGTGACTTATTTTCTTTTCTTGGGCTCCAAAATCATTGCAAATAGTATAAGTGCAGCTATGAAATTAAAAGACACTTGCTCTTGGAAGAAAAGATATGACCAACCTAGACAGCATATTAAAAAGCAGAGGCATTTCTTTGCTGACAAACATCCATCTAGTCGAAGCTATGGTTTTTCCAGTGACTACTGTATGGATGTGAGAGGTGGACCATAAACAAGGCTGAGTGTCGAAGAACTGATGCTTTAGAACTATTGTGTTGGAGAAGACCCTTGAGAGTCCCTTGGGCTGCAAGGAGATCAAACCAGTCAATCCTAAAGGAAATCAGTCCTGAATGTTCATTGGAAGGACTGATGCTGAACCTGAAGTTCCAATACTTTGGCCACCTGATGCAAAGAATTGACTTATTAGAAAAGCCCCTGATGCTGGGAAAGAGTGACGGCAGGAGGAGAAGGGGATGACAGAGGATGAGATGGTTGGTTGGCATCACCGACTTGATGGACAAGAGTTTGAGCAAGCTCCGGGAGTTGGTGATGGACAGGAAAGCCTGGCATGCTGCAGTCCATGGGGTCGCAAACAGTTGGACATGACTGAGTGACTGAACTGAACTAATGTCAGTGAAAGCACCAAATACTAACCACTAGACGAGCAGGGAACTCCCAAAACTATTAATTTTTTTTAATGGAATTGATTGGCTCCTGCCAACTGGGAGGATATGACTGGCTTGAAGATACAGGTGCTTACATGTGAACAAGTTTTACACTTGGTCTACTCGCTCCCCTTCTTGGCTGGCCTTTGTGTATTGTATTTCTTTATCTTTCCATAGTAGGTTTCTTCTATCATGAGAAAAATGTCTATCACTACTGCCAGGATTTCACAGCCCAGCCCCGCAGTTCAAGTTCAAAAAGGAAGCTCCGGAGTGTTTCTATTATTTCCTGGGAAGGATTCTGATAGGACCTGTTTGGGGCATGTACCCACCCCCATTGCCAAAGTGATTGGCAGTCTGAGTATCTGGCAAAGGAAAGGGGGCAAGATGAAAGCAGTCCTCTGTGGAGGGAGAGTTTTTTTGTTTGTTTGTAATTTTATTGATTTGTTTATTTTTGGCTGCGCTGGGTGTTTTTTGCTGTGCAGGCTTTTCTTTAGTTGTGGTGACTGGGGGCTACTCTCTAGTTACAGAGCAAGGGTTTCTCACTGTAGCGGCTTCTCTTTGTTTCCAAGAGCCCTCTGCAGCACGTGGGATCTTCTCGGCCTAGGGATCCAACCACAGCTCCTGCATTGGCAGGCAGATCCTTTATCACTGAGCCACAAGGAAAGTCCAGTGGAAGGAGAGTTTTCAAACTTGTAGGTGGTTTCATGCACAGGAAATCACACATAGAAAAAAAGTCTATGGACATGTACCAAACTACTTTATTTCTAGTGGAGTTATGGTATGTTTGTTTGCTTCTTCACACCTTTTGATATTTTCTCAAACATTCCACAAGGAACGGTATTAATCTGACAATAAGGGATTAAAGTGACAGAAACTAATTAGAAAAAGAAACAGTGTTCCTGAGGAAGGGAAGTAGACGCTACACTCTCTCCCCAAATATGCCACTTTGGCATGTGGATTATTTTGAGCTGAAGGCAATCAAAACCCAGCAGAACCAAGAACAACTTTCACCTTTCCCTCAACTGCCGAAAAGAATTTAGATAGGGGGCCCTGGCCCAGAAAGAGAGCTATTACCAGAGATAACTCTTTATCTGAAAGACTTACCAGCATGCTAGGGTAAACATCTGATTACCATCTTATCTTCCTGTGAATTACCCTCCTCCCCTTCAGAGCCCCAGTTTCCTCTCCCGTTTCTGAGCTCAGGGTGGCATGGGAGCCTCAATTGCTTGCCTCCCTTTGGGTCTCACATTCTTTGGAGGCTCCCATACATACGAATTTAAATATTTTTCTCCTGTTAATCAGTCTTACATGACTTTAAGTATTAGACCAACCAAAGGACCTAGAAAGATAGATGGAAGACTTTTTCACCCTGACACTGATGAAACCAGGAAATGTACAGTTTCCATTGGGGCATCTAGAATATGTGTCAAACCACGTGAAACATAGGAAAATATAAGTGTCCCTTCCAGTCTACAATGTGACTAATTGTAATGCATCAAAGACAGAGTTGTCCGGACATGATGGAAGTGGGGAGGGGGGCACCCCTCAGAGAAGGGAAAGATGGTTTTCTGAAGTTTCCACTGGAAAAACAAGCCAAGAATACCCTTGTGTCTCAAGTCAGCCTGCTGTTCCAGGGAGAGTCGCAGTTCCAACGAGCTTCATGTGACTAGATCTGCAGAGAAAGGTCCCTGGAGGGAAGAAGGGGTAGGACCTGTGCCTTTCAGGGATCTGTGTGCTCCTTCTCCGCTTTGCTCTCCTTCCCTGCCTCCCAGCTCTCTCCAGAACCCCTGGCCTCCTCCCTGTACCTACTTCTTCTGGAGGTGGACAACCCTGGTTCTCTAGCCAGGATAATTTCCAGCTGAAATCTGCAAACTGGTGTGGGGAAGAAAGATAATTTTCCTGCTACGCTTCTAGGTTTGGAGGTTGAGACCCCTCCTGAAATAAAAGACAAATTAACAAGAGAAAAACACAACTATAATAACCTGTAGCCCTTCTGTATGGGCCTCCCCAGTGGCTCAGTGGTAGAGACTCTACTTGCAATGCAGGAGGTGCGGGAGACATGGGTTTGAGCCCTACGTCGGGAAGATCCCCTGGAGTAGGGCATGGCAAACTTCTCCAGCACTCCTGTCTGGAGAATCCCACGGACAGAGGAGCATGGTGGACTACAGTCCATAGGGTCATAAAGAGTCAGACGCAACTGACTGAAGCAACTGAGCACACCCATGAATCCCTCCTTTATACATCGGAGAGACCCAAGAAAACCAAACAGCTCCCTGAAATGGGCCAAAGCCATCATCTTAAATAGCATCTCCAACTAAAGACAAAAGGAAGATGGGAGATTGGGGAGGCCTGTTATGGAAGATAACCAGGAAAAGTACGGAATATTGTTGCTCAGACTTAAATCTGGCACCCTCTTCACTGATGAAAGTTTTTTGGTGATTAAGAGTCCTCTTTCTCTTCCTGGTACAGAGAAGGAGATACCCTACAAATGGAAATTTCCCCTTATAAATAAAAACACAAATACTTATGTGAACTTCTCCTGTTTTTAGAGCTTCTCATCAGTTCATGCCAAGGACTCCCATTTGGGGTGGCATGTTCTACTCCTCTTCAGTGCCATTTCTATTTTTGTATGTATTAAAGAAACTCAAAGGGAGCCAATGTGCCTCCAGCGAGGCCCAAGGAGGGAGACCAGAACGAAATGAGAGAGAAGAGGGAGCAGCAGCTCAGTGGCACGAAGAAGATTGTTCCAGTAAAAGGGAAAGTTCTTGGAGGGACCCTTGGCTTGTGTTTCCTGGAGAAAGCAGAGCCTAAAATGAAAACTTCTATGAAAGTGGTTTACATGAAAAGATCTCAGGAAGGAGGCAAGACCAAGTGATTAAGATAAAGAAGGCGGAAAACCCAAACATCACATTGCCACTTGGATCAAAGTACTGGAGTGCCTTCCCTGTGTATGTGGGCTCAGTCATGTCCTTACTCTTTGTGACTTCATGGGAATGCAGCCCATCAGGCTCCTCTGTCCACAGGTTTCTCCAGGCAAGAATACTGGAGTGGGTTGCCATTTCTTTCTCCAAGGGATCTTCCCCACCCAGGAATCAAACCTGCGTCTCCTGCGTCTCTTGCATTGCAGGATTCATTTACCTGCTGAACTTCCAGGGAATTGTGTATTCCCTGCTACTAAGTCGCTTCAGTCGTGTCCGACTCTGTGCGACTCCCAGAGACGGCAGCCCACCAGGTTCCCCCATCCCTAGGATTCTCCAGGCAAGAACACTGGAATGAGTTGCCATTTCCTTCTCCAATGCATGAAAGTGAAAAGTGAAAGTGAAGTCGCTCAGTCGTGTCTGACTCTTAGTGACTCCATGGACTGCAGCCCACCAGGCTCCTCCGTTCATGGGATTTTCCAGGCAACAGTGCTGGAGTGGGGTGCCGTTGCCTTCTCCTGTGTCTTCTCTGGACCTCCTGAAAAGAATAAATCGAGACTCCCAGAATGGTTGTGCTGATAAAATTAGAGTTGGGACTGTTTTATCTTTTGCTTCAGGCTTCTTAGTGGCCTCAAATTTGGAGAAACCCCCAGGCAGGAAGCAATGCCCCCCTCTAGGTGTGCACAGCAGGTAGTCACTGTCCTATGAACTGACTTGAAACCCACCTGGGGTGGCCACAGCTGAAAGCAGAAGTGACTCAGAGGGAAGGAAGCATTTGATATAGAGGGTTTTAAGAAGAAAAATCACAAGGCCCAATTTGTGTTTTTTAAAACTATCACGCTGGCTGCTACTTGGAGAATAGATTTGAGCACAGCCCGGGGGAAATAGAACCGGTGATGCTGTGGTCAAACACCGACTTTCCAACACAATCTGTTGATGAGACAGAGCCAGGTTTATTGCTTTCTGTGGAGAAGCAGAATGGGATTTGGGCCATTTCTTGGAAAAGAAAAAGCAAGGTCGAATTTTATGGAGAATTTGAATTGTGACTTAAGATGCACCTTTCAAGCATGGAAGCTTGATTAGAATCATGATATAGCTAGCCATTTAGGATTGTTGAAAAATAGCAAAGTGAGAATTTTAAAGCAAGGGGCTCATAAAATTAGGGGATATAAAATGTCTGCTTAATTTTTAAAATTTTATTATTTATTTATTTATTTTTGGCTGTACAGGCTCTCTGTTTCTGTGTGAGCTTTTTCTCCAGTCGCAGCGAGTCAGGGCTACTCTCTATTTCCTGTGGGGTGGGGGTGTGGTTCTAGCTGCCCTGGCATCTCTTGCTGCAGAGCACAGGTCCTGTGGGGGTGGGTAGGTGTGTGGTTCTAGTTACCTGGCATCTCTTGCTGCAGAGCACAGGTCCTGTGTGTGGAGGGGTGTGGTTCTAGCTGCCCTGGCATCTCTTGCTGCAGAGCACAGGTCCTGTGGGGGGAGGGAGTGGTTCTAGCTGCCCTGGCATCTCTTGCTGCAGAGCACAGGTCCTGTGTGTGGGGGGGTGTGGTTCTAGCTGCCCTGGCATCTCTTGCTGCAGAGCACAGGTCCTGTGGGGGAGGGGGTGGTTCTAGCTGCCCTGGCATCACTTGCTGCAAAGCACAGGTCCTGTGGGGGTGGGTGGGTGTGTGGTTCTAGTTACCTGGCATCTCTTGCTGCAGAGCACAGGTCCTGTGGGTGTGGGTGGGGGTGTGGTTCTAGGGCGTACAGGCTTCAGTGATCGTGGCTCCGGAGCACAGGCCCGGTAGTTATACTCCATGGCATGTGGGATCTTCCTGGATCAGGGCTCGAACCCATGTCTCCTGCATTAGCAAGCAGTTTCTTCACCACTAAGCTACCAGGGAAGCCCAGCTGATGTTTTATAGCCAAAATTCAATGGATCTTCCAGGAAGTTCCTGTAAGGAACAATCAAATTCTTTGCCTAGGGCAAATATCTCCTGGAAAAGTAAAGTGAAAGTGAAGTCTCTCAGTTGTGTCCGACTCTTTGCGACCCCGTGGACTGCAGCCCACTAGGCTCCTCCGTCCATGGGGTTCTCCAGGCAAGACTACTGGAGTTGGTTGCCATTTCCTTCTCCAGGGGAACTTCCCGACCCAGGAATCGAACCCACGTCTCCTGCACTGCGGGCAGATGCTTTAACCTCTGAGCCACCAGGAAAGCCCTGGAAAAGCAGTCATGCTAATGAAGACAAAGGAATAGTAAGCTGATAATAAAGTGGACAATTCTGGGAGAGGACGGTTCTTTCCATTCTCTGAGTCCTGGCTCTGAGTGGAGGGTAAATGGCTTCCCTTCCTTGTGTCTTATTATAAAGAGGGAGCCCTGAGGATGGAGAGGAGTCAATGAATTCACAGCATATTTGAGGAAGAAAACACAGGACTTCCTGCTGGACCAGACTGTGACATAAAGAGAAGAAACCACACCACCTAGAAATCTCCTTAAGACCCTGCAATGAAGGTGCTAAGTAAGTTTGGGCTAGAGGCATAAATGTTGATATCAGTTCAGTTCAGTCACTCAGTTGCCACCCTATGGGCTGCAGCATGCCAGGCTTCGCTGTCTATCACCAACTCCTGGAGCTTGCTCAAACTCAAATCCATTTAGTCGGTGATGCCATCCAACCATCTCATCTTCCGTCATCCCCTTCTCCTCCTGCCTTCAATCTTTCCTAGCATCAGGATTTTTCCAATGAGTCAGTTCTTCGCATCAGGTGGCCAAAGTATTGGAACTTCAGCATCAGTCCTTCCAATGAATATTCAGGTCTGATTTCCTTTAGGACTGACTGGTTTGATCTCCTTGCAGTCCAAGGGACTCTCAAGAGCCTTCTCCGACACCACAGTTCAAAGCATCAATTCTTTGGTGCTCAGCATGCAATTATTACTTAAAGCTAAGGGAAAGCTGAACATCACCTACTGAGGGCTGCCTTCTCCCAGAGTGTGTGTGTCATTATTTAAAAAAAAAAAAATAGTCCAAGGATGAAAATCTGGGGTGTTTCTAAGATTCAGAGGCACAGTTCAGTTCAGTTCATTTCAGTCACTCAGTTGTGTCCGACTCTTTGCGACCCCATGAACTGCAGCACGCCAGACCTTCCTGTCCATCACCAACTCCTGGAGTTAACCCAAACTCATGTCCATCGAGTCGGTGATGCCATCCAGCCATCTCATCCTCTGTCATCCCCTTCTCCTCCTGCCCCCAGTCCCTCCTAGCATCAGAGTCTTTTCCAATGAGTCAACGCTTCGAATGAGGTGGCCAAAGTACTGGAGTTTCAGCTTAGCATCAGTCCTTCCAATGAACACCCAGGACTGATCTCCTTTAGAATGGACTGGTTGGATCTCCTTGCAGTCCAAGGGACTCTCAAGAGTCTTCTCCAACACCACAGTTCAAAAGCATCAATTCTTCGCTACTCAGCTTTCTTCACAGTCCAACTCTCACATCCATACATGACCACTGGAAAACCATAGCCTTGACTAGATGGACCTTTGTTGGCAAAATAATGTCTCTGCTTTTGAATATGCTATCTAGGTTGGTCATAACTTTTCTTCCAAGGAGTAAGCGTCTTTTAATTTCATGGCTGCAATCACCATCTACAGTGATTTTGGAGCCCCCCAAAATAAAGTCTGACACTGTTTCCACTGTTTCCCTATCTATTTTCCATGAAATGATGGGACCAGATGCCATGATCTCAGTTTTCTGAATGTTGAGCTTTAAGCCAACTTTTTCACTCTCCTCTTTTACTTTCATCAAGAGGCTTTTAGTTCCTCTTCACTTTCTGCCATAAGGGTGGTGTCATCTGCATATCTGAGGTTATTGATATTTCTCCCAGCAATCTTGATTCCAGCTTGTGCTTCTTCCAGCCCAGCGTTTCTCATGATGTACTCTGCACAGAAGTTAAATAAGCAGGGTGACAATAGACAGCCTTGATGTACTCCTTTTCCTATTTGGAACCAGTCTGTTGTTCCATGTCCAGTTCTAACCGTTGCTTCCTGACGTGCATATAGGTTTCTTAAGAGGCAGGTCAGGTGGTCTGGTATTCCCATCTCTTTCAGAATTTTCCACAGTTTATTGTGATCCACACAGTCAAAGGCTTTGGCATAGTCAATAAAGCAGAGATAGATGTTTTTCTGGAACTCTCTTGCTTTTTCCATGATCCAGAGGATGTTGGCAATTTGATCTCTGGTTCCTCTGCCTTTGCTAAAACCAGCTTGAACATCTGGAAGTTCACGGTTCACATACTGCTGAGGCCTGGCTTGGAGAATGTTGAGCATTACTTTACTAGCATGTGAGACGAGTGCAATTTTGCGAGTTTGAGCATTCTTGAGCTTCCCTGGTGGCTCAGAGGTTAAAGCGTCTGCCTCCAATGCGGGAGACCCAGGTCGGGAAGATCCCCTGGAGATGGAAATGGCAACCCACTCCAGTATGAATGGTCTAGTAGTTGTCCCTACTTTCTTCAATTTAAGTCTGAATTTGGCAATAAGGAGTTCATGATCTGAGACACAGTCAGCTCCCGGTTTTGTTTTTGCTGACTGTATAGAGCTTCTCCATCTTTGGCTACAAAGCATATAATCAATCTGATTTCAATGTTGACCATCTGGTGATGTCCATGTGTAGAGTCTTCTCTTGTGTTGTTGGAAGAGGGTGCTTGCTATGACCAGTGCGTTCTCTTGGCAAAGCTCTATTAGCCTTTGCCATGCTTCATTCCATATTCCAAGGCCAAATTTGCCTGTTACTCCAGGTATTTCTTGACTTCCTATTTTTGCATTCCAGTCCCCTATAATGAAAAGGACATCTTTTTTGGGTGTTAGTTCTAAAAGGTCTTGAGGGTCTTCATAGAACCGTTCAACTTCAGCTTCTTCAGCATTACTGGTTGGGGCAGAGGCTTGGGTTACTGTGATATTGAATGGTTTGCCTTGGAAATGATCAGAGATCATTCTGTCGTTTTTGAGGTACTGCATTTCAGACTCTTTTGTTGACCATGACGGCTACTCCATTTCTTCTGGGAGATTCCTGCCCACAGTAGTAGATATAATGGTCATCTGAGTTAAATTTACCCATTCCAGTCCATTTGAATTCGCTGATTCCTAGAATGTCGACATCACTCTTGCCATCTCCTGTTTGACCACTTGCAATTTGCCTTGTTTCATGGACCTGACATTCCAGGTTCCTATGCAATATTGCTCTTTACAGCATTGGACCTTGCTTCTATCACCAGTCTCATCCACAGCTGGGTATTGTTTTTGCTTTGGCTCCATCCCTTCATTCTTTCTGGAGTTATTTCTCCACTGATCTCCAGTAGCACCTACTAACCTGGGGAGTTCCTATTTCAGTATCCTATCATTTTGCCTTTTCATACTGTTCATGGGGTTCTCAAGGCAAGAATACTGAAGTGGTTTGCCATTCCCTTCTCCAGTGGACCACATTCTGTCAGACCTCTCCACCATGACCTGCCCATCTTGGGTGGCCCCACATGGCATGGCTTAGTTTCATTGAGTTAGACAAGGCTAACTGGTCCGTGTGATCAGATTGACTGGTTTTCTGTGATTATGGTTTCAGATTTTTCTCACAACACCTACTGTCTTACTTGGGTTTCTCTTACCTTGGATGTGGGGTATCTCTTCACGGCTGCTCCAGCAAAGCGCACAGTAGTAAGTATCGATTCTAAATGTATTTATTTGATGGCAAATAACAGGAAACTCCAGTTGACTCTGTGTATTAGATGCAGGTGTATTCTGGTCACATAACATGAAGACTGGAGCTGGACAGCCCAAGAATGAGGAGACACTGGTTTGATCCCTAGCTTGGGAAGATCCCTGGAGAAGGAAATGGCAATCCACCCTAGTATTCTTGCCTGGGAAATCCCATGGACAGAGGAGCCTGGTGAGCCGCAGTCCATGGGGTCACAGAGAGTCGGAGATGACTGAGCAGTTAAACAACAGCAACAAGATACTTCAGAGAGGAGCTAAAGCAGAGGATATGGGGAAAGGCCCAGACAGAGTCCTGCTCAGTTACAATTTGGCCTTGAAAGGGGTAGTTGGGAGAATAAACGTGTAAAAAGGAAGGATGTGTTAAGATGGAAAATATTGTATTGCCATCTATCTCACTAAATGGCCTTCAGGATACAGCAGATATTAAATAGTTTTAAAACATTAAGTTTCAGGGCCTCCTAAGCCCATTTCTTCCCCAAACCATACAGCATGGTACACAGAATAGGCTTTGGAGGCAGAAAGAGTTAGGTTTGAAACCTAATTCTGCCTAGCTGTGTGACCTCAAGCCAGTTGCTTGACCATCTGTTTGCTCCTATGTAAAAAGGAACAATCACGGCTCGAAAGCCAAGAAAGGATATAGTGAAAAAATAAATAAATAGAGGATATAGTGATAGTGTTAGTTGCTCAGTCATGACTGACTCCTTGCAACCCCATGGACTGTAGCCCCTCAGGCTCCTCTGTCATTGGGCTCTTCTGTCCGTGGGCTCCTCCAGGCAAGAATACTGGAGAGAGTTGTCATTCCCATCTCCACAGGATGTTCCCAAGCCAGGGATCGAACCTGGGTCTCCTGCATTGCAGGCAGATTCTTTCCCGTCTGAGCTATGGGAAATGAAAGGATAGAAGCCTGCAAAGTACACATCACAGTGCCTGGCACAGAGTAAATTATGAATAAGAGGCACTCATATTCTTCTTGAAAGCCAGATCCAGCATTATATATCAAGGGGCTAAATGAAACTCCCATGAGACAGAAATAACAGACGCTTAATAACGTTTTGTAATTTCCTTTGAGCCAAAGCACAGGAAGACAACCAGGCCCCATAAAGCCACACTCCTTAATGCATACAACCCAACTCACTCCTTTATGTTTCCCTATTTGTAACTCAGCAGAAAATCATGTACCTGCTTGTCTCTCTGAGGCTCAAAGTATAGCCAGAGGGCTGAGCAGCAGCTGAGCATCTGCCTCCTCCTTGAAATTCAGGGTCAGCAGGAGGACAGACCCGCAAGAACATTTGCAAGGGGAGAGGGTTCTTTGCAAGGCAGATGGAAGAACAAATACTAAGCAAGAAGACACGTGGATACGTACGGATGGAAAAGTGTGTGTCATGAGAACTCTCAGCGTGTAAGCTAACTTCATATTATTATGACTTTATCATCATTAGGATGCTGTTTACCTTTATTCACCTTAGTTCTTTGGGGGAAGCTGCATGTGGGGAAAGGAGTGGGTCCCAGAAGGAAATTCAGAAGGCATTTGTAGAGCGGAATGAAGGATTCTAATGTCTCTCTCCTGCACTCCACCCGGAATGACTCTTGGAGCTCTGATAGAATTACTGAGGATTGATGAAGATGCTTTGGTTTCCGGGGCTTCTGGCAGGAAACAGGGCCCCCTGTACTGCCTTTCCCTCCTCCGGGCAGCCCCAAGAGCCCAAACACTGGAGTTCAGCAGTTCAATTCAGCTCAGCTGCTCAGTCGTGTCCAGCTCTTTGCAACTCCATGGACTGCAGCATGCCAGGCTTCCCTGTCCATCACCAACTCCCGGAGCTTGCTCAAACTCATGTCCATTGAGTTGGTGATACCATCCCACCATCTCATCCTCTGTTGTCCCCTTCTCCTCTTGCCTACAATTTTTCCTAGCATCGGGGTCTTTTCCTATGAGTCAGGTTTTCACATCAGGTGGCCAAAGTACTGGAGCTTCAGCTTCAGCATCAGTCCTTCCAATGAATACTCAAGACTGATTTCCTTTAGGACTGACGGGTTTGATCTCCTTGCAGTCCAAAGGACTCTCAAGAGTTTTCTCCAAAAACACAGCTCAAAAGCATCAATTCTTCAGCACTCAGCTTTCTTTATAGTCCAACTCTCACATCCATACATGACTACTGGAAAACCATAGCCTTGACTAGACGGACTATTACTTTGTTGGCAAAGTAATGTCTCTACTTTTAATATGCTGTCTAGGCTGCTGCTGCTGCTGCTAAGTCGCTTCAGTTGTGTCCAACTCTGTGCAACCTCAGAGACGGCAGCCCACCAGGCTCCCCAGTCTCTGGGATTCTCCAGGCAAGAACACTGGAGTGGGTTGCCATTTCCTTCTCCAATGCATGAAAGTGAAAAGTGAAAGTGACGTTGCTCTGTCGTGTCTGACTCTTAGGGACTCCCTGGACTGCAGCCCACCAGGCTCCTCCGTCCATGGGATTTTCCAGGCAGGAGTACTGGAGTGGGGGTGCCTTTGCCTTCTCTGGCTGTCTAGGCTATTCATAGCTTTTCTTCCAAGGAGCAAGCATCTTTTAATTTCATGGCTGCAGTCACCATCTGCAGTGATTTTGGAGCCCAAGAAAATAAAGTCTCTCATTGTTTCCATTGTTTCTTCATCAATTTGCCATAGAGTGATGGGACTGGATGCCATGATCTTAGTTTTTTTAATGTGGAGCCAGCTTTTTCATGCTCCTCTTTCACTTTCATCAAGAGGCTCTTTAGTTCCTCTTCACTTTCTCCCATAAGGGTGGTGTCATCTGCGTACCTGGGGTTACTGATATTTTTCCCAGCAATCTTGATTCCAACTTGTGCTTCACTAACCCGGCATTTCACATGATGTACTCTGCATATAAGTTAAATCAGCAGGGTGACAACATATAGCCTTGATGTACTCCTTTCCAATTTGGAACCAGTCTGTTCTTCCATGTCCAGTTCTAACTGTCACTTCTTAACCTGTATACAGATTTTTCAGGAGGCAAGTAAGGTGGTCTGGTATTTCCATCTCTTGAAGAATTTTCCACAGTTTCTTGTGATCAACACACTCAAAGGCTTTGGCGTCATCAATAAAGCAGAAGTAGATATTTTTCTGAACTCTCTTGCTTTTCCTATGATCCAACAGATGTTGGCAATTTGAGCTCTGGCTCCTCTGCCTTTTCTAAATCCAGCTTGAACATCTGGAAGTTCATGGTTCACATACTGTTGAAGCCTGGCTTGGATAATTTTGAGCATTACTTTGCTAGCATGTGAGATGAGTGCAATTGTGCAGTAGTCTGAACATTCTTTGGCACTGCCCTTCTTTGGGATTGAAATGAAAACCGACCTTTTCAAGTCTTGTAGCCACTGCTGAGTTTTCCAGACTTGCTGGCATATTGAGTGCAGCACTTTCACAGCATCATCTTTTAGGATCTGAAATAGCTCCACTGGAATTCCATCACCTCCACTAGCTTTGTTTGTAGAGATGCTTCCTAAAGCCCATTTGACTTCACATTCCAGGACATCTGGCTCTAGGTGAGTGATCACACCGTTGTGGTTATCTAAGTCATGAAGATCTTTTCTGCATAGTTCTTCTGTGTGTTCTTGCCACTTGTTTTTAGTATCTTCTACTTCTATTAGGTCCATGCCATTTCTGTCCTTTATTGTGCCCATCTTTGAATGAAATGTTCCCTTGGTATCTCTGATTTTCTTGAAGTGATCTTTAATCTTTCCCATTCCATTGTTTTCCACTATTTCTTTGAAGTGATCGCTGAGGAAGGCTTTCTTATATCTCCTTGATATTCTTTGGAACTCTGCATTCAAATGGGTATATCTTTCCCTTTCTCCTTTGCCATTCGTTCTCCTTTCTTCTCAGCTATCTGTAAGACCTCCTCAGACACCATTTTTCCCTTTTGCATTTCTGTTTCTTGGGGATGGTCTTGATCCCTGCCTCCTGTACAATGTCACAAACCTCAGTCCATAGTTCCTCAGGCACTCTATCAGATCTAATCCCTTGAATCTATTTGTGACTTTCACTGTATAATCATAAAGGATTTGATTTAGGTCATACCTGAATGGTCTGTTGTTTTTCCCTACTTTCTTCAATTTAAGTCTGAATTTGGCAATAAGGAATTCATGATCTGAGCCAGTCAGCTCTCGGTTTTGTTTTTGCTGACTGTATAGAGCTTCTCCATCTTTGGCTGCAAAGAATATAATCAATCTGACTTGTGTGTCGACCATCTGGTGATGTCCATGTGTAGAGTCTTCTCTTGTGTAGAGTCCAGCAGTCTAGGTTCAAATCCTGGCTCGACCCCCTTAGTAACCAGGTACCTTCAGTTAACTTTCTTTTTGTTTGTTTTTGTTGGTATCCCTGGGTGGGCTCAAACCACCTAGGGCAAGTTTCTTAACCTTTCTGAACCTTAGTGTCTTTAACACTAAATGCAGTAAGTAGTAAAACCAACATCAGTTTCATTATGAAGACTGGAGGAAGCCTCCTAGACAGAGGGCCTGGTTCAGCGTCCAGCACGTAATTGGTGCTCAGACATTCCTTGCCCTTGAGCCCTTTTTCCCCAGTGTATGTCGTCTGCTCCCCTTTCTGACACATATGTTGTTGTTGCTTAGTCACTAAGTCCTGTCCAACCATTTTGCGACCCTGTGGACTGTAGCACACCAGGCTCCTCTGTCCATGGGATTTCCCAGGCAAGAATACTGGAGTGAGTTGCCATTTCCCTCCCCAGGGGATCTTCCAGACCCATGAATTGAAACTGGGTCTCCTGCATTGGCAGGTGGATTTTTACCACTGAGCTTCCTGGGAAGCTCGATACATATGTGCCCCACACATATGGCCTTAGGGATGGGGTGCCCAGGAATGAGGTTTCTTGTGTTCTCTGGGAAGATGCTGGAATGGGGTTTCACAGGGAAACTGAAAGAAAAGAAACAGGAGCAGGACTGGGCAGCAGGAATCTTTAGACCAGAATGAAGATGTGTGACGAAGACTGTGCCAACGGAGTTGTGGATCAGAGAATGCCCACTAGAGGAGTCCCTCATGGGGCAGAAATAGCTGAGCCCTGTAGCACACGAGGCTCTGTCAATGACCGTGGACTTCCTGGAGAAGCTGGCTGCCAGCTGAGATGAGTCCTAAGGGAGACAGCAGGGACCCTCGCCCTGCAGACCATCCTTCCTGAAAGGCGCATCTCTGGTCTGTCATGCCTCTGAAAACAAAACTTATTTTTAACACACACTAGAAAATTCATTTTTAAAAGAAACACTAGAAAATCACTTCTTGGCCTTTTGGCTAAGATCAAATGTAAAAACACTATTAGAACAGTAAAACAGGAGGTGTGGGGAGAGGAGCCACAATAACCAGGCTTCTCTGATTCCCAGACTTTAAGAAGCAGACCTAATCTGGGCTCAGGGGAGCAAAGAACCCTAAAGACTCACACGACTCTCTGTCTCCCAGAGTGCATGAACTGTCATCGTGTACATCCTAACCATTGCTGGACTGGGGATGGGAGAGTCTGGGAAAGTAGGGACTCCTTGGCAAAGAAAGCCATCTTACTGAGAAGGAAACAGACAAGAGACGGGGTTTGGAGAAATGCACACATCCTTTACCCTCTAATCTCATTTGAATCTCCAGTAAGGAAACTACTGGGGCTTCCCTGGTGGTTCAGATGATAAAGAATTTGCCTGTAATGCAAGAGAACTGAGTTCTCAGCTGAGGTTCTGTTGCAATAGAAAGAGCACAAGCAAGCCAAAAGCCCTGGGTGCTAATTCAACTCTGGGTCAAGGAATACTGCTCTGAGTTGGTCTCAATAAATCTTATCAACCTTGTTTTTACCCCCTTTATCTTTGAATTGACATGAAATCAAACACATGAAATGATCTCTAAGATTCTTTCCAGCGATACAGTCCTGAGAGTTATTCATTATCAAGGGGGAATAACCCCCAAAGAATTCCAGAAGTCAGGACTAAGTATATAGCCCAAGGCATTTGGACACATATAATTTTCTAAGGAGAAAAAAGGGCAAATATCACAGCAGAGTTGCATCAATGCAGGTTGTTAGTAGAGAATCAGAACAGGCTGAGTTTGTTTTCTCATGATCATGAATAAAGCCTTTCCCGCACTAGAGGCCGATCTGACGGTTGTCTTTTTGAGAGCCAGGCCTCTCTCCCTTAGGAGAACACAGTCATTTCCCCTCCATAAAGGGAAAACCTCACACACCCAAACCTGAAATCCTTCCAGTTTAGATGTGTTTTGGGCCCACGGAGGTTTTATTCCCTCTTTCATGAAATGAATCATGATTAATAATAGCCAGAGGGTGAGGAATTACAGTCATGCCTTATTAGTGAAGATGCCTCTTTACCCCAGCCAATGACGAAGCATTTCATCAACTGGAAACAAGCATCAGCCCCAGAATTTCACTCTCACGTTCCCAGAGAAGGGCGGTTACGAGGTGTTTGGGAGAGCAGGGGAAGCAGAGTCCAGTTACTCAACTGTGTCGGTCCTTCCCCCCTACTTAACTCATGAGTCAGCTCTCAGCCACCCCCTAAAACCATTCTCTTTTTTCTTTTTCTTTTTTTTGAGCAAGAGAAAATCCAAAAGTTGGTACTGTGAATCAAAATTTCTCAGGTGGAAACCAGAATGGATAAAATAAACACTAATTTTCAACTAAGTTATTTCCCCTTCTGGGCGTTTACCCAATCGAATAATCAATAAAAGCCACTTATAGAAAGAGGTGGATGGAGGGAGGCTGAGTGGCTGGTTCTTTTAATCTTGGTTTCACTTCTTAGGTAGTAAACCAGTAAGTCATCTACATGCACGGGGGTGCAGGAAAATCAAATACAAGAAAGAAAAAAGAAAAGGGATTGACTCAGCATTCTTGACATATTCTCTCTCCAGCCCCAACTCTTCCTTCGGGTTTGAGAACTACGGTTGTCACAAGTGCAAATGAGGCTCATTCATTCTGGAGAGCCCGGTTGAGCCTGACCTCTTTACTAACTGGAAGCAGTGGATTGTTAAATTTAATAAGCATATGCACATTTGTTCTAGGAACAAATAGCTTTGGGGTACAATGTAAGATGACCTGCAATGAAAATAAAATATTAAGTGCTTAACATTTTACCATAAAGAGCTGTCTAATATCAAATTGTGTGGGATTTGATGTCTTATCCTTTTGTCCAGCTTCAAATATGTTCTATTTTTTAGCACCCCACCCCCATCTTCACTGCCAACCCCCATTACCCAGCCCCCTCGATGGGTCTTCCTGGTGCCTTTAAATGACTCTGAACCCCCACACAGACAAAAGGAAGTCCATTTTAGATTCACAGAACTGCCCCTTCCTCTCTTTAATTACAGTATATCCAAATGGTAAATGATTTTATTTGCATTTGAAGGAAAAATTCAAAAAGAATTGGGGCTGGTAAGTGGAAATTCTTAAAAGCTTTCCCTAAATATTCTGACAACATAAACCCAAGAGAAGAGGAAGTCTCCAAGATTAGCAAAGGCAATGATAAACAAAACAAAATAAAATAAATGGCAAAAAATTCCAGAATCAGCAGGACATAATGAAAGAAAAAAAAGAGAGAGAGAGAGAGAGAGAGTATCCCAAATTGTTTTCCTCCTTGGCTTCTTTTGTTAGGCTTTCTCCAAATATCGGAGGACAAAGAAGCGTAGTGGGCTGCAGTCCATGGGGTCGCTAGATGACTTAGCAGCTCAACAACAGCAACTCCTTTTGGCCCATAGGTAGAGCCTCTGGGGCGTCTTTCAGAAAACAATGGCTATTCTCTAAATTCTAAGCTATTCCTTTCAACCTAAAGGCTCCTAAAGACAAACAACGCACATCCCTCCCTGTTCCACCCTCAGGCACTTTCCTTTAGTCCTGCTATATTTTTAATTCTCCCCAGAACTTTCCAAGATGTGTCCTCTGTAATGTCTACCGTTAGTGGGTATCGCTTTTGTACCTCTTGCTTTTCCTCCAACATTCAGGTGAAAGTGAAGAGGGATATCAAACTTGAGAAAGGTTAAACAAAACAAAAAACCTTCAGGCACTCCAAAATGGGTCTCCAGAGTGACAGGCAAGGCAGTCTGCCTTACCTCTCTGTCCAGTTCAAAGGTTGTCCACTTAACCAGAGAGCTCAGTTCTGGAGCCTGGATTGGAGTCTTGGATCATTTCTTTCCCTCATTTATTGGTTAATTTTTTTTTTCTTAATTGGCCTAAGCACCTATAATCTGCCAGACACAAGACATCTTGCACTTGTAGAGCTTATATTCTGCTGAAGGAGACCAACAGTAATACCAAATATACATATATAGCTGTAGTGAAGAACAGCTTACACAAAGTAATGTATGAGAATTGGGGTAGAAGTCAGAGACAGTCCTGCTAAGAAAGTGACTTTTATCCTAAGACCTGTGGGAAAGTCTCAGATGGGGGAATCTGAACAGTCCTTCCCAGGAAGGTGAAAATGCAGGAGCTCAGGGCTTATAGACCAAAATGAGCAGGAACAAGTTGTTTGCTGATTGGTTGGCAAGGTCTTTTGGCTAAGATCAAGTAGAGTATGGGGGTTTCCCAGGTGGCACAGTGATAAAGAATATACCTGCCAATGCAGGAGACAAAAAGACAAAGATTCCATCCCTGGGTTGAGAAGAGCCCTGCAGTAGGAAATGGCAAGCCACTCCATTATTCTTGCCTGAAAAACTCCACGGACAGAGGAACTTGGCAGGGTACAGTCCATGGACTTGCGAAGAATTAAACACGACTGAGCAACTGAGCACGTAAAGCAAGGTACTTTCCTCATAAGGAGCAAAGGGGCGTCTTGTAGCCAGTGATGTGACTTGTGCTGAGCAAACAGGTGTCTGTTGGTTGACCCAGGGATTCCTTTTCTGAGAAAAACAAGCCTAGAAACTTAGTGAATTTTGGTTTGCTGATTTGGGACTGGGCATGAGCGATTCCGTCCTGGGCCCAGTTTGGTTACTTTAAACAAGTGCTGTGGGAATTCATTTTTACTCAGATGAATTACATCATCTGACTTACATTTTCCAAAGACCTCTTTAGGAATTCCCTGGTGGTCTAGTGGTTAGAATTTGGCACTTTCACAGCCATGGCCTGGATTCAATCCCTGGCAGGGTCAAAAACATAAAAGACCACTTTGACCATTAGTTGAATAGAGTCAAGGGAATAGTACCAACTTGGAAACCAGGAATCCAGCTAAAAGATCAATTAACGAGGTTACTAGCAATTGAAAGGAGTGGACAGTCTCTGATTCAGGGTATATTCTGGTGGTAGAGACAACAGGATCTGATGAGATTGGCTGCTGGGGTATTCAGAGGAAAGAAGAATCAAAGATGACTCATAGGTTAATATCTGGAGCAATTGCATAGAAGATGGAGACATTTACAGAGATGGAGGTGAGGGGATGAAAAATTTCTGTGCTTGGTTTTCTCCTTTGAAAAAAGGAGACAATAATACCTACCTCATATACTTGAGGGTTCATTTAAAGAAAAGCCAGGCTCCCGGTACATGCTCAATTAACTTTGGTTGTCATTGTTCTGTGGCAAGCATTGTGCTGGGAACTGGTTTTCCAAGGTAGATATATCTGCTTTAATGAAGCTTAGAGTTCAAAAGATGTTAAGTGTTTGGAGAAAGGAGCAGTGTGGGCAGTCAATTTATTCTGGATGTTTCCTGCAGAAGGTATGGAAAAACATCAAAAATTGTTTTTTAATGTTTTTAATGTTTAGTTATTTATTTGACTGTGCTGGATCTTTATTTGCAGCATGTGGGATCTAGTTCCCTGAGTAGCAGTGGAACCTGGGCCCCCTGCATTGGGGGCACGGAGTCTTAGCCACTGGACCACCAGGAAAGTCCACAGGAAAACATTTTTTATATACAAGAGGAGTCCAAATTGCAGAGTCCAAGACCAAGCAGAGCATTTTCTGCATTTACAATAAATGGTGGGAGCCAATACAGGTTTTGTGGGGTACAATAACCAAACATGTGCTGAGACTGTGTTTAACACTGTGACCTGCTTTACAGCATTTGCAAATTTCTGTGCTATTAATATTCTTACTGTGGCCAGTTTCAGTCTATCAATATGTCAACCAGCTCACAAGGCCCTTCCCTGGTGTTCAGTGGTTAAGAATTTGAACTTCCAGGGCAAGGGGCATGGGTTTGATCCCTGGTCAGAGAAATGACTGCCCGCATACTGCACAGTACAGAAAAGAAAGAAAAAAAGCAGTTCACAAAGTTCATGAAAATTTAGCAATCGACTCTTGTAAAGCAGTATGAGCAGATTCCAGTTCATCACTGATCATCTAGTGTGCTCAGTAAAGAAGGGAATGATGACCTTTAGGAAGACAAATCCAGTCTTAAGTGTGCTTCTTTTGTTAGGGGAAGCACACTGATTGAAACCGCCCACCCTGGCCAGGCACCATAGTAACTATTTGCATGAGTTGTTTTATGACAGGAGATCCTGATAAGGAATAGGGAACTAATAAACCACCACCAACCAAAAGAGTTCGGGAAAGTTCTAAAGAAGACACCGCATGTCCGTCCACTTCCCAGGATCCCTCTCACTAGCATCCATCTTGGCTGAGCGATGAGTGTGCCACCAGGAAAGACTCTGAATTAGAATTATTGCCCAAAGACCACCCGGAAACTAATCCCATCACCATAACCCGAGACTGCTAGCCACGTGGCAGAGCTGTTCTCCTGGGTTCCCTTCTCCTACTGCTCTCCACCCGGCTGCCCTTTCCCAATAAAATCTCTTGATTTGTCAGCACATGTGTCTCCTCAGACAATTCATTTCCGAGTGTTAGACAAGAGCCCAGTTTCGGGCCCTGGAAGGGGTCCACCTTCCTGCAACACTTTGATGAGAAATGAAGATTGGAGGAAGAAGTTCATTTATTTATTCATAATCCACAAATAATTATTGAGTACCTCCTGTATCTAGGAGAATATGCTATGTACTAAGAATACCTTTATTTAACCATTCGGTAAACAGACAAGACACCCTAAAACTTACACAGAGCTTACAACCTAGCTGGAGTCCACTGTGGAAATTCAGACTGAGTTGAGAAGTTCTTAGAGTACTGATGGTGGAAAGTAAGCAGGAATAAGTGGCGAGTCTGAGTTCTTTAGCAGGATTCATGTCCAGATCTATGATGTGGAAATAGAGGAGACAAGAAGGCAAAGATCTACCACAGCTACTTGTGTGGCAGATGTTTCCCTTAACTGCGAAGAAAGGGGGAGCCTCTACAGGGTAGATGCTCAATAAAAAATTGCTGAATGTGAAAGTGCTTAATATTTGTGTCAGAGTGTTCAGAGTGTTCTAATACATTTAATTTGCATAGATGAATTGTATGTAGTGCATTACATAGAAACATACTTTTTTATGTTCATAAGGATGCAGGTGTACTGGGGAGTTCTATAGGATGAGCAATTTGATTTCTTCAACAAATAAATGGTGGGGAAATAAAGAGATTAAAAGAGACATAACAAAAAAAGTATATGTGGAAGTTATTTAGATTTTGATCTGAATGAACCAGTTTAAGAAAGAAAATCCCAGGAAGATTGAATATAGATAGCATCCTAGCTGATGTTAAAGCATTATTGCTGATTTTGGTAGGTATGAAATGGTATGATGGAAAAAAAAAAATGAAATGGTATGATGGTTATGTTTTAGATGGAGCAATAAAGGCATCTTCTCTACTATACACACACACACACACACAATGAGGTATTTATAGGTAAAATGGAGCAATGTCTGGAATTTAACTTTGAATGCTCCAGAAAAAAACAAAAAAGGAATATGGGACTTTCCTGACGGTCCATTGGTTAAGACTCCACACTCCCGATGTAAGGGGCTTGGGTTCTATCCTTGGCTGAGGAACTCAGACTGTGTGATGCAGTGAAAAAAAAAGTATAGTGGTAGATTGTACAACATAGGAACTATAGCTAATATTTTAAACTAACTATAAGTGGAATATGATCTTTAAATTTTGTGATTCATGGGAGTTCCCCAATGGCCTAGTAGTTAGGATGCCAGGCTTTCGCTGGTTCAATCCCTGATCAGGGAACTGAGATCCTACAAGCTACATGGTGTAGCCAAAAGAAAAAACTCTGTGAATCATTATTTGTACACCTGAAACCTATATGTTATTGTACACAAGGCCCATAATGTATTCTCATGAAGTCAAAGACTTCTGGGAAGAAATGATGCTCCCTAGAAGGAAGCTGAGGGATGACAAGCATGTAGGACTATGGAGAATGTGAGGGATATAGTCTGTGCGTGCAAAAGTCTAGAGCAGAAGACAGGTGGAATGGCGAGAGATGAGGTTAAAGATGTAGAGGCTGGGTCAGAACCATCTTAAGGGAAATTGATCCTAAGAGTAGGATATGTTTCAGTCATCAATGCTATGTAACAAGCCACACCAAAACTTTGTGACTTAAAAGGCTTTAAACAATAGCAATCATTTATCTCGGCATCCCTGGTGGCTCAGACGATAAAAAAATCTGCCTGCAAGGCAGGAGACACAGGTTCACTCCCTGGGTTTGGAAGATCCCCTGAAGAAGGAAATGGCAACCCACTCCAGTATTGTTGCCTGGAGAATTCCATGGACAGAGGAACCTGGTGGGCTAGAGTCCATGGGATCACAAACAGTTAGACATGACTGAGCAACTAACACAATCTAATTTATTCATGATTCTGCAAATAGAGCTCTTCTTTACTCCCTGGGGTGGCTGTGGTGGTTTACTGGAATGGCAAAATCTGAGATTCCCAAGGTTCAGAATGTGCATATGGCCTCGCTCACTCCTCTGGGCTACAGCCTACAGGGGCTGGCTGATCCTCTATCTCTCCAGCTGGTCTGTTATCATCTGGTTATTTGGCCCAAATTTCTTTCCATGGCAGCTGACTCCCAAGTGAGGAAAAACAGAAGCTAAGCTCTTAACTTCTAGGTTTAGAAGTCCCAGGATGTCATTTCCAAGACTAATGACATTCTGTTGGTAGAAGCAAGTCATAAGACCCACACTCGAGACAAGGAGAAACAGATTCCACCTTATCCAGGGAAGAGCACATGTACAGGGGTGAGAGGAGCTGTTGGCGGCCACCCCCCACAGACGATCCTCCACAGGACAGAACCAGGTTTGGGCTGTGGAAAGACCAGACTCTCTTTACTGGATGGTAGCTGGGCAGTGTGTGGGCAGAAAGGCCAGTTTGGTGGGACTTACCATGGAACAGACAAGAGTCAAAGGTCTAGGTTAATGGTGAGGATGGAGAGACGTGGATGAGTTTAGAGGCAGGTGATTGATTGGCAGCTGGGGCCAGGAGAAACAAAGAGATTGAGGTCAGGAATGACACCAGGGTTTCTCCTTGGTTTTACAGCAGCTGGCCCAAGTTCCCTGACGTCCCAACTTAAGAAAGTCATTCTTTCTTTATTTTTTGTTAATGAACTTTATTTTTGACTGCTCTGGGCCTTTAGTTGCTGTAGTTGGGCTTTCTCTAGTTGCAATGAGCAGAGGCTGCCATAGGTGCAATGCGCGGGCTTCTCATTGCAGCGGCTTCTCGTGTAGAACACGGGCTCTAGGGCACGTGGGATTCAGTAGTTGAGACACATGGGCTCATTCGCCCTGTGACATCTTCCCGGACCTGGGATGGAATCAGTGTCCCTTGCTTTGCAAGTCAGATTCTTAACCACCCGACCACCAGGGTCACCCAAGAAAGTTATTCTTATTCCTAAAGGAATTTTATCTTTCAAAAGTGCATTAGTCCTGCTAAGGAAGTCAACCAGGTAGGGTTAGCTTGACGCCACAAAATCAAGGTAAACATATTGTGGTTAAAGAGGTTTGGTAGGGTTGCTCTACATACGGGCAAGCGTCGAAGAGGCAGCGTGACTAGTGGCTTGAAAGAATCTGTAGGAGACAGAGCGGGGTCAGCTGGCCCCACTGCAACCTGCTTCTCTTTCCTCTGTGGAGAGGAGTCAGGGTCAAGCTATCTGTCCCTCCTTGACCCCACACCGTGGGGCTTTCTCCACTTCAGTGAGCAGGAGAGTCAGATTGCCCTATTTTCTCTCTGACAGGTAGCGCCAGACACCTGCCAGAGCAGAACATGAAAATATTTGAGGTCAGGGAGTGTCTGTGGAGACCTTAGTTGCTATTCTCAGAGAGCCAGAATCAGTTTAGAATGCTTTTCAGCATAAAGAATCCTCCTGCAATGCAGGAGACACAGGTTCCATCCCTGGTCGGGAAGATCCCCTGGAGAAGGAAATGGCAACTAACTCTAGTATTTTTGCCTGGAGGATTGCAGGGACAGAGAAGCCTGGTGGGCTACAGTCCAGTCAGTTCAGTTTTTCAGTCGTGTCTGACTCTTTGCGACCCCATGGACTATAGCATGCCGGGCTTCCCTGTCCATCACCAACTTCAAGAGTTTACTCACACTCATAGTCCATCGAGTTGGTGATGCCATCCAACCATCTCGTCTTCTGTCACCCCCTTCTCCTCCTGCCTTCAATCTTTTCCAGCATCAGGGTCTTTTCTAATAATGAGTCATGTCTTGGCATCAGGTGGACAAAGTATTGGAGTTTCAGCTTCAGCATCACTGCTTCCAATGAATATTCAGGACTGATTTCCTTTAGGATGGACTGGTTTGATCTTGCAATCAAACTCTCCAAGATCGAGAGTCTTCTCCAACACCACAGCTCAAAACCATTGATTCTTTGGCACTCAGCTTTCTTTATAGTCCAACTCTCACATCCATACATAACTACTGGAAAAACCATAGCTTTGACTAGACAGACCTTTGTCAGCAAAGTAATGTCTCTGCTTGTTAGTATGCTGTCTTTTCTTCCAAGGAGCAAGCATCTTTTAATTTCATGGCTGCAGTCACCATCTGCAGTGATTTTGGAGCCCCCAAAATAAAGTCTGTCACAGTTTCCATTGTTACTCTGTCTATTTCCCATGAAGTGATGGGCCAGGATGCCATGATCTTAGTTTTCTGAATGTTGAGCTTTAAGCCAACTTTTTCACTCTCCTCTTTCACTTTCATCAGAGGCTCTTTAGTTGTTCTTCACTTTCTGCAATAAGGGTGGTGTCTTCAGGGTATCTGAGGTTGATATTTCTCCTGGCAATCTTGATTCTGGGGCTACAGTCCATGGGGCTGCAAAAGAGTTGGGAAGGACTGAGCATGCATACGCTAGAAAGTTGAGCTGGGAGGACCCACGATCTCCTCTGACAGCTCCATCTGGAAGTCCTGATTCTTTGAATAAGGACTCCTGAGAAAAACAAAAGCCAGACAACCATGTGAGGGGCCCAAGCCTCCCTTCCCCGGTGGCTGGGATGACAAGACAGAAACATCGGGTAGCACTTCCTCCGTGCAGCTCCTCACCTTGGCACTTGGCGCTGAAAATCTGGAACCACTGGGCTGTTCATTGATCCCTTCGGCCAGCCCTTGGGTCAGTTTAGGTTGTATAAATAGATTCACCTCGATCTTGCACAAAATACAAAACTGGGCTCTTTTTTTTTTTCCTCTAAGCACTGAAACTAGGTTTTAAGGGAAGAAGAAACAACTATAGGAACCAAACAAAGCACCGCAAGAGAACAAACAACGCATCCAAAACTGAAACAATCATCTTTCCCCCACCCCCGATTTCCTCCCCCAAAACCGGTTTCCCCTCTGAACTTCCCCTATTTCTCTCAGCGGTAACAGCACTCTCAGAGCTGCCCAGGCTCAAAAGACTACATATTTTATTTTGTTGTTGTTGTTTTTCATATTTATTTATTTATTTTTGGTTGATCGAGGTCTTCAGAACTGCTCTCAGACTTTCTCTAGTTGCGGCACAAAGGCTTCTCATTGCAATAGGCTCTCTTGTTGCAGAGCACAGGCTATAGGAGGCGTAGGCTTCAGTAGCTGGCGCACATGGGCCCCGGGGTGGTGTATGGGCTTAGCTGCCTTGAGGTATGTGGGATCTCCCCAGACCAGGAATCGAACTGGTGTCCCCTGCATTGCAAGGTGGGTTCTTAACTGTTGGAGCACCAGGGACGCCCCAAAACTATGTATTTTAAATGTTGGCCTTTTTCTTTTCCTCCACCCACATAACCCTTGACATCAAGTTTTGCTGGTTCTTCCACTTAAAAGCTCTGTGACATTGCCAGAGTCTTCTTCTTGCCCAGGGTCTGGCCTTTCACCCTTCACTTCTCTAAATGCCCTGCTAGCCTGTCACCTCGGTTCAGACTCCCATCAGAGTAGCCTCTTCAAACTGCCGTCCTGGCCACACCCACCCATCACCCCATCAAGACCTCACGCCTGTCTGTCCATCTTTCCAAGACTGACGTCTGATCAATTGCTCATATTCACCTTTGCCAAAGACAACCGACTGGCTTGTAATTTCTGCACTGCCCCCTGCTCTGTCTTGCTTTGGTGCCTCTGTGTCTGCTGTTCCTCTGTCCACTTTTGCACCTGGCTAACTCCACTCAGTTAGCCACTGAGGGACTCCACTTATAGAGTCCACTTATGGCTGCACTTATGGAGCCACTTCCCTTCCTCCGGGAAGCCCTCCCTGATACCCCAGACTAGAAATCCTCACCTCTGCTCTGGTAGTGTTGATGGCACTGCGTGAAGTAGGATATTTGGCCTTGCATCACTGAGCTCCTTCAGGGAGGAGCTGCGCTCTTCCATCTCAGGCCCATAAATGGGACCAAGTATCCTTTCTTTCTCTCCTTCCCAACCTCCAATTCCTTCCACACAAGGCTCGCAGTCTACCCCCCATCTGCCCTGCCTGCAAAACAAAATAAAAGAAATCGTACACCGAAGGGAAAAATTCTTAGCCGAGCTGCCATTCCTGGCTCTGTAGTAAGGAACTGATTAACTCCAACTCTGTCCACTCTAACCCTCTCCCAACTGCACAGGCACCTGTGGAGCAGGCGCTCACCCTGAGGCTCCTAGAATCTGTCCATATCTTGCTCTAGGCCATCCAGTCTCCTTTGTTCCAGCCCTCCTTTCCCTTTCCCCATTGTTCCGGGCAGCCCAACCCTCTTTGTGGGGTTTTTTGAAACCCTGCTTGAGCTCTACCCGCTCTCCACCCACTAGATCACTCTCTGTCCTTTTCTGAATCCTATGGCCTTTAATCTAATCTAAATCTTTATTTGTACTCAGCCGTCTATTGCCTTGTGCTGTTCTTCAATCTTTCTAGAGGGTATATTTTTGTTTCAACTCAATGCTGGGGCAAGGGTCATTTCTTATGGGACTTCTGACTCCTGTCACTATCAATTATCAGGCACATTACAGGCGCTTAGTAAATATTTAGAGCTTCCTGGTGGCTCAGATGGTAAAGAATCTGGGTTCGATCCCTGGGTTGGGAAGATCCCAGGAACGGGGCAAGGCCACCCACTCCAGCATTCTTGCCTGGAGAATCCCCATGAACAGAGGAGCCTTGCGGGCTGCAGTCCACAGGGTCGCACAGAACTGGACATGACTGGGTGACAAAGCACAGCAGCACAGTATATATTTAGCAAATCATGGGGAAGTATAACATCATGGAAATATACAATCCGGCAAGAACTATATTAAACTTTTATTTTCAGCATACAGTCAAGGGTTGGGCAGAAACTAGCAAAGAAGAAACTGCCTTTATGGAGCTTACAGCTTAATGAAGGGAGCTAAGACAATCACAAATAAATGTCTTTTTAAAAATATTTATTTAGTTAGTTTTGGATGTGCTTGTTCTTCACTGCTCCATGGGCTTTCTCAAGTTGTGGCATGTAGACTTCTCTTGCTGCAGAAAGCAGGCTCTAGGGCAACCGGGCTTCAGGAGTTGCGACACATGGCCTCAGTAGCTGCGGCCCCCCGGGCTCTAGAGCACAGGCCCAGTGGCTGTGGCACTCGGGCTTAGTTGCTCCTTGGCATGTGGGATCTTCCCAGATCAGGATGGAACCTGTGTTTCATGTGTTAGCAGGCGAATTCTTTACCCCTGAGCCACCAGGGAAGCCCAAATAAATGCCTATTAACACAATGATCTCATTTTTTTCCTTTTTTTAAACTACAGTTATTGGGGTGGGAGGGAGGCTCAAGAGGGAAAGGATATATGTATACATATATAGCCGACTCACGTTGTTGTACAGCAGAAGCTAATATAACATTGTAAAGCAATTATACTCCAATTTTTAAAAATTAAAAAAAGTAATGAGGTCAACACAATAAATCATGTTTTGAGATCTTGCCAAAAGCAAGCAACACATACACACAAAAACAAACAATAAGAACACTACAGTTTTAGAGAGTTATTTATACAGAGATTTACTAGGTAATTTGGGAAACTGAAGTCAAAAGAGGAATTGACAGTTCGTATCCTTTTCCATTTTCCACATTACTCTCCCAAACTTCTGGGAAGTAAAACATCTACCCAAGAAGTTCTCAAACCTAGGTAAGTATCACACCCACCGAAGGGCTTGTTAAAACACAGATTGCTGTGCCCTGCCCCTGAAATTTTCATTCCCTGGGATAGGGTAGGGAACCCAGGAATTTGGGATTCTTCTAAGTCCTGAGTGATTCCTGTAGGGCTGGTCTGGGACAGCATGCAGTGTATCACGGCTGTCGCTGTTCAGTCACGAAGTCCTGTCTGACCCTTGCAAACCCATGGACAGGCTCTTCTGGCCACGCAATTTCCCAGGCAAGAATACTGGCGTGGGCTGCCATTGCAAGACCGTGTTCAAAACCTAATCATGGAGACAATTTATTGTTGACAGTTTTTTTTTTTCTTGTGTGCCTATCTTTTCTTTCAGATAGACTGCAATCTCCCACAAGACAGGGACTATTTTATCATTGTTTTTCTAACCTCCTCAAATCCTCAAATCCTCGCACAGTTAGACACAGAATGTAATTTAATACATCTGTGAAAGCTAGAGAAGAAAGAAAATTGGATCCTTCACAGCCAAAATAAAGGCAAAAGAAAATATTTGCATTCTTTCAGGCCTTGGTCAAATTAAAGGAAATAAATAGTACCAGAATTCAGACTAGTGCCTTCCAAGTCAGTCCATTCGCCTCAATAGCATGGAATTCTCGAATTAAAAGGATCACGCGTGAGCTCTACGTCTCATGACTCATCCACTCATTCATTCACCCCAACCCTGAACCAAGCTGAATCAGTTTAAACATGACTGAGCGGCGCTCTGCAGGATTTATCACATTTGCGACAGGAAAAACAATCCATTTGGCAGGGAACAAATGATATTACAGGGCCCAAAGGTGAGTAATTGGCCCTAATGACTTGGAAATAAATTTGAATTCACATCGGGTAGGCTGTATAAATATCTGCTATTAATATACATCTGAATGCTTGGTGCTTTCAGGAAGGAGGGGGTAAGTGAGTTGGGAGAGGCAGGGGTGAGGAGAGCGGAGAGCATTGTTGTCAGCCATCCTCTAGCCCCTGGTGCTGTCCCCACTTTCTTCTCCTCCTCAAGCAGGTTAAAACAACTTCTGAAGCGAAGAGAGTGCAATTCACAGCCTATTAACCTTGGATTTGGGAAGGTCTGCCACTTCCGTGATTCCCCTCGGGAGCTGGTTTTAAAGTCCCAGCTGTGCAAGAGTCACCTTCAGGTCAGTTCCGAGACTTCTGTTTGGCTAAGACTGACAAGAATTGCAAGAGTTTCCTGGGGGTCCTGGAAAGGTAATACAGTTGAAGAAAGACTCCTTTGTGGACCAGAGAAGCCAAAGGAATGACACTACCTGGTATCTGGGATTTATGACATGCTCTTCCCGGAAGTCTTCAGAGAAATGGGTACAATGGGAATGGTCTTTGTTCAGGGACATCCATTGATTCCATCATAATGAAAATTTTGATTGAGGAACTGTTCCACCCTTCATTTGGATGTACAGTCAAGAGGAGAACAAAACTTCTGCCCTCTTGGAGTTTACGGTCTTGAATGCCTTTCTAAGCTGGGGTGACCCACCCTTGATGGTGGGCCCAGCACTTTCAGTGATAATACTGGGAAAGTTTTAGATAAGCCATCCCGAAAGGTAGACTCTTTCCTGGATCACTTAGGCTCAAGAATCCATAATAGAACTTTCCCTGGTGGCACAGAGTATAGGATTCTGCCTGCCAATGAAGGGCACATGTGTTCGATCCCTGGTCCAGGAAGATCCCATGTGCTGCAGAGCTACTCAGCCCATATGTCACAACCACTAAGCCTGTGCTCTAGAGCCCTGTGAGCCTCAACTACTGCGCCTGTGTGCCCACACGCTGCAACTATGGAGCTCTCGCACCTAGGGCTTATGCTCCACAACCAGGGCAGTCACTGCCATGAGAAGCCCATGTATCCCAACAAAGAGTAGCCCCGGCCCACTGCAACTAGAGGAAGCGCAAGCAAAAGCAATGAATACCCAGTGCTGCCAAAAATATAAGTAAACGTGGTGTGTGTGTTAGTCGCTCAGTCGTGTCCGACTCTTTGCAAACCCCCAGACTGTAGCCTGCCAGGCTCCTCTGTCCATGGGATTCTCCAGGCAAGAATATTGGAGTGGATTTCCATTCCCATCTCCAGAGGATCTTCCTGACCCAGGGATTGAACCCTGGTCTCCTGCATTGCAGGCAGATTACCATTTGAGCTACGGGGAATATATTAAAAAAAAAAAAAGAATCCATAATAAATGACTTTTCTTCCTAATACAAAGGACTCTTCTTTCTGTGTCACATCCTACAGGTGATCTACAATGATATCCGTGTTTCTATATGGTTTCCTTTCAGTTGGCTTTTGTATTTCTAATGTTTTCCCCTCTCAAAATCTGTAATAGGACATATGACGATTTGATCCATTTTGCTGATAAGATTGATATGTTATAAAAGATACTTTATTGAAAGTATCATACATATCAACATTTCCTTATTTTGTTTCCTTAGACCTTGCTGGAAGTCTGGTTTGCTAATCTCTGATACTTAATTCATGATAACATATTAATGACTGACAAAATAGTGTAATAATTCTCTCGTAGAACTTTCATTTAAAAATAATAGATCCCTAGATCTTAGAGTGTCTTATCCCAACAGGAGAAATTTTCTTTTCTTTTCAAGAATGATATTCCAGGGACTTCCGTGGCGGTCCAGTGACTAAACTCTTCACTCCCAGTGCAGGGGGCCCAGGTTTGATACCAGGTCAGGGAAATGGATCCTACATCCTACAACTAAGAGTTCATATGCCGTAACTAAGACCTAGCTCAGCCAAATAAATAAAATATTTTCTAAAAAATGATATTCTAATGGTCGTACTCTAATGTATGTGGGTCAATTCACTACCAAAAAGGGCAGCAAATGATCTGTGGTCAACCTTGACCTTAGATTTAAGAAGGGAGATATTTTTAAGTGCCTCTCTTCACCTAAATAATGATTTGGGCCCTGGATAAATAACAAGCCAGTTACCTTTATAAAGCATTATCTTGGGCTTTCAAAATGATTATTTTTTTCTAAACTATATATATTTTTAAAAATTTATTTGATTTTGCTGTTCCACTCAGCATGCAGAATCTTAGTTCTCCAGCCAGGGACTGAACCTGTGCCCCTATGGTGGAAGCACGGAATCCTAACCACTGGGCCACCAGGGAAATCCCTCAAAATTATTGATAACTGTTATAAAAATTGGAGTTGAGCTTACATAATCCCACTACAATATAAACCCATCTACGAAACTAACAAAGTCAAATTCTTTGGCTGCTTCTTTATTTAAAAATTGGGGAAAGAGAAGAAAATTTTTAGGCAGAAAAAGACATTCAGTGTGTTTTTGAAACTTGTCATTCCCCATTCTTTAGGAGAAAAACTCTCAGCCAGTTGCAAGTGCTAGATCCTGGGGAAAAGCAGGAGCCTAGCATGAAAGCTGGAGGGCACAGGCAGTTTTATAGAAAGGAGGCCCTCGCCGCAGCTGTGGATATCGGACCCATCCTTGGGAAGCAGTCCTGGAAACCTGAGACACCTCATCCCTTCTCTCTACCCTGCCCCAAGCCCCACACTCGTGTATACCCCAGGAAGTTGTAAATCTTCAGATCCAGTGGGCAGTGGCTAAGAGATCAGGTGCTAGGAGTGCCATCTATAGAGTATCCTGATTTCACGTACTCATCTTGTAAACTCATGTCACAGGGGAAGTGGGTGCCACCAGAGAGCCTTACGGCCTACAGCCATTGCAAGAAAAACAACTCAACCTCAGGCCCTTTTGGGTACTGGTCATTTTCATTTGAAAGGTAAAATTTACAAGGTAACATATTAATTTGTTGGGCTCGCTGTAACAAAGTACCAAAGACTGGCTGGCTTAACAATAGAAATATATGTCCTTATGTGTCAGGAGAAGGGGGTGACAGAGGATGAGATTGTTGGATGGCATCATCAGTTCAATGGACATGAGTCTGAGCAAACTCTGGGAGACGGCGAAGGACAGGGAAGCCTGGCGTGCTACAGTCCATGGGGTCACAAAAAGTGCGATACAACTGAACAGCTGAACAACAACATCTCTGGAAACTAAAAGTCTAAGACCAAGGCGTCTGCCCACATATTCTCATCGTCTTCTTTTTTAAAGTGTTTACTTATTATGTTTATGTTTTTGGCTGCGCCAGGTCTTCATTGCAGGGGATCTTTTCAGTTGTGACATGTGAACTCTTAGTTGTGACAAGTGGAATCTAGTTCCCTAACCAGGGATTGAGCCTGGGCCTCCTGCATTAGGAGAAGAGCGTCTTAACTACTGGAGCTCTAGGAAGTCCCCAGTGTATCTTCTTCTGAAGCTCTCTCCTTGGCGTGCAGATGACTGTCTTTTCCCTTTGTGTTCACATGGTGTTCTCTCTTTGTATCTGTGTCCTAATTTCCTCTTCTGATAAGGACACCTGTTTTGCTGGACTGGGGACCACTGTAATGACCTCGTTTTAACTTAATTACCTCTCCAAGTTTCTATCTCCAAGTACAGTCACGTTCTGAAATACTGATGATTAGAACTTTAACATTGTAATTTTTGTCGAGGACACAATTCAGTCCATAACAACAGCAGACAAGTATCATTTGTCAGATGAATATATCCACACCGATCTTGAGTTTTAGACTCGCTTTATGAAACTGTCTGGGCGTGTTATGTTACTGAAGGAACATGAAATGTTTCATTTTGTCCTCTCTCCTCTTCGGCCATTTCACAAGAGAAGTGCTGCCTGCGAAGTAAAATGGAGATCTCTTAAGTGGCACTTGTCAATCAGTTTCACTTCCTCAATAATTGCAACTTCTTGGTGGGAGCTGACCTCTTTTGAAAGAGCACTCCAGATGCAGAGAATTATTTGTGAACAAAGTGATCATTGGCACAGTGTCAAATTCCATTCATTTATTTCAGAAGCATTTATGTACCATATGGAGGTACTTTGCTAGGTAAGGGCTAGGTACCTTGTAAGTGGGTGAATGGAGAGTGTAAGGAAGGAGATTCTGATCATGTCTGAGGCCTAGAGAAGCCTGGGACAGCTGCAGGCATATTAACATGGCTAAGGGCTTCCCTGGTGGATCAGCAGTAAAGAATCTGCCTGCCAATGCGGGAGACACAGGTTTGATCCCTGATTCAGGAAGATTTCACATGCCTCAGAGCCACTAAGCCTGTGTGCCACAACTATTGAGCCTGTGCTCTAGGGCCCAGGAGCTACAACTACCGAGTCCACGTGCTGCAGCTACTGAAGTCCTCGCACCTTAGAGCCCGTGTTCCTCGACAAGAGAAGCCACGACAGTGAAAAGCCCACACACCCCACCTAGAGGGTAGTCCCTGCTCACCACAACTAGAGAAAAGCCCACATGGCAGTAAAGACCCCGCACAGCCAGAAATTAAATAAATAAACATGGCTGAGAAATTTCCAAGGATCTGTGCTGTAGTAACTTAGGCTCTTCCCTTCTGGTTTTTCCTGCCCTTTAGGTTGAGAGAATTTCCTGGGACTTATTCTGGGTTCCAAGTTGCTTGGGCGATAAGGATTCTCTTATCAGTGGGGACCCTAATCTCCTCTTCAAACATACTGACCCAAACAGAGTACCTTCAGCGTGACCTGTGACTATATACCTACCTGTCTGTCTATCCTTTCATAGGTTTTTGATAAGCATGGCTGTTCATATACCAGGAACACAGCATGACCTGTTGCTCACAATTTTTGCAGTGTGCGTCTATGTAAGAATTTACTGAGGTACTTAAAATTTTCAACATTAACCATGTGTAAAATTATTCTGATTATAAATTACTCAGATTACTATTGATTTGTATAGAATCATAGAATAGTAGATTTGGGAGGGCATTTAACCCACAGTCTCCTTCTTCACAAGAAAGTAAGGCCTAGCAAAGTGACTTGTCCAAGGTCACAAAAGGAATGAGACTGAGCCTCAAGCCTTCAGATTCCTAGTATAATCTCACTTGTCATTTCTACTATATTAAATTATCACCTTGATGCTATAGTTTTTTCCTCTATGTCTTTATCTACAATTATAAATGCTGAAAACCCTCCAAGATACTGCACATTGTTTGAAAGCCCCTCACCTCCCTTATCTCACACACATGTACACATGGACACAATAAGGCACTGTCATTTTGTAGTAATAAAGGCCGGATTCTGACAACGAGGGTCCCTTGGCCTTGTCCTGTGTTCCGGGACTTCACCTGGGTTCAGCGCCGCCTCCCTTTCCCGCACTCCAGGTGCTTTCACATCTGAGGACTCTTGGGCTTTACTTGGCTCCTTCAGGAGGACTGCAAGGGACAGTGCAGAGTCAGAGGAGCATTCTAAGCAGGCACTGGATACTCTTTGGAGGAAAGAATGAGCGAACGAAACGAGTGAGTCAATCAATGAACAAGTGAAAGTGAAAAGGAAAGGGGGAAATAAAGAGAGGGGAGGCCGACCTTCTGGATTCTTGAGGATGGAGTGGAGTTAAGGAATGGGGTCTCTTCTGTAGTTTGCTGGGGGCTCAGGACCTGAGCAGCTCATGGCCAGCCCTCAGCTGAGTAGAGCCCAGGGGCCCCATACTTCCTTCGAATGTCTTCCTGACATTCCTTTCACGAGGGAAGACTCTTGGTGCTTAGTATGTGTGTTTGAGAACAGGGTTCGTTTTATTCAATTTTATATCCTTTGTTCAACCAATTTTTTTTTCATGAATGCTTGACAACTGAAAGACAAACATCTGGAAATTAATAACCTACTAATTTCTAGGCACAATGTAACTGCTGATGTTCGATTCTCTTCTGTTTGACTCTGTATGTATGTGTGTACGATCAGAAAGAACAATGGTCCTGGGTTTCTGTAAAAATAAGGATGAATCTGGGATTTTGGAAACATTAAGATTTCAGAAAAGAACATAATCTCTGCAGATGTTACAATTTTGCAGGAGATAGTATCTGTTTTTGTTTAGCAGCGCATGGAGCCGTGGGCAGAGTGTCTGATATGGATATTAACCAGCATCCCGGCTATGTGTCTGTGAAAACCTCAACCTGTGGAAGGTGGGGTGAAGGAGAGGATGTAGCCCGGGGGCTGAGCTGGACTGGTCTCGAATCAAATGCACCTCTAGGTTTCTGATGGTGAACTGATACTTTTTCTCCTACCTCCCTCCCTTCTGCAGCCCTGACAAAGCGAAGAACTGATGATTCCTTTGGTAGGCTGTGATTGCTACTGCTTTTCTACCGCCCAGAATGTATTTCTCCCACCTCTCTTGATAACACATCATACTCCACCCCCATGTCCATGGTGAGAAACAAGCTTTCTTTGGAGCCATCTTCACCTACTGCTGACAGAAGAAAGAACTGCTGAGATGAATAGAGAGAGAAGGAGCAGGAAGGAGGCAGGGGAGATGAGAACATCATTAGCCCCGAAACTAGCAATCCGGACTCCTCAGTCAGATGAAGCAAACCCTTCCGCCCCCTTTTTTCCCTTAGCATTTTCATCTGGGCTTCATTTAATTGCAACAGAAGGTATATTGGTTAATGTGATTCCTTCCCTCTTTCCCTGCCTACTCGTAATGCTCTCTGCCTCAGTTTCCTCATCATGATTCCCTGTGGTTTCCTTGATCACCAATATGATTTCTTCTCCCCAAACACAGAGTGCAGTATTATTATAAACAGTAACTTCTATTTTTAGGAACTGCAGGTTTCCCGTCTTGGCTGCCTTACCAGACAGTTTCTGAATCGGGGCCAGCTCTCTTTCAATAACACAAGACATAATCTAAGCAGAATAGTAATGATAGTCCAGAATTTTTTTAGAAAATCCAAAGAACCGTGGACTTTCGGTGATTTGTCTAAATGAGGTCCACTCTCAACCAGGATAAAATATCATTTTATTGTGTCTGGTTTGTGCTCTGGCATTTAACTGAAGCTTAACAAATAAGACTGTAAATTCAGGGACAGGAAGCAGCGAATAACAAAAAGAACTAATGTCTCCTTGACATCACTCACTCTTAAGAAGGCTGTTTACTTCTCAGTTTACCTCCCAGTGTGTTTTAAAATACTCTTGGCAAATCTCAGCTTGAAATAGTTGTTCTACCTTCTCTCAACAGAAGCCCCCACCTTCTAAGTACACTGGCTTATAGTTATTTATAAACCTGATGTCAGTCAAAGATTATTTTGTATATCCCTCCTCCTAACTCTCTTCTCCCTACATACCAAGATAGACCTATATAAAATTAGAAACTTCACATAAAGTATTCAGTCACTTAGATAAGAATTATTGTCAGCAATAATTTCTGAAGCATAAATTCATCATATTGGGTGAAGCATGTCTCTGAGACTGTTACATGGATACCAGCTCCTTAAAAAAAAGGCTTCTGTGGCCAAGGTAGTTTGGAAAACTATATGCCTCTTAGGGATTTTAAACTCTACAATAAAGTACCTTTGGGTAAGTTAGAAATTCCAACTCTATTTCCTCAAAGAATCCTTTACTTTCAGTACCTGGTAACATTTCATGGGATAATGTGTCTTGAATCACATTTTTGAAAACGAGGGAGGTGGCCTGCACACAGGATGTGGAGGCAGGAGGCCAGGGTTTGACTCTTGGCTGTACCACCCTACTCATTATATGACTTTGAGCAAATCAGAACCTCTTCATATTTCATTTTCACATTGGAAGAGTGAAGATGATAAGACCCATGTTAATCTGGGTTGTTTTATGGGTTAAACTATATTATTATTGACTCTTCTTTAAGCACTATTACAAGCTATATAAATGAGGAATCATCAGATAGCACAGAGAAATATAAGGTTGTATTAGGCAATTAATTATGTATAAGTATATAAAGATATTTGCCCTAGTAATCCATACCTAACAATTATGTATTTAACTCTACTTGGGGGTCCCAGCACTGAGAGGGGAACAAGGAAGCATAGTCCAAAGGTCAAGGTAGGATTAGAGCATGTTGGATCCAGAAATTTCTGTGGTGATAACTGAATTTAACCCTTTCATTTTATGTATGATGAAGTGAAGACCCACAGGGGTCAAATGAATGGCTTAAGGTCACTCAGGATTAATGTTAGGAATATCTGATTCCCACCCAGTGATGGACATTGTTGCCCAACGGCTGCCTTAGTATGAGACAAAACATGGCCCCATGAAATTTTCAATCTAATGAGGTGAGACATACAAATGATATAATCAGAAAACAAGATGATGTGGAGCAAAATGTAAAAGCTCAAAAATGGGGCCAAAGGTAACCATTTGAGATGAGGGATATGTTAATTAGCTTGACTTTAACAGCCATTTCAAAATGGATATGCATATCCAAACATCGTCTCATACCTTAAATACATACAATTATTATTGTTTTAAAAATAATTTATTTTGGCTGTGCTGGGCTTAGTTGTGGCACTCAGGCTCTTCCAGGTGGCCTGTGGACTTTGTAGCTGTGGCATGCTTGTGGGATCTAGTTCCCTGGACAGGGATTGAACCCAGGGTCCTTGTGCTGAGAGTTCAGAGTCTTACCCATTGGACCACCAGCAAAGTCCCTGTCATTTTTATTTTTATTTTTAAAAAATGTGGCTAAAGTAACAGGGGCAATGAGAATTCAGGAGTGAGGGCAGCCCAGTAGCCAGGCTCAACTGGAGGTAAGACGAGCTAGGGCCTTAAGGAGTATACAGCACTATGCTGAATTTGGATACTGAAAGAGGAAAAACAGTGGTGCTCCAAAACAGAATTGGAGATGATAAGTCAACAGACTTAAGTGGCTGCCAAATTTTAAATAGTCAGGCATTATAGTTTGGGTGAAATATTCATCAGTAAGCATTACTGGACCCTTCCAAATTCTGAGAAGTTTCTGGAGCTTCAGAGAGAATATGAAGTAGACAACATGGTCTCTGATTTTAGAAAGCTTTATTTCTTTATTTGGAGAGGAGATGGGAACATAAGACAAAACTGGAGAATGTAAGCATGTAAGTATCTTATACAGAGGGCAGTAGAAGATGGGCTGTTAAGGCAGGATTTCTGCAGATGAACCCTGAGTTGTTTCTTAGGAGAACCTTGGAGTTGATTTATATTTGAAAGCACCTAGGATAACTTGTGTCATTCTTTGCATTAGAGGGAAGTTTCAATATGCATATAATGTAGGACGGTGCATTATTCTTCTGTCCTTGGTCTTTACTAACTTTTTAATTCTTTCCTTGTCATTTCTTATAGGAAATCAAGTGGAGGATTAGACTGCTTGATTCAGTATAGTTGCTCATACAGATGTATACTCAGAATAATAGTAAGGGCCTGCTTTTATTCCTGTCTGATTTGTTACCTCTTTCCTCTTTACATCCATCATGTTCCCAGTCTTCCTATGATGGATAATTGACCTAATTAAGAGTATAAAAGGTAAGATTAAAGGAATGATATTTAGACTCTGCCCCATTAGTCACCATTCCCTCCAGCTAACCAGTTCCCAATCCTGTTGACTTTTGACATTCTAAATATTTCTCAGTCTGCTCTCTGCTCTCTCTGCTCTTTCCTCTGCTGCTCTATTCAGATCATAACATTTCTCATCTTATTTATGCAAGTACATTGCAACTGGTTTCTAGCTCTTCCTGCTTCTCTTTTCTTCAGTTTTCAACTTCATCTCTCACAATCAGAATCACTTTTCAAATACGCAAAGCCGCTTTATCCCTCTAGTGAAAATCCTTCTGAGCTTCTTTTTAGCTTACAGGCAAAGTCCAAAGTGGCATGCAGATCCTTTCTTGTTTGGGCTTCTGTTCACCTCTCAGTTTTCTCTTTGGTTACTTTTAAAGAAAACTGAGTCCCATTCATGAGGTTTTTTTTTTTGTTTTGTTTTGTTTTGTTTTTTAGGTCTCAAGGATTTAATTTTTTTAATGCAGTAAAGTTGCTTAGCATACTTCAAACTGCTGAACTCCTACTCATCCTTCAAAACTCCTTCATTCCTGGTCACCTCAGTAATGTATTCCCTTTACCACCTTTTCATAGTGCAAATACAGTACTTTTCAGAGGTATCATAATCAGTCATGAGTCTGCCTTTTCTACTGAGCCGTGTACTTCTTAACAAAGGACTTTTGAGTGCTCTCTGTCTTCAGATGAGATCAGTGCTGGCATGTAGGTCCTGCAGCAACACTGTACCTAGTGAGGTCTTCCCCCACCCTCCCATCCCTCAAACCACGACTTGAAGAGGTCAAGATAAGTGCTGGAAGAGGTTAAAATCATCAGGAGAAAGAGTGATAATTCACTGATAGAGGACGAAAAAGAGGAGTAAAAAACAGGAAAGGTAAAAGGAAGTTCATCAGGAGATAGTTGCTTCCACAACAGGAAAGGCTTTCAGCCCCTAAAAGACCAGACTATTTTCCCTTTCAGGGAAAAAAACATGAATGTTATCCAAATCTTTTGGAAACGAGCAAATTCCTTCCTTGCGCCTGCCCTCCAGCCTCAACTAGAATGGTTTTTATGTGGTGACCTGGAGTTGGTAGCTCAGCAGGGGAGTTCTCCGCCTGGGTCCGGAGAAGCCTAGCCTCAGAGGCTAGCTGAGAGAACCTAGAAGAAACCCACCTTTGTTCTTAAGAATTTTGCCTGGGGAAGGGCAGATCTGACATTAAACCTCCTGAGAGCTGGCTAAAACCCTTAGTGTGAAGCGGAGGCTGCCAGTATACAGGTCATAATAATCAGAAAGTCTCTTGAAACCACCTCATTGTAAAAAGTCACTTGTATAAAGTCACTTGGGTGGCCAGTATGGAAAAATGGAATCTGTTCTATTGGGTCCTTCCAGGATATGTACCATATGAAGGCACAGAAGGTCATTTATTTTTATGACTGAAATCAACATATGACACATTATTTCAATTTTGAAAGCAGATCTTTAAAAAAAGGTACAGTCATAATTAAAAAGCATTTTAAAATAGCACTTTATTGAGAATTCCCCTGTGGCCCAACCGTTAGGACTCTGTGATTCCACTTCAGGGCCACGGGTTCCATCCCTGATCCGGGAACTAAGATCCAGCATACCATGCTGCGCAGCAAAGGCAAAACTTTATTTGATTTACGGAAATCTTTTAATAAAGTGTCTGTTTCTTAGCTGGGCTAACACTATTACATAATCCACTCCTGATCACTAATTTGTTGATGAGGAAATCGACCAGCTCAGAGAGGCCATCCGGTACCTTTTAGGAAAGGGCCCTGGGTGGTATGACAGGTCTCTCACATCGTTTCTGAGACCTTTCTAGACACTCCTCAAACACTTCAAACACTGCTGTAGATAAAACCTAACGATTATGATACTTCCGACATAAGGAGAATCTAGGGGATGGGAAGGAGAATTGAATGTATAGGAATGCGTATGAAGGCGTAATTTCACTTCTCGTTTCTTAAAAGAACTGCCAGAGAGGAGATCCTTTAAAACATCACTGCTCTACATATACGGTGCGAATAAGGAAATTAACAATGCAGACTGTCTAAGAGAGACTTGAAGTAGCTAATAAGGCGAAGGCCGAAGAGATACACCGGGACCGCCTCCTTCATTTGGATCAACGATTAAATGAGCACAACAGGGGGCAGAGGCAGGTAGAACGCGGGTTCTCGCGTGGCTACCGCGGGTGGTATTCCCGGCACGCGGCGTTCCAGACGCTTCCTCGCGGGGTGCGGGTCTGTGTGGCTCGGACTCCATATTCCACTCGTTTCCCCTCAACGTCGTAGCCTCGCTAACAGGCACTCCAGACGCAAGAGACGCCGGGACCAGCCAAGATCCAGCGCGATCGATCTCTCAGGAGGCGGCGGCCGGGGGCTTCCCTTTTGGGGTCCCCCCACCCCCGACGCCGTCCCCGCCGCCAGGCCGCGTGCCGCGCCGGGAGGTGGCCTTTCCGCGAGGTGACCTCGGGCTCCCCCCGAGCCCGACCGCAGCACGCTCCGTGTGGAGACGCGAGGCGGTGTCCTGAGGTGACACCGGCTGTGCCGCCGAGGCAGCAGGCGCCGCCGATCAACTAGTTCGCACCGAGGATTCCTCTTGGTGCGTGGCCCAGTTTTCCTCAGGACGGGCTCCAACCCCTAGCCGACACCGCCCCCCGCGCCGCCACGCTCCGAGGCCTTCCCCGGGACGCGGCGCGTCCCTCCCCGCCGCTCGGCGCGGCGCGCGCGCGATTCCTCGATTCCACAGGCGGTTCGCGCCGCGGGTGGGGGCGGGGCGCGCGGGGAGGGGGCCGGCCGCCGCGGGGGGGAGGGGGGCCGCGGCCGGGGGGGCGGGGGCGGGCCGGCGTGGGGAGTTCCTCGCTCGCGGACCACACGCTCTGCGGGCCAATCCCGAGCCAGCCTCGCTCAGTGTCACACGCGGGACACGTCCAAGCGTTTGTTGGCAGGGCTGGCGAGGGGGGCGGGGGCGGGGAGGAGAGGAGGGGAGTTGAGTGACAGGCTTGCGGGGCAGGCTGGGAATTGTAGTTCCCAGCGCCCATGGCCATAGCCATTTTGTAGTCGGGGGACTACAACTTCCAGAAGATCAAGGGGACCATTCTAAGGTGCCCCGGGAATAGGCGGCTCTCCCCGGGGCCAGGCGTCCTGGGGCACTGGCACCCAGCAGCCCGGCTGCAGGTAGACACGAGGCGTGGCGAGGGCTAGCGTTGTGGCGGCCGAGGGGTGAGCGGCAAGCTGGGGAAAGGGGGTGAGGTGGAGCGACCGAGCGTGCCATGCATTGAGCTAGGGAGCCTCTCTCAATTCCAGTCTTAGGCTCGGCGTGGGAGCGATGCCTGCGGGGTGGCCCGGGAAGGGTTTGTCGAGGCCTCTCGGGTGTCTCGTCGACGGGGCCCTGAGGGTCCTCTGGGTTGGGCCAGGGGCGGTGGGCACCGGAGTAGGCGGGCTCCTGGTGGCCCAGCTGTGGGAGTTTTCGGCTGGCGTTCGGCGGGGAATTATCCGAGGAGCCCTAACTTGTATAAAAGCAGAGTCCATTTAAAGTTGGGCTGGATAGCCTCTATCTCATTGGTTAGGGGCTTGGAAAAAGAGACTCGGCGAGCCCCTCGCTGTGGTGCTGCCGCCGCCGCCGCCGCCGCCGCCGCCGCTGGAGTTGACTCTTCTGCTCGCACTGCTGCTGCAGCACAAACGTGACTTCCAACATTTTTTATTTATCTTTCCCTTTTCTTTTCCAAGATGTAACTACAGCTCAGACACTAAGGACCTTCACGTTTCGCTGATGTAGTTTTTGGAGGAAAAAGGGGGGAGTGAAGGGCGTCGGTTTTTTTGTGTGTGTGTGTTCGGGGGAAATTTTCCATTATGAGTGTTTTACTAAAGTGAATTTTTTTTTTTTTTGCTTCGTCTTTGGCTTTTTTTTTTTTCCTTCCCAATTTCGGATTTATTTCAAGGCGAATCGGGCTTTGGGGAAAGAGGAAGAAAAGTCGGATTACAAGATCAGCCTCTACCAACAACAATAAAAACCACCAGGATATTTTTTTGCAAATTTCTGACGGCTTTAAATTCATGAAGCAATTGTCCCCCTTTGCAATCAGCATTTGGATCTCAGAATGAGCAAGGAAAGACCCAAGAGGAATATCATCCAGAAGAAATACGTAAGTGCTCCTAACAACACATCCTTTGACTTGTAGTTTTAAGCAATGGCTGTGAATGTCAAGTTTATAGATAATTCTGCAGCTGAAGGGTTTGAAACACAGCGTCCGATAAGGCTGTTTCTTTCTTTTCTGAAAGAAGGCTTTTCAGGCAAAGTCGTGTCTGCCTAGTTTGGATGAAAAACAGATTGGTGTAGCGATACCTCCAGTGAATAAATTGACCTCCGAATGACACAACCATAATCTAGTTTTAGATGAAAGGCAGGGGATTTTGGTGGAACCTAGTCGAGGAGGTGGGGGCTGCGGTAATATAACTAAACTGCATTCTCGGCGGGATTTGTCCCCATATTGCACTTTGCATGCAAATGAGTGTGTGTTATTATTATTAATGTTATTTGGGAAATCGTGTAACGCGTGTGTGTTGGAAGCCCTTTAAGTTGCAATCGAGGGTCCGATTATGGCGATCTTGTTCCTTGCACTGGCACATCAAATTTAATATATGTGGTCGTTTTGGCTTATTTGGTTCGCGACATAAACCAGTTGGGAATCATATTACAGGGAATGCATTTGTTGGGATTGACTTTAATAATGGGACTGGTTTTGTTTAAAAATTCATGGTTTCCAGTTTTAGGGGAAAAGACATAGAATATAGTTAACGTTTTTAAGTAGGCATGTAAATGTAAGTGACTACAATTAATTTCTCCCAGTTAACTGGGCTTCTGAAATTTGGTGATTATTCGGAGATTTAAATGGTTTGGAATAGTTAAATTTGTTTTGTGCATAGTACAGCTACGTTTTGATTGGCATGGGGAGTGTTTTTGTTTTGTGTGTGGTGGCTTTTTTTTTTTTTTAAGTTTGGGGGAGGGAGAGGAGAGGGGGGACCGAGGATTAACCAAATATGCACTCGAGTGATCGGTGATTAGCTGCATGCTTTAAATCAAAGAACCCATTAAAAAAGAAAAGGCCGAATGAACACACATTAGGAATAATGCAATGTTATAAGAAAGTTTGATTTAACTCGGGTGGACAAATTGGTGTTAATATTTTCCCTTTTTGAGCAGTGTGATGTGTGTAATGGGAGACGACCTTCGGGGCACTGGTTTTGTAAAAATAGATTTAATGGAAAAGCTGAATACCTCTTCTTGAGGGTTGATCCTAACCTAGACACGTAAACTTCAACTGTGAAAGAAATGCAAGGTTAAATAATCAAGCCCAACTTAAAACGCTGCTCCCTAAAGAATTTAAGAATTAAAATACATCCGCATTGCAGAGGGCTGAGGAGAATGCAAAGGACTAGTTTAAACTCGGGCTGTAGAAACTGCAGGGAGACAAGCTTGCTTGCGAGCGTGGACGCCTTCCCGGGGCACGTCCGATCCGGGTGCAGCCACAAAGCAAAAAGGGGGTAGAACTTGGACCAGAGCCACCCCGCCCCCACCCCAGGCCTCGCGAAGTTGGGGAGCGGCGCGGGGTGGGATTTTTGTTCCCGGTGCTCAGCGGATTGTGTCGACTCCGGGCGTCCGGCCGCCTGCCGGTGTCTGGCGGCGGCCGCAGGAAGCAGAGCACGAGTTAACGTTCGGGGAGCGGAGCCCGTGTTCCCGACGTGCTCGAGCCGGTGCGGCGGGGGCGGGGGAGGGCGGTGCGCGGGGGTCGCGGCGGGCTGGGCCGGGGCCGGGGCCGCGCGCGGCCTGTAGGGGGCGGGCTGCGGGCTACGGGCGGGCGGGCGGGTGGGTGGGTGGGGCGCGGGGGCGGTGCGGCCGGTCCGCCTGGGGAGGGGGCGGTGCGGGGCGGGGGCGTGGCGGGGAGGGGGCGGGCAGCGCGCGGCTGCGGCGGGCGCCCCCAGCGCGCGCACGGCAGAGCATGGCGGCGGCGGCGCGGCCGGCTCCCCGCGGCCTGGCCCGCCGGCTGCAGTGCGGGCCCGGGAGCAACAGGTTAAGCCGGCTAGACGTCAGCGCGCCCCCTCCCCGCCCCCCGGTTCCTCCCCTGCCTCGCGCCGGCCTCCGCCCCCCCCCTCCGCCCCCTGCGGCTCCGGGTTCCCGGACGCTCCGGCCGGGTTCTGTTGTCATTGTGACGTCACAAAGGGACGGGCCCGGGTGGAACCTTCTCCTCCTCCGTGACGTCAAAAGTCGGGCGGGAGGTTCCAGCGCGGCGGGGCTGCGGGGGCGGAGGGAGCAGTGCGGAGGCGGGGGCTGCCGCGCTGGGGGAGGAAGAGGAGGATGCGATTGGCCTCGGCCTTCCGCCCCGAAGCGCTGCACTGTCCTCCAGGTGAGCGCCGGGAGCCTCTGGTCCCCTTGCGAGCGCCCCCCGACCCTGCTCTGGTTACATTTCGGGGGTGGGCAGCAGGGCGGAGACGCCTCCTGTCTGCGAAAACGTTTTCGCTTCCTCTGTTTCCAGGTCTGCTGACGGCTGTGGCATTATTGCGGTGGTGGTCGTGCTTTCTCGTCAATGCTTTTGCAAAGCAGGGAAACTTCAGTGGGGCAGCTTGGCTTTGCAGGAGAACCGCGTGATGGGTTTGGCCACCTTGTCACTTTAAGTCGTGTTGGGGATGTCACGGCAGGACGTGGCGGGGTGATGCTACATAGCATCAGCTGTTGTTTTTTCCGGAAGCCTTGAAACACCAGAGTGGCACTTGTTCGTTATGCCAGCTCTAGGCCTATGGAGTAGTTTAGGGGTTGGGGCAGATGGAGGAAGACCGGTCGTCGGTAGGTGTGCTTGGAAGAGCGCTGGACTGCAAGTCTAGGGTGTCCTGCGCTCAGTTCTTCAGAACGAGAGCACGAGGGGCAGGAAATCTAGGTTTATTTATTCATATGTAAAATAGAAAAAGTAATACATGTTTTTGCCTTTTCATTTTATCTGAGATCGCGTGCGTGAGATGATGTGCGTGGAAGATGTAAACTATGCTCTTTCTATGTAAGATGAAATCATTACTTGAGCTGGTGGAAGGCAGCGCATTTTCTACAGTTGGTCTCAAAAGCCTTAGCTGCCTGCCGCGTTGCCATTTAGCTTATTGCTTTAGCAAAACAGAGTTTGGGAGTGGGATTGTAGATGGCAGGCTTTGGGGAAAATGATTATTATATTTCATATTAAATGACGTCTTTGAAAAACTCATAAATTGCAGTGTAATCCTGTTTTAATTGCTGGGCACGATTCCCACTACAGTACCTTAAATAACTGGAAAACATTTGCCTTTCAAAGCCAATCCACTTGGACAATAAAAAGTTACATGTTTTGCTCTATGGGTATCTTATGCCATTCCTGTCACTCCACTGGTTGGTTATTGCTGTCGAGTGTAACAGATAAGATACCTAGACTTAAAAACTATTTGATATTTGATGCTTTATAGAAGGTGTGAGTTTGAAATAAAAATCTCTGCCACATGAAAATATGATTCATGCAGTTAGCAGGAAAACAAATTATCAGTTTGATTTCTAGGACAGCTGAAGAAGAATTTGTAACACTAGGCTGTAAATTTTAGGTATTTAATTTTCTGATTTAAAAATGCACTATGAAAACTCTGGGAAAAGTTTGTGTTACAGGATTCAAAAGCAAAGTTTACTATCATTGCATAAAATGGTAAAGAGAAAAAGCAGAACTACACCAAAATGTAGTGGTAGGGTTTATAAGTTGGTCACCTCCACCCCCCAGTTTTATACCCAGTTGATTTATTTTCGGGGGAAAAATGTGCATACCTTATTTAATTGCTGTGTTTTTTTCTTTTTAAGCTGTTTAGGTGGCTTGCTTTCTGCCTCTCTCTAGTACTAACCATTCTCTTTTTCACATAAGTCTCTGGGCAGAAACACTTTGGCAACAATTGTCTGGAGAGATTATGGAAGGAATACTGCTGTCAAGAGTGCGAAGTGTGTTACTGAGATTTAAAAAGGAAAAAAAAGTCATCTTTAAAAATAATCCAATTTATGATTACCTGGGTTATTATTACTTTACTGTAGACAAGTATCTGACTTGTGTGTCCCCCACAGCCATTGGCCCAAAGGGCCAACTAGAATTACTTGGTGCTTAGATGGTTTCATGGCTGTTTCCTGTCGTAAGAGGTCAGACCAGTTCTTGTTGGTTGGCTGAGGGCTGTTGACTCACTTCCAGATGCCTTGGAAAGAACTCCAGTGTTAATCTTAATATATATCCTGCTCCAAAGGTTATTTAAAATTTCCTCCTTCAGAAAGAAAATTTTTTTGAGTATGTAACCAGTGTCTTTCAGATTTTAAATAGAACCCTTCTTTTTGGAGACATACGGGAAAGTCATGTTAAGCCTAACATTGAAACACTTGGTAAAGGCTGAGCTGAACTTTTTTTTTTTAGTTTAATGAGTTTTATTTAACCTAGTATATTGAACACATGATCATTTTAACATATAATCAATACAAATAAAATCTATACAAATCTACTTTTTTTTTCATCTTGTGTCTTTGAAACCTCGTGTGTTTTTTTTGATCCTTACAGGACAGCTCAATTTGGACAAGTCATCGCTCGTGCGACTGAACATACGAAGCTGTCCTACTGGACAGTCCAGATCTGTGTAACCAGAGCTGTAGCTCACATAGCATGGGGTCTGTGTTGGTGAAAAACATGAAGTCCTACAAAATCGAACATTAAAAATCACAGGGTTAATGGAAAATATGGATGAAACCTGTCACTTAAAACCTGTGCACCTTTGGTAAAGTGAACCATTATCAGTTAGTAATCTGGATCTGGAAAAATGATATGAAATGCTCAGGCAGGCAGCTCAGACTCCAGAGTGAATTGTAAAAATTGAGAGGTGGTGTACTGGCAGTGTTTATTAGAGTACAGCCCATGTTGCCAGGGCAGTACGGATGGAACGATGCTGTTAGCTGTAGGTAGGCATTGTTGGTTTTTTAATTTTTTTGCCTTCTGGGTTTTTTTTTTGTGTGAAGGTGAACTTTCGAGTTTTTGGTAGATGCACACTTTTCTAGTTTACTGCACTTTTTAAAAATTGTAAATGGATGCTGAAGAGATTCTTTAGGTTTATTTTTAAGATCTTTAGGTTTATTTTAGGGTTTTTAGGTTTGTTTTTAAGGTTTGCCCTTAGTCATACTGGTCTGAAGACCTGGCTTTTAACACTCAGCCATGTGTTTTTCAGTCTGAGTAGTTTTCTTTTTGGAATTCTGCTTGTATGGTTCTGGTCTTACTGTTACTGGTCTGTGTCTGAATCTTTCCCAGGATCATAGCAACAGGTCTTGCACTAACCACCTTCCACCTGCCCAGCCTACCCAGTTCTTCTGGCTGAAGGACATCCTGGCCGTCACGTCCCTGCATGAAGCTCCCTGCCAGTGGGCAGGCCTGGGGAGTGTGTGCCTCTGTCCCCTTTGGCTCTTACCCATACAGAAAGCTTGCCAAGTGCCAGTTGTTTGTTTCCAAATCTGGTTATTCCAGTTAGACTTATTATTGCAATTTCAGTTAAATATTATATAAACCTTTGAGTGAGTGTGACAGGAGAGTTGGTTTCTATGAAAACTTGAAGCTGAATGTTTGGGAACCCTTGATAAAAGTGAATTACTGTAAAAATGAGATTGTTAAACTAGATGTGGGCCTGCCGTTTAAAAGACTTGGGTGAAATCTGAAAGATTTCACACCTATACTGCTTTGCAAGTGGTTTTCTTTTAAGAACCAAGCTTCATTAATGGCTGAACTCCCTTCCCAACAAACAAAAAGCTTGATATGGAGTACCAAGAATTCTCAAAATTATCTTTAACGAGAACTTCCCTGGTGGTCCTGTGGTTAAGAATCCGCCATCTAATGCAGAGGACACTGGTTCGATCCCTGTTCAGGGAACTGAGATCCGACATGGCCTCAAGGCAGCTGAGCTGGGGCACCACCGTAGAAGCAGTGCTGCAGCTGAGACCTTGCCAAATAAATAATTAAAAAAATGTAACTAAAAGCCTCTTTATGTGTTCATCACATTCACTTGTATGTATGTATGTATATGCTCAACCTATATACGTATATATTAAAGATTTACTGCTTAACAGACTTTACGTTAGCTAACCAACTTATGGTCCCTATCAGCTCTAAGAGTGCTTCCATTATATGTAGCCTTAATTCCCAAATATTAAACTAGACTTCTTATCTGGTTATGCCAGATAGCGTAGAAAAAATACGGGTCAGTTCGAGTGGCCCTGCTAAGGTAATTGTAATACTTTCAGAATTTGTGTTCTCAGGATGGTGGGGGTTAGAAAGATGAGTGATTTTACACTTCATTTATGTGGAGTTCAGAAGCTTGTAACCCAGCAACTTTAATTATTTTGTCTTATTTAGGAGATATCGTAAAAGTCTGTTCCATTTCAGATCCTTAAGCCTACCTGTTATGGAAACGACACACTGAGCTTCAGTTTTTCTGTGTGAACCAGTTTCTCTAGTCTTTTCACGCCTCTGACTGCCCGCCCTTCCTCTGCAAACCTTGCTTCCTTTTCCAGGCCCCAGACTTGGTGTTTTGGGTCCTTTTGTGTGCCCATAAACCCTTCTCCACACTTGCCCCTTCATTTCAGACCACTTTCGTTCCAGGAGGTGGGAACTCGGATGACTTTGGTCTCCTTTCTTAAAAAAGACAATTTGAGTGAGGTTTCTCCTTATCCTTTTAGGATATAATTTTTCTTGACTTCTGACAACGCCTGGCCTTCTGACAGTCTCCCACTTTTCAGTAAGGGCTTCCCATTCGTTTTGGATTCAGAATACAATTGTGGAAAGAAGGGCTGCCCCTGCTCCCGGTTGGTTGATCTGCCTGCTTCTGGCACGTCCTGTCCTGCCACCTCTTGCAGGTGGCTTTGTCTGTCTCGTTCTCTTTGTCAGGATGTGTGGGGGTGAGGAGGGCCCACATTTGCAGAGGTGGATCCCGTTCTCGAGGGCCAGGTCTCGGGCCCATCTGAGTGGGCAGTTGGGCTCCAGCCCGGGGCCCTGTGTTTCTGTGGGGCTTGCTTTCTACTTCCACCGGTCTGTCTGGCCACAGACTTTACTCTTGTGAGGGGCCTCGCCCATGCCTCTTAGGACTTTTCTGCCATTTGAAGAATTGTACCAGAAGAGCCTGGACTGTAAGACTAGCCTCATGAGGAGAAGCCCCAGTCAGTGCTGAAATAGCCGCCCACGGTTATTGTTTCTCTAGTGAGCTCACAGGGAGAGGAAGAGACTGTTGAGTCCATTTTATAGAAGGGAAAACCGAGGCCAGCAGACCCTGGCCAGGGAGTGAAAGAAAGGCTGGATCTCCTCCCCATATTTTTAGTCCAGATGAACTGGAGGTAAAAGGAATGATCAGAGTAGCCCCAGGAGGTGGGGAAAAGGCTCTTGGCAGCCTTTGGAGAGGTTTTTTTAACTTGAGAAAGCTGGGGGAAGTTGAGGCAGTTTGTCAGCCTCCACAGTGGGAGTGGATCTGTTGCAAGTGAGTGAGTGTTGTTTGTTTAAACACCAGTTGGTGGAGCTACCCCCTCTCCCCAGCTGCCTGTCTCCTTCGTCCTGATTGGAAAAAGCCTTGAGGTGCCAGGTGCCCTGGGGCCTGGCTGGTGCTTGCTCCCTACTTCATTAGGGCCGCCACCCCATCCTCTCCCGGGGTGCCTGAGAGCTGACCCGGGCTGTGCTTGCTCTTCAGGCTTCTGAATTCATTTGCTTTTGTAGGGTCTGTGACAAATAGGCTTCGGTGCTTTTTCTGGCAACTTTATTGTTGCCCCTGACTTTTGCTGCTTAGGGGACCACGGGACGCTGGGGGAAATCATTTGCCCGCAAATCCTCACCAGGGTCTGGGCTGGGTAGTCAACAAAGGCTGCCCAGATGTGTTAATGAGGCTGCGTGAGTAATGAGAACATTACACGGAATTACTCACATATTCATAGGACGTATGAAGGCCTTAGAAAGGACAACCCTACTGACAGTTCTTGGGAGCTGATTCTGAGAGCTGGTGCGGCCTAGAAGGCCTAAATTGGATTTTAAGTTCTAATTTTGTAAGTCTGTCAAGCTCCACCACCCATGAAGAGGTAGGCAGTGAGCATTGAAATACTGGCAGCAGTGTTTAGTTACCAGGAGTCTTGGAAGGTCATCTTACTCATAGCCACACATTTTGCCCCTTTGTATTCCATCCATGGATCTTGTCACGTATTTTCTCTGGTACAATGAGCAGTATTTTGGGTAGGGTGTGGGGTGGGTGTTTTCCATCAAGAGACCCTCTGGTTGATGTAACTGAGTCACACGGGGGAATGTTGGGAGACTTTTGCACCCTGTTTTTGTGGCTCTCTTCTTAAATCTGGGTGGCTCTTTATCCTTTTTCTCTCCCCAACCACAATTTGGGTTAGAGCTTGATCTATAATGGTTGTGTGTGCTGTCTCTTGGTTCTCATTTCTACCAGCTGTTAGAAGTGTTTGGTGCCTGTGGGGGCAGAAACAGGTGCCAGGAGGAAATGAGGAGGGATTAGGGCCGTGCACGTGTTTCTTGCATTCATTCCCTCCCTGGGTTTGCAGGAGGGCCGCTGCATGAATGCTTACTCTGTTTAGCAGCAGTTGGATGTCGACCTTATTAGGACTGGAGTGTTTTGTGAATTGTGTCCATGCCTCATTGCTTGTATGTGGGCTTGGGGAATTTAATGCCTCAGATTGTGAGGGGCTTGTTCTGAATGTGTAGGGCACCTCTGTGGTCATAGTGGACAAAGTTGGGAATATGAGCCGAGCTCAGGATTGAGCCCTGTGTTGCGCTGGCTGTGTGACCCTGGGCAAGCCACATAACCTTGCTGAGCTGCTTCCTCACCCGGAATACTTGTTCCATACACCTCACAGGCTTGTGGCTGGGAGGGTCAGTGAGATTTTTGATGTGAAAGCACTTTGTAAACTGCATACTATGCACAAATGCTCAAGAAGGTATGATTATACAGTTGGAAATCACCAACCTAGAGATATGAGGCCTGTCAGCAGCCTTCCAGGCTGACTCAGAAATGAATAAATCATATGAATTCTGTGCCTCTTAAGCCAAATGAAGAGCAACAGAGACTGTAAAGCTTTAAAGATTAGAAGGTGATTATATTCAGTATCTTGTAATAAACCTGTAATGAAAAGGAATCTGAATAAAAAAATTTAAAAAATGTATAACAGAATCACTGCTTAGAGGTGCACCTGAAGTTAGCACGGTATTGCTGTACCCCTGAAACTGAATCACTTTACTGTACACCTGAAATTAACACAAGGTTGCTGCACACCCGAAGCTAGCTGAATCACCTTGCTATACACTTGAAACTAACCCAGTATAATTAAAAAAAAATTTAGACAATGATGTGATCTCTTCCCACCCCCCACTCTCTGGTGGTTCTATTCTGTATTATCCAGCTCTTGATTTCTGAACCTGACTGGGTGGTGAACCGGAGTGACAAATTGAGAATTCAGATTAGAGCGGCACTGAAGCTTTCCACAGAGATGTTCATCCTGGACTTTGGAGCAGTATTCCTTGAACTTGAACATTGACTCATGCCCCTTCAGTGCATCAAGTCTCAGCTAAGTTTGTCCTTAGCCCAGCATGCAAAGCCCTTGCTCTGCCTTCAGCTTGAGGCTACCCTTTCCATTGCTTCTGACCCAGCCTCCTGGTTTTTGCACATCCTGGTTCCTCAGCTTGCTCTGGGGCTGATGGCCTGCCTAATCCTGCTGAGCCCACCTTGACCACTCTGTGACCTGATTGGATGGCCTGCCACTCTCTTCCTCCCATCAGGCAGAGCCAAGCCCCCTTTCTGTGAGCCTGCCTCCTCAAAACTACCTCTCTGGAATTAGTGTTTACATGTATCTCACTCTGTTAACGCCACATGAGTAGAGGCTGAATTTTCTGTCATCACACAGTTTAGGAAATATTTACTGGGTATTTAAAATCTTATCCAGTAGTGGGAGGGAATTGGTAAGGATCTAGTGGAACAAGGTGAGCTTCAGTAATCAGAATTTCACAGCTGAGAAAACAGGTGTCTAGGAACAAAGGTTGCACATTTTACCAGTGACACCACCAGGGCATGAAACCCAGCCCCTGCTACAGTGGAAGGCCATCTGGGGATACTGCCTTTGGACCCATTTTTCAGAGATGCGTTCTCCTACCAGGTGTATCCTCAGTTATCCATGATAACTGCAGTCATTGATTCATTTTCATGGGAAAATCCACATGTAATCCCCATACGTAATTGGGCCATTAATGTTTGCCCCTGTTTGAAAATGATTATTTTGTCCTAGAAGTCATTCATTGCAGACAACATGAAGGTAAAATCTATTGCAGTCACCTACGGGGCGTTCCGGAGAAGGCAGTGGCGCCCCACTCCAGTACTCTGGAAAATCCCATGGGCGAAGGAGTCTGGTGGGCTGCAGTCCATGGGGTCACTAAGAGTCTGACACGACTGAGAGACGTCACTTTCACTTTTCACTTTTATGCGTTGGAGAAGGAAATGGCAACCCACTCCAGTGTTCTTGCCTGGAGAATCCCAGGGACAGGGAAGCCTGGTGGGCTGCCGTCTATGGGGTCGCACAGAGTCGGACACGACTGAAGCGACGCAGCAGCAGCAGCAGCAGCAGCAGCGGGGCCTTCCTGCACTTGTGCAAATGTTTTACATATGTGGCTCTTAAGTGATCGTCTCTTCTGGGCTCTTTGCATTTATCTCTCATTTCAGTTACCAAGAGAGGATTCTGCATCATCATTGTTTTAAAATTGTTTGTTTTTGGTTGCGCTGGCTCTTTGTTGCTGTGCTTGGGCTTTCTCTAGTTGGGGGCGAGCAGGGGCCACTCCTCTTGTTGCGGAGCACGGGCTCTGGGTGTACGGGCTTCAGCAGTTGCCACACGCCGGCTCAGTAGTTGTGGCCCGTGGGCTTGGTTGCCTCGAGGCATGTAGGATCTTTCTGGACCAGGGGTGGAACACGTGTCCCCTGCGTTGGCACGTGGATTCTTATCCATGGAATCACCAGGAAAGCCCCCTGCACTGCTTTTCAGTAGCTGCTGGGCACCTGGTCAGCCTGTAGCACGGTTTTCTTGTCTTGTGTGTTCTTGAGGTCTTCTCCACAGTTTGGGGGCCGTTGTCCACAGTGATGTGTGCCCTGTGCTTTTCCTGTATCTTTTGCACTTAATTCCAACTTCCTCGAAGTGAAATGACCACTTTGTGTTACCGGTGTTTATGTTCAGATCCCTCTTAATGGCTGTTTTCTGAGAGAAAGGCTTCACTAATTTACGGCCCCCAGGTAGTGCCAGGGGGTTTGTTTGTTTGTTGTCTGCTTTTAAAAACCAATACAGGTGCTTGTAACAAGTAGTAAAGATGTCAGCTGGGTTTTATTTAAGTTTCTGTTTTCTTTCCTTGTCCTCTCTCAGGGCATTCGAACTAAATGAGATGAGATATGGGGAAGCACTTTGTAAAAGAAAATTGCTCTGAGAACACAATGTGTTATTAGTTAGGATGACTGTAGCTGTGAAGGGAGAAGGGTCTGTAGGGTTGTACAATTACATATTTCTTGTTTATGAAATGATTCTTTTGTGAGAACACGATGTAACTTTAAAATGACCCGAAATCCCATTATTTTTACAAGTGATTTCAACCTTGTTTTGGAGGTGGGCTTTGTATGGTTACAAAGGTCCCACTGGGCTCTGGTTTGAAAGACTGTTGAGTTAAATGCAGCCGATGTATTTTGGCTGTGTACCATGCTCTCACCCTGTTGTCATTTAGTATCTGTCTTGTGAACCCATGGACTGCAGCCCACCATGGGATTCTCCAGGCAAGAAGACTGGAGCGGGTAGCCATTGCCTTCACCAGAGGATCTTCCCACCCCAGGGATCGAACCTGTGTCTCTTGCGACTCCTGCATTGCAGGTGGATTCTTTACCATTGAGCCACCAGGGAAGCCTCTGACTATGTTAGGGGTTAGAAAATAAGACATTGTCCTTGTCCTTAGAGAATGTACGGTTTAGCTGACAGCAGGGATGCCAGACTCTGGGAAGACAGCTGTTGGTCTCAGATTAATCACTTCCCCTCAATCTCAGTTTCTTCCTGCGTGAGATGGGGAGACTCACACCTTCATTTATTGGCCTCTCAGGGTCATTTTGGGGAGGCAGAGTTGGATGTTAACATGTGAAGTGTTATAAACTAGCTATCTAGATCAGATTATTCTTATTTGGGTGCCACAGGTCTTTGTGGCTGTAGTTCTCTGGCCTCAAGGTTGAAGAGGGAACACCATGTTTCTGGGTCATCCTTGCTGATTTCAGGCTGTCCGGGTTGTCTGAGAAAGAAGATAGAAGTGAAAACAATGAGGTGCTTTTCCTTTCACATTTATGGTAAAATAGAGTGTGGTGACTTTTTACGGCAGACGTACTTGTTGATGGTTCCGATGATGGCTTTTTATCTCCCTCCCCCATGTGAGAATGAGGTGGTATCTCAGAACTGCTAAGAAGCACCATTGCTGAGTACTTCTGGGTGAACTTGTTTGCCTTCTTTTTCATCCTTCAGTAAAGATGTCCCTTTAGAGATAAGTCGGGACTTCGACGGCTTTTCCTCGCTTGCGCCTTCTCTGTCCTCTGCACAGAGCACTGAGGCACCGTGTGTTCTCTTTTGCGGCTTGTGATAGTGTCTTGGTGTTGGAGGGGAAAGAGGCAGCGTGGTGGGGATGAGCCACGGCCTGGACTCCCAGTTAAGTGGCTAGCACGTGACTCCTACCTGCTGGAGTGGCCGACCCCCGTGCTGGTCCTCAGCTCATACCAGCTGACTCCTTTCCAGCCTGATCACCCCAAGTGGCGAAGGGGTCTGATAGGTGCCAAATGGACAGTCAGCCTGGTTTCTTTTTTAAAAATTTTATTTATTCTTTAATGTGGCTTATAAATGTATAAAAATGTTGAGACACTTGATGTTGCTCAGTGAAGAGCTCATTCCTAATTCTTACGTGGCTTTTGTCTTTAACATTCAGTTGCATTCACTCTGCAGCATTTTCGCTGGGACTTGAGTTGGTGACAGTTTTTTGAGAGGGGTATTTTCTTGATATAGTTACTTCTGTACATTGCACCTCATTCCGAAAAGGATTCAAGGCCATAATGAGCAGTCATCCCGGGAGCGAACAGTTTTTCTTTGACCCGAGTGTATTCACTTTCTAAATGCCCAGAGTGACAACCGGATTAAAATAACGGGCAGTGAGCACGTCTGCAACCCAGCAGTGTTTGGGCTGAGTGGCTTTTTGTTTTACTCTGTAAACTTGACCTAAAAGTTTAGGTAAAGGTGAGGTTTGTTAAGTAATATTGGTATTGACACCCTGACAGAATTTTTAATGTGGAGGAATTTTAAAGTTCTTTAAAGAAGTTCAAAGTTTAAAAAAGAATTTTGAGGTAATCCCCAGTGGCGAGCACATCCTTGAATAGCCGAGACCAGATTTCTGTTTAAATGCCAGTGCAGCGCAATATCACCTTTTCCCACCGTACATGGTGCCAGGGAGAGTCTGGATCTAACAGTGTTTTCTTGGGGTGGCAGTTGGTAGATGTGAGTGACTGCATGATTCTGTTCTGTGTCTTTAACAGTGTTTGAAGAGTCTCATTCTGTATCATAATCCTCAAAACTGCTATTAGGAATCCAAACCATTGTGGTTTAAACTTTGCTGGAATCTGAAAGGTGGTGGGCGGAGTGAAAGGAATCCTCCTCTAAGTGAAGAACACTTTGACTTGCTTGCTTGTCCCAGACTCTGGGGGTATCTTAGCCACAGGCCATGTCTCCTGGTGGAAGAAGGTGGGGGATACTTACTTCTTTCTCCTGGACGGTTTCCGTCCCCCGCCACCGCCCCCACTCCCCGCCCAGCTCAGTATAAACACCATCATGTAGTCCTGCAGAAACTCCTAAGACAAACATGGACTTGCAAAGCCCGGAGAGGCACACGAAGCGCACTCTTTTGTGCTTGTGGTGAATAAAAGCTCTGATGATGCCATGAAAATAGGCTTTCTTTTGACTCTGGTAAGCTTGTAAGCACTGGGAGGTGGGAAGGACGGGTCTGACTTGGAAATCTGAGGCTGAAAAGTCTGTATATGCTTTTTTTTTCCTCCTAATTCCACTTCCTGCTCCAGTTATGAATCGGTTGCTACCCAGACACTGCTGTTGCTGCTAAGTCGCTTCAGTCGTGTCCGACTCTGTTGGACCCCATAGATGGCAGCCCACCAGGCTCCCCTGTCCCTGGGATTCTCCAGGCAAGAACACTGGAGAGCCCAAAATGAAACACTTACTACTTTTTTTTTTTCTTTCCGTCTAACATGAGACTTGCTGAAGTTGTCATGTTATTTCTTTCCAGAATTTATTGGAGCACTAGGCAAAACCTCCTGGGAGTATAAATAATGATGATTGTAAAGAACAGTCAGTTTACCAAGGAAGGCCATTATCTTTGACTTGCAAAGGCTTTTACAGCTGAACATTGTTTGCTTACAGTTTAATACAAATGAAAACCTTAATGGTGCCTATTGTAAGAGGAGTTCTTTTACTGTATTTGTACACGGAGGTCATCTCAATAAAGAACAGAACCCCTTGCTCAGTTCTAACCGCCTGTTTCTCCAGATAGGCATTGTTTACTGTCCAGGGAAACCTGGATGGTGCTTCGAGGCTGCCTTTTCCCTCCTATCCACCGCACAGAATCCTCCCTACTGAGTGTGAAAAAGATTTCTAAGGCTGACAAAGTGATGCTGATTGTACTTTTAGAGTCTCTCCTCTAACTGCTTCCTTCCCAATTTCCAAATCCAAAGATGATTTTAAAACAAATTTACGGGACTAGTCTAAGTAGGCACTGACATTGGATAAATATACTTAAATGGTAGGCTGTCATGCTCTTGATTAAAGCCCACAACATAGCTGCAGGGAAATAGGAAGACTGCAGTTGGTTGCACTTTTTATTTTGGGGGAGATTAAAGTTACCCTTCATCACACTCTTCAGTCTAACTACAGAGTGTATATATATGCTTGGCATACGTTGCTGTCCTTGGCTGCTGCATCTTTAGCAAAGTGTCAGCCCCTTTTAGCCTTTCTTTTTAGATACTCTCATATCCTCAAATTATTCCAGTTCTTTTGGCAGTTCTGCAGCTATGTTTCTTTTGGCGTTCCACTGGTGGTTCAAGACGAAAGGCATCCGAGGCATCTCAGTCTTCCCTGAGTGATCTTGGATGTGAATGTGATTTTTTTTTCCTCCCCCACTTAAACAGTTCAGTAGTTTTCAGTGTATTCGGAGTTGTGCAGCCATCACTGTGATCAATTTTAGAACCGTTTCATCACCCCCAAAAAGAAAAGCCATACCCACTGGCAGGCGCTCCACATCTCATCCCAGTTTTTCCAGTCTCTGGCAACTACTAATCTACTTTATGTCTCAGTGAAGTTGCCTATTCTGGACACTTGATGTAAATGGAATCAAACAGTATATAGCCTTTTGTGACTGGCTTCTTTCACTTGGCATGATGTGTTCGAGGTTTCTTCACATTGTAGTGTGTATCCATACAAAGGATGCAATGCCTTTTTATGGCTGAATAGTACTTCATTTATTTACTGCTCTTTGACCTACAGTGTCCCTGCACCTCCTGTGTTCTGCTCAGCAGAGGGCTGCGTGGAGGCCTCCCCTTTCGGGGTGGCTGCCTTGCCTTTCTGGGGTGTGGTTCTCTCTTTCCTCCCTGCCTGCCACTCTTCACTGTGTATGGGTGTCTCACGGCCTCTCCCCTTGGCAAGCTCCATTAGGCATGAGAAAGGGGGTGGGGCTTGGAATTTCATCATGGGTTGATGGGCTTTCTGTGGGTGCTCAGGTGTTTGGGGTGGTTGTTTTGGCCTTCAGGTGAATCTCTGCATGGCATTTATCACGTGGTTTTGGGAGGCGCCAGGACTTAAAAACCCTGGCTTCTCTCTGGGAGCCAGGAAGGACTGAGGAGCTGTTTTCCTGCATCACCTTTGGTTTTGACTTTGTCGTGGTTGCTGATATCGACGTTCTTTGCTGAAAGGTACAGGAAAGAGAGCTATTGTCTGCCTAGAAGTTCCCCGATTTTCTTGCTCCTTCCAAGCCTAGTTTTCCGTAAACAAAAAAATGCTGAAAAAAATCAGAAAAGGCTCTCAGCAAAGTTATTTAAGAAATGGGAGTTCTTTTAAGGAAGACGGTGGTGCCATGTTTTGATAGTTCTGATTTTTCCCCCGAGAGTTATTTTTCCCACATTGCTATGAAATAAAGATGAGATCAGTTTTCTACTGGAGTCAGGCAGTTTTTACTCACGTGTTCAAGTGCTCATCGAAAGTAGGAGGTGATAGAGAGAATGGTGGGGACTGAGAAAGCCCCATGACCCAAGGGTGCTGGAGGCCTTTGGTGGACTTGGAGGGTTCTAGTTCTCTGGAAGTGATGGAGATTTGGGGTGGGTGTTTGTGCCTTTCCTAGAGGTTCCTGGTAAGAGGAAGCCAAAGTCCAGCATGTTAAGAGTTTGGGGATCTTATTTATCACATACTCCTCAAGTTCAGTGTCAAAAAAATTCCTTAGTAGCGGGATTAATCACGCTTTTTCACACTCCCTGGTTTTTCTGGTGCAACTCTCAGCTCTAGATTGACTCTTGTGCTCCGGTCATCGATGTTCCCTAAAGGGCAGACGGCTGTATTCACTGTTTTCTCTGTAGTGGCTCAATCATGAAGAACTTGCGAGGTAAGACACCCACCCACCCATCTCACTTTAGAAAGTAGGTGTGAGTTTGTATACGTGCTTGGATATCTAAGAAGGAGTTGCTGTTTTAAACTTTGTGTTGTTGAACTGGAAATCTGTGTTCTCTCTGTCAGCCTGCCTTTGTGTGGTGTACCTATAACCTCCGCGCACACTTGTGCCATTTCTAAAGCAAATGCCACTTCCCTCCTCCTAAAATTGCTTATTAGAGCTAATTTTACGAATTGAGTTAGAACTGCCCTATAATATAATGCAGAATATTTCCCAATAATGCCTAGGTTAACAATGAATGTCTTGCTGTACTGTGCAAAAAAGGCTTCTGTTCAGACCCAGCTGGGTTTCAGGCTTAATTCATTGCTCTATGGTGGGATCACCACAGCTGCTGTGGGGCCTTTACAAATGCAAAAAAGCTGTCAGTGTTTGTTTCATCAGCTGCATAAGTGATGAGGCCAAGTTGAGGAATCCATTCCAGTGCGCAGTGTGCAGGCTGTAGCCATTATTGTTTACAGAATTAGTGTGTTGGAGCTTTAAAATAGTTGGCACCTCGACTGCCCTTTAAAAGCACAAGACTAAGGGACAGGACCAGTTGGTTGTCCTTGTAATGTTGGCCAGATCCAGCCTAGTCCCTGTCTTGGACAGTTGCTTGCTCCGGGCTGTGCTATGGCACTGACCCTCTTTTGCACAAGGTGGGGGCTGAATACACATCCATTTAATTCTGCATCTGAAACTTAGGTTTCTAGTCTTCCTTTTCCCCTCATTATTTTAGTGTGTTTTTTCTTGTATTTTAGTGTTCGGTTGTGTCTGACTCTTTACGACCCCATGGACTGTAGCCCAACAGGCTCCTCTGTCCTTGGGATTTCCTAAGCAAGAATACTGGAGTGGGCTGCCGGTTTCCCTTCTCCAGGGGATCTTCTCCACTCATGGATGGAACTTGGGTCTTCTCCTACATTGCAGGCCTTTACCGTCTGAGCCAGCAGGGAAGCTCACCTGTTACTGTCCATAATTGTAATTGAATTTTAAAGTCTTAGTAATCCTCCTAGCTCCCAAGAGGTGTAGGACTGTCAGCTGGGACCTCAGGTATCCCTGCAATAACGTTCTGTTCAGCTCTGTGGGACTCCTTTTGTGAAAAGATACTGCTTTGGGAATATTCTCATGTCTCTTTGGATTCCGCAGTGAAGGCTGCCTCGGCTACAGAAGGAGCTACCTACTGGACAGGTCACTTTGCAGTCGATTGGGGGGTATCCTCACTGGATGCTGACCCCCTTCCCCAGGGAGCTGGTGTAGCTGTGGCAGTGCCTCCAGTCGCTTTTGGGACCCGTGCCCCTGGTATTTCACTGGATAGGGTAGAATCGTCCCTCTCATTTTAATCTGATTGATTTTTGGTTCCCTTCCCGGTTCAGGGGTCTGTCTGAAAGTCATGCCTCGTGGAATTGGAAGGCAGCACTGATGGTGGCCAGTCTGTACAGGTTTTCAAAGTGGAGCTTGTCAGGTCTCTGAGCCAGCGGGGATGACTAATGGTGCCTCTTCCTCCCAGCTGGAAAGGTCCCAAAGTGCTCTCCCATATTCATAAAAAAGATGGCGTGAGGCTCAGGGTCTTCAAATTAAAGGTCAGTGCTGCTCAGCTTTATCTCAAATAACTGTCACTGTGTTCTCCCTCCCTCCCTTATGTCTCCGCTTTTCCCCACGGGGTCTGGAACCGGGAGGACAAATGGGTCCAAGGAGTTCTGTGTGGTGTTTGTGCTGGTGAAGCAGTTTGAGAATCCTGGTTTGTCTTCCCTTGAAGGGAGCTCTCTCGAGGGGAGAGGGCAGTCTTGAACAAGCATGTTTTAACTCTTAGAGTGAACTTCCGTAAGAAAGCACATTCAAACATCCATCTAGATTTTTTTTTTTAATATTTATTTGGTTGCATCAGGTCTTCGTTGGAGCTCATGGACTCAGTAGTTGCATAGGCTTAGTTGCTCCATGGCGTGTGGGATCTTAGTTCCCTAACCAGGGAATGAACCCATGTCTCTTGCATTGCAGGGCGAATTCTCAACTAGTAAACCACCAGGGAAGTTCCCGTCTAGATTTTTTTTTTCTTTCTAAAGCCCCTCCCACTGACCATGACACTCATCCTGGAACAGTGGTGAAAAGGAAAATAGCCTACAGTGAGTTCCACTCCTCTGCCCCTGGGGGAGAGTCCTGGGCCTTGTTCCTGCTGACTGCCCTTCAGGGACCGCACTGGCCCACCTGTTTCTCCTGGCTGGGGCAGGTGTTGTGTATTTTGGCTTTGGGAATCACTTATCAAAGCCCCTTCTGCTTTTATTATCTTTGTGAGGCAGGAACATGTTCTTGTGTTGGTTTGTTTTAAAGTAATGCATTCTCTCTGAAATGTTTTGTGAATGTGTATCTGACTGTGTGTGTGTATCTGTATGTCTTCACGTGAACGTCATCTCACCATTCCTGGAGACCTCAGTTGCTTGCCTTGTCAGGTAAACTGCTCTAAATGCCACCCTGCTTTGTACCAGCTGAGTCCCCTGAGAGATCACCAGGCCTCAAGTGTTCTGCACTGTGAAATGGGTTGCAGATGCTTCCCTGCAGGAAGACAAGGTGTGACTGCCTCCCTTCTGCCTGCACATCAGTGTTTCTCTCTAATGCTGACATGCTACAACCCGCTGGATGGCAGGTAGTTTGATAAATGGCTCTCCTTTGTCTTTGGGGAGAGGTGGTGAGGTCAGCACACAGCCTGAACTTCCTGGAGTGTCATTCTCCTGACCTTGGCACCCCCCTCCCCCAGCCTTCCCTGCAGACACAGACACACCCTCAGGCGAGCAGCTTACTAGCAATCCAGTGACTTTCCTTTTCCCATGTAAAGGTTGAGAGATCTGTGAGGGAAAGCAAAAGGTCCAAGGATGCCAGCTACTAGGGATGGAGCGTCTGATTCCTAACCAACTGGCTGTAGGTGCCCAGGAGGTGCACCCGCCCTGGGTGTCAGCTGTGAAATTGTCCAGGTAGAACGTTGTTCTTAGAATCAGGCTTCAAATGATAGTAAAATGCAGAGGCCCACGGGGTGGGCCGAGTCTGGTGAGTTTTCTGGTTGGTTTCAACCCCTGCTGTTGAGTGTCTTTTTGGGAGCCACGTTTCACTGGCTCTCCTGCCTTCAGAAGTCCGCTGTGATGCAGGAGTGAGATTTCTCCATGGTCTCATCACTGAGAACAGTACCTTGCCTTGCGGCTGTTCGTCTGACAGTTCTTTGTTCTGTCTGCCACCTGGATGGGCCTGGAGGTTGCTGGGCTGCATGCAGGCGGATCTCCAGGTCTGTGTGTTTCACCTACATTCTGAGGGTGTGGCCATGTTCCTTGGGGCCCTGGAAATAAGCCCTGTTTGTCCAAGGGGTCACATGAGGAAAGCTGTTCTCTGAGTGCATTCACACGGCCTCCCAGAATGTTGCCAGTTCGGAGCTCCTCCCTCTTGGCCCTAAAGCCCTTAGAGGAGGGGAGGTTAGTCCTATATATACTCTCTACAGGATAAATGGGGGAAGTGGACCCCTCCCTGCCCCCGAGGGTGGGGGTGGCAGTGAAAGCCTTGCTTATGAAACTGCTTAACTGCTCCCTGGCCCTTGTGCTGAGGGGGTGGTGCCGCCACTTTACCCTCTGGAAAGCCCAGACCTATCTATCCCCTGATGCAGAAATTTCATCCAAAACCTCCAGACCCACTCAGGTGACCTGAATTAGCTTTTGAAAGGGCACACGAGGGCTTTAGCACCACAGCCAAAAGGCTCATCAGCTTTGAGCTCTGCTGCTGACCGTGGTTATCTTGCTACCACTAATAGAAACGAAAAAGTTCACTTGCCGAAGTGACTGTTCCAGGAGTTCAGCTTCACTCCGGGCTTCTGTGGTCGCTACCTCCCTGTTCCATTTCTTGCCATCATCCAGTGGTGGCGGGACTGCTGAGGGAGGCTGGGCGAGAAGCGGGTGAAAGAGAACCGCCGAGCAGCGGTTGTGCAGGATGTGTCTGGAAAGGCCCCTGGCTTTAGAAAGGGGGTGGCAGTCACTGAAGCATGGCAAGCCTCCAGAGGCCCTGGGGCTTCAAAACAAAAAAGGGAGCTTTCTGATTGTACACACACAACACACACACGTCTTCCTCTCCTCCGTCCATCTGCCCCGCTGGTTTGTGAATCTCCCAGTCGGACATTTTTAACATGGGAGCTCTTCTTCCTGGCTCCAGTTGGCAGGATGCTCACAAGGCAGCTGCAAAGAATTTGCGTCTCCTCTTCACAGCATCTCACGTTGAAAAGCAGTTGTGGGACTAGAAAACAAAATAAAAACTAGAGGGGGTTTTCAGAAGTGGAAGCCAAGTTTAATTAAAGTCAAGGAAGTTGGGGCTCTGCAACTGTTTTGTTAAGTCTCCAAGTCAGGCCTGTGCCCCAGGCAGACAAGGTAGAAAGTGCCCAGTGGCTCCTCCCAGTTGGGAAGTGGAAGCCCTCCTTGTCTGATCCTTGCTTGGAGAACCTCGGAGAGCAGAGTTTACCAGATGTGTGACCGGTCACCTCTTGGCGGCCCCTGTTAGGTGCTTGCCACCTCCTTGGAGGAAGAAGACCTTTCAGGGGCTTCTGTCTCCTCACACTGTCTGAGCCTCCTGCTTCACCTCCAAGCCTGGACCAAGCCTCTGGGCTGTAAAACTTGTAAAGAGTAAGAGTTTCTGACGTGGTAACTGCCTTCTCACACTGGCTCTTTAATCCTTTAGTGTACTTTGGGGGTACCCCTCAGCGTTTTCTTGGGTGATGGGTCACGTACTTGGAGGTTTTGCACATATTCACTGACCAGCGCGCTTGCGAGAACCCCTCCTTGTCTGCAGTAGTGACTGTAGACGGGGTAGAGCCCAGGCAGGTCCAGAAGTGAGCTGTGCTCAGGTCACCCACCACCTGGATTGTCAACAGGAAGGAAACTGAGAATCTGTCTCACAGATTGAAGAGGCACATTTAGTATTTGGTGACAGGGCTTTAATTTGAGTTTTGCCCGGAGACTATTGTACCATATTTCTTCTGAGTAGTTACCTAGAAATTGTGTAATTGTGTGTTTTATTTTTTTAAAGATTTTTTTGTGTGTGATGTGGATCAATTTTTAAAGTCTCTATTGAATTTGTGACAATGGTGGTTCTTTTTTGTTTGTTTGTTTTGGGCTACGAGTCATGTGGGATCTTAGCTGTCTGACCAGGGAGCTGACCTGCACCCTCTGCATTGGAAGGCATAGTCTTATTAATTACTAGACCACCAGGGTGTTTTTATTTTTAAAATTTTTATTGAAAATAAAGATTTTTTGAAGATAAGGAGTTGACACAGGCTAGCTCTGTCAGTAGAGCATGATGAGATTATTAAAGACACAAGGAATTGTATCTTAAAGACACAAGGAATTACATACAAAAGGAACATACTTGTGTTTGTCTATAGATTCGAGCACTTCTTTTCCAGCTGAGGAAATGATAACTCAGGATCTTTCTTGGGTATTTTCGTGTATTTGATCCTAACCATTTATTAGGTATTCTGACAGTCTTCTCTCGTTTTGTTGGTGTAGAATTGTTGCTTACAAGGCTGATGTGTCCTGGGGCCTGGAACTTGGAACTGTACTTTAGACTTGACAGTGACTGTTGTAGAGGTGTTGGGGTTTTGCTTTGCCTGGAAAAGCTGAGAAGTTGTCACGTATATTGGGAACATTGTGACTTCTGGTCTTCCTAGACATTTGTAGCTTGACTTCCCTTTCACTTTATTCAGCTTTAATTCTGCAGGTATTTATTATCTACTTTGTTATTTGTCCAGTTGTGTCTTTTATACTCTGGTGGTGGAGAAGGATGTGGAAGGGAATCCAGGATTGAGACCACGTAAGATTCTAGCCACCTCATGCGAAGAGTTGACTCATTGGAAAAGACTCTGATGCTGAGAGGGATTGGAGGCAGGAGGAGAAGGGGGACGACAGAGAATGAGATGGCTGGATGGCATCACCGACTTGATGGACGTGTGTGAGTGAACTCCGGGAGCTGGTGATGGACAGGGAGGCCTGGCGTGCTGCAATTCATGGGGTCGCAAAGAGTCTGGACACGACTGAGCAACTGAACTGAAGGTTCCAGGAGGTTTTTGCCCACTTCACGCCCATCACACAGGGATCTAGTTACAAGGCAGTTTCTCATCCAGTGGGTCTGTGGTGGGGCCGGAGATGCTGCCTGGCTTGCAGGCTCTCAGCGGATGGCCCTCGCAGGGGTTTTGATTTTGCGGGTGGTTTGTGCAGTGGTTCTCTTTTTTTCTCCGTGTCTCTGTCTCAACCAGAGCAGCTGGGGAGTTCTTATCTCCTCTACCAAAGAAAAGTCTGAAAACTCGCCTTAGGGGGATATAACAGGGACTGAAGACCATGGTAGTCATTCTGCCCCAATTGAAAGATGTTTTCAAACAGTGATGGGATTGTAAAGCCTCATCATTATTTCATCAAACAGCCTCTTTTGGCCCATTGTCCTATACGCTCTCCTTCCTGAGGCCTGTTCTTTAATTTTCGTCCTGGAAGGAAGCCTGGTGTTTCCTTGCAGACAACTAGTTATAATGTACTGTCTCTATCATGTCATGTGTTTCCCCAAACTCTGTCTGTCATGTCTCATTTGGTAAACATAGTGTAGGCTCAGGGATTTCTGTGTAGGCCCCTTGCGGTTTTGCTGGGTTCTGTCCAGAGTTCATCCTGAAAGCTTACATATATATATATATATATATATATATTTTTTTTTTTTCCTTTTCTATTTTAAAGAGAAACTTTCTATTGGAAGGTACCATGGATTCGTACTTACTTAGATTCGTACCTACTATAGTGGTGTTTCATCCATTCACACCTTACCGCCCTGTGAAGTGGCTGTTTTCCCCCAAACTGCAGTTGAGGGAGGAAGTGCCCAGGGGAGATTTGAATCTGGCTTCACTTGGACGGCTGTGCTGGTCTTCATCCGGGTGGGCAGTGCTGCCTGGGTGTCACGCAGTCCTGGGTTTCAATTCTGACTCTTGTCGTTTATGTAATCGGTTTGTGTCTCAGTTTTTTAAAACTGTAAAATGGGAGTCATAAATAGTGTAGTATATATGTCATGTAATTTTGAATGTCTGGCTCAGATATACATTTTATTTATTTTTTTACTGAAATATAATAATTATTACCGCTTCCCTAGTAGCTCAGCAATAAAGAATCCATCTGCAGTGCAGGAGATGCAGTTTGATTCCCTGTCTGGGAAGATCCCCCAGAGAAGGAAATAGCAACCAACTCCAGTATTGTTGCCTGGGAAATCCCATGGATGGAGAAACCTGGTGGGCTACAGTCCATGGGGTCACAGAGGAGTCAGACAAGACGGAGCAACTAAACAACAACAAGTTATTACTACCACACTGTCACTGAATTTATAAACCCAGCTCCCTGTGGTTCTGTAGAAAGTGTTCTCTCAAGTGTTAAAAACAGAATTTTAATGATTTTTAAGTGGTTTTTATTCCCTTCAGGATAAAAATACATGATACTAGATTATCATTATATTACATATTGTTAACAGTGTATGAAGCAATACCTAGTAAGTGGCTATTGGCAGAGAAGGATGATTCAGAGTTGCTTACTAGATTTTATGGGTCTTCATTCTTTATTGTACTTGATCCGTTTTGGTGGGTGGTTGGGGGTGGATTCCTTCTGCTTGGAAACATTGCAGCCTCCTTGTATTATTTAATTGTATTTCCTGGTCTCTACCACACTCATGTTCAGAAATCATTTTGACTTAAAAATATTTTTAATTTGCTAATAATATTGAATACACATAGTGGGTTCTCTAAATTATGTGTGCTGAATTGAATAGCAGAAGGATTAAAGCTTTTAAAAGGGATGTGTTTATAATCCTTTCTTCTTCTATTTTCCATTGCAGTCGTGCCCCCTCCCCGGGTCTCCCTTGGGACCAGCTCTTATTTAGAAAAGTAAGGAAGTGATTTTTCAAATAATGGTTGTGTTCTTTAAAAAATTATTTTTAAGGACTTTTTATTTGAAGCATGATTCTTTTTTTAAGGAAATAATGTAAATTAGTAGGACCCTGGTTTTGAATTTCTGAAGATCAACTTCATTCTTGTGGGGCTACTCACCAAAGAACTTACCGTATTTTGTATCTCCTTCAGAATAGTCTTATCTTTTCCCTTTCCTATCTTTAAAAATATTTTTAGACATGAAATATGTTTCTTGTATTTTGAGTGTTTAAAGGGATGTCCTTACTATTCTGCATATTTCTTTAAAGGTGAATGAACAAACTATTCTTTTTATTTTGGTTTGTCAACTAGAGAATGTTGTGAGTCTGTGTTCACAGAAAAGCTAAAGGTTTCTATGTATTATATAGTATTTTGCTCTAAAGAAATGTGTGCTATTTGTAAAGCAGGAAATGTGTGAAGAAAGGGAGATTCTGCAGTCAGTTGGGGTCTGAGATCCAAATTAATTTGCCTTCATTCAGATAATTTAACAGCCTAGTAACTGATTGTTCCAGAGTTGTTTATTAATGCAGAGCTCAGGATAGGAGAGGGAGAGTTTTAGAACTTGTATCTTTATGTGTGAAGGAGTGATAAGTAGACCAGAGCCAGCAATTCAACTCTTGATTCTGAATTTTTTTCCTCTTCTTGGTGATCCTTGGCATCTTTAGTCTTTGTAGGGTCTTAGGGTCTAAGAAGGAGATTTTAGAGGTTTCCACTCCTCCTTTTTTTTTCCTTCTTTCCTCCCCATTCCTTAATCGGGCAAGTGGGACCCTGAAAAAGCTATTGACAATCTGATGGTCTAAAGCTCCACCTGCAGTCAGAAGCTGGTTGTCCTTCTGGAATGTTCTTTCCACAGGAGGCTGCTGGTCCTAGTCTCTGGGCCAGAGGAGGTTTTGAATAGGCCTTTGATTTATGGTCGGAGCCCGTCAGACTTCCCAGTTTGTGTGATAGGGTTAAAAGTGGGTTTTGCGGGGTTACCTAGATCTCTGTGACTTGGGGTCAAGGAAGTGTGCGGACAGCAGGAAGAGCTGTTGAGTCTGCCTTACGGAGATGAGTCTGGGCAAGGGTTCAAGAACGGGATGCAAGGTGCAAGGGCTAGCACAGACATGAGCCCTTGGGGTTAGAGGCAGAGATGAGAACAAGCTGGAAAACTGTCCTGACCTCGAAAGAGTTTCTGGAGACAGGCCTTTGGATCTTTAGCGTTTCCTTCTTTCAGAAGGTCTAGTGTGCAGCTGAATCGGGAAAGTGTCCTCCATGCCCAGCTTCTTCATGAGATGCTGATAACCAGTTAATTCAGAATCACTTGTAATTGGAAGCAGCTGCTGTTTCCCAGCTGACTAGGTGTTTGAGTCAGATGCTTTGAATTAGCTGGACTTGGATTATTCATATTTTAATTAAAGTCCATTTTACTCACCCCCACCCCCGCCCCGGCTCTTGTCTCTCCAATGGCCAGGCTTTTACAGTAACACATTTGAAATTACAAACGCATCCCAGTAGAAAGGTATAATGTAAGTTCAAGGACTTGCAGTTGATTATGGTCTTGTATTATTAAGTAGTGAATTTAACTGCACTGCAATTCCCTTTTCTCACCCGCTGAACCTTGCTTCTCTAGTGGGGAGATTCCATTCCGTTTAGGAAAGTTGAGACTTGTCTCTTCCCCTCCTCTTGGAGCACTGACACGCTGGCTTAATTGCTCGTGTCACTGCCATGGGGAAGGTACTGCATGAAATGGGATGAGCAGTTAGTTTTCTGGTATTTCTCATCCAATGGGGTTTGTAAATCAAGCCATGAATAGTGGGGCTTTGGGGGCAGTGGGGATATTTTGTTTAAAGGAGAAAAGTTAATGAGTACAGTGGTGAGGCTGTTTAGTGCTTCTGTGTAGACACAAAATGTTCAACAAGCAGCTTGTAGTTGGGTAAAAACCGACTGCCTTAAATTTGAGACAAAAAAAAGAAACATTGGATTTCTCTTAGCATTACTGCTGATGAGGAAGAGAGGCAGGAGAGGAGGAGGTGGATGGATTTTGTCTTCATTTTTGTTTCGGTGACTTAATGTTTGACTTGATAAATGTCCTGGTTAATTTAATTTTGTGTCAGTCCCTCGCCTCCCCCTTGAATGTCTAATTTTAGCTGACTTGCAGAAAAAAAAACAGAACAATGCAGACCCATTCGATTTTGCATACATGTTAAAATGCTTAGGCATTCTCTGTGGTCAGGGACCTTTAAAAGGGCGTAAGAGAAGCGATCACTGTCCAGAGGAGTCCAAAAGTGTTCCTGGAGAACAGAAAGCATAGATTTGTCGATACCTTTAGCTGCTGCTGCTGCTAAGTCGCTTCAGTTGTGTGTCCCATTGGACTTGGCAAGGTCATATACATACCGAGCCCTAGGAGAGCTGGAGGAGGAGGACTGCTAGCTAGGATGGGGGGGCTCTTGGGAAGTAGAAGGTCGTTCCTAGACAATGAAAGGATCCTTCCACTCCCCTGTCTTTGTGGAGGTGGCCTGAGGATGTCCGCCTAGTTGACAGCCCATTGACTAGAGGCCCCACATCTGCCATCATTTTCCTCTATGCCTGCCCTGCACCGGGGCAGAGATCTTGGGCCCTGTGACATGGAACAAGGGGTTCTGTTGGCCTGTGTGCACGGTCAGGGACAGGAGCAGACGTGCTGGGTTGGCCCTCGCAGGGACAGCCTTTGTGTTCCATCCATGCCACCTGGCATCTCTGGTGGCTGAGTAACATGAAGTTGCTCTGCTAATTTCTTGGTAATAGGCTTGACACAATTTGACTGTTTTTGGACTTTCCCCCAACTTAAAAGGCCATCAGCAGGCAAGCCCTAGGTATACTTTTAAGGAAGAGGGAATGCATTTGACAAAGCAAAAATTTTAGTACCATGTATTTCATTAGAAAACCACGGTCTCTTCAAATGTCCGTAAGTGAGACGTCTTTGTGGAATTCTGTTCACGGTAGAAAGCACCACACTTTGAACTGCCTGGCCTGCTAAACAACAGATTTAAGTATTAAAGAATATAAACAGTATATATTCTCACATATCTGAAGCACAATTTAACCTTTTATTTTTATTACCACTCTTAGCTTTAGAGAGAAGTGTCTGAAGCTGTGTGGGATATAGGCAGAGCTAGAGTTGAGCCCATTTCTCTCCATTGTGCATATTTTTGATAATGAGATGATATTTCTGTACCCCAAGATGTCTAGGCGTAGATATTTTGATCCATTCTCTCCTGGGTAAAGGTCTTAAGGGTTGTCAGCCAGCCCCTTTCAGGGTACTCAGATGAAAAGAGGAACCACTACTTCAGCTGAAATCTCTAATCAAGGTCCAGCAGGCCTCATTTTGCATTTTAAGGTATCTGCTGAACACAATAACTTAAGGTAAAATAGTGATTGTTATAAATTAAGTAGCTATTACCAAAGCATCACACATATCTATTTCATGAAGAAAAAGAGGAAGAATGTATATTATATAGTTTACTAATAGATAAACAAGGTTTCCATCTAGTTAGAAATGCTTGGGGAAATTTCAGGAGAAAGTTGGCAAGAACAATATGGATAAATGGAGAGAGAGCAGAAACCATTTTTCGGGGGCAGAATACTGTTGGAGCATGCTGCAGAAGGTGCAAGGATAAAATTAACCCCAGCAAGAAGTATGAAAGACTAGTCAGTGTGGCTGGTATTCGGTAATCAAGGGAGGTGCAGTACAGCAGTGGAAGGGTCCACCCCTACAGCTCATCTGGCAAACCTGCCAGCCTGCTGCAGGCGGGTATTGGTGTGGAGGGAGTGGATGGGGCAGAGGTTAACCAGCTGTTGTAGAAACTCACTGTGGAGCCCAGATTGCTGGGTGCTGGGGACTCCTGGAGTTGGTAGCAGCACCCCAGGCCTAGTCTAGCCCTGGCTGCTGAGTTTTTCATTTTCTGTGAGGTTTTCCCCTGATGGGACTGAATCCACATGGGCAGAGAGGAGGGAGAAGGATTTTTAAGGAAGGGAGGGGAGGAAGAGAAGGGAGGGGGAGGGATAGAATGTTTCTGAATGCAAGGAGTAGGAAAGGGAGATTTTCAGACTATAAAGAAAAGTGTTCTCATTCACGTCCAACTCTTTGTGACCTCATGGACTATAGCTTCTGTCCATGGGATTCTCCAGGAAAGAAGACTGGAGTGGGTAGCAATTTCCTTCTCCAGGGGATCTTTCTGACCCAGGGATTGAACCGAAGTCTCTCGCATTGCAGGTGGATTCTTTACCATCTGAACCACCTGAGTATAAAGAAGGCATTCTAATTAAAGGATAAAAAGAGTTGAGAACTAAGTTTTCAAAATTTGGGGGAAGAATTGAATCACTTACCCCACTGATGCCCCAAGATGCTGGTCCCACCCTGCACTAGGGGAGAAGGACACAGCTGGGATTAGAACCTAGCCTTGTGGGCACTTACATTTATTAACTTGAAAAAGGTTTTACTTTGCCTTCTCACAGCAGGGATACAGGAGACCTTGCTGGGTGTGTGTTGAGTGGGAGCTAGTGAAGGATGCAGAAGAGGGGAAGTGGCAAGTGTCTAGGCAAAGAAAAGAGAAGCTGTAGGGCTGAGGGCTGTCTCCCTGAGAAAGTGAGAAAGAGTTGACATTCGGAATGGGACCCAGGGAGGAAATGCTTTGAGATTGGATATTTTTCCCGAGAAAGCCTATTTAATTATTATACTCCTGTTGCTGATGGATAGTAAGCTGCTTCCTTTGCTGTTTTTTTTGCTACTAACTGTGACTGACCCTCATTTCTGTACTCCTGACTCACAGCTATGGGAAGTTCTCTTCCTGCACAGAGCTAGGGTTTCAGATGTCTAGTCAAAGGGTGTGTGATTTTCAGTGTAAGAACTAAAATGTTCTCTGTAATGATTGGTGCACTACACTCCTACCAGCAACATCTGTGTCCTTGCTGAGGTTTGAAGTTGTTAGGTGTTTTGTTTTTTAAAGTGTCCTGAATCTGACTTGCCATGTTTATGGATTCATAGTTGAAGTTCATGGCACACCATGCTTCCTATTTTTAGTGGTAGTCTGGGCTCATGAATGTTTCTTTAGCTGCCTTCCTACTTATTACAAATGCCTCTGTTGACTCCACTTGCGTTAAGATTCTGCTGTCACGTCTCTTCTCCCCCAGCACAACTTTCTTGTACTTAAATCATACCATATTTATCTGCACTTTTGTGTGTTTGAGGTGGTTGTTCATTCGCTTAGTTGTGTCTGGCTCTTTGCGACTTCATGGACTGCAGCACACCAGGCTCCCTGTCCTTCTCTATCTCCTGGGATTTGCTCAGGTTTATGTCCATTGAGTCTAGCTAACCATCTCATCCTCTGCCATCCCCTTCTCCTTTTGCCTTCGAAAGGGTAAGATACTGTCTCCTCTAACTTCCCTGTTGCCACAGTCATCTTTCATGGAGAAAAGAAAAAGTTACTTTCCTGCTCAAATCTTCCATAGCTCTCCATTGCTTATGGGAGAAAATCTTAGCTCTTCAAGCATTACCTGAAACCCTTTGTTAGAGCAGTGTTAGCTTACATTCCTGTTCGTTTGCTGTGCCTTTTCTGTCAAGGTCATGGTCCTTTACATCCCTGACTGTATTGACCTGTCACCACTGGTGAGCTTCTGCTTGCCTGTGTGTTGATACTGCTGATGAGTATCACTAGGTGCCGGGCCCTGGACCTTGTTCTGGGAGAACCTCAGGGGCAAAGGCGGTGTTGCTGACAGGCAGATAGCTCTGTGGTGCTTCTTCCGGTGTACTGGCCTGAATGGGTTTTCAGGTCTACTGGGCAGGCAGTTAGTGTTCATTGTCATTCGCATTTTTAACCTTATCTCAAGGATCCTCCAGTTAAATCTGATTAAATCTCTTGCCTGGACTTCTCATATTATGAGAGATTTCACAGTAGAGAAGTTGAAGGAACACGTGGTGAACACCAGGACCCTCTTCACCCAGACTGCAAGGGGGGGCGTCGCGTGACGGGTGTGTGTATTACTCAGCGTCTGCTCCCCTCCTCTGAACTCTTTGACTTTGGACAATTTGAAGGTAGCTCTTGCTTATACATTAAAAGAGGACTTTAGTAGTGTAGCACTTTTAGAAGTATTAAAGAAAAAAACTTCAATGACTTTGGCTTTTTTCTGCCAAAGTAAATGTTGGCTCTAATTCAGCTGTAGTAATGTAGCTCCTCTCAAATGTGTTCGAGTTAAACTACAGCAGGGCCAAGTTGAGAAATTAGTTTCTCAGTTTTTCCCCTTCCAATTTAGAAAAAGGATTTTGGATTCTCTTGTTCCTGTAATCTTCTTGGTTCTCCCCTCCTTCTCCATTAAAAAAAAATCACAAAGAATCGGTTGTCGGTGGTAGAAATGAGGATCCGGATTCCTAGGAGATTGCTAGTGACAGTCTTCAAATGTGGTGTTTGGACCTAGACTGCAGGTAGTTCATTTAGTGCAGTCTCTTCTGAGCCATTGAAGTGGGATATCAAGGGCCAGAACCCTTTGGGTTTTTTTTTTTTTGCCAAGAGGCTTGTGGGATCCTAGTTCCCTGACCAGGGATTGAACCCAGGCCCACAGTAGTGAGAGTGCAGAGTCCTCACCGTTGGACTGCTAGGGAATTCCCAACCCTTTGGTTTTAACTTGTGATCTTTTATTTTCTGCCACTTATGTGTTATCATTAGCTTGGAAATCTAAGTGCTATGAAGTTATGCCACCAGGTGAGTGATAACTCGGCTTCATCATGCGTTAGCTGGTACTGGAATGTGAATGTCTGGTTTGGATGTAGGTTAGAGGTTTAAGTGTGACAGTGTTTGGTTTTTGTAAGTGCAAGAGAGCTGAATATAATCTGCATGTGGGGGCCTTCCCTGGTGGTTCTGTGGTTAAGACTCCAGGCTTCCAACGCAGGGGATGTGAGTTCAGTCCCTCGTCAGGGCACTAAGATCCCATATGCCCTGTAGCCCAATTATATATATTTATATAAAATCTGCACGTGGGAGGTGGCTCCCAGGCACTCTGCGCAGATGACTTGTCAGAAGTGACTGGTCTGCCAGGACAGTTTGTGTTTGGCCCAGATTGTCCGTCTTTTCACTCTGCACTGAATTGTGACTCACAAAAGGAAACATACGAATGCATCATGGATGCAAAATTCAAGTTAATTTGACTTCAAGGTCAAATTGAGAAGTGTCAAGAGCAAAACGCGTCCCTTGTGCGTTCCTGCTCCGGGCATTTGCTCTGTGCTCACGCTCGTGTTTACGGACGTGTATACAGGATCCCCCCTTCTCTTCTTTTTGGCCCGTTTTCGATAGTGGATCGCGGGTCCTGTTGTATGCTCTGGCCTTTCCTCACATAACTGTCTGTCAGTGTTTGCATGTCGTGCTCTAACGCTGTGTACTTCGGACAAGACCTGTGTCCTGTAGTGTATATAGCCGCTTGCTTATGATCACCTTTCCAGGAGAGTGCCTGGCATTTAGGAAGCACTCAGTAGACGTTTAGGTTGTTAACTCTGTTTTGTTTACTTAAAATCAGATTTCTTTTGGTACATCTTTCACACATGTGGGCATATTGGCATCGATTTGCTAGGGTATGTGCTTAGTTTTTATAGTTGGAAGAGATTATTTTTTTCCCCTTCAGAAAAGGCTTAACTAATTTATATTTTTACCAACAGTGTATAGAGAATCTTTATTTCCCTTCCTTCTTGCCAATACTTGGTATTATAAGGCTGATTTAGTTTTGCTAATGAATTACATATGACTCATCACTGTTGGATATGCATCTCTTTGTATTGAGCATTCTTCATTGGCCTGCTGAGTGTCCGTATTTCTTTTGTTTGTGACCTGCCCACTTTCACATATTTTTCTTACTGCTTTTTGTCAGAGCTCTTTCTGTTCTTTACTTTTCAAACATACTGTGTGTACTTGTGCCCTTTGCCCTTCAACAGCCTCTTTCTCGTGCGAGTTTTAAACTCCCCTGTAGTCCAGTTTGGCTTTATTTCGTGGGTTTTGCATCTTGCATAGGAATGCTTTTCTGGCCTCAAGAATATGAAAGCATTTTGTAAGAAATCATTCTCCTTTTATTACCTCCCATCTAGTTAAATACTACCCTCCAATTTTTAATCTTCTCTGTACTCTCACATCAGCCACTAAAATGGTAGGAAACCTCAGTTCTCTGGGATCTTCCAGTAATGACTTTTTCTGACAGCCACATTTTATGGGTATGTTAGGGTTTAGCCCTACTTACATACCCAAAGGCTTAAAACGCACTTTTAAAGTGTTGGTACTTAATTATTATCATGACACTCATTATCTTGTATTAAATAATATTTTAATGTTCCCATGGAGGTATAGGAAGACAGTTTTAGCCTATGCATCAGTTTCTGTATTCTTAGTCCATTTAAATACATGAAAATTCTGAGTTTTTAGTTTTTTTTTTTAACAAGGAGATGAAATAGAGGGTAACAGTTATCGTACCATTGTGTTATACACATGCAAGGTAGAAAACTGATAAAACTAGCAGATAAAACTAGGAGTTCTGCCCCTAAATGAAACAGCTTTCTCTGTGGTCAGGTTTGCACTGGTAAGGGTTGCTCTGAGAACTGGCTGTGAGTTGCTTGCCTTCATCGGTTGTATGCATTTGCCATCCACAAGGTTTCTTTTAAAGAATGGAACTTTTTACAACTGCTGTATTTAGCCTTGTATTTTCTACCATATTTAGAGTTTTTCTGATTTCTTTTGACACTTGATACTTACTGTTGGTACAGTGAATGTGTCTTTCAATCTGTTTTCATCATGTTGGTAATTATAATATGGGAAAGCAGTTAACTAGCCTATTGCTATGTGAAGTAAAGCTAAAAGTCCTGATTAAGGGACTGGGCCTCTGTGAGAAGTAAAGTGTCATTTTTTTGGTCTGTGAACAACATGGCAACCCATGAAATGGCAGTCCATTCCAGTATTCTTGCCTAGGAGATTCCATGGACAGAGGAGCCTGCAAGGCTATACAGTCCATGGGGTTGCAAAGAGTCAGATATGACTGAGCATGCTTGCACACACACAGTGGTGTGTTTAATTATTATTATTTCAAGTTAGCAAATGTCTATTGATACATAATTAACATCATCAAACACCCATTCCAAGTATACAGTTTCTTGGATTTTGACAGTCAAATTCATATTCCCGTGTAACCACTGCCCAGTTAAAATAGATTTTCGTCACTGTAAGTAGTGCCCTCCTGCCGTTTGTCTTCTCTAAGATAGGCATTGCCTGTCTTAATTTTTTTAAATTGAGGTATAATTGCTTTACAGTGTTGTTAGTCTCTGCTGTACAACAAAGGAATAAACTGCACGTGGATATATCCTTCCCCTTCCCTCTTGAGTCTCCCACCCCCTGCGCGCCTTGCCTGTTGTATACAGCACAGCCCTTTTCAGATGGATCTGTGTTGCTGCATTCATCAGTAGTTCATTCCTTTTTTATTGCTCAATAATATTCCATTGTGTGGATATACCACAGCTCGTTTCTGTTCTTACTGGATCGATGGACTTTGGAGTTGTTTCCAGTTTTTGGCTGAGAGTATCTATGAACATTTCAGTTCAAGACTTGGGTGTACTCAGTAGGATTTCATTTCTCCAGAGTCAGCCAGTCCTTAGGTATATAATCAGGGTTGTAAGCTAAGTATGTCTTTAACTTCATAAGAAACCGCCACACAGTTCTGCACCGCGCTTGCCCTGCCTTGCTGCCCTGCGCAGTCCTGTGGCTCCTGGTCCACTGTCAGTCTTTGCTTTCTTTCAGTGGTGAGTAGTGCTGTAGTACCTGGCCAGAATCAAGTTCTGTAAGTTACTGTAAGTTTGGTTTCCAGATGAGTTTAAAATCAATTCACATTAGGTTGAGCTTGTACTAAGTAGCATCTTGGCTAGAGTGTTCATCTTCTTTTCTTAGGTTAGAAATGCTCCTTCATTCATGTTCTTGAAGTTTTGACTCGGTTACCAAACCCCTCTTTTCTATGGGGGAGGCAGCGGAGTGGTTATAACTGCTGTTCTCAGGAACTTAAACGGTCTGCTTTATCAGCCTGTATGAGACATGAAGTAGCAGTCAAGCAGGAATTTCTTGGACTGGAGGAGGGAGTTCTGACCCTCAGATGAAGGGGTGTAGCTGACCTCCTGAGACACCCCAGATCACAGTGGCCTGGGGCAGTGCACTGGGTGGGCAGGCAGCCTCCTGCTTCGGGGTTGCTCCGCTGCCTGCCTGCACACACATGTGTATTTTAAAATAATAATAAAAAAAAAAAAACTTTGTAAGCAACACAGAAACTAACCGTGGAAAGGCAGAAAAGTTAGCCCTAGCTCCACTGCCCCACACAACTGGTATAAATGTTTTGCTGTTTTTTTTTCAACAGCTGTTCTTTCCCTCTGTGAACATGTTTGGTAATTCTATGGCATATACAATTTTGTTTCTCTATTTTTTTCTGCTAGATATCATCATAAGCATTTCCTTATGTGATTATATATTTTCCATAATAATTTTTGGTGCCACTTTAATGCCAACTCTTCTGAATCAACCCCTTCACTTTAGGTTTTCATAATGAGTGAGTCTGAGGTCTTCCCCAGGTTTGCCAGTCCTGTGAGATGAGGCTTTTTGTGTTTGTTCTTTCTTCCATAATAACAGTTTAATGGGAAGGCAACTATTGAATGTATGTATAGCTGCAATTTTCCAAATTTTGTTACTATTTTAGGATATATGACGAACTACACAATTACTAGGTCAGTGGAAATGGACATCTTAAAAATATATCTCTTGTGTTTTGCCAAATGACTTCCCAGAAATGTGATACTGCGGCTCCTCAGCAATTGTAGCTCCAAACAGCACCACAGAGCCCCTGGAACACCTATATTAACACTGTGAAATCCAGAGTCACTTGGAAGTTAGGTTGTAATGTTAACTCAAGGTAGGACATCATTTTAGGAATACTTTCATGTGCAAGTATCAACAGTAATCTGGTGAATGCATTCAGGACTGTTATTTGTGATCAAGCCTGGAAAATAGTTTGTGTTTGAAAGCTGTGTATCCCTAAAACAGTCTTAAGAAACTGGTTAAAAGAACGTTACCTAGCTACTTCTAGGCTTATCGATTTTTTAATTTCTACTGCCCAAATGCTCAGGATTTTGAAATAGTTGAAAATACAGAGCCATGCCTTTCCTTTCCTAGGCCTGAAGTGTGTTTAATGCTTTTGAACCTGCCCTATTTCATTCACTTGGGGTCCCTGGACTGGAGTGTCCCAAAGTATCATTAACCTTTGTGATTGCTCATCTGTGTTTGGGTTTAGGTCACTTGCCTTTTTCCCCTACAGATACTGCAGTGATCGGTAGTAATGGAGGACCTCATTTTGTGTGTGTGTGTGTCTGTGTGTGTCTGTGTGTGTCTGTGTGTGTCTGTGTGTGTCTGTGTGTGTCTGTGTGTGTGTGTGTGTGTGTGTGTGCGCGCGTGCGTGCGTGCGTGCGTGCGTGCATGCACGAATGCTCAGCCTGTCAGGCTCCTCAGTCCATGGGATTTCCCAGGCAAGGATACTGGAGTAGGTTGCCATTTCCTTCTCCAAGTGATCTTCCTGTCCCAAGGATTGAACTTGCATCTCCTGCACTGGCAAGTGATTCTTTACCACTGAGCCCCTAGGGAAGCAGGGGAGACAGGTACACAAACTGGCTATAATACCTCCGGGAACTTAAGGACTCAACATAGGCCATATTGGAAGCTTTCAGGAAGGAGGTGCCTAATTATTGTGGGAGTGGAAGTGAGATGGTGGGTCATGGAGGCCTTCTATAGGAAGGCAGTGTCTTAAAAAGGATAAGCAGAAGTTAGGTAAAAGGCTGGGGCTTGAACAGTTAGATGAGCGGGGTCAGAAAAGTGTCTGTCTGTGGCTCCATTCCCCCTGGCCCCCACCAGTCTCCTTTTCTAATCTTGCTGTTTTCAGTCCATAAAGAGAAGTTTCCTTTTGTCTTTGAAGTAACCTATAAAAAGAAAGGCTTTTGTCAGTAACATTTTCACTAGGTTGAAGTGAATGCTGTCTTTTATTATTCTTGGCACGCTTCTTGGCATAAGTTAGTGCAGTTGGGCATTTTTAGTGTGTGTTCTAATGGTGTCATTTTTGGATTATTTGAGCTTACAGATTTTGCCAAAGATGATAGCAGCAGCATATCTTTCTAAAGGTGAGGTATTCTGATATCCTCCCATCTCAGAACTCCCAGTGACTTTGTGGTAGGTTTTAAAAGTTATTTTACTGAAAAGTTGTAAAAATAGTACAAAGATGTTTGATTGTATTTTCGCTCCTCTGTCCCTGCCCTCCCCTCTCCCCATTCTGAACTATTTGGGAGTAAGTTGCAGGTATAATAACCCCTTTATCCTCAAGTACTTAGAATATATTTCCTAAAAATAAGAATGTTCTCTTAAAAAACCTTAGTACAGTCATCAGTGAGGAAATTTAATTTTGTTGTATTCAGTTGCTCAGTCGTGTCCAGCTCTTTGCAGTCCATGGACTGCCACACGCCAGCCTTACTTGTCCTTCACTGTCTCCTAGAGTTTGCTTCAACTCACGTCTCTTGAGTCATCCAGCCATCCACTGATGCTCTCCAATCATCTTATCCTGTTTCCCCTTCTCTTGCCTTCAGTCTTTCCCAGCATTACGGTCTTTACCAGTGAGTTGCTCTTTACATCAGGTGACCCAGGTATTAGAGATTCAGCTTCAGAGCCTTGTAATTTCCTGTTCCTGCATCCCTGTAACACGTCCCCATAATTCCTTAAGCACTTTCTTACTTGTTAAAAAATTATATTTACACTTTTTATTGGAACATAGCCTATTCACAATGTTGGGATAGTTTCAGGTGCACATCAAAGCGACCCAGCCAAGCACTTTCTTACTTGCTGATACAGTGAGGTCTTCCAGCCTCCTCTTCTACGTTCCTAGTGCTTTATGTATATTGACGGTTTTATGATTTTCATGCTGTTAAGGTTTATTTATTTTTTTTTCCATTTCTCTTTACACTGCCGTGTTGATAGCATCCCAGTTGTCTCCATATTGTGGCCACTACTAACGTCTTCTGACCATCTCCATTTTTGATGTGTTTCTTCCCAGTTTGGGTAGCTGCAGCAAGTCTCAGAATTCCTAAATTGTGTTAAACTAAGGCATCTTCAGAGGAGTTCCAACCTGATAGTTCTTATCAGCTGTCCGCACCTACTGTTGATCTGCTTACACTTTTACATGTTCCGCCCTTCCTTGGACTCTCCTTCCACATATGGCACACAAGTCTCATTTGGGGATACTTGGCCTCTGCTCACCAGGGTCAGTAAATCGCTGCATCCCTATTCTTTCCTCTGGATTGCAGCTGTGGCTAGTCCTAGCCCTCTTTGATTGCTTTTCGGAAGCCTACTAGTGGTAACCCTACTGATCTGTAAGAATTGGCAGGGGCGTTAAAAAGATCAGGTATTAGGTTATTAAGTGAACCCTGTATTTTCTCAGTGAATGTAACATGTTAATGTTTTTCCCTTTGAAACGAGCATATATGTATTACAGGAAATTGAGAAAGTTGGAAAAGCGTAAGTGAAAAAGAGTAAGTACTGCAATGTTAGTACTCTCAGGGTTATTAGACCTGTGCACAGTTAGATCTGTGACAGTTAAATCACGTTTACAGTATAAGACTCTTTTTCTTAAAGGACTCTGCTCAGGAACCCTCTGCAGAAACTTAGTAACCAAGATGTTTTGGGGGACTTTATCAAACTTTTCTCTCATATATGACAACAGGAAGTGATGTGATCACAGTGTAATAAAAGAGAAGACTGTATTTGAATTGTAGCTCAAATCATTTTTTTCAGCTTCTTAGAATGTGCTTTATTGGATAGCCTGTGTGGGCTCCCATCTATTTTCCCAGTAGTTGAAATATTTTCCTAAAAAGTAACTGCTAGTTTTTGTTAGACAATCTGTAATGGAGCCATATTTCTGTTAAAGGTCTAACAGTTCACTACTACAGTGAGAACTTGACATCCCATGAATTTCTCTAGTTGTGTTCTGTTAATAACTTAATTAAACACTTGAAACCTCCAAGGATAATAAGGACAATTGCCTTTTTTCAGTTTCTCTGAGCAGATGCCTATTTTTACCCGATGCACTCAGTACTTTTACAGTGAACATTCATTCACATATTACTTAGAAAAACACCTTCCTCCCCAAACGAAGACCTGACTCAAACCACCAACAAAATTGAGACAAAGCACCATGGTGTAGCCCACTTGTGTTCTGAGAAATCTGTTCTGTTTTTGAGGGGAGCAGGGGAAGGAGGCTTCTGTGGTCAGAATTCTTAGAGAAGGAGAATCACAGTACACATGAACAAAGCTGAAGGACAGAAACCTGTGTAAAGCTGGTGCGCCTTACGCTTAGTTGATCAGTGAACCCCAATTTTGCGTAATATCCCTGGACCTAGGGTTCTCTGGAATGCCCTTTGGGAAAGACCAGAGTAGTGTGTAAAAGTGCATCAACTGTGTTCTAATCACCCTTCTGCTGCCAGAAACTCACTTGTGCAAATGAGGGTGTCAGTAGGATAAACCAGATTTCAGATTACTCTGTGAGGTCCAGGTGTGTGTGACACCAGGAAGAAATGGTATTATTGATCTGTCTCTGGGTGGAGTCATGAGGATGTGGGTCTGTGGGGGTAGGGGGTCAGAATCCCTTCTTTGGGAAGGGGTTAGGCGGTGGTTTTAGACGGAACAAAACGTTTGTCGAGGCCCAGCTTTTGCCATACTCCCTAAGCCTGCCATCAGCGCTCTGAAGTTGGTATTCTCCCCTTTGCTGTAGCAAGGAATATTCTGCTTGGAGGAGGGATGGAGTGGCGTTCAGAAGCGCGGTTTCCTGCTCAGTTTGGTCTGCGAGGGGACTAAAAGCAAGTCCACCTCGTTCTGCCCAGACCCGTGGTCTTGGTGTCTCTGTTCCCTTTTCCCCCACTGCACTGAAGCTTGGGAGCCATACGGATGGCTCTGCTGTAGTTTCCAGAGCAATCCTCATTGGGCCGGAAGTTACTGAGGCAACCTCTGCCAGTTTCCTCACTTCAGAGGTGGGCGTGGGCGTGCGGGAATGAGATAAGGCGTTTTACATTGAATCATATTTTCTGTTGGTCTGACTCGCTTGCTTGAGGCTGATCACTGAGGCTTCTCTTGATCACCACTTGGCTTGCTGCCCCTAAGAGACTGGCGTTCAGTTCTGCCCGGATCTCGGGTCCTGTGGGCGTGAGCTTCCCAGTAACTCCCTAGGGTGGCTGTCCACACCACCCCCATCACTGCCCTTAACCTGCGGCTTCTGAGGTGTCCATACACAGAACCCCAGATTGTTCTGAGATGTGGTGTCTAATTTAGTCCAGCATGTGTATGGATAAGCCCACGGAGTCCAGAGTGTGTATGTTTATGCCTCCATTGGAGGTTTAGATAGTGTGGACCTATTCTATGAGGACTAAAACCTGTTGGAAAACTTGTCAGTAGTGAAGGTGAAATGTGTTTTTCCTGATTATCTCATGAACATGTGGAAACCTTTGTTTAAAGGTAGTCGGCAAGGTCTGACGCAAAATACATTTAAGGGGAAGATGCCTAATGTATGGGTAAAGATGTTTCCATCTTAAAGCTGTGCTCTGTGCAGTGACGGCTAGAGGGCTTGGGAGCAGGAAGGACTGTTCCACTGGGATGGAATAAATGACATTGAGCTTGAGTCCATCTGGGCTTGCAGCTGACCTCCTTCCCCTCCTGGCTCGCGCTTCCTGAGATGCTGTGCTGCTTCTGAGCTCATTGAGAGTCATAAACTGGACCTGTAATTCACCAGCTTGCAAGGCCTTCTTTAACCGCTTGCAGCCAGAGAGTAATGACAACCTTTAAGATTACAGATTGCTCATTTTCGGCCCTTTCTGTTTCAAGTTATGAATAAAATTTATGAACCAATTACTGGATGGTGGAGCCTGTTTGCGAAGACCAGGCACCCCTGTGTTGTCACTGCTGCTGTGAGTGTGAGAGAGAGGAGGAGAGACTTGGACAGGTAGAGACAGGGAGCAGGCAGTCCCCTGGTGTTTCCCCCAGATCTTGCATTCTTAATTTGAAATAGTTTCTGCAGAAGGCTTAGGGTTACCCAGACCCTATCAGGGATACCAGTTAGAAGGTAACTCCTCAGTGAGTGAATTTGGGTAAGACAGGAAGCAGACCGTATTGGGTGGAAAGATTCTGGGTTTTTAAGAACAAAATTACTCCCTACATAGTCTCCCTGTAAACTGAGGACTTAGAGGGAAACATTTAAAGCTGTGTATAGGTAGCTAGGTTTTCAGTAACCATTTCTGAAATGGCTATAATTACTCAAATCCCAGGTCTTTAAAAAGTCCAAAGGCACAGCAGGGTGGTATAAGGAGGAAAGCTTACAAAATGATAGGGTGTGACTTAAGTCAGCAAATTGGAACCTGAGCCCTTTTTTCACTTAAATTTTTCCTCTTCAGAGACCAGTGAGAATGTTAGCATAACTTTAATGCATTTAAAATTAAAAGTAAGTCCATATTAATCACAGGCATTTCACTTTCTGTCACAAGTTCTAGACATTTTGGCTTGAAATCAGTCATCAGTGTGTTCCTTGGATATTTACAGATTCTCATTTATATCTTTCTAGCCTTTTCACTCAGGATTCATCTGAGTGACAGGGAGTGACATATTTATTGACTATGGAGGGTAGGTTACATTAATGGATAATTGCAATCCATCTCCCATTGTGAGAGGATCACAGTAAATGAGGGATGTTGGCCAAATGTTTTTCTTGTATAGATTTAACTGCAGCCTGTAAGCTCTTTAGAGTGGTTTGTGTGGGATGATTCTGTTTTCTTTTCCACTTTGGTTTAATAGGAAGAAAGAATGCATAGTTTTCCTGAACGTTTGCAAGGTAGGGGAAATTACATGGATACTTGAATATGAAATTCAGATCAGGAAGTGAGGCTGCCCCCTTGGTGTGTTGATGGACACATTTTATTATTAGCCTGTGAAGGAAATGTCTGGTTTGGTGACTTAGGTTGTAATAAGGAGAGTTCCTTATTTTTCTGGAGTAGTAAAAATATGATTAACATAGATTGTCAGTGTTGGTGAGTTGTATGTTGATGTGTTCTTTCGAGTTACTAGTAACTTAGGGAAAAATATATCTGAAACAGGGAAAAATGGCTTATAATTTCTCATAAGGTAGCAATTCATGACATCCAAACATCTATCCATGACATACTTCATTTTATAATAATTACAAATATGTTTAAGAGTGAAGAAAGCTGTTTGTTGCAGCTTGATTAGCTTGATAACCTAATGCCCCAAGTTCTGCTTTTGCCTCTGTGATATTTAGCGTGGTATATGTATATGCTTTAGGGTGATTTCAGAGGTGGTCCCTGTTTCTTTACTCTCTATATTTTAAAAATTTTGTTAGCTTCATTCATTTTTTTAGTGATTCACTTTTTAAGTTCAAGTAGAATTCCTTATACAGCTGAAATGGGGCTTCTTGCTCATTGCCCAGGATGGGGACAATTTTAATGCAAAGAGAGAAAACATCAAATAGTAGTATACACATTGTGATCACAGGATTTCTGGTGGTTAATTTTCAAAATTGGTGGCAGTTGTGAACCACAAAGAATTTTCAATAAATTTCCTCTTGCTCACACTTGGCAGAATAAAAAGGTTAATTCTGATTTATAAATGAAAATTTATAGGAATCTGGGGCAGATTTTTGACTGATTCTTTCACTTCCTTGCCTATACTTGTTTTCTGGTAGAAAGTGTGATGCTGTCCTGAGGCACACAGACGTCCTTATATAGGGCAGCACTTCTCAAACCTGAGTGGGAATCACCCGGGGATCTTATTTGCCATCCCTGTTATGGTTCAGGGCTTGAGAATGCCAGGCGGCTCCCAGACTATACTGAGCAGGGCGCCTGGGGAGGGGCTGGGTCCGAGGCCCAGCAGCTGCTGGCGTTGGCTCTTTATTTATACTTAGGGCTTGATTGTTCTCAAGTTCAGCCCTTTTGCTTGCTTTATTAACTTATTGGAAGGACCCATTTAAAATGTTTGTCGCCCTCTTTGCCCAGTCAAATAAGATCTATTGGGAGAAAGTTACCCCCTAAATAATTGTGACTAAAATCTTTAGTATTATTTTTAGTACTGGCCTCAACATCCTGCCTCCAAGAAAGTCCCCAATCCCGTCACCATTAAACTAGGTAGTCTCATTGGACGGGCACTTACTGGAGGGAATAGATGTTTCTGACTTTGGACACTGCTGTTTCAGGTGCAGACGCTACTATGTGTGTTCATATTGCTGCTGCTAAGTCACTTCAGTTGTGTTCGACTCTGTGCGACCCCGTAGACGGCAGTCCACTAGGCTCCTCTGTCCCTGGGATTCTCCAGGCAAGAACACTGGAGTGGGTTGCCATTTCCTTCTCCAATGCATGAAAGTGAAAAGTGAAAGTGAAGTCGCTCAGTCGTGCCCGACTCTTAGCGACCCCGTGGACTGCAGTCTACCAGGCTCCTCTGTCCGTGGGATATTCCAGGCAAGAGTGCTGGAGTGGGGTGCCATTGCCTTCTCCGGTTGTTCATGTTAGGCGCCTTCTTTTTGGTTTACCTGGGGTGAATCCCAGCTGTCGGTTTAGTGATAGGTAACCTTGAACCCAGCACTGAACCCCCCGTTCACAGTTTATGGTTTGGAGCACTGGGTCTGAATCCCAGCTGTGCCTCTTATTCAAGCTAGATGACTTCTAGCAAGTTGCCTAAGTTCTCTGTGCCTCAGTTTCTTCAGATGAGATGATCATATTATCTCCCCAGTGGGGTTGCTGTGGAGACAGGCAGTGTCAAGAGCTGTAACCATTCCTAGGTAAGCAGGAGGCAGTGCTTATTCCCCTGGGTAACCAGCCAGCCTGGCTCTCACTTCATGTCTGGCCCTTGCCCTCCATGCCTCCTTTTCCTGCCTCCTGAAGTTGGTGGTGGAGGATAGACATGGTTTGTGATCCTCACTAGAGTTTGAGGGAGATGAGCCTGTACTTCTTGGTAGCGTCCCTGAGCTGACCATTCATTCATTCTTCAGAGGAATAACATGAAGCTGGAGGATTCCCAGTCTGCAATAGCCTTTCCCAGGCTGGCAGGTTGCAGACCCTGGAAGAAGCCAGCTGGTGAGGGTACAGCCCTCTCTGCAGCAGCCAGACCATCATTAGATGGCCCTTTACAGAGATGCTTATTTCTGGATGACTAATGCTTTACTTTTGACCTTTGTTCCCTGGCCTTTCCCCCTCTAACCCTTTAATCTTCTCTTAAAAAATCAATCAACGGATATTTTATTGAATGTTTTCCTTGTTGGTCCACAGGCTTCTCTGTGGATTTCTGCCCGAATCCTGCTCTTATCCCATATAAGGATAAGGGTCCTATCCTCCATGATGGCCCTGGACAGTTTCTTGGGTTTACATTTCAAATGTCTGTGTTCCTAGATTACAGCCGGCGGCCAGGCAGGCTCAGCGTTCACCTTGAATTGTGTGTGTACAGAGCACGACGTGCTGGTGGCGACAGCCTGGTTCCAGGTGTTCTGATGCGGTGGAGAGAGTGGGCCAGCAGCTTGTACACTGTATTTCATCCCCTCAGTTGGCTCTTTTCTCTTAGCTGAAGGCTTTTTCAGACCACTTTGGCTAGAACGTCAGAAATCTGTCCTGGGGTCATTGCAGCCTCTTGAGTGCCCCTTGGGAGCGAGCACAAGCCCTGGGGGTTAGTGGTCCAGGGTTTCTTGCCCATAATTTCCACCTGGAAAATAAGCCCGTCCAAGGATGTGGCTGCTCGCTTTGGTAAGGCCTTCTGTCTTTGGAGTAGTAGCCATACTGCTAGCATTGCTTATAATAGTTTTTGAGGAACTACCTAAAAACTGTCTACTTAGGTTGGCTAGTCCTCTTGAGCACACCTCCCTCTGTGAGGTCACTGCAATGGGGTTTCTTCTCATGGTTGAATCTGGATACATTCCTGCAGAGTCTGCCCCAGGGGCCTGGCTGGGAAAGGGGGTTGCAGGCTGGTGACATTGGTTTACTCTGGAGATGGAGAGACCTCACGGTGCCTTGGGTAGTTCCTCCGTTTCACCGTGTTCCAGCCCCTCAGCCCCTTCTTCTTCACTGTGGTTGAGCTTAGAGTTAACTAGTTTTCTTCTCCGGTGGTGTTTCCATCTTGGGGAGGAGGTTAGGTTGAGGCCGGGATGGGGAAGGGTGAGTAAAGCAGCTTATTTCCCCCTGGACCGTGACCTCGCTGTTGGCTAACAGGCCAGGAGCAGATGTCCTTGTTGACTGAGAGTAAACAGAGTTCAAGGGGGTCTTATGGGCTGCTGGCCTTGGTTTTCCCCTGATCTCTCTGGATTATTCCTTCAGTACCTAACATTCTGTCTGTAAGAGAAGTGCTTACATTTCAAATGAAGTCTCAGGAATTACTTGGGCAGGGTATGAATGTTTACAAAGAGGTCTCACCATCTCTCTAGGGTACTGTGCTGTGCACTGTATATACATATATACACATACATGTCATTTTGAACATTTTCAGGTTAAGAATTTCCTAGTATTCACCAGTCTGTTGGCAACATTTTTTAAAATGCACAGAAGAACTCAGTTTACATTTCTCGAGGCCCACTTGTGGGACCAAATAGATTTCTTTTCTAAATGTCAGGTTTTTCAAAGCTGTAGCAGTTAGCAGCAGTTTCTCAAGGCATTCAGTGTTCAGAGTTTCTGCTGGCAGCTAACTTCGGTTTTCATACTTGGAGATTCACAAATGGCAGACACTCTGGGTGCTTTGCAGTCAGGTTGTTGTATTTGGTGTGTATTTGTATGCTGTGTCCTGAGAGTTTTCTGAGTCGATATACTCAACTCCAGCAGCAGCAACCACAAAATTAAATGAACAGTGAGGCAGGGACTTCCTGGTGGTTCAGTGGCGAAGATGCCAAGTTCTGAATGCAGGGGACTGGAGGTTCAATGCCTGGTCAGGGAACTAGATCCCGAAGGTCATGACTAAGACCCAGTGCACCCAAATAAATAAGTAAAAACAAATTTTTTTTTAAATGAGGCAGGAGCTGTTGGATTGGCTTAAGGACCTTAAGGATCATTCCATTTACTACAAATTCTGAGAAACTGAAAAGAATGCTACCTTCTTAAAACTAGTTTTCAGATGCTTTAAAGAAACGTTGAACTTTCAAGTTGAAGTACCTAGATCAAGAAACAATCGATTATCAGCCCCTCCCAAGAAAAGTAACATGTAGTTTAGTTTTGAATTGTTTGGACTTTTAAACAGGCCCAGGAAGACCTTTCACAAGGGGAAAGACACAGCACGATGCTGTAAAGGAGTACAGAAGCAAAAGCTTGAGAGACAAAGGGGGTGGAGAACGAAACGAAGGTGGAGAAGGTGGGCGCTATCCTTTCTCCTTACCGCATCCTTCTGCTTTGAATTTTAAATGTCTGTTTTCTTTGTTCTGATTTTAGTCGATGGCAGTTAACTTTTACATTCAAACTTTAAAATTCCTTGGAGCTCTGCTTGGAGGAAGGGGTTGTGGTTTCTACAAACAGTGGTGTCTCACCCACAAGGAAATTGGACCTGTCCATTCTGGAATTTCATTACATAGTATTTAGAGGCTGGAGGTTGCTCTGGGTGTTTCTTCTTTTCTGACAATGGCCTGCTGTGAATCCAGAACACTTGTTTATGGGGGAGGGAGGGAGATTTTGTGTATTTCTGTACATTAGCTCATCTCTTGCTTTGATTCTGTGATTTGTTGACTTTCAGACTTAGCACTAGTAGCCAATGAGAAATACATCCATTGCCCAGATATCCTTGGAGAGCAGAGCCTGGTTTTAGTTAATATGCACAGTTCATTATAGTGCATAATTCATAAGGTCCAAGAAATCCAGACTCCCAGCCATTGTGGTTTAAAACTTGATTATTTCCTCTGGAGCCAGTGGAGTGGCAGCTGAAGCCGGCGCTGGCCGCGCTGGAGACGCTGCCATAGTTTCCCTCCTGCAGGACAGTCTCCGTCCAGTGTCCCTGCCGCAGTCTGCTGGTGACAGTGCTACCTCCTTGAGGCTCCCAGTCTTTGAATTGGCACAGGGCAATGGTTCTGTGTTTTGTTTTTTTTCCCCTATAATGTCCCTTGGCCATTTCCAGTCCTTTCCCTGAAATCCTAGTGAGTCTTGTTGAACTCTTCTGTGTTGCTTTGGGAACCCAACCACCATTTGAAACACCCTTGTTATGATGAAGTGCATCGTGGGTTTTAAACAGCCGGTTTTAAATGAACTATCAGAAGGTGGACTGCTTGTATTTCTAAAGTCACCTCTTCCCCAGCCTTTTGGTTTCCTTGAGGTCCTGCATTATTCTCATGAGTTTTGTCCCTCTCAAGTACACGTGGAAGGGAGGACACTGATGGCGTGAAGTTAAGTGGCACTTCCTGTGTGCTGGGCGCTCGTCTGGGCGTTCTCCGTGTGCTAACCCGTGTGATTGTTACAGCATCTGTGTTGCCTGGCACTGTTAACTCCGTGATAGGAATGTGGAATATGGAAACAGGAGTCTGAAGGGGCCAAGCGCACAAACTCCTGAGCCTTTTTTATTGTCCCCTAGAACTTGATGCTGGCACTCAGCTTGTCACTTCACTCATCCCCCTGCCTTTCTAAAGAAACTCTTGTTTAAATAGAAACAAACTCCTTCCTCGACTGTCCTTAAAAAAAAAAAAGTATCTTTTAGAAACTTACTTCATTTACATATGAACGTTGGTAAAAATTGAGGAAGAGATAATCCTGTCCCCCTGTGGTTAAATAGTGACAGTTGATCTGTTGAATACCTTCCTTCTGTAAAAAACAGAGATTAGGCAATTACAACAAATGTTATCATTAGAGTCATTTGCTCTTATTACATCTATTACAGTGAGGGCCTTAAGCTGTGAGGCTAAGCGAGACCCTCCCCATTTCGCAAAGACATAAATCGTCACTGCTGTTGTCAGTGACTGAATCCATCATTTGGTCGACTGGGACTTTTTTGCTTATTGGGGAAATTGATTCTCTCGGGAGCATTTTGTGTGCAGTCGATATGCTGTGTTCTCTGATAGTTGTTAGGGCAACACAGGAAAAGTTTCGTCGTGGCTTTTCTCCAGCCTCATTTGAAGAGCACTGTGAGGAGCCCTCGGGAGGGTTGAGACAGTGGTAGCTGAACACGAGTGACGCCGACCCAGTCTTTCCCCTGCCAGGATCCCTGCCTGTCTCAGCCTCAGTGCTTAAAGCCACCACAGGGTTGTGTTGGATAGCTCTTTGTGAAGATTCCATGCTCTTTCCATCTCTTTCTCAGGCTGCCTTCTTATCCTTAGAAGGAGCTAAATAAACATAATTCCCATCTAACAGCCTTAGTGTTCTCTTCTCTGGACTAAACTGTGTTTCTGCAGCCAGTTAAATGCTCCTTCTTCTGGTTGTGGCGATCCTGTTTGTATCCTTCAAAACTGATAAACCTGCATTTTCAGCTTTCTGTGTGCACTAGAACTCATGCAATGTTTTGCATACCGTTTTGACTCGGCCTCTCTGCTTCTAGGAATTTATTTAGACTTGGCCACAGGGTTGTGTATCAAGTGTATTTCACTGTGTATCACAGTGAAAAATTGTAACCAGTGGGGGATTGGTTAAATTAGTGAACATCTGTTCCATGCGATCATTAAAATGCTCCGGTGGCGAGAATATTTAATGACATAATGTAGTAAGTGAAAAAGCAAGTGACAAAATAGTGCGTTGAGTTTAATCTTTTGTGGTTATAATAATTCAAATAAAGAGTGTATTTGTTTAGGAAAAGTACTGTAGGAGGAAACACACACAAATACATGCACACCAAACCCGGCAGTATTTTGTCTGAGCGATCAGAATAAGTTTGGTTTAATTTTTGTTTGTTTGAGGAGTATTTATTGATCCACCATCTGCCAGGCACTCAGTGGTGAACAGTGGCTGTGACGTTATTCTAGAGGGAGGGGACAAGTGCTTTGATAGACTAGGTGTCCAGCATGCTGTGGGCACACTTTGGAAGGACAGCTTAGACTTCTGGATGTCCCGGTATAGACACTTGGAGGATAGGAATTTAGCTGATGAGAATGGGAGTGAGAGAGCAGTGTCTTCAAGGGTGAAATGGAAGGTCTCAATGTAAAAAATCATGCAGGAGTTTGGGAAGAGGGAGCAATGCTCGAGATAAGGCAGTTTTGTATTTTTTCCAAGAAATATGCATTGCAGTGTAATTTTTAGAAAAAGGCATCTAAAATCTTGGGAAAACAGAGTCGCCGTGTTTTAAGAGAAGCCGCTTATCCGGCGTGGATTGAGACAAGGCAGGGTTTCCACAGATGGATTGGTGGGGCTGGGCTGGGCGTATCTGGTGAAATGGATGAATACCAGATAGCTAATTTAATTTCTAAAAGTGCTGCTTAAATGCCTTTGCCCCCTACTACTGGTTAGAGCAAAACGAGCATGTGATTTATGTAAAAATACATGAAAACGAGTTTTTATCATAACCCTGCAGAACAGTGTAAAAGCAATGCTTCCTGCTGTAGCCACTTTACAGAATAAAAGTAACAAAATCAGTATTCTTTACAAATGACTAGTCACAGTGGAAAATACTGTCTGCTGAACTTACCATTTACAGATAGCATTAATAAGTGCACCCTCATCCCCCCCATGTTACCCAGCCAAAACTGAAATGGTAATTTACATGCAAAATGCAAGTTGAGTGGAACAGAGTGGTTCAGAGTCCTGCACTCTGGTGATGGGGTTCTCAGGACGCCCTGAGCCATGCTGCTCTCTTTTGTAGTTTTTGCCAGGTGGTTCTGGAGAGCTGGGGATGGAAATGGGCCTGAGTCTTCTGACTGATCCTTCCCAGGAGGTGGGATTTAACCTCAAACACCCAGGACCCTCTGACCAGATTTAGACCACAATTATTGTCTTAAAAATAGCTCTTGGACGTGACGCCTGCCAGGATGACTTGTAAATCATTTTGTGCCAGAAATTGAGCTGACTTTGGTTTTGGGCTGCTAGGAACGGGTTCTGATGCTCTGTCTCTGCGGGGCCGCCTGGCCCGAGTCCCCTTAATGAGACCCCTCGTGGAGTTCTTGACATGGAAGTGCCAGGGCTGGGCTCCTGTAGGATGCCGAGGTTTGTCATGGCACTTTCTGGAACTCTGGTGGAGTAATTTCTCTCAGACCTTTCCCCATGGAGCATGGACTGGGGCAGGGGTTCACATTCCCCCACCCCTAGCTGGATGGCCTTCCCCAGGGAAGAGGGTGCTGGTCTCCTGCTTCCTGCCCACCTTGTGGGGAGCCTCCCTCTGTTTGAGACCTCGCTGGATTTGAAAAGGATGAAGACATCTGAGCAAGCCTTTTCTCAGCACAGGTCAATACTGGATTTGCTTTTCTGCCCAGCACAGAAGCAAATCCCTTAACATAAACCACAAAGAGTATCTGATTCAGCTTGTACAAAGGTGACTTTTTCTCTCTCTTTTAAAAGGTAAAACTTGCTTTTTCTTTAAATATCCCAAGGCCTTAAAGGGAGTTTCTATCATAAATATTTCTTTACTAAGTCACTTTTCACAGCCTCAAACTTGGGGGAATTTCCCCACATTTGGACCCAGTCCCTGAATTGTGTCACCCAAGGTGTGGCTTCTGGCATTGACTTGTGTTTAACATGGGTGGCTGCTTTCCAGAAAAATCAGTTTAACCCAGTGAGTTGTCACAACTGCACCTCTCCTCTTCTTTTTGAAAACAGTTGTAAATCAGTTCAGATGTCTTAAAAAAAAAGTTTCCCGAAGTTCAGTTTATAACTGCAACCCTTGCAAGCGCACGTTTTGGTAAGTTTTGGTGACTGCCCACACCTGGCATTATCTGTAACACTTCTGTGGCCTCAGCGGGGTCCTGCTGACACATCCCCCCGCCAGCTCTGGGCCAGTGTTGTAAAGGTTCGTGTGAATGGAAGCAGTCCTGTGTCTAGGTCTCTTCGTTGGAATGCTTTTGAGATTCATACATGCTGTTCGTACCAATAAGTTCTACCCTTTTATGGCTGAATAGTCTTTTTCATTTTGGTTTTCTTTTTCTTCCTGTTTTTCTTTCCTCCTCAGAGGGTCTGGCGGTTCCCTTATTGCTCGGTTCCCTTATTGCTCGGAGAGTCCATTTCTTAACTGGGTATTAAGATGAGCTTTAGCGTTCACAGACTGAAGAAGCTGAGCACCTAGGGAGCTGATCCAGCCAGAGTCCATGCTCACCCCTCTAGATGAGGGTGAGAAACAAGCAGACGATTCAGCAGACCCACGCCTTGTTCCTTAGCTTCAGAGCTGAGAGGAAGCACTGGGTGTCTCGCTCTTCCCTTCGATGTCTTTCCCTTAAAACAGGCTGCAGCCTGCAATTGCACAAATATGGCCATTCCTGCTTGTGTGGCATGCTCTGGAACTTCCTTTGGGGGAAGATAATTCAGTGCTGACTATCACAGAGCTCAGCTCGGGTAGCTGCCTCTTTCCTTGGCAACCTCTTTATATCCCCCCACCCTTTTTTTTGGCTGCACCTATGGGATCTTAGTTTCCCAACCAGGGATCGAACCCATGCCCCCTGCATTGGGAACACGGAGTCCTAACCACTGGACCACCAGGGAAGTGCTCTGCCTTCCTTCTTTGGGTCAGAGCGGGGAAGTGGGCCAGAGTGACTCCAGGAAGGGAAGACTCGCGGAGACGGAGGTGCAGGAGACAGTCTCCTGGTCTCTGCTGACATAGTTTTCATCAACAGGAGGGTCCCATCCTCCCAGCCGAGTGGCTCTGTGTGCCTGGTTGGTGTACACTGTAATGTCTCTCTTTTTCTCTGTGAAGAAAGTGCTGTGTTTAGAGCAGGTGTCCTGGCTGGGCTGTGGGCAGGGTGGTGGCTGGGGTGGGAATCCGGGAGTGTGCCAGCTCCACCTCGGCCCAGAGGCTCTGCGTAAATCCTGGGAACCGGGGCACAGTTCTCACACGGCTGGCCTTTGGGCCTCTTCACTGTGGCCTCACGTTTTCAAGAGAGCCAGCTTTCCCGAGAAAACCTGCCATCCCCACTGAGGTGGCACCAGGGTGGCTCAAGCCAAGAGCGGCGGGTCCTCAGTGCTTGGGCAGAAGGGGGCGTGTCTGGGGCATGTCCGGGGGCGGTGCTGACCGTCAGTGTCCGCTTAGTGCTTGGGGTGCTGCACAGCCTCGCAGAAGTGCTGTGTCTTTTCTCCGTGGCGCTAGTCTTTTGACTTGCAGATCTGGGGAGGAAAGTGAGTGGACTGAAAGTAAGTGGACTTGGTGGGAACAGTGTAGTCCCTGGTGATTCAGAGACACTTCACTGCATGTCAAGCACCTGTCATGAGAAACTCATTTCTCCCCACGTGGGGTTTTCTCACAGCTGGGCCTTCGGTGCCTTTGTCATCCTAGCCTGCCCCCTAACTAGCTGAGCCGGCAGGTGTGGGCTTACCTTTGTCTTACCTTTGTCTTTCTCTTCCCAAACAGCCTTAGGCCCGCTGCTCCCGAAGCCCTCAGGGAGGGCTCAGGCGCTGTTCGGTATCTTGTTTGGGGAAATAATACTGTGTTTGGGTCCAAGGTATAGCCAGTAGAAGTGACCAGTCCTGCAGAGCAGCTGTTCAGGTGATGGGTTCACAGGCAAGGGCGGCTTTGGGGCCTCCTGAGGTCCACGCCTGGCTGAAGGTCACAGGGCCGCGAGTGTCTGGGCTGGGCTGGACCCCGGGCCCTGTGGTCCCTGGCTGGCCCGCACCACACTCGCCTCACCATGCTGCTCCGCTGCCAGGTGCTGCGTTACGCCACCCTCTTAATTTCTAGGGTGTGCCACTGGCTCAGATACCACGCTCGCTACTGCCTCGGCGGTTTAGAGTATAAACTCCGTGAGAGCAGGAAGCTATTTATTCTTGCTCACAGATCCTCCTCAGGCACCTAAAGCGGTGCTTCTTAAATATTTGTTGAAGGAGCAAGTGAGTAAATAGTACTTGGAGATTTGCTGTCGTTCCCTTTGTGACTTCTGGTGTGAGATTTCTCATATGCGTGCTAAGTCGCTTCAGGCATGTCTGCCTCTTGATGACCCCATGGACTGTAGCCTACCAGGCTCCTCTGTCCATGGGATTCTCCAGACAAGAATACTGGAGTGGGTTGCCATGCCCTCCAAGGCAGAGCTTTAGTTCAGTGAACGATTCTGAGAGGTGAGTGAAAAGCCACGCACTGGATGTATAACCCGTGCAGTTTCTTTGGTTCTTGTGTGTTGAGGTTTAGAGACCCCCGGAAATGCAGTGGAGGCCTCCTGGATTAGGGAGGAAAGAGGAAGCTTTGAATTTGCAGAATGGCAGAGGGGAACCCACAGATGTCAGAGGAAAAGTTGAGGGGCTGTGAAACAAATGGACAGAAAGGATTCGTCAACTGTTACTCTTGGTTTCTGGAGTGTGTTGGTAAAGCAGAACGTCTGCACAGCTGGCCTGCTTTGTTCAGTCCTGGCTGCCCTGGCAAAGACTTTCACAGGAAACACACGAGTGGCACGCTCGTCCAGAGACCTTCACTGTCCTGCCCTAGGTGGATTCTGTCTGAAAGAAGAGCGTAGGTTTGTTTTGGTTACAGTTGCTTCCTGAAGACGCCAGCTAGTGGACGGTCTGCAGGACGACAGCGTCGGGACTGGCGAGCTGGTCCCTTAGGACCAGCTTCACTCCACTGTGGGTGGCTTAGCAAAGCTGATGCCTTACTATCCTCCCCCACTGCCTGATATCAGCTGGCTTCCCAGGGTAATGAGAGGGACTGTGTGAAGTTGCATCTTAAAGCATTACATTTTCAAATGTAACTTGGATCTTAGCAGGGGGAAGCATAGCAGAATCAGTTGACCCTTAGTTTGATCATTTTGGAGCCGCCGTGAGTCCAGAGTGCAGCTGGAATACCTTCACACTTAGGATGGGGTTCGTCCAAGACAAAGTGGCTTCCGCTGCTCCAGGGTCCCCATGAGTCGTGCTGTCCTGAGTTCCTTGAAGAAACGAGTGGAGTTTATTCCCAGTTCCTTCATGTCTTATTCAGTTTGAATCTTGAGTCTGGTGCTGTAACTGGAAGTGGGAAAAGCAAGTCCTGTAGGGCGGGGGGGTGTGCCAGCTGGGCCTGGTATCCTGTCCCTATACCAGCACTTGCTGGTACTGACTTGGAATCAGATTTCTTTCTGGCTCCCAAATCTATGAAAGAAGAAAGTGATGCTTTAAAAATGAATTGTCTCTTTAGACTGATTTCCTAGTGATGGAAGACTTAGTAAGCTGGAGCTCATTCCCAAGGGCCCTGCCTTTGTTTGATTCTTTTCTGTAAATGTTTAGTGTTTTCTCAACTGATGCCACAAATACAACTAAAACGATGACCTCTGCACATTTTGAGTATAAAAATGGAGCTGCTTGCTTGAGAAGCTCTATGAAATGGAGATTCTGTTGCTATTTAGCCAAGGTTCCCAGTTAGGAATCTTTTATAAGAAAGATTTCGTCTGTAATTTTAAGGGTTGTTGCTGAGGACGGTAGAACTCCTGGCGCTTGGTACTGCTTGAAAGCGAAGATGTCTTGGGCTGTTGTCGAGAGTAATCGGTATCATGGGAAAAGTGAAAAGCCACCTTAATTTCTTTCCCCTTTTAGAGCACTGGAGGACTGTGAACAGTGCTCCCAGAGAAGGAGCACTTATTTCGGGGTTTGCTATGCCTGTGGGTGAGGTGGCAGAGGGAGAGGAGGCTCAGTGAGCTGTGCCTGGGGCGTTTCTCTCTAGACCAGCACCTCGGGTGAATTTTGGGGTGAGCCCAGAGGCCCCAGCAGTGTCATTGCTCTTATGGAAAGCACTTGAAGTCTGTGAGACTCCTTGTTGGAGATGTGGAAAATGAAGAATTTCCTCATTGCACAGATTGTCTGTCTTACCTTTTGGAGTGCCATCATCCGTCTCTTTAAAAGAGCCCAGCTCTTGTTCAGTTTTGAACAAACCTTTGAAGCCGTGTGATCAGTTATAAGGGTTGCTTGAAGCCTTGAGTTCAAATCTCAGCTCTGCTTCTAGTGGAATGACTGTGGGCAAGTCATTTAGCATGCCAGCACATCAGTGTCCTCACTTGTGTTAATAAAAAGAGGATCACAGTAGCTTAGAGTAGGTGGGGGCTTTAGATGAGTGTGTCTGGTCTAGAATGAATCCCTGTAGGCACTAAGTATTAGCAATTGTGATTTTTATACATCCTTTCCCCACTGGTTATTTATAATTAGAAATGGCACATTGCCTTAGCATTCAATCATTCTATCAATTTAGCAATAGAATTTTCAAAGTCAGAAATAATTTCTTCCTGTCCCCCTTAAGAAACCCCCTTCAGAAAAGGGGAAAAAACAACTCAGAACCAGTTCAGAAATAAATCAGTCTGTGAAACAATAGCGCATGTCAGTTTTTTCCCCTTTTACTTGAAAATGCAAATCTCTCTTAGGATAATAACAATAGTTTGGCTTCTGAGGTGGTTGTGGTTTGGTGTGACTTGGGGAGTCATTTAAGGGTGATGAATGGATTCATAGTAAAGATATGCTTTAGTTTGAAATCTGAGATATTCAGCAAACATTTCCCCCAAAACTCCCCAGGAAATTTTTACCTTTACTTTAGGAAACCTAGAGGTTTGCCTCTTGATTTTTGCCCTGCTTGCAAGATCAGTGTAGGCGAGTTTTTCCAAAGTTAACCAGTGGGCCCAGAATTCTTACTGGATCATTTCCTCTGAATCCCTGAGCTTTTGGCTTGGCATGTATCTTTTGGATTTTTGTTTGAATTAATTTCTCCTGTTGAGTCTGCTGTAATTGCCTGGGCATTTGTTCTGGGCACACTTACCCTGCACTCCAGGGTAGGTGTGTCCCTGGCAGGGGATGAATTACCTTCAAGGACCACACAGAGCTGGGGTGCGCAGAGGTGTCTTGGGGTAGGGAGGGTTGATCCTTGTCAGGGCTTTCTTTTCAGGACCAGCCCTGCTCCCCCAGAACTTGATGTCTAGGACCTCTCTTCCCTACAGCACAAGAGGTGGGTGCGCAGAGGGAGGGGAGGGCTTCTGCTCTGGCTCTACCGGAGCTCCCTGGTGATCCTGGGCGTGGAGAATGAGAACGATCCCTCAGATAGAGCTTGCTCTGCCTTTGTGTTTTAACCGAAAAGGAGAGCTGAGGACCAGTGGCTGTAGCAGCATTCGGAGAGGGGAGAAAAAGGGAATAAGTTAGCTGGAGCTGTGCCCTGGCTCTCTGATCACGTGTCCTTCTTGATGTCTGCTGTAGGATACCCGGGACCTTTTACATATTCAGCAAGAACGTTTTGTGTTTCCTTGTCAACAAGCTTGCTGTGTGCTGGCTGCACAGTTGCTGGGAAGTAGAGGCCAGTAGTCTTGTGCCCTCGCTCCCCAGAGCCGCCCACGCCCTGCTTTTAACCATAAGGCATCTCAGAGGAGCATTACTTGGGGCAGGTCTAATTCCCGGATGTGCCTGTGCCAGGGTTGGCCAGCGTCGTTAAGAGAATATTTGGGGGAGCAGAGACAATGAGGGATGGGAAAGGTAACAAAAACCTCTTGGGATTCCTGGATTGCTCAGGATGTTATAAACAGTAAGTGCTGCCTTTGATCTTGGAGGGTGGTGTGGGGCAGGCAAGAGAGGGGGTGGTGGTTACTGAGAAGAGAGCTGGAGCCAGACAGCCATAATGGCCTGTCCAAAGGCTGCTGTGAGTCCCAGTGGCAAGGAGCTCTGTGCTTGCCACTAATTTCTGTTTTCTTTGCTGTGGTTGTCTTTATTAAAAGGGCATAAGGAAGCAGCCTAGACATTCAGTTCTAATCAGTTTTCTGAGCTAACAGTGGGGAGAACGAAATCAGGCCTTTGGTGATGTCAGAAAGGATGACGGACTGGCTTTAGGGCTTATTCCCTTTCTTGGGGGAGGAGCGATATATATGGAATGTTATAAATCATCACAGAGGTTCATGAGACAGAAACAGCCTTTTCCTTCTTTCGGAAACCTGGGGTCAACGAGGGGCTGCCGCCTTAAATGTGCTTTTCAAAGGGTGCCTCTGACAGTCATTGTGTGTAATTTTTTCCTCTACTCAGTTCCAAACTTTTGTTGTTATGTGTGTGAGTGAGATGGATTTACTTGGCTTCGGTTTATGCAACAAAACTTGGAAGTGGGGTCTGTACTGGAGGATAGCAGGGAAAATAGAACCTGCAGATGGCCCTACAACTTTCTGTGAGGGTTAACCTAGTCAACAGCTGCAAATTATGTAAATTGAATTCCATAATCAAGCTTCTGGCTCTCTTGCCTCGTCTACATTTTGATTTCAGAGTTCAGCCCCGTGACTCTTGCCTTCTGTGAACTGGAGGTCAGCACTGAGGTATTTCAGTCACACCCCAGGTAGGCAGTGTGTCTATGGAAAGAGAAGTTGGTGTAATAATTTCACGTAGGCATAGCTATATTGCCAGAGCCTGGTTAATTTGAGCTCCCCAGACTCTTCCGTCCTCACAGCATGTTTTTCAGTATGTTTCAAAAAGGCTAGAGCTTTGTAGCTGTCCTCTTATCAGCATGGCTCACTTACGACCCTGTGCACCTGTGGATATGAGGAGAAAGACGCTGGGAGGAAAGTCGGGCTGTGCTTGGGGAGGCTTGTGAGGAGAATGGAAAATGCATTGCTGTGCTAATTTCCCCCACACCCCAGTGACTTAATATTTAATCAAGACACAGGTCAAGTCTTGGTTATGTAGCAGGAGTCCAGGCTAGGCTAACCCTGTTGTGTTTCCACCAGCACTGATTTAGAAAGAAAAAGGAAAATCTTGCTTTTAATTAGGCAGCTCATAGGATGTATGGGTGAAAATAGGAAAAATGTAGTTTAAGAACCTCAGTGATTGTACTCTATAAATATTAATTTAGAGTGGATTGGTATCTGGGGAGTTGGACGAGTCTTACTGTATAAGTAGGTCACAGGTAGAAGGTCAAATGTTGACTGTTCATAATCAGCAGGCTACACAAATGTGATTTGGAGGTTGTTTGGAGCCCTACTGTACTTTAAACTCATCTGGTATTCATTACAACGCAGTTTCTCAACAGGACGAAACTATAGCTAATGACATAAAATGTTTCCTCCTTATCTAATCAGGAATCTTTCTTGAGCAGCTAGATTAGATGTTATTCAGGATGGATAATATAGGAAATAATTACTCACCGTATTTTGTTTATGGAATTAACCACATGGCCTCTAACTTTTGGTGCTTATGCAGAGAAAGCCAGTGAAGAGCAGCCTCTGATGCTTTAGCCAGTGGCATACAAGAATATGATACTGTTTGTGTTTTTTAACAAACTGCATAGGAGATATGATATGCGATTTGGAATTGCTGTATGGTTTTGGTGCATTTGCTGATCTTGATTGTGGAGTTTTATAAAATTGCAGTATGTGAAACTTGGGGAGGAGAGGCGGTGTGTCATAATGAGTAACATTAACTCAAGAAAATGTATATTGGTTGTATAGGGCAGTGTGATGGGAACTGGTTTGCCTGTTGTGAACACAAGGAAAATGCTGGAAACTTTCTTACAAGATAACTAGATTTCATTTGAGTTTGATTTCTGAATCTTGCCAGTTGCAGAAGACCTGGGCCTATGCCAGTTCAGACTGACTACATTGAGTTTTCCTATCATTGTTACCCACCTTCTTGTAGGGATAAAGGGCAGTGCCACCTTGTACCTCAAGAAAAAGGAAGTCGTAAAAATTCTTAATAGTTCTTTGTGAGTTGGCTACTCTGTGTGTTAACTGAGGCTGTGCCCACACGAGTGTCCAGATTATTAGCTTCAGAACACATTTCATTCCTCAGAAATGCACGCTTACCCAAGGATTAAGTCACTTCAAAATGATGCCTAACAAGGAAAATCAGGTTTGAATATCTTTTTGGTTGGCTCACAAGACACTTGGATGTAGCTTTTCATTACTTCTGCTTTCTCTTCACATTCAAGTATTGGAGGCAGTGAAACCAAGGCTGTCTGTTCAGAACCAAAGACTGTGAGCCACAGCAGACTTAACTATTTCATAACTTGTCTGCAGAAGACACATTTCTTCAGCATCTTAAAAATAGTTCTTGTCTTTTTTTTTTAAAGGATGAACTTTTTATTCTATATGCCTGTTACAGAATAAAAAAGGAGGGGGAATAGTGTGTCACAAAGTTCTATGACAATGTCCATACCTAAAAGAATTAAGGGCGAAAGAATAACACAGAAGTCAATACCTACCAAAATGTCCAGCAATACTATTTTCATCTGAAATAATTTAGAAAATAAAAGTCTGTGTTGAAAGATAAGTAGTGCATCCAAATAGATCACTCCAGTTGAGTCAAGTGTTCGTGACTATTTCTATTTTTTTTTCTTTCTTAAATCAAAAAGGCAACTGACATTTTGTTCTTAAATAGGAAGAAAAAATAACCGGGAATGACTACCAAAATGTTAACTTAAATTTTGTTTTATCAAACTCCTTAAGTAAGTAAATAAACATTTAAATATTTCTATTATCAGCATTTAACAGCTAATAATCACTACTCATTAGATCCCATTGATATTAATAACAACTTGTCAAATATAGAAATGGTCTGCTACTGCTAAGTCACTTCAGTTGTGTCCGACTCTGTGCGACCCCATAGAGGGCAGCCCACCAGGCTCCCCTGTCCCTGGGATTCTCCCAGCAAGAACAGTGGAGTGGGTTGCCGTTTCCTTCTCCAGTGTATGAAAGTGAAAAGTGAAAGTGAAGTCACTCAGTCGTGTCCGACTCTTGGTGACCCCATGGACTGCAGCCTACCAGGCTCCTCTGTCAATGGGATTTTCCAGGCAAGAGTGCTGGAGTGGGGGCCATTGCCTTCTCCGTAGTTTTTGTCTTTACAGGTTAATTGCTGTGTTCTTCTTTGGGTCAATGGCTAAGCAAAGTAACAACAGCCAAAATACTTTCCTTGATGGGTGGGAGAAGTTAGTCAATAATAATAGAGGATGAATTCAAACTCAGATCTTATAATTGGAACATTCTTGATTATTAAAATTGGTGTCCAGGAGTTGATGGGAAGTTGGGAAATCTTCAAGTCTGACTGGAGTGAAAAACATGTAAGTGTAATTTGAGACATGCCAAGAAGTATATAAATATAACGATTGCTTGTGGGACCTGGGTTTTCAAGTAAGGACAAGGGGAAGGTGTGTGTAGGACCTGCGGTTGTGGTCTTCCACCTGTTTAAAGACAGGATGCTCAGAGTGAGAGCTGTGTTCATTACTATGTGGACTAATCGAGCATTGATTTGCAGTGGCCCCTCAGTGTGCTTCCTGGTGCCCAAGAAGGTCCGGAGAGATGCTGAGGTGTGTGCTTTGAATAACATCCTTCTCTTGAGTCCTTATGGGCTCAAGTCCCTGTGGCTCAGACAGTAAAGAATCTGTCCGCATTGCAGGAGATCTGGGTTTGATCCCTGCGTGGGGAAGATCCCCTGGAGAAGAGAAGGGAATGGCAGCCCACTCCAGTACTCTTGCCTTGGAAATCCCATGGACAGAGGAGCCTGGTGGGGTACAGTCCATGGGGTTGTAAAGAGTTGGACACTGGACACGACTGGGCAACTAACACTCACTCTCTTGAATCCTTGCCCAAGGATTGTGTTTGAATCACATGAGAAATGCTTAGATAGCCCTGGCATATGTTGAAAGTGTTCAAGGGCTGTTTCTGACCTGAAACCCTGGGCAGCATTTTTAGCCAGTGCTCAGGGAGCATCTGTCTGCCTCAAGCCGCAGGTGGAACCAAACTTCGGTGTGTGTGTGTGTTGCTCAGTCGTGTCCAACTCTGTGCGACCCCATGAACTGTAGCCCTCCACACTCCTGTGTCCGTGAAACTCTCCAGTCAAGGATACTGGAGTAGGTTGCCATTTCCTTCTCCAGGAGACCTTCCCAGCCCAGGATCGAACTTATGTCTCTCGCATTGGCAGGCGGATTCTTTACCATTGAGCCACCTGGTTATCATTTAGCTGAAAACATTATTTTGTCCGAGGGATCTGCAACATTGTGGGGTTGGTGGCAGGAGGAGATTTCAGGGTAGAGAAGGACAGATGATTTCTATTTCCAGATTATGCCCTGAAACAAAACAAAACTCTCCTCCCCTGAATTCCAGCATATCAGACATAACCATAATATAAACAAAACAGCATACTCTTAAACCAAAGAGAAAAATTCCAAGCTGTTCTGAATTATCTGGTTCATTTGAGATTGGACTGTGTGATTTGGTCGTTGACTGGGTTACATGCTAAGGTAGTATGCACCAGGACTGTAGTTTGATTTTCCCCACCACATGGTGGTTGTATTTTCCCCAGCAGATTCATTCTCGTTTTTAACTTTTCTGCTCCCCTGGGCTGTGGTAAGGAGCCTCTTAGATATGAGCAGGCGGTGGGCTTTTGCCTGCTTGCTGGGCAGGCAAGCAGAGCATGGTTTTCCAGTTGGATTTCTCCCGCCTTCCTTTCTGCATCCATTAGGTGTCCCTGAATTGTGTAGGAGTAGCTATTTTGTGTTTGTTGCCTTTCCTTTCTTACACTCTGACGAATGAGCTGGGTGTGTGTGCGTGCCAGTATGCACGTGTGCGCCTGAGTGACTCACTGGCTGCAGCACCAGAGAAACCCCACTCCCAGACTCAGCAGCTTTCATACATCTGGGGCGACTCTCTGCCACCCCCAAAGAGTCCAACCAGGGGGAGGTTTTCAAGCACCTTGCCTTTCTAACTTTTGTGCCTTTTCCTTGGGATCATGCTTTGTCCTGCTCTCTAGAACTCACACCTCAGAGGTGGCCCTGAGCACCTAGGCTCCTGTGGGCAGCTGAAGCATGCCTGGTCTGTATTGATGTGCACCATCATGGGAAATACACCCTGGATTTCCAAGATTTAGTAATATGAAAATAAAGCTACGTCACTTGGGTTATTATTATTTTTTTTTTAACTGAATGAGTCTTTAAATTTTCAAGAGTTTTACACACATGATTTCATATAGTCCCATAAACTCCCTTGTCCCCCTCTACCCCTGTGTGGCACCCCCTTTGCCTCTCCACAGGCAACTATTAATTTGTTCTCTAGATCTTAAGTCAGTTGATTTTTATATTGACTACATGTTTAAATGATAATATTTTGGGCATATTTAAGTAAAATATTTTTTAAACCTCACCTGTTTAGCAGTTTTAATGTGAAAATTTGGTAACTTAAAATTATTGTGTGGCTCATGTTTTATTTCTGTATAAACAGCACTGGTCTATTGTGTATAAGATTCCTGGGCCCTGAGTAAAGTGGAACATGTATTGAGGTATAATTAGCTTGCAGTAAAATTCATCTATTATAAGAATTCAGTTCTGCAAAGTTTGATAAATGCACTGAGTCAGGTAACTCATCACAGCAAGTGCCCCCTCTCTAAACACCATGTTCTTTTCTGGATTTTTTCTGGCTTTTCCAGAATGTCTCATGTGGAATCACACAGCATATAGCCTTTTGAGTCTAGTATAGTACCTGCACATACTGGAGATTCATCCACGTTGTTCACACTAGAAGTTCATTTCTGTTTTTTGCTGAGTGGTATTCTGTTGTTGACCTTAGCACAGTTTGTTCATTCGTTCACGGACATTTCGTTGTTTGCAGTATTTGATCTTTGTGAATGGAACTGAGACGCACACACACATAACACGTTTTTGTGAGGTTATCATGTTTATTAGGTATTTACTGCTAGTGTATGTTTAACTTTATAAGAAAATGCCAGTCTTTTCCAAAGTGACTGTATTCTTTTGTATTCCACAAGCAGTGTATGGGGGTTCGCATTTTGCCCTGAGGGTTCATTTATATTTGGTCTTGTCGACTTTTCAGTTCTAGCCATTTTAATGGATAGGTAGTAGAATTTCATCATGGTTTTAATTTGCATTTCCCTAGTGACTGATAGATGTTCAGCATCTTTTCATGTGTGTGTTTGCCCATTTAAAATTGGGTTGTTTTCTTATTATCAAGTATTGAGAATTCTAAAAAATATGCCGTGGGTATGGATCTCTTATTAAGTATGTTTTGTACCTATGTTTTCATTCTGTGTGAGTTTGCTTAGGGCTGCTGTAACAAAGTACCACAGACTGAGTGGCTTAAATAATAATTTTCACATAATTATGGAGGCTAGGAATCTGAGATCCGGCTTGTATCTTCTGGAGGCCTTCCTCCTTGGTTTCAGGTTGCTTTTGTCCTGTATCTTCACGTCCTCGTTCTTCTGCACAAGTCCAGACTTCCTCTTTTATAGGTACGCCGGGAGCAGGCCCCACCCCAATGACCTCATTCTAGCTTGGTCTCCTCTTTAAACTGTCTTCCTATGCAGTCACATTCAGAGGTACTTCAGGTTAGGATAATTGAAGTTTGAGGAGGGATCACAACTCACGCCATGACATTTTTTAACATTCATTGTCATCAGTAGAACAGAACCATTATTATTTCAGTGAAGCTCAGCTTACCTTGATCAATTCCTCCTTTCTGTATCCTAAGAAATCTCATGGCAAGGATCATCTGTGTTTCTTCTAGGAGTTCAATAATATTTTCTACATTTGCACTCTGACCACTTTTGAAGTTTTGTTTGGTGCAAAATGTGAGTCAAAGGTGACTTTTTTTTTTTTTTTAAATGAGTCTCCTTTTATTTTGGTTTAAAACTCCGAGCCCTTTGGCAAACTCCATGCCCTTGTCCAGGCATTTCAACAACACAGAAGGAAATAAAGTTATAAATTCTCCACCTTGTCCAACCTCTTTCTAGAGGAAATACCTTCAAAGTTTTTCTTTGTTTGTATGTGTATAATTTCATCTTCCTCCTATATAGTTTTGAAACTTGCTTTTTCACTTAATCACAGAAGGCCTTTGAGTCTCTTGGGGGTTACTTTCCCCAAGGTTGAGAGGGAAGGAGAGAAGGAAATTCCACAAGGAGAGGCGCATGTGTGTCATTGGAGACCTCATTTATGGGGCATGGCTCAACTTTCATCTTTTTTCAATAGCTTAACCTATCCCCCGCCCCCCCCCCCCGCCTCCCCGCTCCCCCATTAACTGCCAGGCTTCCCGTTTTCAGCCCTTGAACATCCTCGTGGATCTGTTTGTAAATCTATCTTGTGTCTTTTAAGTAAATGGCTCCATAGGGTAGATGCTTCCAGGGGGAGTCGTGCAGGTGCCTACAGAGCCATTCTCCTCTGGGTTCTGTCCCTCTGGTCCCTTCATCCTGTTGCGTCCCCTGAGAGGTTGACTTGTTCCCTATTTACTTAAGAGCGCCCACCTCCCCCTCCTGTCCCTTTTTATGAAGACTTTAGAACCTATGCCTTGCACCTGAGGACAGTACTTTTTTAAAAACTTTGACTTTAAAAAGTCAAAGAAATTTCTGTGCTAAGAGATTGTGAATGACACCCAGTATCCCTGTGCTCTAGCATGCAGCTCAGAACGTTTCGTGACACTTAGCCTCGTGTTCATTACCATCTGTGAATGTGTTTGGGTCTGTCCAGTTTTTTTCCTGTTTGATTTGAAAGAATATTTGTCAGGATTCCCCATGAACTGATCTCCTCTTAGGGGTCAGGAGTCTAGAAGGTAGTGCATCCTGGCTGTTCGCTACTCTGCTGCACAGAGGCCGCTCCTCCTGACAGTGCTGTGCGGGAGGGGTTTAGGGGGACACAGTGTCCTTTCCTGACAACTTTATGCCTCTTTGCACTTGACAGAAATAGAGGGTCTTTGCTGTGCCTGGTTGCAAGGGGAAGGTCTGCCTTTGTCATAGACTTTTCTCCCCATCTCAGGGGTTCTCAGAGTCCCTTCCTGGGGAATCTGCAAGGTGAAAAGTATTATTGGAGTAATACCATGGCATTGCGCTCCTTTTTCACTCTTGTTTCTTTCAGATGGGCAGAGGTGAGATAAGGCAGCGGATTGAATTCTTTATGAGAATCCAGGTTACACCAGACATTAAGGAGACTTGCCAAAGTGCAAAACAATGCCACATTTTTCAGTAAAGTTTTTTAATTTTGGAAAATAAAACGTTCATAGGAATGTTATTTATGTTAATGTGTAGTGGTTTACGTTCTAGGTGAATTTATGTATATTCAATTTTTTTTTTTTCAGTTTTGAGTGTCAATTTCTAAATACCTGTGTTCCATGTGGAAAACAGCTCTCTGGTTCCTCAGTTTTCCAGAGATCCAGGAGATCCTGAGACCTAGTAGTGTGAGAATTTGGTGGCTCAACCTGCAGTCTTAAGTGGTTGGAAACCTTTTTTTTCTAGAGGAGCCAGCACCTTCCCTGCTTTAAAGTACGTTTGATTATAGGAAATCGTCAGCCTATGCAAGAGTGGTGAAAAGCGTCTCCTGTGCTGCCACACGCCCGTCTCCTGGCTCCAGCACACCCGCCATGTAGTCCGTGTTGTTTCATTTGTAGTGTCTACTTCCACCCCTTGGGTTGTAGTAAAAGCAAATTTCAGATACCACTTATTGTGTAAACATCCCATTATTAAACTTAAAAGATGAGGATTTTGTTTACAGAAGACATACCCAGCATACCGATCATAGAAGAGGTTTTAATATGAAAAAAATGAGTCAGTGTTCCAAGTTTCCTCTACCTCTCCTTTTTTTATTAAAGGTTGTTTTAAAATAAAGTCTGTGCACTGAGATTGCTTGATAAAACTTCATTATAGATAATCTAATACCCCTACTCCCGCCCGTGTAATTTGTTGAGGGACAGGGTCCTCTGTCCGCGGGCCACAGCTGGTGAGTGTGTGTGTGGCCTCATCTCCCAGCAGCCTGGAGTGGACGAGGATTTCCTTCGAGGAGAGACCCAGCCTTGGGTTCACTTCCCGTCGCCACTTTATCCTCTGTGCATTGCAGTCCATCAGCTGCACTTTTTTTTTGGGTGGATGGGGGTGCATATCTGTGGTATGGGTAGTGTACTGTTCAGTCGGTATCTGGAAACTTCTACGAGGTCCTTACCTCCCGGGGTCTGTGAATACCCACATGTGGTTGTGGAGTGTGACTGAGCAAGTGGACTGTCTAACCCTGACTTCCCACCTGCACGGTGGGATCGGACCCCTGGGGTCTTAGGTGGTGCGAGTGGGCGCAAGGCTGAGGTCCGTGGCTGCCTCTTCTGTCCTGATGCAGGAGACCCCTGGAGCTTGTGAGGCTGTGCTGGGAGGGCAGGGCCCAGCACTTGGAGGAGCTTGTAGAAACAGCCCCTGTGTGATGGTAGAAGTTTGTTTCTAGGGCAGTTTTAAAAATACTCGGAGTAACACACCTGGAGATGAGTAGGGCCTCAGTCTTCTCGCCTCCGTTTTACCTTCTTACCCTTCAGGATTCAGTGCCATTTCCTTCATGAAGCCTTCTCTGCCCGCCCCGCCCCACCCCCGCCCCATTAGATGCATCCTCAGTACTGAGGTTACCTCGCTCTTGTTTTCTGTCTCACAGGCCCTTAATTGTTTTCAGAGGCCCCTGTTGGTCCATCCTGTTAGCGGATTGCTGGTGAATATTTATTTACCACAGGTCTGGCTGCTTGGTAAATGTTGGCGGAAGAAGACTCACCCTGAGTGAGAGTTCACAGGGAAAATTCCAGGAGGTGTAAGGGTCAGCCTCCTGCAGGGAGGGCCTTGCCACAGGATGTAGGCCCTGGTAGGTCCTGACCAAAATGTCCACGAATTGCACAGTGTTCTGGGCTCATTATTTGGTGTCGTTGGAAGGATTAAATGGTCATATGTGTACAGTGCTTAGAAAATAGCTAAAATCCACTAAATGATGACTGTTTTTACAGAAGAAGGAGTCGAAGCGTGAGGCTGTTATCCAAGTTGCAGAGTGAAGTATTAACATCACCCCAAAGCCAGGACTGTGAGAATGCAGCACACAGTCATAACGAGACTGTGTGCCTTGTGACCTCAGAGCACGAAATTCAAATTGTCAAGCCACCTCATCCCCCCATTTCACACCAACAGCAGCGTGGGTTTTATGGGGAGGGTGCTGCTGTAGGACAGTTACCATCGGGCATGTAGAGTGTGGAGTGTCCATCACATCTGTAGCTTGAGAGGCCCTCGCCCAGTGAGGGTGGGCTGGGGACGCACAGTTGGCTGGCGTGCAGGAGGCCAGCCAGGAAGGTGACTGGAGGCCCCCAAGTGTGATGCCCTCAGTCAAAGTGGGGTTCTTGGTAGGCTCCCATCTTTCCCTCGGGACCAGAGAAGTATCTCTGCACCCATTGTAATCCATTCACTCAAGGAAGCAGTCCTTGAGGTCAGAAGTCTTTTGGAGCCCAGAAAAAGATTGTGTAATGGTGCCTGAATTTAATGAGGCAGAAACAAGTGTCCTTTTGATGCATTTGTTTGCATTATTTGGGATTCCTTAGTCCTGCAGCTCATTTCTTAATGGTCCTCTTACTGTCCCTTAGGACTCTGGTCTGGGATCCTCCCAGGGGAGTGGGTGTGGGTGGGACTGGCGAGGGCTAGGTCTGGAGAAGCCAGCTGCCTCCAGGTCTGCAGGGTGGAGGAGAGTTGACAGCCTGCCTTGATCTAACAAGGGCTTGAGCACGAGGGAGGTGATGTGTTTAAATTAACTCTTTAGGGTTCTGCCTCTTCACTCATGGCAGGCTCGCAGTCCACCAGGAAAGTGTGTGTGTGTGTGATGGCCTCTGGTACCATCGTTTCCATCCTCATTTGGTGGTGTGTGTGTGTGCCTCCCTTTCATGAACGAGAGTCTCCATCTTTAATACGCAGGTTAAAGCACACACTCTGTCTACCTTGTGAAGGTCAGACAGCTTGATGGAGTGTGTCTCTTCATATGTCTTCCCGTTTCCCAGAGTTGTTAGCCAAGTTTCTGAATTTTGAGACGTTTCCTTCTTTCTCTTACTCATGGAGTACTTGTATTCTTCTTGAGTGTGGAAAATAAAGAACTTTAGGTTGCAAACGTTTATCTTATATTTTTGGAAAACATTTTTGTAGAATACTGGTGGAGGCTTGTGTCATTTCATAGTCCTGATAATCTGAAGCATTCATGTTGTGTAGTTGTTGGTGTACATCTCAGTGCGATAGATGGTTAGCAGCATCTTGTCTTTTATACTTCATTTTTCCCGTGTTTTTTACCTTTTTTTTTTTTTGAGCTTTACTGTAATTAAACTTGGCATTTGTGATTTCTTTGGCCATGATCTGGAGAAAATGACATGTCTGTGCTCTGGGAGTGAATTCTGGTTGAGAACCTTTGTCCTTGGCCTCGCCTTTTTTTTTTTTTTTAATTTCACGAGTCAGACTGTAACTTTAAAAGAAACTGTAGGAGCTGTTCCCCAGGTTATTCACAAAATGAGTCTTTGTCTGCTTTTTCATTCACCATCTGGTTGCAAAGCTAAATTGGAATCGTGCTTGTTTTAATTATTTTCTACTTGTGTGGCCAGGAGGTTATTTGGTCTGGCGAGGTTACACTATAAGCTCACGCTCTCATTAACACCACCGCATCCACATCCTGCCCAGCATCAGAATGGTTAAGTTGGTCCACTTGTGTGGCCAGCCCTTGATACAACACAGTGGCCACGACTTGAAATTACCGGAGGAAATGTGGTGTCAGTGTGTGGGTTTTCTTTTTATTTCCCTCCCTCTCTCTCTCTCTTTTTAAATCTCCAATAATGTTAATTAAGTACATTTTTCTTCCAACAGAAATACGATTATAAATGGCTTAGGTTGGCGGTCTTAAGATTAGTGCCTGGTGGTGCTAAAGGGATAGCTTGTGCATCTCAAAAAATTGTATAATAAAGTATTCAGAGCACTTACATTTTGAACACTCCATGGCATGAATAATGGAACTGGGTAGTCAGAAGCTTCTCCATTCAGTCACTTTTTTTTTTTATGAATCAACCGAAAGATTCTAATATTGCAGGGAGGTATTGTTTAATACTAGGAAGGTGACATCAAAAGAGCTCTTAAAAACATTAAAATACACTGCACTTTCCTGCTTGGGAAGACTGAACAATTCAAAGCTTTAGTATTTTTAGAAGGTGGCTTTATTCAAAGTTCTGTGAAATCCTGTTTGTAGGTTACGAAGAGTACATGTTGATTGTCTTGAAGTCAGTAGTGTTTCTGTCCTTCCCCCATTTAAAAATAAGACAAACATGTAGTCTAGTACAGGGGAACGGAGAGCAGAAGAAACTCCTGCAAAAGTGCTCAAAGTTGTCCATTCGGGTAAGAGTGTATCAAACACCCTGCAGTTTGGGAGCGAACCTGCTAAGGTCACCCCATTACAGATGTAACATTCTGCCATAAGAGCCAGCATCAGGTAAAATTTGGAAAGGCTGGTAAACAGAAGTACTGCCAAACTTAAAACCAGTAGCTCTAACTTAGTCTTACATCAGAGTGTATAAGAAGGAAGAAGGTGGGAGGGTTAAGATGGGTAGGGGAAAAAAAGACCTGCCAGGAAGGACGAGAATATTCACGTGAAGTTTATGGTATTTTACAGGAGGGGATTAAATGATTATTTGAGAAAAACAAATTGTCCATTTGCCTCATGAATTTAATTTTTAAAGATACAGCTGAGTAGTAATTGGAACTCAAACTTGCCTCATGGGTCTTCTAATGAATCAAAGTACATGGTGCGATAGTGTCAGTGTAGGAGGCTCACAGTTAAATCTTGAATCCTTATTTTTCTTGAATTAAATCGATGGTCTTTTACAGCAGCGCCATGGAGAAAGTTTTATTATCTGGAAAGAGCAACCTGTATGTAAAACCCCTCTTCCAAAGTACTCATAACTTGTTAAGGAATATGTGTGGTAGTGAGCATACCTGCCTTGAGCTCCAGGAGAAAAGACTGTGTGGTGGGTGCCTTGATCTTCTGTCAGCCTGGTAGGCCTTCTGAGTTTAGAGAAGACTTTCTGAGGGACAAGACCCTGCAGAGTTGAGACACAGAACAATTCTTTGTGTGGATTTGCCCTGAAAACACAGACAAATCCAAACTGAGGAAATAAACATGCGTTCCTGTATTTTACATTGAGTACTCACTTGCAAGCACATTTCCTAAGCTTCTTCCTGCTATCATCATCATCTTTTCATAACACCTTTGTTGACATATAATCCATGTAACCATAAAACATACCCTTTTAAAGTATAAAATTCTGTGGTTTTTAGTATGTTCACAGAGTAATGCAACCAACACCACTATCTGATTTCAGAACATTTTTGTCAACCCCAAAAGGTAGACTTCATCCCTGTTAGCTATCAGCGCCTCTCACCTCCCTCCCGCCAGCCCGGTAGTCACTGCTGTCTCCTCTGGTGCAGTGGATAGGACTGTTTTGGACATTTCATCAAAATGGAATTGTACAACATGTGGCCTTATTTATTGTCTGACTTTTTCCCCCCTTTTTAACCCATCAGTGTTCTTGAGGTTCATTCCCATTGTTCCATGAATCAGCTCTTCACCCCCCTTTTATTATTATTTTTATTGATGTGTGGTTGATGAAGCTGATAAGTTACTGGTGTGCAATACAGTGATTTGTAATTTTCAAAGCTAACACTCCATTTATAGTTATTACAAATATTGTCTATATTTCCCTTGCCTGCCTCCTTTACTTTTTAAAAACTTTAATAAAATGTACCTAGCAAATTTTCCAATTTTAGTCATTTTAGGATGAAAATTCAGTGGCATGGACAGCATTCAGTGTTGCACAATCATCACCACTGTTGGTTTGCCAGAATTCTTTTCTTATTGCCAGTAACATTGTATTATGAGTACACCACATTTTATTTATTCATAAATGACATTTGGTTGTTTTCATTTATTGCCCATTATAAATAATCCTGCTATGAGCTTTTGTATACAGGATTTTGTCTGGACAAAGGTTTTCAGTTTTTTTTTTTTTTTTTTGGGTTAGGTGTGGAATTGATTGGTCATGTGGTGACTCCCTACTTGTTTTACGTCCTTATTGGAGGAATGTGTATTCCTTTGCCTATTTTTGGATTGGGTGGTTTTTTATTGTTGTAAGAATTCTTTACCTATCCTGGATACAGGTCCCTTATATGATAAATGACTTAACCAATAATTCCTTCTTCTATTGTCGTGGAAATGTGGATATATTGGATATCCCTTATAGCTAGTTTAGCATCTAAACTTGTTTAGGAAATGTGTAGGTGAAAAAGAAAGGAAATAAGGTTCTGTGTCACCAGAAATGAGATTCAGAGTTGATGCCATAGCTTCCCAAGTGATCAGGGAATCTTGGGCCAAGGGAGGCAAACCACTGAGGTGGTTGTGCAGAGATCAGACAAGCACCAGAGGCATCTGTTAGCCTGCAGGACTTTGTGGAGAAGAGAGGAGCTTTCCTGTGTTGCTTATCGGTATGGAAGGACACAGAAAACCCAAGTGGGCAAACCTCTAAAGTATGACATTTTACAGCTTGGAAGACCATAGCCGCAAAGGAAGGCAAGCAGAGGTGTTTCTCAGACTTTGTGTAAGTCTATACGACGTGCAAACAGGAATTGATCTGACAGCGTGAAGACATGGCAGCCTCCTCTAATTAGAGCCTCTTGATGACATTAAACTGTGTTGCTTCATTACAGTAAATCATATATTAACAGACTGTCTCTGAAGAGGCATTGTCAGTGTGCCGCATGATGGAGCAAAACTTGACCTTGTTGTTGCAGGGGGTTCCTTGGAGGCAACTCTTGTTGCCCAGGGGGGTGTGAGCCCCACTGGAGTTACTTTGGAGTAACTCAGGTCTTAGAGAGTGCATCCCGATAATTCTGTTCTACAGATGCTGATGCTTTTTATATTGGATACACACTTGAAAAAGGACTGTTTCCTATCGAAGGGAATAGAGTTTTCATTCCCTGTTTTCACAGCCATTTATTTTCTGACCCCCTCTTAATTTTCAAGCTGGTCTGGGCTTGGCTTGACTTAACTTCCACAGCAGTTTCTACAGGCTCATTTGACCAAGTGCTAGTTTCTTTTTCCCTCCTTCAGCCAGCATTTGGAGAGCCCATTGACGACCAGATGGATCAAGCAGGTATTGGCTATTTTTACCAGTTGATCATCTGGCAGACATTATGTTGTGCTCTGTATGTCTCTTTCTTAGATTCTTAATAGTGAAATACCTGGGTTGGTGCAGAATGTAGAAACAGAAGACTTGTTCGAAAATCTGAAGTAATGATAAAATAAATGCAAATGTAAGACTGGGAAAATTCTAGTTTATGTGAAAAATCAACTCCTACTGCCCATTCAAGACCCAGATCGTAATAGCGTACGACACCACCTAGGCTCACGAGGGCTGCTATTAATTTATTTTCATTGGTTTAATTTTCAAAAGTTAATTATATTAAACCAGTGGGGTATATTTAATTTCTCCTTGATGCAGACTATTAAGCACTCACCAACCTTTTTTTCTCTCTTGATTTTGTAAACGGTAATTGAAAGTCAGTACATCTTAGCTCTGTACAACCTGAAGGGGCCCCGGGAAACCTCTGTCCACACCCCCTCGTGTTGTGCACCTCAGCATCAGAGACCTCTGGGTCACCTTGCTCTCCTGCGGAGGGCTGCTTTGAACCCTGATGTCTTGGGACAGTCAATGGAGACTCTTCTTCCTACCGTGTGCTCCTCTGCATCCTGGGCACCATTTTCCTTTGTTCTCTTCCTGTCTCTGAGCGCTCTCTAGCTACTGTGGGTCCTCTTTCTCTGCTTGCCCCTTGCTGTGCAGGGGTCCCTGCGCCTCTCTTGTCCTGTGGCGTCCCCTGTCCTTGTAAGCCGCCACCCCCCCCCCATCCACAGTCCAGGCCACAGCCATTCCTCCTCGACTGCCCTCTATTCCTGTTGAACAGCAGTGAGAGCCACACCCCCTTCTCTTGGTGGAAGTGCTTGTTCCAAGCATGGCCCCTCCATTGTCCCAGAGGACACCACCAAGGTGGCTGGGCTTCTCTCTCTGAAACTATAATAGTGATAACAATAATTGGGGGCGGGCACTGGGTAGATTGCCTCTGGATGGGGGTGGGGGAGAAGTATGTCAACTCTGACTTCTCGAATTGTGTGTTTTTATGACCATGTCTCTACAATTTTAGTATGTTGTTAAAAATAGGAACCTGAGGATTAAACACGTTGGCTTTTCCACTTTTGGAATGAACCGTTACTGTCAGCCTCAGAATTTAGTAATTGCTAACATTTAGTTAGAGCTGTAGTGTATACTTTTTAAGCATACATTTAAAACATTTGTTGATTCCTGTAGACAATGATAGATGCTAAGGCTTTTGTAAGGGAACCATTTTGCCTGGGGGAAGAATGTTGTACTAATTCCCAAATGTTGAAAACTGCTTTCTGGAGCTTATTACAAACACCCCCCCCCCGCCCCGCTCTGTGTTCTGTTTAAGCATTGGTTTACTAATAGTTTTTTTTTAATGGTGAAGTTAAAATTTTAGGTGTAAGTTTTCTGCATTTTCAACACGAAACTGCTTCTTTATGCTGTCTGGGCTGTGATGAGCAGAGGATTGCCTTTTGCCAGGCAAGGGTGAACTGATTTTCTGTATTGTGATTCATGTAAAAACCAAATTAGTTACTTTTAATCACTCCTCTTCTGTGCATTCCAAAAGAGTTGTCTCTCAATGCAGATGCTGTGTTCTGATGCAGTGGCTGTGAGGTTGTTAGACTCAGGCCTGTGAGTGCCTGGCCCGCCGTTTCCTCTGTCTGTGTCTTCTGTAGTTCTTCCTTCGCAGAGGAAGGAAGGAAGCTGATGACCACTGAGATCATAGCAGTAGAAGCCATGGACTGGTTTCTGAGCCTGATTCTGACTGTGTGACTTAGGTGACGAGAATGGGGCTGCATTTTTGCTGTGCTGGGTCTTCATGCCGCGCAGGCTTCTCTCTGATTGCAGTGGGCAGGCTCCTCATGCAGGGGCTTCTCTTGCTGCAGAGCACAGGCTCCAGCTCTCTTGGGCTCAGTCGTGGTGGCGCCCAGGCTCCAGGGCCCAGGCGCCCACCCAGCTTGGTTGCTCCAAGACATGTGGGATCTTCCTGGACCAGGGATAGAACTCACATCTCCTGTATTGGCTGGTGGATTCTTTAGCACTGAGCCACCAGGGAAGCCGAATGGAACTTTTGAGTAGTTTTATTTCCTTGTGAGGATGTTCCAGTCCCTAGGCTGTAAGGTCTCCTCCCCATCTTGCTTTGAATGGTCATTTTAGTGGGTGGGTATTGGAGAGTGGTTGATTGATACGTAGGAAACATCTGATTTATCTCGACTTCCATTCATACTACTTGGTGGTGTCCTGGTATGTTTATTGCAATTCCAGCTGTGATAGGGAAGGTAGATTTACGGTGCTGATGCCATGACCTTTATTCCAGCCCTTCTTGGTTCCTTCCAGGTCAGAAATATGTTTCCTGTCACTGTGAATGTTGAATAGCTTTAGGTAACACTCCCAGATCTCAGATGATCTTGTGACTGTCTAGTCTTGAAGTTACCTGTGGGATCTTAACTGAAGTTTGCTTCCAGGCCATGTGTTGGAGCATGTCCTACTCTCTGTGATAATTGAAACCCTCAAAGTCCAGGTCACCTTGAGCAGGCTCCAGTGCTGGTGTACTTCACATACACCCCGTGACCTTTATAGCTCTTAAAAAAAAAAAAAAAAAGGGAACAAAAAGGCTGTTTGCAAAAGGAAGTCTCCTATACCCACGCTTTTCTTCCTGCCTGTGTGATGTTACAGAAGTGTTATTTTCACTGTTATGTAAAAGTTCTTGATGGTTTCTTCTCTGTAGTTGTGAGATGTTTCCTATTCAATGGAAAAGTGTAAAATATCCAAGCAGAGCTAGTACCCCCTCTCTCACCCTTTGCCTTTTGCTGAATGTACATATTAATTTTACACGAAGGATTCTCCCTCCTGTGTTCTCTTTCCAATTCACCCACATTCTGAGTGTGGGAAAATTTAACTCCTGTTAAATATAGTTATGAATTTTCTTTGAAACAGTGGATATAAATTCAACAAAGGCTTCCTTTAAGCAGATGGGCTTTTATTTTCTCTATACCAGATAGGGAAGTGGTCACAGTCTGGGGCAAGCCCCAGCCCTACACCTCACATAGGCATTCACCAGAAACGCCTGCTCTTCCCGGGCTCTTCAGAGTTACAGGTGCTTAATAAACAGGACTTAACCACACATCATTGATGGGTCTATCTGTTTTGTGTTTAGAAAAGTTTATATTTACATACAAAGTATCTTCTTTGGGGTAATACTGTATTCTAGGAATTATTGAAGGAGTGCCAATTAATTTTTGCCACAAGATTGCTGAATTAGTCATTATTCTTTAGTAAATAGAGATGAGAAATCACATTGAAAGGCTGGGTTTGGAACAGTGCCCAGGCCTGGGCAGAATCACAGTCTCCTTATAGTACCTTCCCTGATAGATAGTCAATAAATGTTTTCAACCAACACAGTTATGTAATTAAATATTATCAGGAGGGTGTGCAATGCTGAGAATGTCTAAAGTTAGGAATTGCAGAAAGAGGAAGAGTGTAATTTGCTAACAGTTGGACATCCTATTTTGTGTTTAATTTATTTAAAGTAGCTTTTCATATCACACCAGTATTTTTTATTTTAGAACATTTAGAAACTCTGGTTACTATAAAAAAGAAAAAGAAAAATAGCAGCATGTGTACCACTCTGATAATTATTAACATTTTGTATTTATCAGTTTTTCTTTATTTTTCAGTTAGTGGGCTGAAACATGGAGAAATAGAAACAGCCCCCAAAGCATATTGCACACAAGATTTATACAAGTCTTGTTTTAATGTAGCTTCCTGCATGTTTCTCTCTAACCGGCTGCACAGTGTTCCAGAGCACGGGGGATGGATGGAGTCGCCCAGGCTTTGTGCAGTGGGCTCTTCCCCACCTCTCCTTTCCTTAACAGTGCCTACTCGCCCCAGTGGGGGTGTGTGGCTGTGCGCACTTGGAGTGGCTTGACAGATCTTCAGCCAGTGCAGCTCAGCCACTCTGCTGTGTCTGTTAGAAGTTATTAACACCTGCCTTTGGAATAAAGTAGTGAACCCTCCTCAGAGTTTAGTGCATCTTTATAGTTATTGCCTCAAGTTAAAGAGGAGTGAAGTACTTGGTCAAAAAAGACCCTTTAAAAAGTCTTTGGATGAGTCTCCCTGTATAGCTCTTATTCATGGAGACACCCTGTGAAGTTTCCTGGTTGGTTAAAATTATAGATGGTTTTCATTGACAAAGTGTTTTGTTGACAAAGTGTCAGCATCATTCAAGTGAACATTTCTATGTAATGGGCCCTTTTTCCATCCGAATGTTTGATCTGTATCCTTATTTGCCCATTACTTAGGCATTTAGTACTCAATTAGTCATTATGTATATGCTTGATTTTAGAGTATGTTTATGCCTGCATTCTAAGATGTGTTAACTGAGGCTGGGCAAGAAAAATGAGATTTCTTGTGAATAACTGCTTCAATTATGCAGTCCTAGTTAGGATTTAAGAAATGCTGTTATGCATGCTTTTCAAATTTGATTTTCTGATCTTTTGTTTTTTATTCCACTGAGCTTCAAAGGATGGGTGTCATTAAGTTCTCCTTATATGCAACCAGATCAGTCTTACTGCCATGTTGGTGGGAATTCTTACTGCTGGTGGGATTCAAAGATGGTGAATATTATATTTTAAAAAACCCTCTCAACACTGGGTTGAGATTAGATTGAACAGCTGGTTGTGTGTTGGAGAGAATGATCTCTCCGTGTGACGCTGGGAGTGTACATCAAAGAGATGTGGCATGTGGTTCCGTGAGCGGAGTGGGCGGCTGTGACGTCCTGTCACTGTGCGCTGCACCCGTTAGCAGATGTTCTGTGAGTTACTGTGGGCCTTTCATTGTCTCTGACTGAAGCAGGGTCTGGTTAAGATCAGATTGTTTAAACTAAGGCACGTTGATCTTGGCATACTAATCGGGAGAGACTGTGAGCCAGGTAGACCAGGAAAAGCCAGTGGTGATTAAAGGGCAAAGCAGTTCACTCCAGTATGCCTGCCTGGGAAATCCCACGGACAGAGGAGCCTGGCAGGCTACAGTCCATGGGGTCACAAAGAGTTGGGCACGATTGAGTGACTAAACAACCACCACCACAATTTTTAAAAAAAATTAATTTTTTGTAAATTTAATTTTTTGTAAATGCATTTAATTTTTGTAAATGCAAGATTTCAAGTTTTATGTTCTCCTGAAATGCATAGCAGAAGAAACAATTACCACTCACTATCTTTTATCATACAACTTCATACTTTGCCCCACTAGCGTTGTTGTTTAACCATTTTTAGGAATCACATCTTTTCAGTTGAATAATGGATTTTGTAATTTTGAAAAGAAAAAAAAAGGCAGAGCAGTTAATAATTGGGGAATGGCTTTGGTGTCCTTGACTCATTTTCTAGTCATTCGTCCTGATGTATGCTGCTTTTAGATTTACCTGGGAGGACCTTTTAAACAGCTTCAGATTATTAAGCCCCATGGTGCTGACCTTGCTGAACTGGGCATCAGAGTTCCCGCCAGCCCTCCTTTCAGCTCTCCAGGGAGATCCCGGAGACAACTAGCCAGGTGGTTATCTAGTGGGTTTTGTAGCTACGCAGCATCTCACTCCTTAGCATTTGTCCTGGAGCTTCAGTTTAACATATTGTTTGCATGCCTGTGTACTCAGTTTTATCCGACTCTTTGCCACTCTGTGGACTGTATGTAGCCCACCAGTCTCCTCCGTCCTTGGGATTCTCCAGGCAAGAATACTGGAGCTGGTTGCCATTTCCTCCTCCAGGGCATCTTCGTGACCCAGGGATTGACCCCATGTCTCCTGCGTTGGCAGGCCCCTGGAAAGCCCCACCACTCTGTTTACCTAATATTAACTTAATGCATAGGTATACAGAATTGAATTGAAAGTTTAAGTTTTTGGGGAAGTAAATGAAATTCTATCACAATTGGGGAGTAAGTGGTGATTTTATAGTTTCCGGTAGCTGTGAAACTTGCTTTGACTGTAGAAAGTAGTAGTCAAACCTAAAGCACTTTCGGAAAGTAGAAGAAAGGTGGCACTCACCACTTCTCTGTGGGTTTGTTTGTTTTTCTTAAATTCAGTGGGTGGTGCTTGATTAGTTTCCTCTCTTCCATTCTGTCACATGTTCCATGTAACAGAGATGAAATGCGTTCTGACATACAGAGATTTCCCTGGTTACATTGGAGGTTAGTAGTCAGCCTGGAGTATGTTTGGCTCTGGGTGACTCAGCAGCTGTAATTGAAAAATAGAATTTTTTGGAAAGAGTTTTTTTTGAATAAAGTTTATGTGACAGCCTGATGAACTACTGTTTTCTTAAACAGCTCTATTGAAATATGTTACATACCATACAATCCACCCATTTAAAGTGTGCATTTCAGTGGTTTTTATAAGTTCTGAAGGCTCTGCATTCATCTCTATAAATCCAGAACATTCCTAGCCCTCAGAAGATCTGATTTTAGAAGTAAACTTTCTATGAAGATAGGTTATTCAGTGTTGACTGGTGTTACTTTGATAGGTATGTTCTCAGCTGAAAATTTTTAATCTCAGATTGTCTATCTCTTCTTGGTCTGAGATTTTCTGTAACACTCAACTGTTAAGTAGCTATAAACATTGTAACTCCCTGCTTAATGCTTTGGACATTGCTCTTTATTTTGATTAATAACATAATTTGTAAGCTGCTGCTTATATCACAGTAGGGTTTTGAAGACTTGGATTATGTGCTGTTTTGGATTATCATCTTCCATCTTCAGTGTTAGTTGAGGATCTATTAATTTTGGGGGGAGGCAAATGAACTGTGGTGTTGGAGAAGTCCCTTGGACTGCAAGGAGATCCAACCAGTCCATTCTAAAGGAGATCAGCCCTGGGTATTCTTTGGAAGGAATGATGCTAAAGCTGAAACTCCAGTACTTTGGCCACCTCATGCGAAGCGTTGACTCATTGGAAAAGACTCTGATCCTGGGAGGGGTTGGGGGCAGGAGGAGAAGGGGACGACAGAGGATGAGATGGCTGGATGGCATCACTGGCTTGATGGACACGAGTCTGAGTGAACTCCGGGAGTTGGTGATGGACAGGGAGGCCTGGAGTGCTGCGATTCATGGGGTCGCAAAGAGTTGGACACGACTGAGCAACTGAACTGAAAGCCTAACTTAATTTTTGATAGAAAGGTGAGTTTGCTGTTATTGCAGAAATCATAGAATGCGTGTCAAATGTGATTTCTCTGTGTGGCACTGTTGGTAATTTGGACTTACATTGTTTTAAGCTTCACTTGTCTTTGCTAGTTGATGTGTGTTCCTACTACTTTCTTGCTGTGCTTGTCAGAAGTTTCTAGTGTGTGTTCTTTTATTTTTGTGCTTTGGAGTAGAGACTTACACAGTGTTTATCTGTGTAGACATGTTTCTTTCAAGGTCTTTTCAAGAAGGCCTAGAATAGATTCAGAAATGCAGTATTATATAATGTTAACCATGGCTGTGTACCTGAACCCTTTGCGGAACTACAGAAGTTCAGCACCATGAGCTCTACCACCTGGCACTCTGGTTTGGAGTAACCAGAGTGGAGCCCCGCTATCATGATTGGAAGGAACCGCATCCCAATTTGAGATTGGTTTGTCTTTGGACCAAAAGTCTCAAGGTTGAGCTTATCAGTTTATGTTGGTCTGGTCATTGTAGTCCTGCTTTTTTGCCTGTGCAACTGAGAAAGAGCTTTTGATGGAAATTTGATGGAAATTAGACAAGTATTTGGAAAAGTAGTCTGTGTCTGGGTGAGGGATAGGATTCAACTGAAATTCAGTTTATAATTAAATATAGCTGGTGTTTTATTCACGTCGTATTGGGAATGGCGTAAGACCATCTATGTATTTTGTATATTTTATAGCTTTGGTAAACTTACTCTCTTTATTCCCTTTAGAGACAGTTTTCTGAAGAGGATTTCCATTTTCTTGTGTTTTCCTAGAGCAGCATGGCTGGGGGCGGGGTGGGGGGTGGTGGGTAAGATTCCGGTTTAACACAGCACTCAGGAGCGGCTGTGTTCCTGTTGGGTCCCATCGCGCTTTGGGGAGATTGCTCTGTGGATTGCTGGGAGGAGATCTGTGTGGGGTCACAGAACCTCACCCCTCCCACCGCTTCACTGTGCAGTCTGGATCAAGTTAGCCTTCTCTTCATGGGGTGGTTCTGAGAAAGAGTTGTGGTCATACATGTAAAATGTATTCAATAGATGGTTATTGTTGTTTTTGTTGTTATTCAGCTGTTTGTATTTGAAATAATGAACTTTTATGAACTGAATTTCCTGTCTGGTAACGCTACATTCTGTGTTTTGTCAGATGTAGCCGGGAATCTTTGAAGAGGGTCACAGTCTTTCCATCCTGTTTAATGTGCGTTGAAGCATCTGTTTGGTGAATGTTACTTTGGTGGCTCAAAGGAGTTTAAATGCACTTCCCAGAGATCCTGACTCACATTAATATATTATTCATTTATTCACTAGGAGAATAATTCATTTTTTATTACACAGTAGCTCGTAGCAGGTGTTAGAGACTCCTGTCGTTACGGCAGTCGGCATTGAACTTTCTTCCTTCACTGTCTTCTGTCTTGTGGTTTTCCACCATTCTTAATTGTCATATATGGTGGAAGTAATTAAATCCATGATTCTCCTCCTCTTGTTATGAATGTCTGCACCTCTTTTAAGTTTTCTCAGCTTTCCCAGATTCTGGTTTCAGTTAATGTGCTGATGGATTTCTGGTTTGTGGGGCGAAATAGTTGGCTTTGGTGTGGCTTTTTCCTTTTTCTTCCTGCTTTTCTGCATTTGGTTGGTGCACCTGTGCACATAACTCTTAAGGAAAGGTTTTCCGTACCTTTATCTGGGAGAGATGTAGAGTCTTCGCCTAAAGAAGCCTTCCTGGTTATCTCCGTGAGCATTGCTTGGTATCATTTGTCCTGAATATGCTCCAATGGATGTTTGTAATTCCACACAAGTTTTAAATACAGTTGTCAAATTTATGTAATTGAACCATTTTATATCAGAATAAAGCCAGGTAGAAGGATTTCCTAAAGCTATATTTGTTACCTGAGCCATTAGGTGATTGAACAAGCTGAGTACACAGGGACACATGTTAGGCAATTAAACATCCAGTAGCTACTCTGTTCAAAGATTTGGGGCTTAAGAGTTGAGTGTGTTGATTTAATGCAAGATTTCAGGAAAATGTATGTAGGGGATGTGGAGAATAAAGGAGAAGAGAGCTGCATGCTTCTCGTGAGAGAAATGGTTATTTAAGCAAGGAAGCATTCTTCTAAGTAGTTTAACCTTTTAAGCCTGCAGAATCCATTTTACCTTCCCTGATTATTTATGTGATTGCTGAGCATTTTTCAGAAGTGTTTCAATCCTCACGATGTGTGTATATTGGGAGGAGGTCAGTGAAAATGGGACAGAGAGACATTCTCCGATTACACAGATGTCTTTTTTAAAGATATATCATAATTTTATTGTGGTTTAAAAATTTACACATTGTATATGTTGGTGGTAGGGACTTGAAAATCCATTTTATAGGACAAGGGAATTGGGCCTCAAGTGTGCTGTTTTCTCTGAGTGCTGTTTTCTCTCTGAGTCTGCATTTTAGCAGGTTATTCTGTGTGTGTGTGTGTGTGTGTGTGTGTGTGTGTGTGTGTGTGTGCTGGGGGGCTAGGTCAGTGCTTTTTCTAAAATGTATTTTGGAAACTTCCATTGCCTAGTTCAGACTTTCCATAAGCTCACAGAACTGGTTTAAAGTTTTAATTTGATTTAATATTTTGTCCCAGATGTTAACTAGCAGATTTTCTTTTCCTTTTGAGTTACACTTGAAAGGGCAGAGAGATTTGCTCTTGCTTTCTTCTCAAGTATAAAAATGTCAAACTTTGCATTATCCTTTATTCTTCATTGGAACCATTAGAGGGTAAGAAAGCCAACAGCCAGGCCTCTGCAGTCAGGAACACCGTCCCTCTCGATGAGAAGCAGCTGCAGCAGGAGGAGCGGGCGGGGCGGGGAGAGCCACCAGGACACACGGGGCTGCTGACGCTTAGTGTTTACTCTCGCCCACCTCTGTGGGTAGGTGGGTGGTTGAGGGGAGTTAAGCCAATTAATGAAACAAAACATTGCTTATTTCAGCAAAAGAGCAGGTCATAGTACCATGTAAAGCACATGAGGTGAAAATTGAAGATTTAAGGGCCACAGTTCAGAAGGTTTTTCCATGTTGATAGTCGTGTATTAGGAATCAAAAGCATTTTCAGTGAGATCGCTTAGGCCATCTTGTAACATGAACTTCCCCTTCAACCTTGTAGTTGAGGTTGCTCTGCTTGTCAGTTTTTTTTTTTTTTTTAAATAATCCATCCAGGAGGCCACCCATGAGTGATGTGATAGATTAGTACCAGTTCTTTCTGAAGGACCTGGTTGTTATTTTAGTTTTTATTCTCTAATCCAAGATACGACAACTTCCTTTGGGTGATGGAAGATACTGAGCAAAAAAAAATGTGAAAATATTCCATCTAAGGAATGGAATTTTGTGGGCGGGTAAAATTTTAGTGTCTCCATCCACAGCCACAACCACATCATGTGCCCTAATTATGTGTGTGTGAGTGAAGTGGGTCTGCCTGGGTTATCCAGAGAGAGTGACTAGAGAGTTTTCAGTCAGAACTATTTCCAGCTTGGAAAATTCCCATTTCTATTTCCAGGGCTGCTCATTCTGGAAGTAGAGGGCAAATTAAAGAGCACAGTTTTAGAAGTGGGATTGGGTTTTGGCACTGGCAGCTTCGTAGCTGCAGTTTTGGCAAAAGATCATTGATGGGTTTGGCTCAGCTCCTGAGGAAATGCTGAAGAGAAAAAGGAAGGAATGTCATAAAGCCCCCACTCTGCCGCCTCAGGCTGCAGTTTGGTTTGTTATCAGTGAGACTGAGGGAAAGTTGAAGATACGGTGGATCAAACACAGCAGTCATCGTTTTCTGGCCTTCAGCTTTTCTCCCTCAAATCCTGGAGGGCTATGCTTTTGGAGACAAGACACACACCATGTGAGGCGACCAGTTGTCACATTCGGCCGTTCATAGATTTACCGGCCTTTGGATGGTGCAGGTTGTAGCTGTGGGTTCAGATGGTGCATCTGAGAACTAAATGCCGCTTAAGTCTTCTGGATTGTATTCAGATCTGTGATGGACAGCTTCTGCTCTGATAACTCAGAACTGGGGAGAATTGGGGGAGACGGATCACCTCTGGGCACAGACAGAGTTCAGGGTTGCTTTTCTGTGCTTCTGTGCTTTCCAGTGACCAGGCCCCTGAGCTGACCTTCTTCTATGAAGAAGACAAAGCTGTTTGTGCTCTCACTCACCTGGTGTCTGTCTGTCTGTCTCTCTGTCTGTCTCGGCTTTCATAAAAATGTGTCAGATTCACTGTCTGCCCATCAGATATTCCTTCACTGTAAACATGGAGACCATGCAGCTGTTAGGGTGATTTTTTGGTGATTTTTGTAATTACCGTTTTTCTTTGATTCTAAGATGTATTTGGTTTTCATGTTTAGAACAAGAAATACCCAGGTGGCATCTGTGACATGGTGTCCTGGAGCCCAAGCAAGAGCAGGTTTGGGCCTGATGCTTTATCTTACAACCATACCTTTAATCTATTTCTACACTCTGTTGGGTGTTGGAATTAATTCCTCTTGAAACAGGATTCAGAACAACTTCATTTCAGTGCTGGATCACATCATTAAGTTACTTTGAATAAATAAGGCACAGAAATGAAGCAGCAGGCTGTAAATCTGATATTAGTGAAAGAAATAGTTGTGGCCAAAACCTGTGGCACCTAAAAAAAAGGGGGGACCCCCAGTGGATGAAGTTCTGTTAGGTCCAAAAGGATTGCCTGATCCAGGGCATCCAGAGATGGGGACTTAACATTCAGGGCAAAACAGTCTGGTATCTTGAGATCTGATTTAGGGGACTATGAATTGAGAGTGCTGTATTCTATCCTAGTGGTCTAGAACGAAATGGGAATTCTTTACTTTTTGGAGAGGATGCTGCTAAATATGGATGATGAGGAGACGTGAGCTTACCTTGTGTGGTCGGGGAGCCGGTCATTGGTTAGAATCTCTGAGTGGGCGTGTGGTTCTGATAGGGGAACCACGTACCGATGCTCTTCCAGGGCGAGGAAAGACATCTCCAGCTGATAAGGGAAAGGTGACTGGGGATTAGGGGCAACGCGGGTGGGGCTGTCACACAGACAGCGGATGCTCACACAGACCAGGCAGCCCTGCTCCGAGCACAGGGTGGCCTGTGGCCTGGGAAGACACTGGCCTCATGAAAGCTGGTGGTCTGGGTTCTCATCCTGCCTTTCCTGGTGGAATCCAGACAGCCCTTTCTGACCGTTATGTAGGGTTATGTATATATGTAAGACTGCTTCTAGTTTTTTCTGCTGGCCTCATGTGTATGTTTAGTGCAGGTGTGTCCTGTCAGTAGGAAGGAGGTACGTTGGTATCACTGAAGCCTGCTTATAACTGTGACCTCTGAGAAGCTGCTATTGCTGGGGGCATGCTGTTGACCACCAGCTTCATATTTGCTGATATTGTTTTAAAGGAGTAAAGGGTTAAACTTGGAAGTTATTCTAGCCTCCTGAAAAGTTGCTGTGTGGTCCCTCTGTACACACGCTTTTGTGCGGCGTTATAAATGGGATGTTTTGGCATCGGTGGTGGCTTCATTTGGCAGGGAGAGAGGCAGCCTGAACCATGCTCCTGCGGCCGCTTCCAGACTCCCCGGGCTCCTCACTGCACTCTGCCCATCTCCTCCCAGGAGACTCTACAGACTCATCTGGCCTTGGCTGGAGAGTTGGTTTAAAAAAAAAAAAAAGGCAGATGCTACTGTAGATAAGCTTTTTAAAAGGAGAGTCACCGTGCTGAAGCTGAAGCCAGAGGGTATTTCAAGTCCGTGTTGGTTTTTCGTTTGGCTTCCCACCCCGCCCTCGATGCTGTCACAGGGGGCAGTGGAGCGCAGTCTGTCTGCCGGCCCTCACTGGACAGACAGGCAGGAGTCCCATAAACCCAGTCTTTACCCTCCTCCCTGAAACGCTGTTTGTTTTCTTACACTCAAATTAATTTATTGACATGTAGTTCTTTGTAACAGAATGCATTGAAGGCCGCTGTAAATCTGCGCGATCGTACTTAGCCGAGACCTCGTGAGGCTCCAGGTCTGAACCACTGCAGCTCTGACTCCCCTCCCCCTGCCTTCTGGTCGCATTGTCCTCTGTCTGCGCGTTGTCTCCTAGGAACACACGCCCTGCCGCCGTCCCGGCTCAGACTCCGGAAGCAGGGGCCTCGAGGAGGGACCCACTTGCCTCTACAGGGTCATGGCTCACCGCGCTCATGGCTCACCGCGCCGAGCGGGAGGCCAGTGTCTGGGACAGGATGCTGCCGCGTCTTGGGGTTTTCTTCCCTTCCCCTGGTGCGTTCTCTCACTCGGCTCCTCTGACCTGCCGTACGCCTGATGTCTGAAAGTCTGAGTGGGACGGGGTCCTGTCACATAGGGAACAGACGTTGGATAGAGTGCTTCCAGCTGATGGAGCAGTAGAAAGGTTTTTCCATCATTTCCATTGCAGGGTCTGAATTTTCTGTAAAATACCCATCAAATGGAGCGCTTCTCAGCTGGCTCAGTGGTAAGGAATCCACCTGCCAGTGCAGGAGAGTCGGGTTCGATCCTTGGGTTGGAAAGATCCCCTGGAGAAGGAATGGCAACCCACTCCAGTGTTAGCGCAAAGTAGGGCAGTTTTGCCAGCAAATGCAGTATAGCACAGCAGAGGTTATTAATCGGCACAGGGCACCTTTATTGAGAGAAAGGAATATTTTGTTTTCATTGCTGAGCAGTTCCATTTGTGGATATAAAACACTTTTATCCACTCATGATTTGTTGGACAGTTGAGCTGTTTGCACATTTAGCCATTAAACACGATGCTGCTGGGAACACGTACGTGTGAGTTTTTGTGTGGATGTGTGGTTTCACTTGTGTTGGGTATATATACCTTGGAGTGAAATTGCTGGGTCCTGTGATCACTCCTTTGAACCTTTTCAGGAACAGCCAGGCTGGTTTTCAGAACCATTGCCCCATTTTTCATTCCCACCACAGTGTGTGATAGATCCAATTTCTCCAGCACTCACTGCTGTCAGCACTTAAACGCCTGTCTTTTTTGATTATAGCCATCCTAGTGGGTGTGAAGTGGTGTCTCATTGTGGTTTTGATCTGCAATTCCCTCATGAATGATGCTGTCAAGCATATTTTCATGTGTTTATTATCTAGCCATTTGTGTATCTTGAGTAGAGATCTTGAGGTTAATGCATATCATCTTCTTCTGAGAAAGTTTCAACAGATTCATATTTTAACTTATTTAAATTTCTAGTTTTACTTTTGAACAGAGCAGTATGGAGATTTCAAAAACAAAACAAAACACCCATCTCTTTCAGAACAATACTATCTAAGAAGGGCTCTTTTGAGTAATAAAATTATTTTTAAAATGTAAAATTTTAGTCCCAGATCTAGTGCCATTTGATAAGGTAAATTAACAGTTGAAATCCTAGCAGAAAGGGAAGCTCCTGTCACCCGAAATGATCCTCTTCCTATGTGCTTCCGACGCTCCTCTTTGTTGAGAAATCAGAAAACCCTTAGACCAGCTTGCCACTCGCTTACCACCTGTGGTTTTAGTACAGAAAAAGTTTTTAACCAAAGGATTCAGTTACTTTGCTGTTTCTTGGAAACTTTGAGATGGTAGTTCCACCCACTGTTCTTGATCCCTGAGGTTTTCTTCTTTCACTAGCACAAGATCTGAGGACCTAGTTGAGTCTGTCTTTACACTTAAAAAGAAAAAGCAAATGGAAAAAAAAATTTGAGACCACTTTGAGCCTTCTCACCTCCAGTGTAAGATAATGGAGGCTGCAGAACAGCGCCTGAATGTATTACTTTAAGTGGTAAACGGGGGTGCTTAAGTGAAGGGACTTCAGCAGGCAGAGGGGCTGGGCTGGTCCAGGTGTGCCTGGTTTTAATCACAAACATCCTTGCATGAGAGAGGTAGGCGCTTCAGAGGCAGAGAGAGAAAAAGGAGAGAGGAAAACAGAGCCTTAGAGGTCGGAGTGATGATCTTTGAAGACGGATGAAGGGGCCACAAGCCAGAGAAGCCGAAAAGGCAAGGCATTGGATTTTCCCTTCAGAGCTTGGAGAAGAAAACAGCCTTGCCAAACACCTCCACTTTAACCCAGTGAAACTGAATTTGACCTTCTGGCCTTCAGAATCTGTTGTTGTTCACGCGGTAAGTCCTCTCCCACTCTTTGTGAACCATAGACTGCAGCATGCCAGGCTCCCTTGTCCTTCGCTATCTCCTGGAGGTTGCTCAAACTGGTAAGAGAATAAATTTGTATCTTAAGACACTGGTTTTTGGTAATTGTTAGCATTGGCCATACGGAATGAGGCTGTGTTAACCTTGTTTCCTTGTCCTCATTAACAGAGGAGTGGACTTGAATTTGTTAGCTTATATGAGTTAAATTACCCCTTTCCTCTTCATTTATTTTTTATTGTTTTTATGATAAAAATAACTATCACTGTCAAAAATCATAGTGTTGAATATATGGAATGCCTCATATATCATCATTTGAGTTTTTGCCCCATTACTGGTGGATTCAGCCAGTAATTTAGTTTAAAAACCGTATAATATGTGTTCCTATCAAATACAAATTTTACGGTGATAAATTCTCTGAAGAAAGTTAAAGCAGGTTGTGTGGTAGGGTGGTTGGAGAAAGTTTCTTGGAGAAGGTGACATTCAACTGAGACATGAGCTTTGCAATAAGGGAAGAGCCAGAGAGCAAGAACAGCAGGGGCAAGTGAGCTTGAAAGAGTTATTTGGAATATGGTTTCAAACCATTGCAGACCACAGCAAGAATGCAAAGGAGAAAAATACTGAAAACCAGAATGAATGTTGCGATTATGGTATCAGTAATTCACTGTGTCCCTGTCTGTGTATTTGGCCTCTAATGTTTGTCGGAACAAGGCTCTGAGGATAGAGGGAGCAGACCCCACGCACACACATCCTGCCCTTACGAGTAAGAAGTTCCTGGGTCTCAGAAGGTAATATAAAGGAACTGTCCCTCTGCACATTTTATTGATTTTCAATTTCAGTGATGCACGATGAGCAGTTTCTAATGAACATAATGGCATCAAAAGCAAGCTGATATTTTGCTTTGCTTAGGCTGCAATATAATGATATATTTTGTATTTGGGAATTGTTGAACTTTTTACTTGGTAAAAAGTGGTTATGGAGTTGTTCCATGTACCAGTGGATGGTTTTTAAAAGCCTTGTGACCAGTTTGCCAGTAAAAGTATTTCTAGAACTTTGACATAGGATGCAATGTTAATAATTTCCTTGTTCTCCATATCTCTGTTGAGTGGAGATACTTTAAGTTTCTTTGCTCCTAACATTCTCCATTATGCAGCAGTTCAGAAAGATCTGTCCATCCCACACTTTCCAACATGGTAACAAGGGACTGCTTCTAGTCCGAGTTGATGATGAAGCACTTAAAGGAAAAGCAGAAGACAGGAAAAAGGGAGGAGTTGGGGAGGAGAGGTTATCCTCTGCAAATCAACTCTCCTTTTTAGGGACAGTTAGGATTTGACAAACTTGTCAGACCATTTTACAAAAGCCTTGACCTCAAAGAAAACACTTTAAAAATTACTTAAATTTAAGTAGAATTTGTTTTGAATTAGCAAATTTAATATTACCAGCTTCGGTGGTTGCTGTGAAATTCACATATTACAAAACTCATCATTTAAATTATTTTAAAGTGATGGTTCCAGAGATTCAGAGATTTCTTTGAACAGTTGAAAATGAGAGGGGAGGCTCCAGACTGCTGACTGCTTGGTGTCCTGAGACAGTGGCGCTGGAGTCTCCGACAGGCCCTCTCTCTTGCTGTCTGTGTGAGGCAAGCCGCCTGCTTCTCCATCAGTCTGTTATTTCACCTAGAAGGTGAAGGTTGCCTAGAATAGGTCAAGCTCAAAGAGGGCAACCCTAAGTGTAGATCACGTGGGTTGCTCTCTGGTCACTGAATCCTGTCCAACTCTTTGCTACCCTGTGGGCTGTAGCCTGCCAGTCTCCTCTGTCCCCGGGATTTTCCAGGCAAGAATACTGGAGTGGGTTGCCATTTCCTTCTCCTAAGGAGATAACTTGTGATTTTGCAGTAATGAATGTACCATTTTTCCTAGTAGAACATTTCTAGATTAGACTCGTACAGTTCACAGACTGGAGAGGGTTATAAGGCAGGTGCATGGGCTTGTTTTTATCCTCTTTCTTCATTATTAGTGTTTTCTGTGCTGCCTGTCCTTGTGGATATGATTCAGACAGTGAACTCAAATGATCATTGCAAATTGATCACATCTTATCACAGTGGGAGCTGTGGTTAGACTGATGGACAAATGCCTTCTAGTTTGAGAGGCTCTCGTGGCCTTTTTTTTTTCCCTTGGGCTGCTCACGGGCTTTCTCTAGTTGCTGCTCCGGCTGGGCTTTCTCTAGTTGCTGCTCGCGGGCTTTCTCTAGTTGCTGCTCGCGGGCTTTCTCTAGTTGCTGCTCGCGGGCTTTCTCTAGTTGCTGCTCGCGGGCTTTCTCTAGTTGCTGCTCATGGGCTTTCTCTAGTTGCTGCTCGCGGGCTTTCTCTAGTTGCTGCAAGCGAGGGCGACTCTCCAGTTGCGGCTCACGGGCTTTCTCCAGTTGCTGTGAGCGCTCCCAGTTGGGCGACTCTCTAGTTGTGGCACGCGGGCTTCTCTTCCTGTGGGGGCTTCTCCTGTTGCGGAGCATGGCCTCAGCCGTCCCCGTGACATGTGAGATCTTCCCAGACTAGTGATCGAATCCCTGCATTGACAGGTGGAGTCTCAACTACTAGACCACTGGGGAAGTCCTCTCAGGCTGTTTTAAAGGAAGAATCTCTCAAAGCAACTTTATTTAGTGATTCTTAAAATCGTCTAAAACCTTGGAGTTGATTGGGAAATTTTATGCCAAATGTATGGGAAAGAATAAGTGAGAATGAGAAATAAATCCGTTCTCAAGTATTTTCATTAATATTTTGTGGGATTTTCCAGAAACTTCAGTTTGTTCTACAAAAAATGTTCTCTTTGTATATAAGGGCTACACCGTCTTTGCCTCGGCTGGCAATGTGTTCCCTCCTCTTGTTTGAGCATCTCACAGATGTGTTTCTTTGCATCTCATTGAGAAGCAATTCCACTTTCCTCCCAGTTTATTGTTGACTGTGTAATTTTGTTTATGATGTTTTTGTTGCTGGTGGTTTTTCCCATCCTCTGTACTCAGGAAGCCCATCTCGTTCTCTATTTATGGTAATTACTAGAGAGCATTTTATTTTGGCCCGTGGGGAGTGCCTGCTGTGTTTCTTTGTGTGGGTACGTATGTTAAAATTGGAAAGGGTTTTCTGTGAGGTCAGGGCTTTTGTAAAATGGTCTGAAAAAGTTTGTCAAACCCTAACTGCCCCTAAAAAGGAAATCTGTTTTGTATAGGATAACCTCTTCTCCCCCAACCATTCTTTTTCCTGTCTTCTGCTTTTAAATGTTTCATCATCAACTCTTAGGCTAAAAACAGTCCCTTGCCGTCATGTTGGAAGGTGTGGGACGAACAGATCTTTCTGATTTGCTGCATAATGGAGAATGTTAGGAGCAAGAAGGCAGCAGACCTTCTAGAGACCTCTTACCTGGAAGGAGAAATTGAATTATGTATTAACACGGACAGGAGATCTGACACAGTAGAGTTTGACAGGGCTTGTTTTGATAGCACAAGGAGAAGAATAAAAGCTTCATTTTCTCCTACAGGTGACTTAGGGGCTGGAATTATTCTGCAGCAGTTTGAGTTTGGGGTTAAGAAGAAATTGAACATACAAAGGCTTTTTTCCCTTCTCAATTTAGTTTTTAGGCCTCTCTGGCAGCTCAGCTGGCAGCTCAGTTCCTGCAGTGCAGGAGAACCTGGGTTTGATCCTTGTGTTGGGAAGATCCCTGGAGAAGCAAACAGCTCTCCACTCCAGTATTCTGGCCTGGAGAATACCATGGACTTTGTAGTCCATGGAATCGCAAAGAGCCAGACACATCCTCCCAGTGATGGGGTTTTAAAGATGATCTACTTCTCCAGACTCTCCCTCCTGATGTGATTAAATCAGTGAGCAGCCATAACCTAGTTTCCCAGTACTTTTACTGAGATAACATTTTGAGTGTTTTATTGGCAAATCAGACCTTGGCTCTGACTCATAGATATGCAGGGTTGGTTTCCTCTTCAGTTGGAGGCAGGGAAGCTTTACGTGGTTTATTCAGTGATTCAGTTCCTTGAAGGTAGTATGGGTTCAGTTTGTGTTTACGAGAAAGGAACGCTTTAGTATCAGCTAAAACTTTTCTCGATTTTAGAGAATACTGAATCCTCAATTTTAGAGGATTAATGTCAAGAAAATAAGTGTATTCAAACATGCTGTGTGTTCTATTTAAATAGTTAACCTGGTTTCCTTAGTTACATGGTTTCTTCCTTTTTTTAAGCTTCATTTCCTCAACAGTTGCTCAGTAAGCTCCTAATGTGCCAGGCTTGCTGTTAGGGAGTTATTAGGAAATGGTTGATTTTAATTTAGTGAGACCAAGTCCATCAAAAATGGGAGTGTCTGGATGGGTGGTGCCCACACGGAGTGTACCACAAATCTCTGGGCCCCAGCCCTACCCTGGCATTGACTCAAGCTTGGTGCCGAGGTCTGTCCTCGTTAAAGCTTCCCAGGGATTTCCAGGGTGGCTAAGCTCCTGTGCTGCCCAGAGCTGGAACGGCAGTCTACCAGCAGTAGAGGTGGAGGGCAGGTTAGGAGGATGGAAATGTAGGTTTCCAGGAACCCCCGTTCAGAGTGCTTTTCAGGAGAGAAACTTAGGAATTCGAAGAGGAAAAGCACAGTGTAGGTCTGGCAGTGGGCTGTGACTCACAGGTGGTGGGTCTGATAGGAAATAGAGTTGACCACGTAGAGGGAATTATTTTCTGTATTCTTCCTCCCAGTCTTTGGGGCATCTCAAAGAAGCTTCTCTAGATCCTTCTGTGATTTCACTTGAGAGCTCACCCGTGTGCAAGCCTCTCTGACTCGTCACCACTTGAACACTTACCTGGGAGAGCGGGCCTCAGGCCTGCCACTGCTTAGGGCTGGATGTCGTCATTTCCTCATTTGCATGTGAAGCTGAATATAGGAAGGGGCGTCTGCACGTGTGTTTGAGTGAGTTATGACTTCATGTTGCTACACAGAACTTTCTCACCAGCAGTAGCCCTGGGCCTGCAGCATGGCCCATGCTGAGCAGTGGGTTTCTGAGGTCTCCTCTGCCAGATTATTGAAGTTAAAACAGGGCATCATCCAATGCTGAGGTTTCTAGAAAGGCTCTGGAGTATGTGAAACATTCCTTTTCTTCCTTCCACTGTCAGTCCTCTGCCTTCATTCACTGTTTATTTGGAAGCATCATTTTTCCTAAGTCTCTGAAAACCCTTTTGGCCGTAAAATGACTTGTCCAGATCAGGCAGCCTTTACCTGACTTCACCCCTTACTTTCAGCCAAGAGGTGAACTATGTTTTTCTGCCCTTTTGATAAGACTGGAGTCTAGGTTTGATGTTTAACTACGAGCTGTATTCAGATCTCTAGCTTTGACAGGTAGCCTGAACTTTGACCTCTCGCCCACGGTCTGTGTGGACAACTCCAGCTGAGTGTAAGAATGAAGCTCTTGGTTCCTTCCTCCCTACTTTCTGCTCCAAAACACTGTTTTCAGAAGTGCCCCCTTTTTCCACCAGAAAGGAAAGGAAATATTCTGAGATGAAAACTTGGGGGCTCACCTTTTGTTTATTCCTGGTTTCTCACTTGTATGTCGGCTCTAAGCTGGTTTAGTCCTCACTGCCGCCTGCTTCCTCCTTGGTCCTCACTTCCTGTGGGCAGTTGTCAGACCTTCCTTTATCTCCTCTGCACCCATCCCCTCCACCTCCAATCTCCTGTTTTAATCTCAACCCAGCAACCTGTGTGAGCTTTTAAAAATATAAATCAAATTCTGTTACTTCTTTGCTCAAAACTTTTCTGTGGTTTCCCATTTGGAGTAAAACTGTCATCTTCCCTCTTCCGCTTTATTTTTTCACACACATCACATGAAGTGTAAATGGTAAACTTTTACTTCACAGCCGCTGTGCTGTCAACATGGGTTTTCTCTTATCACTGTAACATGCCAACTTAGGAGGGACTATGACGTTACTTCTAGAAGGCCTATTTGCTATTCCTAACAGCTGTACTTGAAAAATGAAACTGCTTATATCACCTTTTAGGGGTCAGCCTTCATGACTTTGGAGGAGCTCTGTTGGTCTGTAGGTAAGCATGAATCTTTTCATTGAATGGAGCTAAAAAACTGCAGGAAATCTCATTTTGCATGAAAGAAATGAGGGAGCAAGTGAAAGTTTTTAGGTGGCAGAAATGGTTGTGATCATCAAAAATCGTTGTGAAATAGTGATATGGTTAAATCTTGTCATTGGACTAGGAACTGAATTCACTGGTAGTAAATATCTCAGTTTGAATGAAGTTGACATCTACCTGGTCACATAGATCATGCATTCTTTGCATTGTAAAGACTAAGAGCTGGCGGGGGGGTGGGGTGGGTGGAATACTAAAACAGTTGATAATTGAGCCTAATTGTTTTATGTATTTCTTGGTATTAGAGGTTTGAGGTTGTACTTTTATCTGTATGTGTTCAGTCTGTTCTTTATTTACTGGTGAGTTATTGTTGAAGTCATGATTAATATTTAGTTAATAAACACCAGTACTTCTGTTTTCTGGTGTCTGTTTTGAGATGGGGCTGCGAAATGAGAGCTGTGTCGCTGGTCAGTTGTAGGGGCAGGTGTTGGGAGCACGAGCAGGACAAGGACTTAACAACTCTGTGCTAAGTTGGGTTGATGATCATTTTGTAGGTCATGCTAGGAAATTTGGAAATGCCCCCTGTAGTAGCCACTGGGAGCCTCAGAGGCTTTTGAACTTTGAAAGGAGCCCCAAGGATTGATGCTTTTAGAATGTAAGTCATGCAGTTATTATTTCCATCATAATCAGAGACTGAGAAGGGCAGAGGAACCAAGAGTTTTCAGTTCAGTTGCTCAGTTGTGTTTGACTGCAGCACACCAGGCTTCCCTGTCTATCACCAACTCCCGGAGCTTGCTCAACCTCACATCCATCCAGTTGATGTCATTCACCTGTCTTATCCTCTGTCATCCCCTTCTCCTCCCACTGTCAATCTTTCCCAGCATCAGAGTCTTTTCCAGTGAGTCAGTTCTTCACATCAAGTGGCCAGAGTATTGGAGTTTCAGCTTCAACATCAGTCCTTCCAATTAATACTTAGGACTGATTTCCTTTAGGATTGAGTGGTTGGATCTCCTTGCCAAGGGACTCTCAAGAGTCTTCTCCAACACCATGGTTCAAAAGCATCAATTCTTTGGCTCAGCTTTCTTTATAGTCCAACTCTCACATCTGTACAGGACCACTGGAAAAGCCAGAGCTTTGACTAGGCGGACCTTTTTGGCAAAGCAGTGTGGCTGCTTTTTAATATGCTGTCCAGGTTGGTCACAGCTTTTTTCCCAAGGAGCAAGCATCTTTTAATTTCATGGCTGCAGTCACCAGCTGCAGTTCTGAAGCCCCCCAAATAAACTCTCTCACTGTTTCCATTGTTTCCCCATCTATTTGCCATGAAGTGAAGGTTTTGTGGGAGAGGAAACAGAAAAACCAGCCAAGGGTCAGATTTCTAATTATTTGCCTTAGGTTTGGCAATTATGATGTCTTTTCTGGCGATGAGAAGAGTCTTCATGCAGGCGAGGTGTGGGAGTCAAGTCCCTTGCAGGCTGTATACCTGTGATTCTCAGTGTGTTCTCTGACCAGCAGCATCACCTGGGAGAAACTTTGTGGGTGGAACCCACGTGTGTGGTTTGTTAAGCTCCAGTGTTTTTCTCAGATTCTCAGGTTGGTGGCAACTCCTTGGTCATTTGTTTGTACACAGGAAACAATTCCATAACTGAAATCCAGGTCTCTTACCTCCTGACCACTGTTAATATGTGTTTACTCTATTGAATAAGTATTGCTGTTGTGTACCTGACTCAGCCCTGAAGGCTGGAAATATGAAGATGAAACAGACGTGGCAAAGCCTCTGGAGTCACATAGACTAGTCTGTCTTAAGTTTGTGTGCATCATTCCAGTTATTGTGGAGTTATCAAATGTGGAGGACAGAGGCACGAGAAACAGTAGGGTGTGACCTGCCACATGTGGCCTGCATTTTCCATTAGTGGGAAGTGCTATTTGGAGGGGTGACAAGCATTAAAATTATTTCTGGAGGTCCATTCCTGTAATGACAAGGTACAAACTGATGGTCCTTAACTCAGGGGACTGTTGGAGGATATGAGGAAAGGGGAGAAAGAACAAACGTGATTGGGTGTTCATTGATATTAAATCAAAGGACAAAGTTTATTTGTGTACTTTACTATAACTGGAAAATTTTCATAAAATGGCCCCCAAACCCCTTAACAGGTTTTACAGTGTAGCGTGACCAGACAAACAGTCCCCTAGGAAAGTGTGGATGCTCATGCTTATTTCCTGGGTAGAGGTTCTTTCTGAGCCAGAAAAAGCCAGCAAGTCAAGTAAGTCAGTCAGGTATTGACAGAGCTCATCACGTCACCCAGCAGTGTCCCAGGGCCTGGGGGAGAAACAGAAGTATGAAAATCAGCCTAGCCCTTGGCCTGGCTTAGAGGCCCATGACCTTGGCTAGTCCTGGCAGGAGGTGGGGCAGTGGCCAATCTCAGAAGTTTGGGCCGCCCGCTGGTCCTGGGAGACTGGCCGGTGGGGTGCTGGTTTTTGTCTGCTCTTAAACCCAGAGAAGTTATTTTGCAGGGAAATAATTTAGAACATGATTTGAAGGCATATTAAAGCAGTGCGTGTCTTTAGGGCTTCCTCGTAGACTGAAGAATCTTGTCTTTCATCCTCTGAATTCCATGTACATTCCCTGGAAATTTGAAAGGTGAGATGTGGCAGAACAAATTGGAACCACTTTCTGGGAGTTATGTGGGTAAATGGCAGTTCTTGCCTACTTTAGACTCTGGTTTTCTTGTGCAGGGTATTCTCATATTCCAGAATTTTCTTGTACCTGTTTTGAAGAGTCTTAGGGCCATAATGAAATGAGTTAGCAAGGAACACAGCCAATTAAACAACTCTGTCCAATTCATTATTAGTACCGATCTAGAACCGGAATGATGGAGACATTCTTTAGCCGGGCTGTCCATTTTGAGAAGTACATGGCTGATGAGTTCTTGAAATGTGTCCAGTACAACTTAAGGAACTTAATTTTTAGTTTTAATTAAGTCAGTTGTAAATAGCCACATGTGGCTGGTGACTGCTCTGTTGGATAGTGCAGCGTAGAATATGCCATTTGGGGGTTTGGGGGTATTCTTATTAACATAAAAAGGCTGTAAGGATGAGAAGATCCCAATCAGTCAGAATGCCCTTGGGAACCTACTCGTTAATGATTTATTCCCAGATGAGGCTGTTGGGAGTTGCTCGTTGGCATTGTCAACATAGAATCGTCCCTCATTCTGGTTTCTCTTTCCAAGACCCACGTCAAGTATTTATTTGTAATTTCACTTAATTTCTCCTCCATTTCCTCCACCGAAGGGAGATTGCCAGTCCGATTTCTGCCAGTGTCTTGGAGATAATGCCCTCCGGACCGCGAGTTCTTTTGATTATGTTGAAACAACAAACTGTCAGACCAGGAATTGCAGGGGGTTGAACGCTGTGTGGCGTGGTCCCTGCCCGCACCGTTTAACCGTGAACGTGCGCTGCTGCTGCCTTGACAACGGCGGGGTCTGACATGCTCAGACGCAAAAAAGCTGACTTGGCAGCTGCCCAGCAGATTTTTATAAAGGCTCAGTTGGTGGCCGGAGATTCAGGCTGTCAGAGTTGTGTTATGCAATAAATCGTTTTCAGCAGAAGTTCTTAATCCAATTTCGGCTGTAGCTTTTTATTTTATTTTTTTAAATAGGCGGTAATCAAAGATAAGTACACATTATTTAATGGGAGTTTGGAAGAAATAAAACTCTCCTTGCATAAGCATTTTTAGTCCGTTTACTTTATCCCTGGAAGCTTGTCTTTCGGAGGAAAATTTCTGCTTGAAGTGCTTTTAATTTAAAACCAAGGCAAAGGAAAGTCATTCTCAAGTTCAGTAAGTCAGTGGCTTCCTGGCCATTTATTAGATTTCTAGGTGTGAATGTTCCCCCATTTCTCTTTGATGTTTGAATATTGACAGATAACCATTTTAAGTAATTAAAAATGAAGATTGAGTTGATTTGAGACATTGAGTTGATTTCCAGTGGAGAAAATATTTTGTTAAAAGTAGAAGAAACAGTAGTTTTAACCTCTTTCTCTTTTCTTTAATATTTTCTCTCTCTGGCTCTTTAAATCCTTGTTTGTGTGGAATCGGTGCCAAGAATCAACATCCCTAACAAATTATTACTGTTATTATTTTGGATGCTTTCATTGTTCTCTCAAACCGTTGATGGAAGAGGCTGATATTTCAGACAGCAACAAATTGCATTAAGTAGGGTGATTTACCAGCAGGTATATGCAAAACTTGGGCTCTTGAAAATAAAAGGCATTTATGTAGAGGTGTCCAGACATTCTTCCCTGGAAGGAGGAAAGGGCTATGAATTTCTTTCCACCTCCCTCCTGGAGCCAGTCTTTCACAGTTTTCTTACTGGTAGTATCTTTTCAGTCATCAGCCGCCCCCCCAAGCCCATTGCCCACACCCCAATGTGGCATTTCCGGTTACTGCACCCAGCGTGCGACTGAGCGCTGAAGCTGGGCATCACCCCCACACCTCCTTTTAAAGGAGGTGGAGAGCCTTGGCAAAATGAATGGAGATGGAATATATGCACTTGGTGGTGTTGGTAACTCATCCACTGGCTGCTGTAATCCACACACTTAATTGTTTGTCTTAACTACTGTATCAGTTTTAGTGAAGGGATGTCATGTCGGGAGCAGATCTGCCTGTGAACATGCATGCTCTCTCCTCTCCCATCCTGCATGCCCCTGTCTGCTTGGTTTACTTACCAGAAGCTCTGACAGGAGCATTTGACTGGCTGCTCCCTCCCCGTGGAAGCAGAAGTGTTTTCTGTGGAACATGGTAGTGTGTGCACATGTCTGCACCCCCTCAGTCCCCCAAGCCAATCAACATTTAAAATGTTGTTGGGAGGTTCTGGACTTCAACGTAAAATTTATGTGTATTGGATACTGGTTTTATTTTCTGTGGTGATGATGATAAAAATGATCTGCATGGTAATGAAGACCTTTGCTGGAAGGAACCTAGTCCTCGGTTGACCTTTGTCCCAGTTTCTACCAGCTGTCCCATCATCAGTATTAACAGCTTCCTTGGCTGTGAAGATAAATTACTTGGTCACTCATAATGGATGAGGCTCTTAATGCAGTTTGCCCACAAGTAGTGGGAAGTTAACTCTCTTCCATGGGAACTAGTTTCATTTTTATATAGTTGTGTTAGAAAATGTGTGTGTGTCTGTATTTAAATTGATCAGAAATGGGCTTCTGTAGAACCTGGCACCGGAAACCAACCAGGACTGACTGACCTGGAAACCCTTATTGCTTGCACTCCAGTATTTGAGTGCTCGAAAGAGGATTGGAAGACTGCCCAGACCTATGGCTGAGTGGACGACATGGCTTTTCTGAATCAACGACCTGATCAGTTTTGAGACAGTCAAATAGAAGAACTCTTGGTGCAGTTAGAACATGTTAATTCAGTAGTCCAGAATTTTGAAGCCATGGAGAGAAAATTTGAATTGTTAGCAAATTCATTTTATATTAAGGCCCTTTTGGGGCTTTAATTGAAACTGACATTGATAAGAATTTACACCATCAGTGAAAGTTGGAGTAGGCACATTTAAAATAGTCATGCATGCCCATGTCTGCAGCCCCAGCCCTTCTCCATGAGGCTCAGTGTGTAGGAGACGTGGCAGTCTGTACCCTACAGATCATGTACCTTCATAAACCTGGCTAAGGAAGAAAGCATCTCATATGTTCTTATATGTCTCTCTGTGTTGGTTTTGGTTTTGACCTTAGAGGTTGGGAGAAAAATCATAGAAAAATACTTTGCAACTGAGAGCCGTGAGTTTTGTCGGTTTGGGGCCTTCTTTGGGTTTTGTGGCATGGTAAGGGGGAGGTACACCCCTTCACCCAACAAATACAGTCACCTTGGGAGGATATGGTTAACTGCAGGCATAATGAGATCCTACTGGGTGATGTGACTGCTGAAAAATATGCCAACTTTCAGATGGTGCAGAGAAATAGAAATGATACTGCATATGCTGGTCCTCTTCTGGGATATTATTCACATTTGTGTTTAATTCTGTGTCACCTTTAAAGGGAAGTCGTCCCAACTTGGGTAATCAGGGAATGAGAGCTTGACAGATCATGTCACACTGATTCAAGGAGCTAACCACTTCTCAGTGTCTTAACCTTTTTTGTTGATTTCATTCTTGTTATTTGGTCACTTGTTTTTCACTCAGTTAAAAGAAGTCAAAGGAAAGAGTTCAATACAGACCTCTTATTTCTGACAGTAGAAATGGCGACAGATGTTAGAAGCATTCATCTAGGGTTTCACCTCATCTTCATCTTTGCCTGTTTTCCGATGGAAGGTAGAAAGTGATGTGAAATGGGCAGGATGGGGCTTGTCTGAAAGTTTACAGCAGAGCTTCTGAAGCTTTCATGGGCGTGGGCATCACCAGGGAGTCCTAATCTGAGCCTGCATCTCTGCAGGCTGCTGAGAAGTTGAGGCACTGGTGGTGTTTGGAGCGCTGCTGGGTCTCCAGGCTGGCCTGTGGGCTTTGGAGAGCCGTCGGCGGGGCTGTCTGCTGCACGGTGTGTGGGGTCTTCATGCGCTTGCTTTTGTGCCCCCTTTTCTTACATGTCTGTTACAAAGCTTGGAGCAGCTAGAGGTTATGCTGTTGCTTTTCCTTTCAATGAAAAGATGATGACGAGATACATTCTACTTTAATGCCTGAGCCCTTGCCGTTTTCAAACTTTTTTTCAAAGAATGGTAGATGTTTTGCAGATGAAAACAAAACCCTGTCACTTGTACTTTCAAAGATCTTATTACTTAGTCTTCCATTTGCCAAAGAAAGTGATTTTTCAAAGTCAGTATCAAAGCAGATCTATGTGATGACTCCCCCCTCCCTCCCTCTGTCTGCCAGCAGATCTAATTTGTTTTCTTTAAATTTCAGTGTTTTGCAGAGCATTTTGGGGAACTTGGGGAGAAATCAGAGATCTGTGGAGTAGGAATGAGGACAAGTGGTGTGTCGTCATCTGGGGGTTGATTCTTCTTAAGATTTAGATGGTCTGTTCACCTAGAGGTCTTATCATGGAAACCCCAAATGACAGGAGCTGTTTTTAAATCATTAATGCCGCTCGCTCACCAGAACTGGCCACACACTCTGGGCAGCTGAATTTGCGTCCAAATGAGACTGCTTCACGCTGGATCAGTGGTGTGACTTCTCCTGTATCTGCCTTTATTAAGCTGACCAGTAAAGCAAATGAACCGGGGCTGGGCATGGTGGAGGAAGCTTGCTTTCACGGGGAAGGGCTTGCTCTCTGCTCTCAGCACTGCGGTGCAGATCCCGGGTGATTCCCTCTGAGGAGTGGGAGAGCCACTAGGCCCACGAAGGTCAACAGGGGATCGTGAGGATTTTGAACACTGAGGCACCACTGGCTTTTCAGTTGATTTGGAGATAGTGATTTGGGGCTGAATAAGTGAATAGAGAGGTGGGAGGAGATAGAATGAGGGGCTCCTGGGAGACAGGAGAAGGAGCCTGCAGAGACGGTTGGCAGGGAGAGGAGCAGAGAACTCAGAGGGCTGTTTTGTGAAGCGTTTAACTGAGGTGAAGTGACTGTGGGGCAGTGGATTTGGGCTCTGTAAGGCCACATAGACTTGGCGCTGTCTTCACAGGGAGCTCGCTGGTGGCAGAGGGGTGTTAGGTATGACAGGCTTACCACTGAGAATGTGAGGTGTCGCCTGGCCCTGTTGGAGTCGTCACTGTGAGGCCCTTTTATGGGGATGGTGTGTTTTCAGTCAAGAAAATTGGAGTGATTTCAGGCCCTTCACTTAGCCCATCCTGGAAATTTGGCACCAGAAGGCCGGGTGTGGGTGGGTAATGTGGGAAGCATGATGTTGAGTGACAGAGCTGGGATAACACTGTGAGGAGCACGAGAAACGACTCTATGGCTGGTTAAATAAGACAGCTATAGGAAAAGGGAAAAGAAGACGGAAGGGCTGGACTTAAAAGGTATGGAAGCTCTTGGGGCAGGAGTGGGGTTTGCCTTTGGAGTTCCTGACTTCTAATGAGAGAAGGGCTATGTTCAAGAGCACTCAGTAGAACGTGGATTGTTCAGAACTATGAGAAGGCAAGTGTTAGGCCCCTGAAGAACTTTCTTCTTTCCAGCTTCCCAGGACACCCGGCTTGCAGGGCCCTGTGTGCTGGCTGCAAGCCCACCTTGCCAACCTCCCACTAGAGAGGGGTGTGCACTGAATGTGGGGATTCATCGTGACTCTGCAGCTGTGAACGGCAGTTTGAGTTCTAATTTCTAAATCATTACTTAACCTGCTAAGCTTTTGGAGACAGTCGACTTCTTACCTATTAGGTTTGTGTCTTGCGTCAGCAGCGAGGGAGGTGATAAATCTTGACCAGCACTCTAGATCATAAAAGAACTCGTGTGTGTGTGTGTGTGTGTGTGTGTGTGTGTGTGTGTGTGTGTGTGTGGCTTATTTTTAATGTCTGGAACTTGAAACCCTGTATTCTGAGTCCTAGATTTCCTTTTCCTATATTTATAAGCATCTTGTTGGGCTTCCCTGGTGGTTCAGAAAGTAAAGGATCTGCCTGCGATGCAGGAGACCTGGGTTTGATCCCTGGGTTGGGAAGATCCCCTGGAGAAGGGAATGGCTGGCACCCCACTCCAGTATTCTTGTGTGGAGAGTCCCTGGCAGGCTTACAAGTCCATGGGGCTGTAGAAAGTTGACAGGACTGAACAACTAACACACTATCCAGGTAGGTGTTACGGAGCTGCTGATGTTACTGAGTGAATGTTAAATGTGTCTTCCTTTGCACAAGTTTTCCTCTCATAAGGCTTGTCTGTTTTAATTAGACATCAGTCTTCAAGGTGTTACTTCTCTTTGGAAGGCCTGCAGTCAGAATGAAGGCTGCAGTCTGAACAGGAAGAAGTAGATCGTCATAGGGATTTTACATTGAAAGCTATTTTGGGGGCTTCCCAGTTTATAAACGGTGTGTATGTAGGACATAATCGTTTATAATCATGGCCTGGTTTGTTGTGGAGATCTAATTGCTGAGGATAGGAACCTGGAGTGGTAAAGACCATTCTGTCCCGCGGCCTTCCCTGTGTCCTGGAAGGTGGACTTAGGCCCATGAGCATGGCCATGAGCAAGGCTGAGACTGAGTTGAAACTGATACGCTAGAGGCACGTTCGCACACACTCAGGGGACTTGCTTGCTGCCAAGAGGGAATTCATTGTGCTTTTCACCTCTTATGTAGCTGAATCATTGGCCTTTTTGCCAGGTTGGTTCCTTGGGCTCCTCAAGTGGCGTCTGGTCAGAGCACTTGGTTTTCTTGGTTTTCAACCGTGTAGTTGGCTGGCCTCTGGTGACCTGCGGAGTGGCGGTTAAGAAGCTGCGTGCGCTCTTCCCGTGGCATGGAGGCAGAGTCTGCTGGTCGCTTGCAGTCTTCATGTGTGAACTTGAGCACCACCCTGGTCTATAGATGCCTTGGTACTTTGAGGAGAGCCACTGGGGAGAGAGGGTGTGTCTTCCTCTCCTGGAGGTAATGGAAGGTGTGAGGCACAAAGGACACCCCAGGAAAGGTGGAAATCCTGGCTCCTTGCTCCCAGGCCTTCTCTTCCCCTTCTTACAGAAGATGGAGAATCATTGTCACTCGAGGAAATCCTGGAAGATTAACAGGAGCACAGCTTCCGTTATGTGGGGCTTAGAGACTGTGTGGTTGGATTTCTGAGATGCAGTGTGTGTTTATGCAGAGTTTAGGAATTTACGAGCTGGAGAATACCTTGGATGATCTACCTCCCTTATCTCCTCGGGAGGAGGCTTTAGTGACCGGTAGTGGCAGGGAGTGAAAACCAGTTCTGTGGGGTGTGGAGTGCAGCAGCGCCTGCCCGACCCTGACATATTCTGCCTCCTGTTGAACAAAAGGAACCCGAAGAACCAGAACCCCTCTTTGTTGTTGTTCAGTTGCTCAGTCTTTCTGACTCTTTGCAGCCTCCTGGACTGCAGCATGCCAGGCTTTCCTGTCTATCACCATCTCCTGAAGTTACTGAGGTGTTAATGTTTCACTTACTTACTTAAGGCCCCAGGTACCCAAGATGCCCATAATCCTTCTTTCTCTAGATTGAACTCTTAGAAAAATGAAGTCTTGAAGTAAGTGTGTAACTGTAAGGACTTCTCAGATTAGCAGATGTCCACAGGAGATCAGATGTCCACTATAAGCAGATGTCCACAGGAGAGAACCTGTGAGGGTCTCAGGCTGTGGGAGGCAGCTCTTTAAACCTTGAGAGCCTTCTTGCTGGTTCCCTGAAAGAGTTAACTCGGTTGGCACACCGTTATCAGCCATCTACAGCCACCTTTGTCTTCCCAGACTGGGCCCTGGTCCTGCCCTCTCCCTGCTAGTCTGCAGTCTATCTTTGCTCTTGGAATTGCCGGAATGGTCCCTGGGTGGGCTGCTGGTTCTTGGTTCCCGTCCTCCCAGCCCGCCCCTTGTCTTGGTCACTGCTCTCTCAAGCGCTTTCACTGAATCTGATACAATAGACTCTTAAATGAGACCTTCAAGACCTGTTAGTGTCTGTATTCTTCTTTGAAAAACCAGCACCCCCCGCCCCCATTTGCTTTTCCACCAAGACCCATTGCCCCTTTTCTGCAGTGGTCTCTCTCCCTCTCTCTTTTTTTTCGTGTGTGATTCATTCCCTTAAAAGGCCAGTGCAGATTCAGTTTCATTTCTTCTGACTGAATGGTAAATTCCTTGAAAGCAGCACCAACTCCCAACAACAACATTTCCCAAAGAGTGGGGCATGAGCTTGTGAGGTGCCTACACTCTGGAATTGCTCACTCTAAAGAGCTCCAGTACAGTGATGTGTTACCCTTCCTGTTGTGGCTGCCATAACGCTCTTTTTCTAAACTTTGCCAAGAATATAAAACTTCAGTATTACCAGTTAATGACGGGATTTGGGCACGGGGCATGTGAAGGGAGATAATCCTCCAGTCCCATTACAGCCTGAGGAGTGGCCCTCCAGGATGGACCAGCGCCCTCTCTACAGGATGTAGTTCTCATCTCCGGAACTGGGTCTCAGTCACATAATACTTGCTTGGGATTTCTTTCTTTCTTTCTTTCTTTTTTTTTTTAAGTTTATTTTGACTCTTGAACATTTGCTTGCTTTCTTTGAAGTAACGCCCCTCTGCCTGATCTTCCTTGTTTCCCCAGGATGACAGTGATGGGATTCCGTGGTCAGAAGAAAGGGTGGTACGTAAAGTCCTTTATTTGTCTCTGAAGGAGTTCAAGAACGCCCAGAAGAGGCAGCATGGGGAAGGCATTCCTGGGAGCCTGAAGGCCGTGAACGGTGAGTTGCCTGTTTTGTTGGATTGGATGCCGTTCTGGGCCCCAGCCTTGTTTCTGAAATGGATGTGCTTGCTCGGGGCAGCTTGTGCTTCTCAAGCTGGGCCCCTTAACGGCAGTTACCCTGGTTGGGTTTATGGACCCATTTTTCTGCTCCTTTATATGCTGCATAACATAATCGGCAAGGTGCCTTTGTTAGTCTGTGCCCTGTAGACAAGACCAGGGCTGCGACCTGGTTTCTGCTGTTTCCTGGGTTGTGTGTAGAGCTGGATATACAGGTTTTCTGGGAGCATCTGTCTTTCTATCCAAGTAGGAGAGCAGAAGCAGCCTTGGATGATCTTGCTGAAATGTGGCCCCTGTTTACAGAGGAAGCAGCGTGAGTCTGTGCTTGCTGCCTGTCTCGCTGTCTCTCTGGCTCGGAGCCTCCCAAGGCCCAGGCCGGTGGCCTGCATGGCGGCAGGCAGACAACACAGGCAGAGTTGCCGTGCCTCCAGTGTTCCTCCTCCTGGGCGGTTATCAAGTGGATCCGTGAAGCCTGGAGGGAAACTCGCCCCCTGTCTCAGTCTGATGTCTTTTGACGGGTTAGCGTGACTCAGGTGGCATCAGCCCGTGAAGGCCATTTCGGAACAAGCATTTGGTCGTGGCTGTGGTAGCAGCATTCCACAGCCTCTCTTGTTAATTTCTTAGTCTAAACATGAGTGAATTGACCATGTTCTGCTTGTATTCGTTTGAAATAAGGAGATGAGGAAGAGGAGAACCTATTCTTTCTGCATCTTCGCTGTAATGGTGGAGTAGTAAAATCATGGCACAGGGGAACCTGGCAGCTGGCCAGGCTGCTAAGTGATAGATTGACTTTAGGCCGTGGAGTTTTTTTCCATCCTGCTTAGTTGTGAGGTGAGTTGTCTGGGAGCCTCTCGTTGAAACCTGTGCTTCCAGACAAGACCTGCTGGAGCTCTCTTCCCTTAGGCAATGGCGGGGCCTCCTGAGGTAGCCTTCCTGAATGGGCCTGGGGTCTGCCCTGCCACCCACTTGTATTCTGTCGCCCTCTCCTGGCATTGTGTGACTGAAGGCCAAGCCAGTGTGATGGGGAAAGGCCCTTTTGAATCCCGCGTGTGTGTGTGATCAAAAGAATGGGAGTACTCTGTTGCCACAGTGTTCCGCTCAGACCCCCGTCTTGTCATGGGTCTCCTCCAGTGGAGGAGCCCCACTCATTCCTTGACTGCCTGGAGTACAGTAAATGCTAAACCCCACATCCTTTTAAAGAGCACTTGTGATCAGTCTTGCTGTCATTGTTTCACACTGAACATGCTGTTCTGCTGTAAGTTTTGGGGGAGAGGGTGATTGGGATAGCATTTTATTGGATCTGGGGTCATGGTAGAGCCGTGGCTACTGTGGTGCTGGATTTCACTGCTGTGACAAGGTGCACACTCTCGTCCTGCTAATCAGGAGTGGTGATGCTTTGGTGCTTTTGGAATTTTTTAATAAAGAAAGATCAAACTAACTGGGAAAAAATCAGCTTTTAGTACAGAAAGGTAGCCAGGTGTCTGGGATTGACATTAGGGTAAAAGAACAAAAGCTGCAATAAGGCATTCAGGAAGAGACTAGCCCTGCCAGCTAGTCGGTCAACCGTAGCTCTTGTTTTCATCGGCATAGTCAGGGCTTGACGATACCTTGCGTCTCTATGGGGATCGTTGAAAACTTTAATTCTCTTGCCTTTCACTCTGATAAAGACTAACTTACCTTTTTTTCTTTCTTCTTCTTCTAAACACTGAGACATCGAGGCTTCTGTCCCTCTGTTGTGAAGCTGCTGTGAGCATGCCCTTTTCTGGTTCATGTTGCTGTTTGTGCAGGCCGTGTTCCAGGGCCACCTTTCTGCTGTTCCTCATACTCTGTTTCGATAGCAGTTCTAAGTAAATGCATCTCCCTGTTGTAGAACCTGTGTATGTTTCAAGAACCCTTTTCTTAAAGGCAGTTGGCATGTTAAACGAATGTGCTTTCTTATTTAGGGGGCTGCTGGAAAGCATCAGCATCCCGGGTGGCACTAGTTGTAAAGAATCTGCCTGCCAGTGCAGGGGATATAAAAGATGCCAGTTCGATCCCTGGGTCGGGAAGACCCCTGGAGGACACAGCAACCCACTCCACTGTTCTTGCCTGGGAAATCCCCATGGACAGAGGAGCCTGGCGGGCTATAGTCCATAAGGTTGCAAAGAGTTGGACACGACTGAAGTGACTTTGCATGCATGCATGTACATAATGGAAAGCATGGAAACCAGACTTGTTGCCATGGGAATAAGTCCTTCTGGGTAGGTCCCAGAGTCTCAGGGTGCTCTTCCTAAGGGGTTTGATTCAGAGAAAGCTGAAGTAGCAGGCAGCCTCCGAGACTCTTTGGGGAGTAGTAAGGATTGTAAGCAGTGTTATCTCTGAATGTGTATACACGTGTGCTTCTGTGTGTGTGTGTGTCGAGTGTTAGTGGCTCAGTCATGTCCTACTCCCTGTGACCCGAGGACTGTGCCTGTGCCTGCCCAGCTCCTCTGTCCGCGGGTCTCCAGGCAGGAACTCCGGGGCGGGCTGCCAGGCCCTTGAGTCGGTGCTGAGGAATCATTTGTGTGCAGTGCAGTGACCTTGTCTGGAGCTGGGCCTCACTGCGCCTCACAGCAAGCACTCTGGGATTCCTCATCGTGGGCGGGTGACATTGGGTGTCATGGGTAGTGGGGGAGAGAGTGGTTTCAGTAGTCATGCTTTTTCATTTAACTTCTTTTATTGTCTCCCATCTTCACAAGATTCCCTTTCAAAAGTTGAAATAGGCATTAGTTTAGTGTTGGCTGTGACAGAAAGTTACCTGGTGGTAGAGTTTGAAGCGGTCTAGTCCGGAGCCCTCACTGGGAGGAGTGGTGGGAAACGGGATGGGACAGAGGGGAGGGCAGGTGCCTGCGCCCTGTTCTGGGGTGGGGGTGGGTGGGGGAGCTTCTGTCCCCTGTGCGCCCTTTCTCGTGCTTCATGGCATGGGGGTCATGGGGAGTGGGCTCCCCCTTCTGGGAACCGTGGCATTTGTAAGGGCAATAAGACGTTCTCGTGGGGGCTGTTTGAGAATTTTCTGTGGTTGTGGCTCACTGATGGCACACAGTTCCTTATAATGAAGTAGCAGAATTGTAATTATAGCTCAAGCCACGTAACTTTGAATCCATTACTGATTTTTGAACCCAGAATGGAAGAAAATGACACCTTATCCTTGCACCAGTGGTATGAGAAAGACGGTGTTTTGTTTGACCCCTGTATTTAAGCAAAGATGTTTCAGAATTACTGGTCTTGCCAGAATTTCCTGGGAAAATGCAATTTTAAAACGATTATTTTGAGTTCACAGAATGGGCTTGACATAATTTTTATCTAATTGGAAAACGAATTGACATCAGTTCCGTGAAATCACGGGCACGCTAGGATGATAACAAGCAGCCCCCTGCCCTGGCCTCTTGTGTGAGGAAGGTAGGGGCACTGTTTGCTTAGAGGGTACACAGAACAGCTCGTCTAGGTGACTGAGCTCAGCTGTCCCACTTGGGCAGGTCTAGTAGAACAGTAAGCCAAGCAGACGTAAGATAGTAGTTCAGTTCAGTTGCTCAGTCGTGTGTGACTCTCTGCAACCCTATGGACTGCAGCATACCAGGCTTCTCTGTTTATCACCAACTCCTGGAGTTTACTCAAACTCATGTCCACCGAGTCAGTGATGCCATCTAACCATCTCATCCTCTGTCATCCCCTTCTCTTCTCGCCCTCAGTCTTTCCCAGAATCAGGGTCTTTTCCAATGAGTCATTTCTTCGCATCAAGTGGCCAGATTATTGGAGCTTTAGCATCAGTCCTTCCAATGAATATTCAGGGCTGATTTCCTTTAGGATTGACTGGTTGGATATCCTTGCCATCCAAGGGATTCTCAAGAGTCTTCTCCGACACCACAGTTCAAAAGCGTCACTTCTCTCTAACGAGAGACTATGTTTGCCATCAGTCTTGTTTTGTAGTCTATAAAGTGACAAGGGATGATATTTTTTTGTGTGTGTGGTCTTCCTGGAGGTGGTGAATGGGAGTCGGGGACAGCCTGGGGGTTGTCTGTAGGAATTACACCCGAGGTGGCAGCTTCTTGGCTGCAGCCAGGCTGCTGGGGAGGCAGTGCTCCGATTTCTGCTGGATGCGAGCCCTCTGTCTCCTCGGTGCTAGAGATGGGGCCACTTTGCCTGGCGGTAATAAATTGACAAAAGCTTCAGAGAGCCTGGCAGAGGCCTCGGCCTTGACCACTCTTTGAGGGCCCTTGGCCCTCTGGGGCTGAAATTAGGGACATTTAAATAATAACACGCTACACACATAATGAGTACACATAATTACACAGTCAGGGAGGGAGCTATTAGCTGTCTTTGAATTTCATTTACTTTCTATAAATTTCATCTGAAATCCAGCAAAACCCTCTGGCTAGCTAAAGCATCTTGACTAGATTTAAGGGAAACTGGGTCTTTTTTTCTTAGAAGCTGACAGTAACTGTGGGAGCCAGAACTTGTATTGGATGCTTGCTCTTTGCCAGTTGTTTTGTATTTTGCTCTTTTAATCTTCAGAACTCACCATTTTATAGACGTAGAGGGAACTACGTTAGGGTGATCAGCAGTGTGCTTCCCCGACTAGTTCGAGACAGAGCCAGGATTTAAACCCTGGCTTTCTGCATTGAGCTCCCCTGCTTATAATCACCATTGAAATAAATAGAAGTCATTTTAAGACCTCCTGTAAAGATAGGATTCCAAAAATATGAAATCGTAGGAGTACTTTTTTCAAATAGCAGTTTCTTTTGAAGGAGATACTGTGAAGTCTTTCATGAGCAAGGTTGTCAGAAGAGGGGACAGTTCAAGTATTTATTCATGTGAGGGTGGTTCTGGGCTTTATTAGTACTCGTTAGTGAATTGACAGTCAGTGGAAATTAAATTAAAAACTGCTTTCCTCCTGACTAGTCACCCTCCTTACATGCAACTGCAGTCATTATTACTTTGTGTTTCTTCACCTAGGGATACAAATTTGTAACTTTAATATTGTTGTTGAACCAGCCAACTGGCAGAGGATGTGGGGAGACAGGGCGTTGGCCTTGCTCGTGACAGCTGAGGATCAAAGGTAGAAAGGCAGATTGGGACCCCATCTACAGCTGCGCTGCCCTTATGTCTTTTTTAAAAGAGTAGGATTTTCATTAGACTCTCTTAAAAATCTGAGTTTACTGATGTCTATGGAATGAGACATGGGCACAGCTCCTGCAAATTCACTGTTTACAGGATGAGATGAAAAAATTGACTTGAGTCAAAATCAAAGCCAGGGCACCTTGTCTGATGAATGAAGGTTTATTTTTGGGCACATTTGAAATAAATGCCGTGGTTGTATGTCTACCTTCCCCTGTCCTGAAGCTCTCAGATCTTCCACTTCTCAAGATAGTCCCTGTTTCAACAGGAAAAACAGTTTTTCCCTCCCTGGGTTGGTGGTTTTGTTGTTCAGTCACTAAGTTCATGTCCGGCTCTTTGTAACCCCATGGACTGCAGCACGCTGGGCTTCCCTGTCCTTCACTGTCTGTCTCCTGGCGTTTGCCCATTCACGTTCAAGTTGATGTCCACCGAGTTGATGATTCCATCCATCTCATCCTCAGTCTTCCCCCCTTTACTCCTGCCCTCAATATTTCCCAGCATCAGGGTCTTTTTATATGAGTCAGTTCTTCGCATCAGGTGACCAAAGGGTTGGAGCCTCAGCTTTCAGCATCAGTGCTTCCAGTGAATATTCAAGGTTGATTTCCTTTAGGATTGACTGGTTTGATCTCCTTGTTGTCAAGGGACTCTGAAGAGTCTTCTCCAGCACCACAGTTTGAAAGCATCATCTTTCTTTATGGTCCAACTCTCACATCTGTACATGACTACTGGAAAAACCACAGCTTTGACTACATGGATCCTTCTGCTTTTCCAAATGAACTTCTGTGGGCGGCAGTGCTCTTGGGCAGTGAGTTAAACTCTCTTAACAGTCCAGTGTCTGAGACATTTCTCACCTGGGTCCCCTGACAGCACTCCTTGGAAACGAGAGCTGCTTGCGGTGAGGGCAGATAAATGTCTTGAAAACAGCCTACGTTTATTCTTTGTTTAAAAACAAAGCTGCGTCTGTCTTGGAAAGTGGGACAGTTGAGCAGGCGTGATTTCTCTCTCGTAGGTGTCCTGTCATCAGTGTGTTCGTGACCCTGAGTAATGCAGGTGGGATGTTTCTGGATAGAGCTCCCATCTGATCAACACTTGATAGGGTTCTTAGTACGTAGGAGGTATTGTGAGTAATAAAGTGGAACTGAAGTTGCTTATTTTGGAGGAGTCAGAATAGCTTATTTTATCTCATCTAAGATGTCATTGAGTGATGGCATTATTATTTTATGAAAGAAAGGAAAAAATACTTCTAGTTATCAGTGTAAGCCATCATAATTGTGAGGTGCTTTCTAACAGAAAAATGTCTGAGACTTGATATCAGTGAAGCACAGCAAAATACAACAAAATGCTTTAGAAAATCAGAGGTGCATGTGACCAATTTGGTGTCAGGCTAACAGGGAGGCAGGTGATGTAAAGACCCAGTGTTCAGCTCCTGGGAAAAGCTTCCGTAAAGAAGTTGCATTCTGACAGACCTTGAAACTGAGGGCTACAGGGCGGGACAGGGTGGAGAGGACGGCCGGGAGGAGTGATGTCAGTCCAGCAGGGCATGTGGCAGGTTGCAATGGCCGGCCTGCTTGCCCTGCTCTGGCCCCAGGGCAGTGGTGACCCTTCCTTGGCTTAAGTTAGGGATGGTGAGAGCCAGAAGGGCCTTCTGGAGGTATAGAGGTTAGCTGCCTCGTTTTACAGAGGAGGAATTTTGAACCTTGCTGATGAGCTTAACTGGAAGGAATGGATGATGCTGAAGACTGATCGGAACCAGAAATCTATTTTAAATGATGGCGAGACACCAGGCTTCCCATTCGGCAGGGCTGTGTGCAAGGATGTCATGTCATTCGGCAGGGCTGTGTGCAAGGATGTGAGGGAAGGATGGCGGTGCCTGTGGAGGTCGCTGCGTCCACTCCTGTTGCCCGGCTCTAGTGCATGAGGTCTGCCGCCTCAGTCTGCTGCCTCTGGCAGTTCCACAGCCTTCGTGCTTGCTCCCGTTACCTCCCTGGCCTCTTGGCTTGGACTCGCTGGTAGGAGGAGGAGCACAGCTCATAGGTGTGCCTTGGAGGGGTGGGGGAGAGGCACAGGAGTGTGATGTCTGAGTTTGAGAGAGTCCCGCGGTATTTCCCTACCTGTCCCCGTCCTTAGAGCAGCCACCTTTGAGGGGTGTGAAGGCCAGAGGTGGGCCCTGCTGTTCCATCTGGGGTGTTCTTTAAGGCTCTTCCTCCCCTACTAAGAGTCTGTCTGGCCAGCACCTCCGTCTGCACACCAGAGTCCCCTTTTCTCATCGCCCCAAGGACAGCACTCTGGACAGTATTCCTCCTTTCTTTGTCCTTTATTTACTTCTTTACTAGATCATTCCCATCAGTAGACAGAGCATGTTGCATTGAAAGTTTCTCCTATTAAAAATAAACCCTCAGATAATCTTATCTCCTTCCTTCTATTCATTTCTGTTCATTTATTACTTTATAGAATTCCTCCAAAGAACTTACCAAGGTTGATGCCCAAATCCAGTTATCAGTCAGTGTGACTTAGCCGCTCATTTGGCTGCGCCATGGCGCGTCTCACCTTCCAGACTTTGTTTTGCTGGTAGGTCTCGTGAGCTTGGGGTGCACCAAGCCAATTCTGTATCTGTTCAGTCTTACGTGCTCCTGCCTCGCTAGTCAATAAATGCACATTCCATTCTTCTAGTTGCTTTGATCAAAAGCTTGGAATTACCTGGTACTTCTCTCTTCTTTCCTCCAGATTTCACAAAACCTGTTTATTCTAAGCTCACAGTATCTTCTGAAATTGATTTTGTACCACTGCCACTGGTACACCACCTCTGGTTTGGTCTGAGACTCCAAAGCTCTCTTTATGAAGCTCTTCTGCCTTTTCCTCTCTCTAGGCAGCAGCCAGTTCCTTGTAAGCAGGAATCGACATGTGCCATGTCCTGTGTTGTGCCCCCATCTCTCAGAGTGGAAGGCAGCCACCGGATGTGGCCCTCCAGCATCTCTCTGGTCCTGTCTGCCTGTCTCTCCCTCACCCCCCGTCTCACCTAGTCTAACCTTCCTGCTGCATTTAGTAGTGTGCTCTTGCCCCAGAATTTTGTGCTTGCTGATGCTTCTATTTAGAATACCTGTGTGACTTGAAGCACTTGGAGGCTCAGGGTCTTGGTGCTGGAGATTTCTTCAAGCGTCACACAAAAATTGTGCCTTTGCCTGGTGCCCTTTAGCTCCTCACCTTGTAATGTTTTTTCTGCGTCGACTCTCTCCCTGGCTGGCATCGTGTTGTTTGTTTGTGACAAGGTCTCTCCCTGTAGTAGATGGTGAGTTCCAGAAGGGAAACTCTCCGTGTTGGCGGCTGCTGTGTGCACAGCTCCTGGGTGCTCTGCAGAGCGTGTGCTCACCTACACCCTGGCCGTGTCCCCTGCCCCTGCCCGCTACCCGTCAGTCCCTTTGTGGACGTGCTCCTCTCTGCTCAGGGTTCTCCAGACTTCCATTTTTGAAATGGCATGAACCTTGACCTCTAACCTCCTCGCCCCAGATCACAAGCCATGTCGTTTCGTGTTACCAAACGCAGATTTATTCATAATTGTGATGTCTCATCATCATAATTCTTGAAATTGGGTCACCCCTTTACCCTTTCTTTCTGAACCACAGTTGTTGAATGCTTGCCTAGGTACAAGGTACATTGCCTAAGGTAATTTTAATTTAAAATTGGGCTTTTTGGGAAGTAAGTTACTGCTTTTAATTCTCATACCAGTGTCTTACTATCAGAACTTTGTGGGTTTGTTTAGTGGGCCTCATATATGGAAAGCAACACGTGTAAAGCCACGTAGCTGAGAAGTGGTCAAGTCAGGATCTGAACCCAGGACTCCTGGATCCAGGTCTTGCACCCACCTTAAAAAAAAGTAAATTTGAGGCAGTCTTTACACTCTGAAATCACCGCTCTCAGGTGTGCAGTCCAGCGAGCTGCCAGGTGAACATACACCCATGTGTGCAGTGCCGCATTGTTGACCCAGGACCTTCCGATCACCCCAGAGAATGGCCCTTCCAGTTCATTTGACTTCGTTAAAGACTGTGCACATTTGGTGGTTTGTCAGCCGGGCTCTCTCTGTATTTAGAAGCTTTTATGACTTTATATGAGTTTGTGACCTTTACCCAGAATGTGCCAGCCGCTGGATGGTGTCTGTGGAGACTGGAAGCTTCATGCCTCAAAGCCAGAGGCACATGTGTGTCCCGTGAGCAGCTCTTGGAGGCATATGTGTGTCCCGTGAGCAGCTCTTGGAGGCACATGTGTGTCCCATGAGCAGCTCTTGGAGGTCTCGAGCTTGAATAGGGACCCCCTGGTCGGACTGCAGGCAGACACTCACCATCTCACAGCGGTGCTCATGGAGTCAGATGCCCCACTCTAGCTGCTGTGCATGCCCAGACCAAGTGGGCTTTGAAATACTTGCTTCTCATCGTCTTCCCTGTCACCTTTCTCTTGTGTCGCCCCCACTGGCCCCTTTGTGACATTGTTTTTAGTCTGAGTATTAACAATACTCAGCCTTGATGTTAATAGTTCAAGACATTCTGGAACTTGCATTCATGACCTGGCTTTTCTCCAAAAGCAAGCTAAAGGGGCGTCTGTAAAGTCATGTTCCTTCTCTGCTAGTACAGTGTGTTTTCAGTTAGGTTTCTTGTGAGGACCCTGTGACCTGCCTGGTGGCCATGAGGATGCAGAAACATACAGCGGCGGCGTGGTGGGATGGCCGATTGCTGTCTGCTTCCTTGGTGCTGTGGTGTGAGTCTGTGTATCAGTCACAGACTGAGTGGCTTAAAAAAAAAAACAGAACTTTAATTCTTAAGGTTCTGGAGGCTGGAAGTCTAAGATTCAGGGTTCCAGTCACTTCAGTTCTTGGTGAGGCCTTGCTTCCTGGCTGAGAGAGTGCTTTGGTTGCTTCGCTTCCCCTTTTATAAGGACACCACAGCCCGATCAAATTAGGCCCCCAGCCTTATGACCTTCTTTAACCTTTGTCACCTCTTTACAAGCTCAGTCTTCAGATGTAGTCACATTGGGTGTTCGGGTTTCAATTGGACTTTACGGGGGAGTCACATTAGTTTTGTAACAGTCTCATATTTGGTAGGGATTTGTGATGGTGACAGTTCTTTAATTTTAGGTTAAGTTAATTTCCATGTTAATGTGCACCATCTTTCTCTTTGTGAGACTGTAAGAATTTCCCGGCAAGTCAGGAAACTCTGAAGGCTGCTTGGCCTCAGAAGACACTGCTCCTCTCAGTTGGGTGGAATTTTTGGACACACACTTACTGAGTGGTTGCTCCCTGTGAAATCACTTGGATTGGCCCAAGTCCTTTACTTCACTGGGGGTTGAAACAGGGCTCACCTGCACCAGGAGCTGCCTTCCGAGGCCAGGGGCCCTTAGAGAGGGCAGACAAGGTGTTTTGTAGGCTCTGAGTGCTTGGGAGGGGACTGGCAATTGAGACAGCCTAGGAAGGATGATTCTGTCCTTGAGTTTGAAAAAACTCATAGGATAATTTGAAGTTGGAGGATTTCTATTTGTAGTACATTTATCCATCCTATGTGTCTGAATGTTATGCCCTAAATGTAATTTAGGGCAATGCTTTCTAGCTATGTTAAATTCTCAGCAAGTATGGAAAGGAAGGCCCTATACGGTCACCAGATAGGGCTGCACTCAGCCAGAGGACATTTGCTCATGCAAGGAGTTTCCCTGTGTCCATTCTTGTCAGTCAGTGATAGCACCTCTTACTGCTTGGAGAAAGGCCTCGTGTGTTTCCTAAATCATGATTCGAATCCTGTGATATGTGAGTTTATGCAGTTTATAATTGCTATCAGATCGACCACAGTGGACTCTTGCAGTTTTGCTGTGCTTGTGAATGTCTTAGATCCCATTTTCCCCAGGTTTAGAGGACCTTTTAACTTGGTTTTTGAAAATAACCTATTATTACTTGAGCCACATAACATGTTTAGAGTCCTTTCCAGCATATATTTAAAGCCAGGAGAGTGATAACTGGATATGCTTTGAGGGAAGTTACCCTACAGGCCACAAATCCCTTAATTTAGAATTTGTTACTTAATCTCACCTGCTGCCAAATCTCATATATCCTTCTGGCTTTCTCCATGGTCTTTAAGGTCCTTCTGCAGAGTCCCGGATTTAGCTTCCTCATGGTTTCTTCCCAGAAAATTGGAAAACTGTGCAGGTCTCTCATTCAGGAGGTTTGGGGACAATGAAGGGAACAGGAACTGTTCCATAACCTTAGTCCCGCCTCTGCAGGTGACACGTCACCAGCGTCAGCTTGGCCTGTCAGCCAGGCTGTCCCTGTCTTGTGCCAAGGAGAATTTTTAGGGTTCCTTGTGCCGGACATCCTGGGACCTGGGTCCCCCTCTCTGTACCGTCCCCTGGCCCTTGGCTCAGTCACACCTTGGAGGTAACAAATCAGCTCCTTGTGGACACGGACAAGGCCTCTTCCCAGCTGCCCTGCCCTGCCCTTGTCTTTTGGGTTATTTCTTAACCAGGTCTGCGCCTCCCTTTGCCAGGTAGGTGGGCATCCTGGTCACGCTTGGCACCTGGTCTTGATGACAGGGCACACCATCTGGGCTTGAGACGCCAGGCCAGCTTGTGGCGGTGTCTGAAGTGGCAGCTTCCTTCCTGTTTTCCAGGGCTCTGCCTTCTGATGCGTGAAGGCAGCCCAAGGTCTCCATGTTGGAAACGCTGAACTATACGGTTGGGTGTTTGTGAAGGGCCTCACTGAATGCAGCTTGCTCCCTATCTTCTAGAGGGCTGAGGAGTCCTCTTTAGACATCATCTGGTTGGGTGACATGCCAGTGGACATATTCCAGACTATTCCATCTTGGCATGCAGGGGCCCCTGCTGGTTTCTAGCAGAATCTGAGCTGCAGATTGCCCAGCCTGTACCCTCGTGGCTTTCCCCGTCTCACTCAGTCCTTGACCTGACTTTAGACAACCCAGGCTGTTTGAAAAGGGCCTTTCCAGTCGACTCGGTTGGAAAGTGCTGCAGTTGTGAAGGGTGAGCTGGAAGCTTCTCAGCTGGCACTTTCTGGATTCCTCAGAGGAAAATATTGGCACGCACTCCACTCTTTGCCTGAACCCTCCTTATAAATGGAGAAGCCAAGAGTTAGGAAACACAGGGCCAGGTCGAAGTGAGAATGTGTTTGGGGGTGGGGGATACTATGTTGTCATCCAAGCTGAGAGAGCCGGCTGGTTCCTGATAACAGTCCCATATACTTCCTCCTTCTCCCCATGTTTTGATGTTAATTTTCCTGCCACTGAAAATAGAAGTGTCTAGTGAATGCAATTTACAGTGTTTTTTTCTTTTTTTTTTTTTCTGGAGAGCCTTTCCTGCCGAAGATGCAAGTAGCGTTTTTGCTTTGTTTTTTCCTTCTCTTTTACAATTCAAATAAGAAGGAAGGTGGTAGGCTGCTTTATTCAACAAGTGTTGCACCTTTTAAGGTAAAAAAGTTTCCTTTTTTTCCTTTTTGGCTTTTTTTCCCCTGTGGTTTTAGGGGACAAGGTGCTGAGATAAGAGGCAGGCGCTTGCCATTGATTTATTAGCCTGTTTGTTACCATCTGTCTGCCTCGCACTTCAGTCTGTTGATGGAAAGCCCAGTGCAAATGTGCCATGGGGCTGGAGAGATTTCCATCTTCCCAAGTTGTCTGACTGCAGAGCCTGTGCAATCACGTCTAGCCAGGCCCCCACAGGAGCCTGTGATGTGGCAAGTAACACTTGGGAGAGCGTTGGCTTAGTTTCTCTATCCAGCCTTGGACATTCCTACCGCTGCAGACAAAGGTCCTGCAAGGACACTGTCTCCAGCCCTGTCCACAGGGTCAGCCAGCACACTCTCCTCCCTCCTGGGGTCTCCCTTTATGGAAGAATTCCAAGGGAACAGGTTAAGATTGCCATCAAGTGGCTACTCTTGGTAGTGATGGAGGCTGCACCGGCCACCACCACTGGCTGACTTGTCATACAGTCTCTTCAGATTTCTTAGCCCTTTTGTGGAGCAGAGGCACAGTTAAGAGTGCTTTCTGGCTGAGGAGCTGACTGGTTTTCTTGGCGGGTGGTGGGCAGGGTGTGCTCAGTGCAACTGCAGAAAGTACACCCTCAGTGAGAATCACACATCAGTGTGCCCCACAACCATGCCGTCCTGGGTGGACGCTAAGACTGGAGCAGGCCCTGGTCTGAGCTCAGAGACTTCGCGGAGAGAACTGTTGGCCATTCATTCTCCCACCAGTCTTCGGCCAGGAGGCCACAGCCCTCTAGCTTTTCTCGTGGAAATTGGCAAAAGAGGGCCATGCCGCCGTCCGTGAGTGGGTGGCCCACGGTCCCGCCAGGGGTGAGGGGAACTAGCAAACGCACTTTGGCCACTCTCTCTTGGCTCCTGCTCGCTTGTTTCCCAGCTCTGTCAAGTGGAGGAATAATTTTTTGTCTCAGAGGCAATATTCTCAGGAGTAATGGGATGATTTATTTAAAGTCCTTAGTCCCTGGCAGGAAGGGAGCATTCAAAGGGCAGTTGTTATTGAGGTTCTAGATGTACATTACCTAACCACTTCTCATAAAAGCTGTAGCTGGGTCATAAAACAGCATACTTATGGGACTGTGTTAAAAGGGACTGTGTTAAAATCGGTTTGCTTTGTTCCCTGGGTGCCAGCATCCTGTAATTAGACCTCTCCCTAGAACTTGGAGAGTGGAAACCCTGACCCAGCTTGAAGGGAATGATCCCTGTTTAGTTTTCCCCAGCAGGTCATTCCACACTGATGGGAAACCGCGTGCGTGCGTGTGCGTGCGTGTGTGTGCGTGCGTGCGTGTGCGTGCGTGTGCGCGTGCGTGCGTGCGTGTGTGTGCGTGCGTGTGTGTGTGTGTGCGCGCGTGTGTGTGTGCGCGCGCTCAGTTGTGTCTGACTCTTTGTGACCCCATGGACGGGGGCCAGGCAGAGGGAAGATGACTGGAGTGTCCCAGGATGGCAGCTAAACTTAGAGCAGAGTCAAGGGAGAAACTCTTAGGGCTCTGTATTTTCATCAGCCTTTTAGAAGAGATAGAGGTTATGTTACACTGCAGTCTGTCAAATTAGCCCTGAATGCCTGGGTTCCAGCCATTGAAAGCAATATTGGATGCGGCAGAAAGCTGATTGGTTGTAATATGCACTGTCATGCCCCTGTCATTCTGGTGCTCCCACTAACTGAGTATCGCTGTGAGCAGTCATCCTTTTTCTGGTTTCCTCCTTCAGTAAAAGAAAACCCTTGCCACCCCTTGTCTGTCTCGGTTCTGTTTTAGTGATGGATGATGACAGGATGTGTTTATGGCAGGCTCATGTTCTTCCAGCTCACTCGATGCCCTGTGCTGTTGGGTCACGAGACATTTGGAGATCTTTGCAGAATTTGGAGGGGTGTGGATCGCAGGTAGTATGTGGAGGAAATGTGCTGGTGGGTGGGGTGTGTGTCCTTCCCCACCCACATCTCTCCGGGCCCACAAGAATGCAGGCTGATGTTTCTCTCTGGAGGTCTGTGTGTGTAGGAACTGAGGCGGCCAGCCCAGAGTCCTCTGTGGGTTCACACCTCTCAGTGCCTAGAGCCTGTCTTAACTCAGAGCCCTTTCATGTGACACTTTGTTCCTGAGTCTTAGTTGATGCTTGCTGATCTTTCACCCTCAAGCTACAACAGGATCTCCTAAAACCATTTGTGATGAATAAAAATCCTCCTTTGGTGCAATTGCTTTGCACAGAGAAAGTTTTTCTACAGTTCTTAGTTTTCTGAATAAGCTTGTGGCTTTTGAATAGTTCCAACCTCGTTTTCCTTTCTCCCCTCCTGCAAGAGCCATCTGTGCTGCCTCGGAGGGGGTTTGTCGGCTCCTGCTCTGTTTGCCCCTCCCCTCCTTGTTGCCTGAAAAGAAGTCCCGTCTGTCTGCCATGCCCTGGGTGTGCTGGGCCTGTGTACTTAGCTCCTAGCAGAGAACAGCACAGAGATGCAGGGCCTGCTGCTGCGTCCCGAGACTAAATGCATGGAAATTCTACAGATCAGCACTAGCCAGCGGAGCTCTCTGTGATGATGGAGACGTTTCATGTCTGCATGGCAGCCACTAGCCAGTTGTAACTCTTGAAAGAGTCATTGAGACCGAGCCCTAGCTGGTCTGGCTAGTTTTAGTTAATTTTAAAAGCCGCGTGTGTGTGTGTGCGTGTGTGTGTGTGTGTGTGCGTGTGCGTGTGCGTGTGCGTGTGTGTGTGTGTGTGTGTGTGTTTAATAGCCACTTGTGACCCAGAGTCTACCAAATTAGACCATGAACTTAGGAGGGAGGGCGAGCAAAGTAGTGAATTTCTTCTGTCTTCCTGCTCTTGCTGTTTTTGGCTGAAAGCCTTTTTACATACCCCATATCATCAATTTCAGAAACACTCCCAGCAAAGTGAAGGGATAATATTTGTTTCAGATGCCTCTTAGTGTTTTGGGCAGCTTCAGGAGGCCCTTGCCTGTGGTATTAATGTCACAAAATTCCTGTTGTCCTTGACTTGAATGCAGCAGGTCTGTCACTGGCTCCAAAACCTCGCTCTTGTTCTTACCTGCCTCTTATCCAGGTTTTCTGTTAGCATCGCGTAAGTAATGTTTAAAATAGCAGCCTTTTTTCATTAGTCAACTTGTTACGTGGTTGGGTACTGCGTCTATGATGGCAGCACTCTAAGGTTTCCTTTTGCTTTTGTATTTAAAGAAATTGATTTTGACTGTGGAAATTACAGAAATTTATGAAGATTGCCTCTGGAGAGACTACTGCTTTTGTGACTAGTTTGCTTTATTTTCTCTGGTCTGCTTTCTGGACATTTATATTTTTAAACACAACTTGTTTAAAATTGTTTTACGTATGCAATGGAATCTCTACAGTTTAAGTTGCGTTTTCTTTCCTCATGTTTCTAAGTGTTTGAAAATGTGATTTTTAAAATTTAATACAATCATGTTGCATATTGAGTATTTGTCTTTAGTATGATACATGATACCTTTAAGGAAAATACCATGAAGAAGATAACAAAACTGTTAATTGTGATTGATGTAATTTCACCTTATAAAAAGAGGATTACACTTGTGGTTTTTACTTAAAATTATTAGTCACAAATCAAGTTTATCAAAATTAGAGTATAAAATATAAATTGAGGAATACACAGAACAACTTTACAGGTGTAAATAAACTATTTTCTCCATTTCTTTAAAAAATCATTAAAAGGTTAAATATGTATAAAACATAATGTGAAGGTTAGTGTTAAATTTATGAAAGCTCTAATTTAATTTCACCTGAAAACTTGAAGTTAATTGTCAAGAATTCTTTAATTGTGATTCATGAATGCCAGCAAATCAAGTGTATTATAAGTTTCACGAGGCATTCCTAGCAAAATACTTTTTTAAACACAAAGAGATAAGTATTTGACATATTTTCCTCTCTAGGAAGAAAAATGGAGGGTTGCCTTTGAAAGCTTGGTAAGATGTAGAATGTGGCCCTCTGAGGTAATAAAGAGTGCTTCAGGCTTATAAAGACCCTGAGATGGCCTCAAAAGAAGCACCTTATGTTTTCGACAGGATTCATTAGTCCGGAGCCACTTCTCTAGGCTTATGCCAGATTTTGAGGGTTATTATGATGAGCAAGACTAAATCTCTGGGTCAGGAACCTGACCATCAGGTATGACATTGGATGGCTGTCGCTAAAGGCTGAGCAGGAGGGGCTGCAGGAACTTCCTGGGCAGACAGAGGAGAGACTACCGCCAAAGAAGGAATGGCACGTGCAGAGGCACTGAGGCTTGAGAGTGCAGGGAACTATGAGAACATGTCATAGGCCATGCGTGGACACCCCCCCCCCAGGCCAGCTACTCCAGTGCCTTCACGTGTCCACATTGCCAGGTTTGAAAACCAAAGCACTGATAGCCGGTCTGTCTGTTGCATGGCTCAGAAAGCTAATATAGGAAAACTTTGGTTCTTTAAAAATAAAAAAGAATTTAAACCAGTAAAAGAAGCAACGAAATAATAAAGATGAACTGCATTGAAATCCTTGCACAAAAGTCTTGTTTAATTTCTTCGTACCACTTCCTAGAAGTGAAGTCGCTGGTATAGAGATTGTCACCCCCTTGTCAGGATGCTGCCATACTTGCGGTGTATGGGGCTGCAGGCTTTGACAGTGTTGGGACCTGCCTCTGTTCGTGGTCTCAGTGCTGTTCAAACAGTGCTTTCTGTTACTCTTTATCCTTAAGGAGGTGCAATAGCCGAGTTGTGATTCTCACTGAAGTCTACTTAATACTATTGTGATTAATTTTCAAAACCGTAGTTTTGATACTCTTTACCTTGGCATCATTTCTCTAGCTACTTTTTCAAATCCATTATCTGAATCAAAAAAAAAAAAAAAAACCCACAAAACTTAGGGACTTCCTTGGTAGCCCAGTGGTTAGGGATCTGCCTTGCAATGCAGGGGACACTGGTTCAATCCCTGGTTGGGGAACTAAGATCCTACATACTGCAGAGCAGCTAAGTTCTTCACCACAGTTAAAGATCCTGCATGATGAAATGAAGCAAAATAAGTTTAAAAATATTAAAAGTTTACATATATATGTATCTTCTGTCTGTTTTTACAATCAAATAAAAAGTAAATATTACCCACAAAAATTGTATTTCACTAGCACCAAAGTTTTATTAAGGCATAAAAGTGAAAGTCACTCTGTCACATCTGACTCTTTGTGACCCCATGGACTGTAGCCCAGCAGGCTCCTTTGTCCATGGGATTCTCCAGGCAGAAATACTGAAGTGGATAGCCATTTCCTTCAGATTGAACTCAGGTCTGTTGCACTGCACGCAGATTCTTTACCATCTGATCCACCATGGAACCCCTTATTAAGGCATGTAGGTAGCCCTTCATAAAGCGCTCATCATGTGCCATTGGTACTTGACATCAAAGTGAGGCACAGAGAGCTTTCGTGAGAGCTTAAGGAGAGTGAAGGTTCTCCTTAACAGTTAATGGGAAGTAAAACTAAGATTAGAACTAAGCAACGTTGTCCAAATTTTATGATATATGTGCTGTGAATAAGTAAGGTTTTTAGTGGTTTAGATACCCAAATAAGCCGTTTTTTCTTTTAAGTCTGATGGAACATTTTTTCTGATAGCTTATCAACTTGAACCTCCTGGTTTAATTATAGTTGCATTTCAGTGGTATTAGTGACTAAATCCATTGTAACCAAGTTTGTTTCACTAGTTAATATACAGTCATCCAACCCAGTTCTCCCTTCTGTGTTCTTGTAATTATTGGTATTATTTTATAATTGTACATTGTGGCCTTGAAGTCACGTTGGCTGTAGGGCCAGCCACATGCATTACACAGTTGAGCGCTGTTGGTGCTTCAGGAATTAGCAAGCCCTCTTGGAAGAGGTCCAAGTCAGACTCCGTATGTACTTAATTCTGGTTGGTATACTGCCAGTGTCTTAACTTTGATTTAAATACAATTTTAACAAGTAATGTTTATTATTAACATAATGACTGCTGCAAAGTGCCCACACTTCAGTAGTATTTTTGAAAGTCAGATATTGGCACAGTGGATCATTTTTCTATATTGGCTTTTTAAAAATTATTATAATTTTGGGGATATGATCCATACTGTGTGAGTCAGCTCCGCTAACAGAAGTATCTTTGGACACAGGGCTAATGCAGTGCGCTCATTAAGACCCTCTTATTTCCTAGACTTCCTGGACACCGCCACCTTCATTATGCCTTCCTCTCACAGGAGAGCCCACTCTACCCTGCCTTCCTATTTAAGTAGTTTTGGTAAATCGCTGTTGATAGCACATGACTCGGGCGGTAAGGTGCCCCCGCCATGTGCAGTAGCTTGTATAGGTCAGGAGTTGGAGCGCTTTTGGAGGTTGATCATGGGCGGTAGGGGGTTCCCCAGGGTTTGCTCTAGCAAAAGACAGGCTTGTCTTTCCTGTTTGAGGTGGATGGATCCCAGCCCTCAATATCGGCTGACTTCCTTGATTGGATACATGAATAAAATAAGGTCTTAATGCTTCTGAGGCAGCAGGTTCTCTTAATTAGCACAGGGTATTATTAGATATCCAAATTTGATTAAGGCATGCAAATGAATTCTTCTTTCCAATTTTGTCCACCTCCAAGATTTGGGGTTTGCTTCAGCTGTGTATTTTTAAAATGCTGAGTGCAGCTGGTGGGCTGTTGGAGTTGGCCCAGCTCATTTTGGTTGTGCATGTAGGTGGGTCTTTAATTCTGAGCCCTCAGATGTCCTGGCATTGAGGCAGTAATAAGGTGGAGGGCAGCCTTGTACCTGGTTGGCTGCAGAGCATTTCTTCAGATAGGACATCCTCTCTGAAATTTTGATGTCTTCTAAAGTAGCAATTGAAGTGACTAGTGACTCTGGAGTCTTTGAGTAATAAGAGGTCTTCATATTTAAACATTTGGAGGTTCAGTGATGCATTGCTGGTACACAAGCAAAAAACTGACTTTGGAAACCAGTTTGCTGTTAACTTATAAATTTGAATATTTGTGTATCCAAGAATTTCTAGTGATTTTTACTCTTAGGCGTGTATCTCAGAGGAACCATAGCACTTGCTTGGTAGGGGACAAGCAGAAGGATGTTTGCAGCATGGTTCATGATAGCAGGAGATCAGCAACACTTTAAATGAACAAGAGAATCAAAATGTGGACTATCCATACAGTGGGGCTTCCCAGGTCGCATGGTGGTAAAGAACCTGCCTGCCAATGCAAGAGATGCAGCTTTGATCCCTGGAGGAGGAACTGGTAACTCGCTCCAGTATTCTTGCCTGGGAAATCTCATGGACAGAGGAACCTGGTGGGCTACAGGTTCCATGGGGTCACAAAGAGTCAGACACGACTGAGTGAGCACACACACATACACCATACAATAGAGTGTGATAAATCATAGTGAAAATGATGGGACAGAGTATAAACAGAATCATGGTGGGATCTTAGTAACCTAATGTTGAGCTGGAAGAAAAATCTTCTTGGGCGCTTAACATGATGTGATAGCCTTTTCGTGAAGCTAGTAATTGTGCACAGTAAAATAATACACAATTTAGGCATGGATATTTGTGCTGTAACTTAAAAAATAATGAAGTAGGGGAAGCACAATAGAGAATATTTTAGTGATTGAGTTTGCAGATTTTCTCTGTTTTATCCAAGTCACAGAAAAGGGGGCTCGACAGTTGAAAGTATTGGGGGGAGTCTTGTCTTGATTTAAGAACTGAGACTTCCTCCGATCTCTGAATGTTGCAGCTTAGTTGGTGATGCTGTCAATCATACTTTCTTTGAATAAAGAAACAGTCATTGCCAGTCTCCCTTTCTACTCTCCCCTCTTAACAGAATTTCAGTACTAGAAGTTGTGATGCTGCTGTGAAGCTGAACTTCGCTCTTAGTGTTCTTGTATATCTCCTGGAGGATGCTTGTCCTTCTAGTCTGTCTGGTGCTGAAGATAGCTTTCCTCTTTGGTAAGACGGTGTTTTAGCTGAACAGTCCAAAACCTACTGAAGTTTATAGCCGTGAGTTTTCCCAGGTCCTCTTCCCGACCCAGCAGCAGAGCACAGGACAGAGTGGACACACAGAGCTAGCTAAGCACGTCTTTTAGGGAGTAAATCCCTAGTCCATCGTCTGATGAATTTGAGCAAATTTCTGGGAGAGAGTGGAGGACAGTGGAGCCCAGCTTGGTGCAGTCCATGGGGTCACAAAGAGTCAGACACAGCCTGGCACCTGAACAACAAAAAGTGCGTCGTCAGAAGCTACTGTGCTTTTAGAAGTAAGAGCATCCTGTGGCCCAACATCCTGTTAAAGTGAAAGTGTTAGTCTCTCAGTCATGTCCCACTCTTTGCAACCCCATGGACTATAGCCCACCAGGCTCCTCTGTCCATGGACTTCTCCAGTCAAGAATACCAGAGTGGGTTGCCTTATCTTTTTGACTTTAAATACCTTGTTACTTTTCCAGTTGATTGGAAGAGGAAGCCTGGGAGACTAGAGATAGGGAAAGAGCAGAGAGCCCTCACTTACCCACAGGGGCTGTGTCTGAGTGGTCAGAGTAGGGGTGTTAAGCATAGCCATTATCCATTCATGACCCTCAAGCTTCATTTCTGACTGATTGGTTATGTTTTGTGGTTTGTACTTTCTTACTAACCTTTTTTCAAAATTTCCATATATCCAAAACAATACCTGCCTCATATCTCCTTTGCAGTTCTCCCTTTTGGGTGCTTTTGATCAGAGAAGGCCACTAAGACAAGTCCCAGTACAAAGAAGAGGGACGAGCCAAACAGTCACCCCTTAAATGTCCTTTAATGGACTGTGTATGACTTATGCTGCGGTGGGATACACGCCAAACAGTTGTTCAGCATAATAGGGATAGATTGCACTGGAGAGAGCTGAATGAGGGTCTGTTCTGGGCTCACACTGGGCGTGTAATGGTTGCAGAGGCTTTTCCAGCCCTCTGTCCTACAGGGAGTTTGTCATGAGGTTGTTCTGGTGTGTTAGCTGCCCCTGGCCCCAGAAACCCCAGGTTCTTGGATGGCCTTCTGCTTGTTGAGGATTTACTCACCGTGCTTTTGGTTAAGAACCAGACCTGCAGAAGCTTCAGCTGACATATCTGTAAAGTGGAGGATTGTACTAGATTATCTCTAAAAGCCTCGCCTGTAATTTTGTTTTAAAGTGGTGGAAATTGAGTAGAGGTTTGGGCCGACCATCACCCCTGCCTCCTGACGTTTTTTGTTTTAAAGTGAGGCAAGTAGAGATGCTGTGGTCACTTAGGAAACAGAGTGGACAAAATGCACTGGCCCTGCAACCAGGACAGATCTGCTTCTAGGGTTTTCTGAAGTCTGAATAACTTGACCTGTGTATGTAAAGCCCAGAAGGGGCTCAGCAAAGTAGGAAGGAGTAAGGGCATTCCTTCCCCAGCTCCCTTGGATGAGCCTGCTGGTGAAGCTTTCAATGCCACGGAGGGTGTCGACCATCATCTTCCCCTCTGGAGAGGCATAAGGAGGAGAATGTGGGCGGGTGTTCAGAGCGTGTGCTTTGGACGTGATAATTGCCAGCTGAAGTTCAAAAGCTTTGACTTTAACAATCAAACAGCTTATGACATAGGGAAGGAGATGGAACTGCAGTTATCCGGGGCCCAGGGAGCTGGCCAGCCCTGCTGGAATCCTGCCTTTTTCACCCCTCTCGGCAGCTGCCAGGCCACAGAGCCCGTTTTTGTGAAAGATCCTCAAGGAACAATGAGGGAAAACAGCTTCTGTTTTATTAGATTAGATGAATTTATGTGCCTGGGGGCGGGGTGTCCAGGCGCTGGGGGCGGGGAGGGCAGCCGCGGCCCATGCGGTCCTCACTGAAGTGATGGAGTACCCGGGCTGCAGGGATGGAGGGAGGGGGCGCGCGGGATGGAGGAGGAGGAGCTTGCGGAAAGAGATTTCTGCAGTCTGTCTGGAGAGCTGCCCAGGTTTCCAGCCAAAAAAACAAATAAAAATAAATAAAAAGCAAGTGCTGAATGACAGAGATTATGATATTAAAAAAGGATGCCTTTGAAAATATGCGAGGACCCCGCCGCTGGGCTGGGGAGGGGGAAGTGTGTGGGCGAGGAGGGGGCTGGGGCGGGGGCGAGGAGGGGAGAGCAGTCTGACCCTGGGCACAGAGAAGGGTGGACAGTTAAACTGCTCCTATCCATTCCCCCACCCCCAAAGCCCTCCCCACACCGTGTCAGAGATCTTAAAAATAAGGATTTGTCTGCATTGCAGGTTGAGGAAATTACAGGGTGAAAAGCTATTTGCGCCTTTCCTTTTTCTCATTCTAATTCATCAGGAAGGGGGAAAAAGCCCCAGACCCCTCCTCTTTGGTGTTAGAGTCACATAAATAACCTTCCCTCCTGGCGCCTCCCCTCCCCCGGCCGCGCGGAATCTGCACTGGCGGAATCCGCAGGCGCCCGCGTTACGTGCAGGGGAGGATTGTTGACAAGTGCTCCGAGCCTGCCTCGCGCGCGCCTCCCCCTCCTCCCTCCCGGCCTCTGTCCTCCTTCCTCTGTCTCTCTGCAATGATCCGGCTCTGAGGATGGCGGCTCCACGGGCCTGTCAGGTGCAGTTTTTGGTGGCTTATCTTGAGGAACCTGGGATAGAAGGTCTGTTCCTATGAATAAAATAAAAAACCAAATAGCTCTAGATTTGTTTCAGGCTGCTGTGGCTTTTGTTGGAGAAATAGGCCTTTTGTGGGTTTCCCTGCTGGGGTCCTGATTAAATCCATTATGGATGGCCAGGTGCTGTATATATATATGAGTATGTTTAAGAAAAAAAAGTGTTGTGATTTGCTTAATGTTACTATTCTTCTGGCTTTGGTATCCTCCTTGGGGGCAGTGGTGGTTCCTGCAAAGGCACTGTGGAAATTTACAAGAGAGAATTCTTGTCGCTCTTAAAGCATTGAGCTCTGTTGACCATTTTGGCCAAATCCGCAGTTTTAGTCAGGCTTGTGTGGATCTCGACCTTTCTCTGGGGACTGAATTGCCATCCAGTGATGGCTGGCCCCCTTTATTTTATTGCTAGTTGATCTGTGATCATTTCCCAGCATTTAAAAATAGACGTTTGATTATAAATTAGTTCATCCTCTGCCATAGCTTTGGTCTCCTTTATAAATGGTATGCATGGTTTTCATTTCCCTTCATACTTTCTTTCTCCACCTCTGCCCTCTTTCCTTGAAAAATGGAGGAAACTGAGGCACGTAAACAGAGACTCAGTGATTCTAGGTTAGACCTCAGAGCTTGAGCTTTGAGTGCTCTGGGTTCTGCTGCCATGTTCCGTGCGTTCATACGTGTTTGCATAAGTATAAACACAGATGAATTTTAGCGGCCATCAATTTTAGGTGCCTCACGTCTTTGCCTTGTTACTGGAGTTCTGCTTTCTGTGCTGTTTCCATTACATTTCAACCCCCGGAAAGAAGGCAGCTCCAGGAGGCAGTAGGCCTCTCTGAGCTAGCTTGCTGTCTGCAGATTTTTTTTTTTTTCTTTTGGACTTCGAATATCCCACTTAATCCTTTGTTATAGTCATCTGAGAAGTGGGTGTACAGTTGACTTATCTGTATGTAGCGAGGTACGAGTGCACCGGAAAGCTTATGACAAAGAGTTTTGGACTTCCATGGGGTCTGTTTTATGGGCTTAGGGAATAAAGACTGCCAGGGATGTTTGGCGTGAGGATGTGGCTGTTTACCTTTCTGAATTAAGTTGTCAGGACACTTAAGTGTTTGGAGTTGTTCCTGTAAGCTAATAACTTTATGGGATTTGTTGATTTGTGTTAAAGCCAGCTTTGTTTAACTTTGTAGAGACTTGTTAATATTGGAGAACTGGTTTCTTTGGGTGACTATATTTCGTGGGGTAAATGGAATGACTATATGAAGCTTTCCTATTCTCTCTCTCCAAACACACACACAGACACGTTTTAATTATAGGTAAAATGTCACTATCTGGGAACATGCTCTGCTTATGGAAAATCTCCCTTTGAGAAGTGCAAATTACAGGATTTATAAAACCAGATTTTGGCATGTCACCTTATCGGAACAGAAGACTTTGGACACGCTGGTCTTGTTTATCTAAAAGAATTTTTATGAAAATGCTCTGGGTTCCCTTCCGCTGTGTCTGCCTCTTAAGTTCCCAGGCTCTGCAGTGGCCCATTGTTCTGCAGCTCATCTTCCACACCAGCCTAAGCCCAGCACCGTCTTTAATCACTTCTTTTGAATGTGGAAGGCAATCTTTGACCTCGCAGACGCGCAGCACTGGGCCACTTGTCCAGCACACCCTTTCACTTAGCTGGCAAGAGACCTGAGTTTCATGTGTTAGGGGATTCCAAGGATTTGTGCTTTTGATGGACAGTTACAACTAGGTTGACTGGTTTGCCAGTGTAAACATGGCAAGGTCCCGGGATGGGGGCAGGAACCAAGAGAAGGGTGTGACCCTGAGGTGGGAGACTGAGGGCGGTGACTGGACGCAGGTAGAGCTCTCGTCGCAGAGCAGTGTGAATGCTCTATTTCAGTAATCATTTGTGCTCAAGACACGGCACCTGTTCTGGTTGCTGTAGGAATCATTGGAAGGGCGAAGGGTTGGAGGATGGAGAGTGTAGGGAGAAGAGCCTTTGCTCTAAAGAAGTGGAGGAGTTGAGCTGACACACAGGGCCCTGCTACGGCATTGTCACCAGAGCCTCAGTAGTTTCTGGGCCCAGTCAGACATCTTTCCTGGAGATCCCGGGCCCTTCTGGTGGAGGCACTTCTGAATCCAGGGAAGCTCTGGTCCTTGCTGGAGCCTCCTCTGTGGCCCCTGTCGGGGCGTGGGGAGGAGAGGCCTCTTATCTCCTGGTGGTGCTGCCCGCTGGGGTTCAGTCAGAGCAGGGATCTGGCCCACTTTCTTGTGTGTGGCTTACGGCCTGTCTGCGGGCTTGTTCCCTCTGTGCCTGGAGGTGAGGAGCTGCCTCCTCGGCTAGGGTTTCTGTTTGTCTCTCTTCCTGTTCACATCTCTCAAATTTAGTCATCTGCTTGATTCTGAAAAGAGGAGAAAAGGATGAGGGTCAGATACTTTCCTTGCCTGCCCAGTGGCCCATCTTTTCTGTGACATTATCCTTGTCAGGTTTTGAATGAAGATCCTTTCTGAAAAGATGTCCAAGAAGGTTTTGTGGAGAAAAACTCTGGCTGTGAAGGGTTCCTGAGGGATTCTGCAACCTTCCTGCCTCTCTGTCTGTCGATCTGTGTGCCTGCCTGCCTATCTATCCATCTATCTTATCTATTTGTCCATCTGTCTGTCTCTTATATTTATGTATCCATTCTTCCATCCATACTGCTCTCTCTCTCTACTTTCTGGGTGCACTTGCCTCTTGGGGGCTCTTTTGAGGGGTCTGTGTGTTCTTGGCTGGAGTGTGGAATCACCCTTGCTGATCTGAGAGCAGACAAAGGGGTACCCTGGCCTGTTGGAGGCCATCCTCCTGAGAAAGGGCTGCGTATCCTCCACGGGCTGAAAGAGTAAACCCTGCTCATTCATGCTTTGTTGCCCACGAGTATGGCAGTGACACCATGCCTCATGACTGTGGTTTGTTCTTAGCCACCTTGGTGTTTTGTGGTGGAGAGGGTGTCAGTGGACCAGCCTGGGCTTCACTTTGCAGACCCCTCTGCCCTGCTCTCCCACTTCCCGGGACCCCAGGATCGATCCAAGGCTCAGCTGCTGACCCGAGTGTATACAGTTGGGTTTAAACTACATTTTCATGTTGACTCTGTGAAGCTGGCCCCAGCCAGGTTTTCCCTGGCATTCACATGTACAACACAAACAATCTAATTTTTTCTTATTTGAGTGAAAATAGGCTTTGTTTTCCACTGATCATGGCAGCAAAACAGACATTCTAAGTACCTCAGAGAAGGTCCTACATCAGCCAAGGGGGGCTGCTTTTATGTCTTGCCAGCCCCCCCCCAACACACACAACACACACACACACACACACACACACAGATACACACACGCACGCGCGCGCTGCTGCTGCTGCAAATGAAAGCTCTTTGGATGCTTGACTGTTTAATATGTAATGTGATACCTTGTCTCGCAGTGACAGGGTGACAGACGGGCATTGGCTCCATAATACAGAATTACCTTTGTGCATCTCTTCTACAACAAAGCCGCATATACTGACTCTCCCTAATATGCTAATACGTTTGGTGTGCTCCAGATGTTTTGGAAGCTCGGAACAGCTTCAGAGGTCTCCTTGTTTTTCTTTCTCTTTAACACTTCTCTAGGCCTAGCTTTTGTGAAACGAGAGGCGTTAGATTTTTCTTCAATTGTGTATTTCGTCCTGTATGGGTAGCTAACAGGAGGATTGGGAAAACTTCTTTGTGTCTGAAGCATCATAAAATTAGAAGCACCGCCCAGGCGCGTCCCCCCCCCCCCCCCTTCCCCTGAGGTTGGGACAGAATTTCTTCTCTGCGTATGTTTCTGTTCTGAAATCTGTAGCTGTCATCACTGCTTAGCTGAAGGAATCTTTGGCCTCATTTGTGTTTCAAATGTCCCAGCCCGCTTTACCTTACAGCCAGAGGCAGAAGTTGACGCACACGCACGGGCAGCCCGAAGCCCCCTTCCTCTTTGCTGCTGCTGTTCCAGGCTTAGCAAGGACCCGTTCAGGTATATTGCCTTGAAAGCCTTTTCCTTGCTGGCTCACGTGGGAGGTGGGGTGCAGAGCTGCTGAATTCTGTCTCCTCTGGGCTCTCAGCTCCTGAGCACGGGCACTGCCCTCAGGGTGGCCTGTGGCTCGCCGCCCTGTCAGCTGATGGTGACTTGCCGAGGCTGGAGGCAGTGCTCAAGCCGCCTTTACCGCAGTGACTTAGAATTTTCAGCTCATGTTTATTGCTTTTGTGAAAGACAATAGACATGGTTTAATTTAAGTTCAACCTACTGAATATTAATAGAGGGGAATGAATGCCCGAGTTGGGGGTGCAGAATGTGTGGGCCTTGCTGCTTCTCCTCTGTTTAATTTCCTCTCCCCACAAAGGTTTGTGTTGATGAGGGGAGGGGTTTGGAAAAATAAAGCCAGTTTATGTGTTTGAAGAAGGGGATTCTGTTTGATTCTTTCTCATGGACTAAAAATCATTGTAAAAATTGGTGGCAGGGCTTTGTTCTGTCGGGGAGAGGAGAGGCAGCCCGCACTGGCTTGCCTGATGTTCTTGTAATGGCTCTTCTGCCCCATGGCATCGAGATCCATCTTGCTGACCTGGCTCTCCTGGATTGGCAGTTGAATGAAAAGCTTCAAAATGAAATAGGGTAGCCGGCGCACTGGAGATGTGAAGGGTGGGGTGGGGGTGTGCAGAAAAGAAAAAGCCCTAGTTTATCCAACCATAAAGTCTGTCTCACTGAAAATAAATGAACATTTTCTCAGTGCTGATGTACAGGCTGGGATACTCAAATCGAAACAGTCAGTCATATGCAGAACAAGTCAGTCTCACCGCCTGAAAAGGCTGGAAACAGCTGACGTCCCCAGTTCATAGAATGGCCAAGCAGCACCTTTGCGTGTCCCCCGTTTTCCTGATCTGGAAAGTGAATGACAACCCATCCCTCCCCTAGTTCGGTTGATAGACTTTGTTAATCCTTGAAATGTGGGAAACTTTGGTGTTCTTTCAAGATATCAGTCTGATGAGGGCGTGGAACAATGGACTCAGTACTTTGATTCTTTTTTAATGGAGTTTAGTCTTGCCATAGCATTTCAGAGCATTCTCTTCCTTAGCCTGACACTAAGCTCCCATACAGTCAATTAAAATTGCCCCCTTTCATGTGACATTTCATAATTCAGTTTCCTTGAATTTGTGCTTGGGCAGGTTTTTTTTGTTGTTGAGAAAAGAAACATTACATCCTTGTTCTATATGATGTCTCTGAGATGGTGGTTGTTCAGTCGCTCAGTCGTATCTGACTGTTTGTGACCCCATGGACTGCAGCACACCAGGCTTCCCTGTCCTTCCCTGTCTCCCGGAGTTTGCTTACACTCATGTGCATTGGGCTGGTGATGCCATCTGACCATCTCACCTCTGCTGCCCTCTTCTCCTGTTGCCTTCAAATCTTTCCCAGCATCAGGTCTTTTCCAGTGAGTCATATGAACACTTCTCTCCCCTCCCCATTATCTGTTACTTTTTAACGATATTTACCGTTAGCAGACTTACCATAGCTTTATGGTTAAGTATTGTAAGCAGCCCCTCTTCCCTTCACAAAACTGATGATCAGAGGTGGAAGAATGAATGCCCCAGCGGAACTTTGGGTGCCTTACTGTGAGTTGTTACGACAGGACAAACATAGTCAGTTTCCTGGGATCTAGTGCCCGCTTCCCCAGAGCTTCACAGTGTCTTAGAGCAACTAGATCTCTTGCTGACTGACTCTTGATCCCCCCCTGCAGTCGTGGCTCTCAGGATGTGGTCCCCAGCGCAGACAGCATCTTCTGGGTTAAAAGAGCATGTTAGAAGGGGGCCCTGTGCTTGAACCTCCAGGCGATTCTAACTAGCGCTCCAGCTTGAGGGTCACTGCTCTTCACAGTCTACTGAGGTTCTCCTTGTCACTTAACAGCTGAACTTTTCTCTGCTTTACTCATTGCTTCACTCATTCACGCTTGGGCTGCCTGCTCGCTCGGCAGACCCTTGAGACCCTGCTGTGCCCAGAGGGGAGAGCAAGCGCCCGACTGCACCCAGCGGCGCCTCCTTCCTGTCTCCTGCTTGTTCCAAACATAGCTTCACAACGACCACCTCTCCTTCCTCCCGCGCCACCAGCACCGCCACGTCTTGGCTTTTGTGTTTAGGCGATTGCAGAAACCAGCCTCGCTCTCCTCGCTCTGCCGTTGGCAGGTTTGCTGGCTCTGGTGATTGCACTGCCCTCCACTCTGGCTCACCCTGCAAGTTCAGGGCTGCACACGGCTAACTGACACACACTAAAATTTAGTGACACACACTGACTGACATACTGCTAACTGCACACTGCTAACTGACACACTACTAAAATTCAGATTTGCTGGAGTACGGCGTCTATCCCCCATGCCCTGGCATATGGTAAGTGTGCAGAAAATAGTTACATTTCCTTTTACTCTCCTTAAAGTCCTTTTGTACTATTAAAAATGTGAATTCAACCAGGAAGGAATACACTTTTATTTTAGAGATATATGCCCCTTAAATGTTAATTTCATAAGGTTCCTTAACCAGAGTGTTTTTTTCATATTCAGCACCCTTTTCAGTGTGGTGGTTCATCGACTGGCTTAAATTCTGTCCCTGGGCTAGTTTGCTAATCTGCGTGTATGAGGGTGCTTGTGTCCTCCTGCTGTCTGGGTGGGCTGTTTGTGTGGTCGTGTTCTCCAGGGCTCTTATTCAGTGCTGATCATAGAGATGTTATTTCAACCACATATGTAAAGCTGCATTAGAAAATCTAAAAGAAGTGGGTAAGACTAATTTAAATGTGTTTGATTAACCTAATAATTTGTCCAGAATACTTTTAGAATTAGTACGAAATTATTTTAGAAATGTTAGTTATAGTGAGTTTTAAATGTGGTTAAATAAAAATAATCATTCATCCTATTACCCACACCAGCTATATTTCAAATGCTCAGCAGCACCGTGTGGCTGGTGGTTACTCTAATGAATAGCACTGCTCTCATCTTTGAAATGTTGGCCACACTTCAACCCTCAGACCCATAGATTTCCTTCCAGTTATGTCTCCTGGTTGCCTCATGGTGCACACTCCCCACATTTTCTCTTTCTTTGGGAAGTTGTCTGTGTTTTCATTTCCATATTGTAGTCATGACTCCCAGAGCCCCAGGTCTAAGTGACAGCCATGGGATTTTATTTACTGCATTGTATTAGATTTCCAACCTTATGTTATTATTCATACTCTGAAATGATGTAAAAACAGATAACTGGGGAAATGCATGAGCAGGCCAAGTCCCAGGGTTTTGTTGCAGTGTACTGCTTACTGCCTGAAAATCCGACTCAGCTTGTGGAATACAGTGTTTATGGCAACTAATAGGAACCACTCTTTAAATGCTTCAGCTAGAAAGGGATTTAATACAGGGACATAAATGCTTACAAACTTGCTGAAAGTGTTGGGAGAACAAAAGGCTCCTGCCCTTTTGGCTTTATAAAAAGCCAAGCCCTGTGAGAATGTAGGCACTGTGTTAGCATTTCTGCCGATGCCCAGAGGCTGGTGACTAGGCAGTGAAAGTGGGGGCCAGTGGCTGTGGACGCTTGGGCGGGTACAAGCCTCCCATTGGTGCATCCAGAACCCTGGACTGGATGGAAGGATGTCTGAGCTCTGGAAGGACCAGGCTTTTACTCAGCTACCCGTTAGTGTGACCTGGCTGCCAGACAGCTTCCGTGTCACTTGGTGCAGGCTCTTCTGCAGCTCGGGTTACTAGAAGCGCACCCTGGGCCCCTGAGACCCCTCTTCAGCATGGCACCGTGTATGCTGTCGTGGAGAATCTTTGTTCTTTGAGACGGTCAGATTCGAACATGGCGGCTCTGATGGGAAGGATTGCTATGAAGAGAAAGTTGTCCAGTCAGATTTCTCGTTAAGAACCGATAGGTGGCTACAAGGCAATGATTGATGCTTTTTCTTGGGTGGTAGTTACTGTTTCCTGAAGGCAGTTCCAAAAAGGGTTTTAGTGTTTTCTGGAGTAAATATATGGTCCTGGAAGGATAACTCGTTTGAACTGGTAATATGTGAGGTACTTTTCTTTCCCCAGTCCTGAAAGATGCTGATGTACTTAGGTCTCCTGCCTTGGCAGGCGAGCTCTTTGCCACTAGCGCCACCTGGGAAGCCCAGTTGATGTACTTCAGAAAGAACCCTGTAGTATGTTATTACGATAACACATTTCTGCTTTAATTGCTTACTGTTGGCGTTATTTCTTTGGCAGGCACTCCAGTCCTGTGTAGGGTCAAAAGTAGGATGAGGCGAGCTCCCCCTTCCCTTCTCCAGGGGACCCGCGGCCTCCGGTTCTCTGCTGGCGAGCTTCCCGTCCGCCCCACGGCCACTGTGCAGGGTTAAACTGGGGTAAAGCGCCGGCTTCCTGTATCATGCATTTAAGTGTTTGTCCCCTCTCTCCACTGTAGGGCTCCTTGGTCATGGCCAGTCTAAGGGATTAGGACCAGCATCAGAACAGTCAGAGAATGAGAAGGACGATGCATCCCAAGTGTCCTCGACTAGCAACGATGTTAGTTCTTCAGATTTTGAAGAAGGGCCGTCGAGGAAAAGGTTAGTACCCAAGGCTGAACATATTCGTGCCTTAAACCAGGGACTTCAAACTAGGTGCCAGTTTTGTCCAAGTGGGAACAAACTTGGGCCCACTCACCCAGTCTCCTGATTTTTTTCACAGAGGAGCCAGAATTTTGGATTTTTGCATCACATATCCTGATTTCTAAATATTGTCCACTGATTATCATAAAAGATGAGTAACACACACACAAAAATGGTATGAGCCAAACAAAACAAGTTCCTACTGTAAAAATTGGCCAGAGAGTTGCCAGTTTGTAATTCTTGCCTTTGCTGTTTATTTTAATTGATTTTCATCTATTTTTTTAAATTTTAGTATATTAGATGGTATTTTGCCACTACTACAGAGGTGTAAATATGAAGATTTAAATGTGCTGTTTCTAAAAAAAATTTTCCCCTTGTCAGGAAAGCAAAATCCATTTGATGTTAACTAAATAAGGAGGTGTGAAATCAGTTCATAGAATTAATTTACCAGCAGGTTTTTTTAAAGTGACTTTCCTAAATAAGCTTAAGATAGCTTGATCAGGAAGTTGGCTATGGTAGTTTGACAAGAGCTGTGGCTTCATGGTCAGACAGTGATAGTGACATTATATAATAACACTTTTAATTGAGTGTTTAAAAACCCTTTTAAGTTATCTGCCTTACTTCATGTCTCATGTATGTGATTCCCCCTGCCCCCATTTAGAATTTATATTTCATTTCATCCCATTTCCGTTCTCATACTCAGTGTTTTCCTGGATGACAAGATTAATTACTTGTTCTTAGGATCTGTTTGTTGGAGAGGATGGGAAAAGGGGAGGAAAATAATCCCCGGTCTGGACTTCTTTGTGTACCCTTTCTGTATACAGTGTTACTTTTCAGAAACCATCTTGATGTGTGTATCTAATGAAGAACTGAATTTGGCAGCAAATAAAGAGGAAAGGATGAGGGTAGCCATGTGTGGATACTGAAAACTCTGTAATAGGTCTGCATTTTGGATCTGAAATTGGAGAGCCATTAGCTGCAAGCCTTCGTTTTCTTGCCGTGCAGTGTCTTCCTTTAGAAAACTCATGGTATAGAGTCTGCATTAATTTCTACCACCTTTACCTCTTGCTCCTCAACACTGCATCTTAGAAGGTGTCCTTGGATTTGTTTTTAGTACAGTTAGCAAGCGTGTGTAAGAAGTGTCTCTGCCAGTGTAATGGACCTTGTATGCTTCTCTTTTTAAAGACACTTGGCTGAGTGTCTCAGTGGAAGCCTTTTATGTTTCAGGTGCTCTGTGACAGACTCTCTCTGCTCCAGTTTGAAAAGTGCATCATCACAAGAGCAGGGGTTAAAGGATATGTTTTTATTTTTTAAAAATCACATTTGTAAACATATTGGAATGTGTAATAATACCATCCATGTTTCCAAACATGGGTGGGGTGGGGGGGCAGTTGTGTAGCTAGCATCATGTTCATCTGTGTTCGGAGAACAGAATTCTGTGATTGTGGTTGGAAGTGACAGTGACCAGTACTTTAGCTTTGTGGCTGGCCATCACCTTCACCTCTGCTGGGATTGGTCAGCAAAGGGGTATGAAGACAAGGTCATCAAGCTTCATTCTCTTGGGGTGGGGGTGGGGAGCCCTTTGTCCCTGGCTCCGGGTGCCTTTCTCAGATGGCAGTGCTGCCGGCCGGCTTCCTCTTTGCATGGGACTGCAGTGCTGTGTGGCAGCTGTGTGCAAATCAGTCAATTAGCTGTAATTCTCCAGGGCACCAGAAAAGAGAAACTTTGTTCGGGGAACTTAGGGAAAACTTAACCCATTGCTTATCTGTTTAATTATTAGTGTGCTGAGTACCCTGTTTTACTGAATTAAGGATTCGTGACAGCATTTTGGGGAGTTATGATCACACTCTACTAGTGAAATCTACCCAGGGATATAGTATAGATTCAGGTTTGACAAGTTAAGCTACATTCAGAGCTGGTCTGGGGTGGCCTGCACAGCAGAAGGGAGCTTTGTTGTTTACGAAGGGATAGTGTAGTTAGGGCATAAATGTCTTATTGTGTGGCAGGGTACACAGCAAATAAAAAATAACTTACTACTTCTTGGCTTCAAAAGAGCTCATTTTGATTGCTTGTTGGTATTTAGCATGAACATTTAGTATAAACTATAAGGTACATGCCCTGCCTTGTCAAGCAGATCCTAGGAACTGGCATCCACGTTCCTGGAGCTTTGTCAGTTACTGTCAGACTTCGGTGCCAACCTTCTTACACATAATATACCTTTTAAAGAAGTTATGTTGTGTCTGCTGATCCCAAGCCCAGAGTAACTACCTAAATGGTAATTTTGAAATGTTGCTTCAAGCATTAGGCAGATTGTTGATTAGATTCTGCTTTTTACCTCATGTCTAAAATTCCCAAAAATACGCATTCAGAGAACATCTTCTGTGATGGACCACTTGTATTCTCGGTTGACATTTGGACTTCTGGGAGAGAACACTTGAGTCCTAAAATTCCAGAGTCGTGGTTTATATATTTGTTTTGGAAAAAGGGTTACCTCTCTCTTTAGAATGATATGAATGCTTGCTTTTTTGTACAATTAATTGCTCTTTTTAGGTACATGTTTTTAGGGTCACCAGTTAATAATACCTTTTGTCTTGGTTAGAGCGGGAGAAAGAAAGGGAATTTGTGTTTGACTTTCTTAAGAAAAATTGAAATTTTAAGTGTAGACTATGCCAGCCTCAGTTTAGACCTTGCCCTAAATTTCCAGCCTGCAAGTTGAAGCAATTCCATTATCTGATGGATGCTTGTAACATGTTTAAGTCTTTAGTCAAAACATCTCATATGTTTGCACTGTTAATTTTCTACCGGAAACCCCTTAAGCTATGTTTGCTCCTGTGTAGTTGCTGCCATTGGATTTACTTAAGTCGGGGTTTTTTGGCACATACAAAGCAGTAGAATCTAGAGTTCCAAAGGACTTATTTTCTTTATATTGAGGCAAAAATAAAAGGAATCTCTTAGTTATTAAAAGGTCATCATCTGAAATTCCTCTTTATGAAAGGAAAGCCACCCTCTCTAGAAGGTCTTTGCCTGTGAGATGGGCAGAGCAGCCCAGCCATTGAGGGTCTGGAGGACTTGGCACTGGGGGTTCCTGGGTGTTGGTTTTCTGTTTCTTTTGATCATTGTGGTAGGTGAATTTGATAAGTTATGTTTAAAAACGATACAGTGTAATTAGTTTTTACAGTTCAGGATGGAAACGTTAGAGACTTTCAGCAGTTACCCAGCCCCTTTTGAATTTGTTGGTGGCCATATGCCTGGCTCCTCACCTCCACCACCTCAAGTGGCTTCTCCCGTTACACTCGATTATCATGACATTTGTGTTTCCTGCAAGAAGTATCTGAATATCTTTTAGAAACCAGATTGGACAGATTTTGTCAGTCAGGTGTGGATGGACTGTGAGAAACTTGGAATGGTGCTTGTGATCAGGATAGGGGTTGTCTATGTGGTGGAAAGGTGTACAAAGAAATTGGTCAAGTGAAAGTGAAGTCGCTCAGTTGTGTCAGACTCTTTGCAACCCTGTGGACTGTAGCCCACAAGGCTTCTCAATCCATGGGATTCTCCATGCAGGAATACTGGAATGGGTTGCCACTTCCTTCTCCAGGGGAATCTTCCCGACCCAGGGATCAAACCTAGGTCTCCCGCATTGGAGGCAGACGCTTTAACCTCTGAGCCACCAGGGAAGTTGGTCAAGGTATACCTCTAAATGATGGTTCTCAGGGATGTGTCATGGGAACCTTGTATGTGGCTCAGTGCCTAAGAGTGTGCGCGGGAGCCGTACCACATGCCTTCTTCGGGTTCTGTCATCTCTGTTACATGCTCTTGGGCAGGCTCTGCAATGTCACTGGGCCTCGGTTTCCTCATTTGTGAGATATCTGACGATGGTAACCACTCCATGAGGGGTTTTGTGTCCTGAACAAGTTGATTCATGAAAAGTTCCCAGGTATATAAGGACTGTGTATGAGATAGAGTGCTAGCTGTCATCAGCCCCTATGACACATGAATTGCTGTATGGGGACATGCAGACTCATTGAAGACTTCTCAGATGTGTTTTAGAGAGAGAGTTTGATTTATGCAAATTGTGATTCATGTCTTCACCATGGTGCCACCATCACCACCATCTGTGGGTTGATGGAAAAGTGTAGGCATGTGCCCCCCACCCCCTTTTGAAGTTACTGAGTCACTGGAAGGACTGTAATGGTAGAGTGTGAATTTCTTCCGTAAAGTTTGGTGTGCCCAGGTGTTTGCCTACACAGAGCAGGCATGAGGGGGCCAGGCTATAGTCTGTGAATGTGCTGTCTGGGCTATTCACATGCCAGTCACATAACAAGCCCTTGGGAGTGGCTCCTATTTTTAATAGTACTTAATACTAAGATGGCCTGACACACTTTAAAAAGCAAACTACATAAGAGTAGTTTTTTTTGAAAAAGTGTGGACCATGCCTCTGCAGGGACAGAAATGTTTTCTTTTTGTTAAACAAAGAGCTGCTGTATTTTAGTTATTTCGGCCTTTGGTAGTGTAAGAGTTACGGAGTTCAAAGACAGCCCTGCTCTAGGAGAATGGATTTTGAGTGTGGAGCGTTATTTTAAGGTTGAAGACGTGGTGATGTTTAAGTTTTGGAAATGAATATATGTTCAGGATGATGAAAATTCCCCTAGGCTTTTAATGGGTATTCCTTTTATAGCTGAATTGTCAAATTTAAGTTTTTCTTATTTCTGTTCTGAGTTACTGTGTTAACATAAAATACTTTGCTACCTCCAAGTTTAGAAGGAAGATAGACTCAAATGCATAGAATACTTGCTTGGCAGCACTCAGTGTTAGAAATAGGAGTTACTCAGTGTGACCATTTGTAAGAATTAGAATTTTCAAAGCCTTGATAGTTGACATATTTGTTGAACAGAATGCACTAGTGGTATAGCTTAATGTCAAATGCACGATTGAATTAAGACCTCTCTTGACTGAAACATATTTTCTATTTACAGAAAGTAGAAAAGGGGCAAAACTGAGGAACTGAATATTATGTGGCACCTTTAATAACCACAGAAAATAATCTGTGGATTTAAATAAATGTAAATAACGGAAATGGAGCCAGGTCTAGCCTGCTTGCCTGCACAGTTTACCCACACAGTTCTCATTTCTGGTGCTCCTCTTCTCTTTCTTTTGATCTAAATGGCTTTCTGTTATTTTCCATTGGGTTCTGGTTGTAGGGCTTTAACATTTCTAATTTCTGCTGGTGTTGGATGACTCTTTCAGGTTTTTTAGGTCTGATATGGTCTGTCTTTCACCCTTATTTTTTAAAAAAATCTTTTTACTGGTGTTGTAGAATCACATGCAATTGTAAGAAATTCTCATTCATTTTTGGAAGGTATTTTTGCTGGGTATAAAATTGTAGGTAAATAGTTCCTCCTCCTCCGCTCCCCATGGAATTTGTTGAAGGTACAGCTCCACCATCTCCTGGCTTGTAGTGAGTGTCTGGCAAGAAGCCTACTTCTAAAGGTTTTTTGGTTTTGTTTTAATCTTATGTAATTGGAGAAGGAAATGGCAACCCACTCCAGTATTCTTGTCTGGAAAATCCCATGGACAGAGGAGCCTGGTGGGTTACAGTCCATGCGGTTACAAAGAGTCAGACACGACTGAACACACACACCATCATGCAATATACTTTCATATAGTTTTCTTTGATTCTTGTGTTTGAGGTTCATGGAGCTTCTCAGTTCTGTAGACATTATCAGTTTTGGAAAAGATTTCAGTAGCTACAGTTTGCATGGGTGTTTACCTGCTAGGATCTCAGGTGCATGTATATCCAGGCGCTCCAGGTTGTTTCCACAGCTCATGGATGCTATGTTCATTTTATTCCAGTCTTTTTTTTCATTTTAGATAATTGTATTCATTTTAGATAATTTCGGTCTAAAATCTGCAGACATGCATTTTTCACCACAGACATTGTTATCTTTTTGTCTTTAAGCTGTATCAGGAGAGAGATAATAATCTTTTCTCTACCTTCTTAAACATAGAGAATGCAGTTATAATAGATGTTATTAGTGTCTTTGTCTGCTAATCTATCATCTATGTCACTTAGGGGTCAGTTTGGCTTAACTGATGTCCCTCTGCTCAACGCAGGTCATGTCCTCCTGCTGTTTTGCTTGCCCTGTGGCTCCTTGTTGAATGCCAGGCATCATAAGTCGTCTTTTGGGTTCTGGGTATGCTTGTGTCTCTCTGACTCTTCTCAAGCGTTGCTCTAGGGTATGGTTAGGTTACCAGGAAACTTTGAGCCTTGTTATGCTCTGTTAGGGAGGGCCAGAGAGCAGTATTTGGTATAGGGATGTTTTCCCAGCTACTCAGGGAGAACCCTGTGACTTATGTGAGCCATTTTGGCAAAGCATGGTTCTCAGCCCTGTGTGGGGTTTGGAGAGTGTTCCCTGTGGTCCTTTCTCGTGGTCCTTTTCCTTGGGTACTTCCTGTACATGTGTTTTCACTGGTCCTCAGCAAGTACTTGAGGAGCGTCCTCAGCAGATTCCAGAGTTTTCTGTCTGGCTTTGGCCTCTTCAGTGCTCCATCCTGTACAGTTTGTTCCTGCCAGAAATCTCAGCTCCTTCTCCCCAACTCAGAGAGTCCTCTGTATTCTTCTTGCATTCCCCTCCGTGTGCTCTGGCCTGAAAGTTGTCTCTGAGCAGTCATGTATGTCTCAGGAGCCACAGGGTTTTGTTGTGTGATGCCCACTGTCTCGTGTGGATTTTCACTTCTTCAGGCCGGAGGGGGATTCCTGTCTCTATCGCTCCGTCTTAGCCAGAAGCAGAAGTTCCTATCTGTTCTTTGAATGTTGACTGAGAGAAACAGCACAGGAAATGTAACTACCATGTTTGCACTTTGTCTTAGTCACAGTCACAACCTTATGTTTAATTAGTCATCAAAAAAAAAAAAAGTGAATTGCATAAGTAGGCCCTGATGCAATCAAAGGGAAGATTTCAAAATAAAGAAGCAGTTGACTTAAAAATAGAAAATCTCACTCCATCCAGAGCATATTGATAGTAGAAATTCATTTGAGGCCCTAAATGGCTTCTGTTTCAAGTGACTGTTTCGGATAAATCCATGATGACTTTGTGATGATAGTGGGCCCTTCCTCCATCCCTCTGAAGGTTATGCTTTTCACCTGGTTGTTGGGTTTCAGAGGCAAAGGAGGTGGTGCCTGCTCAGGGCATTCCTTCTCCTTAAGCTTGGAAGGGAGATTGCCTCTCTCAGCTCTGCACACCCTGATTAAGTGGCCACCAAGGTGAACCTGAAGGTTGGTGACTCCAGTTGAATGGTGGAGATGCTGGAGCCAGGGTTCTCACTGTCCACTGCAGGGCGCCATGTGCTTGGCATTCACCCCGCCCCCGCCCCAGTCCAGGCCCCCTGTCATGATTAGGCTCGTTCTTCCCTCTGGCAGCATCCCCAGGCATTGTTCAGACCTTTCCAATCCCACTCAGGATACTGGCAGGTGTACTCTCCGCATCCTCCTTGGTGACATGGGACCTGGCCCTGGTGTCTGAGGAACCGTGGAAGCTATTTTAATAATCAATATAATGTCTGACTGGTTTTGCACATGACATCATTTATGGAGGTTTATGGGATTCCTTGTTGCCTCTTCCTCTCTTGGAATTTTAACTGGCAGATTGTTACCTGTGTGGTGTGATTTGGGGGTTTCAGAACAATCTTCTGCGTTGCTTTGGTTTACAAGAAGCAGACCTTTCTCTCATTTAATGAAGCATCTTGTGGAGTCCGCCCGTGTGTTGCTTGTCCATGTTAGGCCCTCTTGACTATGCACATGACTAGTGTCCAAAAAAGTGTATACAGTCTGTGAAATTCTCCAGGCCAGAATACTGGAGTGGGTAGCAGTTCCCTTCTTTAGCAGGTCTTCCCAACTCAGAGATCGAACCCGGGTCTCCCGCACTGCAGGTGGATTCTTTACCAGCGGAGCCACAAGGGAAGGCCAAAAACATGGAACACTTCACAGATTCGCATGTTATCCTTGCGCAGGGGCCATGATAATCTTCTCTGTATCATTCCAATTTTAGTATATGTGCTGCCAAAGAGAGCTGTCAGGGAAGTCCCTCGCCACACACTTTATGGAGGTGCAGCCCAGATCTGCAGGAGGATTTGGGTGGCTGGGGAGGTGGGGTGGAGCACAGTTGTTGGAGGAGGCAGCAGGTGGAGCTTGGAGGAATCTGAAATTGGGTAGGGATTGAGGTTCCTTGGTGACTGAGCAACCTTGGGCTCATGTTTTCCAGGACCCTTCTGTGGAACGTACATGAATTTGTTTGGCCTAAATGGCAGGGTGGGTTGCAGGTTCCCTTTGGAATGTTTTCTTTACACCCTCTACCCTGTGCTTCTAGCAAAGGCACACTCTCAGCACCCAGACCAGAATAAGCAGGGCTGAGGGTGCCCGTGTGCTTTACTGCCCCCTGGCCTGAGCCCCTGTGTGTTATCCTGGGTCAGAGGGGGGGAGGAGGTAGGAGCTGGAGGAAGGGTGTCATTTCTGATCCCCAGCTGACTCTCACTGGCCTGGCCTTCTTAAGGTTGGGGTCAGGAGGCCTGGGAAGTCGGGAATGGAGGAGAGTGTCCCAGGGCTCCTGGCAGCTGTGTTTGCACGGCGTGGTGCTGCCGTCCTTTTCTGGGCTCCCTGTCCTCAGATGCCTCCTTACCTGCTTTCTCCAGCCCATCCTCTCCTGGGAGAACCTTTCTCTGCTTCTGTTTTCCCCCTTTCGGCCCTGTGGACCCGTGGCTTTAGCCTCCTGACCCCGACTCCTGACTTCACCTCTGGCCCAGCACTGTTTCCTGGGTGCATTCCAGCACCAGGGCACTCACAGTCCATGAGGCCACCATCCCCAGGACTGGAAGGCAGCCTCCCAAGGCCTTGGTGTCTGTGAGATTTTCTGAACTCTTGGAGTGATGCAGGGTCCCTGGGTAGCATGTAAACGTGGAACTGTTGTGTATGCATACCTGATGGCAAGGGACTCCTCTTGATCTTATCAAGTGACAGCTGGGTGGGAGACATCAATAACTGATCCTCTCAGTTTAGATGGTTTAAGGTGAGACACTTTTTTTTCTGGCGTGGTCTTTTAACTAGACCTTTGATTAGAAATAGGCAGAAGAATTTTTTAGAACTGAATAGACTGGCAGCTCCGGCCCCTTGGAGAGCCTTTCTGTTGCTTGAAAATGAAAGTGAATGTGAAGTTGTTAAGTCATGTCCGACTCTGCGACCCCGTGGACTGTAGCCTGTCAGGCTCCTCCATCCATGGGATTTTCCAGGCAAGAGTGCTGGAGTGGGGTGCCATTTCCTTCTCCAGGGGATCTTCCCAACCCAGGAATCAAACCTGAGACCTCCCGCATTGCAGGCAGACGCTTTACTGTCTGACTCACCCCCAGTTTTTCTTTTTAACTCTCCATGGGAGAGACGGTCTTCTAAAAGAATTGGCTTTTAGCAAGGCAGCAGTGACAGGTATTTATGTGGCACTTACAGTGTGCTGGCCACTATCCTAAATATTCTGAATTGTTTCCATGTATTAGTCCATTTGATTCTCACAGCAGTTCTTTTGATGGGTCTTTGAACCTCATTCCCATATTATGAATGAGAAAACTGTGGCACAGAGAAGGGCTTGGGTATGCTCTGCTGAGAGATGAAGCTTCCCGGTTATTTCAGGATCCAGTCGATGGTTTCTATACCTTGAGGGGAGTCCTAAAGGGCCCGCTTGGACTGCTGGCGATGAAGAGAGGTAGACAAGGATGCTCTATGTATTAGTCACTCATTCGTGTCTGGCTCTGAGACCCTTGGGCTGTAGCCTGCCAGGCGCCTCTGTCCATGGGATTCTCCAAGCAAGAATACTGGAGTGGGGTGCCATTTCCTTCTGCAGGGATGTTCCTGACTCGGGGACTGAAGCCAGGTCTCCTGCATTGCAGGCAGATTCTTTACTGTCTTAGCCACCAGGGAAGGATTCTGAGGGCTGGGCAAAGTGATGCCTTTTAACCCTCAGAGGAGTAGGAATCTCAGGGAAGCAGGGGCCAGAAGCACTCATTTCTTCAAGGTTCCAGTTGTTGCCAGTTCCCAGGTGGATCTCAGAGATGGTAGATTGAGCCTTATTTTCTGCTGCAGGAAATCTCTACTCCAGAGAGAAGCAGCAGATCATTTCAAATGCAGCGTGTGGAGCGCTGTGGAAGACATTACGTCTTTGGGACACTACAGGGTGTCTACGGGAGTTGGGCCAACCTATAGCAAGGTGACACGAACACTTGGTTTTTCCTTCTGTAGACTCGTCACTCTTTTAGGCTGTAGATAGACCTTGTGGGGCGCCCCTGTAACTTCCAGACAGAGGGTGTCGGGAGCCAGTTTCTTGGCCGAGATCACAAGGAGAGACAGTCCCAGTGCCCCGAGGGCAGTCAGCCCCTCAGCTGATGTGGTGGCGGGGTGTCCATCCTGCGCCAAGCACGCTAGGTGGAGGGCTGTGTGCTTGCGGAGCAGGGCGAGGGGGAGCTGCTGCTTCTGGAAGGCCTGACATGACCAGAGGGCTGGAAGGGGCAGGATGTATTTACTAACTCTTCTGTGCCAACACTTCCTAATGTTTCTATACCAACACGTTTGAGAGAAGAGGTTAGTTGTTATTTTGAAGTGGCCCCTGTGGTTGTGGGGGTAAAATATCAGGCACCAGTCCAGTTTTTCTGTCTTACAGATGCCTCAGGATTGCCACCATCGTAGTAGATCTAAGCAGTCATCTGTACTGAGAGTAGGGTGCACCCCACACCCCACCCCGCCTTTCCTGGGCCCACAGAGAAGGATGCAGTGGGCTGAGGGTGGGTGGGCTTCACCTTGGAACAGCCTAGGGAGGTGGCCTTGCCCTGTGATAACTCAGGTGGTTCTTTTACTAAACACGGTGACGCATCACGGTAACGCAGGTGGGCGCCTGCTGAGGTTGAGCTCTGGGCTCCTCACCCCTCTCAGCCAGGATGTGTGAGAGATGGGGAACACACGTTAGCTGGGTGCAGGCTGAGCGACAGCGCTGGTTTCTCGATGAGAAGAGGGAGCCCGTGGCCTCGCCGTCCTCACTGCCTCCAGGGCCTCTTGCCGGCCCTCGGGTGGAACCCAGGTCTCCTGTGTTGCAGGCGGGTTTTTACCACTGAGCCTTCAAGGGAGCCCTAGTAAATGCAAAACAAATCCCAATAGCAATCGCTTTCTTGTTTTGAACCAAAGGAAGAACTGACTTAAACCTAAGAGGGTCTTGGCTGATCAGAAAGGGAGTTGGAGGTATTTGAAAGATACTGCTGTTTTTTTTTGGTTTTGATTAGGAGACTATTAGAATAAATTTATGTTGGCTCCATCCTTTCTTAACTTTTAAAGTGATGATGGAATTTCCCCTTTGAAGTGTATGTTAAAGCACTATATATCTGGCCTGGGTAATCTGGGGTAGGGTAGCATCTTGCATTTGGAGTAATCGAGTGTGGAAATGTAAAGCAGGGAGAGGTGCATCTTTCTGGCAGTGTGCAGTTTATTTTCAAATTTACTGTTAATTCTTACCTTCCTGGGGAGAAGCGAGTGGTGACCCACTCCAGTATCCTTATGTAGAAAATCCCATGAACAGAGGAACCTGGTGGGCTACCATCCGTGGGGTCACAAAGAGAGTCAGACATGACTTAGCACACATGCAAACGCTAACTACCTTCCTGGAACTGTGTATTAAGCTTTTTCTTTAGTGAAACTGGGCCCCTCTTTCCTTAATTCATTATTTTCCCTGCTAGACAGGCGTTCAGTGTAGAGGCGTCTTTGTAGATGCTTAGTTCTTGTGCGTGGGCGCGTTCCTGTCTCCTAAGCGGTCAGTTCACGTGGGCTTCAGTGTCAAGGAAGGAATGGGAACATGGAGGCTGCCCCAGAGCATGTGTGTCCTCTGCAGGGTTAGAGATGGACAAGACCCCTTTGATTTAAATGGTCATTAGTTGTTGCCCAGGACAGATCATTAGGTACTTGTAGGAAGGGGCAGCTGCTGCCAGAATTTCCTTGAGGTTCCTGGTAAGCACACAGGTTTCTGCAGCATTTATTTGTTTTAAGAAAAATGGTAGAACTTCATTTGAGGCAGTTTTATTTCGGCTGTGGCCATTTCCTTTATCTGTTACCTCGGAGATCTGATTGCTCGGATATCACTTCCACCTCCCATGCAAATGATGGTTTAGCATGCTTTGTGGTTGCCACGGAAACTGGGTACCAGTTTCCTTCCTTCCTCTTCTAGGGACGCTCTTCCACCTATTTTCAATGGGAATATCTCTGTCACGTGCTTTTCTCCTCCTTTCCTTTTATTACCCCTAAAGGGCAAATATAAACACACCCCTGATCTTTTCAGTGATGTCTGACCCTCCCAGAAACGTCTTACCAGTTCATAAGTTGTCCCTGATAAAATTGAGAGCAAGCACGGAGACACTGGTTCCAGACATCTTGCATGAAAGGCACTAGGTGCTGGGTTTGGAGCCACGTCGTTTGCAAAGGGGGTGACAGCCATTAGTGTCACTTGTGGTTCACACGTGAGTGCTTATGCAGGGGTTGCCAGACACGGCTTTTTATGCAGAACGTTCCTTGATGTCAGCACCTTACTTGGCTGCTTAGCAGCTCAATTAAAAGCAGTGCACATCGTTGCGGCTGAGATGAGAATAGCGTGCTCTTGTCCTCCCTCCCGCCCCTTCGCTTCCCCTCCGTCCTTCCCTTCCTTCATTTGGAAGGTGAAATCGACTGGGTAGAGAGACGCTTGGCTGGAGGGATTCTCAAATACAGACCAAGGAGGGAAGGCAGCAGTTTCAGTGACTTGTCAGCAGCAAGCTTTTGGTTTGTTCCTGCTATGAGAAATTCAGAAATTTAAAGAAGAGATCATAATAATAGATGGGGTTTACTCCCTGGAATTAGGTAAATATAGGGCAAGAAATTAGGCTCAGTTGCATTGATCTGGAAACAGAATCTTTCCAGAGTGTAAGCCTCCTCAAATGACTTGAGAGCTTCTCCCCCTAGCTCAGAGGCCATCCCAGAGGATGAGTGTGGGCCCAGCAGCATCTCTCCGAGGTGGTGGTTGGATGGGGGTCAGGGTGGGCACTGGGCGATCATTGATGTCTTCTGCACTCACTTGACGTTCAAGTGACTCTCAGAGGGTTTGGCCCTCGGCTCCCTCACAGATGGGCCCGTTCTTGTTTATCTCTGTGTCCCAGTGGTTGGCGGAGTGTCTGGCATGTTTGTCTGTTTTTGCAAAGGTAAACACATTCTTAAGAGTAGCCAAGTAGCGTGTATGGAAAGGGAGTCTTCCTAAAGGAGTCGTTCTATTTGGGGAGCAGATTTTCCTATTTGGATTATCCAGATCTTTCGTGTCCTCTCGGCATATTGAAAGGTAGGTGTGTGTGCTTGTGTGTCTGTTGCTGTGTTGTGTGTGTCTGCAGTGTTGCCCGTATGTATTTGCTTTAAAGGGCTAGGAAAGACTGGAGCACACGAATGGCACTGGTTTGTGGTAGGCGTATACTATTCTTGTGTCCCCTCCCCAACTTGCTTCTCATCCCTTCGTATTGCTTCTCTGGTTCCATAACATCTCTTGGGTCCAAAATTCTACACCTGTCTATACAGAAACTGAACTATAACTTGTAAGAGTGGCTCCTCGGGGCCTCTCTTGTGACCTCTGATGAGGATATAAGCAAGTGCCTTAGCTTGTGCTTTCATGGCAGGTTCTTAGATTACTGCAGTATTTTGGCGACTGCATTCATGCCAGCAGTTGTTATTGGTGATGCCAAGTGAAGGGGCAAAACGCCGTCTCGTCTGAAGGCCCTGTGGCTCTTGTTTAGTGTTAACGACTATTTCCTAGGATCTTTAGTATTTTAAGATACTTCACTGGATCATCGAATTCCATGATAGTAAACATTCTCTCAATGATGGTGATAAATATACCTGGCTTTTCCTTACTCTGTTATCCTCTCCAGTCTTTGCTTTCCCAGAGGTCGAAGACTTAACTTTCTATTTGTGTTCTTGAAGTGTCGTTTTTTAAGAAAATTTACTCTGTAAAGGTTGAAAAGTGCATGTAATCACTTTATAGAAAGCTTCAATTACATGGAATTGGCATTAATGTTAATTCCTGGTGTTTACCATTTATAATAAATGTAGAGAGACTGAAAACAGAAAAGGAAAACAAGAGCTAGGTCTTAAAAATGAATCTTTGTCCTATTGTTCATACTTGGTTTCAGACATATTTGGAGATGAATGGAGAACTTTCTGAGATGTTGCTTCTTTCATAGGAAGTACTTTTTCATAGCATGTTCTTCGTGGAGTATATAACAGTATAATAGGCAGCTGCTTTACTGAGTCAGATAACTTGTTCTCTGATAATATAACTAAAAATAACATGAAGCAGGCATTGGCTCTGGTGTTTTCTGATGTAAATCCATTTAGTGGTTATTGGTAGTTATCTCGTGGGAAGGCTGCTTTTGTCATTGCCTGCTTATCTGGCAGTGATAGGATTCCTGGGCCTTCTTTCCAAGCCAGAGCCCGCTGTGGCTGCTGTAGCCTTTTGGGAAAGGAGTGGTCTGTAGAGGATGCTTCAAGTAGCCATGGGCACAATTCAGGCCAGTCTTGTGGGGAGGGGAGAACTTTACGATTACCCTATACTGTATTCATTAACTCACACACCCCTTCCCCCCACCCCGTTATCTTGGAACTGTGCACGATGGGAATCTAGCAGTTTTAAAATGTATGCTGTTTTCAGTCCTTCTTTCTCTAGAACATTATTGCAAATTTGTTCAGCCTGTTCCTCTGCCCCCAAGAACCACATTGGCATCCATTGTGACAGCCTGCAGACCTTTTGCACTGTAGTCGGCTTGCTCTTCTGGCAAACGCCGTTGTGTAATGCGGACTGGCACTTGGCCTTTCTGGAGCTTGTAGTTATTCCCCTTTGGAGGGGTTGGAGCTCTTTGGCTGTAACGTCTCCCCTGATTCTTCATTTCTCAGGCCTCCTGCCTTCCAGTCTCATGGAACAAGGCTGGGGTAAATAGAGCCTTCTGGATCATCTGAATGTCGGCTCATCCTGGGCCATAGATGAAAATCTAAGGCTTAGGAAGGACTAGACACTGGGAATCCTCACGATGAGAATGTCTAGTAATGTTTGCATTGATTTAGAAGTGACTCAGAATGTCCATTGATCTTGTCCGCACAGCCGGATTCAGGCTGTTGATGAAGCGAGAGGGTGAGGCCGTGCAGCTTTCTCTTGGTGCTGGAGGCCTCTGTGTTCTGAAGGTCGTGGCAAGTGATGCCAGCAAGCATGGCGAAGACGTGCTCATACCTGCCTTCTCTGGGGCCCTTCCCATCACTGCCGCCACCTCTACCCCTACTACCTGTGGGGCAAACAAGTGCTTTCCCGTGTTGTTCAGATTTCTTTGCTCAAGCCTCAGATGGGCATGCATGCTTAGTTGCTCAGTCATGTCCCACTCTTTGCAACCCCATGGACAATAGCCTGCGAGGCTCCTCTGTCCATGGGATTTTTCGGGCAAGAATACTGGAGTGGATTGCCATTTCCTTCTCCAGGGGGTCTTCCTGACCCAGGGGTCAAACCCACCTGCTTTGCAGGCGGACCTGCTGAGCCACTGGGGAAGCCCTCTCAGATGAACAGGACACACTTCAGTATGTCGGCAGTTTGAGGATAGATAACTTGCTCTTGCCTATGTTCATCACTCTGCTGTGTTTGCCTAGACAGATAATTTTAAAATTCATACTTAAAACAATGAAATTTGTACACACAGGAGGTATTGAAAACCGCCAGTATAGTTTTCTTTTTCACTGAAGCAATGTTAGAAATGAAGGGACTTAGAGATGTCAGTCTGGAGAGTGATACCCACGGGTTTCCCAGAGAGGTTCTGTCTCCATTGTTGATCCTTAATCTAGGAACCTAGAAACTGCTTTTGTTGAAAGCCCCTTGAGCCAGTAGCCACACATGCCAGAGGGAAGGGACACACTTCTCTTAGCAAATAAAAGCAGTCAGGAGCCTGTTCCCAGGCCCGCCTGGCTAAGAAGGCAGGCCAGCCCTGCTGGGAGCAGCGCCCATTTATGGCGCCACCTTTGAGTGTAGAGTTTATCAAAGACTGAGAAGACAATCCAGAATTAAAATCCCTTTGGACTCAATCTGGTCTTGTTCATTTAAAATAGGAAGTAGATCTTCGACGCCAGCTGCCTCACCATTTAAACGGGCCTCCGTGTCCAGCGCCACCGACTGGATTCCCATGTAGCATGGTGTAGTGGAGAGAGCCGAAGTGTAGGAATAATGGAGATACTTGCTACTGTGCTGTTGACAGCCACCTAAAGTGTCTGCGCCTCCCTTTGATTGTCCGATCAGTGGTGACCACAGTGCCTTACACTGAGTGTGTAGGGAACCACCTGCAAGACTTGTGGAAACACAGCTTGTGGAGTGTCTCCCTCCTCCCCCCACCAGTTTCTGATTCCATTGGTCTGAGGTTTTGCATTTCTAATGAGTTCCCAGGCGATTCTCCTGCTGCTGGCGGGTGGATCAGTCTGATAGCCACTGGACTAAGTGCTTTCCATGGTTTAAAGCTCTGGGCATATTACTGTCCTTCACCAAATACTAAATAACTGTTCTCTGTGGAGTCACTGTGTGAAAGGCCAGTGATGCCCACGATTCAGAAATCTGGGAGCCGCTAGCTGTCATTAGGTAGATTCAGCCTTTGCTCCCAAAAGACTTGATCTCCCAGCGATATTCTCCCCTGCTCGCCACTTGATAGTCTGTGTGACTCCTTTAAGTAAGAATTTCAGTGAATCGGATTTTTCTTTACTTTGGTGAGCTGTGATCATCTTGTTGCTTTCTGCTTTGGGTTCACCTTTGAACAAACCTTTACTTAGCCCCGTGGGTGCAGCGTGGTCTGAATTTTTCTTTCTGCCCTCTTTTTCCCTTTATATAAAAATTTGGGGCCTTAGCTGCTCTTGCCATGCCTGTTGGAGATGACGGCTTTTGAGATCTTTGTCTTGATATGTCTCCAGACAGTTCCTTTCTCAGTTTGTTCATCTGCCTTGTGCAGAAACAGAACCGTGATGTCGTTCCTTCCCTTGCGGTTTATTTGAAATTATTTATAGATAGGTTGCTGGCTGCACGCTACCTCTTCCCCACCCCCACCTCTTTTTTTTCCCCCTGGTGCAGTTTGACTTTAGGTAGTTGTTTCTTTGTGGTATGTTTGCCCTACCTGAGGGCATACTGAGTGGAAGTGTTTTCTTGCTACCAAAACACTCACCAAAGTGGACAGTGGGCTTCCCTGGTGGCTTAGATGGTAAAGAATCTGCCCATATTGTGGGAGAGATCCAGGTTCGATCCCTGGGCCAGAAAGATCCCCTGGAGGAGGAAATGGCAACCCACTCCAGTATTCTTGCCTGGAAGATCCCACAGACAGAGGAGCCTCGTGGGCTTCGAAGCCCATGGGGTCGCAAAGAGTTGGACACGACTGAGCCCCAAAACTACCACCCTGTTTCTGCAACTGATTTCTTCTTTTGTTTCCTACTTAGTATTGACGCGTGGCGTCTGGCTGCCAGTCAGACCGTGTGATATCCATCCCATCCCTGTTCTCATGATTCTGCCAAGCCTTTTCCCTGCAGCCCTTCCAGGGCCTCTGTGTGGATGTGTGTGTGCACAACAGCGGTGCAGTGGGGGTGAGAATATGTACACACGGAGGTGCCAGCGCACCTCTCGTTCTCGCCCTGATTCCACACGTTCCAGCTTGCACAGGATTTAATTTAATTTATACCCAGCGGGGAATCTGCCCGTAAAACACACACACACCTCCATAAGTCTGTCTCCACCGTTCACTGTGTGCCCAGCAGTTTCTGTGTCTTTAGAGAACATGTTATGTTTCAGATCAGAGGAGGAGAGAGAACACTAACGCTGCCGCTGTCCCTTGGAGCACAGAATCCACGCTTCCAGTCACGTTTGCTGTGAAAGGCAGTGCTATATCCTGATGTTCTCATTTCCATTTTCTCAGTGGCTTTATCTTGTAAAATGATATTGTTGTGTTTCGGCTCGCGGGTTTCTTTTTGGGAGCGGCGGTGCCTGCAAGCAAGTGTGCACCAAGAGTAGGGTGGAGCAGTTCCCCAGAGGAGATGACTGGGGAGAGGGAATGTCACAGAATTCTTGCAAGGGCAAATAGGGTCAGTTCTCATCTGTGTTTATTTTAACCACTGTCAAGTGTGGAAAGGAATGCATTGGTTTACAGTCGCCATGACAACAGAGGCTCCTTCCTGCTCTCTTCCTCTCAACAGGCAGTGAACCCATTCATTTATCCAAGTGCCTCAGAATTCCATTATGTGCATTCCATGGGCTGTTAATTCAAGTATTTTGACAGAATGTTATTGTGAGTTCTCTAAGAGTATTCAGTAGTGGCTTAATCCTGCTCAGGTCACCAAATGCTTGTCTTGAACCACTGTTTGCTCATCTCTCTGGGGGCCATGAGAAGATGGACGGTCAACAATAGAATAGGGTTCCTCAGCTTTCTGTATCTGGGACATTTCTTTGACGTTCTGTGGTCTGTCTTAAATTTTTTCTTTCTGCTCCATGAATAGATTTGAGTTTGTTTTAATAGAAAAATGCTTGATTTAATACCAAGTTAAATCTTTCATTCTGGCTAGTTTATTTTAAATTTCTGGGATGTTAGCTTACATTTGAATGTTAGTCATTGGGTCCTGTCTTTTCTCTCTCTCCCCACCCCCACCCCCTCAACTTTATTGCTATGTAATTGACCTATAACCTTGTGCAGAGTTAAAGGTGTACAGCCTGATTTGGTGTGTGTATATATTATGGAACGATTACCACAGTAAGGTTAGTGAATTTGTTGCCTCATGCACTTTTATTTTTTAGTTTAATCTTTCAAGTATATAATATTAATTATAGTCGCCATGGTACACATTAGATCAGCAGAACTTATAACTGGAAGTTTTTACCTCGTGGACCGCCGCGCACGTGCGTCCCCCCCAATCTACTCTTGTTTCTCTGAGTTTGGTTTTTTAGATTCTACATGGGAGGATCACACAGGGGTTCTCTTTCTCTGTCTGATTTAGTGTGATACCCCGGGTGACCATCCATGTTATCACAAATGGCAGAGCTTCCTTTTTATGACTGAATAATATTCCAGTACACGGGTCACACATGTGTTCTTTATCCATTCGTCCTGTACATAATGCTGCGGTGGGTATGGGGTCACAGGCATCTCTGCGATAGTGACTTCATTTCCTTCCGGGAAACACCCACACGTGGAGGTGTTCAGTCAACTAGTAGCTCTGCTCCTTTTTTTTTTTTTTGAGGAACCTCTGTGGTGTTTTGCAAAGTTAGCTGCACCAGCCCACTCTCCCGGTGGCAGTGTGTGAGGGATCTCTTTTCTCAAGTATTTGTACTTTGTTTTCACAGTCACTTAAAATGAATTAGGTTCCTGGAAGGATGAGAGTCTGGTGGGCTGAGAGTCTTAACCTGCTGTGTCTGTTTCTTTCTGTAAGTTCCAGAAAGGTCTGCCTTCAGGCTTTGGGACTGTTCAGTTCACTTCAGTCGCTCAGTCGTGTCTGACTCTTTGCGACCCCATGAATCGCAGCATGCCAGGCCTCCCTGTCCATCACCAAGTCCTGGAGCCTACTCAAACTCATGTCCATTGAGTCGATGATGCCATCCAACTATATCATCTTCTCTCGTTCCCTTCTCTTGCCCTCAATCTTTCCCAGCATCAGGGTCTTTTCCAGTGAGTCTGTTCTGCACATCAGGTGGCCAAAGTATTGGAGTTTCCGATTCAGCATCAGTCCTTCCAATGAACATTTGGGACTGATTTCCTTTATGATGGACTAGTTGGATCTCCTTGTGGTCCAAAGAACTCTCAAGAGTCTTCTCCAACTCCAAGTTCAAAAGCATCAATTCTTCAGCACTCAGCATGTTTTATGGTCCAGCTCTCACATCCATACATGACCACTGCAAAAACCATAGCTCTTGACTAGATGGACCTTTGTTGGCAAAGTAATGTCTGCTTTTTAATATGCTGTCTAGGTTGGTCATAACTTTCCTTCCAAGGATCAAGTGTCTTTTAATTTCGTGGCTGCAGTCACCATCTGCACTGATTTTGGAGCCCCAAAACATAAAGTGTCACCTTTTCCCTATCTCTTTGGGGCTGTGGGGGCCTCAAGGGCCCCACTCAGCTCTTGGGCCCATGGGAACCTGGCTGCTCCCCATACCCTGCTGATTTTGTGTCATTGTGGAGCTAATCGGCCCAGAAGCCGGGGGTGTGAGGTTGTCTTTGTAGCTGTTTGCTTTGAGCAGGGAGGTCAGGAAGGAATAAAGTGTGCCTTTCTTCCTGGAACGTTGTCTTCTGGTGAGTGAGTCTGCTTCTGTCCCAGAGAGAAGTGACTGTGGGGCTGGCTGCATGGTGTGGCCCAGGCCCTGCACTGTCCTGCTCCAGAGGCCTGCACTTCCAGACGTGGACAGCAAGGCGCCTGCCAGTTCCCTGGGACCCTAGAACACGGAGGTCTGACCTACCTGGTGGCATCAGCAGCGCCAGCAGTGCGTTCTGTTTCTACCTGTAGAACTACTTCATGTGACAGCTTCTGTGTTTAAACTTGTGTAACATGAAAAAGAAAACAATTTGTGAGGGGAACCCCTGTGGAAAGACCCTGATGCTGGGAAAGACAGAGGGCAGTAGGAGAAGGGGGTGACAGAGGATGAGATGGTTGGATGGCATCACCAACCCAGTGGACGTGAGTTTGAGCAAACTCTGGGAGATGGTGAAGAGCAGGGTGTGCTGAACTCACTGGAAGAAGCCTGGCGTGCTGCAGTCCGTGGGGTCACAGAGGTCAGGCGTGACTGAGTGAAGAGCAACAACCCTTGTGAAGTTAGATTGCTATACCCTGCATCTCAGATGAACTAACCCATTTCAGAAAGCACTGGATAAAATCTGGGATATCTGCAATTGAGTGAAATAGGAGACAAAGATAAACCTGGGGAGGAGCCACAGATAGGGACTAAACTGGGGGAAGTGAATTGACCATCTTTCTGCAACCCAGTGGGCTCCCAGGGTCAGCTGCTGTCTTTGTGCGGTGGTTATCACTGGTCTCTGAGGGTATTTTGGAGTGGGAGGGGAGAGGCTGGAACTGTTCTCCTACAGGCTCATTTACAGAGTGGTGGAGGTGGGGCCTTGCAGCCCTTCCCAGGGCTGATGGATGGCTGGGAGGGTGGTGTTTGGCATTGTATTGACACAGTGGAAGACCGATGGCTCTTTGATCAAAGAGCATGTTTAGGCTGGTGGAACTGGAGAGACTCCTTCTGAAGTGATTAGCTCTGCACCTCCTGGCCCCCACGGCCCGCCACCCCCATCTTTATGAACAGGATTCAGGTCCGTCCAGCTCACATCCCTGGCATTTTGCTAAAGCCAGCTGTGGAGGTGAGGTGGGGGGAGGTGCTTGCACTTCAGTAGCTTCTGTTTCTTTGAGTTAATCATCTGGTTGCAGAGGCGGGAAGGATGTCGTTGGTTTCCATGATGCCTCGGCACATCACGTGTTCTGACCATTTGGGAAATGTGACAGGTTTTCTCTTCTCTACCCTCTCCTTCCTGTCGTCTCCACAGCACCCTCCCTTAAACTGCTCCTGGTGTGTGCTCAGTCGTTCAGTTGTGTCCAACTCTTTGCAACCCCATGGAGCCCGCCAGGCTCCTCTTTCCATGGGATTCTCCAGGCAAGAATACAGGAGTGGGTGGCTGTGCCCTTCTCCAGTGGACCTTCCGAACCCCAGGATCGAACTTGTGTCTTCTGCGTTGGCAGGCGGGCTCTTCCACTGAGCCACCAGGATGCCCTGAAACTGAGCCCTGGGATTCTCTCTCTCCAGAGGTGGCTCACCTGTGCTGGTGATGCGGCACAGTGGAGAGAAGCAGAAAGGAACGTCCCTTGGCCGCGTGTTTCATCAGTCAGTTGCAGAGGTTTACTCATCTCCTGGCTGCGCAGTGGAGTGGGAGAGAACACAGGAAGACGGCAGACCCACTGATGGGAAGCATCACAGACGCTGATCTTCCTGGTGTGGCAGGACCCGTGGAAGCTGGGTTTGAGTTGGGGGTTAAAGAAGACAATCTCAAGGGTTAGTCGCTTTTTCAACTTGTAGCTCATAAATGTTGTTGACAGTTCCTTTTATTTACTATTGGCTGTTTCTAGTTTCTATCTGTTAAATTATCTCTACTCAAGCATTACCCCCAACCCTCAATTTTCACAATGAATTAGGATCATGTAGAAACTTTGGATTTTCTCCATTTCTTTCCTTCCTCTCTCTCCTTTCTGTTTACTACCCTTCTCTTTTGTAACATCACACGAAGAAAATGAGTGGAACATGACCTCATGGAGGCCTTGTGACAACACCTGAGCCAGCAAGCAGGCGTAGGTGCCTGCGGCCTTCCTTGGAGGAGATGAGCCGCCCTGCAGGCAGCTGTCCTGTGGCGGCTTCGTTGTTTCCTGTTTACAGACGGGAAAATGGGCTCTAGCAGAAAGGATTAATGAAGGGCTTAATTGAACTGGAAGTCCTTCAGTCCCTTGGAGTTGAAGTGATGATGCATACAGCTTGGGGGTTTATCTTAAGTCCTGCCTAAGGGGTTGGACTTTCCTCTGGTTGTTTCCTGGGGCTCAGTGGGAATCAGAATTTGTCAGGGTATTTGAATGTCCCAGATGGAAAGGGGATAACTAGTCATCGCCTGTACCCGGTGAAGGGAAGGGCTTGTTTGGATTTCTGCGTACCCCCAATCTCGCCTCTTGGGGTTTCTGCTACTGGCTTTGCTCAAATCCTTTGAAAGCCCTTTGAGCTGCTTTTATAGCATCTCAGCAAATACAAATGTAACATCTTTGGAAAGGCACGATTAGTCATTCATGCTATTAACAGCAGGTTGTGTTTGTTAAATGGATATAAGATGACATGCTTGATAAGGATCCTGTGAGTCAGACTGGCTTTTCCTGTCTTGAAGTTTTGTGATCGAATCACGATCTAGTCGGCAGACACTGTTGCTAGACTCCTGTGAGGGTCCGTGTGAGCCACCCACGTTTGTGGTGGGCCTGTGTGTCCCGCAGACGTTGGAGCGCTTGTCATCTGCTGACACCCACAGACATGGCCCTCACCGCCTAGCACCCCTGACTTCAGGTGTAGAGCCAATGGGCTTCTATCCTGCAGAGTTGGTCTGGGACTCCCGGGTGGCTGGCAAGAAGAACTGAGGTTGGCTTTTATTCTGGAAAGGGCCGTCTTAGGCCCTCTGCCAGGGTGGGTGTTAGGAGTGTGGATGGGAGAGGCTTGTGTCTGGGTTGGAAGGTGTGAGTCGGCCTCCATTCCCCCGGCCTGTCTGGCTTGAGAGGTCACTCATCTGATTTGATACAGCAATGCTGGTGGGAAATGCTGCTTCCTGACCTGCCGTGGTTACCTTGTGCGGCCCTGAACGTTGGTAGGAATTCGCCGTTTGCTCAGGGTATTCTAAGCCTTGTTAGAAGGGAAAGTGAGCTCTGTGCCATGGCTCCATCTTGGCGCCTTTTAGTTGATACAGTCTCCTGGGTTGTTGCTTGAGCTTGGGTGCCACGGTTGTGTCTGTGTGTTCCTCAGACTATGAGCCTGGGCCGAGGCTGGGATGCTGTCAGCTCCCGTTTCTTATCGGGGTACACACCGAAACCCCAGGGTCACAGAGCCGCAGCGCCGGGCCGGGGTCGGGGTGGGGAGGATAGTGGCTCTTACTTTCGTTAGTGGCTAACAGATTCTTTCATTATGGCATATTTTCTATGTTTAGGCTGCTGTCCTAAATCCAGGACTTCTCTTACAGACATTCAGAGAGTGTGGTATGTTATAGTGCGTCGCTTCCCCACGGAACAAACTCCTCGGCACTCTGGGTGGCAAAAGCACAAGTGACACCTATGTTTGGAAAATTACACGTGACTGTTTTAGCTGCTAAATAGATTGCTGTTAGAACCCCAGAATCAAGGCTGTGAGAACCACGATACGTTACTTTGGTTTTGCCTTTTCTTACTTTTCTGAGTGGTAAAATCACTTTTAGAGCAGGGAACGTATTTCAGAAAACAGTCCCCTGGACTTTAGCCTTAGGTGTATATTGAGTATATAAAATGTTGGATTGTGAATTGCTATGTATTTTCTATATACAAGCAAGGAGCTTGAGTGGTAATTGAGTTGTTGGGTGAAAGGGTATTGCTACCATTGTTCTTCTCTTACTTTCTATAAACAGTGGCTGGTTTTTAGCCTGCTGTTAGATTTTAGTGCAGGTACTAAACGTTGGTTAATGCCAGGCTTGTCATAAATCTGCGAAAGTCCAAATTCCCTTTTCAGAGTTGAGCCCAGACCTGGTGTCTGAAGACTCTCTACTGCCATCTATTGATGTGTATGATTGCTGCATGGGATTTCCAGCGGGCGGGAAAGTTGTCCAGAATCCGTTTTCTATTTGCCATCCTTTAAATAAAGCAAATCCCTGTCCAAGAGACAGAGGATGTGTAAAGCTGAAGGAAGCCTACTCCGTGCTTTCAGGGACTAGTTAGAGCTCTGAGCACTGCTTTTGTGCTCTGGTTTATTCTGTGCTGATGGAGTTTCTAATTTTACCCCCTTTGCAGCTCCATGGAGAATCTTTCTTGTGGGACGTTTCCTCGGGATTGACTTCTCAGTTATACTGCTAGGAATCCACTGGATTCTGTTGTTTAATGAATGAACTGTGTAGCATTGCAGGATAAATTTCTGAGGGTATTGTTGCTTTCTCTTTCAAAAAGAAGTAAAACATGATTCCTCCTTTCCCCAGCTGTCGTCTCTGCCGGGACCCGAGGAGTGTTCTGGTAGTTTGCAGCTGGGTATTGAGTAACCTAAAATTGAGAAACTGTTGGGTTTTTGTTGTTGTTGTTGAATTAGTACTTTTAAAAGCAGTTGGCAGTCCCACCTCGAAAGATAATAGAAAGGCAGATCAGCATTTCAGTTGGCTCTTTGAGGCTTTTACAACTGACCATCCTTCAGATAATTCATTTGCACCCTGTAACCATAACACAGTAGTGTATTAGAAATTTCTTTGGCCAGATCCTGGCTACATCCTTGTACTGGTCTTCTGACTAGTGTTTATCCTTTTCTTACTTTAGCTGTAAAGATACAGTTTTTGCTCAAGGCTGCCCTGAATGGGACAGACTATGGAGAAGAGCATTTGCAGCACCCGCATCCCGGGCTAGGAGTTAGGTCCCTGAGAAGGTGAGGGTTACACTGCTTGAGGGTGCTGAAACCCGTGGCTTTCCATTGGTGGTAAAGTGTAACACGTGTGACATTTGTGACTGACATAACAAAAGGTCTTCATTGCCGCTTTAATTGTTGATTAATGTTGATCCGTCTCAAATTTGACATGGTTGCTTTCGAGAGCACAAAAGAAGTCAGTGTCAAATATTTTCTTGATCATGACAGTCAGGATTTCCAGGCAGCCTTGGTTCTTTGACATTTGAGGATGCCGCATCAGACTTAAAAAAAAAAACCCCAAACTCGTAATTGCATCATTTTATTAATGGGATCAAATGTGGGATTGCATATTACTTTTCATACCATCTGTGTGGGCTCCCAGCCTGAGATTCATGTGCCCAAGTAATGTTTTGCTTAGGAAGACGCTGTATCTTGTAATTATTTCTTCTCCTTTCCCTCCTCTGACCCTTTCCCCCTGAACTAAAGAGACCAGAGGCTCACTTCTCTCACTGATGCCTGCTTTTTGAGAGGGTGCAGTGTTTGTGAGCATCTGGAGTGTCCGTATACGTGGCAGTGGTTTGGGTTTGCAGTGCGTGCCTTCTCCTTGGTCTGGCCTTTGGGTAGAGGTGATGAATATACTCAAGAGTAGTTAGGTTAGCCTTCCTGAGGGTATCTCAGGGTTCTGAAGGAAGTTCATGTGTTTTCCTGAATGAGTGATTTACTCCTAATTGGGAGGACTGGGTCTTAGGAAAGCAGAGTGTAGATAGTATTGTTGTTACTAGTTTAAGGGAACTATGGAACAACTTTTGACATTGTGCCATCTTTTTTTTCTGGGGGTGGGGGTGGGGCGAACATGTATATTTAAAAGTTTATACTCCTTTCTAAAGTGCAAGCCAGTATATACACATCTCAAGATCTGAAAGTTACCATGTTTGCTGTTTTGCCTGACAACCTAGTTAGGAAGTAGGTGCTAACAGTCTTTAGCAGCAGAGGCATTTTTGGAAATGTAGGTTTGTATTTCCCACTTGGCACAGGCAGAAGATCAGAACTTGTCACCTAGAATTATGAAATCATAGATGCAAGAGGATTTATTACAGGAATTACTATATCCACGTTTTAGAGATGAGGTCAGAGAAGATTGGAGCTAGAAAGACCCTTAGTTGGCTCCTTTTCCTATGAGGTCTGTCCTCCCCCTCCACTACCCTGCTTTCCCCAGCAAGGAAATAGAGGCTTATTTTGCCCAAGGTCATAAGTTGACCTGAACCAAAGCAGCCCAGGTTTTCTGATACCATGGTTCTTTCTCTTGGACCGCTCTGACCAAGCAGACCTTTTAAAGATTCATCTCGAAGGAGATTCAACCAAAAACAAGTTTCTTTAGGTAAATCAGGTTCATAGCAAATTTTTACTCTAAATAGCTGCTTGTGTAATTTAATTAAGACAAGTGCTGCAAATATTTAACATCCTGCGGTTTTTAGTGTAAACAAATGATTTCATCTGTTTCTGTGTGAAGCAGGGCCCCTGAACCAGTATAACACGATCTCCAGAAGTACCAGAAAGCAGGCATTCCAGGTAGCAAACCTTCTCTGGGAGCCGCCGACCTCCCTTTATCCCTTTTCTTTTCGACCTCCCTTTCTCCTTTTTCTGTAGCTGAGACAGAGCACACCCCTGTTGGTGAGACAAGCCCCCATTGTAAGTGTGGGGCGGGACGTGAGCGCAGAGGGATGGAGCCGGGGCTTTTGTCTTGAGTTTTCTCTGACTTGGTCTGTGCTAGCCTCTGGGTTCACTTGAGGATGTGTTTATTTTCTCTCTACTATACAGGATGTTTACAGCCATCATGTGTGGTGTGCCCACAACTGCACTCGCATTTGAATTTGGTGGGCAGCCTGCCCTGGGCAAGGGGATATCCCCTGCCCGACCCCCCACAGTCTCCTCCACACATACACACTTGGCCAGACACACCCACCCTTGTTTCTTTGACTGGCTGCCAGGTCTGTAGTGTGTGTGTGAGAGAGAGTGAGTGTGTGAGTGAGTGAGTGTGTGTGTGTGTGTGTGTCTGGGGGTAGAATAGAGTGGGTACTTATTTGGGGGATAGAAACATGGGATTTTTTTATTTTTTTTTTTTTGAATAGGCCTTTCAGCAAGTTGGCAAGGCTTCAGGACCAGCTCCCACACTGCCACAAAGAGCCCGGCTATGCTGGTCACTCCGCATTTGCCAGACATAGCATGGCGTCTTTTTTGAATGAACGCACAGCCTCCCCTCCCACCCAGGCCTGGCTCTTTGTTTAGAATTGGGATGTAATCTAAATAATTGGATTTACCAGCTTACATTTTTAATATTGGAAAATTAAGTTAATACGACAGTCTTTGGCATACATGGCCCTCCCGCGAGGGCCGGCTGGGCATCGCTCTAGACCTAGTCCCCCTGTTCTCTGCCTTGTCCAGCTGAGTTGTGTGCATACCCGCATCCTCCTTGGGTTTGTAAATCATCAGAAATCCTGGACAGAAATGGAATTTAATTAACCTAGAAATTGCTGTTGTGCCATATTTAGGGCTGCCCTAGAGATTGAGTGCAGATAGCAGTGAGCTGGTGAACTCTATGCTGAGGATAACCCCAGAGGAAACTTGGAGACATGCGTCCTCGTTCCTTCCCCCAACCCCCTCCCTGGGGCCACTGATGGCAGGCTGCCCTGGAAACCTCTCAGTGCAGGATTTGGGAGGGGGCAGAAGGAGAGACCGGCAGTGTTACAAAACAAAACAATGTTTGGCCCAGGACACTGTCAGCTACCAGTGGGTTCTCTTTATAAGCTTCTCCTTGCAGTTTATTTGTGAGCTTTGAAAATAAGGACAGTGTTTATTTTGGTCTGCTGCTTTTTTCCCACAAAGGTGCTATACTTTTCACCTAAATATGAAATCTATCTGTTGATTCATTTGGGTCAACTTATTTTAAGTGACCAAGCAAAACATTCTTTGGGCTGTTGACCCCCGTGCCAACTAATCCCACATCAAAAGATTCTTCTTTGTCTCTTGGGGCATGGAAGAGAAAAGAGAAAGATGGGCCCTCCACTCCCTCCCGCAGCTCATCAGAAAGCACACACAGCCTGTGATGAGCAGTGGTGGCCCGCGTGCAGGGTAGTGGCAGGGCCTGCCGCCTGGGCCAGCAGATTGTGGGCTGAGGCCGGCTGTGCTCTGCGTGGGTGGGTGCGTGGAGTGCAGCGGTGTGCCTTGGGGCGGGATGACGCCTTGTAACACAGGCACAAGTTGACAGACAGGACCTGGTCTTCATCTGCTTTTGTAGACGATGCTCCTAGTGGGCAAGTTGCTGCGTAAGTTCTTAGGAAGCAGTGGCAGTGGCTGTGATCTAAATAGTGGCTGCTTCAGCACATCCTGATGGAACTGGAATAGCGAGACTGAATTCCAGGGGACTTGGGTGGCTTCCCTTGTGGCTCAGTTGGTAAAGAATCCGCCCGCAATGCGGGAGACCTGGGTTCGATCCCTGGGTTGGGAAGATCCTCTGGAGAAGGGAAAGGCTACCCACTCCAGTATTCTGACCTGGAGAATTCCACGGACTGTATAGTCCATGGGGTCGCAAAGAGTCGGACAAGACTGAGTGACTCTCGCTTTGGTTGCTGTATCCTGGGATGGCCAATAACTTTACTGGGGGTAGCACCACAGTCGGCTGCTGTAGCTCTTGGCGATTGTTGCACACCCATCCGGCTCTCTCCCCGCCCCTCCCCTCTGGACTGCCCTGCAGTCTGACGCTCTGATCAGAAATGAGTGTAATTCCTGGAGAATGAATGAGGAGTTGAGCCGAGCGGTGTTCCTCCCCTCCGTCTCAGCACCTTCGGAAAGCTTGCCCCCAACACACAGCATCCCATACATGCAGAAAAGGCCATAAGGGGGCGACTGTAGGCAAGCCCGCTCTGTAGGCCCTTGCAGGGCAGAGGGATGAGCGATTGGCCGTGAGGGGCTCAGTCTTTCTGAGGAGGTGACTTTTGAACAGAAACGTGGGAAATGTGACTTGGTAAAACGCAGCAGACGGGAATGTTCCCTTCACTGGATTATGGGAGGAAGCCAGCCCTGGTGAGATAAAAGGGAAGAAAATTCCAGCTGGAGGAAGCAAGGGCCCCTGGGAACCTGGGAGGTTTATTTCTGCATGGAGCGACACTCTGGGGGATCAAATCAGTAAAGCGACTTTCACTTCAACACATTTTCCCCCCTCCCTTTTTGGCCATATTTGTTTAAATGGGATTCTTAGCAGCAGGGCTGAACTTTGTCGTGACTGGGTTGCCACGGGAGCTTCTGTACCCAGGAGCTTCTAGAGAAGGGACACTCCCAAATGGCCTTAACCTCGACAGGGGTTCAGATAGCAAGCTCTGTGTTTTTAGCTTGCTGTCTGAATTGTTTACTCCTTTATCCCACTTGCCCACATTTATGCCATGAAGGTGAGGGACAGCGATGATTTGATCCACAACCACGTCTGTACCCTCACCCTCACTGCCTGTTGACCCTGGATTTTAACACACCGTAAATAAGAGATTGCCCTCAGTGTGTTTATCCATATATGCATGTATCTACACGTTTCTTCCTCAGTTGCTTTGGCTTGCTGGCAGGTTTGGTTTAATTGGTTTCGTTGACCTTCCTGGCACGGAGGAGTTTTCAGTAAGGAAAATTCCTTCCTTGATGAGTTAGTAAAATATCAACACAAAAGTGAGTCTTGCTCCACTTGACACGCCTGTGGTTTCTGTGGGGGACAGACGCCCTCTATTTTCTGCGTTCTGGCTCTTCATGTGTTATCAGTGGTCAGTAAGGACCATCCTGGCTAAACTTCAGCCTGAAAGCCTCTGGAGGTCCCACATTCTGCTTGTCCCACATTCTGCTTTTTTTCTTCCCTGGGGCCCCAGGAACCCTGTTCTGTCTCCAGCCCCACCCCCTGGATAGCTCTGTACTCCTTGAATTCACCCTGTAATTTTTCTTTCGGGTTGCTGTGTGCAGGCTTTCTCTAGTTGCAGCAAGTACGGCTGCCCTCTAGTTGGGGTACACAGGCTTCTCACTGCGGTTTCTCTTGTTCTGGAGCATGGGCCCTAGGCACGGAGGCTCTGGATGGTAGTTGGGTCAACACAGGCTGGGTTGCCCCACAGCGTGTGAATCTTCCCAGACCAGGGATCGGCCCTGTTGTCCCCTGCACTGGCAGGACTCTTAACCACTGGGCCAGCAGGGATGGCCCGACCTAAATTTTCATTTTAATGTGTTTTCACCTTAGTAATAAAATGGAAGGTATTCTTGGTCAAAATGTCATCTGGTGGAGGGGTGAGTGGGTGCCACCTTGCGGTCATGCCCAGCTGCTGAGTGCTGGCCCTCCTGGAGCCCTGCCGCCCTTGGTGGGCTCTCATCCTGCCTCCCTCTCCTGCACCCCAGCCTCCTCCTCTGCACAACACCTCCGGAGGCAGATGTCATTCTTCAGCACATCTGCACCACCCCACGCCGCTTGCTGTGCCGATTTTGGTAACACCCACTCATTCCTTGCACCAGACGTTCTGGGATGAACCTCCTGTCTTGCAGACGTGGCCACGCGGCTAAGAGTGCTTCCTCCATGGCTGTCTTCTGAGTCGTGTCATTCAAACTCCCTTGTCCGGTGGAGCCCGCAAAGCAAAGTCACACCTCTGTGAATCCCCGGGACTCTGCACACAAAGCCAGAACTCAGACCTGCCCTTTCTGGGAAGCACAGATTCTTCTGGCCTCTTTAAACAAGATATTGGTTTGTCTGGTTCTTTAGTTCCTGCTTTCATCTGGGTTTCACAAATGCTTAATCACTTGGGAGCTTGGCTTATTCCTCTGTGGGGTAATTTATTTTACTGCTGCTTTTTAATCTCTCATGCCCTTATTTTTCATAGCCTCCCTGACAAAGTCATCAGGCAAACAGTGCTTTTACTTGAACGGCGGTCGGCGCATTTATCTGTGAGGCTCTGAAATTGTAGAATGTTCTGCTGTGTCCCACTCTGTCATCTGTGTTTTGTGTTTGTTTTTCGTTTAGGCTGAGCCAGCTTCTCATAATAATGTGTGATACTTGTCGTTGCTGACTTTTGAAAAAGCAATAAACACTGAACATCCTGTTCACGTGCGGGCGGTATTTCTGAAAAGCCCCTTTAATATGCTGAGCATGAGCTGTGTCCATTTAGATAGAGATGTATACATCATAAAATGGCCAATTAAAACCCCTTTCAGCAGGAAAGCATGACGGGGGTTTTCTTTTCACATGATGGGAAGGTTGGTGGAGAGGAGGAGGTAGTTGTCTTGAGCTCAGTCCTCCCGAGGATGCCAGGACCTGGAGAGGGTGTGGCTTGTTGGACCACTGTCTAGTCTCCTGTATCCTCTCCTTTCTCCAAAGTGATGCTGCTGAGGGCACAGGCTGTGTGCTGCTTGGTGCCAGGGAGTTGAATATAGCAACAGAGTGAGCTGTGAGCACATTCAAGTGGTTGAACAGAGTGATGTCTGTTGAATAAATTTGAGCTTGTAGTTTATGTCTTTCATTTTTCTTCTATGGTAATTATCTTATAAAAATATCCATTTGTAAAAGACAGAAAATCTAAAGTGATCTCAGTTTGAGAAACACAGTGCTTCTCTGATTTTGAAGCGAACTCTAGATATAGTATCATTTTATTTATAAATACTGAAACTTCCTTTCGCGTTTCTAAAAGACAGGGTTTCCCCATTTCCGCATAACTACAACATTATACTAGGAACAATCCCCCCCCACACACACACTCATACACAGTTCCTTTATTTTGTCACATACCCAATAAATGTATTCCCCACCCCCCACCCCCACCTCCAAGGAATAGCTCTTAAGTCTCTGAATCAGTCACCCCTTCCCCCATCTGATCCTTCTGGAAAGTCAGTCCCTTGGCTTGGTGACTTTCCCAGAACTCACTCCTGTGCACTCACCTTCTGGACAGTCTGCTGCCCCCAAAATTTTCCTCTTTGTTCCCCATCACACTGGAGGAACAGGGGCATTGTTTTACTCCCTCAGCTGTTTATAGCATTGGGAATTTCTGTTAAAGGTGTTTAGCTTCCCACGAATAGATTCTGAAGTGCTTTTGCTTAGCTGTGACGTTTCTAGATTTTAAAGGCAGAAGCTTGTTTCCCAGTTAGTAAGCAGCGGTCATGTTATCTTCCTTTTGATCAAATGTCACTTCGTGTTGGGAAGATGACCTATTCAGAGGTGTTTTTAGCGTGTTGTAAGAGAGGCAAGGGTTGATTCTGGGCAGGACATGAGAGGTTAAGCTTAAAGGAGATAATTTTTACATAGTAGAAAATGTGTGTGTGTGTGTGTGTGTGTGTGTGTGTGTGTGTGTGTGTGTGTGTGTGGTTTTGTTGAATACTAGAGTGCTAACTTAAAATGTTAGGGTATTTTGCTTATCAGCAGTTAAAGATACTCTGCTTACTATTTTATATAAGTCTAGCAGTAGTTAAGGGAAGTCGTGTGTGCTTTAGACTTATAAAGATATTTTGTAGTCAGAGCAGCCTTGAGTTGGTGTGGCCTGATCAGTCCTGCACAGTGAGTGATTCTAGTTTGGGGTTTGAGCAGATCTCCTCAAAGCCCAGTGCCATGGGGCTGCTTTGGGTTCTTGTTGTTTTCCCCTTCTCTCAGAGACTATTTCTTAAGCATCTTTATGAGCAGGGCCATAAAGAGGGGTGGTTTAAAGCAGGACACATACAGGTTCACACCCTCGGAGGTGCTTACTTTCCATTAGGCGTTGAGATCTTGAAAATTCAAGGAAAAGCTAATAGGCAATTTATGATAAAGGTCAAACCAGTTATACAGAGGGTAAAAGTCCTCAGGTGGAGAAAGAAAAATTAACTTTAGGAAAGAAGTAAAGAAACTTATGCAAGGTTCACTAGGATTCAAATTAATAGATTGTCTGGCATGTAAGGGGCTAACAGTGGCGGTAATTATCAGAGAACCCACCTGTCAGTGCAGGAGAATAAGAGATGTGGGTCCGATCCCGAGTTAGGAGGATGCCCTGGAAGGGCATGGCAGCTCACTCTAGTGTTCTTGCTGGAGAACCCCACGGACTGAGGAGCCTAGAGGGCCACAGCCCACAGGATCGCAAAGAGTCAGACACGACTGAAGTGACTCAGCAAACACGCATGCATGCTGACTCATAAAATTGTGTAAATGAACCAGATCGAAGCTGTGATTTGTAGACACCCAAGTGGATAAATTAGGGAGTTGATGTCTATGTAGGATGGCAGTAGGGAAGAGGCCTGAAGGTAGGTTAGTTAAGGCCAGTTTTTTGAATCCCTCAGGATTTTAGGCTTTCTGTGTAGGCAGGAGGTAACCCATGATTTGGCCATCAATGATGGGTTTTGAACAGAGTGGGAAAGTAGACCTCCCCCACCCCCGCCGGTATTGTATGCTTTAATTAGTGTAGGGGATTCCTGTGGCTGGATTGGAGTCACAAGAGCCTAGAGGTTGGGGTGTAAGACCAGGTCAGTGACAGACCAAGGTGGGCGGAGTGTCCTTACACAGTATGAAGGGGGGGGTCATGCCTGTGTTTGTGACAGTATCCTGTGAGCTCAGACTGCTGAGTAAATGTGGCAGGTGATATACAGAAAGCACCATATCGTCTAATACGGTGTGCTGGTTTTGAGATACCCAAGCACACACATGGTTTGCACAGGCATGAGCTTGTGTGCACACATACACACATGATCATGGTGTATATTATATGTCAGTTTAGAAAACACAGCCTTTTAAGCAAATTTATTGCCCTTTAAAGCAGGCTTGTGGTTTATGAGAGTGTGTGATATACAGAACCTTAATTAGAAACAAAGAAGTTGCTTGAAACAAAGAGTCTTTCTTCCCTTTGTGTCATGATTTTATTGCTGCACGTAGATCTATATCTTCTGATCTCTGCTTAATTTCTTTTAATTTTCTCTTGGTTTTCCAGGCCCAGGCTGCAAGCACAAAGGAAGTTTGCTCAATCCCAGCCGAATAGTCCCAGCACAACTCCAGTCAAGATAGTGGAGCCATTGCTACCCCCTCCAGCTACGCAAATTTCTGACCTCTCTAAAAGGAAGCCTAAGACAGAAGATTTTCTTACCTTTCTCTGCCTTCGAGGTAAGACTCTGTTGCCCGTGTGAGGGGGCAGTCTGGTTGAAATAGAAAGGGATGAGGTGTTGCCCCGGGTGTCGGCCTTGACTTCGCTCTCTGTGCTGTGACTCCCCAGCCTGGTTGCCTTGTGAAAGGAGGGACCCCACCAAGAAGGCCCTTGAGTCTTCTTTCTCTTTTTCTCTGCTGCTTTTTGTTGTTGTTTATTTGGCTGCACTAGGCCTTAGTTGTAGCATATGGGATCTCCTTTCCTGATCAGAGATTGAAGCCAGGGCCCCCGCACTGGGAGTGTGGGGTCTTAGCCCCTGGACCACCAGGAAAATCCCTCCTCTGACTCTTGCGTCGCCTTTTTTGGCTTCTTAGCACACAGTGCCGTAGTGTGTAGGGTCACATTTTTATAATTGATTTCTCCCTGACGTCCGTTTAGCACCTCTGTCACCTCAGCATCACACACATACTTCTGCTAACTCGGCTTTGTTTGTAATTATTATTATTGGTGGGCTGGTTGTGGATGGGTGTGAAGTCCCTTTTCCTTTTGTGTCCTGGAAGTCTGGGAATAAGCCACGCTATGGTGGGAGAGCTTATTACTCCGCGCGCGCCGCAACCCCGCCCCGGTCATTCTCTCTCTCTCCCTCTCCCTCTCCCTCTCCCTCTCCCTCCCTCTCCCTCTCTCTCTCTCTCTCTCTCTCTCTCTCTCTCTCTCTCACACACACACACACACACCCACCCACACACACACACACCCCACACACACCCTCCCTCCCTCCCACGGGTACTGGAAATACATAGGAATGGGACCGATGAACAAGAGAGCACGATGAGGATGCAGTTTTGTAATGAAGGATGAGTTTGGGTTTACATGGCCTCATTTTGGGAACGTGCTTACTCCAGGAACACAGAGAGGAGAACACAGGGAGGGGGAAAGGAGGTTGCGGAGTCTCCATTTCGGTCAAGAGCATCATAGGAGGGGGTTCTCCTCTTAATCTTGCTGGGGCCCGTGTGTCCTTTGATGGTGCTCAGGTTGATCACTGATGGGGGGAGTCTGTCAGGCTTTTCCACTGTCAGTGGACCCTTCTCAGCCTTTGCAATTGATATGGATTTCATTGGGAGACTCTTTGAAACTCTATTTAATTTCTCATCAGACTTGATATACTCATTTTTTGGTATCTGTGTGGACTCGTTTCCTGTTTTGTTTAGAAGGTTGTAATCTGTTACTCTCCTTTATTTTGATGTTTGGGTGTCCCAGATCCCGTCAGTGGAGCCCCTGCATGCTGGCACCCTTGCCCTTTGATGCTTCCATCTTGGCTCCCTGGCACAGCAGAGGGCCCCGGGCTCATCTCACATAGCCTCTCCCTCAGGCCTGCATGGGCCATTTCTCCAAGGAGCCCTGCTTTCTTTAAGGAACATCTACTCTTCTGAGGTTGGGATCTGGGCCTGAGGTGTGCTCATAGCTATTAGAGGGAAACGCACTGTGTTTGTGTGGGCTTCCTGGCGTCTCAGCTGGTAACGAATCCACCTGCGATGTAGGAGACCCCGGTTCAGTTCCTGGGTTGGGAAGATCCGCTGGAGGCGGGATAGGCTACCCTCTCCAGTATTCTTGGGCTTCCCATGTGGCTCAGCTGGTAAAGAATCTACCTGCAATGTGGGAGACCTGGATTGGGAAGATCCCCTGAAGGAGGGCCTGACAACCCACTCCAGTATTCTGACCTGGAGAATCCCCATGGACAGAGGAGCCTGGTGGGTTGCAGTCCATGGAGTTGCAGAGAGTCGGACACAGCTGACTAAGTACTCATGCATGTGTGCAAGGGCGTGTATGTGCACATGTACACACATGCTCATTAAGTAGATATATTTGTGTCTCTAGATCTGTTAAAATCCACGAGTGAGCACCAGTATCTCTGGTTTTAGTTTAGAACCAAAGGGTTCACTCTAGTTTTCTTTTTTCTGTATTAAACTTGGATTAAGCTGGCTCTTATTATATCTATGAATTACTTATTGACCCATTTTTTCCCCAGAGTGCCCGTGCCCATCTCTGCCGCCACCCTCCCTCCCCACGGAGCCCTCCTGAGTTCACTTGGCTCCGACCCCATGAGTGTGCTGCCCCATGTGTGAACACGTCTTCACCCTGTTGGGGCTCTCACAACCCAGACCAGCTTCTCTGATTGTTCTTCACCCCCACTCCACCCAGTTAGCTTTTGGACTGAATTGTTGGCCAAGGGAAGATAAAGGGCTGCGGTTTTGTTTGGCTGTTGATGGTCCTGGGGACTCTGAGGACGTACAGGAGGAGAGTAGTCGTGTTCCGGTGTGGGCCACTTGGTCCTCACGAAGGAGAGGTGGGGTGGCGGGGCCTCTTGCCAGCATCTCCCTTGGGTTTGACGTGGCTGCTTGCGGACGGCGCCTAGTGATTCTGAGTATTGAGAGTGGAGATGGAAAGGACAGTGTGAAAGCCCAGCAGGAAAGAGGTGCAGGATTGGCTGTGAAGGGTGAAAGGAAGCGGAGAGGTGAGGGTGACAGGCAGGTGGTAAGGCTGCTGTGGGGTGGTGCCATTGGTGATGGAGGGTGAGTGGGACCAGGTGCTTAGAAGGAGGAGTTTGAGCCGATGGGATCTTTGAGGGGTCAGCAGTGCCTTCAGCAACCAGATGACTCAGGTCACTAATTAAAGCTCTGCATCAGTAGGACTCTTCTGCTGTGTCTTTAATGCCACTGGAGCCAAACTTACCCTGGTGCCATGCCTGAACTCTTTACTTTCCTACAGGAAGATTCACTGATCTTCTATTCAGTTCAGTTCAGCCGTTCAGTCCTGTCCGACTCTCTGCCACCCCACGGACTGACTGCAGCATGCCAGGGCTCCCTGTCCATCACCAGCTCCTGGAGCTTGCTCAAACTCATGTCCATTGAGTCGGTGATGCCATCCAACCATCTCATCCTCTGTCCTCCCCTTCTCTTCCTGCCTTCAGTCTTTCCCAGCATCAGGGTCTTTTCCGGTGAGTTAGTTCTTCGCGTCATGTGGCCAAAGTATTGGAGTTTCCGCTTCAGCATCAGTCCTTGTTCTATTAGGATGTCAGAAAACTGCTCTGCCGATGGTGGGTTTTAGTTCTGAACGTTTCTACCTGTGGAGTGAGTGTGACTTGTTTTTGGAGAGGAATTTGTGTGTGCAGCATGCACCTATTAGTGCACAGTTTTGTAAAGTCATATTTTCTGTGCTTTTGGTGATTGGGGGAGGGCCTTGCTCTGAGAGGCATCTTGGGGAAACATCGCATCTGGAGTCTTTGACAGGCTCTAGGCATGGGAGAATCCTGTCTTTTCATAGTTTACTTTCAGTTGTCAGATGGATGGAGCAAATGGTTCAGGAAGTGAAACCTAAGATGTTTTTAAAAATAATTTTGGAAAAATGCTCTGAGGCTGGAAAATTATTCCTACATTGATGAGCCAGACAGTGAAACAGGTTTTGTTGTTCGTTTTCAGTTGATACACAATAAGGTTCTGATGCAGAGCGTTGTACTCTTACTCTTCCTCCTGAACTTTTTAGATTTAAGGTATTTTATTTTAAAAGCCTTGAATTTGTGAGGTCAGGTGTGTGTTTATCTGATATGGCTTTCCTTAAAGCCTCAGACAATAGGTGACACACTGAGTACCTCATGTTCCTGGAAATGTGGTGCGTTCGGTGGTATTAGACAGCATATTTTAATATGGAATTGTTTGAACCAATTGTTTGAACTTGCATTTTGAAGTATACAAGAGTTAAATAGACAATGTCTGTTGTAGTGGCACTTTAATAATTTTCTTTTAGGTTCAAATGCAAAATCAAGTGTTAAAACTTTTTTAGTCATAAAACTTTCATGTTCCACTAGGGAAGATCAGTAGAAAAGAGGGAGAAATAGGCCAGAAATCAAAATACCTTTCTCTCTGGTCTCCTAGAGCCAGGCACTGTTTACCACCTCCTCTAGGAGAAGGCAATGGCAACCCACTCCAGTACTCTTGCCTAGAAAATCCCATGGACGGAGGAGCCTGGTAGGCTGCAGTCCACGGGGCTGCATAGAGTCGGACATGACTGAGGCGACTTAGCAGCAGCAGCAGGAGCCTTCTATGTGCGTATATAGGTCCCACACCCCAAATGGAATTGCATTTTATTTTGGCAGTCTGGTTTCCTGTTTCAGTATCACATAAATACCCATTCCATCATGTGGGTGACACATCATTTGTCTGATTCTCGAGTTGTAGATGTATTTCTAACTTGTAGATATCAACTCTGGTGACACTTGAATTTGATTAACATTTTTTTATACCTGCAATCTAATTCTGCTACTGCTTTTCTGGCTGGAGTTCCAAGCCAGACAGAGCTTGTCTGAGCCCTAGACTTCACGTTCAGCCTCAAGAACCGAGCCGCTCCATCACCCTTGGGTGGAAGCAAGCATAGATCCAGTAAAGGAGGCAGCCCTGATAAGCTCAGTATTGATAGGAGAGAAAGCCCAGCTGCAAAAATCATGCCGGAACCAGAGACCTGGAAACGATGTTTGTTGCCAAGGATTGCACATCATCCTTCTCTCTGGTCTTCAAGTATTATCCAGAACAGCTTCAGTGCTGATTTGAAATATGGCAGAGAATGGATCTTGGGATGGAGAGAAAGCTGGCTCATGGAGTTCTTTAAGTCTCGGTGTTTATTACCCATCAGTGACACCCCACAAACCCAAGACCGCCCCCCTTCTCCCCACAACTTCATTGAAAACTGGGGTGAGGAAAAAACTGTGCCATTAATAATTCTGACTGAGAAGAGTGTGTACATGTCAACACACCAGCCAGTTGTTTAGAGATAAGCTTTAGAGATTAAAGAAAAAAATCTGTCTTAAGGCAGATAGGGACCTTTCAGCTGAGTTTGGTAAGACTCTGTTCTTTACTGCTCAGCTGGTACCCTGAAACTTCCAAAGGATAAGCAAGCGTGATTGTGCAAGCCATCCGATGCGTTTGCTTGCTATGTCTTTATCTTTAAGTGCCTGCTTTGGAGAGGGTCCGCATGGGTCCTGCTAGAGGCATAACCAGTCTTTTTCTTGGGGTGCAGATCTGCAGAGAAGGTGAATGTGCCATCGCTGCATTTTTTGTCACCGTTGTTCTTAATGAGCTCTGTCATCTTCTCTCTGTTCTGTGACTGTTTGGAGATTTGAAACATGGATAGTGGAGCAGTGGCAGGCTAAATGAGTCTCTTATTTGTATTTTTCTCTTTGGGGAGCAGTGCAAATAAAGGGGATTCCTAAGGAGGATCCCTGAAAATACACGCCTACATGCTTACTTCTTCTGACCCTGGGCGTCACAGGCCAGCCTCACAGGGAAGAAGAGAGTTATTTTCCAGGAGGAGTTAGTAGGGAAGACACCCCCCCCTCCCCCATCAGCCCTGGTGAAACAATCCTTTCTGTTTGGGGACCACTTGCCTTTTGTTTCCCAAGTCTTAGAGAATCTTCAGGGATCACTTGTCATTCAGTTGCTAATTAACTCGGCCTCTGTTGAACTGTTTTTCAGTGCCAGAAACTAGAAAACAGAGATTACAGCAGGAAAGCGGCGTGATGGGGACAGTGGACTGGGCCCACACGCAGGTGTTAGAGTGGCCGTGTCGGGCAGAGGGCGCACAGGTGGAGCAGAGGGAAGGGCGCTCTGCACTGGCCTTACAGGCAGAGAAAGGTCTGCAGAAGCCCGTCCCAAGGCTGGGCGAGTGACTTCTTGGCTTGGAGAGCTGGCCCCTTGTTAAAGCAGGGAGTGTGATGTGTTAGGCGCTGTGGGCCCAGGCTGGATAATCACCGCGGTTCTTTGGCTGACGGAGAGGCCTCACGGGTCTAGACCTTTGTTGAATAAGTTGGTTGTGGTAGCATCGGAAAAATGGATCAAGGTAACCGAAGCCTAAGCGGTGGGCTATTGTAGGAAGACAGGCAGGAAGCCGATGGATGCTCGTGGATCCTGGGCAGGTGACAAAGCTTCCGGCTTTCAGTGTCCTCTTTGTAAGATGGATGTGCAGTCAGCACGTGGTTGCTGTCGAGTTAGACTAAATTACGGGTGCGAAGCGGGCCAGATGGAACCCGTGGTACCATCCAGCCCCTCAGTATTTCCTGGTGAATTTAGGAGATGAACAGGGAAGGGGAACAGGTTCCTCCAAGTGACATGAAGGAGGGACAGTTTAAAAGACCAGCCATGGAGAATGCAGGTACCAGAATAGACGGGCCACCCATGGAACTTTCTCTAAAGACAGTCGCCAGCTTTAGTGGCAAGACATGTGTATTTCGATAGAATACTGACTTTGGGGATTGAGGTCGATAAATTCTAAGTAGGGCAAATGCGAAAGCCTGGGGTGATTTAGAGGTCACAAAACGAAAGGGGATTAACCTGCTAGAAAGCAATTAAGTAATCCTCCGATTGAGAGGAGCAGCATGGCTCTGATAATGAACTTCCTTGAGTGAAACGGGAGTGCTTTATGATTCGGGAAGTCTTTGGGGAGGAGGGCCCTCTGTCACAGTGGTACACAACTCTTTTCTGGATGAATCCTTTTTGTGGTATACAACTCTTTTCTGGATGAATCCTTTTGGGAGGTGTTGCATCTTAACTTTTGGGAGGGATAACAGAAAAAGTGATGTTCTCGCTACCCTGAGGATTCCAGTGGCCGTCCTCACGATTCTTCACACTAAACCAGCCTTATGTTCCTCATACACTTGGTTTTCCAACAGAGTCTATACACTTGGCTGAGTTGTGCTGAGCAAGCAGTTTATTTGCCAGAAGAGTTTATCAGGCTCATTATGAAGAAATATGAAACCATCGGCTCCTGAAGCGCCAGGAGGGGAGGGATGGGGCCCCTCTAATTGCTCTGTGACCTCGACCGGTCGTTCAGACTCCAAGACGTTTTGCTCAGAGGGTTGGCCGTGCTCCAGGCCAGCTGGCCCCTGACCAGGCTCTGCCCTCCCTGGAGATGAAGCCAGTCCTTGCTCCCCGCCTGTGGCTGCCGGCACCGAGTCATTGTGCTTCTCAGATTGTCTCCGGCCTCTTCCCTACTTTCTGCTGATTGCCTCAGTATTTCTCATCCTTTCTGAAATCCTATTTAGAGAAGGTCGATGGGGGCAGAAATCTGGAAGTAAGGTTAGTCCTGTTTTGTTTGTGAGCACTTGGCCGACAGCTGGCAGCGCGGAGGGGCCAGTATCTGCGTCTTAAGGGCATGGTGCCCCTTGCCCTGTATTCACGTCTCTATTAAGGTCCGTGGGCGCTTTCTTCATGGAGGGAGCACACTTGAGATGGCCTCTGTGTGGCCTCAGTGAAGTGAATTTCTGACTTGTTTCCCATTGTGTATGTGATGGGTGTTAGTTACGTAGGTTGAGCCCACTGCGCGTTCCATGTGGTGTGACCTGTGCATTGCGTTCATTTGCTTCAAAGAGATCCAGAGACCTTGTTCCACTGGACCGGATGTGTGTTTGTTCATGTGTGTTTCAGGCCACGGGTGTAGATGACAAGGAGGGAAGATGGTAGTAAGTCGAGTATTCCAGCTGCTAATCAAAGGTGCTTTCTCCCATCTCTGTGCTTGGCTGGGTTCCCTGTGAGCTGCGTATCAGGAGGGAAGGTGGTTTTCGTTGCCGAGTCCCTCACGTCAGGGCTCTTGCAGAGAGAGCATGTGCCCCACTCTGGTGGCGGCGGCGGCTCAGTCGTGTCCGACCCTTGCGACCCCGTGGACTGTAGCTCACCAGGCTCCTCTGTTGGTGGGATTTCCCAAGCTCTGCTCTGCTGGGAGGCATTGCCTAAACGTGGGGTCAGGCAGCCACACTTGGGAGCTCGTAACTGAAGAGGACAGCTCGCCTCTGAGAGGACAGTCCATCACCACTTCCTCCCTGTTCTTTCTGAAAAAAGGCTCCCAAGGGCTGACGTTTTGCAGCCCTCACAGGCATTGCTCTGCCACCTGTTCCCAAATCCCAGACTAATTACTGAGTTCATTCTGTGTTTCCATCCTCTCTCTGGGCCCCACCCCATCCTCTCCCAGTAGACTCTGCCATTTAGGAAAGCAGGGAGGAGGTAAATCACCTTTGCTCTCACCTGTGGAAGGGGGCAGTCTGCTTTCGTAGTTGTGGGTTGTTTAGCTCTTGAGCCATGCGTCACCCTAAAAGTGGCACTGCCACGTGGTTGTCGAGAGTCTTTTTCCTGTGTTACCTCACAGCCTTCGGGGTCATCACAGTTGTTCTGTCAGAAGATACTGAGCCCATTGTACAGGCAGGTAAACTTGAGTCTCCTGACCAGTGGGCGCATGTCTGCCAAGCTGGCACGTTGCCCTGGACTCTGAGGATCCATGTAGTCCAGTGATTGGCGCCCTTGTTTTTGATGTGTGTGTATTAAAAGGAAGATCCGTTTCGGTAGAGGCTCCATTACCCAGCCTTTTCCGTGTACCATAAGGACCTAAGGGCTCCCTTTGTTTGGGCTTTGGCTGGAGGGCTCTTCCCGAGTCTTGCTGCTTGGTGGTTCCAGAGATCAAGTAGGGTGAATGTTGAAAACTTTGATCGTAATATTAATTACCTTTTCTTTTTAGGGCACATGATATTAAATTTATACTGATATAATAGAGCAAAGTCATTTAAATCATGAAAGTAAATCACTCTAAAGAAAGTAGCAGATGGATTTACTACCCGATCTTAAGAGTTATATCGGAATGGGTGGGGCTTGGGAAACCCTGGTGGAAACTCTTACTCCCTGGTAAATTGTAAAGGCTGACGTGGAAGGGACAGACCATCACTCCATGTGTCTCAGTTGTCCTGGTCTCTCGGGGCACTTGATTAGGTGTGTGGGTGCCTGAGTGTGCAGGGGGAGGGTGGGTGGCAGGTGCTTGGGTCAGTGCTGGGTACGTAGATGGTGGGATTAACGGGCCAAGGTTGCACCCACTTTCTCTGACGACTGTTCAGTTTCAAAGGATGGAGCTCTCCTCTCCTAGAACTCAGAAAATCAGTGAATAACTGTCTCCTCGCCCCCTGCCCAGACCCTACCTGTTCCCTTTGAAGTTTCGTTTTTTTCTAATATGATAATGGCCTTCCTAGGTGGTACTGGTGGTAAAGAACTTACCTGCCAGTGCAGGAAACAGAACATCCCTGGGTCGGGAAGACCCCCTGGAATAGGAAATGCAACCCGCTCCTGTGTTCTTGCCTGAATTCCATGGAAGCGGGAGCCTGGTGGGCTGCAGTCCATGGGGTTGCAAAAAGTTGGACCCCACTGAGTGTCTGAGCATGTGGTATAGGGCCTGATTGCTTCCATTCTCTGTGTGTATCCTGAAGATCCATCACAAACATGCCAAATCCGGGGCACAGCCCGGAGTGTGTGAGCTCAAGCTACAGAATTTGACTCTCCAGCTAAATGACGCGGGCGGGGAATCCCTTTAGGGTCTTTTCCAAAATCTAGCAGAACGGGCTTTTAGCTTGTTAAGATAAAGAACCGGTCGGGGGAGGGACGATAATGAGAAAGAGGGCTTGTGTGTACATGATTCACAGAGAAGAATCCAATTTTACAGAAACCGCAGCCCAAATTAGAGAAAGCAAGCTTTTGGATTAAAATGATTTCTGTTGTGGTTGTAACATACCACAGTTTGATTTTTGTCCAGATGAAAACATTTGGTTTTCACTTCAGTAAATATTGTGGAGACATTGCCAACTAATTCTGAAAAGTAATGAAATACGGCTTTGGCAAAGCACAGATGCGTTCTGCACTCCCGATTCCACCGACTGATCCAAGTTCAGATTTTTTTTTATGTTTGCTAATGCGCTTGAATAATCAGGAGAGAAAAAGCTGCCTGTGATTTTAATAGAAAACTGTAAGGACACGTGTGTACCCCCTGCCCCACATTCCCTATGCCATCCATGCTGCTGTTGCGACCACGGAGACGGCAGCCCTCCAGGCTCCCCGTCCCTGGGATTCTCCAGGCAAGAACACTGGAGCGGCTTGCCCATTTCCTTCTCTAGTGCGTGAAAGTGAAAAGTGAAAGTGAAGTCGCTCAATCGTGTCCAACTCTTAGCGACTCCATGGACTGCAGCCCACCAGGCTCCTCTGTCCATGGGATTCTCCAGGCAAGAATACTGGAGTGGGTCACCAAGCCCTCCTCCAGGGGGTCTTCCCAACCTAGGGATCTAACCCAGGTCTCCTGCCCTGCAGGCGGATTCTTTACCTTCTTCTGAGTCACCAGGGGAGCCCACGGAGCAGATAGTGGAGTTAATCTGTGTGATGAGGTCACCTCTCTGACTTGTTGGTTATCGTCACAAGAGGGGCTGGTACCTACGGAGGGGACGAGCCCATCCCAGGACCAGGTGGGGCCACTCAGCCCTTTCTCAGACCCCCTTGTGGTCTGCAGTGGGAGGGGATGATTTCTCTTCTGGAAGCTTTTCCTTGTATTTCCCGTCTCTCCCATCCTGTTTTCATCTCTGTAGATTCATGCCCCGTTTTCCTGAATGCTAGGCCCACAATGAGTTTTTCAAAAGTTTACCTCACCTGATGTTTGGAGGCAAAAATTTCCCTAATAAATTTTCTAAAGAGGAAGTTTGCTTCTTAAGTGTGAGTTGCAGACCATTTTTAATCAAAAATTCTAAAAACACGCAGAGTCTTCTGTTTTCAGATGCTAAATGTTAACTTTCCACGCACACAGCTTCAATTGGATTAGCAAATGGACCCATTCACGCATTTTATAAGGAGGAAGGGGGTGATTTTACCAGTGATAAATAGTTCAGACTACTGTCTGTTTTCAAGGCTTCAAATACCATTTCCTTCATGTTTCTTTGTCTCACAGATTCCTCCTCCTTTAAGCTTATTTGTAAAATAGCTAATCGAGCTTGTATCTTGCTAAGAAGAGAGAAATGCTCTCTGTGAATGTCTGATTAGTTTGGTTTCTCAGATCCTTTTGGCTCTCTTTTTATTTAAGGTTCTTCTGCAGTTATTTTCTAGGTATTTAGCAGTCTTTGTTTCTCTCTCACCTTGGTTATGCCATGTGAGATGCTCTTCCTGGTTTTGTGTCAACAAGAGAGAAGGAAAAGCTGTTTTTGCTGCCTTTTCCTAGGTGCTGTGGTTCCCCCTGATGTGGAATGTTGGCTTGACTCTCTCCATCACTTCTAAGTGGACGTTTCAGTGGGCCTTAGAGGGATTACCAGTACCTGTATGGTGAGGTTTGGAATATTCATTGTTGTTAGATTTAGTCTTTTCTGCGTGCTTTAACTTGTTAACAAGGTTAACAAGAGGTGCAGGTATGCAGGTACCCAGAAAGATTCTGTAGGCTTGTTCCTTCTGGGGGAGAAGCTATAATTGATGAGGCCACTCCTGAGATTGGCAGTGGCCTTTCAATGAAACGTGGAAGGTGGTAAGGCTCTACCCAGGCCGTGATGCAGAGAGGAGAATTGGCATGAGCTTATCATTTGAGCCAAGGGCATCCTGACTCTGTTAGTGCTGACCTTTCTGCCCAGGGCTCCTTATGATCAAGCACTGGTCTTTTTCCTCCACTAATCCTTTTCCCTTTCATCACAGCAGTCTCTCCATTCCTCTTCTTATTTGAGCATCTGTATTGTCTTTTATTTTGTTGATGCTTTGTCTTTAGGTCCAACCAGCAAGTCATTTAGGAGAGAACCCACAGTACTTTTAGGGTGAGAGCAATCGCTTTTATCCCCCATGTCCCCATACTTGTGTCTTTTCCACCTCTTGACTGCAGAGCCAGTCCCATCAGAAAAATCTTACATTATTGCAAGTTTTGCTCTAAGAGTGACTCCCTCAGGGAGCACGCTCCCCACCCCCTTCCCTGGTGCTCTGCTTCCTACTGCGCATGGCCCTTCTAGAACATGCAGCAAGGTTACATCACTGTGTATACTTGGCCGGCAAGCTGTTTAAAGAAATGGACTCATGAGTTTGGTTGCTTTTTTCTTTTGTTAAAATTACCCTATTTGCTTTCTGTAGGATATTAATGAAACTTGGGTTCTGAACTGAACTCCTCAACGTTTCCTCCGTTTTAGTTCTTTGGCATAAATTTAGTGCTCACCCCTTTCTGAGGAGAGCGAAAAAGTTGGCTTAAAGCTCAACATTCAGAAAACTAAGATTATGGCATCCGGTCCCATCACTTCATGGGAAATAGATGGGGAAACAGTGGAAACAGTGTCAGACTTTATTTTGGGGGCTCCAAAATTACCGCGGATGGTGACTGCAGCCATGAAATTAAAAGATACTTACTCCTTGGAAGAAAAGTTATGACCAACCTAGACAGTATATTCAAACTGATAAGAACAGATACTACACTTGATCTTAGCCAAAAGGCCGAGAAGCGATAGACAGTATATTCAAAAGCAGACACATTACTTTGCCGACTAAGGTCTGTCTAGTCAAGACTATGGTTTTTCCAGTAGTCATGTATGGATGTGAGGGTTGGACTGTGAAGAAGGCTGAGCACCGAAGAATTGATGCTTTTGAACTGTGGTGTTGGAGAAGACTCTTGAGAGTCCCTTGGACTGTAAGGAGATCCACCCAATCCATTCTGAAGGAGATCAGCCCTGGGATTTCTTTGGAAGGAATCTTGCAAAAGCTGAAACTCCAGTACTTTGGCCACCTCATGGGAAGAGTTGACTCATTGGAAAAGACTGATTCTGGGAGGGATTGGGGGCAGGAGGAGAAGGGGATGACAGAGAATGAGATGGCTGGATGGCATCACTGACTTGATGGACATGAGTCTGAGTGAACTCCAGGAGTTGGTGATGGACAAGGAGGCCTGGCGTGCTGTGATTCATGGGGTCACAAAGAGTCGGACATGACTGAGCAACTGAACTGACTGACACCCCTTTCTCAGAGTCTTGAATGTAAGGAATGTGATGCTTCATGTTTTGGGTGGCAGTCACCTCTTAATTGCTCATGTGGTTCGTGTGGATTTTGCCCAGAGCTGGGCAGACTTGCTTTGCTCCCAAATGGCCTCAGTTGCAGAGTTTATTGCCTTCTCTCCTGATCCTGGTGGGATGGAGCAAGGCGAGGGGGTACTGGCTTACTTGCTGAAATTCCATCCTGCAATCCTGCTTCCCTCCAGTGGAGGGCAGAGTGAGCTGTGAAGTCACTGCAGGGTCTATACACACACCTGCTGTGTGTGGGACTGTGTAATCCGCTGCCTGAGTTCAGGCACTGGCCAGTGCATCCGACAGTGTGCAGGGAGGCCTTTCTTTAAGAGAAATTAGGTGTGGCTATTTTGATCTTGAAGGAACTTGAATAAGTGTGTTTAACCTCTTTCTTCTTTTATTGAAGAGGAAAACTTAATGGCTGAGCCTGTCACTTCCAAGTGTTGAGTCCCCAGCTCTGTCTGACAGCATGTAATGTGTTACTTCCTTTCCTTTCCTTTCTTTCTTTATAATTTTTTTAAAACTCAGAACCTCTTTTTGAGTGCTAAAATAAGGTTTCTTGGTTTTTTTTCTTAAATACTTAGATTTATGGGACTTCCCTGTTGGTCCAGAGGTTTAAGACTTCACCTTCCAGTGCAGGGCTGTGGATTTATCCCTGGTTGAGCAGCTAACATTCCACATGCCTCATGGCGAAAAACAAAACATAAAACAGAAGCAGTTGTGTAATAAATTCAACAAAGATTTCTTCAGGATAGATTTAGGAAATGACCCTGGAGAAGGCTACGGCACCCCACTCCAGCACTCTTGCCTGGAAAATCCCATGGACAGAGGAGCCTGGTGGGCTGCAGTCCGTGGGGTCACTAAGAGTCGGACATGACTGAGCGACTCCCTTTCACTTTTCACTTTCATGCATTGGAGAAGGAAATGGCAACCCACTCCAGTGTTCTTGCCTGGAGAATCCCAGGGACGGGGAAGCCTGGTGGGCTGCCGTCTATGGGGTCGCACAGAGTTGGACACAACTGAAGTGACTTAGCAGCAGCAGCAATAGTGGGAAATGACCCATCGGTGTAGGTATATTTGGCCTTGGAGGTACTTACTCTGTGTATCTCTGTGAATGATATGTTCTGACTGGAAACTTTTAAGTATGAAGCTGGGAAGGATGGTGTCACTTCTTTTTCTGTTCAGTCTTGTGCTAGTTGTAAAACCACTTAGTACAAGGGTAAATATATTGTTCTAGTGAGAAAAAGGCCAGATATTTCCTCCTCTTTTCTTTTCTTTTTTTTTTTTAAAGCTTCATCTTCTAACTTCTGCTTGATCAGATGGTTTTCCCCAAAGCCTCTGACAGACCTTCCTTCTGCCGAGAACCTGCCTCTAATTGGAAACGATCAAAGGGGAGAAAACAAAGGAAATGGCTTTGGTCGGAGTGTCTCCAGTTACGTTATACAGAGTGTGTGCCACACACATCCCTTTGGAGTTTCGTTTCCATTCAGTGCTGTGACCCACATAACTTGTGGGCTGGGGTGCTTGAGTATCAGTAGGTCATGCTGACGACAAGTGGAAGGTGCTGTCTCTGCGTTTCTGGGAGCTGGGCAGTTGTGGTTCGCCGCTTCAGTGCTCTGAGGCTGCTTGTTCACGTCCATCTCCTTTTAGAAGAGGCAGCCCTGATGCTGGAATGGTTAAGTTAGCCATTGTGGTTGAAGCCTGAGGTCCAGTGTGGAAAGGAGAGCATACTCAGTTATTTGAATCTTGGCGGACGCTCCTGAAGTGTTGTTAGCTCATTCAGAGGACGCGGGCAAGAGAAGAAACGAACTCACCGTTTATTCTTCTGTTACTTGATAGCAGCTTTCCTCAGGATGCTTAATGGGAAAGAAAATGAAAGTTATTGCCAGAAATTAACTCAAGGCTTTAAAAATTGATCCATTAATTAACCAATTAACTAATTGATTATTTTTTGAGAAATGAACAGCCTTTGGTCCCAAACAGTATACCAGTGAATTGATAGATCTCCTTCTGAAAATTCATGATTTAATAAAGAAGAATGGTATCGTGCTTCTTTGTAATATTGAGCTTGTTCTGTCTTAGGTTCAGAAGCAAAAACGTTTGGAGATGAGGAGGTTAAGGTGTAAAAGGAGTAAGGGATTGGGTTCTAGAAAGAGGTTTTTTTGATTTTTAAATTTATTTAAGCCAGTCTTCTAGTTAGTGTTATGCAGAAATTTATTTTAATAATTTTACATGCTATTAACCTGATCATAATATCAAAGTAGCTTCCAAATATATTGTGATTTTGGAATCCATACCTGTCACTCACCCCCTATGAATATGAGACAGATTCCTTTTATAAGGAAATGTCATATTTTGTTTTTAATCACTTGTCTTTCTCTCTCTCTTTTTTTTTTTCATTTTACGTTCATTTGCTTAAGTTCCTAGTTTTTAAGTCTAGACGATGTAACCCAGAATAGTCTCATGTCCTTGACACTGTGGTAGGGTTTTTTTTTTTTTTTTCTCAGTTCAATCTTTGGTGTTTTCCCCACTCCCTTCTCAAGAAGAGTCAAATGAGATTTTAAAATTTTTGATTTGTTACGTTTGGTGAATGACATCGTCTCTCCTCCTTGTTGGGGGATTTTGCTTGAAATCTGTTAAAGGGACACAGATAGAGGGCTATTTCCTGGGGGATGTTTGAAAAATAAAAATGGCAGTAGAGATTAATTGCTTTGTTTTATCTGCTCAGTCATGAGGATTTAAGTTTGTCCACTTGAGCTTCCCTGATAGCTCAGTTGTTAAAGAATCCGCCTGCAATGCAGGAGACCCCAGTTCGATTCCTGGGTGGGGAGATCCACTGGAGAAGGGATAGGCTACCCACTCTGGTATTCTTGGGCTTCCCTGGTGTCTCAGCTGGTGACAAATCCGCCTGCAATGTGGGAAACCTGGGTTCATCCCTGGGTTGGGAAGATCCTCTGGAGAAGGGAAAGGCTACCCAATCCAGTATTCTGGCCTGGAGAATTCCACGGACTGTACAGTCCATGAGGTTACAAAGAGTCAGACTCCACTGAGCGACTTTCACTTTCCACTTGAAGTGGGCTCTGGAAGGGGTGGAGACTCAGGCCCGTGTTTATGCCCCTCCTTTTGACCCCACTAGGTTCTCCTGCGCTGCCCAACAGCATGGTGTATTTTGGAAGCTCTCAGGACGAGGAGGACGTTGAGGAGGAAGATGATGAGACAGAAGACGTCAAAGCAGCCACCAACAATGCTTCATCTTCATGCCAGTCAACCCCAGGAAAGGAAAAGCCCACAAGCATGTTCACAATGGACATGGTAGGTCCACTGTTGAATTTGGAGTTGACAGATAAAATCCAGAACTTTGAGTAAAAGGTGGAGTAGATCATATGTTGAGATGATGAAGGTGGCAGAGTTGGGTTAGTGATGTTTTGCATACTTCTTTAAGTACCAGGCACTTACCCGAGAGATTGGTGGTATAAAATGGTCCAAACAGTTGTGTTCGAGGTAAATAGATTGTTGGATACATATTCTTAAGTTTGTGAAGTTGATGGTGTAAGATCACAGATGAAGGTGTTGGAGGCAGGAGGTATCGCATCTGAACAGGTGTGGTCGGGATGAGTTCATGAAGATGCTGTGGTCATGCACTTACTGTTGTGATTCCAGCAGTTATCCAGCTTGTGAAATCAGGGGCATGCATGTGTAGTAGAAACTAGACTCGTTTTTTCCCCCTGACTGTTAACATTCCAGGGGCAGGACACATAGCCCCCAAAACAAGAATGAAAGATCGACTGTGAGAGACAAGTATAAATGAGTTGACCATGGAAAGTGCCCGGTGGTTTTTCAACAGAGAGCTGACTTAATCAGAGTTATATTCTGCAAAGATTAAGCTGGCATCAATTAAGAGGTTTTCATAAAGGGAAATGATTTCAAGAAGAGGAAGCACATTGAAAGGCTATAATTGTCGGCAATTACCTGGCTCAGGGTAACAAGGGACTAAAAGGTGGCAGTGTAGATGGGAGGCTATAAGTACAAAAATGTGGAGGCAGATACAGAAATACTGCGGGGGTGGGGTTGAGAGGACTTGATGAGTAACTGGATTAGTGTGGGGTGTGGCGGGGGCGGGAAAGGAAGTGAGAAGAAAGGACTGATGGCAGCAGAGGTGATGAGTGCTTTCGCTGAGCTCTCACCCAGCCTCTGCCCGAGATCGTGTGTCCCCGGGGACTCACAGAGACCCTAGAGCACAGGGCGTCCTCATCTACAAATGAGAGACAGCTGGTGCCGCCAGTCAGTGATGGAGGCGAGGAATCCGCCTCTTCTTTTCCTTCGCGGCTGAGCAGGGGGCTACTCTAGTCTTTCTGGACTCTGTGGGCCTGTGGACCAGCATCGCTTGGGCATGATGGGAATCTGGCCACCTGCACTGTTGCTGACATTTCTGCTTTGAGTGGTCTTTCACTTGTCCTGCTTCTTGTTTAGGTGGCATAGAGAGATGGCAGGGACGTGACTTTTGTTGAGGAGACTGAGGTTAGTAATCTCAGTGTATTAGTCAGTATTTCTCAGCCTCCTTACCTGTAATGGTAACCCACTCCAGTATTCTTGCCTGGAGAAGCCCAGAAGCCTGTTAGGCTGCAGTCCACGGGGTCACAAAGAGTCTGACAGGACTGAGCTACTTCACTTCACTTACCTGTAATGAAGGCACTCAGTGAAGTGTTTGTATAGCCTCTGTTGCCTAGCTGTGTGTACACATGTTCATATAAATGGGTGGGTTTTCTGACTAATGGGTGGTCTCAGAAATCTGCTTTGTGAGAGACCAGAGAACTTTTCCCTGAATGACAATAGAAACATAGATTTTAGGGTGTGTTCATCTACATTATCTTTTGATCCCATCTACTTTCTCTCCAGCAGAGTCACTGGGAGGTGGTCAGGGCAGGAGGCATTTCTTGCTTTATAATTGAAGAAAGGGAAGAGCTGATGGCTTGTACCCATCACTGAAAGTGGCCAATTGCCGCTAAGAGTCAAGGGTTTTGATGCCCCTGCCCTGGAGACCGCCGTCGTCTTGAGGGTGCGCGTGCGTACAGGTGGGCTCCGTGGCGGCTCGGTCTGTGGCGCTGGTGGAGCTGCGCTCCTGTCTGGCTGACAGCGGCAGAGAGCCAGTGCCTGGAGAGTTTATATCGTAAAAATCCCAGAGGATGGCGGCGCTGGCTTTTGTGAGGTCAGTGGGAGGAGGGGGCTGAAGCCAGCTCAGAAATACACAGGCTGTTAGGAAAGCTCCAGTTTCACGTGACTCACAGGAAGTTGCTTTGTTTTTTTTTAAATGAGAAGTCCGCTTTGGAGAAAGCCAATTTCAGCCTCAGATGCAGTATTTTAGAAACATGGTGAGCTTTCAGTACCTATTTAGCTGAGGTTATTTACCTACCCTGTTCTACATCCTCTGTGACATCAAGAAGGTCCAGGGCACGGACACGAACTGCCAACGTCAGGTTATTACAGCGTGACTTAGTGACGGTGGGGAGTAGGTCCTCAGCAGGAGGGAGTAAGGAGATGTCTTCACCACCAGAGAAAGGAGTCACTATATCACAGGGCCGTGGCCCCGAAGAGGTGACACCGGAATGCAGTCGTCTGTGAAAACCAGACCTTCAGCTCGGGATGCTGTTCTCTCACAGCCATTTCTTGATGGTTGAAGTTAGACTGTGACACCAGATTGCATGATGCACGCATTGCCCCCCACCCTCACCTTTATCCTTTCCCGTACGGTCTTCATCAGCGTCAAACAGTCGTCATGAGCTGCACTTCCTGACCTTTTAAGGCCTAATTAGCTGTGTGGTAGGCATTTAATTTCTCTGATTCTTAATTTCCTCTTGTATGAAACAAGCGAGGCAGCCAGGATGGGCGTTCATTTGTCCCTTCCTTCACTTATTTTTGTTGCTGTTCAGTCGGTCAGTTGTGTCCAACTCTTTTGTACCCATGAACTTCAGCACACCAGGCTTCCCTGTCCTTCACTATCTCCTGGAACTTGCTCAAACTCATGTCCTTCATTTATATCCCAGAATAAAGAAGTAATCATGGCTGGTGTCTCATGTATAGGCATCATTACCCTTGAGATTTGTTACAGTGGATGTTGTGCACTGCTGCCTGTTCAAGGGAAGTGGCTTTTCCTAGAAGATCCAGTTAGCTGGGTGAAGATCCCTAAAATTTTGTTTCTCTCTTCTGAGACAATAGTACGTTTTCAGATTAAAAATGTTCATATCCCACCCTGTTTCCATCAGTTTTCCATTCTCATCCATTCTTTGTCTTCTTGCTCCTATTTTGACCCATAGGAAACTTGGTGCAGGATTGTGTCCACTAGAGTGTAAGTTACAGAGTGTCGGCAGTGAACCCCAGGACTCCAGTGGTTTTCACAAGCAATCAGGACCGGACCCTGAGAACTCTGTTTCCATGATTAATATGTACAGATCAAACATGGCACAATTCCCGTAGCAGTTTAAGCTTGTCTTTCCTGCTTTGTGGTTTTGTTTTGTTTGTTTTTGTAATTGAGACTCTTTCTTTTGTAACTATTGAGCAGAATTATTTGAAATTCCTTGTAATGGGATTTAATTATGGGTACCCATCAGTTGCAAAAGTGAATGTTTGTTTAAATGTAATGTAAGACTACAGAATGACACCGATATTCCTAAAGAGGGTTCACTTGGGATAGAAAGTTTCCAGGTGGGAGTACAGGTGGTGTCTACCTGATCTGTTGGCGTGGCCATGGGCCGGTGGTTGTATCTGTAAAGAGAGCAGTTGGACGATCGGTGAGGTGTATGAGGCTGCGGTTCAGGCTTACCCAGGACCAGCACCAGCCCACTTGTTTCTTCTGTCTAGGGTTCAGAGGAGGCCTCCTTCAAATTCAGAAAATGGACTTTTCTGGTTCAGGTTCTGAGAGCACCGCCAGGGCCCTGGGCTTGGCTAGGTGTGTAAGGCGCCAGGGCCTGGCCGCCTGTCAGTGGTGCCAGTTGCTGAGCCCCGGGCCAGGCCACGTGGACTTGGCCGTCCACAGCGTGCTGAGAGCCCTCAGTGCAGCGCCTGTGCAGGAGGCCGTGGTGCTCCCGCCTGGCTTCCTGTGCTCTCCCGCCCCTCAGCCCCCGTTCCCTGCCTGTGGAGGGTGCTTGGGGAGCATGAGCAAAGAATCATTCTCGAGGTTAAAGTCGGTTCTCTGAGTGCATGGAAAGAGACGATGGGGTGCAGCCTGTGAATGAGATGAGGGCGTCCCTTTTCCCTGCCCTTCCGTTTTGATCGATTCATGGATAACCTGCCTTAAGTTAACGCCCTCGTTTTCCCAAAAGAAAAATCTACAAGATCGATCATCTCCATTTCCTTTTGATTTGTGACTCAGGTGGAAAATATGCCAGTGTTAGAGCAGATTTTCTAAACAGGAAGACCTGGGTGAGGCCATCATCACCGAGTAGTCGAGCAGGTTCTCGGGATTGTGGACTTACTGTCACAAGAGAGTAGGCTGCTGTTTCGTTCTCCATGACACTGGGTTTCTCTTGTCTGGTGGTGCTTCCCGTTGCTTTGTGAGCTGGAGATATGAGGTGTGTTGGGAGATCTGGCATCTATATCCTCCTCCCAGGAGTGGAAGTAAACGCACAGAAGACGTGGGGAACACTTTATCATGGGGGTAGCTTTGGCCGCAAAACCTGATCTGTCTGCAGATCCAGAAAAACGGTTTTATTTAGGTTATTTAGGCTGTGCTGGTTTGAAGGGAGTAGAACCTAACCAAGCTGCTGGCGGTGTTCTGCTTGATCTCGTTTCTCCCCTGAACTTGAACCTGCAGGAGCAGGAGCAGGGCCCTTGGAAGCTGATACAGAAGAGCCCTCTCCCCGCCTGCCCTCCCCCTCCGTGTCTAACTGGCCGGGCTGGGGCAGACCCACATCCCCGGGGTCCCCCCTCTGACTGCAGCAGTCCCCTGCAAGAGCCTGGTGTCCTCAGCACGTGTTTAGTTGTGCAGACATTCCAGAGCACCCTGATGTTCTCATTTATAATCCACTGGGCATCCTATTGGAAACGAATGTGGTTTATTAAAATATGTGATCTGAAGTGACACGGACGGCGTCACGTGTGCTCTCAGCCTCAGCTCCACGAGCTCGAGCGTCACCATAGCAGTGCCTCCAGCAACTTCTGTTTTGAGGACTCTCTTCTTCAGTTTCCACCTGCAGAGCCTGCGATGACACCCTCATGGGAAAGCACTTAGGTAGCCTCTGCATTTGGCCGCCAAACACACAATCAAAACGTGCCTCTGAGGATTTGTGTTGCACGTTGACATTTGAAGGGACTCAGTGTTTGAGAAGCTCTTGTCATTGGTAATTGTCCTTCATCAGGATAAGTGAGGTAGGGTAGAGGAATTAACACGTTTGTCTAGAAAGAATCTGGCTTTGGTTTTTCTTGTCCTTTCACAGGAGAACTCAGCGAGAGTGGGTTGCTCAGATCAGCCTCATATTGTGTATTCTTCTCATGCTATTCTTTTTCTTGCACTTTTTGGAAAATGGAAGGAATAGCAGAGACCTCTTTTGGTGCGCCTCTGTTTCTGAAGAGGGACATTTCTCACAAGCCTTTTTAAACAGCATGTCATTAGATTCCCAGCTGGAATGATTTCATTGCTTTTGAATTGACACTGGGTGGGTTCCAAGGGGTGGGGTGGGGGTGCGGTGCGTTATGTAAGGCCCCAAAATTGGTTGTTTGGCTGACTTCACTCGTGTCTGCCCTGGGATCATCTTCGAGGTGCATTCGGCCCCGTCTGGGTGGTGGAGGGGTGGGTTGTGTGTGCGTAGGACCAGGGTTCCTCTGTGTGCCACGAGGAGATGCTGTCCAGCTGTGAAGAGCTTTTTTTCTTTAACTGATGGTTTTGTGAAATATCCTCTTCATCTTTTTTTTGAAACCTCCTGCATCTTGATTATTTTTTCCCCCAGTTGGGGCTGCTGAATCTCCTGAGTTGGAGTATGGGTTCTCCAACAGGTTCTGTTAAAGCCTGTTAGCTTTAAGAGCAGGAGAATATGCATAGTGGTAAGTGTGTCGTTAGCTCTCCGCTGCCCCCTCATTTGGGGCCACTTGGCCTAGTGGCTGAGAGCAGGACGCCGATGCTTGTTTGCCCAGATGGGGTCGCTACTTGAGGCCGTTTTAGTTTTCTTATCTTTAAAGAGGTAGTAGGCATGCTTTTTCATAGGTTTTTGTGAAGGGTAAATGAGTCGGGGTAGGTTGTGTTTCTCTCTGGTAGAGAGCACCATGTTGGCTGTTAATGCTTCATGTGATTGTAAGATCTGGAACTCTGGAAATAGCCTTGTAGTTGATAGGAGAGTCTCAGGAAGCTAGTATGTTTCAGATACCTGGCACATGGTGAGGGCTGCCCCCGAGGGACTGTGAGCGCTGAGTGTGAGTCATGCCCACCCTCAGCACCAGGAGCTGCTCCATGTGTGATAGGCAGACCCCACTGGACCGTCTGCCAGGGTGATCAGCCCTCTCTCGTTTCTTGTTTTCCTTACGCCTTTGCTCTGCGGGTCCATGCAGGCCCTTGGGGGCATGCCTACACCTAGGGCTGCTCTGGCGCCTCCTATTTATTTGGCATGCAGATGTCTCTTCCTGGGAATGGCAGGACCCCTGCTCTGCGGTAAGAGGCTCGGGCAGATTTCAGAGACGGATGACGGGAGAGATGGGTCTGGTGGTGAAAGAGAAGCTTCTGGCCCGAGTTCACCTTCCTGACCAGGTGTCATTATCCAGTGGTTTAATCTCTTTAGGCCCCAGTTTCCCCATTTGTAAAAATGCGGAGAGCACCTGACTCTTTCAATTTGGGTTCAGGACAGGCAGGGATGGAGTTTCATTTTGGGGTGATGGTGACTTTAAACTTAGCTGTGATGATGGTTGCACAAATGTGCACATGCCGGAGCCCACTGGATGGTGCGCTTTGAATGGACCACATGCCATGTGGATAGCGGCTTACTAAAGAGAACAAGTGTCTATTAGGACTCTGAGTGACGGATGCGTTCAGCATGGCGCCTGGCACTTGGTAGGTTTTCAGAAATGGAGTCTGGATACCGTTTTGTTGCTGGCCTCAGTTCTGATGACTCTTCTAAAGAACTGGAATACTCTGCAGTGCTGAAGAAATTAAGATAACGTATTAGATTTTCAGGATCTTTAATCAATTTTGCTGTTCATGCTCGGCTGGGATGTTTGTATCACACACATTGTAAACTGAATTGCTGAGCTGTTCACCCAGCTGCTCATTATTCAGTATTTCCAGCTACATTCATCTAGCCTGTCTAGAGGGCACGCTTCAGTCATGGGGGAAGTTGTGCTGCTCCCAGAGATTTTAAAGTGCGCAGATAGGATGCCCTTCCCTTTCCTGCCATTCCTTTCCTGGCTGGGGGCGAGTGGAAGTGTATGTGGACAATGGGAGACCCACAGGCTTTATTTGGAGAACCTTGAAAACAATCCTTGCTACGATACCGACACTGCTGTATTTGGTTTTCTGTACTAATATTTGTATTCTGCATTTTTATCCATTCTTTTATAACTTGTAGAGTTGATCATGTGTATGGAATGCTTTCCAGTTTGACTTTCGTGCACACTTACTTTCCATTCACAGCGAAACCTTGAGATTCCTTGTTCAGGTCCAGAGGTGGGCCAGAGGTCTTGCCATTGACTTCACAAGTGGTTGACCTTTCAGAATTCATCTCCTTGAATGTAGGGCTTTAGGAAACGCCAGGCTGCAAAAAGCACTTTTTTCATTTGCTCTTCAGAGTTAATGCTTGTCCCCTGCTGGAATGTATCTCATGGGTCTGTGCTGTGTCTTGGTTCTTGAGGGTGAGAAAGCGTGAGATTCCTCTTGGCCCACTGTCCCCTCCTGACAGGTCCTCCCTGGTGTCCTCTGGTCCTCCTGCGGCACTTTGGAGAATGCAGGTGCCTTGAGCCAGCTGGTGCGGGGACAGACGGGGGTCAGTCACCATCCGGCCATCCGTCTTGTCCTTTGCTCTGCTCCTTTGGGGCCAAGTGGGCCAGTGACAGAAGCCATTCATCCTGATTGATGGACTTTCTGATGCCCTGACCTTTATATTATCATAAAGGTCATCTAATCTTTTCAGACTTCGGTATCTGCAGTTATTAGGATCCTGTGTAAGGAACATGTTTAATTGGCAAATCTGTCCAGCTCTGTTGGGTACATTACATTATCGCCCACAGTGTATTCACTTTTCTAGATCTTGGTACCCTGGTAGCCAAGTTTTGATTGGAAAAACATTCCATGACTTACAGATGCAAGTTCTTATAGAGAGAAGAAAATCAGGTTGGCTTTAAAGATTCTTTCAACAGGTTTCTTTTCCCTGTTATACAGTGTAGCCAAAGTGGTAGAATTTCACTGAGTGGAAATTCCAGAGAGCTTTCAGAACACCAAGGTAAACCAGGAGAACTTGCTTGTGATACCAGATTGGAGTGCATGTGGACTGCTGTAGGTTCAAGCTTTTGCTGGGGGCTCCCAGCCCGAGCAAGACCCTGATGGAGCCAGAGCCGACCTACGCATTCTCGCTCTCCAGCTTGACACGTGACTGCTCCAGCCAAGTCAGAGGAGCTGTTTTGCAGGGCAAACCGGGTTGCAGCACTCACACAGCCAGCATTAAAATCCTTTTGAACTGTTGGCACAGGTTGGCAGACATATTCCATTGTTTCTAGACAATAGTGACTCAAAGTTGAACTGGCTCCAGGGAGCAAGTACGGCTTTTGTACAGTAACAAGGATCTGATGCCAGCCGATTGGTGGGGCCTGCCTTCCCGAGTCCGGACGCCTTGTAATGACACGAAGCTTACATTTAACTATCTGGCTCCCGATCAGAAACTTGTCGTGTTCCTCTTTTCCTTTCCATAACACAGTCTTCTCTATTTATAACGATTCTTTTTTCTTTCATTCTTTTGTCCCTTGCTGTTTTGGGGTTGACACAGGGAGCAGGCCTTATTTTATATAATTTGGGGGTTAGTCTCATCTTCGACCTCCTGCTGTTTCTTTCCTCATATGTGTCCTGTGTCTACTGGCAGAACTTGCTGCCCAGCTTTCCATAATGGCTTTTGTCTATGTTCCTTTTTCAGGGTGAAAGTTAGACACTGGGTCATCACAGGGTGTCATAGAACTTTGGCCAGATGCCACTCACGGGATCTTTTCCCCTGTTCACCCGATAGAAGAAACTTCCTGGTTTTCAGATGAAGCGCCTTCCTGGTGCTAGTAGGATGACTGGGGCTGTACTCTGCTTTCGAGGAAGGACTCTTTTCAAGTGGGGTCTTGTCTTTTCAAGTGGGGGTCTTGCCTTTGCTCTTAGAGCAGGAGCTTTTAAAAAGATAGTGGACTGTAGCCTACCAGGTTCCTCCATCCATGAGATTTTCGAGGCAAGAGTACTGGAGTGTGTTGCTGTTTCCTTCTCCAGGGGATCTTCCCAACCCAGGGATCAAACCTGGGTCTCCTGCATCGCAGGCAGATGTTTTTACTGTCTGAGCCCCCAGGGAAGTCATTAAAAGATCAACTTTCTTATATTTGTACAGCTCTTTTCTCTGAAGAATGGATAGGGTTCATGGACTTAAGTACTTTAGTGATTCCTGGAGGGCAGATAAGCAGAGGCACCGGTTTGTTCTTCTGAGAATGGAGGCACAGATGGGTTGCGGATCTGGCAGCTAGGAGTCACAGCCAGCCTGTCTGGCCCAGCTTGTGTATGGAGTGAGGGTTTTAAAGGCCTGGAGGATCCCCTGGGAGTCTTGTCAGGATCTCTGTGGACAGGGTCAGATGGGGGAACATGGCTCAGTACAAACCCTCTGGAGGCGTGAGGTCCTCCTTGGGAAGGGGTGGCTTGCGCCTTTCACGCAGTCCCAGGCTGCTGGTGAGGCTGCTGCTGCGGCCTCTCCTGCCCATCTCTTGTTCATCCCCCAGTGGGAGCAAATTTTACCTTCTCGGGCCTGAAGGGACCCTCTGTCAGAGTACCAACCTTTGGATTTAAAGGTTTTGCTTGCTGTGGTGTGGAAACCCTTGCTACAGGCCATTTAACTTTTAGAGAGTGTGGATACAAATCAATGTTATTTGTTCATTAATGCAGAGCTGTTTGTATCCGAGTATACAAGATAATATATACTGTTCCTGGTGATAAACACTTTTTTTCTCTCCTTAATGAGTCCAATTATTCCTTTTAATTGGAGGCAGCATGTGTGGGTCCTCTGTATATTGAACTTTCTGTCTCATCTTCACAGGGTTTAGGCTTTTCCTGTGAGAGTGGATATTTTTTTCTTTCCTATTCTGGAGAATCTTACAAGTTAAGACAAAAGATAATTACTTGGAGGAGTGAAACTGCAGGTTCCCACGACACTTAAAATTAATGAGCTGCTGATGACAAAGTACATCTCGTCTGAGGCACCGTCATCCCACAGCCCCCCACCCGCCCAGTTATGCTTGAGCTGGCTTTTTGGCTGTTTGCCGTTTGGGTGGGCAGCTGCTCTAGAATGGCACGGTGGGCACAGAAAGTGGATTTCTTCAAAAGCTCTCCCTTTGTTGCAGATCAAAGTTAATGTTGCTCGGTTTTTTATTTTCGAAATTTAGGAAACCTTCCCCTTCCCCATTATCTGAGCAAAATGGTCTTTAGCAGAAGCCCCTCGCACGGTGCGTACTGCCGCCGGTTCAGTTACTGTATTCAAGGCACGTGCCTCTCTCCCTTCTGCTGTGACCAGAGCCCCCCTCCCCACTCCTGGGGAGGCAGCTTTGGTACTGGTGGTGTCGGAGCTCCCTGGGGCATTAGAACAGAAGCAGAGCTGTGCCTTCTGTTTCAGAGACGTATAAGGCCAGTGAGCAGTCCATGCCCCTCACCCCTGGATTCCAGAAAGATGGTGCTGGCTAACCATGCCACTCCGAGCTCTTGAAGTCTCCGTCTGGTAACTGGCCTCACCCCGTGGTTCACTTGGAGTGGAGTCATCAGCTGTGCGTGTGCACTGGGCCTCTGCTGCCCCCCGGCCATTGACTCCATCGTGCTGTGGTCCATCCCTGCAAACTAACGCCTACCCACACTGCTCCCTTTGAGGTCCTCTCTAGATTAATGTTTTGTCACTGAATCCTTCAAGCAACTCTATGAGATAAATAGTAGGTTGGAAAACTGAGGCTTAGACAGGAAACCAGTCCAGGGTCAGATAGTTAGCAAATGATTTCTCTGGATTTAAATTTAGGTAGCATCATTTTGGAGCCTGGGGGCTTCTCTGGAGGTTCAGACAGTAAAGAATCTGCCTGCAGTGTCCATCCCTGGGTTGGGAAGATCCCCTGGAGAAGGGAATGGTGGCTACCCATTCCAGTTTTTTTTTTGCCCGAAGAATTGCATGGACAGAGGAGCCTGGTGGTCTTCAGTCCATTGGGTTGCAGAGAGTCAAACACGACTGTGTGACTAACACTAACAAAATGTTGGACCTGAGCTTTTTGCGGGGTGTGTGTGGCTGTAGAGGTAAGTTCAGGGGCCATCAGAGCTTCGGGAAACCACAGTGTAGCTAATAACCAGGGGAGAGATGATCCAGTCTTACTGGTTTCAGGCCTCTTGGTCTCAAGACCTGTTTCTACTCTTAACAACCATTGTGGGGCCTGCAGAAGGCTTTTATGTTGTGGGTTTTATTTATTTACCATATTAAAAGGACTTCCCTGGTGGCTCAGATGGTAAAGCGTCTGCCTGCATTGCGGGAAACCTGGGTTTGATCCCTGGGTCAGGAAGATCCCCTGGAGAAGGGAATGGAAACCCACTCCAGTACTCATGCCTGGGAAATTCCTTGGACAGAGGAGCCTGGTAGGCTACCGTCCACGGAGTCGCAAAGAGTCGAACACAACTGAGCGACTTTACTTACTTACCATGTTAAAATTAAAACTGAGGTGATTTAGAAATATTTACCTATTTAAAAATAACACACACGCATTCCATGTTAATACAAATAGCATTTCCATGTAAAGAAAGGGACTATATTTCCACATCCGGAAGGTTGTAGGTGAGGGAAGTTGCATTGTTTTACTTTTTTGCAAATCTGTGTAATGTCTGACTTAGGAGATGACAGGGACATTCTGTGGTCCGCTTCTGCATTCAGTCATATACAGGAAAATCTGTTTGAGACAAAGAGGTGGTTGGAAGAGGGAGACGCCTTTGTGACAGTTGTATCCTTTGATTTCACACCCAGACCCAACCAGTGGTCATCTCTTCAAGGTCAGCTGTAATCTGAAGCCCTGCCGGTGCACTGGTAGCTTAGCGGCTGTTGGTTTGCCTTCCACCATGAATGGCTGTCTTAGTCACACGCAGTTTTATAATGTCTTATAGTGATCGTTTGAGAATCCTGGTTCACTGGGTTAGCCTCCCATCTTCCAGTTGTCGGCACCTTCCCTTACGCTGTATCGAAGAGTCTCCTCTGTACTAAACTCATTGGGAAAGTCTTTAAGTTTTGAGAGGTTTTCAGACTCATGGTGACAAATACAGATTTTCTAAAATTGTCATTTTTGCCTGAAGTCATGAATTCTGTTATTGGCAGCAAAAACTGTTACTTACTTTATCCTTGACAGGCTCACTTTATTTGTTTTTGAGAAAATAGCTGACAAATAACTATATCGGTTGTCCTTTCAAATAAAAATAGCATTCCATGAAAAAAACAGCTTAATCTCAGAAGTGCTTTTCCCTGGAGATAGTCGTCACACTGATGTTAAGGAGAAGTGCCTCTCTGTGTGCTTCCATTGTATCTCACAGAGTGTGTGTATACGCAAGAGTTGAGATTTAATGCTGTGAACAATTTCTATTATCACTTTCAGAAGTGAACTGACTTTTTCTTTTAAACCGCTCCTAACTGTAATGAAGAATACAGCATTTATTCATATACTTTGGTGCCACTGCATTGATTTGTGTTAAATGTTGCCACTTGGTGCTGGTGTTTAGATTTTTCAAGGTTTTATAGAGATGTAATTTACGTATCATAAAATTGAACCACAGTGAACAATTTAGTAGTTTTCAGCATCTTCCGAGAGTTGTGTGGCCATCACCACAGTCAGCTCGAGAGCATTTTCATCGCTTTCACCCTGAGAAGTCTGTACCGTTCGGAGCCGCGCCCGGCGCCCCTCGCGCTCACCTGTTGGGCTGTGCTGGGTCTTCGCTGCTGTGCAGGCTTTTCTCCTGCGCTCAGGGCAGGTGCTCTGTTGGAGGGTGTGGGCTTCCATCGCAGGGGCTTCTCGTGGTGGAGCCCAGGCTCAGCGGATGTGGTTCACAGGCTTAGTTGTTCCTAGGCACGTGGGATCGTCCTGAGCAGGGATCCAGCCCGTGTCTGCTGCCGGCTGATTCTTTACCACTGGACCACAAGGGAAGCCCCTCCTTTCTGCCTCTTATGTGTTGGTCTGGTTATCTCGTATGCGTGGAATCCTGCAACAGGTGCCCTTTCTTTCTCTTCCCATGATGTCTCCAAGATCCGCCCGTGCTGGAGCATGCGTCAGTACCCAGCTCCTTTTACAGATGGATAACACCTTGTTTCGTTTAGCTAAATACCAGTTGATGAACCTTCAGATTTCTTCTCCAGTGTTTATTATTCATATTTCTGCTCTGACCGTTGTATGTGGACATACTTTTCGTTGCTGAGTCATGTGGTAACTCTGTTTTGAGGAGCTTCCAGACCATTTTCCAGAGTGGCTGCAGCAGTTTGCATCCCTACCTGCGGGGAATGAGGGCTCACTCTTAGTCCTCACCAGCTCTGCCTTTACCCATCTTTGTAAGCACAGCCCTCCTGGGGGATATGAAATGGTGGTTCGTGGATATGAAGTCGTGGTTCGTGGTCATTTTGATTTGCATTTCCCTGATGGCTGATCTGTTGTTAACTATCACCATCATTGAAGTACCAACACAGTGAAAAAGGGGAATTCTTTCAGTATAATTATGAAAATATTTTTGACCTAGGAGATCCCATGAAAGGGTCTCTGGGTCCCCCAAGGATCAAGCCGTATAAGCTGGTAGAAAATGTGGGCTGTGGTTTCAGCATCCCCTTTCTCCTTGCTTGGACAGGACATTGGCACCACCTCTGTTTGCCCATGAAATAGATAGTGGGAGGCAGCTGGGGTCCAGTTGGAGGTTGTGGGAGGTGTGCTCAGGCTTGCTCGTGGGCTGTGTTGAAGCCCATTCTTCTGCATTGTCAGGGAAGCAGGAAGAAGTCTTGTCCCAGTCTGAGTGTACTAACCCGAGATGGGTGTTTTCAGAAGCAACAGGTAGGTCTTCCCAGACAGTCTCCATTCAGGAGCATGTGGTCCCCAGCCTCTAAGGAAACCGAGGATCCACACAGTCTGCCCACACGGTAGGGCTGGGAATTGAACGGCTCATATAGCTTTGTGAAAAGGAACTAATCCCCAGAATAAATTTTTGTAACTAAAATTTTTATAACTGGAGAAGTCAATTCTAGAACTGGTACTTCTGTAATAGCAGACTGCTCGTCTTTGTGGCAATAACAAAGCTCAGGAAAATACGAAATATTTAAGATTAAAAGAAAGATGAAACTTCTGTAATGTTTTTCAATAAAGAATGTGCTCACTGCCTAGAAAATTGGTGAACGGTCAAGAATTGCCTGGATTCATGTTCCTTGGCTTGCTTTTTAATCACGCTGAAGTATGACTTCTTACGGATGTTGCTTCTAATTTGTCTGGAAAGCAAGTGCAGATACTGCCAGCTTGGGTATGAAGGATGGCTTCTGACAACGTGCAGTTACTTTCACTTAGAATAAATGCCAGCCATTCAGAGCTCTCCATTTTTCTGAGAGTATTGGACAGAGCCTTGTAGGCACGGGTCGTATACTGTGGTTCGATGTGTCACAGGGGCTTAACCTCTGGATTGAAAGCCTAGTTACAGTGTGTGGTTGCTGGGGGTGGGGGAGATCAGCGTTTCTATCCAGTCCAGGTAAGGAAAACATGAATCTTTTAATCAGGCCATTTACAGTGTAATAACACATGCACTAAAGAAGCAAGTCTAAATCAAATCAGAAAACAGTTAGGAAACTTCGAGGATTATCTTACCATCTGAAACTATAGGAAAGACTATCTGAGCAAGGAAAGCTTAACACATGGGTTAGCCGATTTAACAACGTAACAGACGGAAAAAGCAAATAAGAGGAAACTGTGCAGTCTACGAGGCATAAATGTAAACAGTGCTTGTACAAATGGGGGCGACGAAGAAAGCATTCAGGGCCCTGAGAAGGGCATCTCAGAGACAAACGTTGTTGTCTCGTGGCCCTGCGGGTTGAACTTCCATGTCTTTAAGCTTCAGAAAAGAGTTTCAGCTCGGAGGAGGGGTTTTCTCTTTACAGTTGCCTGGCCCTGTAGTGCTTTCTGCTGGGATGCGACAAGGCAGCCTGGCGCGCAGGTGCTCAACGGGCAGGTGGGCACAGGGACCTTTCCAGGCCGCTCTGTCAGGAAGTGCTCCAGGAGCCTTTTAAGATGACAGCTAGGAGGGCCCACTGGCTTCCCCAGCTGTTCTGCCCAGAGCCCACGGGGCCGGACAGGCCAAGCACGAGTCTGTCCAGGAGTGGAGTCCCAGCTGTAGGCAGAGGAGAAGACTCAGGGCAGTGTCGCCACGGTGTTGCCTGTTAAAGACCTGAGGGTGCTCTCTGGGGTCTCAGCTCCCTTGGGATAGGGGTGCGGTGGGCACGTGGGGAGCTGGCTCTGAGCGCCATCTGGTGGTCAGGGAGGTGGGCTTGGGGCGCAGCAGGACCTTCCAATGGTGTCCTCTGAGAAATGGACTTGAGGGCAGGACTGGTCCCTTTGGGTTCAGAGCCTGAGTGACTGCCTGAGTGTGGTCCCTGGGCTGACAGCAAGCACTGCATACTCATAGGTATTGTGAGTGCTGGAGTATAAAGGATCCTGGCTCAGGGCTCCCGAGCCCTGCTTCCCCTCTTCTGTGGTCACCGAGGGGTCAGGTGAAGCAGCTGCATCCTGACCCAAGTCCACCAGCTAGATCTGCAGCCTCCCATGCTTTAGTTTAAACTCTGGATCCCTTGTGTCTTCACGTGTGAGGTGGTCATGCTCTTGGAATGTGACCGGTTGGTTTTTCATTTTAATTCTTTTCTTTTTGTTTAAGGCGTGACATTGATACTCTAAGGATGACTGTATATTTGTGCATATGCTTACTTTTTTGTAGTGATTTTTAAAAAATGGATTTTCCAATTGTTTCAACCAAAGCTCCTAATTCCTAAGCTGCATTGATAACTTTTCTTTGGGTTTCTCTGTGTTTAGAATTATTCCTCTCCTTTGTGGCCATTTTGTCTGGAGGTTGGGTCTTGAGAGCCTGTGAGACGGGACGTTTGTCCAGTGTGTCTTCCTTTTTTTTCTCCTCCTGTCTGCAGGGGTTTGGGGTACCCAGCAGCAGGCTGCATCCCCTAGTGACTCTGTTTTTCCTTCCTCCTTCCTTTCCAGTTTTTAACGGTTCCAGCAGGTCATCCCGGGAGAAGGAACCTGTTCAGAAACACAAAAGCAAAGAGGCCACTCCGGCGAAGGAGAAGCACAGTGATGCACGGGCCGACACCCGGAGGGAGCAGGCGTCCGCGAGCCACCCCCTGCCGCACCCCCTGCGGGCTCCTCGGCCAAGGGGCTTGCCGCTCACCACCACCTCCCCCCTCTGCATCGGTCGGCTCAGGATTTACGGAAACAGGTGAGGACCGGCCCTGCTGACCAGGGACCAAGGCCTGGCCCAGAGGTGCCAGCCCTCCCGCCCGAGGCCACCTGTCCGTTTCACCAAATTCACTGAAGGGGAATGTGAGGAGTAGCCCGAAGCAGTGCGTGTTTCCAGGGCTCGGAAAGCGGGAAGGGATGCTCAGGTGAGAGAGCCGTGGCCTGGAGAGGGCTGCCAGTGCCCGCGCCTCTCCTCGGATGAAGACGGAGGAGGAGGCGCTGCTGGAGGTGTGTCGCTCCCTGGAGGGTGCTGACTGGTTTCCTGGAAGGGCAGTGAGGGGATGTCCCCCGTTACCCCTTCCCTGCACCGGGAGGCCGGGAGCCACACATTGCCTTGCAACAGGTCTGCAGCCGGTCTGCATGTGAACTGTCCCTGGTGGACACGTTGGCGGCTGTGGCAGGACTTCTGAGTGGCCTGCAGGCGGTGATGAGATGGGGTGTGGCCGCAGGGAACACGCTCCCCATCCCTTGCCCTGAGGCCACACACTCTGCCCTCCCTGCCCTCACCCGCACCCCCAGCAGATTCCAGGGTGAGATCCAGACCCCCGGTCCGGTGGGGGACCCGGGAGGGAGACAGTAAGGGTGAGAGGGGCCTGGAGGCACGGCGAGATGGGCGCCTGGACCTGGCGGCCTCCTTAACCCCCTCTGCTGCTGCTGTCACTGCACCTGGAAGGCGGTGAGCTCTCCTCACCCACCAGGAATCGTGTTGTAGACAGTTAAGTTGCCCTTAGGTACGGGTGGACCGGAGACTCCCTGGCAGGCAGTGTATGTAGTGAATAAAAGACGCTCCTTGTCGTGTGAGGGTTAGAATTCCTCCTTCTGCTGAATTGTTCTTTCCCTGTGGTCTTTCTCATTCCTGACAATGTCAGGAACCGTTATCTCCAAACACATGGCTGTTTACATGTGGCACATACAAAGGACTGTGTGTGTGCGCAAGCCTCACCAGTCTTCACCCTGCGCTGGCGAGCAGCACTCAGCCGTCAGCTGGGTGGACGGGGTGAGCATCCTCGTTTAGTTTCCATGGTCCTGAGATCAGCACCTCACGCTTTGACATATTACCCTGAGATTAAGCAGGTGGGCTTTGCATACTGCCCACTGAAGTTCCTGCAACACAGACCTCAGTTTCCTCACGAGAACACTTGAGCGTGGAATTGGCCTTCCCGAGCCGGGTTCCCAGCTTCAGGATGCAAAGTGCAGGACACACTGTCCATTTGGAATCATCATTCCATTTCCAGAGCCGTTGTCCGGGCTGATCCTTGTGTAGAACTTCCCTCCAAATCTTTGCTTATGAAAAAACAATTCTGAAGAAGTCCGGAGTGGATAGGGACCCCTCTGTGGAGCAGGAATCTCAGGGTGGAATGAATATCTCTCTCAATATCTCTCTCTTACTTTCAGACTCATGAGGCTATATTGAGTAACCCTCCATCTTGGTTGGTCCAGACTCATCCTCAGCTCCCAGTGCCTGCCTCTGAGTTCAGGGTTTCCCTTTGTCATTGAACAAGAGGGGGTCATGTGGTTGGAGGGGAGAATTGAGGGAGTAGCTGGTATCCCCAGCCTTGGGGTATCCCCAGCCCCTGTTCCACAGCAGGCTTTCCACCTGGAAGCGGGTGAGAGACCTAGGCAGGCAGACTCAGTCATCTGCATGACTGCTGGTTTGCGGGCCCAGGTCTTGTAAGAGGGGCGTCTCCTGCCCTCCTTCCCCTGTCACATTCCCCGAGTGGGATGACCCAGGACTCTCAGTTCTAGCTGGGCTCTGAGTGTGACCTTCACTGAGACTTAGGCTTGTGATAGTCAGCCTGCTGGGCCCTATTGTTCATTTCCAGCCAGTGATGCCAGCTCCTCTCCCAGGGATATTGTGGGACATGAAAGGGTAATTTTGATACCATCAAATCCCATTAGTTAAGTACTCTGGGGGAGGGAAAAAAAGGGTCGCTAGAAGCCAATTGTAGATTCCTTTGTAACAGCCTGATGCAAGTGATTAGAACCTGACCTTTCATCTTTTCAACTGCATAAAAGACGGAGGCCTGGAGAATACTCGGGTCTGTAATCTCAGATATGGTTAATTTTTTTCTGTCGGCCTGAAAGAAAAGATCAGGGGTGTGTGAAATGCAGGTGATGGAGTGGGGACCCCTGCGTAGGGGTGCCGCTGCCTACCGGCCCCGGTGCCCCAAGAGCTCACTCTGCTGTCGAGGACGCCTCTGGGGCGCGTGTGTGCTGGGTGGGTGCCTGCCCTTGTGAGAGCCCTGGCCACTGGGACTCAGGGCATGAAAACTCGGTGTGTGGGGCCTCGCCAGCCTTCCAGGTCCTATTCTCTCAAAGGTGCCAGGTGACACAGGCGTGAGTAACAGCCCTGAACTGCTCCCGGCTGATGATTTGGACGTATGGTAGGTGTTCAACAAAGCAGCATTTCCTCAGAGTAGTGCTTACGTGGTGTGCAGCAAGACAGTAATGAATTTAGGATGAAGAAACAACGATTCTTACACCTGGCGAGGGTTTGGAAATGGTTTCCAGACGTGGTGAGGAGGGCTTTGCATCCGGAGGGGGGTGTGGGCCGGAAGCCAGGATGTGGCTGCTGTGGATGGTGAGGCTGTGCCCGGCGGTCGCCCCTGTTCTCGTCTGGGCGCTGAGACGGGCCGTCATGGGAAGGAGAGAACCTGCTCACTGAGGGCAGGGCGCAGGGTCTGCTGAGCTGCGGGGCCCCGAGGAGAGGTGCTCACGGTCACATGTATGGCAGTTGATGGCGCGAGAAGGTTGAGCTTTTCAGACCAGAAGATGAGTCTTCCTCAATATCCTGTAAAATAAAAAGCATCCCGGGAGAGATGTGAGAGGCTGGCCTTGGCTGGAGGACGTTTAAGGTCTTCCTCTGGGCTTCGTTAGGTCCCAGGGGAGTCCGGTTGCTCCCTGACTCTGGGCTGTGGCTCAGCTGGGGCCTCCGGAGGGGCAGGTGCTGTGGAGGCCTCGTCCCTCTGCTCGCCGGCCCCCGGGCGTGCCGCGCCGGCAGGCCTGCCCTCCCGTCCGTGACTTGCTGCCTGTCCCTCGGGCTCTGCTCATCGAGGCTCATGTGCTTTTTCAGTTGAATTTTGAGGTCCAGATGCACTTCCCCCGCCGGCAGTTTCTCTTGGGCTCCTTCGCTGCTCTCAGAGCCTGGGCAGAGCCACCCGACTCCATGGCTCCCTCTAGTGGGAGATGGGAGCATGGCAGTTGAATTCTGGTCGTGAGCACGGCTGCGTGCCTGTGCCCCTGGGGTAACCTGAGCTGCAGGTGCCAGGCGTTGGCAGTGGGCCAGCACCCCACTTTCTGCAGAGCTGGGTGATGCGGTGTCATTCCCTGTCCCCCAAACCAGCCTGGCAGCGGCTCCTCCTGTGGGCCTGTTCTCATTCTTTGAAAGTCAGTGCTTTTGGGTGTCTGCCCTTGCCATCCCCTGGCTTCTCTTTATAAATGAGGGTGACTTCTGTGTGTCACAAGAGTATTGTGGTGTCCAGGCTGTAAGACAGCGGTGAAGAGTCGACTATGGACGTTTACAGAGGCGGGAGATGGGCGCCTCCTGGGCAGAAGAGGCTGGGGCGCCAGAGACGTGCGGGGCATCCAGTGAGGCGCCAGGTGACACAGAAGCCCGCTGCTGGCAGCTGCCCCTCTGGGAGTGGGCATCTGAGCCCCATGAGAGTGCTTGTTCTTTTCTTCCTGTGGCGTTTTTTATTTCACTCTTATTTAGCGTGGATTTTACAGTCCTGTGGGCAGATCATGCTGAAATATATGTAGCAGAGGGAAAGAACAACCATCTTCTCTTGGAACGGGTGTGTGCGTGTAACCATGTCTTTTCTTAGAACAGGGGTGTGTGCGCGCGCGCACGTGCACGCGCGTGCACCTGTCCCCTTACCAGCACAGCCTTGTGATGTGCTGCGGTTACTGGCCTGTGCTGGGTGACTGGCAGATGAGGTGGAGGGTGTGGCTTGCGCGCCTTTGCTGGGGCCCCTCTGCCCCTCCTCTCCCCAGCAGGCGCGGCTGTTGAGCTGGGCCTGGGTGCGGGGTCCCCTGCGCACAGACACTGACTGCTCTCTGCTCCTCCTGCCGCCTCCAGGTCTCTAAGGTCAACGGAGTCACCCGAATGTCATCTCTGGGTACAAGTGCAACCAGTGCCAAAAAGATGCGCGAAGTCAGACCTTCACCGTCCAAAACTGTGAAGTACACTGCAACGGTGACGAAGGGGACTGTCACATACACCAAAGCCAAGAGAGAACTGGTCAAGGAAACCAAACCCCATCACCACAAGCCCAGTTCCGCTGTCACCCACACAATCTCAGGGAAAACTGAAAGCAGCAATGCAAAAACCCGCAAACAGGTGCTATCCCTCGGGGGCGTCCAGGGCCGCCGGGCCCGCCGCCAGTGGCCTCAAGGTCAGCGGCAGGTTGAACCCAAAGCCGTGCACTAAGGAGGTGGGGGGCGGCAGCTGCGGGAGGGCCTCCCGGAACTCCAAGCGGAGGCTGGAGGAGGCGCCCCGGCCGACAAGCCGCAGTCGCCCCCCAAGAAGATGAAGGGGGCCGCGGGCAGCGCCACCGAGGGCCCCAGCAGGAAGGCAGCCCCGGGCCCCGCCGAGGCGCGCCGCTTGGCGGCCCTGGGAAGAAGGAGGCGCCCGAGCGGAGCCTGGAGAGGAACCGGCCCAAGCGGGCGGCCGCCGGCAAGGCCCCGCCCGGGCAGACAAGCACACGGCAAGCCGGACGGCGGCGCCCCCTGTGAAAATCGTTCTACCTCGCAATCGGAGCCCCTGCCTCGGCCGCACGAGGGGCGGCCAAGGCCGAGAAGGGGGCCGGCAGGGCCGGGTGGGCGGCCATGGACGAGATCCCGTGCTGCGGCCGTCGGCCAAGGAGTTCCACGACCCGCTCGTCTACATCGAGTCGGTGCGCCCTCAGGTGGAGAAGTACGGCATGTGCAGGGTGGTCCCGCCCCGGACTGGCGGCCCGAGTGCAAGCTCAACGACGAGATGCGCTTCGTCACGCAGATCCAGCACATCCACAAGCTGGGCCGGCGCTGGGGCCCCAACGTGCAGCGGCTGGCCTGCATCAAGAAGCACCTCAGATCTCAGGGCATCACCATGGACGAGCTCCCGCTCATAGGTAAGGCCCGCGGTGCCCCCCTCCCCACACTCAGACTGGGCAACACCTGCTGGCTGAGTCCACAGTGGCGTCCAGAGAGGGGCCCGGGACCGCCGCACCGCGCCTTCAGCTGCCCCGGCTGCCTTAACCAAGTACTGCAGGTGGGGGCTTGACCTGCAGGGAGTCGGGTCTCTCTGTCTGGAGCTTGCAAGTTGGAGAGCAAGGTGCTGGCAGGGTTCATTTCTCCCGAGGCCTCTCTCCTTGCCTTGTGGGCAGCTTCTGTCTCCCGTGTCCCCACCTATTCTCCCCCCACACACAGATTCCTGGCGTCCCTTCTCTTGTTATAAGGGCACCAGTCACATGGGGTCAGGGTCCGCCTGATGGCCTCCTTTTACTGTAATCACCGCCTTCAGGACTGCCTCTAAACACAGCCACACTTAGGGCCTCCACTCAGGACTGTAGGTGGGTGGCGCTTCAATCTTCTCTCTCTCTCCCCTCTTCCTTCCTTGCCTCTCAGTTTTCCTGGTGAGAACCAGGTCCCGGTGGAGCCTTAGCTCCTGGAACACTCTGGACCTGAGCGCAGGTTCAGCTCTGCACTGAAGCTGCGCTCGCCTCAGTGAGTGCTTTTGTGAACAGGCCGGCTGGCATGGTGAGGGCCCGGGCCGGGCACACGCACGGCCCTCCTGGAATTCCCGTCGCCGCCCTCCTCTGTGGGTCCTTGCACCTCCAGGATTAAGCCCCTCCGTCGGGGGTGAGCCGGTTTCATGGAGTGGTGGCCTCACACGCTTCTCTTCCGGCTCAGGGCCCTGGACGGAGCGGTGCGGGTCCTGCCTCCAGGTTGGGGCAGCCTTTGGCAGGCAAGGAGCAGAGGGCCCCCCAGCAGCCACTTAGGTGTCGGGGTGGGCAGTAAGATAGGTTTCCTTGCACCATGGAGGTGTCGCTGTTATTCTCAGCAGATGAGACTCACGTAAATTCAGAGAGCGCTTGGCTTGTGGCCCTCTGTCGCAGATGTGACCGGAGGTGACGCGGGCTTGGGAGCAGGCTGAGGCGTCGGCAGCTCGGGAGTGCGGTGTGGGCTGTGCAGGAGACCCAGAGCTGTAGTGGGGCAGCGGGTCTCCTGAGCAGTCGGGACGTCAGGTGACGTCAGAGTGGGTTTCCTGAACCTTAGTTCCCACGGCGCCAGAAGCCACGATGTGACTGGGTGTGTTCACACCGTTGCTGTTGGCCCAGGTGTGAAGCCCCGTCCACGTGGGGAGGAGCTGGCTGGCCTGCCACCTGCCTTGGGTCTCAGCTCTGCGCTTAGCCTCCTTGCAGCGTGAGGGACTTGGTTTTGAAGGAAGTTTCCCAGCGTCCACAGATTGTTTGCCCCTTCTCTGGGAAGGTGGCGCTTTGTCCCGCAGCGTCCTGTGGTCCTGAGAGCGGGTTGGTGAAAACAGGAGGGCAACATGACGCCTTTGCAGGGACGCGTCGGGGTGTCTGTGCTGCTGGCTTACAGCGGTGACCTCCTTTCGGGTCAGTCTCTGGTGTGACCCACTTCCCCGTCCACCTCGGCAGGTCCAGGAGGTGCCCTGACCGAGAGCAAGGCCTGCCGCCTGTCTTGGAGCCTTGGGCCTCAGGCCCGCACGCACGCTGGCGCACGGCTGGCTGAGGGGCCCGATGCTGTTCTCAGGGGTCCCGTTGCTCTTCCTTTCCTTTCCTTTACACCGAGGTGTCCCCACCTTCTAAAGATAGAATCAGCCTTAATGTTTACTTTGCTCACCTAGCATTCTGTGGGGTGTTTATCTCCTAACAGCCGGTAGATGATTATTCTGGAAGATTTTTCCTTTTATTGGTCCAAGGGTGGTTGCTTTTCCAGTTCCCATTGAGACAGTCACTGGGCGGCACTCGTACGTTTCTGAGTTTTGTGCAGTCTGGATTGAGAGACCAGTGAGAACCAGCCCACACACCTTCGGAGATGAGCAGGGGTGTGAGCAGCAATGGGAGGAGCTGAGGGGCAGACAGACTCCCGCCTGCCCTCAGCGGGGCCTTGCCCGCTGCTTGGGCATTTCAGGCTGAAGGGAGGTAATTGTGCGTATGTATGCGTGCATGCGTGTGTGTGTGGTGGGGGAGGGTTGGGAGGGGAATTGGAACTGATGGCGTGTGCTGGGTGTGTGTGCGGTTTCCCATCCCACAGCCGTTCCAGGCGATGCTGGGCTGCAGAGGTGTCTGAGGGCACGACCCAGGCTCTGTCATCCCCGCAGGGAAGCCCTGCTCCTTGAGCCGTCCCCCCCGCCTTCTGGGGCGTGAGGGGCGTGCACCTTGCCCCTGCTCCAGCCATGCTGGGCTCTCCCTCCCCAGGGGCTGCCTCCCCTTCCTCTGCCTAAGCGCCCCCTCCTCAGGGCTGCCTGCCCAGACCACCCGCCTGTGTCAGTTGCTCCTCAGCCTCCTGGTCTCTTCACCATCCTCGTGCTAAGATGCTCTCAGCCTCGTCTCTAGAGGCTGGATGGCCCTGTTTGCTGCTCTGACCCCTGGCCTGGTGGCCTCCCTGGCACGTGGTGGGCACTGGGTGCCTGTGGACTCGCCGTTGACGGAAGGCTGTCTTGTTCACAGTCCCTTTCACCCGCTGTCACTGCCTTTTCTCCCCTTCCGTCCCAGGAGGCTGTGAGCTCGACCTGGCCTGCTTTTTCCGGCTGATTAACGAGATGGGCGGCATGCAGCAAGTGACGGACCTCAAAAAGTGGAACAAGCTCGCAGACATGCTGCGCGGTCCCCAGGACCGCCCAGGACCGGCTGGCCAAGCTCCAGGAGGCTTACTGCCAGTATCTGCTCTCCTATGACTCCCTGTCGCCCGAGGAGCACCGGCGCCTGGAGAGGGAGGTGCTGATGGAGAAGGAGAGCCTGGAGCGGCGTAAGGGGGCCCCTGGAGGGCCACACGGAGCAGGACTACCACCGCTTCCACCCGCTGCCCCGCTTCGAGCCCAAGAACGGGCTCATCAACGGTGTGGCCCACAGGAACGGCTTCCGCAGCAAGCTGAAGGAGGTGGGCCCCGCGCAGCTCAAGACGGGGCCGGCGGCGACTCTTTGCTCAGGGAAAAGGAGGTGGTGAAGGAGGACGAGGAGGACAAGGGCATCCTCAGCGACTTCCACAAGTGTATATACAAGGTAGGGCCTGCAGGCCTGCCGTGCGGCCTCGCGTGCACGTTGTGGGCCGTGGGACCCCCGAGACCCCTGACAGCCGGCCCTGGTCACGTCCCTCGTAGAGAGCCTTCTGCAGTCTGGGGTGGAATGAGCATCTGGACCGGGCTCCTAGGCCCCCAGCTCTGGCCTTGGTGTGGTGCTGAGTTGCTTCAGTCGTGCCTGACTTTGTGCAACCCCATGGACTATAGCCTGCCAGGCTCCTCTGTCCATGGGACTCTTCTCCAGGCAGGAATACTGGAGTGGATTGCCTTGCTCTCCTCCAGGGGATCTTCCTGACGCAGGGATTGGCAGGCAGGTTCTTTACCACTGTGCCACCTGGGAATCGGGCTTCATTAAATGTGTGTTTTTGTACATGTGTGCCCGCATGCCAGGGACGCAACCTGAGAGGCGCAACTCCTCTTTCCAGAGGCTGGGGCTGGGGCTTCTCGTACCCACGGGGACCAGGCCCCCTGCCGCTCCCACCAGCTCTGCTGGTGCCCGTCTGTGATGCGGGTCTCCTGAGGAGAGGGCAGGGGCGGGTCCCCGTTTCTGCCCCACCGTGTACCCATCCAGGTATTCCAAGACCCCCTCCTCCGGGGAGCGAGGGGGCATCTCGGTGTCTCCCTGCTTGGCAGCCTGGCTCTGTCCACAGAGGCTGGGCTCCCCCTCCCCTGGCCCTCTGGGGCAGTTGGGCCCCCAGGCCAGGAGGGGGCACAGGACCCCCAACCTTGATCAGTTCTGCAGGCTCCAGGAGGGTAGGGCCCCTGCAGAAGTTTTGGCGGCCATGCCCACCCATGTGAGCCTGGCCGTGGTGCAGAAACGTGATGGGTGTCTGTGCTTCTGCCCTGATTCGGGCCTCTTTCCTCTGAGTCTGCGCTCGGAGGTCCTTCTCGGCCTCCCTCTGCGTCCTTGCCTCGGTTGGAGTCTCACCTCCTTTCTGGGGAGAGATGCCTGCTTGCCTGGAGCTTTCCCTGTGGCTGGACCCAGGGAAGGTTGGATTTGTGTACATGTGGCTGCAGGCTGGTGGCCGTGGAGGCTGTGTGCACCGAAGGCCGGCCGGGAGCTCACGGTTCCAGGTTCTGAGCCCGCTCAGCATCTGGCGATTGACTATTGGGTGCTGGGTGTCATCGTGTTGAATCACAGGCACCCTGCTTTAGTTGATAGAAAATCAGGTTCTTCCTAGTGGTTCCAACTTTATCTTGTGAGGAATGGCAGGTGAGAAGTTTGGACTTGCGCAGACGTTTCTCTGTTGATTAGGAGCCTCTGTTACAGAGCAGGGTCTGTGAGATAACCATGCCCACTGTCCCTCCAGAGGCATCTCTGTTTGTGGGGCTGTGCCAGCATGACCTGGTTAGGGGCCCTGCCCCTCTGCCTCCGGCTCATCACACTTGATTCCACGTCCCAGCTCCATTCTGTGCGATGCCACATTCCCTAGGCTGCCTGAAGGCGCCTCGAAGGCAGAGACACTCTGTGTGCTGAGCACAGCTCCATCTGCATACGCCCCTTGAATAGGCCTGGTACACAGTAGGTGCTCAATAAGTACTCTGCAGTCAAGGGGTGAGCGTGCCTGGTCAGGGAAGAGTGGAGGGCTTGTCTGTAGAACATGCCACCGCTCATCCCAGTGGGCGTGCCGTTGGGAATGTTCCAGGGCACAGTGGCAGAGGTGGGAAGGTTAGGTAATCTGAAGACCCTGCGCTGCCCCCCCACCCCGCCCCCAGGGGAGTGGAGGGCAGGGGGCTCCCCTGGAGGGAGGAGGACTGGATCCCTCTGGCCCCTACAGATCCCCAAGGCCAGGCTGCTCGCCTGCCCGGTTCTCGGGGGACCCTCAGGGTGGGTCCAGAGTTGCCCCCGGTCCCGAGTTCCAGCCAGTGTCTGTCTGGATGTTGCTGGCTTGCCCCCTGACCACAGCCTTTCTCCTCGCGTCTCCACGCTGTCCCCATCACTCCAGCGACGTCGGTCTTCGCTGGGCGCCTGGGGGCAGTGCGTCCTGCGGGAGGCGGGGATCTGGCCGGGGCTGCGGTGGCCGGGGGGCACCACCTCCTTTGTCCACACTGAGGGTCCTTCTCAGGCAATGTGTTCCTGTCAGCTAGGGACATGGCCGCTGGTCACAGGGACATGCGCACGGGCCCTGACGGGGTAGCCCTGCTTTGTTTCTCCAGCTTAACTCTTGCTTTTGTTTCCTTTCCAGGGAAGGTCTGTTTCTTTAACAACTTTTTACCGAACAGCAAGAAATATCATGAACATGTGCTTCAGCAAGGAGCCCGCACCAGCTGAAATCGAGGTGTGTGGAGCCGGGCCGCCCTCTCTGCCTGGAGCTGGGGTGGAGCCCCCGGGCTTCCGCCCCTTGGAGGCAGGCGGAGGGTCCCAAGTCCATCCTCTGGGTCCTGGGCGCGGCCAGAAGTTTCAGCTCAGGTTGACCCAAACTTGTTCCGGGTCAGAAAGGAGGCAGTGGAGAGAGCGTGTCTCCCGGGTCCTCCCTGTTCGCCCCAGGCAGGCCCCGTGCCGCCCTGGCCACCTCTCACCCCTTCTCACCCTGTCCTCCAGGTGCCTGTTAGGCAAGAGAATGTTTGGAGTCCCTTGAAACCACGGTTGTGCTTTTTCCTCTCCTGTTTTCATTTAATGGGATTGGCAGGCTGCCATTTTTGTGCTTTTGCCAACCCTGTGCCGAGGTGTGTGAGACTGGGCAGGCGAGCGGGGCTGTGCCCCGGCCAGTCAGTGGGGGCCTCCGGGGAGGAGGGCAGAGCCCGGGTCTGTCCTCTGGGGGCTCCCAGGTGCTGATGTAGGTGGGCCTGTCCGGGGCGAGCCCCGACTCCTCTCTGGGCTCAGGGCGTGCTGGGCGAGCAGGAGGTGGCATGGGCTGCCTTGGCTTCTGGCTGACAGCGGGTTTCAGACCGCTTCTCTCTCTCCATGGCCATAGGCCTCCTCTTCTCAGCATAACCACACTGACGGCATCGGCCCCCAGCCCTGGTGTGACCAGGTGTCCTGGGAGTGGGGCTCAGGGACTGTCTGTCCCTAGGGTGCCAGGACCCTGCCCTGTGTCCATGCTGTGTGCTGCCCCGCCTCTGATGGAGGCCCGGCCTGGTGCTCGGGCCTGGGTTCAGTGTTTGGCTTTGGCGCCCGTCGTCATCCCTCTCGGCCCCAGTTTTTCACTCTGGGCTGCATGTGTGCTGACCACATGGTAGCCCCTTGGCCCTGCCAGAGCTGCGGCCCGTCCTCACGCACCTGCAGGTCCTGACCCAGGACACATGTTCTCCTCACCGTGGCTTTTTCTGGCTCGTGCTAGTTTCGAGAGAAGTGCCAGAGGAGAGGAGAGTGACATGTGAGCTAGAGAGGGGATGGACGTCTGAGCTAGAGAAAGAGGCCTTTGCTTTACAACATAGGTCCTTGTCGGAGTCCCCGAAGGTGGAGGATGGTTGCTGCCCATTGTCTCCTCCTGGGAAGTTAATTCTGAGGGTCCTGGGTGGTTTGGTTTTTTAATTAGCGGATGCTCGCTTTACAGCATTGTGTTGCTTTCTGCCGTGCATCAGCATGAATCGCCATAGGTACATGTATGTCCCCTCCCTCTTGGACCTTCCTCCCTGAGTGTCTTGGTTTTGCTTTAATGTTAATAGTTGTATAATATTTAAGCACAAAAGGAAGATTTGCTAAAATTGGAACCTTTAGTCTCTCTGGCTAACTTCTGGATCCTATGAAGGGGCTGGAGCCTCTGCTTGGCCGGTGATCCCCGCGGAAGGGGCCCCCCATGTGCTGCACGGCCCTTCCGCCCCCGCTGTCTTTCTTTGCTCAGTGCGCGTTGCTGTGAATCCCGGTAGGCGGCTGACCTGACTGGCCTGGACGTCTCTGGCCCTGCAGGACCTGGGGCGTTTAATGGTCCAGTTTGTCCTTGAGGTGGGGCCTCTGGCTGCCCCCAGCCTGGCCCCTCGCTGTAGCAGCCGCACACGCAGCCTGGTGGGGGTGGGCCCCAGGTGCTCCCTGGAGAGGCTCCAGGAGGCGGGAGGGCGTTGCTGAGCTTCTGCACTGGTAGTTGAAGCCGGAACCCTCTCACCTGCTAGCAAAGCCCGTCCTGACCCACTTTTGCCCTGTAGCTGTTCAGGTCGTGCCCACCCTCCCCGTCCTTTCATCAGCTGGGGTCACAGCCTCCGGGCTAGGGTGGTCACTTCCCTTGTTTGGGGCTGAATAGCGGGTCTGCCCAGACGCCTGTCTGGGGGCCCTGTGACCACACCTGCAGTGGTTGGGGGGCATCTCCCTTCCTTCCTGAGTCGCTTTCTCCCTCCCTTTCACGGGAGTGATCCTTGATGGCGATGACGTATGCGTGACATGCACCACTCAGGCCATGTTTAGGTGCAGATCAGTGGCACCAAAATCCTTTGCACGTCATCGTGTGACCCACCGCACCACCCATTTGCAGACTGTCCATCCTCCCAGACTGGAAGTCGGCTCCTGTGAATCACTGAGTCCACGCAGCCCCTCCATTCTCTTTTTCTGTCTGACTTTGTCCCGAGTGCCTCACGGGAACGGAATCAGTACTTATCCTTCTGAGACTGGCTTCTCCACTTAGCGTCATGTCCTTAGGATTCGTGTGTTGTCGCGTGTCAGAATTTCCCTCTCTGAGGCCGAGTTGTATTCGGCAGACACTGTACCTTGTGTTGATCCATCTGTAGGTCATGGATCTGGCCCCGTGACCCTGGGCATGCGGTTACTGCTTGCAGCCCTGGCCGCCTGGGAGGCCGTGGCCCCTAGGTCGCAGGCTGAGGCAGGGGCTCTGCAGCCCCGGGCAGCGCGGTGCTGATGGCCCCCTCTCCCCGCAGCAAGAGTACTGGCGGCTCGTGGAGGAGAAGGACTGCCACGTGGCCGTGCACTGCGGCAAGGTGGACACCAACACCCACGGCAGCGGCTTTCCGGTGGGAAAGTCAGAACCCTTTTCAAGGTAACGTTGGACGCTCCTGCCCGGGTCCTGCGGGCCGGACGGCATCTGTCCACACTGGTTCGTGCCGGTTCATGACGCCCCTGTGCTTTCCCCTGCAGACACGGATGGAACCTCACCGTCCTCCCCAATAACACAGGCTCCATCCTGCGTCACCTCGGTGCTGTGCCTGGTAAGCCAGCTGCGGGTTGGAGGGCTGGGGACCACGGTGCACAGGGTGTGCAGAGAACTCAGGGATTGTTGGAGAAGGTAGAGGAGTCAAGGGTGTGGCTGGAGTCAATAAAACATGTGGAAAGGTAAAAGCCAAATCGCTGATCTGGAAGCTGGGGAGACACTTCGTGTGGTCTGCTTTCTACCTGGGAGCTTTCAGAGCTGACCTCTGACCCTCTGGGGCTCCTGCCTCACCTGGTAGGAGTGAAACCAGGTGTCCTGGGTGCTGGCGCACTGAGAGCCGTCCCCTGGCGGAGGGGGCTTCTCCAGACACGGCCCGCCTTCCCGTGTCCCTGGCCTTGAGGCCCCACGGGCCCGTTGTGGGCGTGCTCCTCCTGCCTTCAGGCAAGGCGCCTCCTCACTGCTGTTTTGCGCCTGTGCCTGTGACCTTGGTTCCAGCACGCGCCTTCTCGCTGAGTTCGCCTGGTGCTGACCCCATTTCCTCCTCTCTCTGGGGGAGGCAATGCGATGTTTGCTGCTGTCGCCCTGGCACACGGCTCTCCGTGCTTCCCTGTCCCCTTTGTTCCAGGAGTGACAATTCCCTGGCTGAATATCGGCATGGTCTTCTCTACCTCATGCTGGTCTCGAGACCAGAACCACCTCCCCTACATCGACTACTTACACACGGGTGCTGACTGCATTTGGTGAGTATGCCGGCCCGCCCCTCCTCTCACTCGCTGGGCGGACGGACTTGTGCGAGCTCGTCCTGTGTTCCCTGTGAGTTTGAAGAGTGCGCTTGGAAATCGAGCTGGTGGAGAACGTTTTAGTTTGCTCCGGTGATGAGCATGGTCAAGCATCTGTTCTTGGCCATTGTCCGTTCCAGTTGCGGGCTAACGTGGGGCTGTCCCTCTCTGAAGTGTCCCCCTCGGGATTGACGGCCAGGAGTTCTTGCCTCACTGGCATCAGAAATGAGGCGTGGTAGAGCAGGAAGCGGGCCAGGCGTGGTGGCTGCACGGGCTCATGTGAGCGGGGATTCTCAGCGTCTCCCGGCCCACCCTCTCCCCAGAGAGTGGTCTCCCGGAGGTGGAGTTCTGCCGTTGGGGATTAGGAGTTGGTCTGGTTCCCCAGCGTGATCCTTCACTGTCAGGCTCCCCAACCCTGCTCTGAGCTGGCTCTTCAACGCCTTTGTTGATGGCGGCAGATGGGAAATCACTGCAAATGATCAGATGTCTTGTCATCTGACAGGCTACCGGCATCGCATCCATCCCACACTTACTCAGTTTACTGTCCTAGTGGGCCGATTAGCTCCTCTATTAAAGTCCTAGAGCCAACGTTCACACTCCAAGGAGCCAGTGTCGGCAACAGTCTGATCACGGCTCCCCTGCCTTTGGGCCACCTCAGGGCAACGGGCCGTCAATGTCGGGGCAGGCAGGCCCTCTGCTTGGCTTCCCGTGGTGGGGCCAGGTCTCAGGCAGCATGGAGTCTCGAAGAGCCGCATGGACTCAGGGGCTGTGAGCCCTCTGCCCTGTTCCCCTGGTCCTCCATCTGAAAGTGGGGCCATGTGGCCTCGGCCCTGCAGGGAGACAGGGTGAGAGGCCGCAGCCTGTGTGCTGAGTGATTGCTGAGTGAGAGGCCAGGGTTGTAAGGCTCTGGAACCTCTGTGCTGCAGGGACAGATTGCTGGAAAGGATCAGAGGCCTTCACGGTGTGGCTTTTCTTAAAACGTGTGAGTGAGGTTAGAGACTCTGGACTTAGATCAGCAGTAGAATATGTTGCTGTTGAGACAATAAGCCTTACGAAGAACCTTGACTAGCAGTAGTGAGGACCCCTGCCCCGTGGACCGCTCATCACGGGTGCCCTCCCTGCCTGGCCTAGGGAGGCGGGGACAGGCAGCCTGAAGCCCTGCACGTAGCTGCGGGGAGGGCAGGGGCTGCTTAGGTGTCCACTCTAGCCCGTGGGCGGCAGGGCTGGGAGTCCCAGAGTGGGAGGCCAGGAGGAGCCTGCCTGTGTGCAGGCCACTGAAACAGCGTCTCGAGGGCTGTAGGCGACAGGTGTGTTGTCCCCCAGGGTCCTCCTGGGACCAGAGTGGTCACTCCCTTCCTCCTGCTCCCCGGCACGCACTGAGAGTCCTGGTTCTTCAGGCTGAGTTTAGGCTGCGTTTTCTCCCACCGCCCCTCCTGGGCTCCTTGGCCCCAGTCTGTGGGGGCCGTGTTGTCTGAGCCCCACCCTGTTGGCCGCTCCCTCCGCCTTGCACAGATCCTTGGTGTGGGTTCCATGCTGAGCCTTGGTCCCGCCCCGTCCTCCATCTGCTGGAGAGAAGGGTCAGGTGCCAGCCCAGCGATAAGTCCCCGCTCTGGAGGCTCACAAGAGGCTGTTGAAGCTGCGGACGTGTTTGGATCTGACTTATAGGGGATTTAAATGTCTGGTTTTGGTCTGAAGGCTGCATAGCTCGGGCGTAGGTCAGACCCACGTGCAGGTGGGCGCACTCGTCACGAGGCGCAAGCAGCAAAGCTGCCCAGAGAGACCCAGGGCCACTGGGCACGTGCCCACCTCCCTTCCTGCAGCTGAGGCCGGTCTCCAGGCAGCTGTGGGCCCCTCTCTCTGGGGGAGTATGGAGGGCGGGCTCCCTGGGGAAGGGCCTTGTCAACAGCCTCTGCCCTGATTCCAAACTGCCCAGGTATTGCATTCCTGCTGAGGAGGAGCACAAGCTGGAGGACGTGGTGCACACGCTGCTGCAAGCCAACGGCACCCCCGGCCTGCAGATGCTCGAGAGCAACGTCATGGTAGGGGGCCGCGGGGGCGGCTGGTGGGGGGCCGCGCGGTGGTTTCATTTCCTCACCCCTGGGCTGACCTGCCCCGCAGAACTAGAGGACGGTGAACAACCAATCCAGGGAGCCATCGTAAAAAAACTCCTCTTTTATGGAAACCCAACTAAAGCGTGCTCCTCTCATTGCCCAGGATGTGGGGCTGCTGCATGTGGGGCCCTCTGACTCTGTTTCGGGGCCTGTTGGTTTTGTAAATGGCGACTGTGGTCAGGCCGGGCACCTGCACACTGGGCCAGGATCACTGAGGGCTGAGCGCAGAGGTGGCTGGCCCAGTTCTCAGAGCCTGTTGAGTCCTGTTGTGTTCTGACAACCTGATCTCAGGTCTTCTCTGGCCTCTGCAGCCCTTGTCGAGGTCTTCTCTCTCCCAAGCCCACAGCCGCCATGCAGCGGGGATCCAGGGCTCTGCTTGCAAGTGTCCCCATTTACCGCTACCGCACCCTTATCTCAGGCATTGCTCCTGGGCCTGTATCAGTTTAGAACTTCCTCTTCCTCCTCACGTCTGTTTTATTTTCTAAAAGAGAAACAGAGAATCTGTTATTACAGATTCAGAACATAATCCGTGTGGGGGCAGGCTTAAGCCCCACGCATGTCCGGGAGGGTTGGTGTGTGGGGCCGCTGCTGCAGGCGGTCCTCACGGAAAGCGGGCCGGGAGGCAGGCGGCTCAGCCCCACATCTCCGCAGATCTCCCCCGGAGGTGCTGTGCAGGGAGGGAATCAAGGTGCACAGGACGGTGCAGCAGAGCGGCCAGTTCGTCGTCTGCTTCCCGGGATCCTTCGTGTCCAAAGTCTGCTGCGGCTACAGCGTCTCCGAGACCGTGCACTTCGCCACCACCCAGTGGACGAGCATGGGCTTCGAGACGGCCAAGGTAGGCGGGCGGCCACTCCGCACGCAGCCGGCGTCCTCCGCTGGGGGTCTTGTTTGTAGATACAGCCTCAGGCGGCTGAGAAGCTCTTCTGGGGGAGAGAGTGGCTCGAGGCTGGTTAGCCTCCTGTGCCTCGCTGAGTTCTCTTGCTCAGTCCTGGGCCGTTGCTGCAGAGGTGTGAAAGGCCAGCCCTGCCTTTGGCTGGCGGAGGACCTGGGCTCTGCCGTCTTCCTCTGGTGAGACAAGATCATTGTGTGGTTTTTGCATTGCTTTTCATCCAAATTCAGAATTTGAAAATTCAGATAGCACCACCTCCGCAGTAAAGGGAACCTTGATAGCTGCCTAGAAGTGAAAACTTGCCCTGAAGGGATGTGACTGCCTCTTTCAGGAGATGAAGCGTCGCCATATAGCTAAGCCATTCTCGATGGAGAAGTTACTCTACCAGATCGCACAAGCGGAAGCAAAAAGGAAAACGGCTCCACTCTCAGTACCATCTCAGCCCTTCTGGACGAGCTCAGGTAACACGAGACAGTTCTAGGCTGGCCCGTCTAGGCCCAGCCAGGCATGGTGGGGGGTGCGGCCTGTCCTTTGTGGGGGAAGCGCTGGCCTCCTGTTCCTGGGGCTCTGCCGGAGGCCGAAGGCTGCGGGTGGTGGCTCTTCTGCGCTTGGCCGTGTGCCCCGCGGTCACAGCACGCAGAGTGCAGCCATCCGAGAGGCCTTGGGACAGGTCTGGCCTTTTGACTCGGGTGCCCACCTGGGGACCCAGCCCCTGCGGGCCCGCTGACCCCCGGTATCCTGGCAGGGATACGGAGCTGCGGCAGCGGCGGCAGCTCTTCGAGGCTGGCCTCCACTCCTCCGCCCGCTACGGCAGCCACGACGGCAGCAGCGCCGCGCCAGACGGCAAGAAGAAGCCTCGGAAGTGGCTGCAGCTGGAGACCTCGGAGAGGCGGTGCCAGGTGTGCCAGCACCTGTGCTACCTGTCCATGGTGAGCCCCGCGCGCCGCCTCCCCGCGGGCTGGCTCTGCGGGCACGCGGCGCCCCCACCCCCGCCTCCCCGCCTCCCCGCGGGCTGACTCTGAGGGGTCGCGGCTCCCCAAGTCACTTTCCTGGCCTCTTGAAGCTTCTGTTCAGTCGCGCGATTGCTCTGAACTCTGTCTGGTTAAAGCAGCACTTCCCATTCCCAGCTTTCCCTGGGCGTGGCACAGTCCAGCCCTTCTGCCTTCTCTCCGCCCCGCAGCCTGGGGCCTCAGGCTCCTACACCCAGCCCCGCCCTTCGGACACACCTCCACACCTCCCGCCTCCCTCAGGCAGCGGCCCTTTCTCTTAGTTGTAGAGGCTGGGAGTCCTGGGACAAGGTGTCAGCAGGGTTGGGTCTCCCTGAGGCGTCTCCTTGGTGTGTAGACATCCACTTCCCCTTGGTCCTCCTGGGGCCTTTCCTGTGTGTGCTTCTGTCTTAATCGCTCCTTGTCTTTGAAAGGATGTAAGTCATATGGGACCAGAATCCACCCTTCAACCTCATTTCCCCTGATTCTGTCTCTGACGCTCCTGCTCAGGACCTCCTGAGTTACTGAGGGTTAGTTAGGACATCTGCATTTGGGGAGGGGATAATAACTCAGTCCATGGCATCCACGTGTCCCATTTTATGTATTTCTTCTATTAGTTTTGTTTTCCCAGAGGCTTTTTAAAAGTACAAATAAGAACCACGCTGTCTTTAAAACAAGTCGTAAGAATTTCCCCAGACTTTAGAAATGTTTTGGGAACGTCGATCATGAAAGCTGCATGGTTCTGGGCTTGTTTGTCTTGTGCTGGAATGGGCTTATACTGTGGGAAACCATCATTGCAGGGTTCCCAGAGCCGGGGTGGCTGCTTTGACCCTGGTCCCTTCCCATGGGCTCCAAGGGTGGCATTGTCCCTCAGAAAGCTAACCTTCAGAGTGGTCACCAGTGTTTCTTAGCCTGTTATTTAAAAAGCACAGATCCTGAATTCATGGGTGAAAGTAGAGGTATTATTTATACGTGCTTTTCATTACTTAGGTTATTTACTAAGGGATTTGAGCATTTCTGTTTACTGTTTTGTATTTTTGTGTGGTTCCATCCTCAGCTTTGAGTGATGTGTTTCTGCCAATAAGCATCATTTCCTTATATCTGCAGCTTGGTTTCTTGTCTCTGCTTAGAAACCTCAAAGACAGGAAACAGGTCTTTCCCGGCGTCCTTGTGAAAGAGCCTGTGATGCTCTTGTCTCTGGTGTGTTAAGGCAGTGTCTCCCCATCAGTCACACAGAGGGAGGCCAGGCCAGGCCAGGGTGGGGGGCGGGACGCAGAGCAGCTCAGGCCAGATGCAGCCGGGTCCCTGGGATCGGGAGCCGTGCAGGCTGGAGTGTGGACAGAGGCTGGCTCCTCGGGAGGCGCGACTGGCTAGGCTGCTCGATCCTCTCAGGAGCAGGAGACACTGGCACGAATGTCCAGGGTGACTGTCCTGGCATCTTTTATCCTGAGGGAGGTTTTGAACCAACAGTGTCAGGAGCCCTCAGACCCCGCAGCCCCGGCCTCCACGCTCCGACTCGGGCAGGAAAGTGCGCGAAGAAGCCAGAGGGCCCCGAGGCTGTCGGGCTGCGGCACCTGCTCGTGATGCCGTGACGTTCAGTTGCTTTCACGGCAGCATCCTGTGTTTCTGGGTCACAGATGCTTCTGGCCCAGGCGGTGGGCTCCCCTGCTCTGCTCTTGAGAGCCTGCTGCCCTCCTTGGGGCACCCTTGCCTGCCCTGCATGCCTCAGCCACGCTGCCTCTCGCCCCACAGGTCGTGCAGGAGAACGAGAACGTGGTCTTCTGCCTCGAGTGCGCGCTACGCCACGTGGAGAAGCAGAAGTCCTGCCGCGGCCTGAAGCTCATGTACCGCTACGACGAGGTCAGTGCCTCTGCAGGGCGACAACCCGCCCGCGCGGCCCCGCACTCCAGCCTGTTTCCGGGCACCTCTGGCCCGATGGGGCTTGACATGGTGGGGAAGCAGCTTAGGCTGAGACAGGGCGAGCAGGGTCAGCCGGGGCTGCACTGTCCTGGAGAGGCCGGGCAGCTGGGGGACTGGCGTCCTCGTCCATGCCCCTCACGTCTTGGCGCACCCACTTGCAGCGCCCCCCAGCCGGCGGTTCACAAGCAGTGTGCGTTGACACGTGGGCGCCCCACTGTCTGCTGGGGGCTGTGCCATCCCCTCTGGCTGGGGCAGATCCAGGGGAGAGCGCAGGACTTGGCCCAAGTCGCCTTCCTGCTGGGGCTCCAGGAGTGTCTGGGACACCCCGTGACGATGTCCATGTGCTTCTGCCCACATCGGGGTCCCTCCCTGAGCAGGTGGAGTGCTGCTGTGGTTTGGGGTATGGTGAACCGTGGGGCCCGCGGCCGCTCACTGAGCTGCAGGCAAAGCCGGAGGGGGTGATCCTGGAGTGCCCAGGCCCTGGGGGCCTTGGCAGAGCCGGAGTCTTTCTGCTCCTAAAGCTTTCACCTTCCGAGAAGTCCCAGTTGCACCCTTTCTAAAAACCCGTCGTCCCCAGAGGCAGGTACAACGTGCTGTGTGTCCAGTTTCTACCCTCTAGTGGGTAAGGGCTGGGTGCTGCCTTAAGCTGCGAGGAGCACCTGGATCTCTGCCCCCAGAGCGGCTGGCACGTCCCCCCCCCCCGTGGCTGTCCACGTGCTTCCAGGCTGCCCTGCGATTGTGGTTTCAGATAATGTACATGTGTTTAGCTCCGAGGACACCTGACTCTGCACTGACCCAGAGTCCTTCTTGGGGGTCACCTTGGGAGACTGCTGCCGGGACCCCCTTTGACTATGCTGGCCCACCTTCCTGTCCAGCTATGAGCCCCGCCTTCAGGGCGGAACCTGCTAGCTCCCTACACCCCCCGCCCCGCCCCTCCCGCCCGCCCGCTCCAGAGAGGCATGTCTGTCTCATAGGTGCGTCAGAGCCCCCAGGTGAGCCAGGCCAAGTGCCCAGCCAAGCCTGATTCAGGAGGCTCTGGGGGTGCCCTCAGAGGCTCAGGCTGTGGTCAGATTTGGTAAGAAGCCTTTGGCTAAATTACAAGATTAGAAAGCTGGAAATAGACCTCTCTGTATCTTGTCTTTAAAGAGCATCCACAGCAAAGGCAGTAACCACTTTGCCCTCCCTGCTTCTTCACTTGAACAGCAAATGACAGAACATGGTTAAAAATAAACCCGTGTCTGAGTCAGAGCATCTCTGGCAGCTCGCAGGGTGTCGCCGGCGGCGCTGGGGCTGCTTAGATGATTCTGAAGCTTGACAAGACGTGGGTTAGTTTCCACCTCCGGCCCATTTTGGAGCTTGGTGTTTTGATGTGACCAGAATCCTGGAAAAGAATCACATATGTAGGGTCTGTCGGTCTGAAGCTTAATCATTGGTTCTCCTGAGTAGGGAAGAGAAGGGTTTTTATAAGCCTCCCACTTTGCCAGTGGCCTAAATTTATTTTAGTAAATGAAAATCACACTATTGAGCTGAACTATATTATTAATATTTTAATTGGGGAATTTCCAGCTCTGGGTTGGATTCCAGAAATGGCTCATGAGACCAGAGCCCTTGTTCTGAGCCCCGGCACTCAGCACTCAGGTCTCCGCTGCTCAGCCTTCTGGTCACACAGGCAAAGGTATGGCCTGGCTGCACAGCCCTGCTGCCAAGGCGGCTTTAGCCGAGGTAGCTGGTCTTGAAAGCACGTCTGCTCGTCTCGGTTAGCATGTGTATTGTAAGTGATTTAGGTGGTGTGGAGCACCCAGCCTGAGCCAGGACCAGGCTGACCCTCAGGCTTGAATGATGGAGTGGCCTCCTGTCCCCACGGCTTCCTGTTCTGTCCATCCATCCTTGGCTCAAACAAGTGCTCTGGAATGTGTGTCAGGACACATGCCATTTGGATAGTCTTCCCTGTGGTTCCTTGTAAACCTGGATGGCTGTAAGTTGAGTTGTGTTGCAGTTACACATGGGTTTTTGATGCCCAATGGATGGCTGGTTCTCCTGTCCTGTTTGCGCTTTCCTCTTTGTTGCAAAGGGAATAACAAGCATTTGTGGACAAGTGTTGGTGTTTATCTGCACGAGTAGGTCAAGTAGGTTTCAGTGTAGCCCGAGAAACAAGTAGCCCAGACCCATCCCCATCCCCATCCAGGGTGTGCGAGTCTTTCCTCACCTCCCAGCCACCCCCCACCCCATGTCCCCGGTGGTCCCGGGAGGCCTCTAAGCCCTGGGAGGTGCACAGGGGCGGCTTCAGGAAGCCCTCTGCTGTGTGGTTTAGGGGGTGAGGGACCTCGATGGGAGTGCGGCCTTCAGCAACCTGTCCCACGGTGTGTGTTGGTTCTGGGGCTGCAGAAATTGTTTCCACTTCACCGCCATGGCAGGGGGTGGTGCTCCTGGGCTCCCTGAACGGGAAAGAGAGGGGTGGGAGGCTCTGTGCGTCTCTCTGGATTCCACATGAGAAAAGGCAGGTTTCCCCCAGAGAAGGAAAGTTTAATTTAGGTGCCTGGTTAGGGGCTCTGTCTCAGGAAGTGGTGTCCCAACTACGGGCCACCCTGGCCCTCGCCACCCCTGGGCACCGACGCTGCCGCGGCTGTTTGATGAAGCTGATGGCCTGGGGATGGCGCTCTTCACCTGCTAATTCTGTGTCTCCTTTTCAACCCGAAACAGGAACAGATTATCAGCCTGGTCAATCAGATCTGTGGCAAGGTATCTGGTAAAAACGGCAGCATTGAGAACTGTCTCAGTAAACCCACACCAAAAAGAGGGCCCCGCAAGAGAGCCACGGTGGACGTGCCGCCCTCCAGGCTCGCATCCTCCTGAAGACGCCAGCGCCGTGGGCGAGGGATAGACGCTATTTTGTAATTATTATATTCTAGTTTGGAGTACTTGCTGTAGGATACAAGCTGTCTTTGCACTAGCTCTAAAGAAGATTTTCTTCTGGTTTTAGAGAACTAATTTTGTTTTAGCATTAAACTGTTGAACTTTTTTTGTACTTAGAATACCTAGATACTGCAGTCAGATTTTTGAAACTGCCGTATATTCACTGTTTTAAAACCCTTGAGGGGCTGTATTAATTTTTATCGCCCCTTGTGGCTGACAAAAGCCTTTTTGTTTGATTTTTTGTTTGTGTTTGTTTTTTTGTTTCTGTTTGTTTTTTCTTTTGTAATTGTTGGGGGAAAAAAGGCTTTTTACCCATTTTTGAAGAGGGTGAAGTTTGGAGAACAAATTTTAAAACCATCAGTCATGTGAGCAGATTTTTTTCTAGAGAGGAAAAGGGATAGACACACACACACACACACACACAAAACTTGAAAGAAATGGCTTTACTGGGCTGTCTTTTCTTCTGTCACGTGCAGGATGAGTTTGTAAGTGTAAAACCGGAGAATCCCCATTTTGTTTCTTTGGGCGGTTATGGCAGCTGAAGGCGGACGTTGTTTCCTAACCATAGGCAAAATGAGGAGGTCGGAGCCACTGGGCTCTCTTTACCAGCACTTCACTATGCATCTGTTTAAGGAGAAAGGGGAAGAGAAGAAAAAGACTGCCTGCCTTGGAGGGGTCACGTGAGGGAAACCTGTGCCTGATTTCATTAGGAAATCCATTCTGTTCTTTTTGGTGCTGTTGGCTACTTTATCAAAAAACCCTTCAATAGCATCCTTAAGAAAAAAAAAAGGAAAAAAAAGTGATTGAAGCCGGAAGTGCTTCTTTGTCATGGATGTGCAATCTTTCTAACATTCCATCTTCATCTCGCCTGTTTGTTGTTTTACACCTTCACAGGTCAGCATTAATTTTTCTTTTTAAACTCGTTTTGTTGGTGATCCCATCTATAGCCACTCGGAGGCCTGCGGTTCTTTTTGAATGTGAAAATGCATCTGCGCTCATCTGGTCTATTTTTTCTCTTCATGTTGTAACAAAAAGAAAAAAAGGAAAAAAAAAAACCCGTCCCTTTTGTACATATGCCTGTAAATTGTTTCAAATACTTGAGCCTTTTTCTGGGTGGGGGAGGGGAGGGCGCGAGGACAGATGAAGAAAAGCCTTACACTTCCGTTTCTTCATCGGGTGGACTGGATGCTTACAGGGTTTTTCTTGTAACATTTATAAGTGCTGCTTACATCACTGAACAACAACAACAAAAATAATAATGGAGTAGCTGTTGCCCTTCTCCGGTTGTGTGTACAGTATGTGTGGAATAAAAAAGGGAAACTGTTTTCACAAGCTGTTCTTTGTTTCATAATTGGATTCAGCGATCCCGCAGCTGCCCGTGTTGCACTGAGCTGGCCGGCGGGGCCGTCAGCGGCGTCCTGTGGTACACTCTGTCGGCTGGCGTTGCCGAAGACTGAACTGTGTTGGCGTGTTTAGCAGTGACATGAGCAGAGTCGCGTTTTCCGGTGTGCTTGTCCGCCCTCTGGCCTTGCTGCGTGCGGGCCCTCTTTTGGACAGTGAACTTCTGCCTGCGGCTTACGGTCTGACGTTTTAATTTATTAGCGCTGCTCTGCACCCCTCCCTTGGGAGGGAAGACTTTTCATGTTGTTTATTGCCAGTTTTTTGTTTACTTTTCAGGTTTGTACTACAAGGTTTAATAATAAAACAAAGTTTTTGGACACCTGTTTGTCTTGTGGAAGATGAGTGAATGAAATCAGCTCTTTTATGATCAAAGGGCTAAGGGTCCATCCCCTTGGCCAGGGAGTGGTATGAACACCAAGTTTTAATCTCATTTTCTGACAGTGGTGGTGGGGAAACACACCCCTCTGGGTCCAGGGTCTGGTGAGGAGTGAAACGGCGTGGGGACTGGGCCCATGTTTCCTTTCTCCCTCCATACCCAGGTGTGCTGTGCTATTAAATAAACTAGGGACTGTTGTTGGACTTGACCATTCTGCCTGAACTCTTGAGAGGAGACCCGATTTCCTACCTGCAAGGGGCTTGGCTCACCAGCGCCCGAGCTGCTGTGGACTCCGATCTCCCTGGCCCCACCTGCAGGGCATGTGTATTTAGCAGCCTTTCTGTACAAACTGGCTACATTTAAAGTTCTCAGACTTTATTGTTAGCTGTTGCAGTCACTTGTCTCACATTATTGTCAACTGTGTAAAAACCAAGATCCCCCCAGTCCACCCGCCTTCACCACGGGCCTGTGCGCACCGCACCGTCCTCCAGAGGCGGCTGGCGCGCAGGCGCCCGGGCTTAGGCGTCGCTGTCGTCAGTGTGTAGGGTGGCAAGGGCGGTGTCCACCTCCACGCCCTCCTCGTCAGACTGGACCACGGGCGACTCCCCGCCTTCGCTGGGGTCGCTGGAGGCCGGGTCGGGACCAGGTGAGGATGAGGAAGGTGGTGTGGCTGGGGACCGGGAGGGAGTGGGCACCCGGAGAGTGACTGGGTCCTGACCGGGGCTTGCCTCAGGCCCTGGGGAGAGAGCAGAGGAGAGCCCGTCACGGAAGTCCTGCATCTCAGCGTCGCTGGCCACGACGAGCGTTTGAACTTGCAGCGAATCCAGGGGGCGGAAGTCGCAGGGAGCTCTTGTAGAAGGTGCTGAGCTCGGTGGCTCCTGGAGGCCACCTGGGGCTCCAGCTGGCCCTTCTGCCACCTGTGACAGGTGGAAAGACCCTGAACCCTTCCCACAGCCTCCGCTGACACCACGCTCAAGACCCTGGGGCAAGCTCTGCAGGTGCGACTTGCCTTCCTTGTAACCTTGACAAGCTAGGTTCACCTCTTTATAGCCTCCGAACTAATTTCAAGGAAATGGACCTCACGAGAAGAACGCTTGTGGAGCCTCACAGGAACCAAAACCTCACACGGATGAGAGGAGTCCTTTCCTGCCGCTGGGGAGGGGAGGAAGGGGCTGCTCTGTTGGAAACACAGGTCCAGGGGAAGCCTCCAGGCCTGAATGAGGACGTGGAGCCCGTGGTGTGGGACCACCAGGTGGGAGGCAGGTGCTGTGAGGGGCTGGCCCTCCCATCTTCTGGAGCATGGAAGAAACACACGTTCTCCATGACAGCCTCAAAGCCCACCCACCCAGGAGGAATGGTCTGAAATTTACAGTGAGGCCAGGTATAGTAACGGAGCACCAGTAAAGACCTAAATGAACGTGAGATTATGGAAAGTTATTAAATGGAGAGAATGTGCCCCCAGGATCGCCACTAGTTTTTAAAATGTAAGCTGAACGCACACCTTGGCCTTAACCCCAGCATCAAATACCATCTACTGAATGGGGAGGGCAGGGAGCCACACAGACCTCCACCTCCCCAAAATCTAGTGCTTAACCACACAAACCTCTCAGATTAACTTTGGAGACAGAGGAGAAAATAAAAATGCAATTTTAAGAAAAACTCCCTGTTTGCTGAAGGTATCTGGGAAAAGCACTGAGAACCTTTGAGAAACCCATGGCTACAACTGCAGTGTGTCATGTGTCCATGTCTGTGACGCCAGACTCTGGGGGACAGTGGAACAGCTTAGCACACGGCATCTCACCGAGCCAGAGGGCAGTCACGGTGCTTTAAGTGATTATGATTGTCTGTGCAGGCTTTTCACCCCTACCTGAGATAGGGGACAGCAGGGTGTTCTCTTCACCACCAGAATTCAGGAAGACATCCAGGGCTTCCTGGTCAGAGATATCCATCAGATCCATCTGCTCCAGCATGTCCACGTTCACCTCCATGGACGACATGCTGCCCATGGGCTCTGTGGGGACCGGCAGGAGAGGAGGTTAGGCTTTGCCCCTGGTGAACTTCCACTGCATTAAGTATTAGCACGTTGTGTTTTCTGGGTGTAAAATACCTTCTACCTTCAAAACTGATTTTGGAGTGGTGTGTTATGGGCGTGTCCCAGTGTGGTGCTCTTTAAATCCATCCTAGCTTAGCCACGGTCACTGTTACCTCCCTTGACCTTCCACAGCAGAGCCTCTCTGCATCCCCAGCCGTGTGCTCGCATGTGCTGAGGGCAACCCTTTCTGCATTAAATAGCTGCAACTCAGAAGAGGCGGACATTCCTGCCAGACACCCGACGGTGGTCACCTCTAACTTTACTACAGTTCCACTTGGCATCTTCCCTGCCCTTCAGACATTTCTCAAGTCTTTCTTCCATCTTAACAACAGATCAAGGTTGGGTCTGCTGCAAGCTGGCGAGTTGGAACTAAGCTTTCTGAGGTGAAAGCACAAACTAAGAAAAAAACTCAGCCTACCAGCATAAAGACACTACAGGGCAAGGAGTCTGAGCCTGGTGAGGGGTGTGTCCAGGGTCTGGAGTTCTGCGATCCAGAAAACTACAAGCCAGGTAGCTTAAGTAGATGGTGCCTGTCACAAGCAGATAGAAATTTCTGGATGTGGACCCATCTTTAACCTGGGTCTCAAGAGGAATATAAACTCCACACAAAAGCCAGTCCAGTCTAGAACTTAGAGCGCACACATCCCTGAGTGAGGGTCAGCAGAAACAAAGATTATTATACTCTCCCCAAGAACCCTGTCTGGAGAAGGCAATGGCACCCCACTCCAATACTCTTGCCTGGAAAAATCCCATGGAGGGAGAAGCCTGGAAGGCTGCAGTCCATGGGGTCGCTGAGGGTCAGACACAACTGAGCAACTTCCCTTTCACTTTTCACTTTCATGCATTGGAGAAGGAAACGGCAACCCACTCCAGTGTTCTTGCCCAAAGAATCCCAGGGACGGGGGGAGCCTGGTGGGCTGCCCTCTATGGGGTCGCACAGAGTCGGACACGAACTGAAGTGACTTAGCAATAGCAAGGAACACAGTCAGAAATCATGACAGGCATTTGAAAAGAGCCAGATAACTTCCAAATAGGAAAAAACCTTGAAATTTAAAACTGTGGCACAAGTTAAAAGTTTTGCTAGTAGACTGGATAAGTTCTCTACTACATAGCAAAGAAATAAACAAGTGGAAGTATGAAAAAGTGCAGAAGTTTCCCAGTTCAAAATGCGAGTGGAGACGGGATGAGCAGTATTCAAAAAGGCTGATGACCTAGACTTATTGCAAGATCTGACATCCCAGACTTAGGAACAAAATACATTCCAAGCAAGGCAGATAAACTCACCTGAACTGCAGTGAAACGCTGAACATCAGAGAAAAGGCAGATTAGGAAAGATGAGGAAACGCTGGCAGCTTCTCAACAGCAGGAGGCAGACGGCAGTGGAATGAGAAGTTCAAATTAAGAGATGTGTGAAATGCCCCCTGAGCCTGCTCTCCCGGAGAGGCCGGACCAGTGGAAGTGGGGGAGCCCAGGAGGGAGGCATGTTCAGTAAAGACAGTGTCTTACGTGTGAGTAAACATAAAGCTCTGAATAAGATGATACCTAACTGAGGGCATTTACTCCAGCTGGAAGGACTGGGTGATGCCAATGGGCCGGGGCCTGAGGTGAGAGCTCTGTCCCGTGGGAAGGCAGGAATCTGCTTGTCTCTGGGCCCACAGTGCACCACTGGCACAGGTAGAAGGCTGGGGGTGGGGGTGACCCCTGGGGCGGCCACCCGAGGTGGCAGAGCGGGTGGCACCTGCCATCTGTGCCACCCTTGGCTGTCAGAAGTCACAGGCACACCAGGTGGTGCCATCCAAGGGCTCCTGCAAGGCTGACCTGGCAGGCGAGCCTGCTCCCCTTGGGGGCTGCCTCCTGGAGAGGGCGGGGGGACTGTAGGAATGGGAAGGGGCCCATGGGTCTTCTCTGGGGCGGGGGAGGCCTTGGTGGCTCTGGGCTTTTTTTCTTCAGTTTTGAAAGCAGAGTCTCCTTTTTTCTTTCTCTGGCTGTCCTCTTACAAAGGGGGAGGGGGAAAATGGACTGAAAAGCATGGGAAACATTTTTAGGAGAGTAGAAAGCACCAGATAAGGTAGTAACAGAGCCAGTTTGATAATCTCTTCTGTGGCAAACCTGGCTCCTTTACCATTCGCTGTGGTCACTTGGTCACTCTCATTGCTGCTTTCTAGTTTTCCTGAAGATGAAAGATGTTTCTTACTGGTGATAAAGGTCTAGTTACATTCTGTTTATGGGAGACACTCTTAAAATATTAGAAACATTTAAAATTAAGGAAAAATAGGAAGTTGGCAAGCAAATAATTAAAGGAGAAAGCTGAGATGGCTGTATTACTATCAAAATGGATTTGAAGGGGAAAGAAAAGCAATATTGGGGTAAAGCATAGCATTTAATAATTTTTAATTCAATTCACCAGGAAGGTACTACAAAATTTGACTATATATATTGTGGTTTTATTTTTAAAGTAAAATATGGAAGCATGACAAGGAAAATGTAAGGAGTCCATAATTGAGGGGGAAAGGAAGGTTTAATGTACCTCTGATAATTAAGCAATCCAAAATGGATATTAATAGGAAACATCTGAACAGGCCAATTTACAAGTCATCTGAAACGTACACCTACAGATCCTCATGCCTGTCACCTAGAATCTTGTTCTTAGCTACACACACAACATGTAAGAAAACGCTCTAAAAGGCCATAGTGTCAGTCCAATCAAAGAAGAAACCCCTTTTCCAGCCACAGTAAAACTTCTAAACAACTATACACGTCAAATAAATCTTGATGGAAAAAAATTTTTAAAACCCAGGAACTATTACTTACCAAAATTTAGAGAATATACCAAGAAGAAAAATTAAAGGCACAAGTTAACAACCTGAGGGGTGCAAAATACAAACCTGACCCCAAGGACTGCAAAGGCTGTAAGGCATGTGGATCTGAAGATGAGGATCTAAACAAGTCCATTGAAACTCGCAAAAGCAGAGCAAACCTCTAGAACCATAAGAGAAAAATGGCTGAGCTCTTCCCCCAGGAAAGCATGGGTCCCTGACAGTGTCAGAAGTAAATTACACCCAACACAGGCCAGATGAGTGGAAGAGTGGAACAGAAGGGGGCCTCAGAAACACTGACACTGCTGTGAAGACCTGCAGTGAGAGCCTCCCTTCCCGATGGACACAACCAGCTGGCGGTGGCTTGAGGCGCCAAATGGAAAACAGTTGAACTTTTGGAATAAAACAGCATAATGTTCTTATAACATGGAGGGAAGGGCTTCCTAAACAAAAGTGGGCTCAGCTGGTCACATTAGCATAAACTCATTTTGCAAAGGCCACACTAGAATAGCCACAGATAAAATCAGAGAAGTCTGGTAAGACTTTAGGGAGACAACCAGTAGAAAGATGGACAGTCAAGGAAATGCAAATTAAAACCAAAATAGAGTGGCAAAAGTTTAAGTATCTGACACAACTTAAGTGTTGGCAGAGCTGTGGAGCAGGCAGGCATGCAGGCTGGGCAAGCGTAAACACGTGGGTATCCTGGGGAGTAGTGTGGCGGCATCCGCTAGGGCTAGAGAGGGGCTCGCCATGTGGCCAGGTAATCCCTTCCTAGTGACGTGCCCTACAGAAGCGGGTCTCAGGCTGTGGACCCGAGATGCCAGCTCCTGATAGGACTTTCAAGGTCCCTGCCTCTGCTGCGGGTGCCCTGAAAGTGCTGAGCTCAGCTAAGTGGTGGCACGCAGCTGCTCGCAGCTCCCCCCCCTTGCGGCCTGCTGTCTCATTATGCTCAGATCTGTGGTGTTTGTCCCTTATGGACTGAATGCATGCCCTCCCTCCCAGATTCATAACCTTGAAGCCCTAACCCCTTTGGGAGGTGGCTCAGCTGGTCAAGAGCCTGCCTGCAATGCAGGAGACCTGGGTTTGATCCCTAGGTTGGGAAGATCCCCTGGAGAAGGGAATGGCTACCCACTCCAGTATTCAGACCTGGAGAATTCCATGGACAGAGGAGCCTGGTGGGCTGCAGTCCATGGGGGTCACAGAGACTCGGACACGACTGACTGACTTTCCTACACACACCTTGCAGGGAGATGAGGTGCTGAGGGTGGAGCCCTCAGGATGGGAATCACTGCCCTCCTGAGAAGAGACCCCAGAGCCCTCACCGGAACCTAATAAGCTCCAGAGCGGCACAAGAGAGCCTGTTGTGCATAAGGTGCCAGTCTGAGGTGGAGGCGCAGCTCCCCAGCAGACCAGGGTGGCATCCCTGACCCTGAGGACACACCACAGGAGCAGATGGAGATGATGGGGGACTCGGGGCAGGAGGACAGAGATGCAGCGGCTGGGGCTCCCCTGGCGGGAGTGGCTGAGACCACGTTCCCAGTGCAGGGGGCCTGGGCTTGATCCCTGGCCACGGAACTAGATCCCACATGCCGCGACTAAGACCTGGCACAGCTCAACTAACCCATCAGCACCCAAACGGCGCCGCTCATCTCAGTTTAAAAGCACTATGTCCAAACCACAGCCTCTAGCGCCTCTGACACAGTCATACCTGAGTGTCTTCTCTACATGCCTCTCCTTCCTCATTCTTAACCTCTCCTGCAGGGGCAAAGCTGAACGACGGGGACCAGAGTGAGGGTATCATTAATTAGGGGCTTCAAGGAGGGGGGCAGGGTATGGAGAACAGGGCCAGGCAAGAAGAGGATGGCTGTGCGCAGAGGCATCTGGGAGGGAGCAGGGCTTTCCAAGGGGCTTCCCGGTGGAGCCAGTGCAGGAGACATAAGAGACATGGGTTTGATCCCTGGGTTGGGAAGATCCCCTGGAGGAGAGCATGGCAACCCTCCAGTATTCTTAGCTGGAGAGTTCCATGGACCTAGAGGAGCCTGGCGGGCTATAGTCCACGGGGTCACAAAGAGTGGGCACGAGTGGAGTAGCAGCACACAGGGGTTTGCAAGGGGTTGGAGGGCCAGGAGGCCCAGGACACTCGTCCACACTGCCCGCTGCCCCGGAGCCGGCCCCTCCACAGGTGCCAGCATCCGCACACCCAGATGTGCAGCATAGCACCGTTCTCTTCTCCAGGGGGTCTTCCTAGCCCAGGGATGGAACCTAAGTCTCCTGCATTGCAGGCAGATTCTTTGCCAGCTGAGCCACCAGGAAGCCCAGAATACTGGAGTAGGGAGCCTATCTCGTCTCCAGCGCATCTTCCCAACCCAGGGATTGAATCAGGGTCTCCTGCGTGGCAGATGGATTCTATACCAACTGAGCCATCAGAGGAGCCCCTTACAGAGCCCAAGAATCTTAAATGTCCAATTAGGAAACTGTTAGGCTACATCCTGACCGTGCAGATGCCACTCTTAAACTTGCAAAGGTTTTTTGATAATGTTGGGGAAGGATCCCCATGCAGCATGAAGGAAGGTTAGATACACACAAAAACATCACCCTCAAATGGCTTGTCTGGTGGCTCAGATGGTAAAGCGTCTGCCTGCAATGCAGGAGACCCGGGTTTGATCCATGGGTCGGGGAGATCCCGTGGAGAAGGAAATGGCAACCACTCCAGCACTCTTGCCTGGAGAATCCCATGGATGGAGGCGCCTGATAGGCTACAGTCCATGGAGTCACAAAGACACGACTGAGCGACTTCACTTTCACTTACTTTCAAATGGTAATAGGGATAGTCTGTGCTACAGATTTATGGCTACTATTTGTCTCTTTTTGCTTTTTTTTTTTTTAAACGTACCCCAAATTTTACCTTCAGTGAAAGCCTAGAACTACCTACATGGAGAGGCAAAAACAATAGCAAGACAAGAATGACAGGTCACATCCAGTTTTGGGTTCTGGTGTAGTAACAAAAGACCCCTGAGGTCTCATCCCAGCCCCACTCTGGGGGCCGCACCCCCTGTAGGGGGCTCCCCGACTTGCCTCGCCTCTCCGCTATCTGCAGGTAGCCCGTGGAGAGGTACTGCTCCATGTCCTGCTGGAAGGCTTCCTCAAAAAACTTCTGCCGCTCCTTCAGCTTCAGCTGCTGGGTCTGCTCCATCTCCAGGACCTTCTGGGAGTGCTCTGCATCGAGTTCAGCTGAGGAGGCAGAGAGATCGGGGTCAGGGTTTGGGAACGGATGTAAATACCCACTTGGAGGGTCAGTCTCGTTGATGATGTCACCCGGCTTGGCCTGGCACACAGGAGACGCCCAGCAAGCACGGGTCACAGCAAGCACGTGGCCACCATGGTCTGTGAGAAGAGCGCCTGGCCGTGAACCAGCCACTTGCCTGAGTGGGCTAAGCTTGCAGAGCCTTGTGCTAACTCGTCTGAGCAGGATGGAGCTGTGAGCGGACTCCACACTGGTCCTCATGGCGCAACATAATGTGTCAAATCAGCATGATGTACATTCAACTTCTACAATGTTATATGTCAGTTACATAAAAAAATTAAAACTCTTTAAGAAAGTACATGGTGTTACCAAGTGATTTTAACCAAAAAGCAAGACCAGAATTTGCAGTGAACAGTGGTCTCCGAGGCCCCACAGGATGGACCTTAATCATTCCTTCCATAAATACTCAACACTGTGTGTCATGGCTTCCAGGTACAACATGATCCTTTACACAGAGACTGTGAAAACTTGATAATGCTGTACATTTTTAACCCCTAATCAGTCATCAACATTTAGAATACTCTGGATATTCTTGTATCCTGATCTTCATATATGCAACGAATGCAAACCAGTACTAACAGGAAGGTAAATCTTCCCGACTGTGCTCACAGGGAAAGGCAACCATGTCCAGTCTCCTCACTGACAGTCACTGCACACTCCCAGAATTTACCTGTCACCTTGACGTGCGCCTCCTCTCTCCAAACCTCTCTCCCCACAGGGAGATGGTTTGGAAAGAGCACGGGGCTGGCTCGGGCCCTTCCCCTCTTAGCAGATGCTTCTGCACGCCACACCACCCCCTTCAGCCCAGCTCTGGTTTCTCTGAGAGCTCATCTGTGCACTCACGAGATCTTCACTCAAGGTTCACCTCACGTGTTTCAAGTTCTCAAGCTCAGGGGACCTATGAGCTGGCCTCGCACAGGAGTGCCTGGGGACGGGGGGCAGCAGTCAGGGCACGCGCATCCTGCCTCCCAGCCGCTGGGTGGGCAACTCTGGACACATTCTGCACACATTCCAGGGGTCGTGGTGGGGCCGCAGTGGAGCCAGCAACGCATCCCTCTGTCGACATTTCCTCCTGCCCCCTCACCCCTACACCCCTGGATCACCTCGCAAACCACTTGTAGCAAAACCCTCGTCTCAGGCTCTGCTTCCCAAGAAACCCAAGCAAGGATGTCTAGTACCAGCTACAACTAACTGAGCCTTGCTGGGCCTCAGGGAGAGAGAAACTTATTTCATACGGGTGTTGGCAGGATTAAATAGGAGGTAACATGAGAACCACCAGGCACACAGTATTGACCAAGAGCCGACGGCTAATATTATGACCAGTGTTACTATTAGGAAAAGGACATGATAGGAAATATTACCAGAACCTGGATGAGTACAGCATCCTATACTCATGGAGTCACCCCAGCTCTCTCAGCCCCGTGCAGACTCTTCAGAACAAATCACCTATCAGTGCCCTTAATTAAATGTGCAAGGAATTGAGAGTGTACTTGTAAGAGGGAAAAGGGAATTCAAGAGGATGTCTTTTCATTTATTTCACTTCAGCCATCACCCTATCTGCTCAAATGCTTGAAGACTGCCAAGTGCATCAGAATAGTGGTCTCCGAAGGCCCCACAGGATAGATAAGTCAACCCTCGAATAGATTAAGTATGCTTCAAACACTTCAAACGAAGTTCAATAACTCTTAAAAAATTTCCAAAATAGGCAGCTCAGAAACAAAGATCCATGCAGAAATCATCAAAGGGGTTTTCATTAAAGAGTATCTTTTTATCTTCAGATTTTCTATAGATGTATAATTACGTAACTTGAAAACTTTCTTCTCAAGACTTCTGCCTCAAAAGTCCAATTCTCTCGTGTTTCTGAATGATAAGTCTTGTTGTTTTTATCTTAAGTCTTCTATGTTGGAATGAAACCTAATCACATTCCAGCCCTCACAAAAGGTAGGGGACAGTTGGATTAGCAAACTTAAAATGACTTAAAGGAAAATAATCACTGTTTAAGTTTTAAGACATGTTCCTAGTTATTTGAACCATCCTCAAGCTCCTTTTGTCATTTCCCACTTTGCTGAATTCTAAGCCAGATTCACTGAGGACTAAGTACATTTACTCTACACCAGCTCCGCACTCCGGACAGTCATGAAAGCACATGGCGGACACTAAAGAGAACTGTCCTGCTCAGCAGCGACGGATTCACCCCCAGCTAGGCGCCCGAGCAAATGTGTTCTGACTGTGCTGTTGTTCTAGAATTATCAGTTCAGCTTTTACCAATAAACAACTACATTTAGAAGTGGAGAAATGATGGAAGAACACAGGGAGTATTTCAAATCTGGAGGTTTAATATCACCTGAATTTGGGAGAATAACTATTGGAAGACAACATTTTCTACAAGGAAAAATGACCGCTTGTTCACATCTAAGATGTCATTTATTATACTCGGGAAAACCTGACAAAGATTTAAAGAACTTCAACAACTAGCCTAAAGATTAAAAAAAAAAAAAAAAACACATTAAAAGATGCTGCCGTTTTTCTACCAGGAGTCAGGCGTAATCGTTGAATTCCATTATCAGTGCAGGCCCTTTGATTTCAACTCCAGGTCATTGCTCAAGCTTTATCTGACTGCAACTTCCATTCTAGCCTCCACTATCAATTTCAAATGGATAATTTCTCAAAACAAGAAAAAAAAAATTCCATTACCAGCAAAGATATAATCAAGTCTCAATTATACGTTTCAATGGGGCATAAAGTGAAAGTGAAGTTGCTCAGTCATGTCCCACTCTTTGCGACCCCATGGACTGTAGCCCACCAAGCTCCTCCGTCCATGGGATTCTCCAGGCAAGAATACTGGAGTGGGTTGCCATTTCCTTCTCCAGGGGATCTTCCCAACCCAGGGATCAAACCCGCATTGCAGGCAGACGCTTTAACCTCTGAGCCACCAGGGAAGGGTAGCACAAAATATATCAGATATTAAAAATTCCATCAGGTTCATTTCAGGAACAATTTCAACTTATTCCACAACTAAGTCCATTTAGCAGAGCTGATAAGTAATACAAGACAGTGAGGTGTTAATGACTGAAAAAGCCCAGGGCTGCTGGAAAGAAGGAAATGGATGATACAAGGAAAACCAGGACAAACCTCTCTGGTAAAGGGAGAGTCTCTTTAAAACAGAAATGTTAAAAGAGAAAACAATAAAATTTAATATGAGTTATGGAAAATTCTGGCAATCGCTACCTATTTTTAAGATTGAGAACATTTTTCATTCAATATAAATAATTAAGCCTAAGAATAAAATTAAACGCCCCCCTTTTTTTTCCCATTGCATTGCACAGCAGGCGTTCAGGATCTTATTTCCCTACCAGAGATCAGACCTGTGCCCCTCCATTAGGAGTGCAGTTTTAACCCCTGGAAGCAACTGACAAGAGATTAATTTTCAAAATATACAAACAGCTCAGAGCTCAATATCAAACTAACAGCCCAATGAAAAAATGAGCGGAAGACCTGAATAGCCATTTCTCCAAAGAAGACATATAGATGGCCAAGAGGCACATAAAAAGGTGTTCAACATCGCTCATTATTAGAGCAACGCAAATCAAAACTACAGTGAGCAATGCAAATCAGAACTACCTCACACCAGTCAAAATGGCCCTCATCAGGAAATCTACAAACAATAAATGCTGGAGAGGGTGTCGAAGAAAGGGAATGGGAATTGGTGTAGGCACTGTGGAAAACTGTACGGAGGTCCCTTAAAGAAAACCAAAAATAGAACTACCGTGTGACCCAGCAACTCCCTCCTGGGCACACAACCCAGAGAAAACCATGGCTCTGTACGCCCCACAGAGCTTGTTCAGACCTCACCAGTCATGTGTGCACGCCTGTGAGTGTACGGGGCGGGGGAGCTCTACGCAGGCTCACGAATACCCACAATCAGGATGCTACTATTACCACAAGGCTCCTCCTGTGGCCCTCTGTAATCACACCCTCCCTGACCCTTCCCTACGCTCCCCAGTCCAAATCTATGTTCATCTCATAAAGGCTACATAAATGAAATCATGTGGTATATAGTCTCCTGAGGTTGGCTTTTTCAGGTGGAATTTCCCTGATTCGTCTCAGCAGTTGCTCATGCTGATAACTTGTTCCTTTTGCTGCTGAGCTCTGTCCATGCTTGGGGGAGGGGGGGAACCACAGTTAAGTTTGACTAGTTACCCACCGAAGGACACCTGGATATTATGAGGGAAGTTGCAATGAATGTTTGTGTACCAGCTTCTGGATGAAAATAAGTCATTGAGATAAACCCCCAGGACTGTAATTCTTGGGTCATATGGCGAGTGAGTGCACCTTTTGGTTTTGAGAGGAACTGCCAAACTTTGGCAGAGTGGCTCCCATCCCCCATGTCCGGGTGACATCCTCACCAGCATTTGGTGAGACTCGGGAGTAGTTTCCTCCCTTCTCCTTCTCCCCAGAGTAGGTGTCTGTCAGAAACAAGGCTCAACTTCCTCTTAATTACTTTCAATAATTGCTATTATTTAAATAGAAAAACATTTAGTTTTAGAAAAATTCTACATGTTAGATGAAGACAAAAATATACATGATTTCCTTCCAGTTTTAAACCCCACCTCTTCTGTATTTTTACCATTTAACAGTTAACTTTTATTTCTATCTCAAATAAGTTTTCACAACAAGGCACACTCAACAATTTTTAAAGTCTCCTCAACCTTCTGCCTCATATCAAATGAATGCAAATTGTCTCAGATTGGACAAAAAGAGCTTTAATACTGTCCTAGAACGGTAGGTTTTAAATATTCACTTAAAATACCAACTTCTCTGCCCTATGTTTCTACATCTTTTAAGAGTTTTCTGTTTAGCCTTCATCAATAATTAGTTTCTAAGACAGATTTACAGTTATTTTATACCATATATTATTTCTATGCATATTCAAAAGTGTTATAAGAGCTCTTCCCTTATTCCTCAAAATAAGTCTTTGGGGAAAAGAATTCTGTGTATGTTAAAGTCAGCATATTTTTAAAAGCAAGTGAAATGAATTTACAGAACTTGCCTTCACCCTCCCTCCAACACACCCAAGCATGTGCATGTATGCACACACATTTATCAAGAACCAAATGGCACACTTTTTTTACATGCGACTAATAAAGGATAACTCTTACCTCAAATGTAGTAGTTTAGAATAATGACTGGTTTTTCAGACAGAGTAACTCAGACAAGTCATGGCAGTTTGTAAGGAGACATCACAAAGTTCAGGCCTTCAGAGCAGCTACTGCAGCAGCTGTTTCCTAAGCCCATGTCACAGGAAACAGACACTATTCTAGTATCTAACCTTCTGGAACACTTGAAACAATTCTATCAATTACCCTGAAGGAAATGACCACTGTCTAGAGTATTAGCAAAATGGACACTGCAGAGACACAGCGTGTTCCAGGTCTGCTCAAAGCAGGAAGCTGGAAAATGCTCAACCGTGCCTTATCTTTAGTGCAGGAACAAGGCGCTTAGAAGACCCCAGCCTGGCTACTACTCTCTGCTGGCCACCCTTCCAGGCCTCCAATTTCCCATCTGTTAGAAAGGGGATAGGGTTGGATGATATCCATAAGAAAGTCACTTCCAGCTCTTAAACAGTATAATTCTATTTTTACTTACTTTTGACTGGAACAGGAAGAAGTCTCCCAAATCCTATCTTTTTTTTTTGAAAATCAGATTAGCAGTAAGGAATTTAGGACCTTTTAAGACAGTGACATTTCAAAAAAATCAGATTCAACTATTAACAATTTCCTAGAATTTTAAAGTCCTATCTGACAGATTCCTTCATTTTACTTAAGAGTTGTGACCTACTTAATAATTATTGGGGGTGGGAAAGGTTTATATTGCTATAGGAATCCTTCCAAACTCCACAGTTTGTTGAATCCTTCCAAACTCCACAGTTTGTTGTTGTTGTTAGTACAATTAAACACTCTAGACAAAGTACAAACCAGCTGCTGTGTCTAAGTATCAAATCAACTATTACAGAGTTCATTCAAAGGCGTGATGGAGATAGTAGGCCTATAGTGTCATCAAAATCAACTCAAGGGCTGGCGGCAGAGGCCGCTGGATCACTGCCTTCCAGCACTGACTTTCTGACTCAGTACCTGGTCGGGTCAGAGAATTTACATTTCTAACCAATTTCAGGGCGATGCTGCTGCTTGGTCCAAGGACCAGACTCAGAGAACCATAGCTCTTGATGAACTGTTTCTGTGCGTCCACGCTACTCAGATTGTGTACTCTGTATAACTATACAACAGAAAAGAGTAAATACAAGATGGGGAAGCTGCCACAGTTCATGGAAAGGACAGAAATGTCCTCTCCTAAATATTTACAAAGTCATCTAAAAAGGAAAGTCTCTAGCAGCAGCCAAAACATATAAACAACCAGGGCTTCTCATCAGTCCTCTTCTCTGATGAGAGACAAGTGCCTTCAGAATTAGAAAATGCTACTCTCTCGTTCTGTGGAATCCCTTACCGGGCCCTGGCTCTTCATACAGGCTCTGGGGCTTCATACAACAGGAGACAAAAAATGTGACCCTCTGCTCTTTGTCCTGAACCCAGGTCTGACCTAGGGGCGGCAGGTCCTCATTCTCTCCATTTGCAGAGACATCATCTCCATTAGACATTCACGCACACAGCGTCACATTACATCTGTGTTTAAAATGATAAACTCTGACAAATAAAAATTAAGAACATGTACGCAGTGAGGTGTAACAAAGGGTATGGCAACGGAGGCAGAAGAGATGAAAGATGGGTGACTAAGGTTGGGGTTCAGAACTTGGCATATGGACTTTGAAGAAGCAGAAGCGGGCGCTCGCTCTGACGCCCCCTGCTCGTGCCCTTGAAGTAGGGCCCTCACGGTGGGGGTGTTCCCTTCCCGTTCCTACAGGAGAGGAGCATCCTTACCCCCAAGACATGGAGAAGACTCCAGCACGCAGGCAAAGTCTCTCCCAGGTCACTCAGCCTCTGTCCTAACGACACTTCTCCCCGAAAGCCCACTCTTCATCACACCTGGCTCAAGACACCCAAGTCTAACTGTTTCTCAGGTCTTCATTTCCTTATGAAGGCCCTCAAGTCATGTCAAATTTAACATTCATCTCTATACTTTTCTCCTGTTGATGTTGCCATTTTAATTTTCAGACTCAGCCAAGGACCCTAAGAGGATAAGGGGAAAACTTTTTTCCTCCCCATACTATCATGCCCAAATACAGGCTAACACATTTTGAAGCATCAATGAAATGAATAATCTGATTTAAAAATGCAGGTTACAGACATTAGCACAAGAAGTGAAACTGTTAAATATCAAAATCTAATGGACAAACAAATTATTTCAAGTTTTCAAAGGCCATGGGTATGGAAAAGAATCAAAAGCTAGTCGGTGGATTTTTCATAGTAATTCTGGCATCAAAACTTAATCATGTACTTTTTAAAAGGAGGGGGTGAGGGGAAGCCTAGGTAGGTCCCACCAGATTTTAAAACACTTCACAAAACAACAATTTAAACATTATGAAAAATGAAAAGAGATAGGCTGATTATCGGAATGGAAAAGCCCCAAGAGAGAGTTGATCATATGCGAAACAAATATAATTCAGGATATATTTGGAACAAATGAGGAAGTAAGGCATTTTGCAATAAGTGGCATTGTGAAAATTAGCTTGTTATTTATAAAATCAATTTAAGGGCATACGAGATGAATTAAATAACTGAATACCAAAAATGACATATGGAAAAATAAAAAGAAAACCAAATTAAATCTTTAAAGTTACAAGCAAGGGACCTTACACAGTACTGAAGAAATCCACAGATCCTGAGTCAAATGAACAGTAAATGTTCTTGGATGTTTTAAAAAATACAATGAAAAGGGAAACAACAGATTGAGGAGAAAGCTGCCGCAAATGGCAAAAGGCCATTATTCTTACCATAAACAACAACAACAACCTACCAGAAAAAATCAGACCTCAATGAAATCTTTTCAGTAGAAAAAGACAATTCACAGAAAAAACTGTTCAGCACAGTATTTTATCAAAGATGAAATACTGTTTTTATCCAATTGCATACTGGCCAATGTAAAACAGTTCTGCCAAGAGTGAAGTGAGACCCTTTCATTACCAGTGTTTGCATGAAATGAATTGTTAAGAAGACTCTTAGAAAGCAATCTGATTTTAAAAATCTATACTTTCACCTAAGGTGCCACTTCTGAAGATGCACAGTAAGGACATAGCCCCAAAGAATAAGAGCGGTCCTTCCCTGGTGGCCCAGCGGCTAAGACTCTGCACTCCCAAGGCAGGGGGTCTGGGTTTGATTCCTGGTCGGGGAACTAGGTCCCACACGCCACAACTAGGACACAGCGCAGTCAAGTAACTAAACACATATATTCTTTTAAAGAATAAGAGTTATCTACACAACGAAGCTCATTTCTGCCCTCAGTAGCTTGTGTTACCTTTCCTACCAGTGTTTTTTAAAATTTACTTTTAATCGGAGGATAACCACTTTACAATATTGTGCTGGTTTCTGCCATATAACAATATGAATCAGCCATAAGTATACGTATGCCCCCTCCCTCTTGGCGCTCCCTCCCACCCCTTGGGTGTTGCAGAGCACCAAGTTGAGCTCCCAGTGTTGTGCAGCTAGCTAACAGGACTTCTGCATTTTGACAGGACACAAGGAAAAAGCAAAGTTGAGGAACTGCTCTTCATCTCCTGTGCCCTGACAGCCCAGGTCAGAACACCGGAGTCCAGCTCCCATGGGGCTGGCCCCGCCTCCCCCTTAAGAGCTGTCCTGTCCACAGGGGAGGGGACCCACTGGATGGACAGGCGTTTCCCTGCACTCCACCGGTGCAACGCTGGGAGAGCAAAATCAGGTTCAGTGTAATGTTACACATTAGCATGAGGATCCTCTACGCTGATAGAATAATTCAGATGTTAGGTTTCTTTAGGCTAAATAACACTGAAGAACACTCAGTAACAGTCAGAACAATTACCTTCAGACATGTTTTCACTTGTGCTGCCTTCATTTCAAATTAAGTAGTTGAAAAATTATAATCTAGAACCATGGTTTCGAACCTTTTCAAGTTTAACAGTGGGTGCACTTTTATTGACAACTTACTGAGAGAATGCATGACAACAGAAATCTATTATGAATTCAGGAATACTTTTGAAAGGACTCTGAATTTTATTTCCCACAATATTTACAACAGAAGAGTGCATACATTTCAGCTATAAATAGTTACCACACGAGACCCAAAGCTCAACATGCTTTTGGATACTAGCCACTTACAAATGTTCCTGTGCCCCAAGTTGGAAACATTCTGGCCCTGGAAGGGTCAGTGACAAATCTCAGCATGCTTGAAAGCCATCACACCTCATTATTTCCAGAAAATACTTTAGAAATGGGGATTTATCACTTTCAATTATAAGCTGTTGGAGGCTTATGAATGAGTGACTTAACGAATAAATTAGTACTAGGAATGTCTACCTCGGTCCCCTCCCTCCTTCCACTGTTAAGTCCCTCAACGCCTGGAAGCTCAGCTGGATCTGCCTGCAGTGCAGGAGACCTGGGTCCAATCCCTGGGTTGGGAACATTCCCTGGAGGAGGGCATGACAACCCACCCCAGTATTCTTGCCTGGAGAATCCCATGGACAGATGAGCCAGCTAACAGGGTGGGGGGCTGAGACATGGATTCCCTGCTTCCCAGACAGGCTGGTGGCACAGCCAGGAGCAATGGCGGGGGATGGGTCTCGAGATCCGAGTCCAGAAGGGGAGGGAGAGGCTGCATGAAGAAGGGGCTCAACACACAGGGCAGCCTGCTGAAGAGACCAAATTCCTCACTTCCTTTCGAACTACTTCTTGAAATTTCACCATTAGAGAGTCACATACTTAACATTTCTCTTTTATAAAGTTGAGAATACTATGTTTAGGAGTGTTTAGAAATTCTCAACATTCAAAATTTACTGTGAATTAGTGTTTTATGTTGCTCTCTTCCTAATGCTTCTCTCAGATTAATGGCTCATGCAGATGGGGGGAAATGGGCAGAAAGACAGACGATCGTGAAGAAAGGGGGGTGGCCTCAGGAGGGAGGCCACGAGGGAAACAAACGCCCAGCAGAAAGAGGGACCAGAAAGTGAAAGAGACAAGTACCAAGTGTCAAAGACACACTGTCTTGATTCAAAACTGTGTTCAGAGGTTAGCTTATGCTCTGCTCTTCCTGTTTTCTCAACTACATTATGGACAGTGAGGACTTTCGTCAGAACAGCCTGGAAACTAGACCCCTACCGAGGAGGGCTGAGAAACTGCCTCCCCAGTTACCCAGGACTGGTGGTCAACATCCTGGGGCTCCAACCAACCACGTGGTCTCCCCTGCCCTGCCTGTGACCCGCAGGGCCCCTGGCTCAGAGGTGCCCCACAGCCAACCTCTGGGTCTCAGCTCAACTGCAGCCCCCCTTGACAGACGCAGGGCCTTTCAGGCGCTCTTTCCTGCTCCCTCCTGCTGTGAGGCATGAGTTTTGCTTGCCTATGTCCCCGCCACCGGACACTAGGTTCCTCGAGGTTCCTCGAGGGCAGACACAATGTCTTTTAAAGGGCTGTGGTTACGCCACCCCCAAATACACCACCCTGGCCAGGGGGATTATTTCCAGCTACGGCTAAAGGCAACATAGAAACAGCGGAAGTGGGAGCTCTTTGGCCTGCCCCTCTCTGAAAGCAGGGTGCAAAGGAAGCATTTAGTGTAAGTTTCCACTTGTAAAGCAGGCTCCCCATTTTCCCTACCAGGCGTCAACAGAGAAGGCAGCTACTGGAGTCCGCGCAGCAAACCTCACTCAGCGATCCATGTCTCCCACGAGACACACTCATGTTCCCACAGTTCACCACCTCTGGAAGCCTGAACTCTCCCTCCTTGTCTAGTTAACGTCTTCACAATGGACAGGGAGGCCTGGCGTGCTGCGATTCAGGGGGTCACAAAGAGTCTGACATGACTGGGCGACTGAACTGAACTGAGTTTATCATACCCTTTGTTAAAATGGTTTATAAACCCCTGGGTATAACTGCTGCTCTGGGTCTTCACTTCTTTTCTATGGAGGCCTCCATGTACACATACAAATTAAAATACTACCATCAAATTTAAAAAATATCTGTCCTTTGTCAGGCTGACGCTCATGGTGCAGGTACTAAACCTAAGAGATGGAGGAGAGAGTTTCCCCTACATGTTCAAGCTGGTGCCCTCAGTGCCTGGCTGAGTGGTGAATGACCTGGGAATCATCCTGTCAGGAAAAAGGGGCATGTGCACAGGTGGGTGGTAAGCAGGCTTCCCACTGGCTGCTTGCCGGCAGAGGTGCGGAAGGCAGTCACAGCAGGCCGGGTGTTCAAGGCGCAGTAGGCAGCAGACAGACACAGCAGCCCAGGAAAGAGCACTGCGGCTGAAGGGAAACCCTGGCATCTCATCACGTGTGCTGAGAAGAGACGCATCGCCATCAAGGCCAAGAGTACGAGCCGGGAGTGCCTGCAGCTGGCTCTCGGGGGCTGGCAGTGGACAGTGATGTCAGATCAGCCTGTAAAACCAGAGCAGCACGCATTCAGAAGCACCTGAGCTTAACAAGACTCACTTTAATACAGAAATGCCATTTACCAAGGACTACGGAAAAGCTGGCTGAGAATCCTGTAAACCATTAAAAATGGCATTCCAGGGATTTTCCTGGTGGTTTAGTGGCTAGGGCTCCACACTCCCGACACAGGGGGCCTGGGTTCAATCCCTGGTTATGGAACTAGATCCCATGGGCTGGGTGTAGACAGGCACTCCAAAAATAATGCCACCCCTAAATGATCAGTAAAATACAGCCTCTGAGCCACTCCTTAAAATTCATATTTACAAAATGAGGCAGTGAACTTTCCCTTGGGGCTGACAACTGAAAGTGGGTTGAGAAACTGAAAGAGAACTGAGTTTATTCAGAAGCATACAACCGTAAGGATATTTATCCTTTTGATGAAGAGTTCAACATATACGTGAGATTATGGGAATTCCCTTATATGTACTCGATGATATGTACTTAACACAGCAGCAAGATAGCCCATAAGCTGAGCTACCACTCCTAAAACAAGACCCGGAGGGTTCTGGAAGCTGGGATGTGACATGACAGGGTCCTTTCGGTGAACTTTCCATGTAATGGCGATATTCCTTAGACTGAAGCCTTGCCCACCAATCCACTGCAGAGAAATACTGTTTTCTTAGGGAACTTCCCCTGTTCTAGGTACAAAGTAGGAGCTTAAGAATGATTGTGAAAATAGCAAATGGATGACTAATTACAAGATAGGAGTAAGAAGGCACAGCATTCGGGAAACACCCACTCAAGAAAGAAGTTTAAACCAAAACAGAACTAATTTCAGGTTATCACTTTATTTTTTCATAAGCAGAGGAGAAAAACCAACCAACCAACCAAAAAAGCCTCCAAAGCTTGTTATCTTATGAAAAAGTCTGCCTGAAGGTATAGAAATACAAACTGAATTGACTATATGAAATAGTAAGCAGCCCTGGGTTTCCGTATTCTTTGAATATATTAGCATATGAACTAAGGCCTTACATAGAGATATAAGATTTTAAACCCTTAAAAACACAAACTTAATATTATGTGTGATGGCACCATACAGATACAGATACATTCTGTTTTCAGTTTGGGTAAGACAGAACCACACAGTGCCCCAGAGAGACAGAAGTGATCCGATCAGCACTTTGCCACACACTGCCCAGGCCGTTCTCTGTCCTACACCTGCCTTCCCTTGTACACGGGGGACTCTCATCCTCATGGTCAAGGCAGTTAAGGACGATGCTCTTGGCAACAGGCAGCTCTGCCTTTTCCGCTCAGCTTTGCCAGTACTTAAGTTTGCTTATAAAAACCTACGTGTCCCAGAATCTGATAGTTCATCTCTTACTACGTTTTTGTTTTTGTTTTTGTTTAAGCCCCTTCTTAATCCTAATTCTTTCCCATTTACCGTCATGGGTATGCACATGAGTGAAATATTTTCAAATTTTCTAGAACTGCTAAATTTCGAGGGTCTAAAAGGTCCTACATTTACCATGTATGCCCTTAAGAAGCTAAAATGACCTTAGCAAAGGGATTTCAACATCACATTGTCTTTCCTTCTTTATAGCAGCATTTCATTACCTTTCTTTCTCTATAACTGAAGTCAAGAGAAACTTTGGATTCTCTGTACACTTTAGGAAATTGTAGAAGAGGAAATTTGTTCACAGGTATCAATTTCACAGACAGAATGGAAGCATGTAGAAAAAAATCTTTATGTTTTAGTTTTCTGAGTAAGATACTTCTTACCATCAGGCTAAAAATCCCAGTGCTTTCTGTTGTATTTTGAAAGATAAAGTGAATTTGATTTTTTTGTAATCCCTTTGAGAAATAGTAATTTGCTTCTATTAATTCACTGAGTCAATTAAAGGACACTCTGGAAAAATCAAAGAAAAGATTCTTCCACATTTTGTATCTTTGAACTAAAATAAAAGCTCAGAGTTCAAGTTGCTACTATAGTCCCTGAAAACGTCTCACAATCATCTTTTGTTGAATTAGTGGGTTAGGGCTCACAGTTTGTGGCACTGTAATTGTTCTCTCATATTCATCAGACTCAGTCACATTTCCCCTGATAGCTTCCTGAATTAACAGTACAGGAGGGCCCATCTGAGACTACTCAACTCTAGATTATAAGCCACATTTCTCCAACAAAGGGACTTGATCTTATGTGTGTGTAGCGTTTAATAAGTACTTCCCTTTTTTTTTTTTTAATGAAATGGACATAGGAATGAATAGCCTGCTTTTAATTTTTTTCCAAAACCTTGTGAAGTAGAAGGAAAGCAGTGAAAACGTTCAAACTAAATTGCCATGTGTGGGCGGTTAGGACTATCTCCTTCTGGTAAAGAAAATCCAACAAACAGAACCCAGAAGAGGTGTCTGCTAGGGAACAGAGTAGAAGCCACAGGCACGGGCTTACTCATGCTTTATTATAACCTCCTGCTTGGGAAGCTCGACCATGCAGACTTCAAGGCAGGTAAGCCCACGAGTGTCCCTAATAGTCCTAATTTTCCCACTTCCCCTGGGTCCAAGCTACCACCATTTCTCACTTTGCTGGTCAAGAGCCTCCTAGCTGGTCAGTCAGATTTTCAACAGCCCTCTTCCAATCTTTCCCTGCACAGTAGCCAGAGTGATTATTCTGCATAGCAAACACGGTCATGTCACTCCCTGCCTAATGAGAGCCTCTGGACACCTCCGCTTCACGCAGCCTGAATGACCCATCACCTCTCCAGCCTCACACGTACCACTCCCTGCCCCCAGCCCAAATGGTCTCCTTCCTCTGCCTCCTCAAACTGGACACAGTCTCATCAGACTTAGCTCTGCATATGCTATTTCCTCTTGCTGGGATCTCTTCCCTCCCTTTTAGTTCCTACTCAACTTCCAGACCACAGCCTAAGTACCACTTCCTCACAGAAGGATTCCATGACCTCCACAATTAAGTGAAACCCACCCTATGATAAAACTTCTAGAAGAGAATAAAGTCTCATGGCCTCGAGTCTGGCAAAGAATTCTTATATATGACAACAAAAGCACAATTCATTACAGTTTTTTTTTTTTCGCTAAACGAGACTTCACCAAAATTTAAAACTTTAATGCTTCAAAATAAATAAATAAGGAAATGAACCACCACAAACCGGAAGAAAACATTGGCAAAAAACACGTATCTGATAAAGAGCTTGTCAAGATGCAGAGCTCTTTCAACTCAGTAAGATAACCTAGTTAAGAAACGGGCCAAACACTTCATAGTCATTTAAGCAGAGAAACATGGATAGCTAATACACGCATGAGAAGCTGCCCAACACCGTTAGTCAGGGGACATGTCCAAGTCAAAGCGACCTGACAGGGAGCACACAAGTCCTCCAGGAGGCAGCCTAGCAGAGGACAGAGCACAGCCTCCGAGCGCAGGAGCACAGCATCCAAACGCCGGCTTCACCACTTACGAGCTGGCTAATTCTAGAAAGCCACTTTCAAACCTTTCAAATTCGTAAAACAGGGACAAGGCCGCTAAGGCTGCTTTGAGAATTAACAAGACGTGTCCAACATGGCTGACGTCCCCTTCACGCCACCGAAGCGGCTCTCCTCCTGGGGACCAGCGGTCTGCGTGTTGCCAGTTCCAAAGGACCTATTTCAGTCTTCCTATTTCTGAGAAGAGGACAAAGCTGCCCACTCTCTCCAATATCTAGTTACTCCAAATTCTGTTAATTTTGCTTCCAAAATATCCCTGGAATCCACTTTTGTCTCCTCCATCCCCATGGTCTCCATCCTAGCCCCATCCCTCATCCTTCTATCTGGCCTGGCCTCTGCTTCTTAACTTAACCCTTCCCATGCGCCTAACCAGAAAACAACAGTCATTTCCCCACACAGTCACTAAGGGTCATCTTTTTAAGTTATGAATCCGACGTTACTCCTTTCCCCGGATACACACACCCGCTACATACTCTGTCGGCCTTCCCTTGCAGTACGAATGAAATCCAAACTCTTTCGAATTCTCTGTAAGATGTTCTGGGGTCTGGCTTCTGCGGTGGCTCCAGCCTCTGGCAGTCTTCACACCTGCCAAGTTCTTTACTTCCTTGTAACCGCTGAACATGGTTCCTGCTGCTAGAAATTTCTTCCCCCTCCTTTATGCATGTTGGTGTTCTCCTTCTCATTTTTCTCGCTCACACGATAGTCATCCTTTCCACCTGCCTCACCAGTCTAAACTGTGTCCCTATGAGAATGACGGTCATTGCTTGTAAATTGCCTGTCTCTTCCTGCTGGACCCCCCCTCCACGAGGGCATCTCTCCCTTCTCTGATGTGTCTGTCTGTACATGTGCATGTATACCATGTATGTACACATGTGTACATACACTTATTATATGAACATGTACATACTGAAACACATGAACCTACTGGCAAGCAGAGTGCCAAGCACATAGTGGGCAAGCAACAAGTGAATTCTAGCGTTTACTTTTTGTTAAGGTTTACAGAATAAAATGACCATTAACCTAGTCTTCCAAGTACGTTTCCCAACAGCCTTGAGACAACTTAGGATTCCCTTCTGTTCCAAATACATTTGTACACTCAGTCTTACTATTTTTCTATCTCTTCCTACTAGACTATCGGCTCCTTGAAAGTAAAAATCTTTTCACCTTCAACTTCCCCAAGCTTAGCAAAGAAACAGGCACAAGTCTTTGTTGATTCAGCAAACACTGATTATAGCAGAAATTTATCTTTTAAAAACCTTATTTTTATTTGGATAACCTTCATAAATACCGATATGCAAATGATCGATTTGGTTTTACTTTGAAGCTTTAAATAGACAGTTAATCAGAAACAGAAAGCCAAACCAGCTATATCATCTCCAAAGAGCCTGATTTCACTTTCCATAAGATATATTTGAACACAAAGGTAATTTAAATTCAAATAATTAATTTTTTAATTAAAAAATCTAAAAGTAAAACACAAGGGCTATATACTCTTTCTATGCATGCAGCTAAATCGCCTCAGTCATGTCCAACTCTGTGCGACCCTATGGACTGCAGCCTGCCAGGCTCCTCTGTCCATGGGATTCTCCAGGCAAGAACACTGGAAGGGATTGCCATGCCCTCCTCCAGGGGAATCTTCCCGACCCAGGGATCGGACTCACATCTCTTATGTCTAATCTGCGTTGGTGGCAGGTTCTTTACCACTAGCGCCACCTGGGAAGCCCAAAAGTGAAAGTGTTGGTAGCTCTTTGTGACTCCATGGACTGTAGCTGGCCAGGTTCCTCTGTCCATGGAATTCTCTAGGCAAGAATTCTGGTGTGGGTAAGCCTTCTCCAAGGTAAGATTCCCTTTTCCAGGGAATCTTCCTGACCCAGAGATGGAACCCGATCTCCTACATTGCATACTTTCATCAAGTCATATTTTGGTATTGTGACCTACTCTGACTTAGAGATTGACTAAATCAATTCCTGATTTACTAACAATAATCTCGTGGGAATAAACTAAAGTTTGAAGCTGATGCAGAAGCCAAAAGAAAACACACCTCACAGCCTGCCGAGAGACACTCCCATGAAAATGGATTTCCTATTTTCAAATAAAGGCTTACTGAAACAAGGATTTAAATCATTTTTCTGCAAAAACCAGCTCCATTCAAAAATGCATTGTGATGTACAGAATGCTTTCTTTGGCTGTCTACATTTTTATTTGATGTACTGAATAGAGTATTAATAACCAAAATGTCCTTTTTCATTAAAAAATCATTTCTACATATTTGTAGCAACAGAGTTAATAACATTTTTCAGGTGGAAACAGTTGTTCCTCCTCTGCTGCTAAACAAGGGCCCACAGGTGTTTAGCTATATTTCACAGGCTGGCACAGGCAGCAACTTGAAATACCAACTGGGGGCCACTACTGGAATTTCTGTGTGACATTTACAGCCAACTTTTGAAAAATTATTATAAAAACAGCAGAAATCTGCTCAGTAGCCTAATCTCACTGCCCAAGAGAACAAAAAGGAGGACGAAGCAAAGGAGCCTGCAAACGTGCCATATCATCAGCTGCGTGAGGACCGTGGACTCCCGGCCATAACCAAGCCCTGTGTTTGCACCTGCCCGCTGCTTCCTCTCTGGGCAAGCACCAAAACTCCACCCTCTAAACCAGGGGGCTCACTGGCAGACAAAAAAGTGTACAAATTCTTTCCCCTCTCAACAGATCCCTGAGACATGCTGCTTCTGTTTGTGAAGTGAACACTCTATAAAGTGATCACTCTGTTCCTCCTTGGAGCACTTTACATAAGACAGCTATGCTCACAGACTTTCGTGAGCTTCCAGTTAAAGAGAGTTAACGTTTCTGCATAAAATAACAACATTTTAATGTGAGCTAAGGCAGTTTGTGAACTGGATATGAGACAATATGCAAATAAAGAATAATGCAAAAGCATACTTTTAGTAGACTAGAAATTAGTAAACTAGGTATTACAGAGATATGTACATACAGAGATATATGACTTAAACTATTCTATTAATAAGTGAAACTTCTATTTCACTTATTAACCTAAAAACTAACATTACAACCTCTTTCTATCTTAATGGTACTAAGAAGTTACAATTACTTTAGGTATGATAATGGTGTTGTAGTTAAGTCTTATTTTTTAGAGGTATACATTGAAATACTAATGGAAGAAATTATGCCACATAAGGGAATTTGTTTTCAAAGGACGGGCTGTGTGTTGGTACTGAAGCAGGGTGATGGGGACGTGGGCTTTCACCATACTCTATGCTGCACAAGTTTGGTAACTTCCGTAACAAAAAAGGGGGTGGGGAAAGCATAATAATTCTTTTAAGTGTCTACTTGATCAAATGAAGGGTTTCAGCTAGTCCCAGTTCAAATTTATTCAAAGAACTGTCAGTCTAAATTAAGAGACTGATAAGGTCTATTACCTGTCACATTAAACCTCACTGTAATCTCTTTAAAGACTGTAGACCACTGACCCGTGAAGGAGCTTCCCTCCCTTGTTCCCTCCACTGTCCCCCTCCTAGTCTCACTGCTCCTGGGGTTTCAGTAGCCACGTGGGACCTTTTTCCAGATCAGTGCATACTCACAAGACAGGTGCCCAGAATGCCACAAGCTTAGTGCCACGTGACTGCAAGGAAGTCTGACGGCCTTCCTCTGGGCACCCTTCCGTGTCTGGCAGGCGCCCCAGAACCCCGCACCAGCCCGCACTGACCCCACAGTTCACTCCTGGTCCTGCAGCTGCTAACTGTCTCCCAGCTATGCTGTGAACTCCTGATGGGAGCAGACATGAAGTCTTATTCATCTTTACATCCTGCACTTGGACTCGACAGGAGCAGAATAAATGAGGGACGAGAGAATAAGTCTATAAATCTCAAAAGTTAGTAGTTCGTTTTAGAACTCAAAATATTTTGTTAGTTTTCCTATTGTAATTTCAAGACGTTTTTCTAAAAGCTATTTTAATATCTAGTTTAATCTTACTAACACCCATTTGTTAAACTGTTTCTGGAACCAAAGTTTGAGTCCTGAAGATATACTTATGATAAAAATAGCCAACTCATATTTATATATGAACAATTATCTTAATCTACAGAGCTTTGCCACTGTTTTCATTTAGAGAGACAGCCCATGGCTAATAAAAAATGGAGAGCTACGAGTCCCATCAATAAGAATTATGATTAGTATGAACTCATAATTAGAGCTCAACATTATTCCAAATTTATTATATGGCTGGTACTATTATTGTTTCACTTATTCTCATAAAAACCCTATGAGATAGGTACCACTACTATTCCCATTTTACAGGTAAGCAAACAGACTCAGAGGTTAAGTCACTTTGCCAAGGATATGCAGCTGTAAGTGATAAAAGGATACAAAAACCCAGCCCATGTGCTGAACTGCTGACAACCCCTCCCGTATTTATGATGTACAGAAACTCAGCTCTGTAACCCAGAGAAGTTTGGACTTGATTCTTCCCTTTTTCTGTATCACTGAGCCTTTCAAGTACAACACAGAGAGAGCAAATAATGGAAAACAGGTCACTTATTCTATCTGCCTTGTCTCTGTAGTAACAGCAGCTAACTCTTATGTAAACATCAGGCACTGTTGAAAGCCCTGTACATGTACCAACACAGTTAGTCCTTATAGCAACTCAAGGATGTAGGTCCTGTTCTCATCTTCATCTTTCAAAGAGGAAATGGAGGCTCAGAGAGGTCACATAACATGCCCAGGGAGCACTCTGAGTGGCTCCGGATTCTGTGCTCTCAATCACCGGTTCCAGTGCCCAAGAGGAACACATAACCTGGGCTAAACTAGGATGTGTGCTTTAAGGACTAAGCTTTCTATATCCTTTCTGGAGCAAAGTTACCAGTTTTTGTTTGTTTTTAACTTTGACTATTTTTTCCCAGGTATATTTTATAGTCTAGTTTCAATACCCAAAGTTTCCATCCTGCTACCATATAGGAAATGTCTGATACGTGGTACAAAATAAAAGAAAACTAAAGCAAATGTTTTTATAAATTCAAGAATTTGGTTTATCAAATCAGTAACATGTCTGAGCAAGTCAATGCTAATGAGCTTTTAATATAAGTCATCATAAGGAGTTAACTTTGGAGGAAATGATGTTAATTATCTTGTAATAACCTATAATGGAAGAGAATGTAAAAAATGAATATATATTTATGTAGAATTGTGGTGTTGGAGAAGACTCTTGAGAGTCCCATGGATTCCAAGTAGATCAAACCAATCAACCCTAAGGGAAATCAACCCTGAATATTCATTGCAAGGACTGAGGCTAAAGCTGAAGCTCTAATATTTTGGTCACTTGAGGCAAACAGCCCACTCGTTGGAAAAGACCCTGACGCTGGAAAAGATAGGAGGCAAAAGAAGAATGGGGCGACAGAGGATGAGATGGTTATACAGCAACACCAAGTCAATGGACATGAATCTGAGCAAGCTCCAGGAGATAGTGGAGGACAGAGGATCCTGCCGGGTACAATCCATGAGGTCGCAAAGAGTCTGACACGACTTAGGGACAATATGTAGATACGCACAACTGAATTACATTGCTGTTGGAGAAGACTCTTGAGAGTCCCTTGGACTGCAAAGAGATCCAACCAGTCCATTCTGAAGGAGATCAACCCTGGGATTTCTTTGGAAGGAATGATGCTGAAGCTGAAACTCCAGTACTTTGGCTACCTCATGTGAAGAGTTGACTCATTGGAAAAGACTCTGATGCTGGGAGGGATTGGGGGCAGGAGGAGAAGGGGACGACCGAGGATGAGATGGCTGGATGGGATCATGGACTCGATGAAAGAGAGTCTGAGTGAACTCCGGGAGATGGTGATGGATAGGGAGGCCTGGCGTGCTGCGATTCATGGGGTCGCAAAGAGTCGGACACAACTGAGCGACTGAACTGAACTGATACTTGAAACTAACACAATACTGTAAGTCGACTATATTTCAATAAAAATCCAAACTCCAAACAAATAAATAAATATTGAAATTAAAAGATCTGAAGAGTCACTTTATCAAAGAAGACATCCTAATGGCAAATAAGCATGTTAAAAGATGTTGAATATTATTAGTAATAAGGAAGTGTAAATTAAAACTGCCCCCCAAACCCTGCCATATTACATACTCACTAAACTGGCTAAAATTTAAAAAGTGGATAAAAATAAGTGTTGATAAGGATGTGGAGCAACGGAAACTCATATATTTGATGGTAGGGTTGAAAAACAGAAGCGCCACTTTCAAAAGAGTGTGGCAGTTTTTAAAAAGTAAACATATACTGACCGTGAGAAAGCAATCACCATCCTAGATAGTTTACCCAAAAGAAATGAAAACAGAAATCACAAAAACACTCATCCAAAAAAAGTCAACTTGGCAAAATTCTTAAAAGTGAAAAACAGAATGGTCACTCCATAAACAATTTCTTCTCCTCTACGCAGTTAATGCAAGTTCTCAGCATTATTCTAAAGCATAAAAGAGAGTCCGTCGCTATTGCTAAAAAATGTCTTCACAACAGAAAGATGACAAACCCACGTGGTTAAGCACTTCAAAGCAAGCTTGTCTCAGGAGAAGCCCGCTGTTCTCCAGAATCTGAGCACACACACCAAGGCAGAACCCATGCAGACCGCCTCATCACAAAAACAGAAAGTTAGAGAAGACAGAGATGGTGCGTAAATGGATGACTGTCCCCCTCTCTCCCTCCCGCAAGCACGGGCCGAGGGCCTAGGGGTGCCAGGCGCTGCCAGTGGCGGGGGATGCCAGCACTGGCGGGCTCTTCCTTGGTGGGCACATCCCTGGTGTGCAGAGAGTAGATGGCAAGAACAACAAGCACAGGTGTTCACTAAGGGAGCCAGCATCACTTCAAGCCCTGAGGGGTTGTGTGGGGGAACTCTAGGCCCCTGAGACAGAGGAAATTAAGTAGGTGAGGGGAGGTAGGTGTTCAGGTCCCAAGACCCAAGGGAAGATGCGGATACATCACTCGTAAAACATGAGGTGTCTCATACTGTAGATCTCATTCTGCTCGGAGCATAGTGCTTTCACCAAAAATTATTAGAAGTTAATCCACTGTCATGCCACGCCCAGTAGCAGATCTTCAGGGGATCTTCTCGACCCAGAGACGGAACCTGTGTCTCCTGCACTAGGCGAGTTCTTTACCCCTGCACTATGGGGGAAGCCCAGTTGCACTCTCCAATAAGCACGGAAATAAGCATCCTATAGCATAGAGAGCACAGACCTCAGCAAGCATTCCACCCAAATGCTCAAAAGATGAATGTCAGGGAGCAGGAGGAGAGCAGCCACTCTAAGGAGTTACTTGGATATGAGAACATGCAAGTCCGTTTGCCAGTCAGCGGCGACACCTTCTAATGTTTCTCTCCTAATCCAAGCGGCAGCCCAGAAAGAGGAGGTGTTCTGATCTCAGTCGAGGGCTCTCCACCATGAGGCTCTAAGTACTCATTTTTCTGAACACATCATTTAAAACTGGTTTATTCTACACACACAGTTTTCCGCTATGTGTTCTCCCCTAATACAAAGCACAAAATTTTGCCAACCTAACAGAACCATTTTACTCTAGAAAACAGTAATATCTTCACCCTTGACTCTACACCAACCAAATTAGCAATTTAAAGGCATAGCTCCATCTGACTTTCATGGACTCTAACACTTCTTTGGGCTTTTCCAGTGTGAAATTAAAAAAAGAGAGAAAGAGAGAGAGAAAAGAAAAGAAAGGGGGCAGACACTGTAACATAAACTTTCTTACCCTAGTTGTGAGAAAATGCACGTGCTCTTTAGATAGAATACAGCATCCTCTCACAGTAATTGCTGACGCTGCACGGGAAATGTGAGGAGTCTGAATGCGAGAGGAACGACAGAGTGAAGGAGAAGCCTGGAGTCTGCTCACCCTTACAAAGCGGACACCACTCTCCAAATCACGCCTGCGGGCAAGAGACCACAGAAGAGCTCCTCCTAGATTCCACGCTGCCGCTTTCCGGCTGGGACTGGCATTTTCACATTGGTCTCACAAAAGTGCAAATGGTGGAACTTGCCAAAGTAGGTAGCAGTGAAGAAATGCTCCTGCCAAGAGGACCCGGGGCAGGAAGGTGGGCAATGCTCGGCCAGCAAGGTTTGCCTCTCGGCAAAATTGCTTTCAGTGTGACAGCCTTTCTTTTTGAAGTGTTGTTTTCTTTTTTCTTTCTTAACAGATCAGTGAGAAAAACACTTTTCAAAAAACTGTCTGGTTCAAGATAAACCAACAAGTAATACATCCTCAAAGTTTTCAGTACAAAAAAAAAAAACTGTGACGAAGCTGGAGAGGCAAGCATGGGCTTTTGGGAAGAATTTTATCGACTCTGTTAAAGAGCTTGCACTTAATCCTGAAGCTCAGTTTTCCAAAATACTGCATGTAGAATAGTTTGTGGTGGCAGAAGTCTTTTAATAGTTATGTATTTACTTGCACAGTTTCTATTTGTGTCAAGTGATACTCGTCTTCCATTTATAGTAAGAAGAGTATTTTACTAAAAACTTTTTTTTTTTTGTTTTTGGCTGTGCCACATGGCTGTGGGATCTTAGTTCCTTGATCAGGGCTCAAAAATCCTGGCCCTGGCAGTGAAAGTGCTGAGTCCTAACCCCTGGACTGCCAGGGAATTCCCTAAGAAGTATATTTTAAAATATTTGAAATGAGTTGACTTAGAGAAAGAGAGTCAGAAGCAGCTCAGCCGATATGTGGATGTGACTAAGTCTGTGACTGTGGCGCTCTCGTGACTGAAGCTAGGAAGCGGTGCTGGAAGAATCGGGAGCCACTTCCAGGTCTCATGATGTGACTGATGGGAATTCTGATTATCTGAATTTTTAGATAGCTAGCTAGATGGCTCTGCAGTGTTTATAAGACAGAGTTAAAAGGAATCCAAGCCAGAAGGCAAGGGGACAGGATGCTGCCCTGGGACTCCATTGAGCCAGTGAACACTCGCCAAGTCCTGGGTTAGTCCCTGTCTCTGCGTACAGTGCGCAGCAGAGAAGAGCCAGGTAAGTGTCTATCAGGTTTCCACGGAAGAGAAAGAGAAGAAAGGTATGTCATAAAAGAAAGCCAGGTAAAGGGAGAGAGAGAAGAATGTACAACTGAAAACACGGATACCTTTGAGAAGGTAGCGGAAAGGAGGGAGCCTAGACACTGTCTGGAGAGGAGCAGAGCAGGCGGAAGGGCTCAGGAGAAGCCCCAGGCACGGGGGGCATGCTGGGCCCCCAGGAGGAAGAGTGGGTGGCCGGCGGGGCTGGACGGAGGAGCCGGAAAGAGCGGGGAGGAGGTGAGGTCAGGGGTGGGGGCAAACAGCGGGCTGAGCGAGCAGGGGAGAAGGGCACTGTTGTCAGTGCGACGAGAGGCTGCAGGGCATCTGGGGCAAGAAGGCGATCCTGGGTGGGGAGGGAGGGAGACAGGAGTGGCAGGGACTGGGTGAGGATGCCACGGAGCTTCTGCACAGGACTGAGGCAGCCCAGACCTGCTGGGAGAGGTAGGAAGGTCCAGTCAGATCTGGGATCCAGTTTGGGCTGATTGGATTTATTGAAGAATCGGATGTGAGGTGAGAGAGCAAGCGAGGGATGAAGCAGCATCTTATTTTTCGGTCATGTGTTTGTCGTGGTCAGAGCCCCAGGAAGAATGAATGGTGGTGTCACTGGGATGACGGAGTGGCCAGGAAGGTGGGAAGATGGGTGTGGAGACCAGGCTCTGCCGTGCTGGGCTGAGGGTTCCTGTAGGCACAGCTGTAGAGATCTGAGCTGGTAGTTGGCTATTCCAGTCTAGAATTTAGAGGAGAGGCAGGTCAGGAGCCATCTCATCAGGGAGTCATGAGTATCAGATGGTATTTAAAGCCTTGGAACAGATGAGACCACAGAACGGTGAGTGAAAAGGCCCAAGGATGCAGCCCAGAGATTCTTCCCACCTGGGATGGGTGGGGTAGGAAGGACAATGAGGCAAAGGAGACAGAAAAATAAGAGTGAAGCACGGGGAATATCAGAGTAAGTGCTGGACCGTTTACAGCAGCCAAGACACGGAAGCAGCCTAAATGCCCACCGACAGAGGGGTAGATAAAGAAGATGTGGTACATATACACAATGGAATATTACTCAGCCATTAAAAAGAGTGAAATAATGCCATTTGCAGCAACGTGGATGGACCTCAAGAGTGTTATACTGAGTGAAGTTAAGTCAGACAGAGAGGAAGAAACACTGTATGACATCCCTTATATGTGCGATCTAAAAAGAAATTATACAAATGAACTTACAAAACAGAAAGAGACTCACAGACTTAGAAAATAAACTTGTGGTTGCCTGGGTGAAGGGACAGTTAGGGACTTTGGGAACGTCATGTACGTACTGCTTTACTTTAAAATGGATAACCAACAAGGACCTCTTTATTTGTACAGCACACACTGAACTCTGCTCAATGCTGCATGCCAGCCTGCATGGGAGAGGGATTTGGGAGAGAATGAATACACGTATATTTATGGCTGAGTCCCTCTGTTGTTCACCTGAAGCTACCACGACATTGTTAATTGGCTATATACTCCAACACCAAATAAGTTTACAGTTCAGAGTAAGTGCTGGAATGATTCAGCAGATGATGCAGGAAGAAAGAGGGAGAAAGTGCCAGAGAAAGGTCCACTGGTTCAGTGGGAGAGAATCCGCCTGCCAATGCAGGAGACACAGGTTCGATTCCTGGTCTGGGAAGATTCCAGGCGCCACAGAGCAACTAAGCTCATGCACCACACACAACTACTGGGAGCCGCAGCTACCTGTGCTCAGCAACAGGAAAAGCCCCCGTGATGAGACGCCTGCTAACTGCAACCAGAGAGTAGCCCCTGCGCGCTGCAATGAGAAGGAAATCCGTGCAGCAACGAAGACCCAACACAACCAAAAATCAATCAATAAATAAAAATTTAAAAGTGTAGCCAACAAAATTTGGCAATAAGAGCTTGAGGACTGCAAAGGATGATTTCATAGTACTAGAAAAATTAATTACTTCTATGGCAAAAACTGATGCTTACTTCATGCTATACATCAATATAAGTTCCAAATTTGTTAGAGTAAAATCAGCAAATGATAATTAAGCTAGAATAAAACCCAGAAGAGATTACAAGCTAACATTTATTTCTTTGGATTGGGAGAGAACTGTTTAGGCATAAAAACAATGGAGGATGTCATTTTAAAATACTTGCCTGAATACATAAAAATATGAAACTTCCATGTGTAAGAAAAAAAAAAGCAAACAAATTAAAAGGCAAATAACCAAGCTGAGATTTTAAATATCTGCAATACATATGTCAACAATTTGATATCCTTAGTATGTAACATCCTCACTCAAGACCATTAAGTGCACTGAAATTCCACCTGAAAGTGGGCAGAAGCATCAACAGAACAATTCACCAGCATCTCTTTCTGTTTATGGCATGAACACATCTCTCCAAGGAAAGCCAGGGCTGACTTGCCTTGGTGACTCGACAGCTCTCCGGTAGGGCTCAGCCAGCCACTTGATTGGCCCTGGAAATCCATGAAAATCATTAGCTATGGACCAATCTTCTGAGAAAGTGCTAACTCCATCACCTGCCCAAACAGTTTAAACAGCAGAGCTACAAGACCTTTTAGGTTATTTTTCCAGCATGAACCTTCAAAAAACTAAGAGAAAATCATAAGGCTTCATACGAATTCAACAGATAAACTCTCTTTTTGAGCCTGACAGGTAAAATCTTCACTTACCTCTTCTTTCGTGGTGCTGGAGTTTAGTTTTACTGGAATCTAGTTTTTCTGAAAGGTATAATTTTTGCTGTCAAGTTTATACAGTGTTCCAGCAAAAGGTAATGAAACAGAACAGCTGTATTTATTCATGATACCAAACACACATGATATACAACGGAAAGTCGTCCTGATACATTTCTAAAAAGACTCTATCGCTGTAATTATTGTTTACAGAAGAGTGCTATATACTCGTTACAAGAAAGCGCAGAAAGGTAACATTTAAGCACCACAACCCTGATCAAGCAAGGCTCTACTTTTTGCAGTTTAATATCTATCCAAGCTGTTAGAATCACAATCCTCTTCAATATAAAATGTCATCTTTGAGAGTTCTAGGTCATGCCACAGTGTAACATCTTATGACAGTTATTAGAATAAAGAATCAACTAGGTCTTAAAAATAAACTGACTTAGAGACAAAATTAACAGGCAGGATATGAATATTTCTGTACCCTAGGATATAGATACTAACTTTACTAAAATACTAAGCTATATAATATAAAACATCTTTTAATACACTAACACATATTGACATGTGGGAAAAAGGAAGCAGATTTTTTTTTAAAAAGATCTAGCCAAAAAAAAAAAAGATCTAGACAATATTCACCAAGAAGTCAAGATTTTCAGGGAGTAATTTAAGAATTTTTAAAAATAAATTTAATACTAGATTATATCTACATTCAAATATTTACTCACAACCACCATGTTAAGACAGTGTAACTGAGGGAAGAGAAGAAAGTGCCATTTATCATATATTACTGATAAATACTTTAAAAAATAAGCCCTAAGGTTCTCACTCTGTTCTTACCAGTTTATTTCTGAACACTTAGCAAACAATGACCGAGAATGCAGGGACACCTCGGGTCAGAGTTTCACGAATGCTCCAAGGTTTGAATGGATGCCTGAGCTATGGTTTTGCTTTGATTAATGTGTCTACCTTGAGCTTAAAGAGTCTGCCACACTATATGCAAGATAGACTTAAGAAAGGGAGAAGGAAGTTATCTTTTAATTCAAGTTCAACTTTAACATGTAATCTCAGAAACAGAAAAATCACAACAGCGTAAGGAAAAGCTCAGATGACATATATTTCTTTCATTTTTTCCCTTTAGAAACAAGTGGGATCCATCTGACAGGGAATGATATATAACATGTCATAACCTGTGCCACCTTAGAGGCATAATATGGAGTTTTAAAAAATGCAATAATTATTAAAAATTATTCTTCAGTAATCTCCATGGGTAGAATAACAAATAACTCAACTGAAAAAAAAAGGCTACTAGTTAATTTTTAAGGTATAATTTTTGCAGTAAATTCCATAAGTTTATCCTTAACATGTGCTATTTATTAAAATAAAATATCACAAAACCATTACCAACACATGACAGGAAACACCAAAGTTCTGTAAAATTAGGAAAATAACATAGAGGTTTTAATCTGTATGAAGCATTATTACCTTTCCAAAACCCATTTGGAAAATCAGCCATTTTAGTTGAACCCAACACAGCGGCATGGGAGGAACTTTAACTTCACATCGTGTTGGCTCCGGCTCACATGTTTAACTACAGTAGCCACTTCTTGGGAAATGCACATACCAGCAGCGAGAGATGCTGAGTTGGTTTTACGGAGGTGTACATCAGAAATGGACTCATTACTCTAATGCCTGGCATTTTATATTTGTCTTTCAATTATAAAGGTGCTGCCTCATAAAGACGACTGGTGAATTTCACCCGATGGGGCTAAGACACGAAATTATAAGAGCCAAGTCCCAGATTGCCAGGAAACATTTCCCACTGGTTTAAGTATTAATTTATAGTGACTATCACTTCTTTTTAATATAAAGAAACAAATAATGCTTTCATTAACATGTTACTGGTTAGAGGTTCCAATCGAGCTGAAATTTTATTTCTGCTTTTAGGAATCACCTGCACACCATGCAAACGCTGCAACGAACCCAAGCATGGAGGGAGAATGTTAAAGGAAAGCAGTGAAGGAAAAAACAAAGTAAAGTTCCACCTACAGGGATTCCTCTGACTATTTTCGGTGACTCCTGGAGATGACATGGATGTGGGCACTGAGCAAGCAGAACTGAGCAGAAGCTCAGGCTGGTCAAGTGAAACCTCCAGTTTACCAGGCAGCTCCCCTGCTGTGCATCTTCTGGGAGTGGAACAAAGGAGTGAGGCTGAAGCCAGAAGCAGGTTTTTCCAAAGAAATTCTAGTGAGCCTGTTAGTTTTCTGCTGATGACTTCGGCAGACACGTATCAGAATCTACTGCCTCTGTAAAAGCCAAATGCAAGCTCTGAGGGCTCTGGTGTGCAAAGATGTATGCACGGATCTGGGGCCATACCAAGTGCTGCTCAGAAGGTAGGGGAGAGGCTGAAAACGCACTAGACCCGTCTGAGTCTGTCACAGAGGCACAAAGACGCCTTAGTGACAACATACCAGACAAGAGAGAAGAGACCCAGCGCTCTGCAAGCATTAAGATAAAGGCGAGGAATACAGCTTGCCTCCCAACACAAAGGTATCTTTAAACTCCCCCAATTCACTTTCAGCACAGCTTTAGCCTAAAGGTTCCTTCAAATTCAGCCACACTCACTGGTAGCTTGGAAGGTGCTATGTATTTTTAATAAGTATCTCAAATCCTCACAATTCCAATAGTTACAGATACTTGTCGACAGTCTCCCTGTTTCGAAGTCGTGTGCTCCGAGCCCCCTCGCCGTGGTCCTCTCTGCATCGCAGCTTCACTGTCAGCCACTCCGTGCCCTCAGCCCCTCCCTGTCTGCAGCCTCTCCACCCCCCTTTTCACACAAAGGCACTCAAATTTCTCAGAAATCCGTCAACCCTCCTCCCCTCCAGCCTCTCCTCTCTTCTCTCCTCTAAGCCTGTGATTCTGAAAGCCCCACTCTGCTCCCCATTCACTCAAATGTTTAGTCAGTGCCAACGTGCCAGGCACCCGGGTCACACGGGGAATGCAACAGAACCTCCCCTGGCCCCTGTCCTCCGCCAGCTGGTTTCCCTCCCTGCCCACACGGGAACCCCCGTGCTGCTGAAATCGCGCCCAGGACTGTCACCAGTGAACTTTATTTGACAGACCACATGCCCCTTCTCAGACCATCTTCCCTTCTGTCCTCTCTGTAACAATGTGGCACTGCTTGGCGCTCCCTGAGACACGCCCCAAGAGACATGCATCCCCACCTCTACAGCTGACTGTACTCCACCCCCGAGGGGAGCTAGCTCTCTTCTTAGGCCCGTCAGGTGAATTCTAGCGCTTCCTAGACTTCCAACCCCTTTGTTCTCCTCTGCCTGGTCTCACAGAGCAACTGCACCCAGACCCAAGGCTCCCCACCGCCACCCAGGTCAGCCTGCTCCCAATTCCAGCTCACGTCTCTCTCCTGACGTCCAGCAATCCACCGGACACTTCTCAGATTTAATATGCTCAAGACTGAATTCACTCAGCAAGAATAAAATATTTATGAGTAAATTTAACAAAAGAAGTGAGACTTTGCACACTGAAAATAACAGAACACAGCTCAGGAAAATCAAAGCTACAAACACATGAAGATGCACCCATGTTCATGGACTGGAAGACAGAATATTATGAAGACAGTAATTCTCCCCTAACTGAACTAGAAATTCAAAACAATCCCTATCAAAATCCCAGCAGGCTTTTTTTTTTTTGGTAGAAACAGACAAAATGATCCTAAAATTTATACAGAAATGCAAAGGATCTAAAATAGCCAAAATGATTTTGTAAAAGAACAAAATTCAAAGATTTATACTTCCCAATTTCAAAACTTATTACAAAAGCTACAATAATTCAGGCGGTGTGGTACTGACAATAAGGAACAACAAAATTAAAAGTCCAGAAATATACTCTTCTTTACATTTATGGCCACTGGTTTCCTGCGACAGTGCCAAAGCAGTTCAATGGAATGGGGGGATCTTTTCAAAAGATAGTTCAGAGACAATTGGATATATGTGAAAAACAAAAGCAAAAAACTTAGACTTTTACATCACACAGATACAAAACGGACTCAAAATGGATCACAGAGCTAGACATAAGAGTCAACGATATCAAGTGTTGACAAGGGTGAGGAGAAACCACAACCCCTCGACAGCTGGTGGGAATGTAACTGGTACCACCGCAGCAGAGAACAGCTTGGCAGTTTCAAGTATAACCTTATCATAGGGCTTCCCTGGTGGATAAGACAGTAAAGAATCTGCTTGCAATGCAAGAGACCTGGGTTCCATCCCTGGATTGGAAAGATCCCCTGGAGGAGGGCATGGCAACCCACTCCAGTACTCTTGCCTGGAAAATCCCCATGGACAGAGGAGCCTGGCGGGCTACAGACCATGGGATCACAAAGAATCTGACATGGCTGAGCAACTAGCACACACCACACAACCATACCATATGATCCAGAAACTCCAGTCTTAGTTATATACCCAAGAAAAATGAAAAGAGACGTCTACACAGACTTGCATATGAAAGTCCATAGCACTATTCACAACAGTTCCAAACTGGAGACAATCCAAATGTCCATAAACCTTTAAAGGATAAATGAATTGCAATAAATTCATACAATAGGACAGTAATTCAGCAATAAAAAGAATCGTCTACTGATATATGCTACAACATGGATGAACTCCAAAAAATTTAACATGACTAAAAGAATCCAGAAGCAAAAATACAATGCATCGCATGACTGCATTCGTATGAAAGGTCCAGAAAAGGAAAGTCTATGGAGACAGAAACTGATTAATGACTGCCTGGGGCTGGGGACACAAAAGGGTACTGAATGCAGAGAGGCAGAAAGGAACGGCTACGGGTGATGAAAATGTTCTAAAACTGTATTCTGATGATGGCTGCCCAATTCTATAGATTTACTAAAATTCACTGAATCGTACACTTAAAAATGAATGAAATTTGTGATATGAAAGTGAAATCTCAATAAAACATTTTAAAAAGCATTTCTCTATCAGATATCAAACTGCACTTTTGTGGGGTTACTGGTAACTTGCTTACATTAATAAACTGATTAATTATTATCATTAATCAACTGATACTGTACCTCCTCCTACCAAAACCAACAGAATCCACTATGGTTCCCTCCCAAATCTGCTCTTCTACCTGTATTACATTTCCAGGTAAAAGAAAAATCCACCCACATGTCCTAGCCAGAATTCCAGTCATCCTAGACTTCTCACAAGAGTGATGAAATTCTTGCTTCTTGAATCTGGGCCTTTCTCTCCATTCTACCACTGCCTTCATTCAAGTTTATGGAGTAGTTTCTCAACTAACCCTTCTTGCTCTAGACCAATCTGTCTTCAGAAAACCTGTGATCCCAGAAAACCTGCTCTATAATGCAGACTGCCTCCTGTTACCCTAAAGTGAAGCTTCTGTTTCTCCCATCCCTACCTCGTCTCTCTCAGCCACAAGAGTGACTGCTGAGCAGTCTTGCCGTGAACAAAAGCGTTTAACATGCACCCCCAAATATGTATATTTATGGACAGGGAGGCCTGGCGTGCTGCAGTTCATGGGGTCACAAAGAGTTGGACACGACTGAGCGACTGAACTGAACTGATGTAACATATACATCAATACCTGTCCTAGTTTATTATAGAACATGCACAAAAATTGAATTATAAAAGGATGACATAAAAAAGAAACAAGTTCCAGTTTTCTTCTCCACCACTACTGACATTACTCTGCATACTCATGGGCCTCTTTGGAGACCACTAGTCCAAAGGAAAAAGCCAACGCTCCTCTGCGTGACATACAAGCTGTGCGGCATGTGTGCCCTGCCCACGTCTCAACTTCACCCCTCACTACTGTACCCACGCACCAGATGCTTCAGCGCTAACTAACTGTAGTCTCCTCACTGAACAAGCAGTTAAATTCTAACCTGTGCTCTTGAAACAGGATAAATGCCCCCGCACCTTTGCAGCTGTTCTTTCCTCTTCCTGGAATGTCCTCATTGTCTGCTTCTGACAGGTCAGCATTCAAGCGCCTCTCTCCAAAAGATTGATTACTCCCACCATAGTGTGCTTACTTCTATTTTAATATTTTTGTCATTGTATTAAAATCATATATTTGCCTTTCTATCCTAGAAGCTTTGCCACGGTGCTTTAGCCCCTTGAGGACAGAGGACAGTGGTATTACCCAACCTGGGTCTCCATTGCCTAAATATTGCCAAATGGCAGCAGAAGAGTTTTGCCTTTCGTGTTAAGCTAACTCTTGAATTGACCCAACATGTTCTACCCAAGTTCTCCATCTATCTGTCACATCTAAATTCATGACCTGCTGTGGCTACTGAGCCATATCTGAGTCACCCAAATAAGCGTGACTCCTAACGGCCTCAGAATTCCCCAGGTCAGATGACATTGTCATTTTATGCCTTCTTTTTCACTCAAATTGAGCCATGATCATCACTGGGAACTGCTCTATGTCAACGATGTCAAACTTAAATTCTTTATTTGACCACAAGAAGCGTGGTCAACCATATACCCAACCACCCAAGTGTTTTCCATCTTTAAGGGGAACACCATCCCCAGTACCTCATATCTTGTTCATTTGACTGGTCTTTTCTGGCCTCTCCTTTCCGGCCTGAATTCCATCGCCAATCATTTTAGTCATGACCTCATTAGCACCCAAGATCACCGTGCTCTGCTGACCCATTGTATATGCTCTTTAATTCCCAGCTTTGTGTTATGCAAAGCATTATTTGTTTTGGTTTATATTTCTACTTCTGAGCCTAGCCTTGGAAGTTCAGACAGTCTTTCCTTCCACAGAGTTTTTTTCCCCTATGACCTGCCATCTTTTCCTTCTCTAAAGTCTCAGAAAAAGAGATATCCTTGGATCCTCTTCAAGGACAACCTATCTGGGTATTTTTTCTCCATCTTCTCTAGATTTTAATCAAGTCCTTAACATCTTCAGCTTCACCTTCTTCCCTGACCTTGACCCTGATTCTATCTCAAGTGACCTTTTCATTTCTTTCCTAAATGCCTCACATGCTTCTGATTTGCAATCTGGAGTCTCCCTTTACAAAGAGCTCTGTCAGGTCACCACTATTCACTGTCAACTCCAGTGGGATTTCCCCATTCTGCTCAACCTTCCTACGTTACTTCTAGCACTGATGACCACTTCTCCTTTAAGCCTTCTCCTCTCTGGACCTTCCTGTCACAGAGCTGTCTTGGATAGTTTTGGTGAGTGCTCTGGCCCTGTATCCTTCACTGGCTTTGCTGCAATGGCACCCCACTCCAGTAAAGAAAATCCCATGGATGGAGAAGCCTGGTGGGCTGCAGTCCATGGGGTCACTAAGAGTCGGACACAACTGAGCAACTTCACTTTCACTTTCACTGGCCCTGAATCCTTGATTGGCTTTGCTTCCCAGGACAAAGCATTAAGTGGGATCACACTCCCTCAGGCTGGTCTTAGCCGCCTGTCCCCACATTCTCTGGTGACAGTGATAACCACTAAATCCTGGCATGTTTTCACACTGTCAGTCACATTTCTGACATGGCTGGGCAGTGCTATAGTAAAGAGGAGATTACAGTAGATGTCCTCTTATACAACACAACTGGATCCCATGCTGCTCATTTAATTTTTAATAAAGCAATTAACATAGGAAATCATTTAAACACACACACATGCAAGGGCTTCCCTGGTGGGCCAGGGGACATTGGCTCGGTCCCTGGTCTGGGAAAATCCCACATGCTGGGGGCAACTGCTGAGCCCGAGCATCCTAGAGGCCAAGCTCTGCAACCAGGGAAGCCAGCGCGATGAGAAGCCCGTGCACGACAACTGGACGGCAGCCCCCTTGCTGCCACTGGAGACAGCCTGGGCACAGCAATGATGACCCAGAGCAGCCAAAGCAAAGGTTGTTTAAAAACACAGATACAGACACTTTAACCTAAAATATAACCATACTTTTCTCCTAAGTTCTTTGAGTATAGGTCCACTGGTTGAAAAAGATCCTTGTATAAGCCACCTATTCAGCACTGGATAAAATTTCCAGCCTATTTTTAAAAGCAGAATGGGAATTTAAGATGTGAGAAACAATTTGTGCATGGACTCTCAGAATTTTTATTATTTCCCCCAAGTCTTTTCTAATTTCTAATTTAACATTTTACAGTAATTTTTTAAAAAGCTATTTGCCTGTATTAGGTCTTCCAAAGCAGTCAACTTAATTTTCTTAAAAACAGCTCTCCTTAAGATGGAGGTTTCATCACTTTATCTGGTATTTAATTAAACTGCATATTAAATGTTGATATTTAATTAAACTGCATATTAAATCCTGGAGAGGGTGTGGAGAAAAGATCCCCACTGTTGGTGGGAATGTAAATTGGTATAACCACTATGGAAAATAGTATGGAGGGTCCTTAAAAAACTAAAACTACTATATGATCCAGCAATCCCATTTCTGGGCATATATCTGGAGAAAACTAAAGTAAAAATATACATGCACCCCAATTTATTTACTCTACATGTAGTTATAATAATGGGGTTCCTTCTCACTGAAAATTAAAAAATTAAGACTTTAAAGATCTTAACCTTTTCATATTGTATAATATTCAAGTGACTAACACTAAAGAGTTTAAAGAAAGGCAATATTGGGGGAGAAAAGAGAAGACCTTCCTGCTGCCAATATTAAAAAAAACAAAACAAATAATGAACTGTCTCAATAATACTGTAGAGATTTGCTAGATATAGCTCAAGTGCAAGATAAAGATGAACCCATTAACCTCAATGGAGTACAGAAGGAAGAATCCAGAACTCAGTGGATCACAGTGATCTATGTTACTAACCTTGAGGGTTACTAATTTTGCACTGAAAAGTTAGTTCTTCCCCAACTTAGCAAAAAGCTTCTAAATATAACTACAACTTGAATAAAACAGTTGGAGGAAGTAATACTGTTTGTTTTCCTGAAATGTAAAAAGGAAAAACAAAGGCAAAAGCAATGCTCAAAAAATAACAAATTATTATATCTTTGAATGAATTCTCTTCTCCAGTAATGTCTTGGAAGAATAGTTATATTTTTTATTGCAAGCTACACATGCATTTGAAGTATTAGCAAAACACTCAAGAGGAAATAATTTTTAATGACTATTATTTATTTAAAAAACTAGATATGATACAATAATCCATTTAGGGTTTGTTCTAATTGAGAGCTTTAACTGGCCTGTGGGTGGGTTGGATGTGCTGTTAAATGTTGCACATAATTATGGATATATATAAAAGCAAGATATTTCTGCATGAATTGAATTATTCTATCAGGTAATACATAACACTGTCTATCCTCTTGCAAACTGCTCGTCTCCTCTTTTTCTGGAATACTGTCATACAAAATGAAAAAAAAAAAAAGCCTCAGTACTGAGATGCAAGCAAAGTTGACATGTTGCATAATCTGGGTCTCTGCCTGTCTTTCAATATTAACTTGATTTTTTTTTTTCCCCCAATACAGTATAAGAAGACACAAGTAGACTAAAAGAAAGGAGGAGAGAGAAAATAACACTTTATGGGGATTTCACATCTTATTTTAAAACTGTGATGAAAAATAATGTACATGAGTTGTGGTTCACAAATTGATTAAGAATAATGATAACCATGATAATACATCAGATCATGATCATTTAACACGGCCCTCAACAAACTGGCGAACTAAATCATTCACTATAACTGCAGCCAAACAGAAACCCAGCCAAGTCAAGATGGTTTAATAACAGATGTAGCAGGAATAAGCCTTTATACCTTTTTTCTCAAGTATTAGTTGTTTTCTCTAAAACATCCAAACAGATCACACAGATAAACAATTCGACTGTAAATAATGTTCTGGAAAATCTTTAACCAGTAACTCAAAAAGTCAATACTAGTTTATAAATGAAACATAATAAACAACAATTCAGAGTCTTCTCAGTTACTGAAATTCTCTGTGAATAGAAATTTCACTGCTCAACCTCTAAAGCATAATTGAAAAGTGGCAAGCTGAAAGGGCTTTGAGCTTCTGAAAGTCTGTGGTTTTCCCTATTTTTCATGAGTGTTTCCAAGAGTCAGCACGACTAAGAATTATTTCTCACGCTCACTTGCAAAAGTTCCCTAAAATTAAAAAGCACTTTTAGTATCTCAGAATATAGCTCAGCAAAGCTTACAATTTTACAGATAAGCTTAAAAAGGTAAAGAGACTTATCCAAAGTTACAAGATGGTGGCTGAGCAGGACCAGAACTGAAAACCTCGCAGGCGGTTCAGGCAACTCTGGGTTGCCTGCAAGGCCACCTCTATCACCATCACGTCTCCGTGAGGGCCAGACTCTCTCTACGCAACAGAAACCAGAATCTTCTCCAACTATGATTCTCAACAACCTCTAAGTCCACATTATATCATCCTAACATACTATTTATGATGCCATTAGCAGAAACTCTCACTTGGTACATGTATTACAGCTGATATCAAAACCACCATGATTAAATAAATTGACAAAAACAGTATTAAGCAAACTTGCATTTTCTGATGTAAACTGTCTGATTTAAAGAAAAAGGAATGCATTCTTTCATTATCATCATCAAGAGAAAACATCTGACATCAATTAACTCTCATCTACTTTAAAGTGAAGAGTTAAACACAAAATTACCTTTGAAGGTTTCAAGTTCCTTCCTGTAGGAAAAACAAAGAAAACATACATTTATTAATCTATTCCCAATGGAAACTGCTCTTAGATTATAATAAAATATTAAGCACTTTAATTGCTGAGAGTGGTATTTCTGGATGCTCACATGGAGTCCAATTACTCTTTGAAATTACCAATACAGTTAGCCTAAAGCTACTATTCTCAGTTTTTCTGCTATTACTCTACTAATGGTTCAAAAAAGCTCTACCAAAATTTAAACTATTAAAACACTGAAACACTTAAACAAAACAAAAAAACATAGAGCATTTTAATGCCAGCCATGAACCATCTAATATATTTAACTACCAGTTTATAAAAGCAACTTATTTTTCCCTTCATGGATAAATAATAATAGATTTTTAAAAATCTTTAATTAAAAATCATTCAAAAGAGGAGCAGTTATTTCCTTTTCTAAATGAAAGGGGAAGTCATATATCAAAGGGTTGAAGTCCACAGACCATCCTGTCACAAAAGGGCCAAGCCTCTGGGAAACCCTCTGGTGTGTGATTTCGTGTCACTCAGGAATGCTGGAACACAAAGTCTCCTGGGGAGATGTACAGCCAGGGAAGATAGATGAACAGTCGTAAAACATTTTTGACAAAGAAGTCAAAAGCAAGTTTTTTTTCAGGTTTTCCTTAACAATTTTATGATTATATTTTTTTCACTATCAGTACTAATTAAAAGTAATTTTGAGGAGGCAAATTTATTTGTAAAGGCTTATCCACTTAAAATATGAGATGTTTGTCTTTTATTTGCAAAATCTAGAGCTATTCTGGATTCTCAAATCAGAATTCCTCATTGCTAATTACAATACTGCTCATGTTCCAAAACAGTTGACTACCATGAACAGCTGGCCAGGGAGGACTGGCAAGCTGCCCACTGAAAAGCCAGTGTTCTTGAAACAGCCAAGTGGAGGTTCTTAAATCACGTGGTCGTATCACTCCTTTTTTTCCCCTAAAAATACTAACTCATGATAACATTACTCCAGCGCCAGAGTTCATTAACTAAGGAATAAAAAAGTTACTTTCAATCCTGTCTTTAAAAAGGGTACAATCACTTCCCTTTGGCCAATAGCCCAGCTTCATTCTTAAAAGATTAGGTAGAAAGTAAACCTGCCTGAAACCTATTTTACATTCCAGTAATGAGATGAAGATGCCTGGAGAAGAAGTGGCAACCCACTGCAATATTCTTGCCTGGGAAACCCCATGGACAGAGTAGTTTGGCAGGCTACAGTTCATGGGGTCACAAAAGAGTCGGACGTGACTTAGCGACTAAACAACAGCAAATGGGATGAATGCTGAAAAGGCCCAAGAGAAAGGCAGCACGTGCCGAAGACAGCATCGTGAGGGGGCACCTTCACGTGTCCCTCCAGATGCCCTCATGTGAGCCATTCCCCACGGCCACCAAGGGGTGGACAGGACAACAGAACACTTGGCTCAGTATTCCCTTTTTTAAAAAAAAATATTTGCCTGTGCCAGTCTTAGCTGCTGCATGGGAATGCTTAGATGTGGCCTATGGAGTCTAGTTCCCTGACCAGGGATTGAACCTGGGCTCCCTGCATTAGGAATGCGGTGGCTTAGCCACTGGACCACCAGGGAAGCCCCTCAGTTCACTATGCTAAACACTAATTTTCTTTTCTCTGATTACAGTCTTCAGAGAGCCTCTGCTTTCCTTCTTTTGGAACACGAAGCAGTGAAATTTCAAAAAGGCACCTCCTGTTTTAAAAAAAGGTGAAACTGGGAAGAATGATTTCACAGACACTGCTCTTCCCTACTGCTACCCCAAATAACAACCATGGAGCCAAGAATCCAGGGTCTGTGTTAGTAACGAGTCAGTAAAGTGAAAGTCGCTCAGTCACATCCGACTCTTTGTGACCCCATGGACTATACAGTCCATGGAATTCTTCAGGCCAGAATACTGGAGTGGGTAGCCTTTCCCTTCGCCAGGGGATCTTCGCAACCCAGGGATTGAACCCAGGTCTCCCTCATTGCAGGCAGATTCTTTACCAGCTGAGTCACAAGGGAAGCCCAATAATGAGTCATTGCCCGGTGAAGAGCTTTCACTGGAGTTACTGTGGCCACCTTCCTACCTGCTGGCTGCCTCATCAAAACAATGAGAAGAGTAAAGGTGAGCAGGGTGCCTCTTTCTAGGCCCTTATTTACAGAATATCCTGACCCATGGGCAATTCAAGAAACTTCAAGAGACTTTCTTTCAGAAAGTAAGAGAGTCCTGTACCCAATTCCTTAATCAAGAAGACAGCGGAGGCTGGGGTGGTACAGGTGACTGTGGTTTAAGGTAGAGATCACTATGAAGGAAGAATTTTATAAGTTTAAAGACCTGATAAAGAAAAGCATAACCCTGAAATCCTTGAAGTGTTGTAATTTTTAGGGCAGACTCCATAATGCCAGAGGCAACAGCCTCCAGGAATACAGAAGGTATAAGAGAAGGGAGGGAAGCAGTCAGGGTCAAAGTGAAGATGTGGAAGCTGAACGGTGCACGTGATCTTCAGGAAAGAGCAAGCCCGTCAGGACAGCAGGCTGAGTGAAGAGAAAGTAGTGGGAGACGAGGCTGAAGAGGCAGAGACTTCTGAGTGCCAGGCTGAAAGGATCTGCTTTTATTTTTAGCAGGAGAATATCACGAGCAAAGCCATGCTTCAGGAAGAATGTTCTAGTTGTGACGGAGAGGCGTTCTGACAGCGGGGAGAATGAAGCAGGGAGCACTTGAGAACCTACTAGAGGAGTCTGAAGAAGATCTAACTAGTGCCTGGAAAGAGCAAGTGCAGTGGCACCAGCAACAAAGCGTGCGCAGTCATATTCAGCTCCTTAGCGACCCCACGGACTGCAGCCCGCCAGGCTCCTCGGTCCATGGGATTCTCCACGCAAGAACACTGGAGTGGGTTGCCATTCCTTCCTCCGGGGGCAATGAAGGGAGGGCCTCCAGTTTGAAAATGCTGGGGAGAAGAGTCAACAGACCATGGCAGTTGACCCATGGGGAGAAGTATGTAACCATGAGGGTTCCTGTCTGTATCACTGGAAAGAAAGGGAATTCATCAGCAGAAAACAGGAAGAGGAACAGATTTTGGAAGGCAATGTGTGAGTTCCATTTGGAACGTAACGAAATAATCTGGGAGGTTGGAAACCTAAGGCTGGCGATGCTGAGCCATGACTCCCAACCCTTGTAACCCACCCAGGAACTTAGCTCCCTCGCTTCCCGCTCAGTCCTGAACCCACTCCAGCTTGGCTTCCAGACCCCAGCTCTACACAGCGAGACCACCGACAACCACCCTGCTGCCAAAGGTGATGTTCGCTCTCACTTTTCATCCGAATCCCTCAGCAGCAATTGACTCCCCTGGCGAGTCCTTGAGAGCATTTTCTCGAGTTTTCCTCCTCCTCTCCCAGTTCCTTTTGCTACTTCCCTGCCTCTTCCAGACCACAAGACGCCGGAGCTCTGCCAGCTTAATCCTGGCCCCCTTCTTAACTTACTTGCTCTCACAAGGCAACTCATCCAGCTCCGTGGCCTTAAGTGCCATCCACAGGCTCTCAATTTATACTTCCCGTCTTGATCTCTTCTTGGAGCTCTAGACTCATACGCAACTGCCCATCTGAGAGTACTGCTCGGAAGTGAAGCAGGCGTCCCAGCAACACTTGCAAAAGAGCCTGTTCTTCCTAGTCTCCCTCACCTCCACTCAGGCCATCACCACTCCTCAAGCTTTGGTTGATCCATCTCCCTCCTTCGCCACATCCAATCCATCAACACAACCTGTTAGGTCTATCTCAAAACATGTCCCGAATCCATCCATTTCTGTCCATCACTACTACTGTCATGATGAGAAATGTCACGCCTTGGATACTCATTTTCTTATACTGAATGTAACCTCTGCGTTTGATCATTCACTCAACAACAAAAAAATGCATTGTGCCTTAGACACTAGCAATAACATTAGGAATAGCAGTAGGAATAATGCCAGGGTTGAGTTATATACGCTCCACAACCTCAAGGAAATTTAGTGAGGGATACAGCAACAGTCAGAAATTGATGTCATAGATTAGCACTCTGCTAATGCCAGCCACGCTGAGGATTCTCTAGGAATACAGAGGAGGGGGTGACTCACACACCGAGGACCAACAGGAAAGGCTTCCTGGAGAAGCCAGGACTGAACTGAGTCTTGAAGGAAAGTGTAAGTGAGGAGGACAGGTAACACTGATGAGAACACTGCAGATACTTTCCTCTTGACCATTAATGTCACCTTCTCAGCTCACCAAGTGAAAAGGCACTGGTGAGCAGGAGTTTTAAGTTCTGGTCACTCTCCAAACTCTATCAGAAATGGTTAATGGTAATAATCAATGTAAAACAGTATCCAAGTTAGTCTTTTCCATGAAGACATCCATCACACCCACATGGCTGTCTCCTCTTATCTCACCTCCTACGGGACTCATGTCCATCAGTGCTGTAACACCTCCTACACTGCCTTGTAACGCCATGATTTCCATACAGGTGTCATCCCTATGGGGCTTCCCAGGTGGCACTAGTGGTAAAGAACCCGCCTGCCAATGCAGGAGATGTAAGAGATGCGGGTTCGATCCCTGGGTCGGGAAGATCCCCTGGAGGAGGGCATGGCAACCCACTCCAGGATTCTTGTCTGGAGAATCCCATGGACAGAGGAGCCTGGCAGGTTATAGATCACAGGGTCGCACAGGATCAGACACAACTGAAGTGACTTAGCACACACGCCATCTCTACACTCACACTGCTGAAATCCTGAAGTGCAAAGATGATGTGACATCTGCCCTGACCACACGTGTGCACAGGGCCACACACGACACACACTCAGCAAGTCAGGTTACCAAGAACTCGGGCTGCAGAAGGACTAAACATACCTACTTCTTAAAAGAAGCCCTTATTCTAACTAGGGAGGATTTTATTCTTTATTAAAAAATAAAAGCTTGGCCATGCAGTAGTTCATCTGATATGATAACTTGTTTGCCTCTTGCAATTTCAAAACTCTGAGTCTCTTCATTTCCAAAGTTTAATAATATTTTCAGAAGATCAATTAAGTAAGAAGAATTGAAATACCTTTCAGGTTTTTACTATATTTTAAATTTTACTCAGTTCAGCAAATCCTATCACAAAATTCAGCATGACAAACCCTGAAACTAAAACATTCAACAAATAACACTAGACTCAAAATCTAATAATATTTCCAAAGGGTGAAGCAGCTATTTCATCATCTTATCCACAGGGGTTGAGTTATGAGGGCAGAATAAAAACAAAAAAAGCATCACATTCACAAATAAATCCATGGAATGTTGCAAGAAGTATATTAAATCCGTGCATGTATAGAAGTCAACTAAATCAGACCCACAGATGCAAACTTAACAGATTGGAGCCCTGGAAAAATGTCTCCATAAACACAATCATCTCAGAGATGGAAGGATACTTTAAACACTAAACTGCTTCCCCAGGACAAACCCGTGTTATAAACCTAACACAATGATTCTAGATGGCAAAATACCATTCAAAATATAAGGTGCGAGATCAACTCTTTTTTTCCACATTTGAAAATATTTAGGGACAATTTTTTTTTGTATTGACCAGCAATACTTTTTGTATTAAACACAGTAGAAGAGTGTCCCTTTGTCATGACTGATGGCTAGGAAAGATCTTAAAGATCTCTCTCCTGAAAGACCAGCTACTATCCACTCTTATCTAATCTTTTGTAATCTTTTAAGCATTCTGCAGTCCTGAAGATGTATACCCTTCCTGGCTTGGTGAGTTTGTGGCTGAGAAGTTGGATAAAGTTCTTGGGCTTCCCTTGTCGCTCAGATGGTAAAGAATCTGCCCACAATGCAGGAGATCTGGATTCGATCCCTGAGTTGGGAAGATCCCCGGAGAAGGGAAAGGCTACCCACTCCAGTATTCTGGCCTGGAGAATTTCATGGACTGTACAGTCCATGGGGTCACAAAGAATTGGACACGACTGAGAGACTTTTATTCTCAAGGGCGAGAAGAGCTGGCCCACGTGCTTGAGGTGATTTTCTCAAAACGTTTAGAAGCCCTGTTGTCATTTGCTCCTTACACAGATCCTGCGGAGGAGGTACGTTACAGAATAAGACATCTTTATTACGCAGAATGAGAGGAAGCAATAACCAATAACAGAGCCCAAGAGAATAACCGAACTATAGCATCTGCAATGGCAGTAAAGAGAAAAACTTAGGATGCGAGTGTTAGAGACAGCTTCAAGAGGCCAGGTAAATAAGGACTGATTTGTCAACGGGCATAGTTACCTAAAGAGTTAAGAAGAGAAATACAGGTTAAATATTTAAAGTGCATCATGGACTTGGTCTCCATGGAAGCCTTAATATGACACAACCTGTAGACCATCTTTCTCTGGTAGCCTCAGTTGAACTTTGGTGTGTCATGCATCTCGTCCATTCACAAGCAGCCTGTTAGAATGATCTACCTTGTTGACTACTAGCTATTTTTGTAGTTCTAGAAACATTCTTGCTGGGATATTGTTGATTTATTTGGAAACAGCTTGATCTCTTTGATGCTTGCTTTTATGATTAGTTAAGCAGGTCTGGAACGGGGCTCAGTCAAGGGCTAACTGTTGAAGGATGCTTTCAGGAGGAATTTCCCCAGGAATTCTCAGTCTCTGGCTGATGGGCACTGCTAACTAATCCTACTGGGTGCTAGTGCCCTCCTCCTCCTCCTCCTCCTCCTCCTCCTCCTCCTCCTCCTCCTCCCTGGGTCGTTTGCTCATGTGAATGACTGGTCCCCTGCTGAACTTTCTGGGGAGCCCTCTGCAGATTCTTGATATCCCTGCTCTCTGGTTCTGAGCCCTGTAAACTCCAGCAGTCTTGGGGTTCCAGACACTCGCTCCACTCTTCAACTCAGAGGGTCTATCAGACTCTACCTGGTTTTCCTTCCTGCATGCAGCCTGGAAACTCTCCTGGCAGAATGCTGGAGCCACCACAGGGCTTGTCTCCTATTGATTAAGGATCACTTCTCCTCTCTGCCCAATGTAAAGTGTCCCACGAGTGTTATTTCATTTATTGTGTCTGGGTTTTGGCTGGGTCAGAGGGAGAGTCCGTCTGGTTCCATGTTCTTCCACCTGGGGAGGACCTTTTACATAAAAGCACTGCCTGAGGGGACACTCTGCTCATCTATTTCCCATTCAGCACCCAAACCACCCTCCACACAGAACCTCAGGGGTTAGTTACTGCCTTCCTGCCCGTCTCCACCAGACCTCCTCTTCTGGTTCCAGAGTCACCTTCACCTTGGAGAATGCCACTGGTTCCTCCTTGTCCTATTCTCAGCAAAGCCAGGCCTGTGGCAAGTCTGCCCAGCACAATCCCCTCAACTCTCTGAAATGGAAGAACAGGCATACCCATGACCACGACCTGTCCAGTGGACAGTCATTTCTTGAAGCTCAGGAGTTTGGTGGGTTATTCTCTAGAATGTAAGCTGGTCAAATACTACTAAAGACATGCCATTAACATCTCAAATCTATCATTCTTTGCCTTAAAGATTTTTCTAAACTTAGTCTGCATAACCTCAGATATGCAGATGACACCACCCTTATGGCAGAAAGTGAAGAGGAACTAAAGAGCCTCTTGAAAAAAAAATAAACAAATAAAGAGCCTCTTGAGGAAAGTGAAAAAGCTGGCTTAAAACTCAACATTCAGAAAACTAAGATCCAGGCATCCAGTCCCATCACTTCATGGCAAATAGATGGGGAAACAATGGAAACAGTGACAGACTTTATTTTCTTGGGCTCCAAAATCTCTGCAGATGATGACTGCAGCCATGAATTTAAAGACACTTGTTCCTTGGAAGACAAGCTGACAAACCTATACAGCGTTTTAAAAAGCAGAGACATTACTTTGCTGACAATAGTCCAGATAGTCAAAGCTATGGTTTTCCCAATAGTCATGTATGAATGTGAGAGCTGGATCATAAAGAAGGCTGAGCGCTGAAGAACTGATGCATTTAAACTGTGGTGTTAGAGAAGACTCTTGAGAGTTCCTTGGACTGAGGAGATCAAACCAGTCAATCCTAAAGGAAATAAACCCTGAATAGTCATTGAAAGGACTGATGCTGAAGCTTCCATACTTTGGCCATCTGATGCCAAGAGCCAACTCATCGGAAAAAACCTTGATGCTGGAGAAGATTGAAATCAAGAGGAGAAGGGAACGACAGAGGATGAGAGGTTGGATGGCATCACCAACTCAATGGACACAAGTTTGAATAAGCTCCGGATGATGGTGAAGGACAGGAAAGCCTGGCGTGCTGCAGTCCATGGGGTTGCAAAGAGTCAGACAGGACTAAGGGACTAAAAAACAACAGGAACAAAACTTAGTCTACAGTCCACATCAACAGCAACAACAACACAAACACAAAGAAGAGCATAGTTCCTTAGCATTAGCTGTAATACAGAAAGCAAAAGGACTTGTTCAGAATATGCCTGGACGCTAAATCGTATCAACCGAAGCCATGCCCACCACTCACAAGAGACAGTTTATAAGGGATGACAATTAAATTTCAAAGCCTAAATGAATTAGTGAAAAATGCTTCAAGAGTTCAGTATGCCCCACAGCAGATTTCAAGTCCAATGGAAGGCTGTGTTAAAATTATAAGTCATTTATAATTAAGCTAACTTACTAAAATCACACTGTTCTTTAAGATGCAGCTATTTTCAGAGAAATTCTGATGGTATGCTACAAACTGAAGGGGAAAACAAAGGATCTAGAACTCTGGAAGTAAAAATATTTTAATTAGATCACTAGCTTATGTATGATTTTAATGTAATTATTATGAAAGAATCTCAACAATCATTCTAAGGAATATTATGGTGGTACTGAAAAGATCACAAACTTAGGGAGGTCTGAATTCTGCATTTCCATTTAGCACCTCTTCTTCACTCTCCTAACCTTACCTGCTGCCCCTCTGCAGGGGACGGTGTCCACTCCATCCCCATGTGCTTGCCTCCTTACTCAGGCCTCAGTCCTCACGTGTCCTCCAGCAAGGGCCCTCCCTCCCCACCACTGTTACATAATCTTGCTTTATTTTCTTTGATACAATTGTCTGAAATTATCCTTTTTAAAAATCATATACACATTTACCATCTATTTCTCCCTACATCTGTGACTACAAATGCAAATGTTACTCGCTCAGTCATGTCCAACTCTTTGCGACTCCATGGACTGTAGCTCACTAGGCTCCTCTGTCCACAGAATTCTCCAGGCAAGAATACTGGAGTGGGTAGCCATTCTCTTCTCCAGGAGATCGAACCCAGGTCTCCTGCATTACAGGCAGATTCTTTACCATCTGAGCCACCTGGGAAGTCAAATGCAAGCTGACTTCCACATCTCAAGTCCATTTCTCTCACTACTCGCTTAGACAAACATGGAAATGGTCTTATGTTCTTTATTTTGGCTCATATAGTCAATATTAACGCTTCTTACTTGTTGAAAAATATATTTCCTATTGGTTATGAAAACCTACACAAGGCATCCAGCAGTTACACTTGTAATGGCTAACTCATCTTCTGAACCATCTGACGACCCAACTACTACTGGTACCAGTACTTGTCTCTGCCTACAGCCATGGTTTATCCACTCTCTGATGTTTTACTACTGATCAAGGCGGACTCTATTCCTGCCCATAAAAGCAATCAGTCATACTATCACTTTATATGCAGAAGAGTTATAACAAAAGCTATTTATGGGTATTTTCCCCCACAACTATACAGTCGCTTATATGTCATGTTCATTAGACAACCAGCTAAAGTAGAATGTCCTCCTTCCATGCAGAAACACTCAGGGCACTGCAGGCACGTGCTCAGCCGTGTCCCGCTCTTTTGTGACCCCATGGACTGTAGCCCCCCAGGCTCCTCTGCCCATGGGATTCTCCAGGTGAGAACACTGCAGTGGCGGCCATTTCCTCCTCCAGGGGATCTTCCCAACCCAGGATTGACCCACATTTCCTGCTGTGTCTCATGCACTGTGGGCAGATTCTTTACCACTGAGCCACCAGGGAAGTCCACTTAGGGTAAACCACCCATTCAAATGTTTTTCTAGGGTGGATGCACCCCAGGAGGGTTCTAAAGCTCTTTCCTTCTGCCCACACTAAGAATCTGCCATGTACCCCTCATAACTGTTGGGATGGGTCACGTTCCTCCTTTCACAGGGGGCAGGAATTTATCCTCTGTGCCGAGAATGCTTATCAAATACATGAGGAACTATCATATATGCACTCTCAACTACAGATGCACTAACACCTGGGATGGATTCTGTTTGTTCCAATGCAACAGTCAGAAATGGACCTGGCCCTAACCTTGGCCCCTAGGCAGTTACATGAGTTCATGTACTAATAATTCAGCCTCTGTCCCAACTCCCAGAGCTGCTGCCTGCCCAGTCCCAGTCCCTGATGGGAGCGGGATGAGACAGTGCACTATGGACATGACCAGTGCTGGAGGTGAAGGGGACCTTACCTTTCCATCCCCTGCTCTCTCCACCCTCATCGACTTGTCTGACCCAGATTTTCTGGGAAGCTATGTAGTGGGCAAACACTGTAATGCCCTCACATCATATAGCCAACCCTTATATTACATGTTATCTCCTCCAGAGCCAGAAAGGAAAAATCAGTTTAGTTTGTAGGGCTGCTTGTTAAAGAGGAAGGAGGTTTATTCTAAGAGACTCTTCCCTGTGGACCACAGATATTTAATTTGGGATTTTAGAAAATTTTTTCAATGGTATACTATAGGATACCAACTCACAGATTTTTAATATACGTTACACACAAACTGGTTCTGTAAGCAAGTTATGAAGCAGTGAGTCAAACCTATTTCTCTATCATAAGAATTCTTAGAACCCTTAATACACTGACATGTACTACGTGTAATACATTACTATGTGTACATGTACTACAAAGTTAAATGAGGCAAATTCAGGGCAAAGTGTTTCTGGAACTTATTTGATCATGGACTGTTTTATCAGAGGCTATCTTTTCAGTCCTCTGTTTCTGCGAAATACATCAGGAAGTGCTGCAGCTAACAAAAAACAAAAAAATTATGTTTATCAAAATAGTACATGTATATTCCTTAAGTTAAATAGTACCCACAAGGATTCATGATGAAGCATATTAGTGCCTCACTCAGTGCTCCCCATCTGTCTGTCTCTTTTTTTTTTTTTTTTTTAACCACATCAGGCAGCACGCAAGGCCTTAGTTCCCAGCTGCTGCTAAGTCATTTCAGTCGTGTCCGACTCTGTGCAACCCCATAGACGGCAGCCCACCAGGCTCCCCCATCCCTGGGAGGCAAGAACACTGGAGTGGGTTGCCACTTCCTTCTCCAATGCATGAAAGTGAAAAGTGAAAGCGAAGTCACTCAGTCGTGTCCGACTCTTAGTGACCCCGTGGACTACAGCCTACCAGGCTCCTCTGTCCATGGGATTTTCCAGGCAAGGGTATTGGAGCAGGGTGCCATTGCCTTTTCTGTTAGTTCCCAGACCAGGGATCAAACTCATGCCCCCTGCACTGGAAGAGCAGCCTCTTAACCACTGGACTATAAGGGAAGTCCCTGTCCTGCCTTTTGAAAGCAGCTACAGTCAGTTCTTCCAGTATTTACCTTCATTTTTTCTAAATAACATGTCAATACTGATATTTTTTCATGTTTTCCCATTTTAAATATTGCTTACTGATTTCCTGCTGTGAAAGCTGAGGACTAGCTTCCTTAAACCCCTCCCATCCCTCCACACAAACACGCCTCCACTGCATCTTCCCAATAACCTACAATTCTGGCTCGAATCCATATGCCACATTTAATTATTATCAGAATATATATACATATATAGATATATAGAATCTATAACTGAGCCATGTATTTTTTCTTGTAAAACAGCATTTTCTTAGTGTTAATAGTCACCTTAATTGCTTAGTTTTTGGAAAACATTCCTGTCACTAATACATAATCAAACTCTCCAATCAGAGCTTATAAACCCAGCCCAACATGCTCAAGCACCCTGGACAGTCTCCCCGGGAAAACACTGCTCCTGGAATCCTCTGCGGGCTCTTCCTGCTTCCGTCTGGGCTGCTCTCCAGACCTGCTGAAGCTTTTCTTCACCATCATCCTAGAAATTCTGTTTCTCTCCTCAACTGGACAGATCTGCTAAGAGCAGCTCGTCTCTCTTCCACACTCTCTCTTCCTTCTTACTGATTTATTCCCTTATTTGTAGAGCATATCCTCCAGCCACTTCCTGATAAGTCTGCACATGAGCTCAACTGGAGCCCTTGGATGCCTGGAAGTTACTATTTCTTCACACTGGCTGAAACTTTGGCTAAGTAAATAAAGTGAAAGGGAAAGTTGCTCGGTCGTATTCAACTCCTTGTGACCCCATGGACTATACAGTCCAAGGAATTCTCCAGGCCAGAATACTGGAGTGGGTAGCCATTCCCTTCTCCAGAGGATCTTCCCAACCCAGGAATCAAACCCAGGTCTCTCCCCTTGCAAGTGGATTCTTTACCTGCTGAGCCACAAGGGAAGCCCAAGAATACTGGAGTGGGTAGCCTATCCCTTCTCCAGCGGATCTTCCTGATCCAGGAATTGAACCAGGGTAAGTAAATACACAGTAAAAATCATTTTCTACTTACAGGATTGCTGCTGAAACGTTGCACTTCCTTAGGACCTTTATGAAGGCTTTCGTGATTTTTCGCTCTGACTGTAGTGAAATGTACAAAATTACATACTGAAGATGGCTCTCTCCCCACTCATTATGTCCTTGGTGGACCCTTTCCAACTCAGTCATATCCTTCAGCTCTGAACAGTCTTCTTGTATTACTTCTTTAGTGAATGTGTCTCTTTTTCTCTTCCCTCTCTTTCTCAAGCTCCTAGTATACAGGACTTAAAAATTAACTCTCTAATTTTCTAAGCATTCTCAGCTTTTCTCAGTCTTTTTGTTCTTGCATGTAAAGGTTTAACATTATCTTTTGTTCTTTTAAAACAACTTTATTTTTAAACTATTTCTGACTGCACTAGGTCTTCGCGGCTGGCTGCAGGTTTTCTCTAGCTGTCGCGAGAAGGGGGCCACGCTTCGTCTCAGGGTGTGGGCTCCTCGCTGGGGTGGCTCGGGCTCTAGGCTTCAGCAGTGGGGCCCCCAGCTCTAGAGTGCGGGCTCAGCAGTGGCGGCACGGGCTTAGCTGCTCCATGGCATGTGGAATCTTCCTGCACCAGGGATTGAACCCATGTCCCCTCCACTGACAGGTGGATTCTTATCCACTGAACCACCGGGGAAGTCCTACCATCATCTTTTAATGCTTCCCTTAAAGCCTTCTACTTCTGCAATCGTGTATTTGATGCCCAAGAGCTTTCTTGTTCTCTATCCCTTCTCTAGAGCATCCTCTTTGTGCCTCATAAATGCAAAATGGTCTCCTGTAAGATACACCTGGCGTTATTAATTAGTTTTTGTTCTTAAGTTTTCTTCTGCTCCCATCATAGTGTCTCATTCCTCTGTGGGTCTTTAAAAATAATTACTATTTTTAATTTATTTTGGCCCTGTTCCTTTTGGAACCTTTCTTCAATTGGGTATTACTCCTTAGCTGTGCATTCATACTCAAGAGTGAGGCACCACCAGGCTGATGAGAAGCACGTAGAGAGGGGGGGGGCCCATCGTCAGGGGCACTAGGGTGCAGACCCAACTGTTTCATCAGAGACTCCCCAGTGTCCATCCCTGCAGCTCCTTTCTCGCAGGCTGGTCAGCTTCTCAGATGACCTCTCCAATTCTCTGCCCAGGGGAGACAAGTTTGACTGCCAGGGTTCTAGGAGGCACCAGAAAGAGGCCTAACAAACAATGTAATCTTTTAAGAAGTCGTTCAAACGCTAGTCAAGAAAAGTTTTACAACAGGATAGAGGAAAGCGAGTGGCTTGCCCAAGAGCATAGAATCAGTAGCAGATGGAGCCAGGACTGGGGTCTTCCGACTCTATCAACAGTGCTCTCTTTCTATGACACCACCTCAGATCTAAAATGATATTTCCGTCACGTGACACATGTTAAGACTTGCCCAGTATACTCTGGCTTTTACTTAAATTACAGATGAGGCTGTTCTCCAAACACTTACTTTTCATTTTGTAACATATAAACTATAATGTACTAATATATCTAAGTCACCGGGTGAGAGTGAAGAACGACAAATAAAATTTCAGTGTTCCAAAACCTATTCCCCATCTCCAGCTCTGGTTCGCCCAGTGAAAACAGTGGCCACGATAACCACTGTGGCAGGGCACACACCGCGTCTGATAAGGGCCGCCTCACGGACTCCTGACCACAACTCCAGCAGGCGGGGACACTCATCTAAGCTACACACGTTGAGACTAAGAGATTCAACAACTTCCTGAAGGTCTCACAGACAGTGTGCGACAAAGCTGAGCCCCTTTCCACAGCCAGCACTCAGGTTCCTTTTCCTCCTGCTCTAAAGGGAAGACAAGAAAAGGAAGCAAAGGGAAAGAGCCACCCAGGATCTGCTGCTCGGAGGACACGAGGTCAGGGGTTCTCCTCTCTCGGGATGTTCTGTCTGCTGCACTGCTCCTGCCACCGTTTATCCCATGCTCAGCTTTTCAGAACTCATTTCCATAAAACGGCAACAGGTAGTGATACCAACAAAACAAAACAAAACCAAGCAAAACATGTTTTGGAAAGCTTATTAAAGAGCTTTACCTGAAACTCCTGTCTTTTATCACTCCAAACTTATAAAGATGGCATGTAATGTACTGTGGGAAACTTTGAGACTGCACATGAATATCAGAGCCAATTCCCCAAACTCACCTCTTATTTTTCTTGTAATTTTCCAGTTGTTGGGACTGCATATGTTTGTGTCTCTCTAATTCACACTGTCCACATAAATCCTCCAGATTCAGCAGGTGGTTTTCTACCTCCTCAAAACTAGCCTCTAAATGAGCTGAAAGTATACAAGGTCAAAAAGGAAATAAATGTCAAAAATCAGAACCCTTGATCATGGAGAAAAGAAAAAGTGTCTGAAAGTTAAAAGTTTGAACTGTTGAGATTATTTTGCATTTATTTAAAATTTTTATTAAACTTTCTTGAAGCAAAATAAAATGTAGCAACATTAAAATATATTTCAAATTATTTTTGAGTATATTTTTATATCTCGAACATTTTAAAGATACAACTTCCGAAAATACACATCGTTAGCCAGGATAGGGAAACAGAGTATCTTGATTAATCTGATGTTGATATCTTAATGATTGCATATACCACACATGAATAATCATTTTCCAAATAATAAGAATATATCAAAATATAATTAACACAAATTACGCCAAACATAATTTAATATTTGAGATTTCAAGTTACTTTCACATTGTTTTGCCTTGAACATGATATACATAAATCTCCAAGGCACTGCACACCCACTCAGGAAACATCGCTCACTGTCCACTGGTCTTTCAACCACTCCACATTGCCTCTAGGCCACAGAACTCGGCAGATGGAGGTCCTCTCTGTCAAATCCTTCATTTAAAACACTGAAGTCACAGCCTGCAGAGATTATTTCAGTGCCCTGCCCAAGGTCACCTAGCTAGTGATGAGCAGTCAGGGATCAAAACTGAGTCTCTCTTTCACACAATGATTTCCAGTTGATAGGTGCTTAAGTAAACCAAGACTTTACGGTTGCAGGGGTGAGGACCAGTTGTTTTCTTAGACAACAGAAAAGTTTGAGGGGTCAAAGGTTTTAGACCTCAGACAGCATCATGGCTGTCTACCAGGCACTCACCACATGTCCCAGACACTGGGACACAAAGATGAAAAAAGAGAAACCGTGTGCTCAGAGAGCTCTGTTTCAGAGACAACACAGCCTGACAGAGGGTGAGGGCCTGTGAACACCAAAGGACAGGCATCTGCCACAGACGGGTGAGTGTGAGACTCGGCAAGAATGCGTGTCATGGGGGTCGAGGCGGGGAGAGCCAGCTGGCTGTGCTGCTTTGCAGCCTCAGTTCCATCAAACAGCTAAGATTCAAGGGTGCTGGGTCTAATTCCTTCCCTCAGCCACTAGACTGCCATGTGACTTTCTAAGTTACTTTCTGTAGCACCAACATAAGGAGCAAGTTTCGAATTCCATGGACAGAGGAGCCTGGTGGGCTACGGTCCATGGGATTGCAGAGTCGGACATGGCCGAGCGACCAACACTTTCACTTTTTCTTTTCCGGAATTAAAACTTGCAGTTTTAGGTTTACTAAGATGCAAAATTTGCCTGTTTTAAATGAATTTGTTTGACCCACAGATATTAAATCCAGAAATATACACATCAAAAAAATTTTTTTAGCCACATGGTATGGCACGTGGGACCTTAGTTCCCCAGTGAGAGTCACTCAGTCGTGTCCGACTCTACAATCCCATGGACTATACTATATCCCATGGAATTCTCCAGGCCAGGATACTGGAGTGGGGAGCCTTTCCCTTCTCCAGGGGATCTTCCCAACCCAGGGTCGAACCCAGGTCTCCTGCATTGCAGGAGGATTCCTACCAGCTGAGCCACGAAGAAAGCCTTTAAACTTGGGGGAAAGTGAAGTTGCCTCCACCCGGCTCCCCAAACAAAGATCCAACCCGCACCCCCTGCATTGGAAGGCAGAGTCTTAATCACTGGACTACCAGGCAACTCCCCACATTTTTTAATATCCTAAATTTTAACTCTACTAAATATCTGTGCTTTTGTACTTGGTAGGGTTTAGGGCTTAAAAAGATTTGGATTTAGGAGGAAAAATTAAATTTTACTAAAAAGTTAAAATGTGGCAAGTAGTTTAGCACTCCTCTTCAAGAACATTTTAGGTAATGACTTTTATCATAATTGATACATCACCGTAGATCAGTGTAAGTCTGGAAAAGACTGATAATGCAGTTCATAACAGTTTTGAATCTATCTTCAGGGGTTGCACACAACAGCTACTACCTGTGACTATGGAAAGCCTAACCTGAAACAGTTAGCAAAAATCTAAGTTTTAATCAATGAAAAATTACATCTAAGATTTTCAGAAATGTCATCAGTGGTACCTGAGGAGTATATACTTGGAAAAGAAAACAGGAAAAATGGTGTTAATGATCAGTTGCTGTACAGATTATTTTTTTGTTATTAAATGGAAAAACGAGTGGGAGCCTCAGCCTGGGAGCTTGTGCTACTGGCCCTAAAGGAGGAGTGTTCAGCTCACTCTGTTAGAACTAGTTTGACAGGGTCTTACAAGACGATCATAGCTAACAGGATTATTTAAAGGCTATTTCACTTTGATTAGTGATAAGAACTAGAATAATTACATTTAATATGGAATCCATTTAGCTCTAAGCTACTTGGTTCCTTTAGCATCAAGCATGCTATCCTCAGCATACAGGGGGCTGGATAACAGAGAGGCTTTGACGTATAGGCCAGTAGCGTGTCCTGGAGCTGGACGGCAACCTGAGACTTAAAGTGCTTGGGAGAGTCCAGGGTCATGTTATGGCTCCTGCCCAACTCCCAGTTTTCCCCTTTAGAAGTTTCAAAGGCTCCTGAGGACTTATAGTTTAACTCCCTACCCGAGCATTCAGGGAGCTCTCACTCCCTGCTCAGAGACTACTTTTCTAGCCTCACCACCACTCTCCTTCATGACTGCTCATCACTCCAAGGAGGGTCCCGCGTGTGCCTGCCTGTCCCGAGGGGCTTTGCTTCTCCCCCGCCCCCAACCCCACATCTCCCTGGCAGGTTCACGTCAGAGCTCTCTCTCCCTCATCTGTGCTTCCATTGACCTATGAACCCTGCCCAGGACTCATACTCTGACATTATACCACTATTTTGCACTCTTATATTTCTCAGCATTCTGTAAATACCTTAAGGGTAAAGACTATATCTTTGCAACATCCAGTCCCATCATTTCATGGCAAATAGATGGGGACAAAGTGGAAGCAGTGACAGATTTCATTTTCTTGGGCTCCAAAGTCACTGCAGATGGTGACTGCAGCCACGAAATTAAAAGATGCTTGCTCCTTGGAAGAAAAGCCAGAACAAACCTAGACAGTATATTAAAAAGCAGAGACGTTACTTTGCCAAAAAAGGTCCATCTAGCCAAAGTTATGGTCTTTTCAGTAGTCATGTATGGATGTGAGAGTTGGACTAGAATGAAGGCTGAGCATCGCAGAATTGACACTTTTGAACTGTGGTGATGGAGAAGACTCTTGAGAGTCCCTTGGACTGCAAGGAGATCCAACCAGTCAATCCTAATGGAAATCAATCCTGAATATTCACTGGAAAGACTGATGCTGAAGCTCCATACTTTGGTCACCTGATGCAAAGAGCTGACTCACTGGAAAAGACTCTGATGCTGGGAAAATTGAGGGCAGCAGGAGAAGGGGGCGACAGAGGATGAGATGGTTGGATGGTATCATCAACTCAATGGACATGAATCTGAGCAAACTCAGGAGACGGTGAAGGACAGGGAAGCCTGACGTGCTGCAGTCTGTTGGGTCACAAAGAGTTGGACACAAATTAGCCTGAACAACAACGAAACACTTGGTCTGCTGAATGCAATTAAGAAAGATTTCTGGAGATACAATGATTCTATCACTCTGAAACAAAAAATAATAACCAAGAAAGCAAATCTATGATTCATATTCATCTAATTTACATATGAGGAGGTTATGCTAAATTTTGTCAATGAGCAAATTAAACATGGGCAGAGAACTTTGAAAACACTGTTATCAGTATACAAAGTTAGGCCCCAGTGAGTTAAAGCAGAAGCAGCCATGGAACTTCTCCATTTTAACTCTTATCAGGCTTGAGGTCAGTAATAAAATATATAAGAACTGTACCAATGAACATGAATTTTCTTCCCTTTTTATATGAAAACTTTACAAAAATCTCTTTAAATAATAAGCATATATATAGTATGCACTCTGAATATTTTATATTGAGTTTAAACAGGTGGAGATTTAATTTCACACCCGGCTCATCTGCTAGGAAACAGTTGCAGATTGGAGTAAATCTGGTAACTAGACTTAGAATGCGCGTGCATAAGACACTAGCAGGCCTCCACAGACACAAAAGTACCTTCACAAGAAGTTCAGCCTCATCATCTTGTGCACTATAACAACGGTATATGTCTCAGTGAGCAATCGGTGGGGAGGATGGGTGGAATCTTACTGGGAAGGGCCATCTGGGAGAGCCTAACAGCTGTGCAGGAAAGAGCGTCACAGACCCTCGTGTGGAGACCGCCCCAGAGGAAGAGCCGTGCTGTCTGGAATTTTCCTTTGTGCCATTTTCAGATGCATACTATGTGTAGCGTGACCCCTGACATATGAAGAGTGGAGCAGCACATTAAAATTCATAACTTCACATTTAATGAGTATTTTCTAGCAAAAATAATTAGCCTCAGGGAACAAAGAAATCTTTGCAAACCCATAGGTCACAGGAGGCCAGGTACTAAACGACCACAAGAGTCTTCTAATGCTTTTGTCACTCTTCATGTGATAGGGTAATGATGGTGTGGTAACAAGGAACTTTTAAGAGTGCATTAAAATCCATCATGGAACAAATGAGATCTGTGCAGTATATACTAAACTGTGTCGAAAGAGAGCTAATATGCCCCTTGAAGGGTCTAATCTCACAACGTAACCTGGACCATAAGATAATCTGTTTCATGAAACCGTAAAAACTGTGACAGTCTCCTAGCTGGATGCACTCTCAAATTCTGTACAGAGAAAGCAGAACAGTAATGCATCTGGTCAGGTCAGATTGAAAGAAAGAGGCAAGCAAGCTCAGTACAAGGCTGTCATTCTCTTACAGAACTGTGTTATCTAAGAATTAACAGAATCTTCTGTTCTAGATGAAGGTGTCTTTTTAAGTAGCTCATACAAAATAAACTAAGCAACAGAGAATTCAGAAACGCTCTTGACATGTTACTTTTAAAATAGGAATAGGATTAGACTACCCTCTAGTGGAAGTTCAGGAGAATTCAATAAATATGTTCCAAACAGCAGTTTCACAGCAAAATGCACAGAACAAGTGTTGTAGGGAAAACCACTAGGCCACACTTTCTTCAGTTTAAGTCTGAATTTTGCAATAGAAGCTCATGATCTGAGTCACCGTCAGTCCCACTAGTGACCCAGATAACCACAACGGTGTTGTCACTCACCTAGAGCCAGAAATCCTGGAGTGTGAAGTCAAGTAGGCATTAGGAAGCATTACTACAAATAAAGCTGCGTGTGATGGCATTCCAGCTGAACTGTTTCATATCCTAAAAGATGACTCTGTAAAAGTGCTGCACTCAAGATCCCAGCAAATTTGGAAAACTCAACAGTGGCCCAAGGACTAGAAAAGGTCAGTTTTCATTCTAATCCCAAAGAAGCGCAATGCCAAAGAATGTTCAAACTACTGTACAATTGCACTCATTTCACACGCTAGCAAAGTAATGTTCAAAATCCTTCAACCTAGGCTTCAACAGTATGTGAACCAAAAACTTCCAGATGTACAAGCTGGATTTTTAAAAAGGTAGAGGAACCAGAGATCAAATTGCCAACATCCGTTGGATCACAGAAAAAGTAAGAGAATTCCAGAAACATATCTATCTCTACTTCATTGACTACGCTAAAGCCTTTGACTGTGTGGATCACAACAAACTGGGAAATTCTTAAAGTGATGGGAATACCAGACCACCTTACCTGCCTCCTGAGAAACCTGTATTCAGGTCAAGAAACAAAAGTTAGAACCCAATATGGAACAATGGACTGGTTCAAAACTGGGAAAGGAGTATGTCAAGGCTGTCTGTTGTCACCCTGCTTGTTTAACTTACATGCAGAGTACATCGTGCAGCTAAGCAACAAGAAAGCGTTGGTGGGTCAGTCGGTAAAGAATCCGCCTGCAACACAAGAGAGCGTCTGCAGTGCAGGAGACCCAGGGATCAAACCTGGAAGATCTCCTGGAGAAGGAAATGGCAACCCACTCCAGTATTCTTGCCTGGGAAATCCCATGGACAGAGGAGACTGGCGGGCTACAGTCCACGGGGTCACAAGAGTCAGACATGACTTAGCACTAACCAAGAAAGCGTACAGAATCTGGAGGACAATATTCCATTATATCCTTACACACTATTTTTCAATATACAGAATACTACACTGTTTTTCTCACATTTCACACCAGAGTTTTGTACTCTTAACTACTGTGTTCAGTTCAGTTGCTAAGTTGTGTCCAAATCTTCGCAACCCCATGAACTGCAGCATGCCAGGACTCCCTTTCCATCACCAACTCCCGGAGTTCACTCAAACTCATGTGCATCGAGTCGGTGATGCCATCCAGTCATCTCATCCTCTGTCCTCCCCTTCTCCTCCTGCCCCCAATCCCTCCCAGTAACAAGGTCTTTTCCAATGAGTCAACTCTTCGCATGAGGTGGCCAAAGTATCAGAATTTCAGCCTCAGCATCAGTCCTTCCAGTGAACACCCAGGACTGGTCTCCTTTAGGATAGACTGGTTGGATCTCCTTGCAGTCCAAGGGACTCTCAAGAGTCTTCTCCAGCACCACAGTTCAAAAGCATCAATTCTTCGGCGCTCAGCTTTCTTCACAGTCCAACTCTCACATCCATACATGACCACTAAAAAAACCCATAGCCTTGACTAGATGGACCTTTGTTGGCAAAGTAATGTCTCTGCTTTTGAATATGCTATCTAGGTTGGTGATAACTTTCCTTCCAAGGAGTAAGCATCTTTTAATTTCATGGCTGCAATCACCATCTGAAGTGATTTTAGAGCCCCCAAAATAAAGTCTGACACTGTTTCCACTGTTTCCCCATCTATTTCCCATGAAGTGATGGGACTGGATGCCATGATCTTCGTTTTCTGAATGTTGAGCTTTAAGCCAACTTTTTCACTCTCCTCTTTCACTTTCATCAAGAGGCTTTTTAGTTCCTCTTCACTTTGTGCCATAAGGGTGATGTCATCTGCATATCTGAGGTTATTGATATTTCTCCCAGCAATCTTGATTCCAGCTTGTGCTTCTTCCAGTCCACAGTTTCTCATAATGTACTCTGCATAGAGGTTAAATAAGCAGGGTGACAATATACAGCCTTGACATACTCCTTTTCCTGTTTGGAACCAGTCTGTTGTGCCACGTCCAGTTCTAACTGTTACTTCCTGACCTGCATACAGATTTCTCAAGAGGCAGGTCAGGTGGTCTGGTATTGCCATCTCTCTCAGAATCTTCCACAGTTTATTGTGATCCACACAGTCAAAGACTTTGGCATAGTCAATAAAGCAGAAGTAGATGCTTTTCTGGAACTCTCTTGCTTTTTTGATGATCCAGCAGATGTTGGCAATTTGATCTCTTGTTCCTCTGCCTTTTCTAAAATCAGCTTAAACATCTGGAAGTTCACGGTTCACGTATTACTGAAGCCTGGCTTGGAGAATTTTGAGCATTACTTTACTAGCGTGTGAGATGAGTGCAACTGTGCGGTAGTTTGAGCATTCTTTGGCATTGCCTTTCTTTGGGATTGTAATGAAAACTGACCTTTTCCAGTGTAGGACAAGCTAAATTGTGTAACGTCCATCCAAAGCCTCCCTTCAAAGACAATGGTTTTGTAAATCTGCAAAGGCCAGAGAGACTCCCAGGAGAAAGTGAGCATCCTGGCGGCAGCTGCCTGGTCTAGTCCACTGCTGTGTCCCCTCAGCCCACAAATGGTGCACAGGACCCACAGACGCCTAACATGTACCAGGCACCCTCCCCTCACCAAGGGCCCTCCAGCTACCCTGTAAAGCAGGTTCTCTCATCTCCAATCCTAAAAGCAAAGAAATTAAAGCTTACAGAAGTCAGGAAACCTGCATGGAGTCTCACAGTTAGGAAGCTGGGGAACTGCGGTCCAAACCCAGATCTGAAAGTCAGTTCACAGCTCTTCTTTCCCAATTCCTGGCATACCTTTATTTATTATCTCTTTTTTTTTTAAATGACAAGCCTCACCAGTGATTATCTATTACACAGGCTTTGTAAGTTGGATGGATCACATCCCATTAAAAAAACAACATGAGTGGATTATCTGTTCTTACTTAATTCCTGAGGGAGCATGTAATCAGGAGCCATATTTATTAAGCCACAGGATAACACAGCTAAAAGCATCATCAAAGGTTCAAATTGCTCACATCATATTAATCCCTTATTCTTTAATAAGGGCAGACCCTCTAGAGAGCAAGGCAAGACTCAAAGAGTTAAGTGGCCTAGGAAATACAGGGACTGAATGGATATGGTATTAGATATGACAGTGAAAGGGTAAAAGTTCAGCGAAGTTAAGAGAATCCTGTGACTACATATAGATTAGTTACTATTTTCTTCTAAGTAATTTTTATTTTTCATTATTGCTTGACTAAGCCTTGTAATACTATATCAAAGTAATTAGGTAATGACAAAGAGCATTCTGAGGCTACCCCGCAAAAGGGAAGCTATCAGGACTTCCCCGGTGGTTCAGCTGGTAAAGAATCTGCCTGCAATGCAGGAGACCCCAGTTTGAATCCCAAGTCAGAAAGATCGCTGGAGAAGAGATAGGCTACCCACTCCAGTATTCTTGGGCTTCCCTGGTGGCTCAGCTGGTAAAGAATCTGCCCGCAACACGGGAGACTTGGGTTCCATCTCTGGGTTGGGAAGATCCCTTGGAGAAGGGAAAGGCTACCCACTCTGTATGTTGGCCTGGAGAATTTCATAAACTGTGTAGTCCATGGGGTCACAAAGAGTCAGACCCAACTGAGCGACTTTCACTTCACCTCCAAAATAAGAAATCCACAGTTTATGGGCAAGCATTAAAACCAAATGATTCAAATTTCTAAGAATGGTGCACAATCTCATTAAAATGAATTCACGAAATACGTTAAAAATATAGACATGTATTTATACAAGCCAGCAAATTTTGTTTCCAAATGTTTTCCTCAGGCAACGGCAATAGCAGAAATAAACAAATGGGTCTAGATCAAACTATAAAGATATTTGTACAGCAAAGGAAACCATCAACAAAATGAAATGGCAGCCTCCTGAATGGGAAAAGATACTGCACATGATACATACGATAAGGCGTTAATAAACAAAGTAAGTAAAGAACTCACAACTCAAAAACAAAACAAACAATCTGATTAAAAAAATAGGCAAAGGACCTGTATAAACATTTTCCCAAGGACCTGAAAAAACAGATACATGAAGAGATGCTCAACATGGCTAATCATCAGGAAATGCAAATCAAAACCATAGCATCACCTCGCACCTGTCAGAATGGTTATTACTAAAGGACTCACCTCGCACCTGTCAGAATGGCTATTACTAAACGACAGCTGCTGGCAAGGGGAGCCCTTGGGCACCGCTGGCGGGAATGTAATTTGGTATAGCCCCCACTATGGAGAACAATACGGAAGTTCCTTAAAAAATCAAAAGTAGAGCTACCGTATGATCCAGCTACTCTGCTCCTTGGTATTTATCGAAAGAAAATGGAAAGAGTCATGGGGAAAGATACACGTGCCCCCGCCACAGTCACTGCAGCGTTTTAGTTACAACAGCCAAAACATGGAAGGAAACCGAAACGGCCCTCAACAGACGAGCAGATAAAGGAGATGTGGTGCATATACACAACGGAGCCTTACTCAGCCACACACACAGTGGAATAACGCCGTTCACAACAACACGGATAGACCCAGGGGGTGATATGTCATGTGGAGTGACTGAGAAAGACAAACACCGTGTGACTGCATTTGTATGTGAAATCTAAAGAACACAAGTGGATGACCAGGACAGAAGACGACTCGCAGGCAGAGAACAAAGCAGTGGAGGCCAGAGGGGAGGGTGGTGGGGCAGCTGGGGGAAGCGGCTGAGGCGGCTCAGAGGCAGAGACTCCCAATTATAGGGCAGCATGGGGCGCGACGTACAGCGCAAGGATGCCCCTGGTATCAGCGCGCCTGTGTGTGGCGGCAGATGGCCACTAGGCTTAGAATGGTGATCAATTCATCACGTACGGTGGGCTTCCCCGGTGGCTCAGAGGTTAAAGCGTCTGCCTCCAATGCAGGAGACCTGGGTTCGATCCCTGGGTCGGGAAGATCCCCTGGAGAAGGACATGGCAACTCATTCCAGTATTCTTGCCTGGAGAATCCCATGGACGGAGGAGCCTGGTAGGCTACAGTCCATGAGGCTGCAAAGAGTCGGACATGACTGAGCGACTTCACCTCCATAATGTATATAAAGGGTGAAAAAATGGAAAGTTGCTCAGTCGTGTAGGACTCTTTGCAACCCATGGAATAGACAGTCCATGGAATTCTCTAGGCCAGAATGCTGGAGTGGGTAGCCTTTCCCTTCTCCAGGGGATCCTCCCAACCCAGGGATTGAATCCAGGTCTCCAGTACTGCAAGCATATTCTTTACCAGCTGAGCCACCAGGGAAGCCCAAGAATACTGGAGTAGGTAGCCTATCCCTTCTCCAGAGGATCTTCCCAACCCAGGAATTGAACCAGGGTCAAGCACTATAAGATACAATGTACATACAGTGTACATAAGTGTACACTATGTTGTATACCTGAAACTAATATAATATTGCAGGTCAACTATACTTCAATGAAAAATAAGAATTAAATTATTTGGAAGTGACTGTCGAGACTGATACTTCTGCTTTAATTTAATTTGCTTTAATTTAGCTTTAATTTGCCTTTGGTGGTCGATGTTCTCAGATTAGTAAAGACAGAACTCAAGTGAGCATTTGGGAAACCCATCACAGTCATTTAAAAAGTCAAAACGCAGTTTCTGAAGATGGTATCACATCAACTAAACATCACTTCTTCAGGACAGTAGAATCCTAATTGAGAAGGAAAATACACTATATTCTATCTTAAGTAGAATTAACTATGAGAATAATTAGAACTGAAGCCAAATGCATTTAATCAGCAGAGTGGCATCAAACAAATAACATTTTTAAACAGAATCTAGGCTGGAAAGGAAAGCGGGATAGTATCATAGGTGGATGTCTCTGCAAAGAAATATACAACCATTGAAAAACAAAGACTCAAAGAGATACAGGAAGAGATGCTGAACAGAAAGTCACTAAAAGGAATATTCCCCCAGTGTCTTGGAGGCTTTTTCTGTCAGTTATCAAAGGCTTGAGAAGGACCATTCCTACACCTACAAGAGGGAAATAAGGCCAGAGGGCCTTCCTCCTAAACCCAGAGCCTCTTTTCCCCACCCTGCTTTCAGAAATAACAGAACACTGATTCCAGGGCTTCAGGAATGCGGGTCATGGGGTCTGCTGACAGGTACCACTCCAAATGCCTCATCCTCCATTGAGTACGTCATCACTGCAGCTGGGATCCTGGATACACACCTTACTGTGTGTGACCCTGAGCAAGTCTCCACCCCTCCAAGCCCAATTTGCCTGAGCTGTAAAGTAGGATAACAAAAGCTACTTCCGCAGGGATCTTGTGAGGATTGTAAATAATGTCTATAAAGCACCTAACCATCTCCGACATATAGTAGGCGCTACAAACATTAGCGGCATTCCAAATACCAATGGGGTTCATTTTCTTCACACAGAAGTTTTATGCTTTGCTAATTACTTGCTTTGTAAATCAGCTCTGTTTTGCTTTTAAAAATGTAGTATTGAAAAACAGAAGAGACGATGGGATAGCTTTACACCTTCTTAGCTATTAAGACTCAGGTTATTAGCTCAAGAAATTCGTCTCCTATGTAGGTAGCCCCTACCTCTTACTTCACTAAGATCTTAAGCTTGGTTAGAAAATAATAAGCCACAGTGTTATACTATGATGTGGCACTGTCTACCATAAAAGTCAATTTTCTGAATATAAGCCCAAGAAACAAATATCAGCAAGATTCATCCCAATAAAAACAAAAAATAAATATATAATCTTCCACAAGGTATAAAGTTAGACAAACAGGTACCCTCATTTAATTGGATCTATTTAATACTTTATCAGTTTAAGGAGAAAAAAAAGAGCATATTTCAAGACATGAAGCTCTGAGCAAACCCAGTATTAAAAGCAACAACTTCCAGAGTACAGCCTTTAGTCATAACAAAGCCACCATAACCCCTTTCATTTCCTATGTTTACACTTTTAAACAGAGATCTAAAGTCAGAAAGACAACTCCGAGTCACTTTAAGAATCAACAAAAGTATGTTTTCTGAGCAGAACGGAGGCAGAAAAAGGTAGTGGTGTATTTTAAAAATCATTTTCACATTTTAAATCATCGCTTTTTGTCAAATCATCAGTTAATCAGAATATGAAATTAATTAGAACTATTTCCCTCCAAATCCTGTTAACCAATAAGATTAATGTATTCTTGGAAAGCTTTGGACTCACGCCAAATTATTTTCCTTCCTAGAAGCAGCGTCTAGAGGCAAACGGGGAACTTACTCAGAATTGCCGTCAGGGATTCTAAGTCTGCGATGAGGCCCGGAAGCTGCTGAAGCTGCTGCTGCAAGTCCCGGAGGCTCGCCTGCTTCTTCTCCCAGTGCGCGGAGAGCATGACCACCTCGCTGTCCACCCGCTGCAACATGGAAGGGGAGGGTCAGGCCCACGGGACTGCAGACACAGAGGTCAGACCGGCATAATGAGAGCCAGCCCATGTTATCTTTAAAAACCCTTCTACTGGGGTACAGACAACACAGTACTCTGAGGAGACTGGCGTTGTTTTCTTTCTTAGAAAAGAACCACCTTAATATCCAGTGCAGAAAAACCTCAAATTATGGGTTATATCGGTGCATTTTAACCCGGGAAAGAGAAAGTTCAGCCATGACCTTAGAAGTCACTTCTAACTACACCCTATTTCTAAGTAAACCATGTATTTGCACAATTCAAATCTAGAAAAATAAAACAGAAAACAGCCACTAACAACTGAAAAGAAAACAAACAAAAACAAACCCCAGACATAATGAATGGGTAATTATTTGCCTTACAAAAGGACTTCTTTTGAAAGAAAAGTTCCCTAATACATTTAGAATATACCATGATTCAGTTTCCATTTAAACAAGAACGTTCACTGAATAAAGTAAGATAAATGGTACTTGTATACGAAGAAATCTCTGAGGCAACTGAACAATTTCAGAAAAAAAGGAGAAAAGGATTTATACTAACAAATTCAGAAGTGAAAGGTTCCTAATAGCAGGGATGTGAGATACTAGGCTAGCCTAAAAGAATTCTGACTTCTTTTCCAGAAGACTTAAAGAAAATGACAGGCAGCAGTTTCTCCCAGACAGTTTTGTCTTGGCCCTAACGTGGAGAGAAGGGAAAGGGCCTACGATAAGATCTGGAAGGAGCACAGAGAGGTGGTCGTCTTTTGAAAACATCACTAGTGATGAGTAAGAAGTGTGGGAGATTCCGCATTTTGTACAATAAAGACTGCAAAATTCATTATATAACAAAAGGAAGTATATCTGAACTTTATCTGTAAAATATAAAGTTTTAATATAAAAGAGTTATATAAAGAGTTATTAAGTTATATAAAAAAGGGACAATTTACACAACCCATGATGAAGATTCTTCAAGAGTTGAAACACAAATAGAACTGATTTTTACTGAATCTCACTAAAGGAAGACCTTTCAGAGGAATAAACACACCAAAATAAGATACAAAATTATTTGCATGTGGTGCCAGACTGTTTGAGCTTCTACATTTTAATATTCCAGGAATTCACAACATTAAACAACATTGAAATAAAAACAAGAGAGGATCAGAAAGCTGCCCTGTTTCCTCACTCTACCCCCACCTCACCCCCTCTCCCCGTTGTCAGTCAGTCCACGGCGGAGGAGTAACACACACCGTCTCACACACAAGCCTCAGCTGAGCTGGAGAGGTGACACCAAGTGCTCCTCCAGGGGCATGATCATCAATTCTGCACGCTTAAAAATGCCTGTGCCAGCCAGCTTTATAAAGATCCCAGAGAGCAGTTTAAAAAGTACTGAGCATTGCTAACAGATTAGTGTGGCTAATACAGCTTCTCTGTGATACAGTAGTAAGAAAATTAGGGCTTGAAATAAGAACCCATGCCCATAGGATTAATCTGTAATATCCAACAAGCTCCTACTGAACACCTGCTCTTTGCCTGGCTCTGTTTCAGGCACTGAAGATACTGTGGTGAACAAAAAAGGAAAAAACAAAAAAACAAAAAAACTGTGCTTTAGTCTGGAGTAGGTCTCACAAATTCTCCAAGCCTCAGTTTTTAAACACTAAGAAAAAATAATGTCCTGTATCACAGGGCTGATGATGATAAAAGGTATTTTTTCCTGGTATACGGCATAAAGTTTGTCAAATCTTAATTGTGGTGGTTAATTGTGTTAATAATTTGTAAGATCTAGAATAAATAATTTTTAGATATAAATATTACTGAAAAGTAAAATGAAACATAAATATTAAAACTTAAAAACAGTATAGTTCATGCCTTCCACAAAATTCAAAATCATATTCTGTATATAGAAGATAAGAAGTGTACATAAAACAAATCTATCAAAATACATTCAAATATTACTTTAATTTAAAAGAATGGGATGTTGAATGGATTCTCCGAAATCATTATCAACAATTATGTAATAAGAGTAAAGCATTTTGAGCATTTTCTATGTGCCAGGCCCTGTGTTAAGCAATTTACATTAAAAACAGAGCAACCTTGTAAACAGAGCAATATTATTACACTCATTTTACAGAAGAAGAAACTGAGGTGCAATGAAGACACGTCACTTTCTCAAGAGCCACACAGGACCTAGATTCAATCCCAGGAATCTGACATTTAAGCCCACGCCCTTAATCAATCTTCTAGGGACTGTGTATGCAGGGACACAAAGGAAGAAAAGTGAAAAGGAGCAAAAGAAAAGGTTCTGAGAAACTGTACTTTAGCTTTACTTAATAAGGAAGGAGCCATCTTCAGAAGGCCAATTTTTCTCCTCCAAATAAACAATTCTGAATAAATCCAGATTTAACACTAGAAAATCAAGTTCAAGTAGCAAGACAAACCCACAGTTTGGG